>BTHU01000022.1:73283717-74571217 GCA_036184795.1 Tokudaia tokunoshimensis
AGCACTAGCCTGGCATGTATAGCTCTCCTCGGAGCAGGTTTAAAGACTAGGAGTGAGGAAAAGGATAAAAATAAAAATTTCCAACTAAAATTCAAGGTCTTTTCTCCCTGTGATTGATTACTGAACAAATACCAGCATGTATCTTTCGATTTAGCCTGAGGGGGAATTCCCTACAGCTAAACAGCTGTTTGAGGTGTTTTGTTATTGTTGTTGTTGTTAGTTTGTTTTTGTTTGTTTTTCATTTTATTTTTAAAAGCTGCTAGAATATCAACCTGTCAAAATATTAACTCTAATTACTGCAATTACTTTTGAGTGACACCATCAATCTTTTTATTTATCTCTTGCCCTGATACTTCTTAAATCAAACAGAGAAAGAGTAACAGACAGGTGGCATTTTGTTTTCCCAATGAGTAAATTGTCAATAGCTAAAGGTCTCTTGAAGGGAAGACTCTCCTTTGCTAAAATCAAGGGCAAATTAAATACTCTGAATAATAAATCTCGAGGCAAGTTAAGATTGTCAGCCTGTGCCAACTGTTGATGGTATCTTCTCCGAGAAATCCAAGACTATATGGCTGCTTCTGAACTACTGTGTATCTTTTCTAACTAGTAAAAAAAAAAGTGACTAATATTCTAAGTGAGCTATCACTCATATCTGTTGACAGATTTCATTGATATGTAGAGCTGTGTTTTATAATTTCCCACCCTACCATGAAGGTTATTCCAGATGTTTAGATTCACATCTAGTTCAAGTTTACCAGCATCCCAAAGCAGAATTCAAATGAAGCTGAAAGACACAAATGTGATTCACTTCATTGGCTAAAGATCACTGGATTTCACCAACCAGATTGGCTGTAAGTTTCTAAAACTTGGATCATGACCTAGAAAGAGCTGCTACTAGACTGCAGAAATAACTAAATCCTCAAAAGCATAAAACCATTTTAAACCAAATTCTAGCAGTAAGAAAATATCTTTTCAGTGTTCAAGTACTTCTTAGATATAGCATTTTTCAAACACATGCACACATATGTGTGCATACAAACATTCACACATACATAATTGTTTATAGAGGAAAACGGAGAAGTGAGACAACACAATAAAGACAGGAGTCAGATGAGTTATTGTATTTATAATAGCTTAGCTTTTCAACAAGGTCAAATTTTTTTTCAACTAGTTAAAGATATTGCTTTATAATTTTTCTTTCCTCTAATCATTAACTAAGATGTATTGAGCATCCATGATAAGCCATTTTATTTACATTACTGAGTCCCAGAGAAAGCAACCACATTTTTAAAGACATAGGGTCTAGGAAGATGACTCAGTCGGTGAAGTACTTGCCACCTAGGCACAAAAATAGCCTGAGTTTAGAATTCCAGTACCTATATAAAAACCATGTGTGACAGTATACATTTATAATACAAGTGATGGAGATGCAGACACAGACAGATTTTTGGAGCTCATTGGATATCCATCCTAGCCAACCAATGACTTCCAAGTTTAATGAAAGACCTTGGCTCAAACATAAGTTGGACAGGAATCAAGGAAGACACCAGACTTTTGACCAGCACATCCATACACACAGACATAAATATTATCTTTAGGTCTTCAGCATCTCCTATGAGGAGTCTGATGGTTATGAGGTAGGGTAGTAGTACCTCAATAAGAGAAGATGCTGGGCACTATGGAGGCACTGATGAGAAGACAATCAGCAGAGTCCTAGTGAAGCATCCTCAAAGCTGGGTCCTGATAAATCAACCATAGTTTCTTATGTTAAAAAGGGACCAGAGACTTTTGCATTAGAAAAAAAGAGGAACAAAAACATCAATCCTGATTTCTGTAGTAGTAGGATTCTCTAATGTATTTCAAGTAGATAATCACTATGTGTGAGTATCTCCTACATGTGAGCTATGAACAAAAACTCTACTTCTTGTTTCATGATCTCCACATTTTAGTAAAGGTAACATAAAACTGTGCTTTAAAAAAAAAAGACTAAAATGTGAAATAAAATAGGTCCTGTGGAAAAAATAACCATGAGCATGAGGAATGTCTCAAATTGAGTAAGAAGAAAGGATCTAAGATATTTTACCTTAGACACATTGGAAATGACTTTCCATGTATATTTACACAATGGAATACTACTCAGCAATTAAAAACAATGAATTCATGAAATTCTTAGGCAAATGGGGAACAGGGGGAGGGAAGAGGGCTTATGGGACTTTTGGGGAGGGGAGAACTGGGAAAGGGGAAATCATTTGAAATGTAAATAAAGAATATAGAAAATAAAATAAAAAAATTACAAAAAAAATTTAAACTGGAAAAAAAAAGAAAAGAATAAGGTTATATATAGTGACTCTAGAAGACAGGAGTTGCCTTAGTGCTAGTGGGAAACAGAAGTCATCTGCACTAAGTCTATGGTCTTTAACCATAGGGGATAAATGGACATTTGCAGGAGTTCCTGAAGATGCAGCATGGAAAGAATCTTATCAGATTGCATGGGCTGGTCAAGGAAACTGAATGACAGTAGTGAAACACTTGGCTTAGGCGGTATGTGATAACCACTGTCCCTGGTACATGGAAATCAGGCTTAAGGAAGAAAAGGAAGGGGTGAGGAGGATGGCTGCTGTTCTGTATTGATAGTGTTGTATATGACCCAGTAAGTGTGGCATGAGTGTGGTTGTGTGATCTGAGATAGCCACACGGAGGTAATACGCATGCAGTTGCATGCGTAAATGCAAAACTCACTAGAAAGACCTATATTTTTAAAAAGAGAGATATAGAAACATTTTCCCTGTCCTAACTGGCTGTGAACTTCCTTTTAGTTTTCTCTTCTCAATATCAGCTGTTATCTCTGTCCAAAATTTCCCCTACTTACTTGGTACCTAAACACCTGTCATGTTCTAACACCTAACTTCTGTGTTTGCTCTGTTTAGGAGCATTCTTTGTTTGTAGCGTATTATATACAAATCCAAATTCCAGTCTTCCACTGAAGGGTCCAAATGTAAGAAGCAAAACCATATAAAAATGAGAAGAAAAGTTTTATGGGATCTTTAGCAACTAGAGGATAATTTACTAACAATAAAAGCAAAGGACTATAAAAACATAGGACATCGGGCCAAGTCGGCTGAAAAGATCAGTGATCAATGGACAGATGGAAGAATAACAAGTCTCATAAGAAATGTGGCTGAGAACCAAGCAACACAGCCCTGAGAGTCTTCAAAATGTAAAGGGATAGCTTGTTTTCTGTTTTGTCTTTTTTTTAAAAAAAAATCTTCGGCATTGGACAAGGTAAACTAAACCAATCATGTCCATACCCTATTACTAGAAATGTACAACTATAGTGTTTCTGGGATGGATTTTGGTAAATGTAACTGATTCATATTTCCCTAAAAAAAAAATCTTTGAGAACTTGTCCAGAGAAAGGAATCAACACTAACCATAAATATTCCAAGTAGATGGTTTTCCCACTGCAGATTTATGGACACCCAGGGGGAATAGACCTAGATATTCATTAGTAGGCAATTTCCTCAAAAAAATATGATATAGAATCAAATAATCCATAAAATATCATTTCAAGACCATTTAGGGGCACACTAGTTGTGATATATTTTTATTTTAACATAATAATCCTTATTAATTATATAAAAATAATAAGAGACAAATAGTATCCACCAGCTATATCACATGGATAGTTCTCTTATATATAATCTGTACTCTTGTTCTTTCTCACATATTTAACTGTGGCAAACACTGAAATATGCATGGTTAAAATCAGTGTCTTTGTATCTCTTATATAGGAGAAAATGAATTTTCTGTAATGTACTCAATATTAAAATATTAGAAATTTTCTTATTGGATGACAGATATTTCTATTTGAAACAGACATGTTAATATAACACACAAAATAATAAAAGATTGATAGTCCAATAGTTAAAAATGGGCAAAACCCATAAACAGCCAACATACGAAAGAAGAAATACAAATTTTTAGAATTATATGTACGTAATACCGAATTAGTATTCACTAGTTAACATTTAAATAAAACCAAAATAAATATTTTCTTCTGATTAAAGCATCATCTAAAAAAGTTTATATGCAATAGTTACCGATCTTGAAAGAGCGTAGTGGTTGTACTCTGAATTCTAAGAATCCTTCAAAGCCTATATGCTAAGAAAAGACTATATCACCCACATGTGGAACCATTGGGAAATAGTAGAATTTTTAAGAATGGGGTCTATCAACATCATCGTAGATCATTTGAGACATGCTTTCAAAGGGCATATTAAAATCGAATCTCTCTGTTCAGTCTTTTTGCTTCCTGGCTTCTATGAGGTACACACTTGACATAGAGGCCACAAAATAATGGAGTTTAGTGACGATGCATGAAATACTAAAGCTGTGAGCCAAAACAAACCTTTGGTCCTAATAAGTTTTCTCATGTACTTTGTTATAGCAACAAAATCTAAACTAATACAATTGATAAAATGGCAATTGTATATATAAGCAAAAAATATTTCCATATCAGAAAGCATACTTCACATTTTATTAGGTAGATAGGTGTATATATAAATGCAATAAGTGAATTTTGTTTTAATTAAAAAATAAACTGGTGATGCATATTTCTCTTATTCTTACTGATATTTCCAAAGGGATGAATTTTCTATATCTCAAATACACAAAGATTTTTTAAATTTCTACATTTACTTAGTCCTTTTTTTTTTTAAAAAAGGGGACATGATGGAGGACTTATATTTTTTTTTTGGATTTACTTATTCATGTATTTTATGTATGTTCTGTCTTCAGACACACCAAATGAGAGAATCAGATCCCAATACAGATGTTTGTGAGCCATCATATGGTTGCTGGGAATTGAACTCAGGACCTCTAGGAGAACATTCGAGTGCTCTTAATGGCTGAGCCATCTCTCCAGTCCTAGTTTAGTCTTCTTTTGTAGTTATTTGCATCTTTCCTTTTAGGTAGGAACATCTTTCACTCTCCAATTTCCCTTTTCTTATTCCTACAATTGGGTTTCAATTATAGAAAACTTAGTTAATAAAAATCTAATTTTTACAACCTATTCAACAAAGCCCATTATAATTCTCCCAAGATTTTTGTAAATGTCAACTTTTTTTTTTTTTTTTTTTTGGTTTTTCGAGACAGGGTTTCTCTGTGTAGCCCTGGCTGTCCTGGAAGTCACTTTGTAGACCAGGCTGGCCTCGAACTCAGAAATTCTCCTGCCTCTGCCTCCCAAGTGCTGGGATTAAAGGCATGCGCCACCACCGCCCGGCAAATGTCAACTTTTTAAAGAATTATTTTCATTATTTTTGATTATGTATCTCTGTGCACATGTGTTGTGAGGTCAGCATGTAACAGTGAGTGCAGAGGACCTTCCTGAAGCTGGAGTCATAGGTGGTTGTGAGCCACACAACACAGATGCTCTTAATCTGCAGCCCATAAATAACACATTTTAAAACAGCATAAGTCATGATGTCAATAGTTGTCAAAGATTTAAGCTATTTTTAAAGCATAAATTGTGATTTAAAAATTGGCATGTGCCATATACCCAAAATTTATCTAAGTGGAACATATATATGGTGATAATATATATGCATATGCATATGTATGTATATAAATGCATATGTGCATATGTGTATATATGTTTACACACCTGTATTGAAGTTATAATTATCATTGGTTGTATAGTTGACATCATATGGAAATGAGATCTTTTCAAGTGATAATCTGACAAAATCATTCTACTAGGAGTTGTGGAGATTGCTCAACAGGTAACAACACTGTTCTAGCTGTTTGAGAGTAAGGACCTGAGTTCAAGGGCACAGCTCCCACATAAAAGTCCAAGTATAGTCCTCTGCACATGTAATTCCAGTGACATAGGGTAGGGTGGTATGGTGTGGCATGAAAACAAGAAAATTGCTTTGAGTTGATGGTCACCAATCTAGTTTCATATTTAGTGACAGACCCTAAGAATGAGCTATTGATTTTTGATCTCCAGACATGTGTACCTACACACACATGGACAGACACTACTATACAAACACATAGAGAAATGGAGAGAGCAGACATATATTAGATATTAAAAAACAATGGCAGGCTGGAGAGATGGCTCAGACGTTAAGAGCACTGACTGTTCTTCCAGAAGTCCTGAGCTCAATTCCCAGTAACCACATGGTGGCTCACAACCATCCGTAATGAGATCTGATGCCCTCTTCTGATGTGTCTCTGAAGGCAGTTACAGTGTACTCAGATACATAAAATAAATATATAAATCTTTTAAAAAAAGACAATGGCAGAAAATAATATGCTAGCTTTTGTTTCATCTTATTATATTTTATTTTTTATTATTATCCCTTAGAAGCCATTTTTTTAATGAGAGATAGAAGAAGGGTAGATATGAATGGGAATGGAGGTAGGGAGGAACTGGGAGGAGTAAAGGTAGGGAAAAATATGAATATATTATGTGAAAAAAATCTATTTTCACTAAAATGAAAAGCATGTAACTGATGATCACTAGATTGTTAGCTTTTCTCTGCATTACTAATTCTAAACAAGCCATTTACATATCTTTCAGTGGTCTAACTCTAAGGCTAACGTCTATGTCAGGTAGGGCGGCATAGCACCAATGTCTACAATCCTTTGAGGAGTTCAGACAAGGTGTTTTAATTCTTTTTTTAAACAAGAAGGGAAAGGATGAACTTTTTAGGTGGAAGATTACATGTATGTTTACAGCAGAGAAAGTCATGAAATATCATTATAGCTGGGCATAATTGCACTCATCTGCAATCCTAGAACCTAGAATCCTAGAATCCTAGTTGGAGGCAGGAGAATGAGGGGTTCAACACCATTCTTGTCTGCATTTTGACAAGGAGTTTAACATAGGCTACACTGAGATTTCATCTCAAAAAAGCAAACATATATACATCTTTTTATGTGTAATGTGTATATATATATATATATATCAGTTTAATTTTTTACACAGGAAGGAAACATGAAGACAAAGATGTCTAGAAGTCTAGTGGATAATGTATGCTTTCAGTGGTGCCAAGAAAAGATGGAGAAGTCTTGTATTTTCAGAAGAGTAGAATGCGAGTATATGTAAATGCCCCTAACAGCACAATATATAGAGTTGACAGACAAACTCTCTGAAGTATGTTTCATCCAGTTATAGTTCTATTACTCCTACATTTTCCAGAAAGCAATTGGCTAGATACTTTTGATTCTCTGATGCAGCTTCAAGCTTTAGTTTATGTTTCTCTGTGTTACTATCTTGGATATGATACTGATTCCAATATAAGAGTTGTTTGTATAATAGTTAGTGACTATAAAGGGTTAAGAGTTAGACACAGATTATCAATGAGTATAAACATAGAAGTGTTAGAAAAAAAATGGATGCTCATTCTTTTTGTTGAGGAAGAAAAACCTTTCTGTTATCATGACATCACTTCTCCCTTTTTAGTAACAAGCCGTGAAAGAATACGCCTCCACTCTTCCATTGCTTGCCTTTTGAAGTTAATTTCCAATCCTAACTGGAAATCAGAAATTGTGCAATCTTTTGATATGTTACAGAGCAATGAAAATTTAATTTATATAATATCTTCCCCTTTTTAAGTGCCTTGTTCAATTGAAGCTGAGGCAGCTGTGAATGATGGCTAAGTTAAGAATAAAAAGTAAGATCAAAGTGATGTCTGCCATTATGATTTCAAACAGCATGTGCCACTTGGGAAGTTTGGTGGAGAAAATATTAAAAAGGTTACAGCCATCTAACTGAAATAGAATGTATCATACAGAAAGTGAAACATTCATTCAGTTTCTCAGTTATTCTGCTCACATAAAAGCCCAAAGGACAATTAGGAAAATGAACAAGTGTATTGGACAGTAGAGTCTTTATATGTGTTTGCTTATATGTAAATAGGTGTGTGTGCGGATGCACATGCTTGTGTGTGCTATTGTGTGTGTGTTTGTGTATGTGAGCATGCCCATACATGCTCATGTGTGCATACATGCATGGGCATGCTACAATTGTTGGGAGAGCATTTCTATTCAGTTACAAATGCACTCTAAGAGTTTTCAGCTGCAAAAACTGTAATTTCACCATCACTACTGGCTCTAATAACTTCCAAAGTACCTGGGAAAAGTACTTAGGTAGGAGAGGGAGTAGAAAAAGGAGAAGCTCAGGGGGCCAGGAGAGGAGAGGCCTGTCCCTCCTTAAAAACCGTGACTTCCCACTCTGAAGAATGTCTTAAGCTAGTTTTAATCCACTGATTGTTGATCAATAAATCCTTAAATTTGCAATTAGTAGGAAGAAATGGTACAACTCATAGGAGTAAACTCTCTGTAGATAAACAAGCTTTGATCCCAAGTGCCATGAGCTCCTTGGACACCACTTCTTGTTACCTTTAAGCTTTGTGCATGCATATTAATAGGGGTGAAGAGGGATTCAGTTTGCTGCCAACAGAGTCATTTGTTGAATGCCAGAAGGCTTTCTAGACCACATACACTGAAATTCCTGAGAATTCCGGCTTAAGTGGTTGGCTGGCCCAGGACTAGTTTGTCTTGTGAACCCTTAAAAACCTCAGAAGAAGGAAAGATAGTGGGGAGGGAGGTCAGAGCCAACAGCAAAGCTGTTGGAGGACACTCTTGTGTCTCTGACACCTAAAAGCCCTTTGTCAAATAAAACAGCACATCTGGAAGAGCCAGCTGCTGGGTGCTCCCTAACGCTGTGCCCAGAGCCCTGATAAGATGCTATCAGGCAGTCCCTCTAAGTACTATACACAGATCACTGGAGCAATTACCATAAAGAGTGAAAGATATGGGCCTTTATTGATGGAGATTAATATTGAACACAAGGACATTGATTTTTCTTGGCACCTTATTTCTGATCGTGAACTTTGTTTGCAGCCACCTGAGGTTGATTTCAGCTTATTTTCTTCCTGATGCTACTTTGAAGACCCACTAAGAATAAATTTGCTCTATTTCTAATGTAAAGAGAAATGGTTTTATCCCAGTACTTATAATCTATATGATAACTAGCATTTACTGTGCCTGCTGTATTCCAGACACTATATTAGGTAATGAACATATAACATAGTTTAAGACTCACAAATGTGCATCCAAGGTAAAGACCCCAGCAGCACATTTAATATAAGGAAGCCAATTATCACAGGTATTGGAAAAATATCCCAGAGCCACTTAGAAAAGGCGTAGTAGGTCTCAAGAGATGCTCTGGTGTTAAGAGCACTTGTGTTCTTACAGAGGACCTGGGTTTGATTCCCAGCTTCCATATCACGTCTGCAACTCAAGATCTAGGGAATCCAATAACCTCTTTTAACCTCCACAAGCACTGTATGCTCATGGTATACTTACATACACACAAACAATGATGTACATAAGATAAAATTAAATAATTGTTTATTACAAAATTAAGGAGAATGACTCTTGATGTTTATTACTGTAATGACTGTTATGGTACAAATGTTAGATGTTCTCTTATGCTCATGTGTTTGAACACTTGGTTCCTCACTAGTAGCACTGTTTGGGAAAGTTCTGGAACCTTTGGGATGGGTGTAGAGTCTCCCTGGAGAAAGTGGGTTACTAGAGGTTTTACAGCCTGCTGTCACTTCCTGAGTGCTGATGTCATGTCACTGATAGCCTTCCACTCCTGCCACGTGCATTCCCTGCTATGATGAAATATACCCCCTGAAACTGTGAGCCCGAGTAAACCTTAAATAGCTTCTCATCTGGCATTTTGTCACAGCAATGAGCAAAGCAAGTAACAAAATGCAAACCCATAAAATAATTGATGCCGGATGGTTCAAGGCAGGAGTTGTTTGATACAGAGCAACAGATGAAGACAGATTTCATACTCAGAAGTTGGTTGTGCATATGAACATCTGAAAGAAAAGCACACTTACCGCAAACTTTAATTTCTTAGTGTATGCATATGCACACATGGGCACATGTATGCACACGCATGTGCACATGGAAGTCAGAGGACAACTTTCAGGAGTTGGTTCTCTCCACACCCTGCAGGTTCTGGGGATCAAACTCAGGCCACCTGCCTTGCAAGGGTTTTCGCCTACTAAGCCCCATCCCACTGACCCTAAACATTCTTAATTTTGATAAAAAATCTAACCAACCATTTCTCTTTTAGTGGTACACTTGGCTACAATCAAAATAGGAAAATTCTGTGGCAGTTTGGATTCCCTTTGGGACCTTGTTGATGGTATCAGATACAGAGAATCTCGTACATGTTAAAGCAGAATGAACTTGTCTTTGTTTTCTTTTGTTTTCTGTTACTGCAATAAAATATCCCAACCAAAGCAATTTAAGGGATGAGGGATTTTTATGGCTGACAGCTCAAAGGTTTAGTCAGTCACCAAGGCAGGGAAATTAAGGAAGCAAGATTTTGAAAGCAGCTGATCTCATTACAACCACAGTCAAGAAACAGAAAACTGGGAGAGTTCACTGATGGTCAGCTTATTCTCTATTTTATACAATCCAGAATCTCCTGCCCTGGGACTGATCCTCCCTACATAAAAAGGGTCTTCTGTAATCAATTAATGAAAGCCCACACAGGCATGGCCAGAGGCATGTTCCCAGGTGATTGTAGAGTTGTCAAATTGACAGTTAACTCTATCCATCACAGAGCTAAGCAGCAAAAATAGGAAGTTCGATTCTTTATAAATCTACTTTACATCTATTATCTCCAAGAGTGGTCTGACTATACCAGACAACAATCAGAGCCCTCTGATGCATAAAAGTCATATTTTTTATTAAAGTCTATAAAAATGAGTATTTAGCTTTGACATTTTTAGCAAGGAAGTGGTATGCTTGTATTCTGACACTCCCCATTTTTAACATTTTATATGCTGGTTTTATGTTAATTCCAGCATGTGACCAACCCTGTAAGAATCTATAATTCAGGGCATAAGGATGCCCTAGAGTCACACAGCAATGCTACATCTGTAACCAAATATGGCACACAGGATGAATGACTCTTAACACATGGTTCACTTACAGATCACCTAATAACAAATGAGCCTGCAGAGGGTGTATAAGTGCCCCAACACATTAGGACTATTCAGAGCTACTTGGTGTATTGACTCTACCTCCAGATAAACAAGATCAAACAACCTCTGTCCTTTCTCAGCCTTTGTAACTAATCAAAGCCTGAAGACCTCAAAAGTACTTTCTAATTGGTTTCATTGTTTTGTTTATTGTGCTTATCACAGGGCTGTTAACATTTACTCTGACAATGGGCTATCCTGACAGTTCAGTTGGTTTTAAATGGCTGTTAATGGTCGTCTAGGGTTCATCACGACTAGTGAGCCTATGCTTACTTACTAGGTGACCTTCAATTAGAAAAGGACTGGATTTTGCTTTGGAGGCCTTAGAAGATACAAATTTTGATGAGTGGTGGGTTTGTGCATGAAAACATACATTCACAACCTATGAGTGTCGCAGTACTAACAGAGTAGGTTGCCTGCATTTAACACTTTTATAGTCTTTCTCATACAGCGTTTTTCCTGTGCATCCTCTCTCACCTGCTTTGATGCCTCACAGAATGCATCTCAGTTCCATAGGTTGAAATAACACATGACTGCATTACTGGCACACCAGTCACTGTGCTAGCTCTGAGCTCCTTCTCCTTCCTGTACTATTTGTTACCTATTTGTCTTTTATTCGCTCAGCTAGTTTCCTAAAATGATGCTTTCCTTATTTGCCTTTCTAACTTGAAGGTTTACAAATAGTTTCACCTAGTTTGGGACCTTTTAAAGCAAGACTAAGGACAGGTTATTGACTTCTTTTCTTTTGTATTGTGTTTCGGGTATTGTACTTAAGAACTCTGTCGACCCAGAGCTAAGAACTCTTTACCCAAGGTTAAAGTTGGAGGAAGCATCTGCTTAAAAAGCATCAGCAAAAGGATTTCAGGGTCTTGGATTTGATAGGATGTTGGAAATTATTCAGTCTTGTTTGTGGTGAGAATCACAAGAATCTATGAACTAAAAACTCAGAACTGTACACAGCAGTACTCACTCGGAACTTCCTAGGATTCTAAAGCAATGTTTGCTCACCTCAATTATATCATGTAAGAATTGTTTGTTTCTAACCTTGAGAATTTAATTTTTCTACACAGCCACACTTTTCTGTTCCCAACAGCGTAAGACAATCCTTAAATAGTATCCCTCTGTGCAAGCGCGCCTTTCTCTTTGGTCTGTTTCTCTTGTTGTTGTTGCTGCTGCTGCTGCTGCTGTTACTTTGCCTCTTCCTCCTCCTTTCCTCCTTCTCTTCCTTCTCCCTCTCATCTCTTCCTTTCCTCCTCCTCCTTGTCCTCCCGCTCTTTCACCTCCCCCCCTCTTCTTCTCAGGTGTCCCACCTGGGAGCTCTATGTATGCCCATGACCTGCGAGTCACTATGAGCGCTACAATGAAGACACTGAGCAGTTTTGCAAGAGGTCCATTTTGCGCGGATTCTCAAGCAGAGGAAGCCCTCCGTTATCTGTTTCAGGGAAGGAGGGGGACTCAAACAAGAGAAGGGAGGAAAGGAGGAAAGCAGGTTCCTCATGTCTCCCTGTGCTTCCTGTCACAAGTGCAGTAGATGATGACAGACAGAGCAAACGAATGCAGCCTGCAGCTGCCAAAAAGATGTCCCGAGCTGCCAGACTGTCCCTAGAGATGGATTCTATCAAAAATAAAATTAAAGAGGAATAAGATTATACTCACTTAAGATATTGCCACATTATAAGGAGCTTGGAAAACCAAAAAACAGGTAAATTAAACCTCCTTTTACAGAAAGATCAATGTGTCTGCTACTTCCGTTATCTTAATAGCATCTAAAGTAATAAATTCTGTCATATCATTTACTTTAGCAATCTATAGAAAAAGAATATCCAGCCCAACTTTACTGAGACACAGAACCTCTTTGGGGCTTCTAGCACTTAGAAAAAAATGAGAAATCCACAAGGAGCACAATGTGAGCTCAGTTACACAAAAATCAGCAAAACAATAACAAAGTCACTTATTCTATCATTTCCCCATGTTCTTTATGGGTCATATATATAAGCATGAAAGAAACAATAATTAACTTGTGTTTACTTATCTGTATATTCAATAACTACATACAGGTGTTGTTTTGTTTTGTTTTGTTTAATGTAGGTCAGAGTTTTCAAGGCACTGACATTCAGAAGAGAGCAACATTCCTACTCCCAAAACTCCCTACTCTGTGGAAAAAGACACATGACAAGCAGGTGTATGAAATGCCTTGTACAACGTCAAGTGTTGAGAGCTAGAGGGAGTCTTTAAGCATACTGAAGTAAGAAGTGAGTCACAGACACCCATATGTACACACACACACACACACACACACACACGCGCGCGCGCGCGCGCACACACACACGATTCAACGAACACCCTTGGAGGAAAAAACTTTAATCAAATAAAATTGATTTTATTATAGCTATCAGTGCATTAGCCAATCAGTGAGATTTGCTATGATGTTTCCATATGAACTGTGTGAACTGTGTGCTGCACTTCTTCATCCTCCTCTCCTCCAGCTTCACTCCCAAAACTCCTTCTCAATCCCTAATCAGCCCTAACATTACCTTTTTATATTTTAAAGACAAATTAATTCCAAATGGAGTTTAAATTTGTTAATGTAGGAAAGAAAGACATCATTTTAAAAAAAACCTAAAAGTATAGATAAATATTTATATAATCTTAAATTTAAAATGGTTAAACATCAAAGCAAATCAGGAATTCTAAAGAAAAACTAAATGGCGTTAAAATGTATAATATATACATATGTCCTACAAAGAAAATAAATGAAGCTATGATGAAATAATAAAATATTTAAATAGTAGGTTAAATGTCCACTGTATAAAGACTTTTCAAGTAAAAAAAATATTCCAGAAGAAATTTTAGACCATGATGTTAAGAAGTAACTCATAACTTGGGCATAACGGCAAACATGCAAACACCTTTACTAATAGAACTTGGGAGGTTGAGGCAGAAGGACCATACATATGAAACCAGAATGAGATACATAAACAGAGTCTGTGAAGAGGAATGGGAGGAAGAGCAGTAGCAGGTAGAGGAGGAAGAGCAAGATGTGAGGGAGGAAGAAAAGAGAGGAGGAGGGTTATACAAGAGCAAAATGTTCCTCCCAAAAGAACCAGTGTTCAGCTTATTTGTGTCAGAGATATACAAACTAAAAGAGCAAGCAGCATTCGCGTATCAGAATTTGTCTCCGGTTGACAAGGAACTTATAAAGAAAATATTATGAACACTTCCTATGCTGCTGTGTGCCTGAAAGAGCCCGTGGAGGAGTGAGGCCACGTGCAAGCATTTCAAGGAAATAATCATATATGCCCACTGAGATTCAGAGGTGAGGCACGTCTGTCTCTTTCCAGTTCTCCAAAGCCACCTTGTCTCCAGCGGGAAGCAGTGGGAGAAGAGGAAAAGGATGCAGGAAAGGATGCAGTAGAGGGAAACTCATGAGCGTTTGGCATCAGCAAAGCAGAGATAAACACAGATGTGTGTTAAGTGTCCACAATCCAAAGAAGACTGGCATTGCAGAGACATTTAGGAACAGTGTGTAAATAAGTATTCAAACTACATATATATGCACACATATAGTACAAATTTAGAAATATTTCAGCATTAGAATTTTGATTAAATAATCAAATTAACTCCACTCTGTGACTTCTTACAGGCATGTTCTTCACACTGGATAATCAGAAAATGTCTGCAATCTTGCCAAGTATTTTTGAATTATAAATAGTATACAATATTGTGCAAAATATGGCTAAGGAAACACCCGTTAATAATAGTAGTAGTAGTAGTAGTAGTAGTAATAGTAGTAGTAGTAATAATAATAATAATAATAATGATGTACAGAAAAGCCTATGGTGGGACATTTTCAGACCAAACAACAATTTGTTATCACTGGATAGAAGAATACAAGTAATAAACTAAATATTTATAAAATGCATAAACATGCCATTCTGGATTCTGCTAAATACATGGTCTTGAAGGCTTTATAATCATTGGTATGACATAAGACATAAACTTCTTCTTTGAAGTTCATAAGCAATGGACCCATTTCATCTCTATTAGCTGTCTTAGTTTTTCTTTTGCTATTTTGTGTTGTTCTGTTATTCTTGCTTTATCTCATCTTGTATTGTTTGGGAAGACAAAATTATTTCTCTGTAGGCTTGGCTAGGTTCATACTTGCTACATAGCTCAGCCTGGCCTTGAAATCACAGCCATCCTCCTGCCTCAGCATCTCAAGTGGGGGATATTAGTGGGATTACGCCCTTGATAATACATCATGTATTCTTCAAGATTATATTATTATTAATATGAATGCAAATTCAGCTTATTAGAAAATATGTTAGTCTTTATCATGTTTGCTAAGCTTTTATTTCATTTTGGATAAATGGGGAGCTGGATTCTTGCAAAAATTATTACAAGTCACATTTTTTACATAGTGTCTTGCTTGATTCTTTGTTCTGTATTCAGTTAAGATTCTCTGAACACCATGGTCATTTCATTGAAAACTTCAATACACATTAGATCTGGCCCAAAATGAGAGAGAAAAATAAAACCGAAATCTGCTGAGGACGTAATGACAATTTTCAGCACATCTCTGTATCACATTGGCAGTTTTAGACCCCTTTACATGTGCGATCACACATTCGTACCAGCTGAGCAGTGGAGCTGGAGTGCACAAAAACATGTCTTGCTTTTAAAATATAGAAATGACCTAACATGCCAAGATTTTGACTGCCCCAGAATTAGATTTCTGGTTCTTTGCCTTCTCTGCTGCTCCATGCTGAGACAAAGTGGGAGGTTTTATTTCAACACTTGTTCACCTCATGAGTTGCACCTTGTAATTACCAAATCACGTGAAGAAAATACTCTACTGCTCCATTTCTAAGTATATCCCAGTAGAACAGTTTATCTAAGCCAAGTGAATTTTAAAAGTTTCATCCAAAGACATTTAAAAATCATACATCATCTCTAAGAAAGAGAGGAATACTCTTGGGTCTTTCAAAATGGCAACTGAGATCACTACTTTGAACAGTAAAACCTGCACAGGTGCCTATGATAAACACGGGGTCCCAGTGAAGCCACCAGTGTGTACCAGTTTCTCCCCATACCCTACTCTAATGTGACAATGGAAAGGAAAAAGATGCTTGGAGGTCTTTATTCTGCTGCTACCAATTTAGTCTATGAGCTGAAACTAATCTTTTTAGAACAGACTCAACAATATGGAAATATTACCTCAGCAAATATTCAAAAGATCCTGTTGTTGAATACAGAGTAACAGCAGCTTGTTTCCTGTAGAAATTTTACCAAATATGATGTCAAAGACCAAATTTACCCAATTTATTGTAAATATTCTCCACATAAATCTAGATCTAAAACTGTTTCACTGTGTATTAACTATTCCTTCCCTCATCATACTGACCTATTAACAGCTCAGGGGTGGTATCACCATCTAGCTCATCTAGCTAGCAGTTGGGCGTGGTTCACTGGTAGAGCCCTTACTTAGCATTCAGTCCCCAGAACTGACAAAGTGGAGAAATACAACTTAAAATTTTCCTCTTCTCTGTGAGCTCTTTATATGAACTTTCACCGAGGCCCTAGGCTCAGCACCAACTCAATTCTATAGTTAATTCTCTAATACCACACAAGCATAGAGCAGACCTACTCTGTTCCCCATCCTGTCCACACCGTGGCTTCTCTCCACTGCTCCTGCTTTAGACCAAAACATCTCCCATGTACCTCTCTCACCTCCCCATTCTTCCCAATTTACTTTGTAACTACTTATGGAAGATTTTTTTAGTTCCCCACTATTCCTCTTAAACATAACTAATGATTCAAAAAACCCAAAAAGCTATTTAAAAGCAGAGCTACTAGTCAAGACAGCTTGGTGGGTAAAGCAGATGATGAACGTGCGTGAGAACCACAGTTCATACTGCTAGCTCCCACATAAAAGCCAGGCAGGCAGAGCAGAGCAGCACTCTTGCAATTCCAGTCTTTATTATTATTATCATTATTACTATCATTATTATTATTATTATTTTCTAAGTTTTTTTATTTACATTCCAAATGATTTCCCCTTTCCCGTTTCCTCCCTCCCCGAAATTCCCATAAGCCCCCTTCCCTCCCTCTGTTCCCCATTCAACCCCCTCTTGCTTCTCTGTCCTGGCATTCCCCTACATCTAGTCTTTCCAGGACCAGGGGTCTCTCCTTCTATCTTTTTGGACATCTATTGATATGTGAATTGTGTCTTGGGTATTCCGAGATTCTGGGTTAATATCCCCTTATCAGTGACTGCATACCATGTGTGTTCTTTTGTGATTGGGTTACCTCACTAAGGATGATATTTTCTAGTTCTGACCATTTGCCTAGGAATTTCGTGAATTCATTGTTTTTAATTGCCAAGTAGTATTCCATTGTGTAAATATACCACATCTTCTGTATCCATTCCTCCATTGAGGGACATCTGGGTTCTTTCCAGCTTCTGGCTATTATAAATAAGGCTGCTATGAACATAGTGGAGCATGTGTCCTTAATTCCAGTCTTATGAGGCAAGGACCGGGGATTGCTAAGGAGCCAGAAACTCTGCCTCAAGACACAAAGCCAAGGAAGATACCAAACGTCAACCTCCAGTACATATACCTACACACATGAATTCATGCTTGTGCTAACACACACCAATGAACCCCAGACGCATATGCAGGCAAAGACAAATGCACTCATGTTGCCGAAATGGTGTCCAGAGTAACTATTGGTTGTGCTGCCACAGCTCTCAAACTTGATTCACCTGATTTAGATGCAAATGTAAGATTGAGACAGAGTATGAGTCTTCTGTGCTCAGAGGACTTTAATTTTATGATATACTGGCTATAGTTTACTCATTTTAACTACCCGTTGAAAGAAGAATGACGTCATGGCAGAGTAGCACTTGCCCATCATAGGGGAAGCCCTGGCATTACTAAAAAGTATAGAAATAAAGGAGAAGGAGGAGGAAGAGGGGGAGGAGAAGAGGAAGAGGAGGAGCAAGAGAAGGATGAGGAGAATGAAGAAGAGAAGGAAGTCAATGAGAAAAAGAGGAGAAAAGGAGGAAGAGGAGGAGATGGGAGAGGAGAAGAAAGAAGAGAAGGGAGAGGAGGGAGAGGAGGAAACAGAGGAAAAGAGGAGGAAGAAGAAGAGGAAAAGGAGAAGGGTAATGATACTACATTTGCTTTATAATTTGGAATAGTTTTATTTGGAGGAAAAAGAAAAGATTCAAAAAATGCTGGTTAAAGGGGTAAAATTGAGATTTCTAAGACAGAAAATTATATCTAGGGTATATGCTGCAGTAGCAAATGACTTCCCCCACACACACACACACAGCTAAATGTCTGAAAGTAATATGGGTTAACTTCTTGCTCATGCTCTATGACCCAGTGATCAACTCTACTCTACTTAACTTTACACCTGTGCAATGAGCTCTGTGTGACTGGTGACATCCTGCTGAGGAGACTAAGAGCGAACATGGGAAGTCAAGGAGGATTTTAGAATTCTTTCAAAAATGATGGCACAGTCCTCAGCTGAAACATTTACATGGCTGAATTTAGCAAAGTGGAAAAGTGTAATTTTCCCCAAAGAGAACCAGAAAACATTTGTGAATATACAGGATATGTTGTATGCCTGCTACAACTATGATCTAATCTAGATCATAAATAGAAAAATGAATAAATACTTTAAATTTTAGGGGAAAAAGATGAAATTGTCATTACTAACAATAATATTGAAAAAAACACTTAGAGAATCACCTGGAAACATTAAAATCCCTAAGAAAGCTTATCAAGAAGCCTGGTAATAGATTTCATAAGCATCAATAGATTTGTTGCATACAGTAATAACAAGACATTACTGGGAGAGGTTGCTGAGGAAATGACTCAAAGGGTAAAAGTAAAGGACCTGAGTTAAAATCTCAGGACAATAGCTTGTAACCCCAGCTCGTGCCCACTTCAGGTCTTTGTGTATATATGTAAGTATTCTGCCTGTCTGTCTGTTTCATGTATGTATGTATGTATGTATGTATGTGCAAGTATATATGTAGTATGTGTATGCATACATTTGTGTATGTGTGTATGCATGTATGCATGTGTGTATGTATGCATGTTTGTACATGTATAATTATGTGTATATGGAGAGTATGGACAGTTATGAACTGGTAAAGTCGGGATTCAGATATATAAGGTGCAGTTCTGGTGTCCACACTCCTTAGACTATAATCTGAACAACGTATTATGTACAGTACTACATACATCACACTGTTTTCTGTACATACCTAGCCATATGAACACACATTATAAAGATAACTCATCACACATTCAAGATTCTGTTGTTGGGGTAGCATGTGCACATAAGTGCGGGTGCCAAGAGAGTCCACAAGAGGGCGTCAGATATCCTGGGGCTAGAGTTAGAGGGAGTTGTAAGCTGCCTGGCCTTGGGTGCTGGGAACTGAACTCTGCAAGGGCAGAGATCTCTTAACCACTGAGCCTCCTCTCCAGTCCTAAAAATAAACCTCAAAAGAGAAAAAATAAAAATTGAAAAAAGTTGCAGAGTGTGATGTTCTCATTTGAAGTAGAAAATCAGAGTTCCATCTCAAAACTTACTAATTATTAAATACTAAATGATTAAATATTAATATTAAATGATTAAATTTGAATAATTAAATATTATCACATTTTGACAATATACAGAATTAATTATGAGGTGTTGACATATGCTTCCCATTTGATTCTGACCACTTTTGAAATGCCCATTTTGTACATTAAGAAGACAGTGTAAAAGTATAACTTTACAAAGGTCACAGAGCTATAAAAGTCGGGCTTCAGATCTATAATGTGCAGCTCTGGTGTCCAGGCTCCTTAGACTATAATCTGAACAATGTACTATGTACACTATTTTCTGTACATACCTACGCATCTGAACACACATTATAAAAATAACTCATCACACATTAGAGGTTCTATTGTCTTCTAAGTTTATACCACAGCATAAATATTTTGATTTGATTTAATAAATGTTTGATCAGCATTGATTACTTACATCTCCTCATAAAAAAATTTCCCTTTTTGTTTTACACACAAGCTATCAAGGAAAAAGAACAGTTGCCCACATTGTATGAATAACAGAACTCAGAACGACTGTATTCCTAAATCTACCAAAGTATTTGTATGCTTTTAAGTAAAGGACTCCACTAGAGATGAACTAGTGAAAGTTTGTGACAAAAAATGCCACTTGATATTTGGGATATCGGTGATGGTTGCCCTGACCTCCCTCTCATCTCTGTTATTTCTGTGAGGACAATAGAATAGGATTGCTTTCTGTTGAGTTATTGTTCCCTTCTGGAGTCTTAGGTGTCCTAACAAGAACCCAAGAGGCATTGTGACAGGTAAGTCCCCTCTGGTCAACAAAGGCTCAAGATGAATGCCACAGCACCCACTGACTGACAAGGGCTTTATACGACAACTTGCAAGGCAGAACGGGGAATTGAAGAAGAGGCAAGCTTCTAACGCTTCCGTGGTTTCATTATTCTTCCAGAGGGCAGGGGCAGGAGGCTCTAGTTCTGTAGAGTGGATTTGTGTGCTACTAGCAAGCTGTTCTTTAAGCTCTCCACAAGGCAAAAGTTAGGAGTGGACTTGTCTGTGGGCCAATTTGAAATTGTTTGGAATTGAGCAATTTGCTTTTGGGATACTGGTTGTTTACTGGAAATTTCAGCAACCTAGCACCTGAAGTCCCTGGGGAAAATATGACCTTCCTGACCAGTGTCCTCAGGTGCTGTGGACAACAGATGCTGAAAACTGTTCTTCCAAGTGGGAGGAGGGGCCATCTATGCTTCTTAAGCAACTGTCTGGTCAATATAGAATAGACATGTTTAAAGAGGCATACAGTTGCAGAAAAATAGGCAAGAAGGAAGACTGAAAATCCTAGCTTGAAGATTAGGAAACAAAAAGATTTGTTTCCATATAAATTTCAGCCTCAAAGGAATCCCTTTAAAAAAATAGCTAATCTTAACAACAGTTCAATACTTCAAACTATATTAATTGCTTTACATACAAGATTGTTTTGAACATCCTAGAATCAGCATGAGAGAGAGGTTTCACAGATGGATAAACTTTAATTTAGGGAGTCACTATAACGTTCCATGTCACAAGCCTGGTGTATAGCAAAGTGGAGATTTGAGCTTAGACTGTGATAAATCAGAAGCCAGTTTTAACTCCCACTCTACTCCATCTTAAACTACTACTTACTACTATTTAGCTTTTTATCATGACTATAAACCACTTGCTGAGCTGTGGTGGTACTTGCCTTTAACCCCAGCACTGGAGGCAGAAGCCAGCAGATCTCTCTAAGTTCTAGGCCAGCCTGGACTATAGAGCAAGTTCCAGGACAGCCAAGGGTCAACATGAAGAAAAACCCTGACGTGAAAAAAAACATATTAATTAACTAATTAATTAAATTGCCATTGATTTGTTCAATTTTGTTACATCATCTAGTCCCAAGACTAGCATATACTTATTGAGCAAATAAATCATTGAAAAAAAAAACTAAGTAAAAGACAGACTAGAGAGCCTTCAACTTAATACTCTATTTCTAAATGAGTTTGTTTTGATTTTAGAAATGCAAACACTACTTTGAACTTTTTGTTTAACGATAATATAGAGAAGACATGATCTGTAGAACTTACAAAGTAAACTTTAACTAATATCATTGCCAAGGGCCAAATGTTCTTATATTTGCTACAAAATGCAAGAGATAAAATGGAGACAAGTTGATTGTTTGTTTGTTTCTTACTACATTGTCCAGGCAGGACTCAAATGTCTGAGCTCAGCACAACCTCTGCCTCAACTTCCATAGTAGATACAAGCATACAGGTGCATGGCATCACCAGCAAGCTGGAAAAAAGTATTTTAAAAATCCTCTAAGTGAGATGTGTGGAAACACACAAAACACAGAGGCTTCCAGAACGAGCACATTCGATGACCACGGGTTTTGGAAAGATTCCAAAGAATTAGAAAGTGTTCACATCTTTTTTACCTTCAAGAAAAAGAAGGGAGGTAGACACTGCTCATAAAGCTGGGAGAAAGATAATATGCACAAGCCATGTTAGGATAGTCAGTGTTTTAGACTTCACTCTTCCTATGAGATTTGACCAGAAACAGCAAGTCCTGGGTCTCCATAGGTCCTCAAGCTAGATAGAACCAGAGAATGGAAATGTTGCAAGGTTCTGGAGAACGTCCTCCAGAAGTCTGAACTCCAACCTACCTTTACTATCAGATGTATTTTCTCCTGAGTCACTTAAGGAAGTTGAACACTAGATGCTGTGTAGTACAATGCCTACATCTCAACGGCTTTATCTCCAGATCCCATGAGTAATAAAGAATAACAGGGCAATGACCTCTTCCTACTTCACAAAGATGTTCTGCAGATTAACTAATTAATGATTATAAAGTGTTACATCTTATTAAGTTTATTATGATCATTAACATCTCTCGATGGAGAGATAGGTTCAGGAATAAAAAGCAACGTTCAGTAGATGGCGTTCTGCCCTCTAGTACCAGAGCCAATACAAGCCAAGATCTGGAGAACATCTCTGATAACTTCGTGTTCCTGATCATTTAAACAATAGTATCTTTAGAGTGGCCCCTTAAGGCGCAGTAAAGAGCTCCTGAGGCCCCATCTGTATTCAATAACAATTTAACTATCATTCGGATAAGCTTTCACACTGGCTCCAGAGGTGGTAATACTGATTATCAAATACAGATTTTTTAGAATATTTGTTTTTGAAAGTATATTAACATATAGATACAAAAATACACAGAAGTTTACTTTTATTACATAGCTCAAATACAATTATCAAATATGTAATTATAACAGAATACAGTATTCAACAAAATATTATGTATTCACGGGACATGTGATTAGATACTATTTAACTGTCTTGTGTTATTTGCTTAAATTCATTTAGCTATACTTTTACTTTGTCTTAAACTAATGGAATCATTCATTTGGTATTTTTCTCTTTCATATCATCAGAGGAATTGAGTTCCTTTCACGAACTTTGATCTGGTAGATCTTCAAAGTGTGGTTCCAGACATTCATAAATAACTTGTTCATGGTTCGTTCTCCTCCATCAGAACCCTCTAGTTGGGCATTTTGAAGCAATTAGCTGATTTCCATTGCAGCCACTAGATGATTAACCAACATCTCATACAAGAGGATCACAGCAATACAGATATTTATGTTCAGCTGTGCGTATTTCAAAGGGAGGGATTTTTTTTTTCATTTGTTCACAGATGAAGAACTGAGCAACAGATATTCCAAGATCAGGAGACAATGAAATGTGGAATCAGCTAAACACTCAGCCAATCTTAATACAAACGGCAGCTACTCAACAGCTAAGTTTTCTCCCTCCACACTATCAGTACATCTTACAGGCATGAAAACCTGCAGTGCTTCTTGCTATTTGGCCAGAGAAGATCAAATGTACATTTATCCTATTATGGACAATTCTGGAAACTAAGATAGGCAAGTATGTTCCAGAGGGGAATTTTGGACATGTTTCTTTTAGGAAGGTCCAGTTTCTTTCCTTGTACTTATATACAGAAGCTTATATATAGAAGCATATGCTCTGTTATTGCTACACTTGTGAAACAAGGTTTTGTTTTACCTCCCTATTAATTCAGGGAGTGTCTGCATGGGGACACTTTGGGGAGGGAGGAGCTGTCGGGTGGATTATTGGCTTTAGAACTTCTGGATGACTTTTCCTGAAGATAATGACATCAAGCCTCTGTACTTTTCCTTCCCAGGTGGGAAGTTTGGCCCCAGGACAATGTTTAGATGATGGAACGTCTTGGCAGGTGAACAAAGAGAACTGAGCATAGGCAATTTCAGAATGATTCTCACCTGAAGAACTGGAATCCTAGAGATAGTTAATGATCCTATTAACATCAAATACGCTGTCGATATAACTGTGTGGAAAGCTATTGGATTTGCATCTTTCAATACCAGGGGTTGAATCTGGAGCCTCACACATGCCAGGCAAACTACTGCTGAGCTATACGCATAGTCTTCCATTCACTTTGTTTTGAGACCAAGTCTATCTAAGCTGTCCATGCTTGTAATGCTTCCCAGCCTGGCCTGGAACTCAGACTGTCCATTGAGAAGATCTTAGAATCGTGAACATCTTGCCTCTGCCTCCTGAGTAGCCTAATGTGACCATGCCGCCTTTCTTTCTTTCTTTCTTTCTTTCTTTCTTTCTTTCTTTCTTTCTTTCTTTCTTTCATTATTTTTATTATTATTATTATTATTATTATCACTATGATTATTATCTCGTCGTCGTCATCATCAGTATCATTTAATTACTTTTGGCCTTTCCTAGTAAATCTAGAGCACAAAGATTGATTTGTGGGGACGTGCTTTAAGCCAATATAATGATATCTATTAAGTAAAAAAGTAGCCCAATCTTTAACTTAGATACCTGTCACAAGGAGTAGAAATTACTATAAACTGTTTTTAAATGGTAAGTTTGGGCAGATGCTTCTAGTCTTTATATAAAATTCAGTGCTGAGTCAGAAAAGCTACAAGCGTGGCCTTAATTGTTTGTTTTTTTTCTTTTTCTTTTTCTTAATTCAGGACAGACCCAGGCCCTCATCCATCCATGGTAAGAAAGAGCCCTGCCTCTGAGCCACATCTTCAGTACTTTCTGGGTTGTTGCCGTTGCTGCTGCTGCTGCTGTTGTTTCAAACAGCAGCTCCCTAGGTTGCCTAAAGTGCTCATGAACTTACAATCCCCCATTTGTTCTCCAACTGTTAAGATTACAGGTATGTGCCACCATATCCACCTTGAGTGACCTGAGCTTTAAAGAAAGTCAGGAAAGGCTGTTGCTATTATCCATGAATGGGTCATTTCAAGATGACTAATGCATTCTTCGCTTTGGAGGCTGGACCAGTGGCTCAGAAAAACCTCTGCCCAGCTTCTTTCCTACTTCTCTGTTGGTATAAGAAATTTGTTCCTCTGAGGAGTGGTAAATTTGGCAAACACAGATCTTCCTTAGTATCTGTGGGGAGAGAGCTTTAAGAACTTTTGTGGAGTGGTCACCAAAACCTGCGCCCCATCTAAGACTTAATATTTGAGTTTGAAATATTCATATCCTCCCATATTTCATATTTTGAAAACTCTCCAAAATCTTGTGATAGTCAACACACTGGGATTGTTATGCAAATTTCACTTTCTTGTTTTATCTTGTTGCTTTACAGGGTCTCCCACAGCCTAGGTTAGCCTCCAACTTCCTTTTTGGCTGAGGCTGGCCTTGAATTCTTGATCCTCCTGCCTCAATTTCCCAAGTGCTCAAATTCCAGAAATACATCACCACACCCAACTTGCAAACTGTTCTAAATTTGCATAGGTTGATCAAGGAATAACAACAGCAACAATAACTCTTCATGTTAAGTAAATCTGCGATTTTTTCAACTACTTTCAACCTATATTTAGTGACATCCACAGATATATGGAATCTATGGCACTCTAAGACTGGACATGCAATTGTTCAAGAAACATTATTCAGTACTGGACTTTTTTATGACATCTGTGATGAGTGAGATGGTATTTGTTTTTGATCCACTGGACTTTAAAGCATTATCTTTGAAAAGTGCCTAAAAACTGAACTGCAGTAACTGTCTGCAGAAGAGAAGGCTAAGATAAAACAATGGTGTAGATATTTAATGTCATATTTCCTTGACTATAGACGCTTCATGTCACTTCAAGGTTTTACTGTGGGAATGCTTCTTTTCTTTTTGACCTTGGGGGTAGGATCTCATTATATAGCATATGTTGAACTGGAACTCGCAGTGAAGATCAGGCTACTCTCAAACTCAGAGAGATCCTCCTACCTCTGTCTTGTTGGTGTCAGGATTAAGCGTACACACCACCTCAGCCAACAAACATCATTACATTTTCTCCAACTTATATCAAATTCACCACAAGCTGTCTTCAAATTAGAACATGGCGATACATCCTAAAAAAGATTCCAAAGAGGACAATATTTCAATAGTCACAGTAACACTGAAAAGGTTTGGATTGGTTTTGGTCTGGGAGTAGTAGTAGGAAGTGGAGTAGTGGGGAGTAGTGATCTTTAAATTATAAAACCCGAGCCAAAATCATCACTATAGTCTCACTATATTTTAGTTATGAATTCAAGCCACTAACCAGTGAATTACTAATATAAAACCTCTACACCTGGATTGTCGTGGAGGAAATAGGAAATGGGTGTCTCTGCGACCTCACCTGTGACATGGACAGGGTAATAACACCTGCTCTACTTAACTGCCTGAGATGAACAGAGCTTACTTCCAAGTTGGAGCCTGGGGGAAAAACTGCTCTTCCCTATGTTGGTTCAAATACAGTCTTTGTAATTTTTTATTTTAATTCAGCAAGGCTCTGATCCCTTAGCTAGAACACAGTTTCCAGAGGAAAACAATTAGTATCAAGAGAGAAGAAGGGAACATGTGAGTGAGTTGAACAACATCAGTCAAATGCATCCTGGCCATCTGTGTAGGACAGATGTATGGTCAATTGCCTTTGCATGTACCTCAGAGAGCTATCACTTTAAAGAGTGTCAAAATGTCACAACATGAAAATGAAAATAATTCTTACAGTTGGATGTGTAGAAAGGAGCTTGAGGGACTGACCATCCACTTTAGGTGGTCCTTCTTTGCTCAGGTGCTCCAAGGACATTTTTTAAAAATACTTATTACATTCATTTATTTATCCCTGGGAGAGGAGTTTCACACCATTGTAGTTGTGTGGTGGTCAGAGGAAAACAATCTGTAAAAAGCCATTCTCTCCTTCCATCTCATGGAACCTGAGAATAGACTTCAAGTCACTGAGCCTGGCCACAAGCACCCTTCCCCACTGAGCCATCCCTCGGATTCTGAAGGACACAGCTTTTACTGATCTTTGCTCCTTTTATTTCTCATCAACCACATTTTCCCCTTCAAGACCTGTGCACACACTACAACCTCACCTAATGATCCCTTCCAGCCCTTTGCAGAGAGTCTGTGTTCTCATTCCAGTACATTTTCCGATGGAATTGCCAAAGAGGCATTTCTTGACCATTCACTCAAAGTCAAAGGATGTTCATCTCATCTCTGCCCAGAACTTCCTACCCGCTCTCCAAGCTCTGAGGCTAAGTAAATCTAACACCCCCCAGCTTCTTTCAGTCTATTTAACAGCCACAATCACTAATCAGATGCTCCCTATATGTTGGTTGATCCACACACGTTACATCTTGAGAACCACCCCCATGGCATGTTATACATCCCTACATTACAGATAAAGAAACTAACTAGAAAGAGGTCAAAAGCCTGCTACAGATCACATGACAGAAACAGGCACTCCTTTCAGCAACCCGATCCAGCAAGTCTCTACCACATGGAGAACATTTGGCCTGTAAAGATTTAAGTTGGCCATAGTTCACCTCTGCTCAGAGGAGCCTTCAGAAGAGCCACAGCAAGGTCCTTCTGGTGTGCTCCATGCGAATGAAACAGGTGGGAATGCTCCCTGTTCCTTGAGGGAGGGAATTGCTGCAGATGGAGGTGGGGAGATTCTACGACCAGCTGTGACTTGAAGGAACTATAAGAAGCAGCAGAGTCTTCATGCCAGGGGCATTCCAGGCAGGGGAGTACTTGTTTTTTTGAGTCATGTCAGTTCCAGATGTTTCGTATATGAAACCAGCTGTAGGCAAGACAAGATTTAGAGAAAACATCAACAAGAAGAAAAACAGTAAAAATTTAGAAGTGAAGAGGATGGCTCAGTTAGTAACATGCTGTTCAAGCAAGAAGACCTGAGTCCGGCCCCAGAATGCACTCTGTTTATCGAACACTTTTGGACCTAGTGCCAGAAAGGATCATTGGAACGTTGACCAGCAGGAGTAGCTTATTTGAGCTCTGTGAAAGTGAGAGACCCTGTCTCTGTATAAACAGCATGACCAAAAGCAATTTGGGGAGGGAAGGGTTGATTTCATCTGTGATGTATTTACATCACAGGCTATCATCAAAGAAAGTAAAAGGGAGGATTCAAGACAGGAACTTGGAGTGAAGAACTGAAGCAGAGGTCACAGAGGATGCCTGAATAATGTCTTGCTCCTCGTGGCTTGCTCAATGTGCTTTTTTATAACCCCAAGGACCACCTGCCCAAAGGTGGCACCATCCACTGTGGGCTGTGCCCTCCTATCTCAATCATTAATCAAGAGAATGCATCATAGACTTGCCCACAGGCCAATTTTACTGAAGCATTTGTTCACTTGGTAGTCTTTCCCCAAATGGCTCTAGCTTGGGTCAAGTTGAAATAAAACTAACCAATATACCATGCTTTCAGCTCTTTTCTCTCCATCTCCACAGAGTGCACTGTGGTGTGACCCTTTCCCTTCCAAAGAAGTGTTAGTAAATATTCTGCTTCTAGTATCTCTCACTGACCTCTACTGTAGCTTTTATATATCACCAGTACAGCAAGCTTGTAAACCTTTGTCTTTGTTGGTAGTAGTGATGGTTGGGTGACTGTTTAGTTGGTTGATTTTGCAGTACCAGGGTTTGAACCCTGAACCTTCTGATTAGGCACTGATCTCCACCCAACCCCAGGCACTAACTTCACTTAAACTCCTTCTCTCTTACCCTGCCACTTCCCTAGTTATAACCCACTAGGCATGGCTCTGTTTTCTACTACTAAACTAAACCATTTTCTCAAGACTCATCATCCATCAATCCAACCTACTCTTCAAGCTTATTTTCCAATTCATATCTCTAGATAGTTCTATGATCGCTTCTGCCCTTTCCCCCATTACATCTTAAATCACCTCTCTCGCCCACTCAGCTTCCCCAAATCTTACTAATCCTGATCTGCCCACTCAATTTTTATCCAAAAGTGTCTTGTCTTAAAGTTGAAAACAAGAATTTAAGTAGGCCAGAGTAAGGGTTAGATGACTAAGCCTAGCATGCCAACTGCCAAGTTCATTGCACGCCTGGGATAGAGTCAAGAACACCGAGGGAAGCCAACCGTAGTTGACACCCATTTCTCCTGGATCCACCTCGTGTGACCAGTTCTGCTGACCCGAATCCTGTGACACTTGTTAACTTCCAACGCTTCCCATTCCAATGATGTTCAGGCAAGCAGGAATCAAGAAAGAGTGATGCTGGGGAATAATTGAGCCCTGGCAATGCAAAACATCCCCCAAATACAGTAGGTAAAGATGGAAAAAAAATTAAAGGCAGTGCTCTCTCGCTTGACTGGACATTCAAGCTCAGTAAAAGACAGTCGAAACCTGCTAAGCATACATAATGTCATGGAGGACACAACTTGAACACTTTGTGGCTTGAACATTTATAGGGGTAACAGAATGCATTCATCATTTGGAACTAATTTTACAGTTCACTGGTATTACACGGAAGCCCTCTGGACTGCTTCTCCTGCAATGAGAAAGTTTCCAGAATGGCAGTTTCCACTGGGTTTCTCCAGCTAACAGTCTCCACTGGAAATGGATGCGTTCCTAGCAGTGTGAAATTACAGTGTGGCCCATTGCCTAGGGGGAAGGGCACAAGATCACACCTCCAAGGGTAGTGTGTCTGTGTTTTTGGTTTTGTGTGTGGTTCTTTTTTGTTTGATTGTTTGTTTGATTGGTTGGGGGGGGTGGGTTTTTTTTGTTTGTTTGTTTGTTTGGGTTTTTTTTGTCTTTTGTTTTTTCAACTTGAACCTGTCAAGATATACCATCTGGGGCAAACTTCTCCCTCCTTGTGGTGTCAGATATTTGTAGGAGTTGTGTTTCTTTTTGATACTGAATCATCCAGGGCTGAAGATGGCTGTTCCTATTTATGAAATGTGCTCTGCTGAGTTTAGGGATGCGTTTCTTTTCATCATTTTTCAAAAGAAACCGAATTGTTTTTTTATCTGGAGCATGGGTCTCAATCCCCTCTGCATTTCTCTTTGCATGGATGCTATTGTCCTCGAGGTTACAGAGCTCAGGAGAGAAGGCTTCAATAGAAGTGGAAGTCACATGCTTAGCGAAATGTATGTGATGGATTTCTTTTCACCCACAGAGAGCAGCCACTGGTGTCTCCCACATCTGAGAGTACATCTTCTGGGAACTCTCTGCACCACACTTAATTCAGTGGGTGTGCATCCTGTGCTGCTGCTGCTGCTGCTGCTGCATAACTCTGTCCTTGCTACCCTGTCCCACTAGATGCGGCTGTCTTATAGGACTGGAGCTGGATTGTTCATCAGTATTTTCATTGCCCAGAATGGTACTCAGTAAGTGTGAGTGGGATGAGTCAGAGAGATAATTACCTGCTCTGAGATGTATAGGACTTGGAACGCCTGTTTATATAGGGATTAAGTAAAAAAATGAAACTGTGGCGAAGTGGAAAGATGTTGGAATAGAAACCAGTCCCTGAGGGAGGAAATATTCTAAATAAATTGTTGGGGGAAACCCTTGAGAAACTTGTCTTTCTTTCTCCTTTCCTGTTTTCTCCAAAGCCTGAAAGAGTCTATAGTAGCAAAACTAACTAGAGAGTAACTTCCTTCTTGAAGACTGGGCTTAGGGTCCTAAATCTCTGCATGTACTTGGTGACCTTTCTGTGCTAACATTTTTTGAGGGAAAAAGTCAAACTGCCTTGAGAATTACAGTTAAAGGTAGAGACTGTTCCAGGAGTGGATGGATGAGAACTAAACAGGATAGAAGGATGAGTTGACTTATTTTGTTAAAGTATAATATATGGATTGAAGTTTGTCTATAGACATTTATTTCTCATTTTATGAGATAAAACAGATTGAATATAAAGAACTCCTGTCATCATAAGTATATACTTGGGTGATGCTTAAATGCTGGTTCATCAGGGCTCCCCTCCTTAGGATATTCTCTAAGAGTACAGGATTTGAAATAATCCAAAGAGCAGTTGACCATAGTCTTTAGGAGGTGTTGACTTTGGGGATTGACGACTAAACTTTGCTAATTACTGTGTGCCTTTGCAGAAGTTTGTGTTTGTTTGTTTTTGTTTGTTCTCTATTTTCTCTTGTTTTTATCCTTTTTCTCTTATTCTTTCTTTCTTCTATTTCTTTGTGTGTGTGTGTGTGTGTGTGTGTGTGTGTGTGTGTATGCAGGAGGCACTTTGGAATGGGGGAGGGTTCAGGATGGGGGATGGGAGCAGAGACTAGAGGTTAACCTCAAGTGTCATTGCATCATGTCTTCTTGTTTGTTCGGTTTTTGTTTTCTTTTTAGACAAAGGCTGTCATTTACCTGGAGCATGCAAATTCAATTAGGTTAGCAGCCCACTGAGCATCCCGGATCCTCTTGTATCTGCCTTCCCGGCAACAGGATGACAAATATACCAACATATCTGGATCTATTTCTTTTTTTAACATGAGTTCTGGAGAGCAAACTCTGGTCCTCATACTTATACAGCAAGGACTTTGCAGACTGAGCTATCTCCAGCTGAAGTTTCTTCAGGCCGGGAGATAGCTCTGAAAGAAAAGCACTTGCCACACAAGTAATTATGAGGATCAGAGTTCAGATACCCAGAACTCACATAAAAAGCAGGGTGAGAGGATGGTTCCAACACTGAGGAAGCAGAAATGGGAATCCCTGGAACAAGCAAGCCAGGCAGACTAGCTCCAGAGTCAGCAAGAGACCTTGTCTCAGTGCATAACATAATGAGTAACTGAGGAAGACACCTGACATCAATCTTCAAACCTTCCACTGACACCTATGTGTCAGTACATACACACACATACACATGAAACCGTACATGTGAACATACACATACATACACACACAATAGAGAAGTTTCTTAATCTATTTTAACTCAGATGTTCAGCTCAAACAGAAGGGACCTGGCTCACACAGTTTTGACAACTGATCAGTCAATACATTAGTTCTTACTGCAATAACTATACTAATATTGTTGCAATTCATGTACTAGAGAGAGCTTTCAGTTAATACCCTAATATGGTACTTGAAGCTGAAAAGTTTCTGGGTATCCGTGCGCCTATGAGATTAATGTGGTGAGAGGCATTTTGTTTTCCATAATCTGTTCTTGTATGTTCAAACAGCTATGAGTTTGATCATATCCAAGGTGATTAATCTGATGACAACTACCTCTCAGAAAAAACTGATATGTTTATGTAAAATATGATATTTAAGCAATAAAGGAAGCTAAGGAGTAAAAAAATACAATCACCAAAATGGTTAACTGATATTATGGAAAAACATGGCATCTAAATTTTCTTGCTTTTCCTTTGCACTATATATCCCATATTTTGTCAACATGAAGTCTCGAGGGACAGAAAAAACGAATTAATTTCAGATCATCTAGCTTATCTAGACAGTAGATTGACTTCTTCATCGACTGTGTTCTTTCCATTACCTAGTGTTTTAAGGCTGTTGTCATTAAAGAAATGAACCTGTAGACCACGTGTCAGATATCAACATTCCTCAACAATGAAACTGCCAACTTGAAAACAAAGGCTTCCTCAGAACCTTGCTGTGAATGTCCCCTGCCATATTCACTGGCTTACCTGGATGGAAAATCACAGAAGTCCCTTATACAAAGTGGAAGCAGAAGCGGGTTGTGAGATTCTGTTGTATCTAGACACACCACACACACATGCACGCGCACACACACACACACACACATACACACACACACACTTCCTGCCTTAAAGGAAGAAACAGATGAAACTCACAGAGAGAACAATTCAGATGGCAGAGAACTGGGATTCATACATTCGATGGGAGAAATGTGCCCAGGATAGTCCAATGAGTGGTATGGAGTTATAAGCAAGGTATGCTGTACTTTTTGTGAATCATACAATTTATTAATTCATATCAGAGAAATGATGTGGACCATTTTATAAACACAAGTAAACCGAATCACCACTGGAGGAGCTTCACATTTGAGGTCATGGCCCAAGCAAGGGTCATTGGAGAACTTCAAAATTCAAGCTTCAAAATACCCTTGAGAACTTTTAAGGACATATAAAGCCTATCATCTCTATGACTGAAGATGTAGCTTAGTGGCAGAGAGAGCTTACTTAGTGTTTAAAAGTTCTGGGTTTGATCCTCAGTACATTCCAGAGGAGGAGTTAAAACAAATCAAATCTCTTCTTAAAACCATGGATCATGTAAGGAAGATGTCCCAAACATCATTCTCCAAGATTCCATTATCTAGAATAAAATTCACTCCCATAATCCTGTTATCTTTGTTGTCTCTGGAAACACACATACCATAGGAAGCTATGGACAGGGGAGAAACATGAGTGGGAACTAGAAACAGGACAAACTCCAAGCTTGACAAAGGTCAAGAATCTGAATTCCATCACCATCACCCACACTAAGGCAATAACTGTGAATAACTGACTAGTCTCTCTCATAATGAAGCTAAACTGAAAGGCATCATTATCACTAATATTACCTTGTGATTTAGAACAATGGATGTCATGTAGTAAAAGAAAACAAAAATAGGCATACTTACGATCCTCGCACTAGGAAGGACACTGAGGTATGTGAATCCCTAAGGTTTACTGGTCAACCAGACTTGTCTAATCAGGCCATTTAGAGGTCAGTGAGATTTTCTGACTCAAATAAAAGATGTGGAGGAATGACACCATAACCATGTGCATGCACATTCACAGACACACAAATGTATGCCCACACAAAACAACTAAGCAAACAGCAATCAAACAGAGTGAGACACAGGGAGCCAAGACTACAGAAACTCTACAGACGTGAAGAACTTTGGTCCAAGTTCATCAAAACTTGCTGTTCTAGATGTTGGCTGCTGTTAACTTGCTCAAATCACATAATGGTTCGCTGCCTTGTAGAGAAAGAAGGCTGGAAGACAATAAAATACAGGAATTCATAAGTACTGGGAGATTTAGTAATATTTCCTACCGAATTGAAACCCTCTATAGTGGATTAGTGTCAGGAAACAATGCTTGTCAGATCCTGATGAATGTGGGAGCTATAGTGCAATGGAGAACTTCCCATTATGACCTATGATCTCTACATGTATACCTCAAGGCAGAAATAGCCTTCTCCACAAATCTCACATCGAAAAAGAGCAGTCAGGCTATTGTGTGACTTTCCAGCCTCATGACTGTGAAGTCTCTTTATTCTTCCCCTACTTTGGCTTAACTACCACTGAGAACAAAACAGGAAGGAAATAAAAAAACAGACATCAATTACATCAGTGCATTATTCCATTCATTTGTTTATTCGCAGGTTCATTCTACTTCAGCGTGGAATGTCAAAATATGTTCTTAATCAGGCATCTCCCTTTAATTTTTAACAATAGAATTAAAGGATTTTCCACTTCATTGAAGGCATTTCTGACAGGCAGATAGACTGTGGGAGCGCCCTGAAGCCTTGCCAAGACAGTAGTGAGTGCCATGACTTCAAAACGGTTTGACTGTGTCCTTGACAGTTTCAAGTGCTAGAACAGTGAGCCCCAGTGTGGTGATGTTGAGCAGTGTTGGGACCTTAAAGAGGTGTGGCCTAGTAGAAGATGACTAGGTTATCAGGTGTGCTGCCCTTGGAAAGAATTAGTAAAGCTTTTATGCAATCCCCAGTATGTTTCTGCGTTCTTCGAGATCAAGTTATTTTGATGCAATCAGAAGACCATTACCAGAAAACCGGTACCACTTTGCTTAAACCCACTAAAACTGTAAGCCAAAACAACTCTTTAAAAACACCTAGCTTTGGGCATTTTGTTATGGCAACAGAAACTGACCTGAGAGAGTAGATGGACTCAAGCCTGACTCTTGAGGTAAATTGATTCATGTTTGGTAACGGTAACTGGAAGAGAATGAATCTTAAAATGAATGGACTAAAGTGCCTTCTCTTTTTCCTAGGAAGGACAATCTGGTTCCCAGCGACTCTGGTTATCCCTTCCAAATCTTGTTCCAGAAAGAAAGCATAGTGTCTCTCGAGCCTGGCATCCTTATTAATAGAACCACCTGTCCATAGAAGCCTCTCAAGTTTTACCATCTACTTTCTCCGTACTCTGTTTTGACATTCTGCTGTGTTTTGAGACCCTGGAAGTCCCCCATACACACACACACTCATGACAATCCTCCTGCCTTAGCCTCCCAAGTGCTGAAATCACAGCTATGGGACACCTGTCTAGTTTTCATAACTTTTACATACTTTCTTGGCCACAGTGTTTCAGTACTCTGTCTTCTAGAATAGATGATATGTCTGATATGATATTAATTCAAATTCTTTATCACACTGCCCTCCCTTTCTGTTACACTGTAATGATATGTGTGGCTTTTGCATTTTCTTCTCTTCTGTAATTGAAATTCAGAGGTCATAGAGAATTATTAAAGCACATTCTCTATTAGCGCTACCAGGAATCCATTGAAAAACATTTTGTCCTCATTACTGTGTGGGATAAAAATAATGTCATTCATTAAAACAAAAGCACAGGGCTGGAGAAATGGCTCAGCGGTTAAGAGCACTGACTGCTCTTCCAAAGGTCCTGAGTTCAAATCCCAGCAACCACATGGTGGCTTACAACCATTCGTAATGAGATCTGATGCCCTCTTCTGGAGTGTCTGAAGACAGCTACAGTGTACTCACGTATAATAAATAAATTTTTAAAAAAAAAAACCAAAACACAGTGACTAATTTTAGAATGAATCAACACACACACACACACACACACACACACACACAAAGACTATATGTTGCCACCCAGCCCTTCTTCATCATGAAAAGTTAAGCAAATTGACCTATTACTTGAGGTAACTGGTTTTCAACATGGTTTATGCCATGACTTTGGATCAACAGCCCAGTAAAAGTAGCATTCTAGCGGGAAGTTGGGAACCCCCTCCCCCAAGGCCAAAGTAGGAAATACATGAAATGGAAGCTTCCAACAGGACTTCTGCATTTCCCTGCTCTGGGACTCTATAACCCAGTATATCTCAATAACTTCTTTAATGTCTCTGTATTTCTTTGCCATGTCCTGTACTGCTTGATCCTAGAAACTTGACTGAAGGGACAAGTCAGTGAAGAAAGGACAGACATACATAAGGAAAATCTGGGTCAGGTGGGTGATACTTGATCTGATGGAGCAACACCGACTAGGCAGCAACTTGGAACCTCAGATTCTTTATTATGTACAGCACTAGAAAGCAGATAGTCTCAGTAGGAAGTCTCTATAGGGGAGCAGTCCTAAGTTACCATTATCCTGCAGGAGGAAGCTGCAGTGTCTAGGTTTTGCACACACTGAGCAATTCTTTATAAATGCCCATAGTTGGACCAGAAGAAGGCTTTGCCTTACAGGCCTCTGAGCCACCCCTGGAGGGAAGCTTTGTCAGTTCCCAAAAGTCTGAGACACTGGTCCTTGTTAGGAATACATTCCCACTCAGGACTTCTTCAGCTTCCCACAAGTTTTGCACTTAGTCATCACAAAGTTGAGGTGGTCATGGACTCCTTTATTGATTGGTTTTCTGATGAGTTGATAGGTTGAAAGAAGAGGTGTCTAGGTGTAGAAGTCATTATTGTAAAATCACTGAAAATTCATCTTTAGGATAAATACTGTCAATAAGGCAAGTTAACTAGTCATATATCAAAGTCTAAAGCCACATATGCCTTACACTTGTGCTGGCTGGGCACTTCACACAAAAGTTAAAGGATTTCTAAATGTACCCCTCACTTCTAAAAGTCAGACCAGTTACATCTATCTCATGTCAAATGTTTTTTTTCATCTTCAAATATTGGGTGAATTATAAGAAAGGTGTGATAAGATCAAAGAAAGTAGAAAACGGGATCCATTTTTCCTGCCCTGCCCTTGTGGAATAATTCTGTTAGCTGTTGGAGAGAGCCGAACACTGCAGATAGACCCCTTGTAGTAACTAAGTTGTGTCCCCTCTACCAGCATACGTATGAGTAATTGCTACACTTGCTGCTGACGTTTGGCTTTAGGATAATCTTTTATCTTCTCTTCTATAATTTAAACACCTTTACCTGTCTTCAATAGAGAAAATGGACCTTTTCCCAGAATTCTCATACACAACCTGTACTGAGTTCAACACAGCTAAGTTGCCTGTCAGTGGCCTTTTCTTCTCCCTCCCATTCACTTCACTTCTGTTTATTAATGCCTTTCAAGTCTTGAATCACTGATGCCTCATCCATTTAACATCTACTCTGTAGTTTACTTTTAGTCTGAGAAATCCAAAGTATGATTGTTTCAGGAGAGACAAGTGTTAGATAGAACCTTGGCTTTGATATACCACATTTTTTTAATTTTAATTTTTATTTAATCTTTTTTTACAGTCCAGACTTTATCTCCCTCCTAGTCTACCCTCTGACTGTTCTGTACCCCATACCTCCTCTCCCCATCCCAGTCTCCATGAGGGTATTCCCACCCCCTCACCCCCACCCTACCACACCTCACCACTCCCTGGGACCTCCAGTTTCTTGAAGGTTAGGTGCATCTTCTCTGACTGAACCTAGACCCGGCAGTCCTCTGCTGTATACGTGTGTTGGAGGCCTCATATCATCTGGTGCCCCGTTGGTGGTCTAAGAGATCTTGTGGGGGGGGGCAGTGGTGGTGGAGGTCCAGGTTCATTGAGACTGCTGGTCCTCCTACAGGGTTGCCCTCCTCCTCACCTTCTTTCAGCTTTTCCCTAATTCAACCACAGGGATTAGTAGCTTCTGTCCATTGGTTAGGTGTAAATATATGCATCTGACCCTTTCAGCTGCTTGTTGGGTCTTTCAGAGGGCAGTCATGATAGGCGCCTTTTTGTGAGCACGCTATAACATCAGTAATAGTGTCAGGCCTTAGGGCCTCCCCTTGAGCTGGATCCCAATTTGGGCCTGTCACTGGACCTCCTTCTCCTCATGCTCTTCTCCACTTTTGTCCCTGCAGTTCTTTCAGACAGGAACAATTCTGGGTCAGAGTTTTAATTGTGGGATGGCATCCCCCTCCCTCACTTGATGCCCTGTCTTTCTACTGGAGGTGGGCTCTACAAATTCCCTCTCCCCACTGTAGGGCACTTCATCTAAGGTCACTTCCTTTGAGTCCTGAGAGTTTCTCACCTCACAGGTCTCTGGTACCTTCTAGAGGGTCCCCCCACCTCCTACATCTAGAGGTTGCCTGTTTCCATTCTTTCTGCTGGCCCTCAGGACTTCAGTCATGTTATATACCACAAATTTATGAATGAATGCATTAAATCGCACTGAAAGCTGACAAGAAAAAAATGGATCCTTGATTCCTAAGTGAAACACTGTGTTAGCCCACAATGTGTTTTGGTCTTACAAAGGTATTAATATGTACTATAATTGCTAATGTCTGTACTATTTAAAGCATTTAGGTAACACAGATCTTTGCTTTAAAGTCTATGTCTAATTTTAAAGTTTAAGTATGTAGCCTCTTTAAGTATGTATCCCTAAGAAATGTATAACTCATTAGAAAAGAAATGGGAATGTAAATAAAAAATATAGAAAATAAAAATAAAAAAAAAGAAATGGGAAATAATTAATGTGAGGCAGAAGAAGCATCATCAAATGGATTTGGTCAAATGAGGAATGGAAGATTCAGAGAAGGACCAAAATAGAGACAGAAATGGGAGAAGGGGAGAAGGAGGTCACACAGTGACTCAGACATCACTGAACACAGTGCGGCTTCATAGGCTAAGGTGGGGAGGAGCCAACACCCAAAGCTAGACATGTCTGCTAGGATGGAGTAACACATGGCAAAGCAGAGCCTGCATCTGGTGCTGGAAAAAAGGCTGGTCCAACAGGCTGAACGTGAAACGTGGAGAGAATTGGAAAGAACAGATGGAAATCAGGTCCACCATTCTTAGGAGAGTGGAAGCGGCAGGGTGGGGAAGGGGAACAGGAGCAGCATATTAACAGATTGACAAAGAGAAAGCAGGGAAAGCACATACGAGAGCAGAAGGGAGACTGATGATGTAGGAAAGTGAGAATAGACAAGCCACTAGAACTTCAAGCCAGTGCCAAAGACCTAGAGATCCCCAGACACAAAGTTAACCAATTGTCATAGCACTGAACATGTTCTATAAGACATAATTGGCTCATGTAAGTCACATGGTCTAACCCAGTCTTCAAAACAGCACCATTAAGTAGGTACTACTCTTGCTATTTCAATCTAGAAAATTCAGAAACAAAGAGGCTGAGAGACAAGTCAGAGGGTCAGTCAATGACAAGTGACAGAGCTGGCTTTGACTCAAGTCTTCTGGTTTCCAAGTCAACCTCTCAGCCACTAGGCTGTCTTAGCCAGCTGAGGCTTGAGTACTGCTTACTTGTGCAGAATTTTCAAAAGAAATCTTTTCCAGGGAGCTGATGCCTGCTCTAAACTCAGCTGTCTTCTCAACAGGACACACCTGGGTAGATTTCCATTTGTAAGCCACACTGAAAGGTGCCTCACAGCTCAGAGACTGTTTTGTTTCCAAGAGTCCAGGCATCTGTAGGAATTGTAGATATGCAAGAAAAGGACAGTTGAAACCATGTCATCTTGTTTAAGTATTTCCTCTATGAATGAGATATTTTGTCTGAATAAGAATAAAATCAGAAAGAAGAGTGAAGGCAACAATGTGTGTATTAAAAGGCCAGTTTCCCCTGCCAAGAGAAAAGGATGAAAAGAAGCTAAGTAAATCCAAGAAAAGAATCCTAAAAGCAAAGGCATGGAACAAAGCCATAACCTTAGCCACTGGAGAACCTTCTCATGCAGAGGGGAGGGTAAGTGCCCAAACCAGCTTATTAGAGGATAAATGCTGGCTACCTGGAAGAAGAAGAAGAAGAAGAAGAAGAAGAAGAAGAAGAAGAAGAAGAAGAAGAAGAAGGAGGAGGAGGAGGAGGAGGAGGAGGAGGAGGAGGAGGAGGAGGAGGAGGAGGAGGAGGAGGAGGAGGAGGAGGAGGAGGAGGAGTTTGATTGTGTTTTAACTTAGCCATGACAAGCTTCTATTGACATTAAGGAAAACTGAGCAAGTAATGGGGAAAATATCTAGTCAAACCATATGTGCAGGCTGTCTTCCTCTTCCTCCTTCTCTTCTGCCTCTTCCTCCTCCTTCCCTTCTTCCTCTTCCTTCAATACTCTGTCATTTCTTTCCTTTTCTTCCTTCCTTCTTCCCTCCCTTCCATCATTCTAACCTATACCTCCCCCTCTCTCTCTGCATCCCTCCCTCTCTCCCTCTCTCCTTCCCTCTCTTCCTCCCTCCCTCTCTTCCTTCCTTTCCTCCTTTCTTCTGTTTGGTGAAAACTTTGCTTTCTATGGAAATTTGAAGTTATGATTCATATAATGACTTCTTAAGATTCTCAACTATTTGTCTTTTTATAAAAGTCACTTTTCTTGTTAGAAAAGTGCCAGTGACGCAAACTTATTTTATTATCCAGAGATTTGAAACTCTAACTGAACTTTTCTCTTAGTGAAATTTATTCTTTGATGAATATTTCACTTATACACTTTGCAAACTGACCATTTGCACCCCCACCTTCTCTCTTTTCCCTACCACATTTCTCTACCAGCTCTCTTACTGAAAATTTCTTTCTTACGTCAAGTCTATCAATTTTGATTTGTGACTCACAATCACAAATTAGGGCCATCTTCACAGATCACGGGTTTGGAGCTATTGATGTACTCAGACATGGATTTACAACTGAAAACAAAGATTCTCCCTTCCTAGAATCTATCAATAGTCAAAAACTCAGCAGTGAGCCTCTACCCAATCCATGACTGGCTACTGGTAGGTCCAGTGTTCTGTAGGCCCAGTAAAGTTGCTACAGTTGTGAATTCATGATTTCAGTATTTCTGTGAACTCTAAAGAATAGCATTTCACAGCCTTTCATTCTGTCTCCCAATACACACAAGATTCCTGACTCTTCTTCCATACTTTTTCTGGAGTCTCCAAGGGGGTGTGTAAATGTCTTGTTTAGGATTCAGTCTTTGGCTGCCCCTTATTCTTAGTATCTTAGGCAGCTATAACTCTATATTCATGGTCATTCATTTCAAAGAAAGACTTCCTGATTAAGACTGAGAATGGCTTTTGTCTATGGCATCTAGCATAGATATTTAGAAGGAAGTTTGATGCTACATCTAACTGACTTTATTTTTTAATTATGAGACTTGTATCTCAGCGGGAGCATTAATTCCGGCCATTTTGAGGATCAAAGCCATCCTCCAACCAATAATCTCACAGTGGTAATCAACATCAATCTTCAAGGCAAATAAGCGATCTTACTAGTCTATAGAAATCTGCTATGGAAGTAAAAAGAGTTAATATCAAAGTGGAGGTGGGGATAGATCTGTAAAGAGTTAGTAGAAGGAACATGGGAGGTATATATGATCAAAATACATTGATAAAATTCTCAGTGAATTGATAAAAATATTTTTAAAGGTGTTTACATGATATTGTCCAAAGAATTATTAATTGGCTCCATTATCATTTAGAAGTATGGAACATGAGAATCATAGGTCACAAGAATTTCTATTATTGAACCCACCCAACACAGGATTCAGAATTTCCCCTTGTTATAGAATAGGTAAGAAGGCAAGGTCCTTCCCTTGCAACTAGTTCACATCACTGGCTCTTCCTAGTTGAGAACTTTGTCACACACCATGCGTGTATGGGCAACACAAATGAGACTCTAGGTTATTAAAAAGTATAAAGGTGATAGGAACTTGGAAAAGAGTCATGAGGTAGATCTGGGAGGAATCCGGGGGTAAATATGATCAGACTGCAATGTTCAGAATTCTCACAGTATTAACAAAGGTACTATATTTTTTAAATTACATTTGTCCCAAAATCTTGCCCTGGCTACCCCAGATGCACCTCCTCAGTTGCAGAATATCTCCTCAACTACAGCCTGAGCTAACTATCTTGGTGGGAATCAAGTATCTATTATCACAAAGCTATGTCTGGTACATACACAAAGGTACTCTGAGGTTCTGTTCCCTCCTCCCCATTCATCATCATTTGATCAATCCACCATATCAGTCCTCACAGGGAGCTCCTCAGTGTCAGTCAGGTGGCCTTTCTCCTCTCCAGAATAGGGTGTCTGATGACCTCTGTTGCTGCAAACTTCCCCATCTTCCCAACAAGTCCTTCTTCTTACTTTAGCATCATTTTCATGTTATGGTTCCGTTTAAGTAAGGTTGTCTACATGATCATAGTCGTGTGGTAATATATTAGAAAACATGGGCAACCTAAGAAAAATGATTCCCTTTCCCTCAGCAGCCATTAACGGCCAATAACTGGCTCTACAAGTAGGGATGGAGGACCCATGAGTTCCTCCTCCATCTATGTTTGGATTTTGACTAGCTTCATCTTGGGCAGGTCTTGTGCAGTTGCTGTGAGTTATGAATGTAGTAGGCATTCTATGTCCAGAAGACAACATTTCCCAGCTCTGCCATCCATCATTGGCTTTTAGATTCCCTCTGGCCTCACTACATCTTCAAACTCTACGAAAGCTAGCTACCCTACTGTACTGGATAGTTTTATATCAACTTTATACAAGTTAAAGTCATGTGACAGGAGAAAATCTCAATTGAGATAATGTCTCCTAAAGATCAGGCTGTAAGCCTGATTGACTTGTTGCCGGTAGTACTAGCCCTGGACTGGTGGTCCTGGGTTCTATAAGAAAGCAGGCTGAACAAGCTATGAGGAGCAAGTCAATAAGCAGCACTCCTCCATGGTCTCTGATTCAGCTCCTGCCTTCAGGTTCCTGTCCAATTTAAGTTTCTTCCTAGGCTTCCCTGAAGAGGTGTGTAAGCCACATAAACCTGTGACTTGAGGTGTGTAAGTCACATAAACCCTTTCCTTTCCAAGATGCTTTTGGTCATGGCATTTTATCATAGCAATGATAACCCTAACTAAGACACTTACAAGCAAAATCAAATGTACAATCAAGGAAGGTTTCATTTGAAATTTCTGCACAAATAATTTTGTAAATTAATTTGTTACACTGACTTTTTGGAAGCACAAAATACACAATAAAACCAGGACCATGTTATTCTCTTTAGAGAGTTTAGTGAATTGTAACAAAACAAAGCTCTGAGTCCTTTGATCATTTATTAACAACAATAAGAAGGGTAGTGATAATATGGTTATGGTCTGTATCATGCATGACAAAACACTCCTAATTTCCAAGATTTCTTTTTTTATTTTATTTTTCCATTTTTGAGACAGAACCTTACTTTTATGCCCCCAAACTGGCCTTGAACTCAGTGCAATCTTCCTACTTAACAGGAGGATTACAGAGAAGATCACAGGAAAGTGCCACCACTCCCAACATTACCCAGTTCTTTGACAGTTGGTTTATTGGAGTCAGTCCAAACTACTTAGTTTCTCCCTAAGTTGCCAAGGTCCAGGGGGGCCAAAATGTTCTCAAATGTTAATTGTAGTTGCAATATTTCCTGTTCATAGCATTGGCGAGATAGCACTAGGATGGGGCCTAATTCTCTTCTGCTGTTTCTTGGGAGGGCAGAAGTTATATTACCTACAAGCCTAGAGTCACCTTAAGACAGCTGGCTGGCTGGCTGCATCTGCCATGCAGTGCTACCCCATGCTAAAGAGGAATGAAATATCACCAGTATGCAGAGGAAGGACTGCTATGCTAAGAGAATTGGGGTGGTCTGTCTCCCACATGCTGGAAATGCCTGCAGCCACAGGAGAATGGAAGATGCTTAATAGGTCAAAGAAAATCATGTTTCTAGGGTCACTCTTGGTTTTGAAAGCTGAATGTGTCCTAATTGTATCCAGTTAACCCATATGAGTTGGCCACCTCTCTCTTGCTGTGAAAATACCAGTATTACCGTACCAGGAGGTCACCAGATTAGGAAGGTACTCTCTGAAACCCTGCTTCTGAGAATAAGGTCTTGAAGTATCCACTTGCAGCCCGGTGACCTTAGCATTCCCTCCTGCTATCCAGCAAGCTCCATGTGGAGTATGGAACTGAATAAACAAGATGTGATCCAGGAGACAGTCAGGTCTTCCTTATGCATATTCATTCCTGAGCATGAATAAACTTCTTTTCTGGAGTAAGTATTTAGAATGTCCCCATGAAAAATTAACAAACCTGGAAGCAGGGAGCATATGTTCTGATACCAGAGGCAACATGGGCACATGGGTGTGGTCCAGTGGGTAGGCAAGTCCATCAGGGTATGCCAGTGCCACCACCTCACTTGGATAGGGGCCGCCTTGTAGAGTTCAAGCAAAATTAAGTAGCAATGATAGATAGCAATCAATATTCAGTAAGTACCTACTATATTTTTCCTCCCTAAAACTCCCCCCTGTCTCTCTCTCTCTCTCTCTCTCTCTCTCTCTCTCTCTCTCTCTCTCTCTCTCTCTCTCTCTCTGTGTGTGTGTGTGTGTGTGTGTGTGTGTGTGTGTGTGTGTGTGTGTGTGTTTCCTTTAAATATGGTATCATTGAATCCAAGACTCAGACTGGCCCTAACTTCACTAGAGATGACAACGATTTTGAGCTTTAGATCCTCTGGCTCTGCCTCCCAGGTATTGAAATGACATATATGTGCCATCATGCTTATCTCTAGTTAATTTACATGAATTAGGTGTATATGCACAGTCTACATTGTTAAGAAATTATGTAGTCGGCCTGGGCATCACATAATCTCTTGCTCTCTGCATTTTGATTGGGTAGGACCTTCTGTGATGTTTTCTGTCTCTTTCAAAGAGAAATTTCTTTGATAAGAGGTAAGAACTACTTCACTTACCTGTAAGTAAGAGATTAAATCTTTAGACTATAGCGGTAAATTATGATGACTTATTAGAGTGATGCTTGTAGGTTCTCCTCCAAAATCCATGACTTCACTGAGTGATTGGCTAAGTTTCCGTACTAGGCATTTGTCCCTATTATTGAGTGGGCTTTAAGTTCAAGCTGTGCATTACTGCCTTGGTAGAGGTATCACTACAGCATCCTTAGAGTTATCGTGCCATTCTGGTTGTTGTGGTTCATAGACATCATGCCTGTAAAGTGGAAATTTCTGGGTATATCAGGTGGTACAGACTCATCTGATGTTTTGCTGACACAGACTCACATGGTGTTTTGCTAAGGCAAGACCCATAGGAGGACATGTGATATTTAGAGATAGTAAACAGTTACAGTTTGCTCATATACCTGGCTTTGCAATTCTTCATTGGTTACAGATCTCTAATCTTCTCTTGCTTCACTGAGAGAGGCACAGCAGAGAACTTCTCCTGGTGTCCCACCTGGTCCTTGCTGCTCCAGCTGACCAGTGCCAATTCAGCCCTGATGGTTTCTGCTATCACGCCACCGCTACTGATTCATGTTTGTTATCCTGACATCACCAAACTGGACTGCTGGTATCCTGACAGAGATTGAAATCACCCCAAAGAATTACTTCTAAACAGGTCCACATCCCCTTGTTCTATTTACCATCTTCTCTCCCCTACCTTTGAACGGTGGACTAGAATAGGGGTCAAAGTGTTTGAGAACTCTTATTAAAAGTAGGTTCAAAAAATCTAAGCCTACACAGCTGGGTAGGACTATTGGTTGGTTCCCTCCTTTGGAAGCTTTCATGGCAAGAGAAGAAAAGAGGAGGAGGGAGAAGATAGGAGAAATGAAAGAAAATGCAGGAGATGAGAAGAGTAGAGAAAGAAGAATGTGTAGAAAGGATGTACTGTAGAAAGAAGTAGTATAGAAAGGATTAGGATGAACATGGAGATGAGGAAGAGGATGGGGAGAGCAAGAGAAGTAGAAACATATATAAAGAAAGCCATCCAAATGTACAGCCTTACCTCTAGTCAAGCCTTCAGCTACAGTCTTTTTAAGAGATAATGGACACAGAGAAACCCTCAAAAAAGGAAACGGTCACAATGGGATTTAAGGAATATAGTTTCCTCATCGGGGAACTGACAAAGACAATCTACTTGAACCCAGCATTACAAAATACATGGTGTTTTAAGCCACACAATCAATTAGATAGGAACAGAATACTACTCAGGAACAGAATACTAGGACAGTTCTTGGGGTGGAGGTGAGGGGTAAAGCAAGTAGACTGATTCTGTGCTATAGCCTTCCTATTCTTCAGTTTTCTTTTCTTAGAATGACCTTGATAGGTGTTAGTAAAGGAAATTTCAGTGTCACATGTGGCTGCATCAAATCCAAAGTCACAGCTTCCCATCACATTCTACTTTGACTGTTCCTTCTCTGGCTCTAGTTGCATAGCACTTTGCTTTGGCAAACCTCGGGAGAAAATGTTGGGCTCAAAGGGAGCAGGTGTTATTCTTGGTGATGAATGCAATCTCTACTCCCAAGCAGTATATCATTGGATAATGAACATTGATCCAAGAATACCACAAACTGGGGCCTAGTGGACATTCTCCCCTCCAAGTGTAGGTCTTGGGCAATGATAACCTTCCTGAGCTATAGCCATTTTGCCTAAGGTGCAAATCATCTTTGCCTTTCAGGGTAGTGGTTTAACCTAAATACTAAGTGTAAAATACAGCTCATGGATTAAACATCTCCTTTATTATTCCTATATATTATAATGTTGTGGTGCACAATTCATTTATATTAATATAATAAAAGTGTAGTCCAAAGAAGTAGAGATTTAGCAATAATTCCTGTACTTAAAGACAATAATTTCAGTGGGATATACAGGTAGAGTAAAAATTATTTGTGTAGAGAGAAAACAAACATATTCTTCAGAAACTAGTTCCTTACAATAAAGTTAAGTGTGAGATTTTTAGAGAGATAAATATTCAGAACGTCCAAGCTAGAAGTTTATAGATTTAACCTAGACTCTGTCAGTAGGATATTCTCTTAACAGTTCAAGTGGGTGTCAATAGCTGCATAGGATGGACTGGGAGCATAAGATGCTAGAATATATGAACATTCAGAGAACATAATATGATCCTGACAAAGTTTACAGATTTGATTACTTAGTCAAACCTAAGTGAAACATAATACTATAATGTAAAGGAATTTGACCCGAGAAACGATGTTATCATGAGCTTATTCACTAGACTGGGGTATCTATTTATTAATTTTAATTATATGTACATGTGAGTATTTATGCAAGAAACACATAGGCATTAGTGCAGAAGACACTGATTCCCTGGAGCTATGGTTATAAACAATTGTGAGCCATTTGACGTGGGTACTTGGAACTGAATATGGTCCTTTGGAAGATTGATTCATGTTCTTCATTGATGAGCTTTCCCTCCAATGCAACTGTAGGTGGCAGATTTTTAGGTGAGAAGATTGAGATGGGACACTGTTGGTAGGATATTCTCTTAATAGTTCAAGTGGGTCTTAATAGCTGCATATGATGGATAGACAGGGAGCAGAAGACACTAAAATATAAGAATGCTCAATGAAGATACTATAGTCCTGATAATTGTCAGTAGAAAGAGTAATTAATAATAACAAAACCAATAATGATAATTATAATAATAAATTCTTGAAAAGTGGAAGCCTAGCAATGAAATGTACTAAAAGTTATTTTTTGACAATGACTATTAACATTCTATACTAGGAAATTTAATAAAGCAATTCATTTAACAAGATGGACCCTTATCCTTACCTTCTAAAACCTGGGCACTATCCCACAGGGAATACTCTTAGGAAGCTGAAGCAGGAAGATTAAGTTGGAGGCCAGTTGGGGCTCCATAACTAGGGGGAAGAAGACAGGGAGGAGGGAGAAGAGGAGAGGAGAGGAGAGGAGAGGAGAGGAGAGGAGAGGAGAGGAGAGGAGAGGAAGGGAGGAAGAGGAGGAGGAATCCTGATAGATAGCAGTGCTTCTAGATATAGAAAATGAAGTCCTTCAAAAGCAAGCCTAGGCTTTCAGCACTAGAGGAACATGTTTCCTTTCTTACAAAAGAGGCTTATACTATTTATTTGTATCTTAGTCCAAGGAAATGAGTAATAGGGACTTGCCAGTGAAATTCTTTCCTGACTGCCCAGCATACCATATTTCCCACTTGGAAAAAAAACTGAAAAGACCAAGGGAGCCATGGGGTCACAGATGGAGCTTTTGTACCGTCTAGCAGACTTAGTGACTGTGTTGATTGTTGTCGGATTCCTCACCTGAAAAGTCTCCAATGGGCTCAAAGATGGGTGCAGGCATGTCTGGCTTAGGAATGGGGTCTCTCTTGGTACTCCATCAGGATTCCCTCCCAGATTTCTTTCCACACTGGACTTCCTCAAACGCACACTTAGTTTAAGACCACAAAATGTCTGTAAAGCTTTCCCTGAGAATGAAAGTGGCATCTTTGCTGTGGCTGCTCTTTTGTAGCCCAGGATCCCTTCCCCTCTCACTGTCTATAACAACCGTAAGTGACTTCTCTCAGACCCGGGGACCATGAAGGATTGATGGCTTGGGGGTTGTGGGGTGTCTGTGCATGCATTATAACCCAGAAGCAGTGCTGGTCCCCCACCCCATCACAGAACAAGCAGAATAGAAACCAGGGATCTGGTTTGAGACTAAGATTCACAAGAAGACTGGGAAATTGCTAGTTTCTGAAGAGGTGATTCCCATCAGCATAAAATGATAGCCATGTCCCTGACTACTATTCTCTATATAACTCCAGATATAGAATGAAGAGTCATCAGAAGTTGTTGGTTAAAGGAATTGGGATCTGATCATAGTCAACATAGGAAGACAAGGAGGGTCTTTTTAAGAGATGGCAAACAAAGAAGGCCTAGATGGGGTGACAAGGGCTAGAAAAGAGATGGCTCTAAAGGAAAAGATAGCAATGAGCTTTGTCACACTTACCTACCCCAGTAACCACATAGCCACTAGCTCAGCACATTCCCTGAAAGTCTTGTATTAATCAAAATGCAATTATTCAAATCTATATTTTTTTCTTGCCTTTAAAATCCACTGTATCTTGAGACTAGTACGGGCTCTCTACAAGTCATTTAGTTCCATTAGAGGCTTGTGAAATTGGAAGGAGATGTCATTCAGGAGCATGTGACAAAGCACAAACAAAATTTCTCTTCCTGAAGCTGGGCCTCCTAGGTTCCACTTCTAAAGCCACCTAGCCTTGGGGTTTAAGACAAAATTTCTGCTAGCAAGAACGTCACAACCTCATAAATGTGAAGACCTAAGGAAAATCCACAGATTACTCACATACAGGTGACACTGCCACAGAGTCTAAGTGCATTTTTCTTTCTGCTTCCTTGATTTCCCCCATTATGAGTGTAGTAGATTCATTTATTCAATACGTAGTGTTCCCGGGCAGGCCTGGTTCATACATACATACATACATACATACATAATACATACATACATACATACATACACATACATAAACATTTGAAATGCAACAAGACTCCAAAGCCCAGAGACCAAGAACCTGATCAGTTCCAAACTCACCTGTGTAAGTAGACGGCTCCTCCTTGCTAGTAATGAATTTGCAAACATTAGGAGCATACTATGTCAGGCAGGTGTCTAAAAGGAACCTGTGGAAGACAGGATTAACCACCAACGGAAATTCAGTTTCAACAGTCTTCATTAACCCTGCGAGTGATTGTAACCACTACCTTTGAATTAAGAAAAAGTATCAAGCTTCCCCCCCCTCCCCATACCACTGAACTGATATTTCGGAAGGAAAACTGTTAGGGCACCTGTATATATGTCTCATGTGGCTTTTGTTACCAACCTCTGCCCTCAAAGTAATCATATTTCTTTTTAATTTTTCTTCCTGCCAGAGACTAAGAGATTTTCTTTTGCTCAAAATGCTTTCTTGTTCTGTTTGTAAGAGTCAACACTGTATCATATGTGATCAGAAACAAGCTACTATTTTCCTACCAGTCTCGAATGAAGACTGTAGACAGTTGGTGAGGCAAAGCTAATTGGATGTCATGAGGAGACTGCAGGCTTAGAACTTGGAAGATGCAATGCAGTGACCCAGTCATTTAACTTCTTTGCAGTCCCTTCTGTTTAGTCAATGATTATGGACAATATTATGTGTGCTGGGCATTGTGGCAGCTCTAGTGGCAGGAAGGCAAGTGAGTCACTGCCTTCTTTAGAGAGCTTAAGACTCTTGCGAACCCAGATGGGACTGGTGTCCAAGGAAGTACAATGTCCTAGAAGCAGCAGACTAGTGATGTGTTTTAGAAAATATTTCCCTCCCTCTCCCCTTCCCTCCCTTCCTTCCTTCTTTCTTTCTTTCTTTCTTTCTTTCTTTCTTTCTTTCTTTCTTTCTTTCTTTCTTTCCTTCCTTCCTTCCTTCCTACTTTCCCTTTTTCCTTCCATTTTCTTTCTCCTCCTCCCCTTTCTCCTTCTGTTGAAGTAGGGTCTCTCTGTGTCGCTCAGGTTGCCCTTAAATGCTTTAGCTCAAGTTATCCTTCTAACCTCAGTTTTTGAAGTAGGAGGAATTTCATATGTGTACTGCTATGCTCATCTTTTTAGGAAGTGTTTTTCAGAAAACTCTGGTACCTGGCCTGGAGATGCAGGTCAGTGAAAGAGCTCTTGCCTGGTATGGTTGAGAGTCTTGGTTTGGTGTACATTGCTGCAAACAAACAACTAAATATAACTGAAGGAACCCAGCACAGCCTGTTTGGTCCTATGTGAAGCTAAGAACCTGAAGTAAGTAAGTCTCTCCCAGCTTTTTTACAGCTCTGAAAATTCAGTAACTTCATAGATAGTACAGCAAGTCATGAAGATCAGGAACATTTCGCACCAGGAAGACTGGTGATCTGGAGAATGTGGTAATTTCACAAACTAATTTCAGGTACTGGGCATAGCCCCCATAGATTAAATCAATCTCTCTCTCTCTCTCTCTCTCTCTCTCTCTCTCTCTCTCTCTCTCTCTCTGAACTCATGTCAATCTTTCAACAAGTAAACAATGAATCAACTTTAGAAGCCTTGTGACAATGGAGTCTGGTGGTGTTCACTTGTAATCCCAGCACTAAGAAGGATGAGGCAGGAGGATTTGAGAGTCATCCTTCACTACAGAGCAAGAAACCATCTCAAGCAAAGTAGTCCTCCACCAGACTGGATGCTGACAGAAAAGTGAGAATACTCTGTTTGCTATCAAGGAATCTCCAGCATGGAAAGGAAGACAGAGTTAGGGTACATTAAATGCAAACCAAGGGCATGGTGCAGATACAAAAGGAGGGAGGTACAAAGTTGAGGATGCTGGTGCACATCTATAAGCCCAGGGATGTGAGGGGGAGGGGCAGGAGTTTCAGGCCATCCCTAGCTACATAGTGTGTGTGAGGCCAGCCTAGGCTACAGGAAACTCTGTGGAGGAGCAGTAGGATAAAGAAGAGGGATGGGGAAGCAAGGAGTTAACTAAAGAAAGGAAAATCTGTCTTCTGGAGCCACTGAAACAGGCTTGATATAATATCTAGTTGGAGGTTATCAGAGGGCAGGAGGATAAGAAGAATGAACATTGTATGTAAAGCAAACATCTGAACAAGGACAGGAAAGCAAAAGCATTTTTAGGAGATCATAAACAAATGAGATACCAGCTTCAAAAAGTAATAATAATTATTGGCAGTAATAACTTAAGCATTAGTCATCACATGGCCTCCTACATGCCTGCTCTGATCTTCTGTGGCTACTGAGATATGAGTACCATTCCTGTATTTCAGTTTAGAAAGCTAAGGATTAACACACTCAGCTGATGATACTTTAGCCAGGTATTTCTAATTCCAGAGTCTACTGCCCTAACCCCCATGCACTTACTTGATATTCTGTTGGGAAATGTGCACCTAATTCAAGATATAACGTGAGACACTTTGTTGGAAGAAAAGTAAGACTCACACAGGTACAGGAAGTGACTTTGAGCAGGAAAAGGTAGGAGAGATGGGGATCTTTGACCTGAATGCTTTGGTAATGATACAGATGCCAAAATAATGCATGGTTTTGCCTGCTTCATGGTGCATACTTTTAATTCCAGCATTTGAGAGAGAGAAACAGGAGAATCTCTGTGATTTAAAGAAGAGTCTGATCTATATAGTGAGTTCCAGGACAACCATAGTTACATAAAGAGACAATGTCTCAAAGGAGGAGGAAGAGAAGGAGAGGTAAGAAGAGGAGGAGGAGGGAGAAGAAGAAAAGGAAGAGAAGAAGCAAAAGAGGAGGAAAAAGAGGAGGAGAAATAGGAAGTGGAGGAGGAGGAAAAGGAAGAAGAGGAGGAGGAAGAAGAAATAGAAAGGAAAGAAAAAAGAAAAAATATCTTCTGATGCAAGATCCAAAATGAGAGGCAAGAAAAATCACTGGGGAGATCTCCAACACTTACACAAAAATCACAACATAATGCCATGCCCTATAACCCAGCAGAGGGAGGTGGAGATGGGAGGATTCTCACAGCTCACAGCCCAACCTGTCTAGCCAACAGGTGAGAGCTGAGTTTGATAGGAAAACCATGTCTTAAAAATTCAAATGGAGAGCAATAGATGAAAATACCCAGTGTCTACTTTTGATCACATGTGCATGTCATTCACTCAAATTCACCATACATGAGAGGGGAGAGAGGGAGAGGGAGAACTCAAAGCATGGAGGCAGGATCACTGGGAGCTGGCTAGCAGCTTCTTATTGTGGGAGAGGGGAGAGTAAGTAGCTTCAAGGGCTTGCATTCAGTAATTGGAAAGGACCCATTCATTGCTAGGCCACTGTCATTTGCTTCCATCTAGCTCTACAGATTTATAAACAAAGACAATGTACTTTGACATTTTTCTTCCTCTAAAGTATGACTCTTATCACTTTATATGATTCCTGACCTTGGACATTGAATAATAATCAACTGTAACTCTTGTCAATGTCCAAGAAATGTACTGTAAGGTTTATTACAGGAAACATGAACAGGCAACATTTTCTTCTACAGAATCTCTGTCCCCATCTCCTGCTTCTAGGAAATACTGTATATAAACGAAACTCAGTAAGATGTTCTAAAAGGCAAAGTAAGCTAACCGCACTTTCCATCGGTCCTATCAGGAGACGTCTCGTAGGGACCCTCCCTTTGAAACAGTGTTCCAGAGTCTCAAGTTACTGCATTAATAGGATAATTCTCAGAGCTAAACTGAAAGGCAGGTGTTGTGACTAGAAAACAATAGCACTCGAGAGGCTGAGGCAGGAAGATGGCGAGTTCGATGTAGCCTAGGCTATATGGTGAGACTCTGCCTAAAATAAAATGAATGAAAATATTAACTAACGTGGAAATTTTGAGACACAGATTCACAGAATGGCAGCTAGACCTGCCTGCCTACTGACATTTGATGTGGCTCCAGAGTACCCAGTTGGACCTCAGAATCGTAGTGAGGGAACGAAAGAGTTCTGTCCTCCAGATTGAATGACTTTAGTGATTCATATTTGCGTGGAGGAATTTGTACAGCCACCAGCCTCATTAACCTCATATACCAAAGTGATTAATGTTACATTTTCCAGAACTCTTGGCCTTGCCTATAAAACTCAGCCTTGAACACCTGAATTAAAAAAAAAAGTCCCACTGGCAAAGCTTGGTCCTAAGAGTGGAAGACTCCTGGTGTTGATGCCAATATCCTCAGGGCTCAATACCATTCTGTCTTTGCAATAACTCCCAAGTTAAACAAATTGCCAAAGAGTTATAAGCTTCTTATTAGTTGGATGGATTCCTCTGATTGCTCTGCCGGCTTTCTTTTGCTGCACACATGTTGGTGAGTTCTGTGGATAATTCATGTGCCTGCAAGTTCCCTCCGCCACTGAAGGAACTCTGGCATTTCTGCTTCTGTGATCTATGATCTATGATCTCCACTCCCTCTCGCCTTCACTTTGAACTGAGCTGCTGTGTTAGGCAACCCCACTACCTACTACCTAACAAGCTGAGACGTGAGTCTTCACTCTATTACGACACACGAGACACACGAGTTTTATCCCAGACTAACCAGTAGCACCAGTATTCAAAGCACAGTGGGATGATCACAGCAACCCAGATGGAGTAGCCAGTACCAAGCGCACAGGGTCAACAGAGGATGGATGTGATAGCAGATCTTGGGTGTTTGAATAGGTATTACAAGATAGAATCACACATAGATAGTAGCACTGACTCCACAGAAGCTGAAATAAAAGTGGAGTCACTTTCAAACCAGGAAAGACCAACCAGATCCTTTAGGATGTGAATGTACCATAGATATTTTATCAACCATTTCAGATGGCTCCAATTCGTATGTTAATGTCTGACTAGATCTCGTTTTTTGTGTTTGTGTCGAAGGCTAAGCACCCTATCAACTTCTCTTTTCTCATGGATCACTTTATAAAGTCTGTGTGGTGAGTTCATTATAAGAAAGGAAAATGATCCACCAAACTCTCTACCCTGATGCCAGCTCCTTGAAGGGAATTACGAAATGAGCACTCTGTTTTGCCTTCTCTGGGAAGCATCTATACACTGGCTCCTCTCTTCTCTAAGTCAAGGTTTATACAGAGACCGAATGGCTAGTGTTCATAGGCTATTTCTAGTGACTTAATCCTCCTACCTGAGATTAGAAGAAACAATCTTATTATTGACTGTAGTCAAGGTTTATGGAGAAAACCTGAGTCTACCGGATATCCATAATTCCATTTTTCCTTCTTAGCAGTTATCTTCTTTAATCTATAGATTTCCCTCGACAAATAAATAAGGTCATCTGAGGGTGGGCAGAGGAGTAGAAAGAAAGAAGGGGAGAAAGGGGAAGGACCATGCACCTCCACAAGGTGCATCGAAAGCAATTGACTCTTCCACTCAGTTTCTAACTGAGTCACAACAATCTCAAAGTTGGACATTGTTCAGGTACCAATTGGACCCAGGATGTCCTGCCTTTGTCTCAAAGATCTCTCTGATTTGGAATCAAAGGATAGTTTCCTGAGATCTCACTCTATTTCCACCACTTCAAGAAGAAAAAGATAAGTGAATATTCATGGGTAGCAAGGAAGACTTTCTCTGTTCACTCCTTCTTAATTCCTAGCATTGCTTTGTTAGCCAAGTAAAGCTGTCACAATGTTCTTTTCACATTTTTTTATCTATACTTGGAAACCTAAAAGGAGATCTTAACTGAAAATAAAATAATCTTTTTTAAAATTTTTGTGCTCTAAGCGTTTTACCTGCATTTTCATAAGTGTGCCACATATGTGCCTAATATCTTCAGAGGTCAAAAGAGGGCAATGGATCCCCTATAAATGAAGTTACAAACTTCCAGAATGGAGTGAGCTACCACATAGGTGCTGAGACCTGAACCTACCTTCTCTATAAGAGCAGTGAGTGATCTTCATTATTAACTACCTTTTGAGCCCAACCAAAATTATCTTGAACAACTGTGCTGGAAACATACCTCAAACTTTACCCATGTGTATCATGTTTTTCTCCAAGGCATTCTTAAGAGGTTCATTCATTCCCGTCAACATTACTAGTCTTTGGTTGCTCTCTGTATTTCTTTCCTATCATCCTACATAATTTCACCAAGAGTCTTCTCTATATAGACAATCAAACAAGACCTTTGATAGAAGATACACAGTATGAAAAAGTCAAGGGTCACACAGAAGAAAACCCAAGGTTTTCACATTTTAGATGATTTAATTCATAGCTGTTGCCCTACATATAAGGTGGGAGTTGTGACTGATGATTGATGTGGTCTTATCCCTACTCACACACATCAGTAAGAGACGTATGTCATCCTCTGTACATTTTAACTTGAAAGTAAGTTCAAATAGCATGTTTACCTTCTTTGATGAAGAATGGAGTAAGACCCACCAACAACTAAACAACTGTCAAAATACTAAGTCTCTTACTTTTTCTGAGCATTACTGGACTCATAAGAAAACAGTCTGTTAGGCATAAACAAAACAACAAACTTTTAAAATATAATCTGCCCTACCTTTACTAACTCATGTCCTTAATCTCTGCATTATGGAGTCAAAGGCAAGAGGACTGTGAGTTCTAGGCTAGCCTGGACTGTACAGTGAGTCAGTTAAAGATTAGCCTGGGTGATGGAGTAAAACTTTGTCTCAAAAAAAAATCAAAATAAAATGAAATATGGTCAGAGTTTCACTGTAATGTGAGACATTAATGTTAAGAAATCTGACCAGAGACCCACCAAAATTTCGTATTTTCTTTTCATCTTTGCTCTAAATCTAAAATTTAAAGTTTGCTCAAGAAATGAGGTGAGGTTGAGAGGTGAGATGAAGGAACTTGGGTCCATGGCGTCATTGAAAGGCTGGCTTCTAACCTGTGGTCCTACAGGCCAGATGGTAACCAGAGTAAGCCCCGCCTACACTCCACAGGTACCCATCCTGTGGGTAACATAAAGAAAACTCTCTAGATTTCTCTTATCTATCTTTCTCTGTTATCTCTAGAGAACAGAGGTTCCCCAACTTCTCTTTGGAGCAAGGCCAACCTAAATGATTTGTGCACCCGTGGCACGGTCTATCTCTGCAAATTATCTTCTCCAGGAGTCCTTTTATTCGCTCATTCAATGGTCATTGAGTTCTTTCCAGTTAGACGTGGTTAGCTTTGGTAAGCCATCCTTTTCCATCAACAAATACAGCTTAGGCATGAAGTCAAAGCCCAGAAGTTACATCCAGCAAAGGTGCATGATATCTATGAATCTCCCTGGTGAGGATGTACTTAATCTCTTATTTAAATTGGAAGACTTAATGGAGAGATGAAAAGAGGGCCACAAGTGCTAAAGGCAGATCTATTAGTTCTATGCAAACAAAGTTAATGTGGCTTCGTGCAAGCCAAGATTAAATGTGAGTGGGTGCTTTTATATATGAAAAAAACCGACATATACACATACATACAGAATGAAAAGTATAAAAACTTGCACAACTCTTTTATCAGCCTCTTGAAATAACTAGCATTGTGTTGAGCTAAAAGATATTTTTGAAGATTTTGTGGAGAATTAAGCTTATTTGTTATACTTTCAGCACAGACAGGAATAAAAGAAAAGCCATTAGTCAACATTGTCTTAGAAGATGAAGCTTTAAGATAACAGCATCTCTGGGTCAATGGGAAGCTTCAAGAATTGATTGACAACTCTCTTCTGAATTTCAAGTGCAAATTACATACCCAGCACTAACCCAGTGGCTATCTTAGATACACCTCACAGGGAAGTGGGAAGTGGTTTCTTCCAGGGTCCTGTGGATGCGTGGTTCCATCCCTTCAAGAGTCAAATAGTTACATCAGCAGTATTGAATTTAATGGACAAAAAGAATAAAAGACAAAAGTACAATATGTCATGCAGAGAGAAATGAATTCCAGAAAATCAAAGCAGCTGTGATTCATTGGTGTTTGATTTGTTGGGTCATCTTCCATATTTTCACAACATGGGGAGCCAATTCTATGCCTCTGTCCTGCAGAAAAGCTCGAGAGCAAAACCATAATTTCAGCTTTGGCGGAAAGGAGCCAGCGCTCCAGGGAGAGGCTTGTCTTGGTTTGAGCACTGAGGCCTCAGTTGATAATCATGAGCCACAAAGTGAAAGGGATACTCAAGTATGGCCCTGGAAATGGGGTGTCTTCTACCCTCTGACTCTCTGCTACAATGCCCTAAAGCATCATTCCAAATAGCATAAATCTCTGTAATCTCTACAAAGTCAACTGAAAGATCTTCTAACCCCGAATCATCAGAAACTCAAATTCCTGAGGAGTACTCCACGAAGACACACACATGCCAAAAATTGTTGAGCAACTGGATCTTAGTATTGGAAGGATGGAAAGTTGTGGTTCCTCTCTACAACTAAAGAGAGATGAGCAAAATAAACAATAACAATTGAGTATGCAGGCATGTTGGTCTCTGCACTTGGGAGGCTGAACCAGGACCATGAGTTCTGCACTAACTATGCATACATAGCAGCAAGAGTTTTCTTCTAAAATATTTCATTTTTCTTTATAGTTGAATAATATTCCACTATGTAATTGTTCTATATTTCCTTTGTTTATTCTCCGTTGATGGACATCTGAGCTCTTTCCTTTCCCTTGCTATTGTGAATAAAGCAGAAACATATAAGGATGCATATGTATCTTTGTGGTAGGATGTAGAGTTCTCTGAGTAAACATTCAGGAGGGACATGACTGGGTCATAGGATACTTTTAGTGTTTTGAGGGACCTCCAAACTGATTCCTATAATGACTAGCATTAGCTTGCACTCCCAGCAACAGTGAACAAAGATTCTTCTTTCCCAACATCCAATGGAATATTATTCAGCTATAAAGAAAAATAAAATCATGAAACATTCAGGAAAACAGATGGACATGGAATGTATAATACTAAGTGAGATGTCTCTAGCTCAGGGGGGAAAAAACCAGGAGCTGCATACTCTCCCTCTTTCGTGGATCCCAGCTGTAGTATCCTTGCATATATGTAAATGTGGGTACAGTATAGCATTTAAGAAAGAGACCGAGAGAGAGTAATATTAGGTAACAAGAAAGCAGGGATTGTAGGCAAAAGAGTGATGAAAAAGGATATAAAGTTCTTCTAGTTTCTGTACTCATAGTTGTTGCACACCCTCCCCCACCCCACCTCCAAGGGGGTAGATGTGTGAATTTAACTGTCTGCACATATTAAAGTAGCATTTTTGCATTCCAAGGGAATCTGACCTGTTAATCTTGTGATTGTGAAAGCCAGGATTTCTTTTTAATTCCATTGATCATTAGCGCAATCGGAACCAGACATGATGACTCACTGAATACATTTATGCATTGGCCCATTTAGAAAAAGTCAAGGGGGGAGGGTGGTTTGGTTTTGTTGTTGTAATTTTGTTCTGGTGGGAAGGGATTTAGAACCTGAGATTTATACCTTTTTCTTGCGTTTAAAGCTATATCAAGTCATTCTATTACAGTGTTGTTTTAATATGTAAACTGCATTCTACATCTGAAATAAAATGTGGTTTTGACTTTTTTAAAAAATAAAATAATTTTTTAAAGAGAAAGAAGGGGTGAAGGGAAAGGTAGCGAAAGAGAGGAAAGAGTAAAGGAAGAAAAGTCGAAAAGGAAAAAGATATTAATCATAGCTGGTTTTGGTAGAGAAATCAGTAATCCAGGTAGTGGAGACCCTGAGTCAGGAGGATCACTAGTTCATGGGCACCCTTGGCTGTAGAGTGAGTTAAAGACAGCAACTCAATAAAATCCTATCCCTAAGTAAAAAGAGGTCTGAGGCTATAACTCAATGGTGGATCGGTTGCCTGGCTCATATGTGGTCTTATGGTCAATCATAGGAAGAAAAGAAAGGAAGGAAAGGAAGGAGAAAGGGAGGGAGGGAAATATGGGGGAGGGAGGGAAGTATGGGAGATGGAGGGAAGGAAAGGAAGAAGGGAGGAAAGAAAGAAGGAAGAAAGGAGGAAAGAAGGAAGAAAGGAAGGACTGAAGGAAAGAAGGAAGGAAGGAAGGAAGGAAGGAAGGAAGGAAGGAAGGGTAGGTTAACTATTTAACTCAAGTGTTATATGACCAAGAGGCTTCTTTAGAAAGAAAGACCCAAAGTGTCAATAAAAAGAATCTACTGTTCTACCAACAAGCTGTGAAGAATAGGTAACCCAAGAGACATGTGATTAGACACAAAGAGAAAGATCTAATGTATGACTGAGGAGGAGAAGCCAGTAGGGCCTGTCTGTTCAGATTCTTCTTAGCCTCCCCATTGAGAATTCCTTCCTCTTGAGTAAAAGGCCAAATCCCTCTGCAGTGAGGGTCCTGTGACCTACTGAAGGACAAAGGTAGGTCAGAGAATTTCCTTATGACTGACCTCTACCCAAAGAGGTTGTAGAAGGTCAAGTAGCATTTCTGGTGGTTGCGACTTGCTTTGGGGAAGAAGGATTCCAGTTCCTATGACTCACTTTGAGGCAGATTTCTGGCTTCTATGGCTTGCTGCAGGGGAAAAGGACCGAAAATGGGGGAGGGGGGATAGGGTGCTTCTGACTCTGCTTCTCAGGCCTTCCAGTCTTGAGTGAGTACGTGACAGGCAGTGGACCAAAGCGACAAAGCAACACACTTTTAAGTATCATATTCTGAGTCCCACCAATAGCAACTATGATTCCTACAGTGATTGATAGTGCCCCTGAGATAGGATGACTTTGGTTCTTTCTCCAGGAGATATTTGGCAATTTATGGTAGAAGTTTTGGTCCTACTATTTAGAAGTTGAGGAACCTACTACTGGCACCCAGGCATACTGTTAAGCTGCTATGTGCAGACAGCTCTCCATGTGAGAAATAAGCATAGCTCAAGTAAAAAAATTGCCACTATTTTAAAATCCCACCCTATAAAAGGGAATGACAATTCAACATGGGTTGTTCAAATAAAAAGACACAGCAAGAATCACAAACCAGAGACCTGGAAACTTTTTCATAAAGTGTTAATATGAGATATTTTCAACTGGGATTTCACTGACAAATAAGGTAGATGCCTACCACACCCTCAGTTTTGTTCTGGACACAGGCAAGGATTCAAAAACTGTACTAAGAGGCATCAGCGTCAAGGCAGTGGCTTTGGGGTTAAGAGTGTTTGCTATACAACAATAAGGACCCAAGTTCAAGTCCCAGCACCCATGTAACAAGCCAGTCATGGTCACCCACACACCTCTACCTCAGCACTGGAGGGGAGATCGGAGGATCACAAGTCTGTAAGCTGCCATCCTAGAACCTGAGCTTCAAGGTCGAGGAGAGACCCTGCCTCAAAGAAATAAGATAGAAAAGTAAACAAGGAAGACAGCCAATTCCCCATCCCTTCCTCTGGTCTCTACCTGCACATACACACAAAAACATCTATATATTACACACACATACACCATACTCACACATACAAACAAAAGAACTAAAGAGCAAAAGGAGAGAGAGAGAGCGAGAGAGAGAGAGAGAAGAAAGAAAAAATTAAAAATGAAAAGGACACATACACACTTAAAAATTAAACTGCGATTCAGAAAACTAAAAGCCAAATTAACAAAGCATACATTTAGTTAAATACAAAAATTAGGAAGTTAATCATGTTAGGTACAAGTATTTAGGACAGTCAAAAGCTTAACGAGTCTAGGAATGTTGGTTTATACCTGTCGATCTAGAACTTGAAGTGTGGAGGCAGGAGAACCAAGATTTTAAGTTTATTCTCAGCTACATAGAATTCACGATGTTTGAGGCCAGCCTGGACTACATGTGACCCTACCTCAGAGAAAAAGCAATAGCAAGTAAGTTTAATAATTGTTCACTAATTTTTTGAGGAGAACATTAAACTGGTAAAAAAAAAAAGAAAGAAAGAAAAAAAGACCTTCTAGTATTACTTTCAACCTACAAATTCAGTACACAGGATTTCTTTCTGCAAAGCCACTAGACACCTCCTGAGAGATCAGTCATGCAGTGATGGAGGCACAAGACTTTAATCACAGCACTCTGGGGCAGGGCAGGTAAATCTCTGTGAGTTCAAGGCCAGTCTGATCTACATAGTGAGTTCCAGGACAGCCAGGACAACAAAGAAACCCTGTGTCAAAAATAAAAGAATAAAACAAAAGAGAGTGAGGGTCCGAGGACAATGTGTGGAAAGGGAATGATGTCCTCTGGGCTCAGTCACAGATTTTTAAAGGTGCTAGAAAGAAGTGGCAAATTTGGTGACTCATAGGACACAAATTGGACATTGAACACTTCTCTTTTTGACCTTCATTTGGTTCAAAGACAACCACACCCATGAAATCTCAACAATATGGTTGCTTAAGCTTAGACCCGAACACCAGTCGACATGCCAACATGAATGGGGAAAATCTCATGAGACTCCACTCTTAGATAAAGAGCTACAGGCATTTAACAATTACGGAGAGAGGAAGAATCAAACTTTCCCAGTGATGAGCCCCTCCCACTTGGTTTTGCAATACCAAATGCTCATCCTGAGAAACATACCATGCAAGCAACACTAAATGGACTCATGCTGCCGTTATATGTGTATTCATATATACATATAACACTAGCAATTAAAGAAAAAGAGACTATTAATTTGAGAGTGGTGACACAGGGGAGGAAGGGGAAGAAGAGATGGTATAACTACATTTTAATTAAATATGAAAAGGTGGAAAAATGAAACAGTCAGTCTCCTGAATTCCAAATAGCGAAAGGAACCAAAGCTAAAAATTAGACACAGAAGAGAGAACTGATTTGAGTGGGAAAGGATCTCACATGGCTCAACAAACCTATTGAACATACTTACTGGACATGGAGCTTAAACAGCATGTGCACATTTGCAACTGATCCTTTCCTCCTTGCCTGATGCACTTAGTGACTGTAGTTGCTCCACATGGGTAGGTATCTGAACTTTATAGCAGGGTTGGGGATGCAGCTCAGTAGTAGAGTGCTCACCTAGCTTATGTGTAATCCTAGGTTCAATGCCCAGTACCTGAAAAAGAATTAGAGCAAATAGAACTTCCACTCAAGTGAAATGAAGCTGCTGATTTCCTTTGGAAATGTCTTTACCAGGCAAAGCTGATCTGGACTGGTGAGATGTGTAATGACTGCTCAGATGTAAGGAATGTGACAGGCCAGGGATGGTAGTCTGTTGCTCTGTGTCTTACCTGACCGACACTGCACTTAAATGGAAGATTATGAACCAAATCCAGGAAGCTCAGGACCCATGCAGTAGCACTGCATTGGTGCAGGTCCTTGGGGCTGTCACTCATGCTTCCTCATCCATCAACAAGGAAAGGAATAAAAGCCTAATACAACAGATCTGGTCAGAGGAAGTCCTTGTCCTTTGTCATTGTCTGTAGCTGGCCCATGATGGGAACACACCACAGATCAGACACCTGCCAAAGCTGCTTCTGAGACGCACATTGGCTGTTGACTGCCTAGAACAGGGTTATTTCTTGTTTGCACACTTAAACTCAACTGGAAAACATAAACAATCGTTTGGCTCATGAGCAAACACCATAAGAGGCAGCAGTCAACAGCTGCTATCTCTCAGCTATACTTGAAGAAGGAAATGGCAAGAAAGAAGAGGGACATGCAGTATGCAAGGGCCTCTCTGGAAGTCTTCCCCAGAGAATTCCACTACTGCGAGGAAGATGCATGTCACAAGATTAAGACCCCAGAAACCTATAGCATTTAATGGACAGTATTTCAAGATAAACATTAATGAGAGTAATCGGATTTAGTTGAATCTTTAAACATAATCTTTTTCTTGTCATTTGAAAACTGCCAAAAAGAACCACAAAATTAACAGGTTTTACTTTTAAAAAAAAATAGAGGTGGGATAGCTTGGTTAGAAAACTGATCTGACTTTCATTCCAAGAACATGTGTTTAAAAGCCAAGGCATGGTGGCAGGTGCTTGTAATCCCAGTGCTGGGGTGGGACAAAAGATAAGTGGATCCCTGAGGCATGCTGGCCAGTCAACCAGAGAGACCAGTGAGAGACCCTGTCTCACAACAAACAAAAACCCAAGGTGGATAATACCTGAGGGACAATGGGTGGGTAAGGTTGTCATCTACATTCCACTTAAATGTGCACACACACACACACACACACAGAGTCACAAAACAAATAATTAAAAATATCAGGATTGTGAGACTGCTAGAGTTTCATAGTAACTCAATAAATACTTACTTCATTACCAGGTACACATCCTGTCTGCAATTATGAGCCAAATGCTGTAAAGGTGTGGCCTGAGAAGAAGTCATAGAAAACATAGGACTTGGGCTTGAAACGTCAACAGAAAAAGTATCCATTGTATTGTTTTATAGTGATTGTAGTAATCTCAGGGAACACCAATATTTCTGCCTTAAAACAGACATTTTGCTAAGTGTTTGACTCTAGATTTCGCACACAATGGCCCATTTATTGGACCACTCTTAGCAGTCTGGCCTCATGGGTTGTTATCTGGTGATTCATTTGCCTTGTCGATGCTCCTCTCTGATCAGTTTTAAAGCCAACCTGATCTTTCTATAAAACCATCACATGGAAGGGGCACATGCTATAATCATAATAGCACTACTTTTAACTGTGTAGATTTTCACGTAGAAGTTTTTTTTTTTAATCATGTAAAGAAGTTAATGTGCAAAAATAAGAGGGAGAGGTTTTCATTTCAAGGCATCTCACCTTGAAAAGCAACCACCTACAAAACCCAGACAACTAGTGAGCTATGTGGTGACCCTTGTAACACATCAAATTTTCTAATTATAAAGGATAATGAGAATTAATTGCTAATTCTTTTGAAAGAAAGGGTACCATCTCTGGGCATAGTGGCACAGGCTTATAATACCAGCATTGAAAAAGATGGAAGGAGAGACCCCTGGTCCTGGAAAGACTGGATGTAGGGGAACGCCAGGACAGAGTAACGAGAGGGGGTTGAATGGAGAAAAGAGGGAGGGAAGGGGGCTTATGGGACTTTCGGGGAGGGAGGAAACGGGAAAGGGGAAGTGATTTGGAATGTAAATTAAAAAAATAAAATAAAAAAAAAAAAAAAAGAAAAGGCTGAAGCAGAGGGATCTCTAGTTTGAGGCCAGCCTGAGCTATACAGCTATATCCTGACTCAAAAAGTAAACATAAGCTTGAGCCATGTTTTTTTCCATGAAGGACACTAGAGAAATGATACTCAAATCATCTAATCACATTATACAATAGACATGGGTTAAGACCCTTTAATCTACATAAAAACACATCTTTGGAAGGCAAGATGCATAGGAGTTGCTGAAAAGCAAGCACCCTGGAGTTCAGTGGCTTCAGTACTACCAGAATGATCTTCACAGATCCCAATTAAGAGACTTTAAGTCTTCTAGAACACCTGCAACGGTAGGAACTTCATAACCCCACATAGTAGTCCGCCACTTTCAGTATTTTAAAAGCAATGTTATTATCAAGCTCAAATAATCAGTTCTCTATCAGTTGTTCTCATTAATTGTAGTTCTGGCATCCAGGGGTAACTGCCAAGGCTCTGAGCTTTAGGAGAAAGTTCTGGCAATCTGATTGCTATGGACCACAGAAACAGCCATCAACTCATGACCACTGGGAACACGGTGTCTACCTGGATCCCAGTCCTACCAGTAGCAAGCTCTTGTTGAGACCTGTGAAGAATTACTCTTCAAAGCAAACTGGAGTCTCCCACTACTTGCAAACAATAGTTTGTTCAGCGATAAGAACAAAGGTTAGTGAGAACAGGGTGACTTTTTAAAAGCAGAAAAAGACTGATTACATATAATCACATGTGTTGAACTATGTCCAGCCTAGATATAATCTTAATATAATAAGTATTGTTACAAGAGATAAAGATGACAATAATAACAATAATTTTATTTATAAACCATTTTCCAGCCAATGTGCTTGAGGCATTACATGATCCTATGCCATGATTAAAATGCTATTATAAAAACATCAGAGGAAGAAAACACAAGTCTTCCTCAGATATAAAATGAAGTGCTGATAAAAGAACCAGCCACTAATATTTGAAAGAGCAAAAATAATCCAGTCCAAGTGACAAGAAACATCACAGAAGATATTTCCTGAATATTCTGTTTTCATCCCTGGTTATTAAAAAAAAATAACTTATGTCCCCTGCCACATTTTCTAATACTTTTGTATCCTAACCTAGAGACTGAGTTACATTTATCACTGTGGGTGCCCATCCCAAGGGCTGGGGTCCCAGACAGAGTAAAGAAGAGAAAGCAAGCAGAACCACAGCGTTAGTCTCTCTGCTTCCTGCCTGGGTGCAAAGTGACCAACTTCCTCAAGTCCCTGCTGTCGTAACCCCACCATGACAAATTGGGATAGCCTCAAACTATGAGACAAAAGAAATTTTCTTTCCTTATGCTGCTTTTGTTCGTTACTGTGTCCCAGCAAGAAGGAAAGTAGTGAGATTCAGAACCAAAGTACCAAGCTAACACAACTGGTGAGACGCAGTGCAAATACAGAGGGTAATACAGTATCTGAGGAACGTGTTGAATCAAAGCTCTAACCATCCTACCAGACAGTATCTTATGAGATACAACCATTTCTCTTCCTTGTTTCAGTCTATTTATTTGGTATTCTTATGTCGATAAAAACATACTGATCAACTCAAAATTTTTTTCATAAAACTAAATGTCCTGAGGTAGTAGTACAATGTACACGTTCTAAAATGAGTAAGCCCATCATGTGTCCATTACTTCAGTCTCCAACATCCTGCTGGTGTGAATACCATTGGGCATCTAAAATCCATTCCCCATCTCTCTCTCTCTTCCCCCTCACTGTCTCCTTGTTTATCTCTGTTTCTGTCTCTCTTTATCTCTCCATCCATTTCTCTGTTTTTGTCTCTCTGTCTCTGTCTCTATTTGTGTCTATGTTTCTGTCTGTCTGTCTGTCTGTCTGTCTGTCTCTGTCTGTCTCTGTCTCTGTCTGTCTCTCTCTCTCTCTCTCTCTCTCTCTCTCTCTCCTTCCACAAGTCAGGCAAAGGAGCTACCACTGAACCTTGTGTCCTTTGAGACACTCTCTCCTAATGAAGTTAAGCCTGTGATATCCCTGCCTCCAGAGAACTGGGATAAGAAGGGTGTACCACCCCATCCTGTGTCTAAGATAAGTCAAGTGTTGTACTTCAGAAGATCAATGCCTCCTCTCACCCAAAACTTGGCTCTTGAAGCCCTTCCCATTCCAGATGACTGTAGGTCCATCGTTGCTAAAGTCAAATCCCTGGTACCCCCTTTCCAGCCAGTTTGTCTCATCTTTCTTCCACAGTCTGGCAGGAAATTATGGTCTAGGAAATCATGGTTTCCTAATAATCATGTTGCTATCCCTCCCTGCTATCCAGAGCAGGATTGGGATATCTGGTTGTCTTCAACCAGAGCAGAGCTAGACAGGTTTGAACACATAGTTAGAAACTTTAAAGAGATGTCCACACTTGGTTACTTGCACCCAAAGCATGTGTTGGTTGGTACTTTATCTGTCTGCAATCCTGTCTATATTACTCTAGCTACCTCCAAACTTTACTACATGAGCTTTTGCCTACCTTCAATCTATTCCTTGATGCAACCACATTGATTCTTTGTACCTGGCAATCAGGTTAACCCAGCACTAGCTACTCAGCTCACAAAAAAAATTGGTTAAATCCTCAGCTAAAAGAATGTTAAAATTGTGGTTGCAGCTTAGTAATAGACTCATTGACCGACATGCCCAAGGCCCTGGCCTCAGTTTCCAAAGCAATATTAGTAGTGATATGAAATAAAAATGCTTTTGTAAAATGTTGATTTGGAGATGCCTCTTGAACATCCCCATGGAAAGATTAAAATGCAGTTGAAGAACCCTCATGTTTGGGGCAGACACAACAAGATGTATCCTTAGCAGGACTGATGCAGATAAATGATAACTTAATTTGATCATTGAGGGTAGGTAGCCTTGGAGACTGTACTTTCTAATGATTTGGTCAACCTGTGAAGTTCAAGTCATCTAAGCCAAGACAAAACATGGAAGTTACGACTTGAAGCAAACTCACCAGCAAAGAAGCTAAATTTTACTCTCCCTGCCCATTAAATCTATCACACAGAACAAAGTATTGCCAGAGCTAAGCCTATCTCTTACTCCAAAGTACTAAACTTCTGTGTCCAAAGACACTGACTTCTACGCTGGTGAAAGATTCATGTGCCCAACCCCCTGCCTGCTTGTAGGGTTCTAGTAATTAACAGAAAGCCATCTATCTCTGAAGGGTTGTTCACTGTTCTCATACCCTTATCACCAAGGTGGTTGGTCTTAGTTATACTTCTTTTTAGCAGGTATGAGGTAAGCAGAGGCCAGCTTAGTGCCAAGCAGAGATGTAGCAAAGCAGATAGCCTTACAGTCGAAACCAACTCAGAGAGGAAAAACAAAATGACCAATGGAAACCAAGATGATGAAGGGCGACCACTCTCCAGACAGGAGCAAGCCCATTTCTTCCTGTCTAGCAGCTCTTAGGTACCAAGCTGTCACAAGTCGACACTTATTTCAAGTGGCTATTCCATTTCCTTCGTCTCAAATCCACCTGTGGGTACCAGTTTCGTTGACCTTCTTCAGCAGGCAATTAAGTTTGAGTGGCTATGAGTGCTAAATGCAAGAAATCTTGTTGTAACAAAGATAACATGAAGTAACAATCACTTTTCCTTAATATCTCTTAATATGAAAATTAATATTACCAACATAACATAATCGATTGAAATTTAAAAATATGAGGAATTAGAAATGTGCTGTCACCCAGTGGTCTCTCTAATTTGGTAATTGGAGAGATATGTCCAATATTGTACAATCCATACACATTTTCTGCTTGTTTGTTCATAACAGTGTCTAGCTGTATACCACATAATGGTCTTGAAATAATGCTTCTCCTATCTCAGCCTCTCTGTAAATAGGATTGTTTATTTGGTGTTTTTACACTATACTATGGTTTTCAGAACAGCTTACATATTTCAAAATGATTTATATAGCCAAAAGAAATGTAGACAATTAACTTGGGAGGTGGCTTGTAAGAGAACAACAGAGTGAGAGTGAATGTTTTGCTTGATATTTATAATTATTGTATCAATTTTGAAGAAGATAACCTTATAAGTTACTCTTTTTCTGAGATGAATGCTTTACAAAATCATCACAGCCAATGAACCAGAATCTTACCCTCACCCTCCAAGTCTGTGTCACCCTCCAAGCAGAAGCATTGTTCATTGAAACAGTTGACAAATGATTTTATGGATAAAACATCTTAATATACACACCATTTCTTATATGAATGTAACCTGTTCCCTGTGAACTGAGAATGATGACAATCACTCAAGTCAAATAGCTTTGACCATAGCAGGAAACCTGTATCCAAATAATTGTGCGTACAATTCATTCCTTGGCACAGCAGAACTGTCAACTCTTAGCTTAGCTACTATGGAGGTAAAATCCTTTGGTGATGTGAGGGACATTGAAGTACAGCGTTATTACAATGGACTCCAATGTCTAAATTTGGATTTCTACCATAGTAAGAGCCAAGATTTGAAGCTCTACTAAAAACAAAATGGACAAACAAAAAGACTATCTTTTAATGTTCATTTAATAACATGTCCATTACTTTTATGATTGGTATAAAAACTATATATTGTGTTGAATATAATAAAAATAAAAATTGAAATTGAAAAAAAGAAATCTTATGATAATCCTTTCACTTACAAGACTGATTCTATTAATTACTCAATGCCAAGGTGAAGGGAAGGAAAAACCAGAGACTGTTCACCAAGGCAGGAGCACAGGGAGAGGCTGGAGGGCTGCACACGCCCTATCTGTACCCCTGGCCAAGGCCCACAAAGTCACAGCAGCCTTCACTGCACGTCCTCATCAACTGCAGATTCTCGTACATAGGAACACATCAGGGCCTCATAAATGACCTCTCTTTCTTTATATTTTTTCACATTTATTCCTTCATTTCTATGTGTGCATACAACATCATAATGCATGTGTGGAGGTCAGAGGACAACTTTCAGGAGTCGGTTCTGTTTTTAAGGACCTGCTAAGCCATCTCACTGGCCTGATTCTCTGCTTTTTAAATCTCAATACTGTGTGGGGCAGTGGGGGGGAGGGGCATGTAGCTCACTTAGCACCACCAAAACTTGCTTAACATGTGCAAGGCACTGGGTTTGATCCCCACAACTGCAAAAATAATTCAATATATTAACAGACTCAATATATCAGTATCTTCATGCATTTCAGATCAGAGTTGGCAATGAATACAAACCCCACAGAAATGCTAACCCTAATCTCCTTTTTATTTTTCATGCTATTTTATTTTAATTACACTCAATCTGCTTAGTTTGTTTATTTTACAGCCCCCCATTTTTCCAACAAGACTCAAGTACATTTTCTTTGTTTGTTTGAGTATCAGGATATTTATTCATTATTTATAAATTTTGAAATGAGATCTCATGTACCCCAGGTTGACATCACTATCCAGAACTCCTGATAGTCCTGCCTCCAGTTCTCTAGTCATAGAACAATGAGAATACACCACCACACCTGGTTTAGGTGGTGCGGGGATTAAACCCAGGGTTCCATGTGTGCTTTGCAATCTTGTAACTGAGCTATGTCTCCAGCCCCTACATCCTGTTTTCATATGCTCTTCCCTGTCTTCAAGCCCTGACATTCTATTCTCTTTGGCTTACCCACCCATCATTCTGAATACATGAACTGGTATGTGTCCTGGTCTCAATTTCAATCAACTTTGCCTCTTCCAAACCTCTCCAGTATTATTAACTTGACTCTTCCCAGCTCTTACGTAATTGGTCAAACAGTTGAAGCAGTACTCAGTATCTCCTAACAATCCATTACATGCACATATTGCTTTTATTGCATTATCTGCTAAACCACCCTCAGAGTCAATGACTTATATTTCAGGTTTGTGACAATAACATTCCTCTTCTGGTGTCAATATCCTACATGAATGGAGCCAAAGATTTAGATTCTTTAGAAGAATAAGACAACAATTTAAGTCTACAGCTCTTATTTCTCGTATCACAGTTTAGGGCAAGCAGGCAACTTTGTTCTACTGTGCATGGTCATTCACAGTCCAGCTCCTTCCTATAGTATTTCTACGCAGTTCTAGAGGATGCATTTGACCACTGTGTGATCAATGCTGGTCAACAGCTCACTCAAGTTCACAGAAACTGGACATGAAGAATACACATAATATATATGCAAACTTTTCAAAGCCTCAAATTAAACATGATACACACTGTATCTAACTACATCTCCCCAGTCAGAACTTTATCACTTGGCCCAAACCTACCTTCTGTAGTTTCTGAGACAAATATTTCCATATTAGACTGTCACAACTTCAGATACGATTCTATGGTTTCCACAAATTTTAGTGAAGTATTAATCTTATATGACCCACTAAAAAATACAGGACATAGGACAGACATCAAGGGGTGCCTAAGTTAAGAGCAGAAAGTAAAAAAGAATCATAATTATAAACTTGAACTCTAGAGGTTTTCCTTTGATGTACGACATCAGGTATACTGTGCGTGGGGAGCGGGGAATGTCCCATTAAATATTCAGTATTTAATTGAGTGTTTAAATAGTTAAATCTGGCTGGAGAAGGATGAACCCTCAGAACAATATTATCTGAAAGCTCACCACTGCTGCTTTGTACAAAGAAAGCTTCAGCGAGTGCCTGGTGTGATTTCTGCCCTCTAACAGCCCCAGTCCACCATCTGCGTGATATTCGTTCAAAGCACATGTGTGTGTCTTGTGAATACTACCTCACTTATAACACTTCTCTCTGCTGTACCATCCACACACATAATTTCCTAAATTAAATCATGATTTCAAGAAAGATTTGAAATCAAATTCCTGGTCATTATTTGAATGCTTTAAAAACAATATTTTTATTAAATCATTGAAAAACCATACAATGTATTTTCAAGATATTTACAGACCACCAACTCCTCCCACGACCCACCCTTGCCACACTCCCATCCCTTCTCCCCCAAGTTTGAGATGTCTTCTTTTTTTATTTTATTATTCCTATTTATTTTTTACCACAGCAATTTCAGGTTGTTTTGCCTATTACATCTTGGGAATAGGGTTTACCCTGGAGGGTGGGCAACCTACCAGGGGTCACCCCTTGACCCTCTAGAACTGGATTTATGGTCTTAGAGCACTGAAGAAACTCCTTTGGGGACAGAAGACAGCTCATAAGTAAAACTGTTGCCAAGCAAGTGTGAGTAGCTGAGTTCAAGCCCTCAGCCCCCACATTCAAAGCTGTGAATGTCAGCACAGCGGAAGCAGAGGCAGGAGGAGCCAGTCAAGTACCATCAGAGAGCGCCATGTGCAGAGAGTGAGCAGTCCTGTCCCAAAACATAAGGTGGAGAAAAATCGAGGAAGACACTATGTTTACCTCTGGCCTCCACATAGATGCTCACACTCAAAAAAATAAAAATAAAAATAAAAATAAATTCAAGCTTTTCAGCCTAATGACAACCAAACTCTCTGGACCACATCATCAGGGGTAAATGAAAACCAAGCCATAACCTGTGTAAAAACCTAACAGAGAAACTAAAAGATGTAGAAAATGTATTGAGTCTCTTTTGTATTGTTCTAGCTTGTGCCTTACACATATCTTAAGAGTTCATGAAAGTAAGTAGAGAGACTTTGTCATTAGTGGTCAATCTAAGTGGTCAAAGCACTCAAGTTGTAAGTGCAAATGGGGTTGAAACCCATCAAATGCTACAAGAGATATGCAAAGAAAAAATCAGCACTCTGGGACTGACAAGCTGGTTCAGTGGGCAAAGGTACTTGCTGCCAAGAATGATGATTTGAATCCAACCCCAGAAACCTCCTTGATGGAAGGTAAGAAACATTTCCTGCAGGTTGTCCTCTGCCTCCACCACACCATCAATCAGTCAATCAGTCAAACGTAAATGTTTTTCTTAACACTTGAAGACTGGGGTCCCTGAAGCAAAGCTCTCCAGACTGACATCCCGTGAATTCCCATCCTCCCATTCCTTCACACACCCCAGGATTTATTCACTCAACATCTGCCCTGTGTTGCATCACACTCAGGCTTTTCCAAGGGGTATGGGAAAATAGTGTCCTTGGCATTTTCAATAATAGGAACTATCTAGAGGAGGAGAGGTGTTAAGGCAGCATCTCAAGAAGACCAGGCTGGTTTAGAACTTGAGAAGCTGAGAATGACCTTGAATTCCTAATCCTTCCATGTCTGCTTTCTGAGTTCTGGGACTACAGATGTGCACCACCATACGTAGCTTTGTGCATTGCTGGGGATCAAGTTCTGGGGTTTTATTAATGCTAGACAATCAATCAACTGAGCTACACCTTCAGGCCCTGAGAATCACCCCCAAAAGGTTGGGAAGGATGTTGTTCTTTTGCTTAATTGATTACTTTTAGAAGGTTTGGACTTACCTTCTGACCCTTCAATTCCATCTGTACTGTTCATGCTAGCTCAGCTCTGGGTCTCACCTGCTTTTGACAACTCAAAGAAAACAAGATACGCCTAGATTTTAGTCCACCAAAAAGTGCAGTATTTAACACAATTATTACTATTTGTTCAAAGATAAGAATCCCTTCTTGCATTAGAAGGCAAGCTTTGCAGATGTTTAACTCTCAGAGCCTCAAAGTGCTCTTCAGGTAGAATTTACATTCACCATAATGCAGGTCCCAAAGACCTGCTTCTGTCTTAGGGATTCTGTTTGTAAACTCCCTTGAAGAAATCCCCAGCCTTCATTTACATGAGCCTCTTGCCCAGCATTTGTTTGCAGAACTGCAGTACAAACAAAGCTTCACAAGGAGAAACAAAGAGGTAGGGAGTCAAGCCCCCCTTATATTGTCTCTGATCTGCCTCCTTTGACAAAAGAAGGCATCCTCTACCTGTCTCCCACAGTCAGAGACAAACACATGCCTTGCTCTCACAGAGGACTTGGGTTTAGCAAGTAGATCTAAAAAAGATAGCGGTTGACTCTGTCTGCCTTTGGGGCAGCTTAGACAAAGAACCTAGTGGGTTGTTAAATTGTTGACATTTTTACTACTAAACACTACTATTGACTAAGGAAGGGGGAATTGCTATAGCAACTTCTGGCAAAAGTTAAAAATCACCCAGTCTGCTAGTTGCAACTGTATGGTGGGGCATCAAGCCTGAAATGAGTGCATACCACTCTGAACATACAAAATCACCTTTGAGGATGTAGGGAATAATAGTTAACAATAATAGCAATTCCTCTGCCTGTGTGAGTGATTTGAAAGAGATCTGACCCTGTGTCATCTGCTGAGCCAGGTGGTAGTAGATCTTTGTTCTATAAGAGAGGATAGAAATGATCTGGACAAAGCCCTGGTTTTCTAGATAAACAAACAAAAGCTCCAAGGAATGATCAGCAGGTGCCACTCAGCCTGTGAGGGACAAGACTGAATTTCCAGACTCCTGCCCATGTGTCTTCACTTAAGATGAGAGTGTGATTGTAATATAGTCAAAGGTGTAGAGGCAAGGAAATATCATATTCTAAATGGGTACTGCCCAGAAATGAAATGGCTATACTCTCTGCTCCTTGGTGACTCGGAGAGATTAACTTGAAAGGGAATCACTTTGAGAAAAGGCTTACACTGTTTGTGTATTCATTTGTTTGTTCCTTTGTATGTTTGTGACAGGTTTCCCCATGTGGCTGGGACGGACTCCAAACTCATAACCTTCTTGCCTTGTGAATACCTGGAATACAGGCAGAGGCCACCACAAACACCCTCAGTTCTTATCCTGGCTCCTTAGACACATCCCTCTAGAATCCAATCTTGGTTCAGATCTGATAAGCCCTCCCACTTGCTTCTACCTCCGGGCTTTAGTTGAAGATCTGTCTCACAGCAGAAGTTACCCTCTTTCTAGATATAAAATTAACAAACCACTTCCACTGTGAATGTTGCCTTACTCCTGTCCAGCAGGCCCAAGTCAGTGGAATTTTGGTTTCAAACTAAAAAACAGTAAGAAGGTCCCATTATATATGTTTGCTTAATTATTTGTGTATGTGTGTGTCTATGTGTGTCTGTGTGTGGTGTGCATTCATGAGTGCAGGCATATCCATGCCATGTAGTACTTATGGAGATCAGAGAGCAACTTTCAGAAATTGGTTCTCTCCTTCCACCATGGGATTCTGGGAACAAACCCATCAGACTTGTGAAGCAAGTGCTCACATATCAGGTAGCACTGGCTGACCATCGCTATGTTTTTGTATATCTGCATATATGGGTCACCTTTGGAATGCTTGAGTCAAAGGGAAGGACCATGTAGTCACCCTTGCGACTCAGCATGTCACTTGGTTCTATGTTAGACTGATGCCGACCTCCTGATGCCTTCTTCCCTTCAGTGGTCCTTAAATACCTCCATGTCCTCAAGAAGGGACACCTTCTGTTTACAGGTCTTATTTCTTACTGACTTATCTATTTGGAGTTTATGTGTATGAGTGTTTTGCCTGCATGTACATACATACACTGTGGGCATACCTAGAGTCCAGAAGAGGAAACTGGATACCCTGAAACTAGAATTAAAGTCAGCACCATGAAGGTGCTGGGTATCAAATCTAGGTCCCCCAAAGGGCAGCCAGTACTCTTAACCCCATGCCACCAGTCCTTACAATACACATTTTACCTCCATAATGAGGATTTCATAGTCACATCAGGAGGTGGAAATCAGGAGAGAATCAGATATGTGTTTTGAGCACTGCATTCTTAAAATATGCAGATTACCATTTCAGAAAGGTAAAGAACCAGAGGGGAGGACATCTCACCACCATGCCATCACAGGGCCACCAGTCCATGCTGCCTGTGTTTCTCAGAGGGGCGTGTGCTTTTTAGTTTTGTTTTCCTTTGTTTTTCAAATTACAGCATTTGTCTCACCCATCTAATCAATTCCATAAGGACTAACAGAGCTTCCTGTCATAACTGGAGAGGAGGATATTAAAGAAAACAACCAGCAAAGAAAAACAAGGTTTCTTTAGTTCAATAATTTTGCTACTAGCAAAAACAAACAAACAAACAATACCTTTAATCAATTGATTGTGGTGGATACTGGATTAAAGAAAATGAATGGACTTCCTAACCATTTATATAACTGTTGTGATTGTTGTAGCTGTTGTTAAGGGCAGCAACCACATAAATGACTCTGTGCAGCTCAACAGCTTTCAGGTAACAGTGAAGGTTATTACGGGAGATCCTTGCCAGGTAGACTATTAAACATTAACGGTTTTTAAATTCTATCTGTTAAGAGATTGAATCTTGAACCTCATGCACACTGGCTGATCACTGTGCCACAGAGCTATATCCACAGCCCTCTGTTTTCTTTTTAGTTTGACATAGTTTCTCACTAAATTGCTCAAGCTGGCCTTGGGCTCATGGTTTACCCTAGTTATCCTTGAACTTGCCATATCTTCTGACTCAGTCTCCCAAATCGTAATAATTGGGATACAAGCCCAGAACCATACTGGCAGGCTGGCTCTCATTTAGCTCATCAATGACTATATTTGCATTTTAGAAGGAGGCAGAAAACTCAAGGAGGTTAAGTAGGCTGGTCGGATTGCAAGATCAGAGAGCTTCAAATCATTCAGACTGTGGATCATTCTGCTAATCCATCTACTTGGCTCTATTGATCAAATCAGGAAAATTAGATCTCACTTCTGCCCAATCTTGCTCAATTGCAATTCCTCGACCTTTTTGAACTACAGAGAGAACAGAGGGAAAAGGAGAGAAGGGGAACTAAGCAAAGAGGCCTTCCTTAGCTAAACTGGGAGATGAGGTAAACCACTGTTATTATGTGTGGGTGCAAGTAGGCAGGTGTGGCTGTGGGCGTGACACATGGCGGTTAGAGGACAACTGGGGAACTCAATTTTCTCCTTCCACCATAGGACACCTGGGGATAGAAGTCAGGTCCTCAGGCTTCATGGCAAGCCCCATCTCACAGCAACCCCTACCTTAGTTTTTTCATTAATTAATTTATACATTCACTTTATATTCCAATATCAGTCCTTCCGCTCCTCCTGGCCCTCCCCTCACAGAGCTGCTTCTTTCATTCCTTCTTCCTCTTCTTCTCTGATGGGAACAGATGCAGAGACCCACAGCCTGCCTTATTTTTTAAGACAGATTACTGGAACTCCCCTATTTGTCTAGGCTGCCAGCAAACTCCAGGGATCCTCCTGTCTCTGCTTCCCAACGCTGGAGTAACAGGTCACATCACCACTCACTTGACTTTTCAAGTGGGTGTTGGAGACAGAAACTGTTTGCTGCTTGTGCAGAAAGCACTCTACCGACTGAGCCATCTTGCCAGGCCCTTCTTTGTTATTAAGCAAGTAAAAGCATTAGCGTCATCTATTCTCGTTTGGCCGGATGGGAAAAAAAAGAATCCTCTCTACTTCTGAAAGGTATGTACTGAATTCACTTTTTTGTTGTAAAGAGAAAAAAAAAAACCTAAGAGGTTTGTTTTATTTCCTGAAAATATTTCACATTGCCAAGGCAACTAGAGTGACATCCCAGCTGCCGCAAAGGTAGTGTGAACCACAGCGAAATGAGTGTGGCCTGAAAGGTAGACACCAAACTGAAACTAAAAGTTTCGAAAAATACACTAGAAAGAGTCGAAGCTTATACCACCAATTTATTTTTTAAAAAAAAATCGAAATAGTTTTTAACTTTAAATTAAGTAAAAGTTATACAAGTACTCAGAGCCCCTATGGAACCAGTGCCTCAACTACAAATTCACAAATGAAATTTCCAACAAAATAGAAAAGAATACTGCCTAGCACAATTTAATTGAGTTTCCTGGAGGGCCAAACTGAAAGCAACCAACTTTTCCATAAGGTGGGAAGAAAGAAATCTCTCATGCCCAGTAGAAAAGACATGGATGAAGCCATTCTCCACCGTTTAATGCCACTGGGGTTTTTACAAAGTTATATGTTTCTTCAGGATGCCAGAAGCATTTAGAAATTAAAGATGATGGGCTCTTTCCCCCTGTAGACTCTTCCTCTACCGTGACATACCTATTTAAATTAATTCTACTGCAAAGCAGGGTTTAGGAACCCTGGCCTAGAAAGTCAGCTGAGCGAATATGTCCTTTAAAGGACAGGCAAGAAAGAGAAGAGGAGCAAGCACTTCAGGCTAGCCCTCGGGGTCCCCAGGCTAGCCCTCGGGGTCCCCAGGCTAGCCCTCGGGGTCCCCAGGCTAGCCCTCGGGGTCCCCAGGCTAGCCCTCGGGGTCCCCAGGCTAGCCCTCGGGGTCCCCAGAAGGCAGCATCCCATCCTGGTCCCACCTTTTATGGCCCTTTGACAGCACAGCTGTCCCGTTGGAAGGCAGCCACCAGGAGCAGCCACCAGGCGTCTGAAACTATAACCTGGACAAGGGTCACCTGTGATTTGAACAGAATATCATAAAGGAGTATCTTTCTGCCTGTTGATTTCATGGTTTTAAAAAAAGGACATCTTATTTCCCACCAATCCTCTGGAGTCAGCACAGTACACAAACAGGAGAAAAACTGACACTGTTATCCATCGGTTAAGAAAACCAAGAAGGCTAAATCCACCATGACAGTTATCCAGGGAAAGACTTTTAGTCCCTTGGCTACCTGGTGAATAATAGCTTGTGGAGGGCTAGATTAGACAAGTTGTTGTGGGTTCAGGAGAAGAATTAGGCTCCATAGATGCCCGGCCTGTTCCTTCTGAATTTATAGCTATTATAGGAACAACTGGCTGGGACCCAACATGTCTTTGTTCAAATCAACTAAAGTGGCTTTGAAAGAAGCCTAAGCTTCAGTTCTTTAGTGCTTTATAACTAGCACCCAAGTAAAATGTAAGGCGTGGCAGTCCTTGCTTGCCCTCTCACAGCTAGGGAACAGAAACTGGCAGATCCTTAGGGCTTGTTGGCCTACCAGCCTAGCCAAATTAGTAAAAGATCCTATAAGGAGAGATGGGGGTGGGGAGGGAGAGGGAGAGATGAATGCTTACAAGGAATATCTAAAGATTAACTTGTAGCTTCCACACATGGGCATATTTATGCATAGACATTCATACAAGCAGATGTATCCCCCGACAGGAACATATACACACATATTTTTAAAAAGTTAAATCAAAAATTCATAATTTTTAACAGCTCTATTCCACCCATTAGAGACCATATCCCCATATGTTGGTGCTCATGGAAAGTCTTCCACACAAGGACTATGCTGGTACCAAGAAGCACAATATTAAGATCCCACAACTTGTGATCTCATGGAACTTCCATTGTCATCAACAAGGAGAGACAATTAAGTTAGGAAAAGGAAGGCTTTCAGTTAGAATATAAAACCTAGACACAAAAACTCAAGGAATATTTGCTCACAAACACTGGGGTTTTAATATGACACAGACAATATTGAAGATTAGAGATTTTTCCATCCAAGCATTTAAGTCCCAAGTAAACCCAAAGATGAAATTCTAAGACCATAATCTATTGAAAAATGTGTCCATTCCTTTTAGTGCTGTTTCAGACATCTGGTCCAAGAGACTGAAGAAGATGAGCATTCTGCAAGAGGTTTCTAGGGAGTAGACTAAGAAAATCAGTTACTCTCTTGAAAGCCACCAGTGTCATAATCATGTTACAGAGGGTTGCCTTAAATGGCTAGAGAGACGGCTACCATATAAGAGCACTTGCTATGCAAGTTTGAGGACCTGCTTTGAGTCCAAGCTCCCATATAAAAAGCTAAGTGTGATTGTACCTGTGACCTCACACTTTGCTGGATAGAGACAGGATAATAGACTACTGGGGCTGCTGGCTTCCAGTCTAGCTCCAGATTCAGTAGGAGACCTTATCTCCAGCAAATAAGAAAGAGATTGATGGAGCAGGACACCCTTGCTCTCTTTGTACACAGGCCCCCACACCAGCACATCCATCTGTAAATATACCATACACACACACACACACACACACACACACACACACACACACACACGAACGCACAGGCACACAGTTTGTCCCAATTCTGGATCCACACAATGATAACAAATTACCTTTGGTATTACCTCTCTCCCGGGAATGTTGGAAGAATTAACGAGATGGTGTCTACAAAATGTTCTCAGCTGGTAAGAAAGCATCATGGGAGCTAAATAAGAAATACTATCATCAGCAAAGCTCTTCTATCCAGCGAGCTCCAGCAGACCCCAAATACTCTTGTTCTCCTTTCAGATCTTTTCCTCCCTAACTTTGATGCATTGGCATGAATGACTAGTTAAGAATGACTGCAGGCAGCCAACAGAATGGAAAAGGAAAGCTTGCTGTGAACCCCTTTGCTTCTACAGAGTTCTACACATCTCCCACACAGCCTACTTCCTGCCTCCCTCAAGCTCAGGATTCTATCTGATTAGTTGGGTGAAATGAATCCACAACTCATACAGCAGTTCTTCATGCTCTGCTCTGAGCCAGACTGGATTGGTGTCCAAATGTACTGACACAAAGACTTGTGCTCAAGCTGTGTTGTGTTTGAGGTGTTTCCCTTGCCATGTGTTTTATCTCGTTTCTCTGGGTTCTGTCAGAAATTGCATAATTGGTTGCAGCTAATTGATTGGTATATAAATAAATATTATACCATTAGAAACACAGGCTGCTTGTGTGTGTGTGTGTGTGTGTGTGTGTGTGTGTGTGTTAGGGGATGAACCCACTATATACATCTGAATTGTCCTGGATCTTCAATTATTGCCTCCTTGGAAGTGGTGCTTTCCTTTGGTGAAGATTTTTAGTTCATATCTAATTTCATTTACTATTTGGTTTGTCATTCATATCTGTCCATTTCTATGTCTGACTACTATATATTTTTAAATTTTTATTTTATTTTAGTATGTCTGGGTGTTTTGAATGCATGTATGTGTAATACATGTGAAATCATGTGTGACTATGCATGTGTGGACGTGCATGCCGCATAGACATGGAGGGCAGAGGACAACTCATAGGAAGCAAATCTCTTATTCTACTGTATAGGTCCCTAGAATAAGTTCAGGCTTGGTATCAAGACCTTTATTTTCTGAGCTTTCTCATTGTCCCAGCTGTGCATATTTTAAAGCTCTAACTACTTGAGAAGGAAGGATGGGAGGGAGGGGAAGGTGCAGAGGAGAGGAGAGGAGAGGAGAGGAGAGAGGAGAGGAGGAAAGGGGAGGAGAGAGGAGGACAGGGGAGAGAATGAATCAATTTAAAGAAAATATGCTTAGTTAACAAAACACTCCAACAGTTGTTGGAATGCTCACAACACCCTTCTAAGGGAAAGAAGGTACCCTCATGTACCTGGTGACATTTATATTCTATTCCCAGGAACGGCAATGACCTTCATTAAATCATGCAGGCACTCCCTGCCTTACAACCACTGGAAAGAGATCAGTCAGGCCTGAAGCAGCAGAGAGGCCATGGTAAGAGCCTCACTCCACTCTTGCCTTGACCTCCAGCAGTGCACCTGAGCCTGAGCTACTCTCCAGGAGTTTTATGGCTTTGCTATCTCTCCTCCCTCCCTTCAACATAAACTCCTTCAAGCCTAGATATGAATTTATCAAACTTTTCTCAGCCCCAGGGAATATGTTCTCATTATTCCTTTTAATCTTCACCTGCCTTAAGAACTAACTCAACTGGCCTTCTCTAATCACTCTACTGAGACTGCTTCCTTTTCCTCCATCTTGGAAAAGGCACTCAGCAAAGACTCTCTTTCTTACTGGGAATACCATTTGTTCCTTAATCACTATGTATTGAAACTTGTCTCAGATGCCAACCCCTGTTGGTACTGAAAGTACCAAGCTTTTGCAAAAACACAGACCTAGCCTTTGAATGGCTATAGGTCTGTTAGGGTAAACTGCATGGCTCCTCTGAGTCTGGAAAGGGCCTCCAGGGGAAATGTCTTTGCGATGCCTTTTGTCTCCAAAGCAGCCTTACTCAGATAGCACTTGCTCAGTTAATAATGGTTGGCACAAACATGCAACTGGAAAGTCTTCATTGGGTTTAGTGCAAATATTAGTGCAACCAAGTACCTAGTTTTTACTCAAAGATGATTGGACATAGGGTAACTGGGTCCTTGAATGGGACAGCATTTCTAACTGCTAAAGTGTTTTCTAACTACTGTTTACCTTCCTTCTAACTTGGGGGCTGTAATTGATAGGAAAAGATTTGGGGGGGTGCATAGAGGCTGATGATACATCTGCATAACAAAATATGTTTATAGCAAGAGATTCCAGTCCTCCAGTATTCAAAAGAAATCAAAACAAGTTTGCAGAAATCAGGGAACCTTTTTAATTCCTCTTCCTCTTACCACCAGCAAACAGCTCAGTCATTCCAAATGGCTTTCATTTCAGCCCTGTTTTTCCAACAGAGGAGACTTTATCCAAGACACCATTTACCTCTATCCTGAGGCCTAGAGGAGCTGAGAGGGGAATTTGTCATCACCCCCAAGACAGAAGCAAAGAGCAAGCATTCTCCCAAGGGTCTGAGCAGCTCAGCAGCTCAGCCTTTATCTGCCAACAGCTGAGACAAAGGAACTCCAGTCACAGCAAGGAGCTGTTCCTTCAGGCCAGTGGGGAAACCCCTCCTGCTTAGTTCATTCCCTCCCATTCCTACATTCTCCTTCGCTGTGTCCTAAGCTTTAGTCTAAAATTTTTGTGTACTAAATAAGTGTCCTCCGCATGGTTAAATGATCTGTACAAAGTACTTATTAGCTTTCTTTGTGTTTAATTCGTATTCAGCATGTAGGAAATAGAGTAGAGGTAGGAAAGAACATGAAAGGAGATCTTAAACTCTCTTGCCCCCTTCTACACATGTGCATACAAGATACATACAGACACATATGTGCACACACACATACACACACACACACACACACACACACACACACACACACACACACACCTGAACCTACAAGGTATTAAGACAGATCTGCACTCTAGTCCTAAGACGACAATAAGAGGAGGTTGGTTATATCTGGATAAAGATGACAAACAGAACTAAGCCCAAAATAGACTCTGAGAGTTCAGAAGTAGCCAGGTCTATAGTCTACCTAGAGTTATGTAGAGTGAAGCCACCACTGTCAACTGTCCTCTAAACATAACAGAATAATGCTTTTCGTGGGTATTGCAATAAACAACAGAGAACACTGACTAAATTCCTAGTAAATGTAAGAGAAAAGTTGAATAATTTCTCTCTGGTCACTTCTGTTTCTGTACTACTTCCCAAACCACGTACCACAGATGGGCACAGGCTGTTCACCATTTACCCTTTTAAGGGGCATTTATTAACCATGAGGTGTGCATCTTATGCTGCTCTCAGGATACTGAGGATTCAGAGATGGACTTAATGAGCTCACATTTGAAGAGAGTGTATTTATGATTGACCACAGTAAAACCTTTAGGAGGGGTATGCATGGACCACAGAAGAGGGACAGGAGACCCAACTCAAGATGAGAGGGTCGGAAAGCCTCCCCAGAGGAGATGATACTTGAAGAATTATAAATAGCAAGTGGGAATTCTCCCTGCCAGTGGCAGGAGTTAGAACTAAATGTTGAAATGGAAGCCTTCTGAAAGCACAGAGACAGAGAAAGGAGGGAAGAGGAGAAGATGGAGGGAAGGGAAGAGGAAGAGGTAAAGGAAGACAGAAAGGGAGGGAAGGAGGAAGCAAGGAAGGAAGGGAGAAAGGGAGGAAGGGAGGAAGGGAGGGAGGGAGGGAGGGAGAAAGGGAGGGAGGGAGGAATGGAGGAAGGGAGGGAGGGAGGGAGGAATGGAGGAAGGGAGGAAAGAAGAAAGGAAAAAGAGCAGGAACCAGAAGATGATTGGAGCACAGATGACTACCTCATGAAGGGAAACCAAGAATCAAAAATGAAGCCAGAGATACAGGCAAGGGCATGCCAACTCATGAATGACCTGCTTAGAAATTAGGATTGTTTCCCAAAACGATTTCAGTTTCTGCTATAGTGTCCATCTTTTGATAACAATTTAAAAAGAATAAAGATATACAGTGAGGAGCAAGAGGTATGGAATGCCGAGATGCATATATTTCAGGTGGAGTTAGAAGGACTCAGTACCAGAATACATGTGGTACGTAATAAAGAAGTCAAGATTAATCACTCAATTTCTGCTTGGGCATGTTCGGGAGCAGGGGTGCAATCATGATGTCAATTGCCAAAGAAGGAGAAGAAGCAAGGGAAGAGATGAAAAGTCAGTAACTTCAGTTTAGCCTTTTGTTTGTTTTGTTGCCAGACACTGACTTTAGGCCTCATGCATGCTATCCACATGGTCTATTCTGAGCTGCTCCCACAGTGGGCTTTAGAATTTGTGGTCCCAGAGTAAATTGAGGCGAAGCCATCTGGTTGGCTTGGCAGCTCTGTTTCTCCACTTGGAACCAGAGAAGAGTCTAAATTAGTCACCCAGTGAGAATGCTTCTACTCTTCGTGCAAGCTCGTGAGTATGCACAGACAGTGGAAAAAGAAATCTGGGGCTAGTGGATGGGAAATACCAATACGTAGGTAGGTAAAAGAGGAGCCAGACAGGAGGTCGAGAGTATCCAGAGACATACACACACAGAGGTGGGGACAGGGCATGTTGGGAAAAGAAATTCCAGAGTGAGTAGACAGGAAATAAAAGGAGTGGGTATAAATATTTTCAAAATGTGGTATAAACATGTATAAAATTGTCAATACAATATACATTTTTAAAAGAAACAAAAATCACTGCTTAAAGTAGAAACTTGCATACATCATAAATGTCTTTGTTAATCTTTTGACATGCATTTATTTGTTGTATATATCTGTGTATGTGGGGGTATGTGCACGCATGACAACATGTGTATGATCGAGACAGGACAACATGCAGGTGTCAGTTCTCTCCTGTCACGTAATGCCTGGGAATTGAACTTGGATTGTCAGGCTTGGCAATACCAAGCACTTCACCAACCTACAGTGGGGTGATTTCTTTATACTATTTCTCAACATAGATGGTGAGTAAAACGAAATAGATTTCTTGAACAGTCTTAATGAATAATAATTAATTGGATGGATTACTTATTGTCAACACCATGATAAATTAGGGATAGAGACTAATGCATAGGTCAATTTTTTTTAATTGATGAGGAAGTAATTTGCTATGTATCAAATATAAAGGTCACAAAGGAAATGTATTAATTTCTAGCCAGTATCTGAACATAGAGAATTAATTAGAATAGAGTATCCACAACTCTTCCACAGTGAGAGACAGCACATTTATCACTTTCTTTAATGTTCTCAGTTGAAACAGTAATCAGGAAAATGCTGATAATCTTGCCACTGTCACATTTCATTTCTTGATATTTTGATCTGGTTCCTTTATATGTTTTTACATAGTTTCAACAAATGCTGATGGAAGAATATCTGTACATAATAAATACATTATTTTTTTTCAAATTTATTATCAATGTTTGTCATCTCACAGTCCTCAAAAGCAACTGAAGCAACTGTGAGTGTGAATCAGGGTTACATGGGTTTTCTATATGGGTAGTTCTAATCCTAGGGAAGAAACAAGTCCTATATATTCTAAAATAGTGTTGTCAAATGTTTCATGAGAAACTGATATGTAATTTTAAGTTTCTGATAGCCACATGGAAAAATAAAACTGGCCAGAAACATAACCTAGCTCATACAAGGTAATATTTTTTACATAAAATCCATGTTGTATATTTCTAGGATATGAGGTTGCAGAGGTGGTTCAGGGGTTATGTCTTTCATTAAACCTCCCATGTAACTTCCTCCCTGTAAACTGGGAAGAGTCCCACATTCCTTGCCTAGCTCTCGAGAGACAATAACCTTAACAATGGGTACAAAATTGTTCATTATACAAGGATTACTTGTTTCGGCTATTGCAAAATTTGAGATGAGCCTGAACTGGTATATCCTGGATATTGACTATTGGGTACTAACTGTTAGGTGCTGACTGTTGGATACTGACTCTTGGATGCTGACTGTTGGATACTGCCCATTAGATGCTGACTGTTGGGTGCTGACTGTTAAGTGCTGACTGTAGGAATCTGACTGTTGGGTGCTGACTATTGGATACTGACCATTGGATACTGACTATTGGATGCTGACTATTGAATGCTGACTGTTGGATACTGACCATTGGATGCTGATTGTTGAATGCTGACTGTTGGATACTGACCATTGGATGCTGACTGTTGGGTGCTGACTGTTGGATACTGACTGTTGGGTGCTGACTGTTGGATACTGACAGTTGGATGCTGACTGTTGGGCACTGATTGTCTTGAAGTATTTTTGCTGTTGTTCTCATGATTTTTTTTGAGGGATTTTGTTTTGGTTTTTAGACTTTTGTTTGTTTGGATTTTGTTGTTGTTTTATTTTGTTTTGTAAGATTTCATTCTGTAGAACAGAGTAGCACCAAACATGCTATGTAGCCCAGGCTGGCCCTTAATGTGTGATCCTCCTGCCTAGCTGTCTATAGTGCTCAGATAATAAGCATTACTGCCCTTTGGCTACTGCTTTGTAGGCATCCTTAAGAAACTTTCATTTCTACCTTCCCCTCACCCTTAGCCATATTCAAATCCAGTAAAGTAATTCCTCTGCCATAAAGCATACTTCTCCCTTTTTATCCAATGAGCTTATCATCTATCCAATGCTTTCCAAATCCCAATGCAACCAATGCCATTATACCAAAGATTTTTATGTCCAAAACAAAGAATGACAGTAGCACTTGTTATTCATAAAGTCAAATTTATTAAATTTAGATAATCTACACTATCTTCCTCCTTTTAGATAAAAAGATGACAATATTTTGTTGACATTTTTAAGGTAATATATTGTCTTCTCTTGAAATAACAACAACTGCCTAGAGTCATAACATCCACAGTCATCCAGGTGTCTCCGTCAGCCTCTTCTGATGTCATAGTTGAAGATGGAGCCATACTGTGCTGTCACATTCTCCTATAGAAATGCTCCTGGGCTCTTTATTGTTATGAATTAGTATTAAAATACTGCACAGGCAGCTTCTGACTCTGCTTCTGTCTCCCGAGTGGGCTTCAGTCCTGCCTGGTCCCCACAAGCCCCATGCATAGCAGGTCCCCACATGTACTGCAACAGCTAAAGCCTATCCTCCATGCTTCTGTCTGTTTGACTCCTTCTCCCCACCTCACATGCCTTTAGCTTGGAATGCTGCCTGCCTTTCACCCTCCGTCTAGCCCCTTCCTCTTACTAAGTTTGCTCTTCCTCCTGTCGCGGCAGATATCACAGCTTCCACTTTGTCTTCTCCAAGCTTCCCCAACAGGTTGATCTCCTACATCACAGAGAGTAAGTACAACAGATGACAGAGATAGGATAGGATGGAGCTCAAGTAAACTAAGGGGTTGCAAATGGTAACACCACCCCACCATCATCACCAAGGCTTGGCACTCTCATGCCTGTCCTGGACTCTTATGTCAAAGCCCCAGACCATCAGGAAATAAAATCCTTAACAATTGTTATCTATGCTGTAGTAAACTTGGGGAAATCCTTTGCACCCTTGGAGGATACCCTAGCACTTTACCTTTCCAAAAACACAGTCTTTCGTCTGCCCCTAAAGATCACAAAGTTTACCACCTGTTACTTTCTGTGCAGGAATTTCCCATCACGAGCCAAGCAGGCAGATTATCCCCACACCCCAGCAGAACCCTCTGCAACAGAGATCTGCCTTTCTCCCACGTATATAGCCCAGAGCCCTCGGCGTCTGTCAGTAGGGTATGGAGACAGTCAGATACCGGTGAACATCACCGAAATAACCCTCCTCTTCCTGGTTGTTCATAGTACTTCAATTAGAGGATTCTAAATGATCATTTTTAATAAAGGCTGTGTAGGTAGAGCCCCCAGGAGTGTGACCGCAGTTAGAGATCCCAACACAGTTCTCAGCATCCTGAACCAGTGACAGGGCTGTAGCATGGCGCTTCTGAAACCTTTGCTATCAAGGGTGCAAATGGGCCTGGAAGGCATTGCTTAGATGCTTTCCAACAAGGAATCATAAAGCAAAGGCCAACCTGCAGAACAAACCTTCAAATCAAGGCTCCCGCACCAGCCCTCCGCACCAATCTCCAAGCCCACTCGTCCTGGAACAAACTTGAAGTGGGAGGTCACTTGGACTCAGAAGCCAGCAGAGTGACTCATTGGTTTATTAACGCTGGAGTAAACAGAGGGAAGCAAGTGTCTGCGGGAACAATGGGAAACACGAATGGTTTGTCTTTCAGAGAGCTTGAGTTTGTCCACATTTTGGCCGCCAAGGGACACCCATTGATGGTGGGATATTGTTTTCACAGAGTGTTTTGCCCAGTGGTTGGCAGAACATTACAGGCCTTCGGTGTTCTGCTCTGCCAGGGGAGGCCGCTGCACTTACTGATACTCCCTCCAGTGAGACAGTTGGACCACTGAGAATAAGATGGAAAATTCTAGTTGAGTAGATTAGGGATAATTTAGCCAGGGTGCAAACAGTAAGAAATCCAACATTACAGCACCCCAGTGGGGCCACAGTTCTACTATCTGTTCAGCGCTGTGCTCATAAGTAGCAACAAAATTCCATGAGAGTGAGGGGTTAATGGTTATTGCAGTGATTGGGGGAGGGGAAACAGGAAAAATGGATGCTGTAAAAACAAGCCACTGGTTGAGTCATTATACAGTGTTTTACTTGTAAAAATTAGAAATGTCTGTAGAGAATAAGGTCATCTAATTAGAAGTTAGAGCTGGCCTTATTTGCCCACCTAAAAAGAACAGCAACATCGGGGTGATAAACCCTTTGAACTGTGTCTAAGTGCCCGCACTGTTTACTCGGAGGAAGGAAACTGTCAGTTGTGTTTGCTCACAGTGAGCCAACCACAATGTGCCTGATGGATTTGGGACCAGTAAAGGAGAGGCATGTAAAGTGTAGGAAACAAGAGGTTTATCACAGGATTAGATTTAAAAAGACAAAAAGTCATGGGGAGACCACTGACAGTCATTGTGTGCTGTGAAACTGCAGGCCAGGGCTGTTTTGTTTAAGAGCTGGCCTCACATAGGAAGGTAACACAGGCCCCTCAGATGTGAACTGTTATTCACCACTTGAAGGAAGTCTGTACTTGTCTCTGTGCCAACCTTCTTCTTTTCAAGGGTAAGGGGTCAACTTACTTTAAATAAATTTATCATTAAGTACCAATATGCACACCAACCTATCCACTGGAGAATTCTTTTTCTTTCCAACATTTTTTTTTCATTCTCAACTAAGAGGAACATATAAACTGTGTGCCCCTACCTGCAATTGTTAGTAATCAGTATCACAACAGCTCTTTTTCATCAAGGAATTTTATGTAAAATGTTCTGAGTGTAAGAATTAATGGGAAGCAGGTTTGAAACCATGCCTTTGTTTGTACCTGAAATCAAATGTAAAATAAAGCCCATGTTCAAAGGGAGAAAACAAAACAAGCGCTCAAAAGGCCCAAGACCAAATGTGCATGAAAATGAGATCAGGTAAAATCCTTTCCAGAACTTTCCATGAGCCAAACATATGCTACTTGAAAATGGACTGGGTTCTTTCGACTTAAATAGGCTTGCTTGGTCAATCAATACTGCCACAAATGGGCAGAATTCAAAGAAAATGCTGAAATGTTCAGTATTTGAAACTTTTTTTCCAACTAGCCCATGAACCAAATTGTATGTTTCTGAAGAGTTCAGTGCTTCAAAGCCACTGATAGGTTTCTGATGATTTATACTGCTTTCCAGCAACACACAGGTGTCAATGTTATCATCTGCATATTTCAGGTTGGTCTATCCCACTTCCTGCTAATAAATACTCTAGACCATGCACGCACACACACACACACACACACACACACACATACACACACAGACATACACACACACACACACTCATATGCATAACCATACATATACATACACATGCTATAAACAAAGATACACATAAATACATGCATTCTTATTTTCTGTTAGGAAATTTTGTCATTTCTTAGCTCTATTTTGCTTACCTAAAATAAAAAATTCCTATAGAGTTAAAAATCTCACACTTTCCTGTGTTGGTTCTGTCGCTGCTTTGGGTCTATAACAAAGTGGAAAGTCATAATTTACTTTTGCCATATTGCATTTATTTCAAATGGGAGATTTTCATGAGCAATAAATGTTTCTAAATGTTTCAGGCTAGAACAATGGTAAAGTGCTTGCAGAACATACAAAAAATGTTTCTGGGGGCACAAGTTTAGACTCCCGGAGGCATAAACAAGCAGATCCAGGTGGCTACAGCTCACTGTCCTGTAGTCTAGTCTTTTAGGTAAACTTTAGGGTGATGAGAAACTCTGTCTCAAAATAAGTTGGATGACACCTGAAGATGTCTTCTAGTTACACGCACACACCTATACCTGCATGTGCACATAAATTCATATTTACCCAAATGATAACATGCGTTTTTATAGACATAAAGATATTAGAGATGTTGGTTAGAATGTAAAAATCTGTTGCCCCTGTTAAAAATAGTTCACTCAAAATACTAGCAATAGATATTTTTTGTATCATTCATCAATTCCACTTGCATTTGGGAAATATGCAAAAGAATGAAAAGCAGGTCCATTTGTCTGCTTGCTTGCTTACTTGCTTGCTTGCTTATTTGTGGCAGGACCCTGATATGCAGCTAAGGCTGATCTCAACCTCATGGTTTCTTCCCTCGGCTTTCCATATGCTTGTGTCATAGGTGTGTACAACTATGCCCAGCTTGAAAACAGGATCTTGAAGAGATAGTCACACTCCTCTCTTTACTGTAGCATTATTCACACTTGACAAGAATTGAATGTATGATACATATTTGCATGCTACTATGCCATAATGCAATACAATTCAACATTTTAAAATGAGGACATCCCACATTATAGCAACATGGATGAACCTGAAAGACATAGCTCTGGGGGAAATAACTCAGGTTGAGAAAACATATACTGTGTGATCCTACTATCAGAGACAGAGTAGGAAACACAACAGTGGTTGTCATGTGTCTTAGTCAAGTTTCCATTCCTGTGATGAAATACCATTACCTAAAGGAACTTGAGGGAAATGGCCTTATTTATATCAGCTTACAGTTTCACATCACAGTGCATCATCAAAGAAAGTCAGAACAGGAACTCAGGTAGGACTAAATCAAAAGCCAGGGAAGAACAGTGCTTATTAGCTGGCTCTTCATGGCTTACTCAGCCTGCTTTCTTACACCATCCAGGACCACCTATCAGGAATAGCACCCAGCACAGTGGGCCTAGTCCTTCTACCTCTGTTACTAAGAAACATACCACAGACTTGCCCCCAGGCAAATCTTACAGAGGTATTGTCTCAATTGAGAGTACCACAACCAACTCTGACTTCGGTCAAGTTGACATAAAAGCAGCTGGTCCATCAAGGTTTAATAAGCAAGAGATGGTGTAGAATGATATAAAATGACAATTACAAAATCTAAATGATTGCTAGAGAGCCACTGTATAGCAAAGTGCCTCTACCTAGTGCAGTAGCATACATTCCCACATGCAAGTAGACCTCATGGTAAATGTTCTTACTGAAATAATGCAAAGAAAGTGAATTTGTAAAGGGCGAGTGGCAACTTTGAAGCAATAAACATCTTCAACATCTTTATTGAGTTTATTTTCAGTTATGCATCTCTACACATGTGTTGTGGATGCCCATGAAGGCCAGAAGAGGGTGTTAGGTCCCCTGGAGCTGCCTGTGAGTATTGGGAATCAAACTCCAGCCTCCAAGAGTATGCTCTGAACTACTGAACCATCTCTGCAGACCCTCATCTTCACTGTCTTGATTATGCATCATGTGTAGGCACCCTTAAGAAATTAAAGCTGAAGAAAGAGACTGCTTCTTAAAACTGCCTGTAGGTTGAAGCTCAGATTCTGATGAATTGTGAGACAAGCAGGGCTGCTTCAATGAGCAATGTGAATACAGCCAGAAGCTTCAGACAGGTCTGTAAAATGGCGGGTCCCGTATTTACCACTAACTAGCAAAACTGACAGAAAAACTCATAGAAATAAAAAGTTCAAGAATCCTTCCTGCTGGTGTGCACTCCTTCCAATAGCAGACTTTTGCAAATGGAGTTTTACAGTCTATATTTAAAAAATTGTATGTTTGTAACAAATAAAGTATGCGGAAAAGTGAAAAAAAACTGTCTCTAAATTCTTTGATAAGACAACATTATCGACTCCAACACTCAGTCTAACTCTAGAAGTCCTACCGCAGTATTCCCTTTGAAAGATACTCAGGCCTTTTCAATGCTCTTTAGGGTTCTAACCACACCCCCTAAGTATCCAGATTCACAGTGAGTTCCATGGAAACACAAGCTGTGGCTGTTGGTAACCATCTGGGAGAAATAAAGAAAACAGAACAGCAGCTATTCCTCCTCCTTCTCCATTAGCTCTTGAGTCTGGGAATAAAATGCTAATACTGGGAAGCAGCTAGAGTGGGTGAAACTGGCCCATTCGTCTACCTTTTCAGTAGTAGGTGTCCTCTTGTTGCAGAAGCCATGCTGTTTTAGCTTTACCCTTAATGACTTGATGTCTTCCTGAAGTTCCTTTCCCTTCCAACCCCCAATATACATACTCCTGAGTCTCTGTCAGAGCCACACCCTTCAGGGTAATTAAGAGTCTAAAGTTCTATTCCTTGGTAATGGGAGAGAAAACAAGTATTTTGTTTATCCATTGTCATTACACACAGTGACTCCCTAGTGGGTCTTTGAATCTACAAATCTTAATGGGAGTTTGATGACTCTATTCGATAGTTCAAAGACTTTCTGAGTAGTAGTTGTGTTGGCTTTTGAGGAAGATATTCAATGTAACTTGTGCCATTGACCATATTATTAAACAAATTATCCTAGTATTAATATTTCTTATTGTCATTTGCTGGCAGCCAAAACTGCTTATTTTGACACATTCAGTTTGAATGATTGAAATGAGGACATGATTGATGACTTCTTGCTAATGGGTTTTAAAAGCCCGCATGGAAATTTAGTGGCTTAGGGTTCCCCCAGAACAAAGAGTGGTTCCTTGTCTCAGGGAGGTTGTTTCTCTGGGACTAGTTTTCAGTAGTAACACCACCAACTTGTGGGGTCCTGAGCAGTGACCCCCATACACACACACACATCTTACCTGGGATGGTTCATGCATTTGAAAACTAGGTCCCCAAATTATGGTACTGTTTTGGGAGGTTATAGAAACTTTGGACCTGGCATGGGGTCTGAATGACAGAGACTTATAGGAGTAAATTAAGCAAGTTACATCTTAGCCCAATTCCCACACAGGATTTCTGCTCTTCATTCCACACTGCTGAGACCCACCCTGGTCCTCTTTTGCATTGCTTAGTAACACCTTAGCCAAGTGATAGACTCCATGCCACCTACATCACAACATTGCCACATCAAACCACTCTCCTCTGCACTGAATCATTAAAAAGTTTCCTGCATTGTTAAAGATCAAAAATCATGTTCTTTCTTCTCCTTGACCAAAAGAGTAATAACATAAAACAACTTTTGACTTCCCTTTTACGTCCAGATCCTTCAAAATTTCTCTTTGATTTCACATCAGACTCCTAGGAATCCTCGGGTTAGGGTTACTGTGCTTGAATTTTCTCCACCCTGTGTCCCTGAACTCCTTGAGGTGAGTTTTTACCCCATTGTTGTCGGTGGATGCTACTTGATCAACTTCACCAAGAACTCCAGTATCACAGAATCCAGCCTCCAATCATCCTCTTTGGCTCATCAGTTGCATTTGACACAGTTGTTACTTTCTTCAGTGTTTTCTACACTGAGTGGATACATTGTTTCTCATTGGTTTTGTTGTGGCAGTGGTGGTTGTTTGGGGTCAGTTTGGTTTTTTTTCTTTGGTTCTCTTTTTAAATTTTCTCCCCATTAAAAACAAACAAACAAACAAACAAACAAAAACTGAATGGTACACCAGAGGACTCAAAGGTTTTTCCTGTCTTTGCTTGCTTTGGTTTTCCTCCTTTAGTTTTGTGTCTTTAAATATCATATTCATTGTGACAATTAGAGCTTTATAATTCTAGCCTGGATGCTTCCAAGTGCTCTCATCGAAATCACACTCATTCATCTTTCTTCAAACTTCCCCAAATGAGTTTGTGGAACCTTCCTTCCACACACCCATGCCTCTGGGTCTGACGTTCCTCACATGCACCCGCTTGGCATAGGCACACTACTCCTGTCTTTTCCTCACACCTAAGCATCTCTCATTAACTCACCATCTGCATACCAACAACCCTCCTCTAAGTTGCCCTTATGGCTTGCATGGTTCAATAGCATCCTCATCAGAACAGTCTCTGTTGAGTGACCTCCACAATCAAAGCTCACTCCTCATTCCCATTAGACTGAAACCCTTAAACACTGAAGAAGTTCTCAGTCATTTCTCTGCCTTCTTCTCCTGTGAGTAGTTGGTCAAAAAGAGGTACCTACATAATGAGGGGTGTCACACTGGAAACAGACCTTCCAGTAAGATACCTGAGTAGCTGTACCTTGGAAGACAGAAGAACATTTGAAAGTTCTGCTCTGAGTCCAGAATTCTAAGTTTAATTATGAGTTGCTGTGTATGAATAACTTCTGCCTACTGCTGGAACTAAAAGAAAATGAAGCTGGTGGTTCTTCCTTGGTTCCTGTTCTACTGCAAAGGTCAAAAGTTGAGGGACTTGTATTCTGACACACAAGAAGACAAAGGAAGTCAATATAATGATAGATAAATTTGCAAAGCCCTTCCAGCTTATATAAACCATGTCCTGACCATGCCCTAGGGGAAGGGGAAGGCACACTGCTGGGCTCTCAGTGAGGTTGGAATCAAGTCTTGCAAATATATCGTTCCCATGAACTTCTGTGCATCTCTGTAGACTCTCTCAAATTTGCAAGAACAATGTCTACCCCCTTTATTTGGAATGTTTGCTTTTTAACTTATGTTATTTGTTTGTTTTGTTGGGTTTTAGGGTCTTGTTATGCAATCCAGACTGGCCTTAAATCTACAGTCCTCCTACTTTGGCTTGCTGATTACAGAAATGTAAGCCCATGCCCAGCCTAACATGTTCGTTTTCATAGAGCACATTCTAAAGCAGCTCCTGACTTTAGAGATCTGGCCTATCTTCCCCTCACCCCCTCCGGTGGTGTTACCTTGACTCTTTCCCACTGCTGCTGGAAGCTCACCCCTCACACTTTGCTCAGACACAAATCCCAGGTGTCCCCATTATGTTCATACATTTGAGCGCTAGTCTACAGCTGGCGGTACCAGGGGTGGGGAGGAGTGTAAAGCTGGGGCCTAGAAGAAGTGAGTCACTTTGAAGGTAATAAGCCTTGAGGGTTCCAGCCAATCAGCTTCCAGCTGAACTCTCTGCTTCTGATGGATCCTTACAAAAGGTGCTACGACCTCCCAAAATACCAGACAGTCCTCACTGCCTTCCCTGCCACATCTGCTCTTGCTGAACATAAGCTAAAATGAGCCTTGTCTGCCTTCCTTGACTCTATCAGAAAAGTCACCAGTACATTCTTACAGGGACAGCACAGTTCCAAGTGTGTGCTCCATTGTGTCTAACCTATCACGTTGGCTTGTGGGTTCCCTCCCTAGTTCTAAACTTCTAATGAAGGTAAATTCTTGAATTGGATTCAATAGGCAAATATTTTTTTAATCACTTGGCCATGTGGAATAGTGAAATGGAATAGTAATATGGAATAGTGAAATTCTTTACTGGACTGTTGGAATTTGGATCCCAGATGCAATTGTGTTGGTGTTATGAGGTCTTGATAGAAGGAGGATGTTATAAAGATGGATATTACACACAGAGAACCCTTGAGGTCCCATGGCACATAGCAAACTGCATGTAAGTGTTTGCTATGCCTGTTTAGAATATTAGTAAAGTTAAATATCTAGGGTTTTAACTAATTCTCTATCTAGAACCCTAATGACTTCATTATTCTTACAAAAATGCCCTACATAAGCATGTCTGAGCATCTGTACCTGCACAGCCTAGGACTTCAACCCAACATTAAGACCCATGGTCAAAGCCACTGTGAAAGACAGCTTGCAATACCTTAAAAAACTGAAACTAGAACTCCTATATAACCCAGATTCTGGTATATGACCAAATGAGCACTGCACAGGGAATCTTGCACATCCAAGTTCACCACTGTACTATTTACAATTGCCAGGAGACGGACCCAGTCAGATGTCCATATACAGCTGAATAGATAAAAGAAATGGGGCATATAGTCACAAGATGACCTCACAGACTCACAAAGAAAAATGAAAGTATGACATTTGTAGGAACATGATGGAGATCAGTGACATCAGCCAGACTCCAAATGACAAATCCTGTGGCTTTCTCAATGCAGATCCTAGGTTTACAGTTGGATATGCACATTTACCCGTATGTCTGTATACATGTGTGTTTATGTATGTTTGTGAGTCATGAAACCAACAAGGGACATGCAAATGGGGATGGGGAGATCATAAAGGGGGTGGGACTAGAGAGACTGATGGTGTATGCATATAAAGAAAAGTAGACAGGAAGAAAGGGAAGCCGATGGAGGGATCATGGGGAAGGCAGTGGGAGCCGAGAGCAAATGAAAACTTGATACAGCACTGCATAGGTAAAATAGGTATGAAGATAGGGCGATGGAACCCATTACTTTGTATATTATCCCCAACATTGTAATAAATAAATGCATTGCCCAAGAATAAAATGAATCTCCCACTGAGTCACAGTAATGTGATCCCACCCAGGCAGGTTTATAATTGGATAACAATCTATTGAATCCACTCACTTTCAGATGCCTCAAGTCATAGCAGGTTTCAGTATTGGTGGTTTGATTTGTTCGTTGACTTGTTGGCTTAGACTCTGAGATGGGGTCTCCTTGTGTTGCTCAAACTACTTGGAATTCCCTGAGTAGCTCAGGCTGGCCTAGAACTCAAGTTAGTTGCTCCCACCATTATCACCCAAGGATTAGGGCTTGCAGGCAAGTGGCCATACACCTAACTTAGATACTTGTTAAAATAGCTACTGTTTTCTAAATCATAAACTTTCTCTCTTTTCTTTTTCTAAAACCTTCCTAAATAGAATTCCCCACTCATGGAAATTGAGAAATTCCTAACTCCCCTGCTTTTCTGTTTACTGTTGATTCCCTGGTAGCTCAGAGTGATGTCTCCTGAGATTTCTAACGGTTGCTGTTCCATTAAGTGAAAACAGTCACCCCTAAGGACCAGTTGCTGCTCAAGTTTTCCTGGGGTTTCCATTGCCACAAGCCCTCTGTTTGTGATCACTGGTCTTTGCCTCCTTCCTTGTCTTCTTCTTTCCATGTAACTCCCCACTTTTCTGGTTCCTTCTCTCCTTTGCAGGAAGGACAACCTCACTATGGACAGAGCCCTCTCCTTACAAAATTCTTATCTGCTTGGTCCAGAAACCTCAGATGCCACACTCAGCACCTAGAGTATGAACCAAAGCTGATCCTGAAAGCCTGGGGTCCTGACAAAGGGACTCTTACTAACCCAGAGCAAAAGAGACAGGAAAAGGCAGGCAGGTGGGGCAGTTAATGCACTCCTTAATTCAACCCCTTGCTGGGAATTGAACTTAGAGCCTAAAGTATGTTAGGTAAGTGCTCTACAACTGAGCTATGTTTCTAGCAGATAGCTAAGAGTCTTACATTCTCCAACATTTTCCCAACCATTGTCTAATGGAGTTTGAGTTTCCTCCTTGATGGAAAAGACGGACGAGGCTCCCAGAGAAAAGAGTTTGATCTGTACTCTCTTCTCTGTGGTGTCACAGTTCTATCTACTGACACATTCCAAGTCCTTATAAAAGCTGTCAGGATCAGCAAGCACACAGACTACCCAAGAGAAACAGCGGTTAACCATTATGAGGTAGATTTTACAGCTCCTAATAACATCTCCCTTTAAGTTTACCCAGAGCTCTGCTTTATGTCTGCCTTGCTTACAAGCTTGGTGTGTGACTCCACAAAAGTCATAGAAACAGAGAATACATGGTCTCCTAGTAATAGTTTTAAAAGTTTTAAATATCAAATTTTGTACATATATTTTGTATATTTATCTATACCTATATAGATAAATTGATATTTAAATTTCAATATATATCATATATGAAGAGTATGAATATATTAATATATTGTATAATATATTATATAATTTATTATTTATATTTATTTGTATATAAATATTTTATTTATATTTGTATAACATTATATATCTATATATATTTATATTATAATTATATACACTAAAATATATTTATATATAAATATGCTTTATTTATCCATAGATATATTTATATAATTTATGTATAATATATTATACAATATGTTATAAAATATTTTATATTTATCAAATATATTATAAGATACAGGTATATATATGCTGGATAAATGAGTCAAGTCAAGTCATTAGTTAAGAGCACTGACTGCTTTCCCAGAAAATCTGGGTTCAATTCCTATCACCCAAATGGAAGCTCACAACTATCTATAACTCTAGTTCCAAGGAATCTGACACCCTTTTCTGGCTTTTGTGGGTGCCAGGTACATCAGTGGTACACAGACATACACACAGCAAAAAACCTATGTGCATAAACAATGATTGTGACAGTTAAGTCTAAGATTGGATTTCTAGGAAGAGCTTAGATATTTAACCTATAAAGTTTTCCAAAAAAAAAAAAAAACCTTGAAACTTGAATGAAAATATCTCACTTTTTCTCAGGACACAAACTAACATAAAGTGAATGTAAAGAAAACATGATCTGTCTTTTAAGTACCTTGCCGTTATGTTTGTGTGGTCAAAGTCAATGTCCTGTGAGTGTGATATGGATAATTCCTAACTCTGGTTCAATGGTTTCCTCTGAATTAGTTTCTTCAGCTTTCACCTAATAAAAAAATGTTACCAGCTAAAATATCATATCCTGGGCTTCCACCATTGTAAAGTTGACATGTCAGAGCTGATTGCAGGTTCATTAAACGCACATCTTGTTGAGCTCCCTGACAAATACTTTCCTGGTTTTCTTTTGAGTTATCTCTGAATTCTATGTATTTGTCCTTATGCTATTACCAAAACGACATAGTATGCTCTCTCTTTCTCTCTCTGTCTCTGTCTCTCTCTGTGGGGGAGGGGTGTTGGAGGGCAGTGTGTGTGTGTGTGTGTGTGTGTGTGTGTATGTTTACGTGCGTGTGTGTATGGGAACTGTTCATCTGTTCATATACAGATGAAGGCTAGAGGACAATTTCTGATGCTTCCTTAGTTGATACCTGGCTTATTTTTGAGACAGATGCTCTCACTGGACCTGGACCTCACTACTTCAGCTAGCCTGGCTGGTGAGTGACTGCCAGGGATCATCTTGTTGCTGCTCTTCCATGGCTACGCCTGGATAGCACGTGGGTTTTGGGATCTGAACTCGGGTCCTCATAGAAGGACAGTAAACTTTTTACTCCTTGAGCTATCACCCCAGCATTTCCTTTTGTTCTTTATTAGGAAGATGTGAACCCTACACTTTGAGCTAGAAAGAAAGCTCAGTAGGTAAGATCTTTTGCTGTGAAAGCAGAAGGACCTGAGTTCGAATCACCAGCACCCATGTAAAAGTTAAGCATGGCTCTGCATGCCTGGAACCCCAGAGGTGAGAGGGAGACACAGTAGCTTCTGCTCAACAGCTAGCCAGTTGACCCAGAAATGAGCCTCAAGCTCAATAAGAAAAGATGTCTGAAAGAGAGAAAGGAAGAAAGAAAGGTAGGGAGGGGAAAGGGTAATAATGTCCTCTTCTGGCCTTCCTTTGTGTGTTCATGGATACTCAAACTTACCCTCTACACACACCCAAGTGCAGATATCACACAGAAAAAAAAATGAAAAGAAATGAATCTATTCCTTCTCATGTAGGGTTGTGCCGTCTTCCTTGCGAGGTTTGAGAGAGTGAAACAGGTCTGTGTTGTAAAATGTTATGAGAGTGTCACTATAAAACCAAATGTCCTTTGTCTGCCCTTGGCATTTGTCCCTCAATCCCCTAGTCTTAATTCTTATCCCTGTTGTTTAGAAGAAGTTAAAAAGATCCAAACCAATTCTCTGAGTCCAAGATTTTAAAAACACGACCGGGACACATTTTCTAAATAAAGACATTGCAACCCCTGAATTCTGAGTGACTAGCTACAGGCCTCTATTTTCAAAAAGCAAAGAACAATATTTTATGCTGGAGTTGCTGTAATATAAATAACCATGTCTGGAGAAACCTTTCTGCCAATGTCTCACAGCCCAGAGGACGGGCTGGGTCCTCGAAGAGACCCAAAAGAGAATCAGGGGAAAGTCGGAGGTTTCCTGTCTTTGTAATGAGTTTACTAATTAAATCTTAATTGTAAACCAAGCTGAGTAAAATTCAAATGAACCTCTGGTGCCAGAAGCCAGGTTATTATGATGGAATTGTTTATAAGGACAGGAAAACGACTTTCTAAACACCACATTCCTGTGCAGGAGCCAAGACAGGGAGGAAGTCCCCCCCATGAGGAGAAGCTCAGAATGGAATGGTTAAGTGACCGGGGACTTGGGATAACACAGCAACATCCAGATGTCCAAGTCCCCTAAATTCAGCCACTGCTAGGGGCTGTAATATTCTCCTGATGGACTACAAAAGCCCTAGACTATGGGCAATGCAATGTGCTTTTGCCCTTTAGCACAAGTGGTCCAGCTTTTCAGCGGTGATGTGATATGGCGATGATGGAAATGGAAATTCCATTTCCTTCTGAAATCCCTGATTGCTCTACTGGAAAAGATGCTGTGCAAGTTGACAGAAGCCCAAAACCTTCAGACAAACAGAACCACGTAATGGAAAACTCAAGAAGTTGGTCATGCTAAGAGGAAGTGGGGTGTAGGCCCACTGAGGTGGGGTGTAGGCCAGATAAGAAATCAAAGCAAAACTCACATGGTTACATACATTGTTTGAGATAATCTATTACCAGATTGGGAGAAGAAAGCCCAAATGCACTTGTTTCACTTTGGTGTTGGTTGGTTGTTGTTGTTGTTATTCGTGGTGGTGGTGGTGGTGGTGGTGGTAGTGGTGGTGGTGGTGGTTGTGGTGGTGATGGTGGTGGTGGTGGTGGTGGTGGTGGTGGTGGTGGTGGTGGTGATGGTGGTGATGGTGGTGGTGGTGGTGGTGGTAGTGGTGGTGGTGGTGGTGGTAGTGGTGGTGGTGGTGGTGGTAGTGGTGGTGGTGTGGTGGTGGTGGTGTAGTGGGGTGAGTGTGTGTGTACATTAGATCTTGCTTATTTCTTTAAGTGAATCTTGTTGGGTATGGCAGCACCTACCTGTAATCCCAGCACTCAGGAGGCTAAGGTAGGAGAATACAAGAATATAAGGTCTGGGCTGCCTAGCAAGTCTCAATAAACAAATAAAATGAGAAACTTGCCTTAGAACCTGTTTTGTGGGGTGTGTGTGTGTGTGTGTGTGTGTGTGTGTGTGTGTGTGTGTGCAAGTACCTGTACATGTGTGCATACTTGCAGGAGCTAGAGTAAAACCTGGCAGTCATTTAGACTGCTGTGTACCTTACTTTTGAGGCAGAATTTCTCATTGGCTTTGAGCAAGCCTTAGTATCAACAAGAGCTACATCAGGCGCTGATAAAATGGCTCAGACTTTAAGAGCACTCACTGCTCTTGCAGAGGCTCTGAGTTCGGTTTCAGCATCCATGTCAGATGGCTCACAACTGCCTATAACTAGAGGTCCAGGGAATTTGACCATCCCCTCTGGCCTCTTCGGGAACCTGTAGGCACGAGCGCGCGCGCGCGCGCGCACACACACACACACACACACACACACAAATAAAAAACTAAACTAAATTTTAAAAGAACCACACCAGGTATGAACAATACATGACTCTATTATTTACAGGCTAGAATGGGGCTTAAGAAACAATATTACAAGTTATTATTAGTATTGTTATTTATAGTTATTGTTTGTCAACCTGAATGCTGTTTATGAGACACACCCCTGGATGCCTTTAAGGTTTTTCCCATAAAATCTTAACTAAGGAGGGATTGTGGCACCGTTCTATGAGCTGGGGTCTTGGGTTGCATAAAAAGAGGTGTCCAGCTCAATGCCAGCACTCATCTCTTGCCAGTCAATCAGCCTAATCAGCTAGCTACAAGGATGGTCTCCAAGTACAAAATGGATGCTATTTGAGGAGCTACAACTATAGCTACACTGCCCCCTCGCCATGGATGTCCCATGAGAGCTGTCTGACACCCCTGACGTTACACATTCCCTGCCATGAGGGACTGCATCCTCAAACTCTAAGCCGATGCAAGCCTTTTCTTAAGTGACCTCTATCAGATATTACATCACAGCAACAAGAAAAGTATGTAATACACCATCATTTGACTTTTAATTCAAGAACAGGAAGGAAGAACATTGTCTCTCTCTCTCTGGAGAGCTGTCATAAAACAAGTGTCCTCCAACTCTAGCTCTTTGATCCACTTTCTGAATTATCCCTATAGAGAACTTGGAACTGTCCACTATTTACTCAGTAAATTCAAATTGTTTTTATGAATCTTAGCTCAAATTCCCAGTTGCGCTTTCGTTTTCCCGTTAATGGATACAGAGGTTACATGTAGATAGTAAAACCCCATCTCATCTTTGGACTCTTCTGAGACATAGTGTATGTAGACTTTTGAAATACCCCTTTGTTTTAGCCTCATCTGTCTACAAAGTAGATGTCACACTAATCATAAGAATCGGGCCACTCTCGAAAGGCTTGCTGTTTGAACCAAGGGCCTTGGTGGCTCCGATGAGTTGCTGAACGTCATTTCATCGATTCCTAAACAGAGAAAGCTACACATCATCCCAATATGGATCACAACTCGGTGGCTCTATAGTGTGACTGTTGCTTGGAAGTCGTTGAGTCTTGGGGAGAACAGGACACCAGAATGTGAAGGTCAGAAAGTAACCTTAGCTACAGCTCCTCAAGCACCATCTATTGCAAGGTCTCTTTGTCCTGGAAGCTAACTGATTAGACTGGCTGGCCAGACAGCACGCCTCGTGGATCTGCCTATCTCTACCACCCCACGGCTAGAAATACAAGAGTGTACCACTGTATCTGACTTTCTAAATGTGGGTTCTGAGGACCCAACTCAAACTTCTATGCTTCTGAGGCAACTATTTTATAATCAAGCCACCTTCCCAGCCCCAAAGATTTTCTTGTTTGTCCGTTCAATCGACCAACCAATATAATCTGTTTGTTACTCTTTCCACCACAACTTATACCATGTTAACAACTCTTCATACTACAGGGAGAGTCACTGAGAATCAACCAGTCACAGGAAGTCCAAGGACATAGATTCTCTGTTGTGGCTGGATAGGCTGATGGGAAGGTGAGTAGATCTTACGCAGCCCAGTGTCTCATGTTTTATTTACAAGGAGAGATTAGATTCATGCAGAGTCCACCAGTGTGATCCTATCTACAAAATGAACCCTGTGGATCCCCCACGAAAAGTCCAGATTGTAGGCTTAGCTTTCTCGGGTCAAGAAAACTGGAGAATTCATGTGTCCTGACAGATGTCAGATGGCCTGTTTCTTGGTGGTGCTGGTGTTGGTGGTAGTGGTGGGGAATTTTGGGAGAAGGCTTTTTGTTATATTGATTTGTTTTATTGTTGTTTACACACAAAGTCTTCTTATGTAGCCTAGCTGACATGGAAATAGTTATTGTCGCCTAGGCTGGCCTTGAACTCTCAACAATCCTACCCAAGCCTCCTGAGTGCTGGGATCACAGGCCTAAGCCAACAGTTGGCTTAGAAGTAAATTTTCTTTGACAGTTTATTTACCAGGAGAAGAATCCAGTTAGCTGTATACTTTTGGAAGGTCTTAATTGTTATATATGGAAACTGGTGAGTTTTAAGAAAGCATGTTTTTTATTCATCTTACTGTCTCCCATCTACAGGTGACAAGAATATTGTAAGGCACAGAGACACATACCAGTTGTTCCAACACTTAAAAGGCAAAATTGGGAAGAATGTGAGTCATGATTGACCAGATCACGTGGGGTAAAATATGTCTCAAGGAAAAAATTAATTAAATTAAAAATAGAAGCTGAAAGAGATGAGAAGCCCATGAAAGGCATTTTCCCATGGTCTTCACAATCCATTATATGACTGTGCAAGATAGACCCAAATCAAAGAAGCCATGCTCACCTTTTGTTCCAATGAGGCAGTCAGGTCCTGGTGGAAATAGGTAGTCAGGGTGCCATAGCAAAATCTGACATCAAGGGTTTTTATTTTATTTTACTTCTTTCATTAAAAATGGATACACACCTCCTCCTCAATTAAGCATTCCTTTTACCTTAGAAATGGATTTCAGGAATGTCAAGTGATAACCTAAGCTAGACTCAAAAGTGCTATTAGTCTGTGAGAAGCCAGGCGTAAAGCAATTCCAGCTTACCAGGCAAAGGTCAGATAAGTCCCTCTGACAAGCTTCACAGCTCCCTGTAACACTCCATTGCTGAAGGCCACAGGCCACGGGATGTTGTAAGTGGCTGCCATGTTTCTAACTAAGCCTCTGTGTTCAGTGCCACAACATCTAATTTCATCTCAGAAGAAACACTCTGTGTGTGTGTGTGTGTGTGTGTGTGTGTGTGTGTGTTATATGGGTGTATATTGAATATACAGGTACCTGTGCAACTGTGTGTGTTTGTGTGTGTGCTCTTTGTGTCTATATGTGTGTGTGTGTATATGTGTGTGTATGTGTGTGTGTGTATGTGTGTGTTATGTGTGTGTGTTGAGTATTCAGGTATCTGTGCAACTGTGTGGGGGGGTGTATGCTCTGTGCATATGTGTGTATACATGAGCTAGAAGTTAACATATATGAATATGCATAAACATATATGATATCACACACATGAGAGAGAGAAAGAGAGAGTCAGAAACAGAAAGAAACAAAAGAGAGCCAGAGAGAGAGGGACAGAGACAAAGAGATAGGAGACAGAGACAGACACAGAAGAAACACACACAGAGTGAGAGAAACATACAGAGACAGAGATAAAAAGAAAGAGAAAAAGAGCAACAAACAGAAAGAGAGACAGAAACATGCAGAGATATTCTGGCATTTCTAAAACTCAGTATTTGCAACTGGGGAGATAGTTTAGCTAGTAAAATGCTTGCCTTGCAAACAAAGGAACCTGAACTTGATTCCTAAATCCCACATAAAAAAATGCCAGCTAGCTATACAGTGTCTTACTGGGGAAGCAGAGACAAGTTTGATCCTTAGGGCCTCCTGAGACTAACTTGTGAGTTCTAGGCCAGTGAGAGAAAATGGCTCAAAAACAAATAGGACAGCATCTGGGGGACAGCACCCAAGGTTGGCTTCTGGGTCATGTGAGTGTGTGTGTGTGTGTGAGTGTGTGTGTGTGTGTGTGTGTGTGTGTGTGTGTGTGTGTGTGTTTCTCTGTCTTACCCCCCCCCAAACTCCTTCTCTCCCCTCACATTTTAACAAGGAAAATTACGGCTTTGGAAAACCAGATGGATTTCGGTTGCTCCACCAGCCCCTGCCTCAGGGAAGTTGGAGATCACATTTGGTGGCTTGCTAACTCTGATGCCTTCCAAACCCATGTGGCCTCTGCAAGAAAGGAGGCAGCTGCAAGGGAGGAACCTGCCTGTCCTGCCTGATGACAGGGAGGTGATGGCAGAGGGTGGGTGGATCTGGAGGCACCTCTCAGGTGATGCAGAAAGAGCTTCTGGCAATTTCCATCTTCCAGGTGCAGCTCTGAAACCCTGAACTGGCTGCTGTTCAGCTGAGCCCTTGCCACCCTGAGAGCAAGAGATCAGGCCAGGACAAGCTTTAGGGGCCTGGTATGAAGCCGTTGAAAGACACAGCACCAACTCTCAGCTAGGAAACAGCCGAAGCAGGAATGGTATCCACTTGTGAACTATTATTGTACACTAGTTAATGCTTACCCTGCACACACAGACAGGAGGGTCACCGTACTACAGAGGACCAGGAAGCAGAGGCATTCAAGAAATATTGTCTGAGTATGTGGAGAAAAACAATCATTATATCATTATATACTGGCAGTAGGAATGTAAGTCGGCATACACATGATGGGAAATAACACAAAAAATTAAAAATTAGAAAAACAGGATTAGCATATGATCCAGTATTTCTTTTTTTAACATTTTTTTACTTTTTAATGAAAAAGGAAGTAAAAACATTTTATGATAAAATTAAATATTTACATGGAAAATGTTTCTGCCAAAATTGAAGAAGCATATAGAAAAACACATTAAGATTGACAATTTTCATAGAAAATTAATGAGTAAAATGGTAGACACAAAAAACATTACTAAATTAACTGAAAAGGGAAGTAGAAACATTTTATGATAGAACTGAAGATTTACATGGGAAATATTTCTAATAAAATTGTAGAAAAATATAAAATAACATTAAAATTGAAGATTATCATGGAAAATTACAGATAAAATGGTAGGCATAAAATATTTCTAAGTTGAATGAAAGAGGAATTATAAACATTTTCTGATAAAATTGAAGATCTACAAGGAAAATATTTCTGATAAAATTCAAGAAATATATAGAAAAACACGTTAAAATTAACTAATTCATGGAAAATTATACAGATAAATTGGTAGGAATAAAAATATTCCTAAGTTGATAGAAAGTAGAATTATAAACATTTTCTGATAAAATTGAAGATTTACATGGAAAATATTTCTGATAAAATTGAAAAAAATATATGGAAAAACATTAAAATTGAAGATTATCATGGAAAATTATACAGATAAAATGGCAAGCATAAAAATATTTCTAAGTTGATTGAAAGTGGAATTATAAACATTTTCTGATAAAATTGAAGATTTACATGGAAAATATCTCTGATAAAATTGAAGAAATATATAGAAAAACATGTTAAAACTGACTATTTCATGGAAAATTATACAGATAAAATGGTAGGCATAAAAATATTCTTAACTTTTTTGAAAGTAGAATTATAAACACTTTTTGATTAAAATTGAAGATCTACAAGGAAAATATTTCTGATAAAATTCAAGAAATATATAAAAAAATATTAAAACTATTTCATGTAAAATTATACAGATAAAATGGTAGGTATAAAAATGTTCCTAAGTTGATTGAAAGTAAAATTATAGACATTGTCTGATAAAATTGAAGATTTACTTGGAAAATATTTCTGATAAAATTGAAGAAAAATATAGAAAAACATTAAAATTGAAGATTATCATGGAAAATTATACCTATAAAATGGTAGGAATAAAAATATTCCTAAATTGATTGAAAGTTGAATTTAAACATTTTCTGACAAAATTAAAGATTTATATGGAAAATATTTCCGATAAAATTGAAGAAATATATAGAAAAATGCTAAAATTAAAGATTATCATGGAAAATAATACAGTTAAAATGGTAGACATAAAAACATTACGAAATTGAAAGAGGAATCACTAACATTTTCTGATAAAATTGAAGATGTACATGAAAAATATTTCTGTTAGACTGTTTTTTGTTGGGGAATTGAGTGCGTTGATGTTATAAGGTATTAAGGAATAGTGATTGTTGCTTCCTGTTATTTTTGATGTTATTTTTATGCTTGTGTGGTTACTTTCTTTTGGGTTTGTTGGAAAAAGATTACTCTCTTGCTTTTTCTAAGGTGTAGTTTCCCTCCTCATGTTGGTGTTTTCCATCTATTATCCTTTGTAGGGCTGGATTTGTGGAAAGATATTGTGTAAATTTGGTTTTATCATGGAATATCTTGGTTTCTCCATCTATGGTAATTGAGAGTTTTGCTGGGTATAGTAGCCTGGGCTGGCATTTGTGTTCTCTTAGGGTCTGTATGAGATCTGCCCAGGATCTTCTAGCTTTCCTCGTCTCAGGTGAGAAGTCTGGTGTAATTCTGATCGGCCTGCCTTTATAGGTTACTTGATCTTTTTCCCTTACTGCTTTTAATATTCTTTCTTTGTTTAGTGCATTTGGTGTTTTGATTATTATGTGCCGGGAGGACTTTCTGGTCTGGTCCAGTCTGTTTGGAGTTCTGTAGGCTTCTTGTATATTCATGGACATTTCTTTCTCTAGGTTAGGGAAGTTTTCTTCTATAATTTTGTTGAAGATATTTACTGGTCCTTTAAGTTGGAAATCTTCACTCTCTTCTTTTTTTTTTTAATTTTCTAAGTTTTTTTTTATTTAAAATCCAAATCATTTCCCCTTTCCCGTTTCCTCCCTCCCCGAAAGTCCCATAAGCCCCCTTCCCTCCCTCTTTTCTCCATTCAACCCCCTCTCATTTCTCTGTCCTGGCGTTCTCCTACATCCAGTCTTTCCAGGACCAGGGGTCTCTCCTTCCATCTTCTTAGAAATCTATGGATATGCGAAATGTGTCTAGGGTATTCTGAGATTCTGGGTTAATATCCCCTTATCAGTGACTGCATACCATGTGTGTTCTTTTGTGATTGGGTTACCTCACTAAGGATGATATTTTCAAGTTCTGACCATTTGCCTAGGAATTTCGTGAATTCATTGTTTTTAATTGCAGAGTAGTATTCCATTGTGTAGATATACCACATCTTCTGAATCTATTCCTCCACTGAGGGACATCTGGGTTCTTTCCAGCTTCTGGCTATTATAAATAAGGCTGCTATGAACATAGTGGAGCATGTGTCCTTATTGCATGCAGGTAAAGCCTCTGGGTATATGCCCAGGAGTGGTATAGCCGGATCCTCCGGGAGTGTCATGCCCAGTTTTCTGAGGAACCACCAGACTGCTTTCCAGAGTGGTTGTACCAGCTTGCAATTCCACCAGCAGTGGAGGAGTGTTCCTCTTTCTCCACATCCTTGCCAACAACTGCTGTCTCCTGTGTTTTTGATCTTAGCCATTCTGACTGATGTGAGATGGAATCTCAGGGTTGTTTTGATTTGCATTTCCCTAATGACTAAGGATAATGAACATCTCTTTAGGTGCTTCTCAGCCATTAGATATTCTTCAGGTGAGAACTCTTTGTGTAGCTCTGTACTCCACTTTTTAATAGGGTTACTTGCCTCTCTGGAGTTTAACTTCTTGAGTTCTTTGTATATATTGGATATTAGCCCTCTGTCGGATGTAGGGTTGGTAAAGATCATTTCCCAGTTAGTTGGTTGCCACTTTGTCTTTTTGACAGTGTCTTTTGCCTTGCAAAAACTTTGTAATTTAATGAGGTCCCATTTGTCTATTCTTGATCTTAGAGCATAAGCTATTGGAGTTCTGTTCAGGAAATTCTCCCCTGTGCCCATATGTTCAAGGTTCTTCTCTAGTTTCCCTTCTATTAGTTTCAGTGTGTCTGGTTTTATGTGGAGGTCCTTGATCCGCTTGGAATTGAGCTTAGTGCAAGGAGATAAGAATGGGTCAATTTGCATTCTTCTGCATGTTGACCTCCAGTTGAGCCAGCACCATTTGTTGAAAAGGCTATCCTTTTTCCACTGGATGGTTTTAGCTCCTTTGTCAAAGATCAAGTGACCATAGGAGTGTGGATTCATTTCTGGGTCTTCAGTTCTGTTCCATTGATCTACATGCCTGTCACTGTACCAATACCATGCGGTTTTTAACACTATTGCTCTGTAGTACAGCTTGAGGTCCGGGATACTGATTCCCCCAGAGGTTCTTTTACTCTCTTCACTCTCTTCTATACCTATAATCCTTAGGCTTGCTCTTTTCATTGTGTCCTGGATTTCCTGGATGCTTTGGCTCAGGAGCTTTTTGCATTTTGCATTCTCTTTAACTATTGAATCAATGTTTTCTATGGTATCTTCAGCCCCTGAGATTCTTTCTTCTATCTCTTGTAGTCTGTTCTACCAACAGTCATCTTTGACTCCTGAATTCTTTCCAAGATTTTCTATCTCCAGAGATGTCTCACTTTGTAATTTCTTTATTGTTTCTACTTCCAATTTTAGATCCTGGATGGTTTTGTTCAGTTCCTTCATTTGTTTGTTTGTCTTCTCTTGTAATTTTTTTAAGGGATTTTTGTGTTTCCTCTTTAAGGGCTTCTACCTGTTCACCCATGCTCTCCTGTATTTCTTTCAGGGATTTTTGTGTTTCCTCTTTAAGGGCTTTTACCATTTGACCCATATTCTCCTGTATTTCTTTAAGGGAGTTATTTATGTCCTTCTTGAAGTCCTCTAACAGCATCATGAGATGAGACTTTAAATCCAACTCTTGCTTTTCTGGTGTGTTGAGGTATCCAGGACTTGCTGTGGTGGGAGAACTGGGCTCTGATGTTTCCAAGTAGCCTTGGTTTCTGTTGTTAGGGTTCTTGTGCTTGCCTTTCGCCATTTGGTTATCTCTGGTGTTAGTTGGTCTTGTTGTCTCTGGCTGGAGCTTGTCCCTCCTATGGACCTGTAAGCTTGTGTCTGTACTCCTGGGAGACCAACTCTCTTCTGGCAGGGTCTGTGCACAGAAGGCTGTGGAGCTGTCTGGTTCCCTGCTGCAAATGGCAGCTGGAAGGGAAGACTTCTGTCCCAGCTGCTCCAATGATCATAAGCCCTGTGCGCTCCTAGCTGTACCCCTCCAGAGAGAAGGTGGAGATCTCACTTCCGCACTCACAAATGAAATCGCTGCTGGGAGATCACTCTCTCCTGGTGGGCTAAGCACAGAAGGCTATGGAGCTGTCTGGTCCCCTGCTACAGATGGCGGCTGGAAGGAAAGACTCCTGTCCCAAAAGCCATGATCCAGTATTTCTGTCACAAAGGAAATCACCCAATATCTTTTTAAAAATAAACTTTATTTATTATGAATCTCTCCCTCTCCCTCTCCCCCCTCTCCCTCTCCCCCCTCTCCCTCATCCCCCTTTCCCTCTCCCTCCCTCTCCCTCTCCCCCTCCCTCTTCCTCTCCCTCCTTCCCTTCCTCCCTCCCTCCCTCCCTCTCCCTCTCCCCCTCCCCCCCTCTCTCTCTCTGAGTGAGTGTGTGTCTGTGTGTGTGTGTGTGTGTGTGTGTGTGTGTCTGTGTGTGTGTGATGTATTTGTGAAGGCTGGCATCCCATGATGCACATATGGGAATTAGAGGAGAATTTTACAGTTACTTCTCTCCTTTGGCCTTGACACTTGCTCTAGGGATTTAACTCATGTTCCCAGATGTGTGTGCTATATGGCTCTAACATGCCGAGCTCCCAAACCAGAATCTTAAAGAGATATTTTCTATTCCGTGTTCATTGCAGTATTAACCACATAAGGTCGTATTCAAAATCTGAGTTTGCTGGAAGTGCAATAACAAAGTCCCACAGACTGCATGGTTTAAACAACAAAACTGTGTTGTTCCACTCTGAGGGCGGGCAGTCCAATAATAAGATACTGGCAGAATAACCATTGAACTGAGCACAGGATCCCCATTGGAGGAGCTAGAGAAAGGACCCAAGGAGCTGAAGGGGTTTTCAGCCTCATAGGAGGAACAATAATATGAACCACCCAGTACCCCTAGAGTTCCCAGGGACTAAACCACCAACCAAAGAGTGTACACATGGAGGGACCCATGGCTACAGATGCATATACAGCAGAGGATGGCCTTGCTGGAGAGCATATACAGCAAAGGAGAGGCCCTTGGTCCTGAGAAAGCAAGATGCCCCAGTATAGGGGAATGCCAGGACAGGGAAGTGGTGGATTGGTGAGCAGGGGGAGGGGGAATGACTTAGGGGGATTTTGGGAGGGAAACCAGGAAAGGGGGACAACATTTGAAATGGTAAATAAAGAATATATCTAAGAAAAGATACTGGCATAATTTGTTCCTTCCAAGGCCCCTCTCTGCAGTTCACAAATGACTGAGTAGATAAGAAAAACGGTATGTCAAATATTATTCACTGATGAAAAATGAAAGTTTCAGACTTCATTTTTTAATATACAAGCACTATTCCTGTTGAATCAGATTGCTCTCAAAGGGTCTCATTTTAATTTAATTCCCTCCTTAAAGACTCCATGTCCAAATACACCCTCATTCTGAACCAAGGGTTATGGCTTTGAGATACTGGTTTGGAAGGATTCAATCAAACCTAACACAAAACCAACCCTCTTTCTTACTCTGTGAAAGCTCAGGCTTCTCAATTCTCTAATGATCTGTTAGGACTTTAACATATGAATCAAGGGATGTGCAGTTCATCCCACATCATCAAATAAAACTTCTCGGGGGAGGGGAGATGGGTTAGGGGATTTTCAGGGGGGAAACCAAGAAAGCGGACAACATTTGAAATGTAAATAAAGAATATATCTATCAAAAAAAAATTCTCCATACAAGAGCAGGCCTCAGCTAGATATGGCCTGCAGACCACAGCATTTTACAGAGATGAGAAGGAGTAAAGGCCAAAGGAGAACAAGGGCTGTGCGAGATCACCCAGGGAGCAGGCATCTGCCCCCAATCTGCAGTACCCAATGGGTGCTCCCAGCAGTGTGAGATCTGCTCTAGTATGGGTAAGGATGAGGCAGGGGAATGTTGATGAGCATCGTGAATCCAGATGAGTGCTCCTGGGAAACTGCAGAGGGCACAATGATAGGGGGCCAAGCTCACAGTGCTTCCCAGAATGCTCACTGGCATTTGTCCCTTTTCCATTGCTACAGAAAAAGCCCTTGATATGAGCACTTTGTGAAGAAAAAGAAAACATTTGTTTAGCTCAGTCTTGAAGGCTGAAAATTCAAGGCTTAGTTTCTCCTCTTGTAGGGCTTCATGGCAAGTGGCATCATGGTGGCAGAGCCATGCACAACAAGACTGGAAGACAGAGAAGGACTCAGCAGCCAGAACTTCTCTCTGGTCACAACTGAATCCTGCACAGACAAATTCAGGGTCTCATGAGGAATGCATTAACCTTCTCACAAAAGCTCAACCCCCACAACTTACCTCCCACTAGAACTACCTCTTAAAGGCTCTGTTGCCTTATAGGACCACCACAAATATGCACACATACCCAAACTATAATCAAGCAGTAGCAGCAGCTATCCGAAGCATGCTTCCTCTTAAAGCCCTGAAGTTCCTTCTACTTCGTGAGCTCCAAGGCTGCACTTTCTCTCCATCACTCCATCACGGTGTGTATATGTCTGACAATCTGTTTTGCCTTAATCTTGCTTTCCTTTAGACTATTTCAGCTCCATGTATGCAGGTATTCCAGGATGCCCCATCTTGAAATATTCTTCCTTAAACCTCCAGCCTGATGACAATTTCTGAGAACAGTCTAGGCTCACCTCTAACCAAAAGTCCTGACTCCATCTCCAGCATTCCACTGTGGACTCATGAAAAGTGACACAAGATCATTTCTGCTTCCTTTGCTGCTAGATCTAATGGCGACTCTGGGTCACTCTGCTTAGCATGTAGTACTGTGGACTACTCCCTTCTGATTTCCCTCCCCCTTCCTGGCAGATGGACCCAACCACTCACATTGTTTATAGGACAGACCCCCTGCTCTAGATTGAACGATGCTTCATCAAAAGGTATATTGAATTCTTGACCACTGTATCTATGAATATGACCTTGTTTGGAACCAAGTCTCTGTGGATGTGAGGCCGTTGGGGTCCTTGACTCTAACCCAGCATGACTATGTGTCTTCTCCAGAAAAAAGAAGCTAGACACAGACTCACAGGAAAGATGCCATGTAAAGACAGATGAAGCAGAAAGGCAGACATGTGAAGAGGTAAAGACAGGGATGATACCCACTCTAGGATCTCCTGGGCCACCAGAAAGAAGCTAAAAGAGGTAAGGGTGGTTCCCCTCTCCCCACCTACAGCCTACCCTAACCAATATGATCAATACCTCAGTTGACACTTCTAGGTTCCAGAATGACAAGGCGAGAAAAATTTTTGGTTTAAGATACCCAGCTTGTGGATCATTTGTTGTAGCAATTCTAGACATCAATATTTTTTAATTACAATAAAAATAAAAGATGCTGGCTACCCAAACTTTACCCATCCCCTGCATCCCAGACATGTTCTTTCTTTCCAGCTCCATGTGATATCCACGGTCTACATGCCTGCTGACCTTCAGCTCCTCCTTGGAGTTTTAACTATGTGGAGCTTCATCAATCAATTGGAATCCCCTCCAATACTGCCCTGGCTCATGTAGTAGATGGTTATCAAATGTACCTAGTGGATGATGATTTTCCTCTACAAGATGCTATTGACTCTAATACCTAAGTCCTCACTTCATGCACCTCCCAAAACTATGTCCCTTTAAAGCCATTGTAAGATTCTCATAGTCTCGGGGTCACATTAAGTATTAAACAAACATGTAACGTTCAAAATGTGTGAATAAGTGTTTCATACAGAACAATTAGGGCCAGTCTGCTGACTCAGCAGATAAAGGGTGCTGGCAGTCAGGCAGAACCTGAGTCACCCCAGGGACTCCACATGGTGGTAAGAGAGAACAACTTCTGCAAGCTATCCTCTGGATCCACCCCTACACATACATATAAGTAATTAATTAATTAAAAATATAGAATATGAAGATCCACCACCCACTTAGAACTACCATTTATTAACTACATACTGTATCAGAGATGTCAGATTTATTATCTTAATCCTCCTAATCATCTTGGTAAGATAGATCGCCATGATTTCTGTCCCTGTTTTCCTCATAAAGAAGGAAGAGCTTTGGAAAGACCTATCTCCCAGCCAAAGAAGCAATAGGAATGAAAATTAAACATGCAGACTGGCTGAGAACACAGTGTGCCTTGGAGAGAGTCTCTGCTTTCCCTAGTGATGTTTGATTATTGATTTGTTTTAGAACCAAATGGCATGCTCTTCCTCACCTCACTGAGGTCACCTTCAGAATATGCCCTTAATTAAGACACGGTGTTCTGCCTTTGATGGCTGTGGTTTATAAGGTTAGGAAACACATCATAAAAGACAGTGGGGTAGAATTCTGGGACTTTATCACTGAAAAATCAATTCAAATGCTCTAGATAAAACCCCTGCAGGGCATAGTGGCACACACCTTTAATACCAGCGCTTGGGTGGCAGAGGCAGGCAGATCCCTGAGTTCCAGGACAGCCTGGTCTACAGAGTGAGTTCCAGGAGAACCAGGGATACACAGAAAACCCCTATCTAGAAAAAATACATTAAAAAAGTAAAACAAAATAGTAAAATAAAGTGAAATATCAGATCCCTTCTAGACATTTAATTTGTTTCCCCAGTTCTTACTTTCTGATAAATATTGGAATACAGATTGAGCTCACTCACAAGCAACATGATGCACACACGTAATTATTTTTTCTTTAACCTTACCCAGAGACCTTCTCTCCTAAACTTCGATAGTACTTCCTGTTTTCCCATCAGCCCTGCTAAGCTGTTCTTCTATTGCTCATCAGTGGAGTTCTTTGTACCCTTCAAGGACCAGCTCAAATACCACTTCCTCTGAGAAGTCTTTTTGCATTCCCCATCCTTGGCTGTCTCAAAAACCACAAAGAACACGATTCTGAGCCCTGTGAGTGGGAAGAGAGGAGTTGGTTCCCAAACTTGTGCTGGGATTGGAAGCATGCAGAAACAGGCCCCCTCCACCAAGTGAGGAAAGTACCCACTGCAGTGTGAACCAGGCTCCCTTACACTGGACGCCTGCAGCTGTGCAGTGTGTGAGCTTGCTGCCACCCTGTTCTTCTTTTCCTTTCTTTTTCCTTTTTTTCTTTTCTTTCTTGCCTCCCCACCGTGTGAGGCAGACTATCAGACAGAGAGGAGACACACACACACACACATACACACAGAGAGAGAGACAGAGAGAGAGAGACAGAGAGAGAGACAGAGAGAGAGACAGAGAGAGAGAGAGACAGAGAGAGAGAGACAGAGAGAGAGAGAGAGAAGTCTTAGGTAGCCCAGGATAGCCTCCAATATGTGTTGTAGCCAAAGTTGAGCTTCAACTTCTACCTTTCAAGTGAGGGAGTTACAGATGCACGAGGACACCGACCAGTTCTGTAGTGCTGGAGGCAGAAGCCAGGGCTTCATACCTGAAAGGCAAACACTTGTCCAACTGAGAGGCTTCCCCAGCCTTGCAACTTCATTTTCTCATCAAGAGTCTTAAGACCAATGCTGTTTCATAGTCACAAACAAACCTGCAAGAAGAAGAAGAAAATGAAATGGAACAAGCCTGGGAACTAGGGCCTGGTAAGAGTTGTGGTTAGGACTAAACCACACATTAATTTACCTGTTTTTAGGGCAATGAAGACTTGATTGTATAAAACTACAGACAGCTGCCATTATAAATCATGCTGACAAACAGGCTACCTCTTTTAACCACTTTGTTTTAAGTCCATGTTTCTGATATTTCATTGAGCATTGAAAGAAAGAGAAAAAAAGGAAGCAGAGGGAGTATTTTCAGATTAAAACAGGTCTACTTGTAATGTCTGTTCTAACGTATGGGGCTCAAAAGACTTTTCAATTAGATGAGCCCAGACAAGCAATAAATACTAAAAGTGAAGTTGAAAATAACTCCCAAGCTGTGATTTATAGACACCATAACTTATCCACTATTAAAATTATAGTGGCAGTGAATACATAGTATCAAATCAAATAAACCACTGTTTGAAGTTGTTAGTAGTTAATTAAGTAGATGTCTATGGCTAATAGATTGATTAGCTTTTAAAAGTTTACTCCAGGGGACTGAAGAGATGGCTCAGCACCAAAGAACACCTATTGCTCTTGTAGAGGACCCAGGTTCAGTCCCCAGCACCCATGCGTCGGCTTACCGCCATCTGTTGTTCCTGAAGCTCACAGAAACTTGATGCACACAAACACTCATACATATTTTTAATTTATTTTTCTTTTCAAATTAAAAACACACAAACAAAAATGTCAAAGGGAGGAAGGAAAGTACACTGTTGTTTTGCTTGTTACTTTTTGTGTGTGTGTCCTAATGGTTTATATAGATTAGTTTTACTTTAAAGGAGACTGGGGTGGGGGTGGGCAGAGAAGAAGGCTGAGAAGAGGAGGGTAGCAGAGGTGAAGAATGTGCTCAAAGTTCACTATATAATTGTGTGAAAGTGACCTTCTGTAGCCAATAATAATAATAATAATAATAATAATGAAAGTTTGTTTCAATAAACACAACTTTGTGGTGATTTTCTTCTACACTCTAAAGCATCTTCAAAATAAGTATGTTTTGGGCTATGATTTTGTGTTAAGTAAAGATATCCCTACCTTCCCAATTTATCACCAACCCACTGGAGATTCTGAAAGAACAATTTTGGTTGTTAGCTCTCAGACTACTTCGTGTAATCAAAAAAAAAATACAGAGAGAAAAGGAGATAAACATATAATGAGAGATTGTGTCTCCAGATGCAACTTTTGTCTTTCCTTTTTTTTTGTTTGTTTGTTTGAATTCTCCCACCCTTTCACAATTCCAGAAAGCAAAGGATTGTTACAGTCAGTTGCCTTATAGTTCAAGAATGAGGAGCAGAAGCAACAGGAAGTAGAAGTCAGGGAGGGAGGAGCTCCATACATAGGGACTTTATAGAATCTATGCCTGTGAGGCATAGCCAATCCCAGGGCCAGCCTGGGACCCCTAGGGCAGCCAAGGCTAGAAGGCAAGAGTCAGTTGGGCCATGGTGAGGAGTCCCAGGAGCTATGACCTTGGGCAGTTTAAGGGGCACTGGCCATTTGCTGGCACAAGTGTCTCTTCTTTTCTTCCTAGTCTACTCTTTATCTTCTTTCTTTGTGTATATCTTTAAATGTTTGTTTTGTTTATTTATTTTTTTGTGTCACTCTGTAACGTTAACCTGGAGCTCGCTGTTACAGACTAGACTGTCCTCAGGGTCAAGGATCTGTCTCCTACATATAGGGTTAAAAACATGTGCCACAACACCCAGATTCTTTCTTTTTTTTTTTCTTCTTTCCCCCTTCCTTCCTCTCATGCTTTCTTTCTTTCCCTCCATCCTTTTCCCCCCTTTTCTTTTAGACAGTACCTCATGTAGACCAGGCTGGTCTTGAACTTACAATATCCTTTCCCCCCTTTTCTTTTAAACAGTACCTCATGTAGACCAGGCTGGACTTGAACTCGCTATACCAAGGATGACTTTGAATTCCTGATCCTCCTACCTCTACTTGAGTACTGGTACTGCAAGCCTCCTCCATCATGCTGTGTTTTGTGCAGTATGGGGGAGGGTTTCAAACCAGGACCTCATACACACTAGAGCAGGTACTCTACACTTGCCAGACATCCACAGCCTGCAGTCTTGTTTCTTGAGGAAGCAGAAAAACTCTATTGCCATCTCTGGACCACTCATTCTTCACTGTGCATTCTGACCTCTCCCCAAACCGTTCTGCTGAAATTGCTCCCCCTACTGTCACAGATAACCTCTGTGACATGATGAACAATTCCCAGTTTTGGTGGCATAAGATACTGTGGTCACCACCAACTCTTGGAATTTCCTTCTCAGGTCCAGCCCACTTATTCAGCATCACTGAGCATCTGCCATGAGTGCAGGAAACAATGAGAAATGTTAGGATCCTAATACCAAAAAGGCAGAGTCCCCACTGTCTTCTACCGAGATCCTACAGGATTACTGGTCCTTATTTACTGAGCAAGAACCAACTGGCAGCCTGCGCCTTTCCCTCTCCTCATCAGTGCATGTCTCTTCCTATCTTTTGTTTCCCTCAGGACATCCTTCATATTTCTTTTCTTCTCTGCTGACTCCTCTTGGACTATCTCATCAACATCCATAATCTACCCAGGTTGGTTTTCTATACTGGGTGTTGACTCTCAAATATACATCCTAGCACACGTATCCATTATCTCTGTCTGAAGACCACACAGCTCTGTAAAAGCAACATGCTCAAAACTAAACTTGACCTCTTTCCTGAGGATCTGTTGCTCCTGGCTTTCCCTTATCACCAATGGGTCCACCATCTTTTTATCTTATGCTGTGTAGTCATTTCTCATCTTTGATACCCATATCTAATCACTCAATCATCAAGCCATCTTATCTTAAATCAATCTCTATCTACAAAAACAAAATTCTTTTCTTTACATTAGAGCCTTGGCAGGCTCTCACTCCCCTTTTCCCCATCCTTAGTACATGTATCCAGATGATTTTGATGATTTCTTAAACCTTCTACATGCCCTGACTTCAGGTGCATTCTAGAACCTAATTGTCTGGCAAGGAATGATTAATACAGACATGATCCTTCAATGCTAAACCCTTAACCCTCCTCCACATCAATTTTAGGAAACAGTTGAATGCTGTGGTATACACTTTGTATTTGTTGGTGTATTTGTCTCTTTCACATGACCACAAAACGCATGAGAACACCAGTCTGGTTTCATTCATGTCTTGTCTCTGTTTCAGCTGATACACACTAGACTTTTAAAACAGGTCATTAAACAAATAATATTGCTTACCCACCAGACTTCTCAGATAACTGAAATGTTCAGCTTAGAGGCATTCCTCACAAACATCCTGAGTATGTTTCTGTTTTCAGTAGGCTAGGTATTGAGTAAGCTGCATTGGAAAGTTTATTTTCCTTAAACACAATCTCCCTCTGCTGATTAGAACCTGCTGCTCATAGTCAGATAACAAGACCTCTGGAAAAGAGACAAGGAGAGGCAATGAAGACAAACAGGTAGGACCCGGTTCACCTCTACATTGTTCTGAAAGGGTGAGCTTAAACTGAGAATTGTGAACAGGAGCTGAGTACTAAATGCTGCCATCTTTATCAATGACAAGAATAAGCCTTAGAAGAGATAAAGGGCAAAACTTGCCCATGACCGGTGATAAAGGCACCTGGCCCCAAGCCTGGCAATCTGAGTTTTCTCCCCCACGATCTACAGGATAGAAGCAGAAAGCCTACTCCTACAAGTTTTACTCTTGCCTCTACGCATGTGCTGTGGCTCATGCATTTAAGTATGTGTGTATCTGCAAAATACTTGCCCAAGACAACTGAGTGACAGCTACATCTATACACGATCCCATAATATATCTATTTATCTAATAAATTAACTTTGCACCAACATACTTAGAACAGATGGGTCTTAATTTTTTCCTTAGAAAAATTTAGAAAGCAGCCACTCAAACAATTCCATGCATTTTGTTTTTGATGCGGGTCTGTGGTTAAGGAAGACTGACTTAAGGTAGATACGATTAAGTCTAACAAGTCTGACGAGAGAGTAAAACCCAGTGTGAAGCCCCCAGCTTCAGAAGGGCTACACTCTCTGCATCAAAGTTCACGGAATATATAGACTATGGGTCTGGTTAATTTTCATGTGTCATGTTTTTCTTATGAAATTCTTCTTAATAAAGTTTTAATTAAAAAAATATTCAGCAGCTGGGGACATGACTCAGCAGGCTTACCACATAAGAATGAAGATGTTAAGATTGCCAGCACCCATGAAAAGAAAGACACCCAACAATTGACCTTTAGTCTCTATACATCACACACACACACACACACACACACACACACACACACACACAATTGAATTAAATCTACAAAAGTCTTCAGCCCTTGCATTATGGAAGAGATTGAAACATGTATTATATACATTCCTCTACTCAAAAAGGATCAGGATTCCAGTAGTCATGAGAATAATATCTATTCTCATTTTTTCTGAGAAAGAGTAATGAAAACAGCTTCTGAGGTAACTAACTGCCTTAGTTTAGAGAATAGTGTTTCACATAACTAGGGAGAGAAGGAAGGAAGGAAGGAAGGAAGGAAGGAAGGAAGGAAGGAAGGAAGGAAGAAAGAAAGAAAGAAAGAAAGAAAGAAAGAAAGAAAGAAAGAAAGAAAGAAAGAAAGAAAGAAAGAAAGACTGATCCAGTACGTTTTATCATCACTTGCATCAACTTATGAGTTTATCTAATGAGTAGCCAAATCAGGGAAAGCATGACCCAGCCCTCCCCGGCACAGTGACCCAGATAGCCCCCTGCCTTCATGCTCAGGAAGTACTAAGGGACAAGAGGAGCCTCTGGCTAGAATTTGAAAGTCTCACGCAAGGCTTCCTGCTCTAGGCACCAAGTCAGAGACTTCCAGACTCCAAGAGCTACTGTCTTGCATCATGATCCTTTGCTAGAGGGTTCTGCAAGAGGAAGACATTCCTCCCTGGCTCCTGTCTGAAATCATCTATACCCTGAAGCATTCGTGATTACCCCTTCATCATTATCTCAGTTTACCGAGCTGTGCTCCTAGTCAGCTTCCCCTCAGTGTTTCATTGGTGATGCTGTCAAAATACCACAGCCCTGGTTAACCACACTGAAAGGCCTCATGCTAAAACACAGGCTTAATTCAGTTACAGAATATTTTTCTTGGGCCCTTGGTGACAGTTGGATGCTCTGAGCACTAATTCAAACTCATGGGAAAAAAAAAACCCTATGTACTTCCTTCCTGTGAAAGTATCTATAATCACTATAGAAAGCATTCAAAAAATTAGAAAGAATTGTAGTCGTTCTGATACATAAAAATTGGCCTGACCCAGATCAGGAACTTTACAGGCTAATATCCCAAAAATTTTTAGTGTATGATGTGAAGGGTGTGTAGGTGTGTGTGTGTGTGTGTGTGTGAGAGAGAGAGAGAGAGAGAGAGAGAGAGAGAGAGAGAGGAGTTGGGAAGAAAGAACTACTCATATGAATCAGTATTGTAAACACCTGAAAGACCATCTAGAACAACTTCCAAGTAGACTTGCTAGCAATGATCCAGCTTAAGTTAAAATTCTGGAAACCCATCCCCACCCCACCCACCACCACCCCCACACCATCTCACTATCTCACGAAATTTACAATGGAATTATTTGTGAGGAATTTGGCCAATAGGTTCCTACATCCATCTTCCTACAGGTAAAAGAACCACTCTGCCATGCCCTAATCTCTAAAGAATAATGCCCCTCTGTTCTCTTTAAAACGTTCTTCTACAAATATAAGCTCATTTGTGGCTCGCTAAGTGTGAAACAATTACACCCACAAACAGACCAACAGAAAGCAAAAATAGACTGGTGAATATTTTTCAGTTTGTGGTCTCCTCTGGGTTGAAACACAAAGATAGAGTTAACAAAATGAATGACAACATTACACCTGAAGAAGATGGGGAAGCCAGATAACCTACTCCAGTGTTTCTCTTTGACAACCATTACAACACCAGAGCCTAGAAATATAACTCAACACTCTCGAGCTGCAGTCATTTGAATGATAGCCGTTAGCTTCAGGGCCCTGGAGGAAACCAGTTTTTGCCCAGGACAAATGTAGATGGGAGGTGTTTGTGGAGTGGTGGGTCTCTGCGAGCTCACTGCAGGGTAAATGGTGGACACAGCTTTGCTTTGAACATTCTCAGATCTCCAGAGAGCAGCTATTACTGCACACTATGAAGAAGGCAGCTGTTAAATTTATTGCTACTTAAAACTTTGTAGGTGGGAGATGCTGAGGAGGACAGGCTTATCTGTTGAGCTATTCTGGATTCTGGAGTAATTTGCCATTCGTGCTTGCTATGTATCGAGAAAATGGCAAATTCAAGGGCTGTCTTTTATTTTGCTAATGGAATTAAGAATGCACGTGGCTGGAGCAGTAATCAATGCCTCACTGTGATGGATTATGGTTTGGCTAAATAGTATGACCATTAATTATCTTCAAAAAAATGCAATTTCCAATGTCTTTACTGTTCGCTCTGTTATTTCATATACAAATATAAGCTGTCATGTGCTATTTTTATTTAGCTTACAGAAGTTTAGGGCTCATGAAATGTGCTAGATTAATAGCCCTAGAGTGTAACTGTTTATCCCTTTAGTCATTTATTATTAAACCTTTTTAGAACACCTTGTTCTTTTTTGGAACTCAGTAAAGTTGATTCATTTTAAAGTGTTTTTAGTAACATCCTTTTATACTGCATAAGCATGTTTCTAATAAGAACAGTGAAACCCGACAGGTAAGGGATGGCATTGAGATCATGAAGAAATTTAAGCGTTGAGTTGTTCTCCCAACTCTGAGTATGACCCACCCTAAAGACATGTGCAGCTACTGAGCAGAGGGGCGAGTGAAGGTTTACTTAGAATGTATGAGGACAAACCACAGTTCCACAGACAATATCAATCTGCCTGTGTCAAATGACCAGGAACAGAAGCTACTGTTAGGCACAAGATGAAAACCAACAAAACACAAGAATAACTCAGTGATGTCTCCTTGGGACTCAGAAAGAAAAAAAAAAAGCAAGTAATTATTTTTTTAAAGGTGGAATTCAACTTTGCTACTTGTTTTAGGAAAGATAGCTAGACTTTGAAATACATCCAGGCTTGTGGTATAACTCAGCAGAAGAGGACAGGTTGTGCAGAGGTATCGCTTTTAATACTTAAACAGATGGGGTTGGGGTAGAGAGAGGAGAGAGAAATTAATCCACTTAATCCAAATGGGCTTATCCTGTTTGTTTGTTTGTTTGTTTTTCTGTTTGTTTGTTTATTTGTTTGTTTGTTGAGATAAGATCCCAAGGAGCCCAAGATGGCCTGAACTCTATGAATCCAAGGATGACCTTGAACTCCTAACGCTCTTGCTTGCCTTCACCTTCAGAGTGCTCGGAGTCAGGGTGTGTGCCCCACCCCAGTCCCTGGTTTGTGTTGTGTCTGGACTCCAATCCAGGCCTTGAATATACCAGACAAGCAGTTTACCAACTGAGCTCCATTTCTAAGTTTAAGGTTTTTAGTGTAACAACAACAACAAAAAAAAAAAGAATATATTTTACCTTAGAAATTTCTCCGGGCCAGATACTGGCCTCAAATAGCCCTTACCAAAAAAAAAAGTGGTTTTTTTTTTCCTATATAGCCAACAGACTCGATATGAATAGGGTAAATTATAAGGGCTGTCTTTCTCTCCAGAATCACTCATTCCTGCTCTGACTTGCATTGCTTCATAGTTGTGGATGTTTCTGCTTTTCATGTTATATATATATCATTTACCCATTTCAATCACTCTGTGTTCTGTGTCAGTTTGGGTCTAGAATATTCTAAGCTAGAATTTAAAATATTTGACTATAGTGCTTGTTCTAAAGAGTCCTACAGATTATTCTCTATCTTTTAATTTCACTTGTTTGGAATAAATTGCGGTGACTGGAATCCTATTTAAACCTTTAGCCAATGCTCCCTTTGCATGGAAAGTTCCCCTCCACTGGGGCAATCCATAGTCAGTGGTTCACATTTGGGGCATTATTCTAAGCAGAGTCGAGGATGCAGAACTCTGAGGACTGAACCTAAGGCCTCATTATGTTCAGTCACTGAGCAACACCTTCAGTCCTGGTGAAGAAAGAACCTATAGAAAGTACTAGAGACAAGGTCTCCTTTCACCCTTTAATCTAAGGTTCTACACTCAAGATCCAGGTGAAGGACAGATGAGTACTTTCATCATTTACCTTAAGTAATAAGTGACCACACATGTATACACACAAACACATACATGCATAAACACCCAGGCATATACACATACATATGCAAATTCACAAAGACACACTACAAATGCAAACACAAACACATACATGCACACACAGACACATACACATAAATACACTAATATACACAGACACACACAAATAGATACATATACAAACACACACAAACATACGTACACAATCACACGCACACATATATATACACAGACACACAGACACACACATACATATACATACAGACCCACAAACAACACAAACAGGCACACACAAACACACACACAGTAAGAGACAGACACATTCATTTACTCACATGTCTCAGCAATGCTCAAACAAGAGCTGGAGAAAATATGAAGAAAAAAAAAGCATCGCTGATTCGACAATAGTCCTTTCCCACACACCTTGGAGAGCTTCCCTAGGCTGCCACCTAGGCAAAAGATGCTCTCCCTGATTGGAGACATCGTCCCAACTGACAGTTTACATTTAAACTTACAGATGTCCAGATAAAAATAATCCCCAAGAAACTGGTCCTTCTAAATAAATGAATATGCACATGTTTGTGGGCATGTCCAGTGTGTCACATATGTGAGAGGGGCCAAAGAACAATCTCAGCTATCATCAACTCTTTGGAGATAGTCATTGATTGGCCCAGAGCTCACCAATTAGGCTAGACTGGCTGGCCACTGAGCCCCAAAGATCCCTGTCTCCACCACCTAATACTGGGATTACAAACTTCAGCTGCTGGGTCAGCATTTAATGAGTGTTCTGGGGTTGGGCCTTGTGCTTTGTGGACTGAGCCATCCTCTTCACTGCTGACATCCATTTCAGTGATGGGTTCCACAATGGAGGAGTCCAAATACCTATGTGCTCCTACACTGGGCTTGAGGAAGTGCTTGGGTGACATTTTACCTGTATTCCTTTTACCTTGAGAGAACCCCAGGGTTTTAACCCCATCTTGCCTCTGGCCTCCAGAGTCATTTTTTCCACACTGACTCATATCCCAATGTCCTCTGTATAAGCTGTTTAACCTCCCCAAGGAAAGACGACCACAAGTCACCCTTCAGATGCAAGCCTTCCCTAAGCCATAAATTGTTGGCTCTCCAACAAAAAAGCAGAAGCGAATCCCACCAATACTTCTGTGGGTGTCCTCCATAAAAAAAACCAATGAATGATGGGAAATTATGCAAAATCCAACACAAAAAAAATAGGTTTTCCCCTTTGAGAAACTCAGTACAAAATAACATACATATAGATTTCAAAATAAAAGCTTCCCTGGGTGTAAAACACAATTCCTTACTAATTCTCCACACATGAAAAATTGTGCCCTTCATACCTGGGCAGATGCCAGTCAGTGAAGAAAGTTTATCATTTGCTCTGCCAGAGGAAAGCCTTCCCTGTAGGCCTGAGAAGAACATAGTAGAAACACAAAAGACCCTAAAGATAGAGTCTGACACACTTTGAGAGTTTGATGACATAAGGGCAAGATGTAAATATTTTAGAATTGATTCATTAAAAGAGCACCAGTGAAGGGCTTGCTCTGTAAGCATGAGAACCTAAGTTCCAACCCCAATATCCACCAAAACACCAGGTACGGCAGCACACCCTTGCAGTCACAGGACTGGGGAGGGGACAGGAGACACTCTGAAGTTTGCTGACCAGCCAGACTACCAAAACTGGCAGCCCCTGGTTCAGTAAATAAACCCTGTCTTAAAATATGGTGAAGAATGACTAAGAAAGATATTCAATGACTTCTGACTTCCTCACTCATGTGCATTCACACACATAAACAAGATCTACAAACACACCCAACCCAAGGTAGACTCAATCAATGAGTGAATTTTTAAGAGAGGTGTTAAATGGAGACGTTAACAAGGAAGAAAGGAGGGAGAAAGAATACAGAAAGAATTCAGGAAGTAAGGAAACGGAAGATGATAGTATAGGTATGTATGGTATTGAGAACAGCAAGGAGAGGACAGACGAAGGAATCGATGAGACAGAGAGACAGAAGGGAGAGTCTGCTTGCGGATTGTAAATGATTTAGTAGAAATTGGCCCTGGATTTTAAAATCTTATTTTCTTTCTTTAAAGGAATAACAAGTAAGGGGGAAAAACATATTTTACTTCAAGAGTCCTTTAATTTCATCAACAAATCCTCTACAAATAACAAAACCCAGATCCATATATGCCCTAGCATTTGTAAGATACCTAATAAGAAAAGAAAGAAAATCAATTGGTTTCTATTAACCTCTCAAAATCCTCCCCTTTCAACAGGCGTACCAGGAACAAATGTGTCTGCTGCCTCCTGAGGCCCAGCCCATGCTTCTTCTACAGCCATCTACTTAAATTAAATATTAGATGCTTCAGGAGTGGCTTGCTCAGGGGGAGAGGCTCACCTGAGGCAGGCTCTGCTAATGCCATTTCTCAGTAAGCAGGTCAGGAAAGACCTTCGAGTGGACAACACATCACATTCCTTGCCAGAAGTTTCCTTCCCGCCCATCTATTTTTAGAAATGCAGCTGGGAAGTCAGATAACTAAGTGGATTGCTGGACTCTGAGGTAGGTAAAAAAGTCAAAGCTCCTGAGCAGTGGATGGAGACCCCCACTGTCCATGAAGGAAAGTTCTAGAAGTATGTCTAATGTGGAGAGCATGGCAGGTCTTCATCAGGGACCAATGGCTTTCTCTTTGCAAAGCCAAGAGAAGCAGTCTAAATGTGTTCTAAGTTCCATCCAAGAGACAACAGGCCATCAGTCCTGTTTCTATGTTGAGTTCTGAGGGCCAAGGACTGGCCAGGGAGGATGCTAGACAAGGGCTCCTCCACTGAGCTCCAGCCTCAGCCCCACTATCATGACGTTATTCTAGGAGCCATCAAAATGTATTAAAATGGGTAAGAATTTTAGCAGTCACAAAATAAGCTCAGCAAGTGAAGGTGCTGGTGCCCAAGCCTGATCCAGTGTCTGATCATGGTGGAAGGAAAGGATCAATTCCCAAAAGATGCCCTTTGACTTCCATATATGTGGTATGTACTGAGACGTACACACACACACACACACACACACACACACACACACACACACAAATACATGCATGTGCCAGAGAGAGAAAAATTGATGATGATGATGTGATTAATAATAATAATATATAAAATAAATAAATAAATATAAAAATTTTAAAAGGGGGAGATTTTAGTGTGCAAACTGTAGCTTTCTGTGAAGAGTTTACACAATTTATGGATCTCACATGGTTTTAGGTAGGCATTGGTAGCCTCCCTCTTTCCATCACCAAGTCACCTCTTCTTTACACCCCCCCACTTCCCTCACCACCACTATTTTGTTCATGCATCACATGAAAAAGTAAATTATTCATTTCTACCATGTTCAGTAAAGCTTGAGTCAATGTGTGCCAATATTATTCCACAGGTAGGGTTTGGGTTTTTCTGGGTGAAAGCTTCAAAGATGCTCATTATGAAAGCATTCTATACCCAGCTCTCTCTTTTCTTGGTCACTCAGCTTAGATCCATTGTTTGTCCCATAGCTCAGGAGACTTTGTTGAATTTCTGGGATAAGAAAGGACCCTGATATCAACAGAACTTTATCAAGAACAGGCTGTCTTTTTTCTCTCTGGTAAAGAGTTTCAAACCTCTGACAAAACATCTTTGGGCACAATTTGGAGAGATTTAATCATACTCACACGAACAATCATTTGTTTGACAGGCTTATGGTGCCCAATAAGTGCCAGTCAGTTAATCTGCTAAGTTTCTAAGTGTCAATGAACTCTCTTAATGAGGAAGTGGTCTCAGTTAACTTTCAGAACTATAGTCAAGAGTCTCTCTCAGGAAAGCCCATTGATATCTTGGTCATACTTACTGGTTTGGAGTTAAGTGCTAGCTGTTTATTTTAGTATATTTTATTATATGAGATTATGCATTGGAGTCCTCTCTGAATAGTTAAGATCATTCATTTTTAAAATAGTGCATTGGTTATTTAATTGTTCATTGAGCATTTTTTTTAAAGCTAGCTAAGAAGCCAACCATCAGACATACAAAGTTGAATAAAAAAAAACATCAGGCGGGATGTATGGGCATAGGCCTCACAAATTCAAGGTCATCTTGAATGAATTTGAGGCCATCCTAGCTACATGAAACACACACACACATACACACACAAGATAGGAAGAGAAGAAAGAAAGAAAGAAAGAAAGAAAGAAAGAAAGAAAGAAAGAAAGAAAGAAAGAAAGAAAGAAAGAAGGAAAGAAAGAAAGAAAGAAAGAAAGGAAGGAAGGAAGGAAGGAAGGAAGAAAGGAAGGAGGGAAAAAGGAAGAAACAATATGAGAGAGAGAGAGAGAGAGAGAGAGAGAGAATCAAATTGCTTACCACAGCAATACAGTGGGTGCCCAGCATGCAGCATGTTCCCAATCAGCCACCATTGCACTTGTCATGTGTTACATAATTCTCACACAATGATTACTAACTATTATTTTATTTCTCCTGTTTTGTGGATAAGAAAATTAAAGCTCAGAGGCATTAAATAACTTACCTAAGCCACTCTACTCATCAAGAACCATACTGAGTTTTTTAATCAAAATTTCTTTGTCTCAAAATGTATCGTTTTCCTTTCCTGTACTTTCACCAGCCACCATCATCTGAAACCATCATCTTAATTGATTTGCTCTGCTAAGCACATTTATTAACTTAGTTGCCATCACGCTACAAATTAAACAAAAAGAATCCAAGGTAAACAGTAATCACAGAAGAGAATCACAAATCCCCGTAGGAAACAGTCTAAATGCAGAGGAGATGAAATTAAAGCAATGTACTATATAAGACGATTATCAAGACGTGGACCAAGGCTGGATTTTCACATCTGATACAGTTTTAGGACACATGTAGCATCTCAATTAATAGAAGAAAATCCCAGCCTTGTTGACAGAGAAGAGTTTGGGAACTGTTTGATGTTTGAGCATAAGTTATTTGGTGATCTCATCAGATATGACCCCTAATTTGCACAAGAGGTGAACAAAAACTTTGTCTTATATCCCTAGTTACTTTAGATGCATTTTCTGTCCTGGTGTTGTATTTAGCCAGATGTGCCTTGATGGAAGCCTCATTCAGGGAGATGAGTAATGTCTCAGAAACCACCGGAGGACAGAGTTTTCTAAGTTCATGAGTTTCAAGGACCAGCTAGTATCCCAAAGAAATACACCAGCTGAAATGAAACAGTCATGCCTGTAGTTCTAGCCTGAAAGAAATCCATTCTGATAAACTGATACCACACAATTATTTAGAGATTTCAAAACAGGGACAGGGGCATTGTGAGTGTCTGATTCTAAGAGCTGCCTCCTGCCTGCCTAAGACATTATCCAATATCGATTGTAACTTTTAAGTTCCCCTCATAAGGTAGAAGTTGGCAAATGATCCCTTATTTCTAGTCAATTTAGCTGAAGAGCGGAGTCCATGAAAGGGTTCATTTGATTTAGAGGTTTACAAATGTAGAGTGCTTTTCTATGAATTAATGTTAGCTTGGCCTTTAGAAATGGCACAAGGATAAACTTTTTAACTTAAATGCTTGACATCATGTGTCAGGAAAATGTCTCCCGATGTTCACTGTTCAATCACGTTTTCAGCTGAAGAGTACTTAAGAAATGCACATTTAAATTATTAAAGAATAGCTCAAGAAATGTCTAGCAAAATGGTTTATCCCGATACCTGAGCAACTAGCTAATTGGCTCTTTTTAGAATGCTACCAAAGTTTTCGAATATAGACTGCAGGCAGGTGGGTCCTTCATTTTGTAGGTCTTGAAACAATGGGGTCAAGGGTCAAAGAAGACTTTTGGCTGATCGCTGGATTAGAGAGCTTATCCACACATTGGGCACTCAGCATTGTGTCCCTTCCAATTGAACCCTAATGCCTCCCAGAATTTAAAAGATTCTCTCCTTATATAATAATAGTAAATCTGAGGCAAGAGTGGATTAGAAATCCTCCCTCATATTACTGCAGCAAACCAATTACATTGTTAATTGGCCTACATTATATTGTGAAGAATCGTTTAATTTTTTTTTTAATTCTACCTGGCTAATTATAAATGGATGGTTCCAGGACACCTTAAGTACCTTCTCCCTCACACAAACTCATTATGGTGAAAAGAGTCTTGATGATTTCAAGGCTGTGGCTTGGCTTCCTAGCCCTCCCCGAGGTCTCTCCGATGAGTCACCATTTTCTCAAGTGTAACAGAATCTTGGTAGCTGCCACTGCCTAAGCAGCAGAGGCTAGAATGGCAGAAACTCCAGCCAACCACACTCAGGGGCCTCCTTGGATTCTCCTCCCCTGCCTCACACATCATTAGGCAAATTGTCAGCTCAGTTTTAATTACAGTGCTTTTATGGCTGCTGGTGATGTAAGAGGCACAGTGGGCACACCTTGTTTTTTTCCAAGCCTGGCTGTGTTTGTAGTGCTGGCAGTTGGGGCCAAAGCATTTTTCATCTTGCAGAAATGGAGCTAATTTATGTGGGAACCCAGACCCTCTCCGTGTTCTCTGTGCTGCATCAATTTGCAGAGTCTAATGAGCCCTTTTTAAATGATGGAAAAACCCTGTTCGACTGCAATACTGAAGATCCTTTTAAAACCTGTCATGAGGGAACAAAGATGCTCTACCAGAAGGAACCAAGCTCACCTTGCCCTGGTTTATTGCCCAACCTGAGAGAACGAGGCTGGGGAAACACTTGTGCCTCCGAGGCCCTACAAACCTGTGGACAGTAGTCTTGACCACCTTTAGAGATGAGAAGCCCCACTGACTAGTTTGGTAGAGAGGGCTCGAAGTATGAAGAAGTCTGCTGTTTGTCTTCAGGTTAATAAAGAAGTTCCCAGTGAAGGGATGGACAGCTGGAAAGAGCAAATGCTAAAATATATAACCAATAAAGCCACCTCAAGTTCTTTATGAACTTGCAATGCAGTAAGACACACAGCTGGCAGTAGTCAATGTTACCTTAAATGATGCCTTCAAGGGAAGAAAGAATCAGCTGCTTCCAAGGAGGGCCAAGGTCACCATTTCCCAGCCCAACAAAAGCTAAAGGAATCAATTAGGAGCCTGTAGAGTTCTCTCTTGGTAAAATGTTTGCCTGGTGTGCTGGGGGATGTGGGTGGATCTCTAGAAGCATAACTGGATATGACCAATAATGCTGGTACTCAGACTCAGAGACAGGAAGATCAGAAGTTCAAGGTCATCTTCAGGTACATAGTGAGTTCGAGGCCATACTACATGTGTTCCTGTCTAAAAAGAGAGAAAGGACAGGAAGGAGAAAGGGGGAACTCTGGCTAGGTTGTGATGAGAAATAATGAGAGAACAGGGGACAACAGTCACAGAGCAACTGACACTCTAGGTGCTGGGCCCTGTGTGATCATGCACCTGGGCTGACCTAAAGATTTCCTCCAAAGGTTTCCATCCATTCAGGTAAATAAATAGTAGTGTGCTGAGTTCCAAGTTTAAACTAATATTTACAGTTTAATGATACTCCACCATTTAGAAACCTTCTTATGTTATTGAGTCCCCTTTCAGGAAAGACTTCAAAACCTTGCTCAAAGCAAAAACTATGTGAATTGTCCCAGAGCTAAATGACAAGGGCCCACAATCCTAGAGTTCAAGACTAAAACTTCTCTAAGGAGAAAAAATGTGTAAATTAATTTAAAAAATAAATCAGTGATTAAGTAAATACCTTTTCTTGTAAATGACCAGAGGTGACCTGTGGAACTGATTAGTTATTCTTCTGACTCAAACTACCCTTCAAGATCAGGCTAAACAGATGATTCAAATCTTCCTATTCACATTAAGAACACCCAGGAAACTGTTCTGGCCGTCAAGAGCATCTGTGTCTAAAACACCATCAAGTGTCTGAAAGATGGCACTTTAAAAAACCTTCTTTCTGACAGTATAATAGAGTATTTGGTGTTCCCTAGGCCAACTAGTAGGGCTGGACACCGAGTTGGTGGCCCCAAAAGAATGTAGAATTTCAGAGAGTAATCTTAACCTAAGGACTTGGGTACACATGCTCTAACCATTGAACATCTCCTGCTGAACAAGACACTCAAGATACACGATTGAATTCATAGAGCAGAGCGTGAGATCAACCCATATACAAGCCTGCTGCTATATTGAAATGATCCTCACTGAAAAAGGAACTGTTCCTAACTAAGAAAAAGATATCCTATATCAAATGGTCAAACCTGATTACATACATACAAGTAACATTGTAAATGGATTGAACAGGTTGTAGGTGTGTGTGTGTGTGTGTGTGTGTGTGTGTGTGTATAACACAATTAAAGAAAAGAGCCCATGAAAGAGAGCAGGAAAGGATGTTACATGGAAGAATTTGGCAGTATAAAGGGTAGGGGAAAATGAGGTAACTATGCTATAAACTCAAAAAACAATATTTAAAAAAAGATATTCCAGGAAAAACTGAAGAAACCAAGACATATGTGGCATAGTAATAAATTCAGCATGAAGTAAATAAGTTTGCTTTTTAAGTTTTGATTCAAGCTGGGGAAATGACTCAGTTGGCATGGTCTTTGGCTAATAAGCATGAGGACCCAGCACCCAACTAAAGAGATCAGTGCTGGGGCAAAGTGGGAGGATGCCTGGAGCTAGGTGGCCAGCCAGGAGAGTGGAAGGAGGGCATGTAAACAAAGCAGAAAGAAATTGAAGAGGACGCCTCATGTTGACCTGTGGATCTAAGTGTACCCATATCTGCCTGCACACAGGAACACACACACACACACACACACACACACACACACAGAGAGAGAGAGAGTTTTCCTCCCACTACAACATGCTAACATCTTAAAAATGCAACGTTTTCATTTCAAGGCTGGATTTCTCCAATAGGCATCACACCGTGCCACACAGATTCTAAGAGTTCCATATCAAATACGGACTCTGGAGCCGTGCCTATTTTTGACACTAACTGTCCAAAACTACACAGCAGACAATATCACTTCTCTAAGTCATGGGTAGATGGGCCTTGAGAGTTAAGGCCTTTCTCATTTCAGGAAACATACACACAGAAAGACCCAAAACAAAACAAAAAAGTCATTTAGAAGAAGGCAAAACTGGAAAAACCACCACTGATGCAACAACACAGACCTTCTAAACTAAACACCAAACACCAGGGCTGAAAGCATTTTAATCACCTTTTTTCAAGTACATAACCCACTGACTCGCCCCAGCACACCAAAAGACGTTTAAACATTAACACTTTTCCTAGGGAAATACACACACACACACACACACACACACACACCTCATTTCCAAATGGGACTTATCTGTCATCTCCAGCAATTTCTCTCCACCACCCCAACCTAATGTCAAACACTTTGCAGCCCTGAACATTTTAAGCAAAACAACCAAACAGTAGGAGGTTTTCCTCTACCATGATTTTTAGGCCGTTGCTTTCTCTGACTTCCTAAAAACTTGCTTCACCACAGCTGTATGGGGACAACTTTTTCCTTTATGTTTCAATGGTTGTGCTCTATTGGACTCCATTGACCAAGTCTAAAGAATAGAAGAACTGATATTGGGAAGCGAACAACAGAATCGCTGACAGAGATCTCATACTGTGGATATACCTTGAGAGTTTGCCAGCCTGGGCCTGCCAAAGTCGAGGGGTAAACGTCAGATAAGGATCTGAGTTCTTGGGTGTTTAACTGAACCGAACCTCCCAACCTTTTTGAGGTTTGCCGATGACTAGTAATTATATTGTCATTTAACAAAAGTATCTGCATTAAACCAGAGATGTTAAGTTAATGGTTAAGTTCACATCCATTACACACACACACACACACACACACACACAAGTGAGCACTGACAGAGCACACAGGCTCTCCATGAGCTGTGGAGGGGATGGAAACTAATGTAGGTTAGAGACTATAAATCAGTGGCTAAATATTACCTGTCGGGTTGGGAAGTTATGCTAATGTGGGATGTTTTACTTCTTTCCAGTGCAGAGAGGTCAAAGGGAGGAGGCACAGATGTGTAACTTAATGGAAACACTGAGGAAAACCCCAAAGCACCAGATCATCCCTGCGCAAATGTTGAAGAAAGTGATTCTATGTAAAGCGGGCTTTTAATCATCTCTGTCTAAGGTAAAGGCCAAACTTGTAGGTTTCCAGGGGAGGTAGCAGACAGCCTGAGGACTCACCCTCAGACTGTACCCAGGACCCTTTCTTCGAAGTGCTTTTCATTTTGACTAAAGCAAGTACAGGGTAAAGTAACTTGCCAATTCTTGGTGACTTGTCAGTTCTCTTTCACGTAGGAAGTGAGATGTGACTATGTGGCAGGGTGAGGGGGTGGGCCCATAACTCCTTCCTATATGGCATGGCATTGAGTGCAACTTAATAAATACTTTATCCATGTCTTGTGTATAGATCATTCCCCTCCCATAATATGCTTCCAATTGGTTGTATGCTAACAGTCAAAATAATAACTTTATAATAATATATGTTGTTTTTTTAGTATTTTTCTGTGTGTAGTTTGTAGTGTGTGAATGTGTCATGTCTGTGTATATATACACAGATATGTGTATGCACACACACACACACATGAGCACTCAACTGTGGGTGCCTTTTATGTGTCTTCCTCACTTGCTCTCTACCTTATTTCTTTTTACAACAGGGTTTCTCGCTGAAGCAGGACCTTGCTGTCTCTGCAAGGCTGTCAGGCCAGTGAGCTCCCAGGATCTGCTATCTTTGTGCCCTCAGTGTTGGGTCACCGTGAAGGCTGCTGTGCTCACCTTGTATACAGGTGCTGGAGATCCAAACTCATGCTTACAGAGAAAGCACTCTACCTACAGAGCTCTACTCCAGTACCTAAATATAGAATAAATTATAAATTAACATCATTAATATTTCTGTGAGAAGTGTATAAGCAAACTTGCAGTCCTTGTTTTAAAAGATATTGCTGAAAACTTAGATTTTTTTTTTATCAGAGATCAGAGCTATCTACCAAGAAGAAAATAGAAATGTGTGGACTTATCCTTAATTCAAAAGGAAACAAAGGTTCTCAGTATCTGTACAGTAGAACCTGACCCAGAAGATGACCCCTTAAATGTCATGGATTATAAACACAGTCAAAGTAGGGTCAGAATTCAAAACCAAAGTGAAAAGAAGTATTAAAAGCAAAGGGGATCTGGGGAGAACAGAATTGTCCTCTTCTCGGTCTGGATAGGACTGGCCCTGACCTCAGCATCCGATCTGCTTTGGGAGATAAGGACAGGCGTGAAGACCAGAGGGTTACTTCTGCATGGTTTAATTAGCATCCATCGGTGACACTCAAGTCTCCCCAGCCCAGGCCTGACCACCATCGTCTCTAGTGTCCAAGACTAGAAGGGACAGTGCCAACTTCCTAGCAGTTTTTGGAAGTTTGGACTTTGCAATTTGCTAAGTTTGTAGGCCAAAAACCTTAATGGTTTTAGTGATGCTGAGAACCCCACTGTATCTCCCTAAGGCCCACTTTGTCAACTCCAAGTCAACCACGAACTGGAGCCTCTGTCTCCACCACACATGCATCCTCACTTCTAGCCACGTTCTAAACAGTGACTGGAGGCTGTGTGCGTTCCAAGAAGCGTGAGTCTGTGCCCTTGTACCCATGGCTTGGGCTTTCATTGCCACCTTCCTTCACAGCCCTACACACACATATTCCCATCTCTGTGCCCTTCACCGGCTTGCTCAGATATCCCGTCCTAAATGAACCCATTCCGGATCTGTATCGCCAGTTAAACACAGAGGATATATTTCAAGAACACAACCTCCTGGTTTGTACTGGCAGAATAATGGATGCTTAAACGCTAACCGCGTACTTATAGCTTACTTGCCTTCAAATGTGACGGATCTTCCTGTCGTCGTCTCTGATAGACCAGACATTTTTTGCATGTGTCCAGTTCTATTTCCTCTTTACACCCTTCTCTGTCACTTGACACTCAATGGCTGCCACCACACCTTCAAAAGGTCACTGAACTTTACTGCCCACTTATTTATTTATTTTCTTTGGGAATGCCAATACAATTCAACGAAGGTACTTCAAGTTACTAAAAGCAATGACCTTCACCTCCTTCTCACTGAGAGTGACACTTGGCTAATGATCTGCTTGGTTGGGTTTGCACAGTGCTTGCTTTAAAGACTGGGGGAGGAGGGTGAGCTGGGAGACTGGCTTCCAGAACACCCATGTCCTCAGAAACCAATCCCCAGAGGCTCCAGCTTTGGCATTAGTAGCCTGACACCCCAGCATGCTTGACAATAAAATCTATTGTGGTGCCAGTCGGCAAGGTGGAAGAAATTTGAAAATCTGTCTAGAAATTCAGGAAGCAATGGAATCAATGTAACCAAAGCTCAAAATGCTCCCAGGGGTATGTTGTCTTTTAAATAAGGACAATCTGGTTGACTCTAGCAAGGCCTCGTAAAAGTGACTTTCATGGCAAAAAATAAGCATATCACCTCAAATGCATCTCTCTGCAAAACTAGTTAGAAAAAAATCAATTTATAGTTAAACAGTAAATATGTCAGAAGTATATATTCTTGTGAAGAGAAATGAAAAAATGATTTTAAAAAAATTTCTTCTGATTTCCCCCAAAAATCTAATCTAATGAACCCTTTTTTGTTCAAGTTAAAGTCATTGCTTTCAGTGGGGTTTATTACCATGACGTTCTGGTAGGTCTTACACATCCAGAAGGTGAGGGGAAGATTAGGAGTTCAAGGTTATCTTCAAGGCTGGCCAAAGTTGCTCATAAATCAAAGGCCTCATAAAGCAAAACAAACAAAAACAAGAATGAAAATGAACAAAGAAGGTAAAGCACACGGTTACATAAGCCAGAAACTTCTAGAACAGTGGTTCTCAACCTTCCTCATGCTGCAGCCCTTTAATACAGGTCCTCATGTGGTGACCCCCAACCATAAAAATTTCATTGCTACTTCATAGCTATAATTTTCCTCGTGTTATGAATCCTAACGTGAACATCGGATACACAAGCCTTCAAGGAAGTTGTGACCCACAGCCTGAGAACTGCTGTTCCACAGTCTTCAGCCTGTGGCTTTACAGTGGCAGAATGTATAGACATGGGACTCAGTGACTTTCTACTGATTGTTTTAAAAATCAGCACCAATTAAGTATCTCCCATTTTTTGAAAGAAAATGAAGTTATTCAAAAGCATAACTCAAAAAGAAATATGAGAAAAAATTATTGGCTAGATGTATGTACTTAGTCTGGGAAGGATGACTGATTTTCTCAGGCATGTGTCGTACCAGGTGCTTCTTGGATCTGAACAACAACAACAGGAAATCTGGGCCTCTCTCCTGGTTGTGGTTCTCACCACGTCTATAATTCAAAACCCTGCTAAGCTTTTATCATATCTGAGTCTATGCCTCTAAAATGTTTGCCTTTAAAAGGGCTACTGTGAAACAACAGTATCATGAATTGTACATGATCCCTATGCTAGATCGGACAAGGGCATAAGTAGATAGAAATTCCAAATGTTCTCATCCAAGGAAAGCACATTTTCTGTGCTCACATTACATTTATGTTACTCTGCAAACACTGAGCACATAATCCACATTGCATAAATATATAACTACAGTGCATTCATTGTGACATTCAACATTTTCTTCATAAAAACAGAACATCACCATCATGAACCAGAATATACTGCAATGTAGTAGAATATAATCAGATGAAATTAATGCAATAACTAAATAAAAACCAAATAATGGCCACTTACAGACACAGAGTCCCAATGTATCAAGTCAAGGAATCAACTAAAGGATCCACTGAGCACAGAGCTGGGAGGTCGATTTCAAACAGATGGGGACCCCTGTTTGGTGATGCATCCCTCCCTTATTGTTTGTTCATTCATCTGTTTTAGGCTTTTAGGCAGAATTTCATTTTGAACTGGGAACCCAGTCATTTTATTGTTCACCCTGCCTAATGGGTGAAACCTGTCTTGCGTTTGTGTTTATAAACCAAACAACGACATGTCTCCAATGGGTGGAGGATTTCACAATGCCACTCACAGCTACATCTGTCCATCAAAGTCTCTCAGTAAGGGAGCAGGGGGTGTTCTGAGCATAATAGAGAATTCCAAGTTCCAGAGAACAGAGAAATTCTGACTGGGATGGGAGCCATTGTCTCCAGATAATTAACTCGAAGTGTAAAAATAAGACATCACTTGCCTAATACAGATCTTGGAAAGCTATGCAGAATGGAGGTTTAGTTACAGGGTGCCTAAGCAGAGGAAATTCCATTTAAAAAATGTAAGATAATTTTAATTATGGCCTGGAGTTTGGAATGTAGGTGTTCTACGATTGCTAATCAACCAGTTCTGCCACGGACAGCTTCCTTGTCTCCTGTCTGTCTGGCAGAAGCAGGAAATACCCTCATGGAAAGCCAGGCCTCTAGGTCAGAGTGGAATCTCTGTCTCTAACCTAGTGTGTTCTGTCCCATTTTCCGGGATTTTAGTATCTTCTTCCCCTGCCTCAGGCACCCTGCCTGCTTGTACACTCCCTTCACAAGGAAGAAAGCTCCATTTAAAGTTGAGATTTGACCCTAGATTTAGTTTCCCTCAAAGATTTATGCTAACTCATCCTGTGGTGATGTGTCCTCCATACAGACAGCACTGTAAGATGGAGGCACCCCACCCCCATGACTGACAGGACTCAAGCTTCTCCCAAGGAGAAAAAACAGGCTCACACGAATGAACCTTGCTGAGGGACAGCCTATACCCGGCCCTGATGGTACAGGACATCCCAGCTAATTGTATTCAGGTTCAGAACTTCTGAGGAGGTGTGCTGGGGACTGTGTCTCTTCTTCTGTCTCTTCTTGTTTCCTTTGTGTCCACTGTGGGTGTTTATCACAAAGCATTCCATGAGAAGTTTCCAGCACCCTCGTCCACATCTCAGAGTCTCAATGAATCATTTGACATGTAGACTTTACTTTTCTTATGACCTAAAATGTCCTGCCAACACTTAGTGTGTGTCACTATTATACCAGTATTTAAATTGTAAAAATTAAACCCCTAATTTACAGTTGTTCACCACAATAGAGCAAGTATTGGCAACATTCACAGCGAGGACAAGATAATAGGTTTTTTAATAACTGTAGGTCACACAATCTGTTGCCAATGACTCAACACAGCTGTTGTACTCCATATGTAATATATGGAAAAACAGATATCACTTTATCCCAACAAAACTTTATTTAGAAAAGTAGATGGAAGGGTAGATGTCCCCCACTTTCCCCATAATTGTCAGTGAACTCTGAATTCATGGTTAGGGAGCAGTACTAGAGACATTGCTCAGTGCTTAAGAATACACACTGCTCTTGCAGAAAACTTGAGTTCAGTTTCCAGCACATACCTAGGGCACATCATGATCATATAGACCTCCAGTTCTAGGCGATTCAAGGCCCTCTTCATGGTTAGTGGGTATCTTTCCTCCTTGTAGGGATTCCAATGTTTCTCACTACTTCCATTTTTGTATTACCTTCTATTAGAACCTTAACATTCTCTATTTTTCCATTTTATCATGGAAAAGAGGCAATAGTGTTGGCCTAGAAATAAAATATGCAGCTTCTAACTTACAACTCACTAACAGCACCCAATCATATGTGAACACATCAGTATGACAGAACTGGGAGGTGCAGAGGCATTTCCAGCAAGGCAGTGGCCTCTTGGTAATCCTTCCATATCACCAGAGGAACACAAATACAACGTGAGCACATAATTGTCTCTGGTGTAGAAGGGAAAACACTCCATTTTAATGCAAACATTTCTAAGCATATGTTTCTGTTCACTTCTGTCTGTGTCCTAAGGAAAGTAGGATTTTCTGAAATACACCATCCATTCATTTATTCATTCCTTCATGGAAGATTAACCAATGAGTCAAAGAGACATGCACTATCTCTCTAAACATAATGTCTGTCTAGATAAATCTAGCAACCATGCAAATGTGAAGTTGTCACAGTGACTGGACAAATTATTGTTAACTCGCATTTTGTGGAGTTCAGAAAGACTCAGCCAAGCCATACATGAAGTAATGATTTAAAAGAATTAATTAAAAGAAGATTGAAGGGAAAAAAGTATCGCAGAAAAAGGACTCCAAATTTGTAGGCTGATAGCAATGAAAGCTATTGTGTTTTAAGCAAGAGAGATCAGGGTGGAAGTTGCTCTATGGAAAGATAGCTCTAGTTCTACTGTGGAAAATAACTGACAGAGATCTTAATGACCAATCGGGAGGTCAACACAGTCATCTATGACGGAGAAGACAGAAGGATGCAGACATGGAAAGCAAGGGACAGATCCAGGAGATACAGAGATTTAATCAAAAGGGTGTGACGGTGCAGGCCATCTGAGAAGAGTCAAGAGATAAGAAAACAAGTAAGCTAGGAAAAAGAGCAGACTTGAGCAAAGAGCATCAGTATATCTTTTCATGTACAAGTGATCAAAAAATAAAGACAATAACCATTGGTTTTAACCATGCAGTGATATCTAGGAAGTTTAAAAAAAAAAATGCTGAGCCAAGAAAGCAACCGAATTTTCCTGGATGAGTAAGAGAAAAAGAAACAGTAGCAATACAGACAAATAATCTTTTGAAGAAAATGCCATGGAGAGTAAAGAACCTCAAGCAAAAGAGTTTGAAACACCAAAGGAAGCAAGTGTACTGGAAAATAGAAAGAGCCTTTTAGATATGGAGATACGGGGTATATAACAAGATAAAAAGTGGCCATCGAGAATGTCACTTTTCCAAAAGGAAGGGAAGGGGTTGGGTGTGATATAAGGACAGAGATATTGAAGGGCTTGCTCCAAGGAACAGAAAGAAGGAAGAAGTCATGGATACAGGCCAAAACAAGCAAACAACCAAAAAAGCCACTACATTTTCCATGTCTGGAATACCTGAAAGTTGAAGGATTTCCCATCTGATAGTTTTTGTTTTATTTATGACATAAGAGACAAGGTATTCAGCTGGGATAGATGAAGCAAGAAGGGTCAGGAAAGGGGTCAGATGTTTAAATGTAGAGAGCATTTGAAAGAATCATTCTGGAAACTGAGGAAGCAAAATACAATGAGGTGACAGAAACACAGTGAGGGGACAGAGCTATGATAGCCCATTCAAGACCTGTTGACATGAATTTAGGGCAACACCAAATGCTTTATTGTTTCAATTTTAAGACCAGAATATCTGAGTGCTAGATTCCTAGACCATGATTCTTTTCGACGGGTCCATCTCTTCTATTAAAGAGAGAGTGAAGGATATAACTATGTTGAGCAATTACATAAATTAATAATTTCACACTTACAATTCCTTATGTGGCACTATATCTGTTTTATGAAAGAGAACAGAAGATCAGGTTTGTGAACTGTGGTTTAAAAATCAAAAGTAGTCCCCACTCTTGTTAGTTATTTGTCCTGGTCCTTCTCTCAGAGAACTGAATGTGAACCCAATCCCACCCCAGAAAAATATCAAGCCATCTGCTTCCAGAGGTTCTCAAAGCTTTCAAGTTAAGCCATGCTCAGCTTAAGAACAAAGGATTAAACAAGTCATCCCGTTTCTTGGTATCACCTACGCTTTTAACCAGAGGACACCGTGAACTGAAGTCTGCCCAACCACCACATTCCACATAGCAACCCAAATGCCTTGTGTGAAGCTGAGCAGTGGCTTTGACAGAATAGTAAATGGTAGATAGGATATTTTCATAAACCAGAACCTAAGAACGGCAACAATGTGTCACTGTCTCCTAAGGAAATCAGGTGAAATTATCCTAAATCCCAAAACATCGGTAAGCTGTTCTAGATCTAACATGGTCTCCATGCAGCGGATAGCAATAGATGGGAGACTCCAGCTCGATCCTTCTCCTTTATGTGGGTGAGAAGCTTCTAATTACAGAGAAAAACCTTTGGTTGTACACGAATAGTGAACGATTCCCTCTCCAATACATTTCAGTACAGATATGTCTAGATTTCAACATGACCAAAGGTTATTTCATGGACTTATTGGATAACACGTTCCACTTGGTGATGTTAAAATACTGTCTATGATACTCAGAGTTAGAATCTGCTCCTCTCAAGAACTCCATCACTCTTACCCATGCACTAAGATTCCTTTCCTCCAAGCTTACCTTTAAGTTCCAGTTGTTGAAATACAATCTTGTGATGCTTGTATCTTGGTTACTAGGTGAAAACCGAAGGCCAGCCCTGACACTTAGCCCACAACATCCTAAGGGTATTTTACATTTCCCAAGAACCTGGACATGGTCATTCTTGCCTAACACTCATAGTTCAGAGATGAAAACACAAGAGAGCTAAAAAACTAGACTCACTTGTCCAAAACCACACAGCCAGCTAGGCAACGGGCAGAGACTAACAGCCCTCTTGTACTGCTGAAATGACTTCTGTTCTAAACAGGGAGTGGCAAATGAACTTGAAAGGATTGACTAGTAATTCAGGACTCTGAAAATGACTCTAAGGAAATTAAAGAGAAAACATAGAAATGGAAAGAAGCAATAAAAGTCAAATGTCTCTTCCTGATACATCAACTTAAAAGAAGCAAGATGTTAGTGTGCTGCTGTTGCTGCTGCTGCTGCTGCTGCTGCTGCCTCCGCCGCCGCTGCAGTTGCAGCCGCCACCACTGCCATCACTGACATCACTGCCACTGCTGCTCCTGCTGGGAGAGTAAGAACCCTACACTCAAACAGCTCACTCTCCATGTTCTTTGGAAGGAAGAGCAAACCAGCAAACTGCTTTCTCTTGTACTTTTGCAAATAGAACTTCTACATGCTTTTACTAACAAAAAGGGCAGTGGGGTGGGGGTGGGGTGGGGAGTCTCCCTCTGAAGGTACACTTTAAAAGCAGGGACACAGCACTTATACCACAGGACTACCTAGCTTTGGACCATTCACCCTCATAACTGACCTGCTAACCATGGCTTTGGTGCAACAGCAGCAAAAGTCCTTTAAGAATCCATTGATGATCTTGGGAAAGATACTTCAAGTATCACTCATTTATAAAATGTGATTTCCAGGGTAGTCAGTGACAAGTCATGCTACAGTCCTTGCTGCATGTTATCTCACATTCAAATATGCCGTCATGAAATAAGCTAAGAGGCTTCGCTCCATGGAGTCCAAACTATGAAGTTGTTCATCCCCTTGAATTCAAACCTGGGAGCCCCTCCCACAGGCCACATCAAACCCACCAAAGATAAACAGGATTGCAGAGGGGACCATTCACCTCCGCAGAGTTCAATTCCTCAGCAAACACACCCACAATGGGTTGCTCTTCTCCATCCCTTTTCATCTAGTTCTTTAGATCTAATAGTTCTTCATTCATTCATTCATTCATTCACTCATTCATTCATTGTTTCTGAAGAACTTCAGTCTTATTTCCCATGAGGATTCAAAAGCAATCAAGCCCATGGAAGGGCATGGAGGAAGACATTTGCCAGTTGGGAAGAAGGAGCAAGTAGGAGCTGTTTAAGGGGTACAGACTTTCAGTTAAGGCAAGATGAAAAGATTCTAAAAATCTGCTTACAACACAATACCTATAATGATCAATCCTGTAGGGTAGATTTCATCCAATGTGACATTTTCCCAAAATGTTTTAAATAAAATTATTACTATCATCATCATCATCATCATTAGTAGTGTATTTGTGTGCCTGTGTGTGTGTGTGTGTGTGTGTGTGTGTGTGTGTGTGTGTGTGTGTCTTGAGAAAGTTCCTCACTCTGTAACCCGGGATGGCCAGGAATTTGCTATGCAGCCCAAGCTAGCCTTAAATTCATAGCAATTTTCCTACCTCAGTATTCCAAGGGCTGAGATTTCTGTAGTATGCCACCACATCATAGCCTTTTCTTCTTTTCTTGTCTTTATTTTTCCTTTAAAGATAAAATAATGCATTTTTGCACAAGTGATAAGTAGAGGATATAGAACACTGACACCCACTTTAGAGGTACCTCTGGAGCTTTCTGTTTTCAGAACCGAGCTCAGATTAGTTGAAGGATCCAGAACACAATCTAAGGGCCTATTATTCTAGGAGAGCCATGCTTAGCTCTGTTTAATGTCAAAGGCCAGAGCTCTTACTGTTATAAAGTGGAATAGATGGTTCTCAGACAGGTATACTTTTCTGCCAAGAGGTCATAGGTGACAACATGTTCACAGGTACATTGCAACCAGATGTCAACACTGGGAAACATCTTGCAGATTAAAAGAATGCAGATCAAGCCAGTGCCTACCTTGGGTCAACCTCTCCATGGGACCTGCCCTTTCAAGCGCTGGTATGAAGTATGATAAGACTTTCAGTTGTCCCAGCCAACGAGACATCTAGTTTCTGAATAAAAGGTTTATCTCCATTTTTTTCTTTTCTCATTCATGCCCCAAGACAAAGAGTTCAGTGACCAAAGGCTGTTTCAATTTCTCATCTGTATTTTCCTTCTTAAAACAAGAGTTACAAGACTGCTGTATCAATGTCAAAATTATTTTTTGTTGGTATAGGACCCCAAATAGTCCAGGCAGGTTAACCTCACCATGTAGCCAAACTGGCTTTAAACTCTTGATCTTCCTTCCTCTACCACCCTAAATAACATGTGAATATATACTTTTTCCTGGAGTTAATAAAACTGTTCTTAGTTTGGAGAACAAAAGAAAGTTCAAACATGTTTATTTTTTTTCCTGAAATTGCTCTAGTAGGGGAAATAACCAGAAGGAAATGAGAAGGAAGGGAAAGGTCATAACAGATCTGCGTAGAAAGATGTTTCCAGGAAGTTGATATACTTTAAGAATCTCAAAATCAGACCCAATCCCACTGTGGTCTACTGGATTTCTGTACAAGCTTGCTTAATGTGTGAAAACAGTCTCTTAATGTTGCATATGAGAGAGCAGACTACTGTGTTTCCCAGTTAGACCTTTGAGCACCACCATCTCCATAGGTAACAATCCACCTGTACTCAGGAAAAACTGATCCCCTACTCTTTAAGTTAACTGAGCTCTGTCACCAGGAGATGAACTTCCAGGCATGGAGGCTCAGCCTGGGTCCCAGGTTGCCCAGGTGACTTTGGGAGGGTCCCCTAACTTGTCTGAGCCTCCTCTGTATGCACATCTTCAAAGCAGAGATAAGGATGTCCAGTCCAAAGGTCAAGACTGAAACTCAGGGAAAGTGTATGAAAGTGCTTTGTAAAACTCCAATAAATATAATTGAGATCTAGAATACACTGTCTGCTAGGACACAAGGGCTGCAGAAAGTATGTCTCTAATAAGAAATAGCTATCACAAGTACCATGAGTCTCTTTCAAAGGAAACTGTCTGATGTTAGGAACTGGGAAAACAGAAAGCTCGACCAACTGACAAAGACTTCGCAAGCATGAGGACCTGAGCTTGATCCTCAGAATCCTCTTTTTTTAAAGGCCAGATATGGAGACACACATTCTTATAGTCCGTGAAAGAAGGAGAGACAGGCGGACTCCTGAGGCTCACACGAGCCAGACAGCCTGACGACTTGTCAGGAAGTAGTCAACCTAATAAGAGCATGCCTCAAAATAAAAGTGGTTGATTCCTAAGGGCCAACTGCTGAGGCTATTCTCTGACCTCCACATGCAGGTATACACATATACACACATGCACTACACACATGTATGCACCTGCGCACAAGAACATGCACATGCACACACACACACACACACACACACACATGTTAGCAAGAGAATATAAAAAATTTATAGCCAGTGCAAATCTGTAAACCCATCATGAAGAAAGATCATGAGTTTTCAGCCAGTCTGAAGAAAAAAAGAAAGGTTTGAGGAAGCCTTGTTTAACCTTAGCTATAAGAATGAATAAATACACAGTTCAGTCTGAACATAAATATAAACCATATTTACTAAGAGTATGATCTTCTGAGTTAGGCTGTGGAATTTGAATCTAGATTTTACTTCTTCCTCGCCATGTCCCATGCTTCTCTGTAAAATGTAGATAATACCATAGAAGTTTCTAGAAAAAGTCTTTTAGTTACTTTTGTTTTTGTTTCTGGTTTTGCATTTTCTTTTTTAAAAATGAGGAGCTAGAGAGATGGCTCAGTGGTTAAGAACACTGGTTTTTCTTCCAGAGGTCCTGAGTTCAATTTCCAGCAACCACATGGTGGCTCACAACCACTTATAGTGAGATCTGATACCCTCTTCTGGTGTGTCTGAAGACAGTGAGAGTGTACTCATATACATTAAATAAATAAATAAATATCAACTTCAGGGGAAAAGTTCTTATTTTGGCTCACAGTTCAAGGTTCTACATGGAGAGGGAAGTCGTAGCAGCAGGCTCATGTGGCATCCTCAGCCAAGACTACAATGCACTTTCTTTTATATAACCCAGGATACTAGCCCAGGGAATGATGCCACCCACAATGGGCAGGTCTTCCTTCTTCAGTTAACAAAATCAAGATAATCCCCCACAGATGTCCCCAGAGGTTATTTTCCAGGTGATTCTAGATTTTATCAATTGAGATTGACTATCAACATTGCAAGTATGTCAATACAAGAAAGATGATCAGACCTGTGTGTGGCAAACAGTAAGCTAAACAGAAGCAGACTGTTATTCCAGAGCCTAAAAAGAAGAATGACTAGCACATAGTAAGTGCTCAATAAACATGGAAGGCAGAGAGGGAGAGAAAGAGAGAGTTTGTCTTGCAGTAGTAGAGATTCTGGCTCTCTCTTTTAAGAGCTCATCAGCCCCTGGGTCTCCACAACCTATATGCATCATATACATATACACATACATGCACACACATATACATGCACATATACAGATACTTATATACACATATATATGTATATTTGTATATATAATATATAATTTAGACTAATGCCTGCTCAAGCTTAAAATATCCAACTCATTTCAACTACATTCAAAAATCTTCCAAAAAGTCAAATTCATATACCTACAAACAATGCTGCCATTGGCTATGTCAAAACCCCAGATTCTTTCATCTCCTCTTCCTCCCTCCACTTGGATATCCCAGGGTGAAGAGCAAAGCTTCATGCTGTCATAAAGTAACTGCCTTAGGTGAGTCTTACAGGTCATGGTCAAGGTGGCAGCAGGAGCACAGGGCAGAATGTTATCATCTTCTGAGCTCTAATTTGTTTTCAGAGAGGATCAGAGTTTGGTTGCTCATTTTCTTGCCTCCTCTTGACACAAAATATTCATGTTTGAAATTCCCTGCATAAAAGACCCAAGATATTGACAGAAAGAAGTATCCTATGCCATCCTGTACATACTGCAAACCAATGGGATTTATCAAGAGTCCTTTCAGGAACATAGATAAAATCTTAGAGTGGTTAAAAATAGAGAGGCAGTTTGTAAAACCAAAAGATCCCAGTTTGGGTGGGTAGAGAGGAAATGGAAGGTGCAGAGCCAAGCTTGAAAAAATACACATTGAAGGCACATTCTGTGCTGTAGTTATTTGGGGAGGGATTACGGGCTATAAAATAAAACTAAACACTTTTAGTAACTGCTATTTAAAGAAACCTCCACATAGCCAGACATGATGGAGCATGCCTTCAGCACTCTGCACTGGGTAAGGGGACAGGAGTTCAAGGCCAGCATTAGCTACACAGTTTGAAGCTAGCCTGACCTTCTTAAGTCCTCTTATCAGAGAGAGAGAGAGAGGGAGGGAGGGAGGGAGGGAGGGAGAGGGAGGGAGGGAGGGAGGGAGAGGGAGGGAGGGAGAGAGAGAGGGAGGGAGGGAGGGAGAGAGAGAGGGAGGGAGGGAGGGAGAGAGAGAGGGAGGGAGAGAGAGAGAGGGAGGGAGGGAGGGAGAGAGAGAGAGAGAGAGAGAGGGAGGGAGGGAGGGTGAGAGAGAGAGGGAGGGAGGGAGGGAGAGAGAGAGAGAGGGAGGGAGGGAGGGAGGGAGAAGAGGAAGAGGAAGAAGAGGAGGAGGAGGAGAGAAGAGAAGAGAAGAGAAGAGAAGAGAAGAGAAGAGAAGAGAAGAGAAGAGAAGAGAAGAGAAGAATGAATGGAAGAGTGGGAGAAGGGAAGGGGGAGGAGGGAAAGGGAAGGTGGGAGATGGGGAAGGAGGAAGAGGGAGATGGGTATAAGAGAGAAAGTAAACCTCCCCATCAACATGTTAATGTATTTCGAACCACTAACCTGTTGCCATAAAAGGCGGGGTTGGACTATGAATTTAACACAGTTAAAAGATACAATAACACAATTCATAACAAAAACAATAAAGAACTAGACTGAAAAATCCCAATATAGCTGAGAAAAACCTTGACCTTCTGATCCTCCTGCCTCTGCCTCCCAAAAGCTGGGATTACTGATGTGACCTTGGGGAGATGGGAACCGCCCAGGTACCAGTGAAGTGGCCATCAGGCCTGTTCCTTGTCCTCACAGCCAGTCTCATTGTCCTCACTTAGGGTCACACCCACAAGCATCATCTCTCGGTAACTTGGCAAGGTTCTTTCTTGGAACCCTTTAGTCTGGAGACTAATTCTAACCATCATGTAAGGAAAGAGAAATGTTGAATCGGGAACACAGAAAACCATGTATCCATCAGGGACCATGTTCAGAGAAACAGTCCCATGCGGATGCTCAGGCACCTGAAGCACCATTCAAATCCTTGGTGTCAGAGACCGAGGTGGGTGAGTAGCAAGTTAAGAGCTAACATTGACCAACCAGAAGGGGTGAGGGCATTAGAACTTGCAGGAATCTCTGCCCACAGTCAGCAGCGTGTGGGGGTTCCCTTTTGCACCTATTAAATGTGGCTCTTGGCACCCTCAAGCTATGAGGCCAGATGCGAGCCCAAGACTGCAGCTGCTTCCAGTCAACTCCAAGGCGGCTGGTGAAGGCAGCGGCTCAGGAGTGCAGAGCTCAGCACGTTTCTGCAACTGTTTTGATGATGCTTTTGAGTGTTCCCATCACTACCGAGATGCTGCCGCTCTCCTCATGACCACAATCTATTAGCTCCAGTGGCTTTTCAGCGACTCAGCCTGGCCGCAGCTTCCTGCTTACCAAGAGAGCTGCCTGGGGCGCTGCCAGCCCAGCCTCCGGGGGCCATGCCCCGCCCTACACCACCCTGCACCTTCGCCACCAGGGTCCTGGCTCTGAAGAGGTTTTCCTTTTACAAAGATCATAAGCGCTTGTCAAAAGATACCAAGAGGTTATAACAGCGATAGGTTATTTTGTGTAGCAGCCTTAGGAAACACAGTCTCAGATGGTGTTTCTAGCAAGTCCAGTTGCTTGGACCCGCGACAGCCGCCCTGCCCCTGGAGGTGAACTTCTGGACAGGGCTGGGTACCCAGCTGCCAACAATTAGATCTTGTTTAGAAGGCATGACTCGTTTTTGCTTCTGGGTCGCCAATTTCTATCTCTGTCTATACTCACCCGTGTGTGTGTGTGTGTGTGTGTGTGTGTGTGTGTGTGTGTGTGTGTTGTGTTGCACATAAGCACAAAAGCTGGAGAAGGAGACAGAAGATCAGAAAGACAAATAGTTTGCATTAGGACTTTGGTATGTTTTTAAATGATTTTATTTTATTGGATATTTTATTTACATTTCATATATTATCCCCTTTCCCAGTTTCCCCTCTGCAAATCCCCTATCCCTTCCCCCCCCCTTGCTTCTATGTGGGTGCTCCCCTACCCACCCATCCACTCCTGCCTCCCCGTCCTGGCATTCCCCTACCCTGGAGCATCAAGCCTTCATAGGATCATAAGACCAAGGGCCTCTCCTCCCATCAATGTCTGACAAGGCCATCCTCTGCTACATATGCGGCTGGAGCCATGGTCCCTCCATGTGTACTCTTTGGTTGGTGGTGTAGTCCCTGGGAGCTCTGCAGGGGTGGGGGGGAGGTGGTTCTGGTTGGTTGATGTTGTTCTTCCTATTCCAAGTGTACATTACAAACTTTCTTCCCAAAAGAAACTCAGGGGTTTGTTTTCTATGTAGCACTAGGGTTATCGTTCTGTGGCTGCACTATATCCCAGCCCTCTTTTTGCTTTTTATTTTGAGATAAGGTACTCTTAGAACTTGCTACATTGCCCAGGCTAGCCTTGAACACACTGCATAACCCAGGCACGTCTCCAGCTTCTAAACTTTCTAACTCAGTGACTGGGATTACAGACCTGTGTGAGCAGCACAGTCATAGATATTTCTTTAAAAAAAAAACATAAAGAAAAAGAAAAAAAAACAAAAGCCAATGTCTTTCACATGGTCTGGGAAGGGCCTGACAAATGGGTTTCCTGCAGAGGAAAGAGTAGAACGTTGCCCTGACTCTCACCTGCTGGAGGGGGTAGAGAGGGGCCTTCAGCCAAGTCATCACTTTTGAATGTATGTCAGTTAAACTACAAAGGCAACCAAAAGGAGGTCTTATCCGTTGTCTGTGAGCTTCGGTTGGGAAAAGCAGGTAGCATTTAGGGTTTCTTTTCTTTTTTCTTTCTTTCTTTTTTTTTTTTCACCACTGGAGCTATAAATAGCCCAGCATGTGGGATGTCCTGGCTGCTCTGCCTATACTTGAGATCCAAGCAGGTAGCCACCCCCTTCTCCCCCACCCCTACCCTCACCCCCCACCCCCGCAGACATTTTCCACAACACGTATGTGACGAGAAGAAATGTCTCCCGCAGTGTGTGTGTCGGTGTGTACATGTATGTTGTTATTTTGGTCTTAACTTTGATGCGTGCCACCCACACTCTGAGCCTGGGATACGACAAGCCCTCCTTGATGCCTTAAAGAAGTGATAGGCCTCGAAAGAAGACAGGAAGAAAGAAAGCAACGCTACTGTTTTTATCCCCAGTGTGTCTATGTATGCTTTGAGTTTATGTTACTTAACGTTTGTTGATAGTCAACAAACTGACTTTTTTCCATGGGTCTCTAGGAAGCTATGTTTTCTGCAGATTTTCTTTACTACCCCAACTCTTTGGTAAAGAGAATGCTCTTCACTTTTTGCCCTTTATGAGTGTGAGTGTATGTGTGTGAGTGCATGCATGTGCATGTGCGTGCGTGCGTGCGCGTGCGTGCGTGCGTGTGTGTGTGCACGTGTGTGCATCAGTTGTCCTTGCTTGTTCTCCATCATTTTTTTTCACTTAGACTAGCTGGCCAGTGTGCTCCAGGATTCCATTTCTTTCTGCCCTGACACCAGTGCCAGGGCTACAGACATGCCTGCCAGCAGCATGAGGACTTTTCAAGTGGATGCTGAGGGGTCTGAACTCAGGCCCTCATGCTTTCATGGAAAACACTTTACAAACGAAGCCCTCTTCTCACTGTTAGTGAACTCTGGCCCGTCAGAGTCAGGGAAGTGTCTCTCTGTAGTTAAACTACTAAGTCACTGTGTCACAAGTCACACACTCCTAGAGCATCCAAAGTCTCCCTGGCTATAGGAAGCAATGATCCTTCTAATCTATTTCTCAGAGGGTTGGACAACTAAGCAACTACATAGAAGATGTTCCTCAGGTTTTCGATTGATTGAAACAAGGTCTTACTATACGGCCTTGGTTGGCTGCAAACCAAGGCTCCACATGCCTCGGCTGCTGGAACTGCAGACATGTGCCCCCACATTCAGTATTTAGTCCTTAACACATTGTAAAGACAACAGATTATTTTTCCTTCTGTGATTTTCCTAGTTCAACAAAATCTGTCCAAACACAAAAAGTAGTTGTTCTAGCAGATTCTATACTATTGTGCATCCCTGTATCCATCTACCCTATGTTTCCGAACCACTGAACATTCGTGTGCCCAGGGTTAACCTAGAAGCAGGCCTATTTGATCTTCTAATAGTGAGACTCCAGAATTGTCAGCTCAGCTGACATTTGAGTTGCTAGTGTTGAGATTGACCATTTTATTGTATATTTTGTGGGTCCATTATCAGGTAGTGCAGTTCCACAAAGCCTGACACTAGTCTGGCAGGAAATGTTCATAGTTCAGTTTTCGGTAGTCTGGCCCATGAGCACACCTGTCACTATTTTCCACTACTGAAAATAACTGCATATTTTCCTTTACAGGGACATTAAATAACTGCATCTTAAAGACAGAGGAAATTGGAAGTTGAGCCTTGTGGTGTATGCATGTGATCGATCTCAACAAACTTGGGAGGGTTAGGCAAAGTGACCAATTGTCCTGAGTTCAAGGACAGCCTGGGCTGCATAGTGAGTTCCGGATAATCTGAATTACAGAATGAGACCCTAGCTCGAAACCAAACAAAGTAGGTAAGCACGATAAACATCATAGTTATAAGCAAAATTCTCACTAAAGCTTGATTATTTGGTGGAGGTTTAAATATAATTATTATACCATCAGACTCCTACAAAAAAAAAACTATAGAAAGAAATGAAGCTAAAAATAACCAACCTGACATCTAAATAATTTTAGAGCAATCGAATTTGGAAGCCATACCTGACAGCTGCCCTAGAACTGTAAAGACATTGAAAAATTAGCAATTAGCCTGAAATTCCTTCCGTCTTCCACTCTGCTCCATTTGACCATTCTTTTTATTTTTTTTTTTGACATTTTCTTAACTCACCCTATATGCAGCAGTCTTGACAATTAATTAACTAACCTTCATGCAATTTCCCTGAAGTAGATGGATGAAAAGCATGGGGGCTTTATCTGTGCTTCTCAGGGAACTAAAAACAGAAAGGTTATGACTTACCCAAAAAGTCGCACAGCAAGCTTTCGGAGGAGCCAGAATTGCTACCAAGGAACTCTGTCTCCTGCCAACCCCTGTGACTCTCATTCACACTAGAATTTTCCTGACTCACCACTAAGTCCAGTCCAACCCAACTAGGCCAAGTTTGCTTCACTGACTTCCTGGAGGCATGAGCCTTGCACAAAGTTGGCCAGGAAAAAAAAAAAGATGAATTCAATGCAGAGGCAAGGGGGGGAGGGAAGGACAAGTTAGATGGTCAATGAAGCTCTTTTCACTCACACCGCCAACTTGTCAACCACTCAACAGAACCTGGCATTGCAGGACAATGGTTACAGAAATATAGTGAGTGGGAAAATGTCAGGTTCCTGGTACAGTCAGAGGAAAACAAAGACTTACGTAAACAAAGCCAATGTGTCCACCAGCCATTCAAGACAGGGGCAGAGTCGGTTTCCAAATCCAAGCACTGACAGTATTCCTGGCTACAGCATACAGCGCGGTAGAACTCCCCGCTAAGGCCATCCTGACATATGTCCACTTTTCATGATGATGTACAGCTTCCTCCCTTTTTTTCTTGCATTTCTATTTTCATCCGTTTCCTGTAACATTCCTGGATTCTGCTTACTTTCGCATTCCTCCTACAAGGTTGAAGTTCAGACCTACTCCAGACGCCTCTTTCAGTGCAATATAGTTGCCATAGGAAGTAATTGCTCTCAGGAAACAATAACGGAACAAATTATTGCTTAATACAATCTAGAAAGATACCCGTGCTCGGTGTGAGAATGCATTGTTCAATTATGTGTGGTTTGGGACTATGCTTAACCACCACAGGCTATGTCACTGGTAGACAGTATACTAATCTCCTTACATATAAATGTCCTTCCAAATGGAGAGGCAAGAAAAAGAGCTCTTTCTGCCATCTCAACACAGAATCCACTGTGGCCCACAGGGAGCCACACCGTTCCCTGACTACTATTTGAAACCCAGCTTCACATTACTGTTAAAAACTTGTAAGACAGTTCTTTACTTTTTCAGAAGTCACTTACTACCCATGTGTGCCCATGAAGTCACATGTCTTTGGTGCTGGAAGATGAGATATATGTTTTTGTACAAGAAAATAGCCTTGGAGCCTACAAGATGATCTCATAGGTAAAGGTGATTGGCAATCAGACCTAAGTTGATGCTTGGGAACCACAGTGGAAGGAAATCACCAGCTCCCAAGAGTTATTATTGAACCTATGCACAGAGAGAGAGAGAGAGAGAGAGAGAGAGAGAGAGAGAGAGAGAGAGAGAGAGGAGAGAGAGGCAGAGGCAGAGAGACACATGCACAACACACACAGACATACACACACTCATAAACACAACACACATAGAGACATACACTCACACAGAGAGGCACACACACACACACACAAAAGAGAAAGAGAGCTGGTGGGGGGGCGAATGAAGTAGAAGATGATCACAAGTTCAAAACCAGACTCCATAGTGATAGTCACTCTATTAGAGAAGCATCGGGTGCTGCGGAGATGATTCCGTGAGAAATGTGCTGTTTCTCAAGCATGAGTACCCAAATTTGAATATCCAGGACCCACTTTCAAAGCCAGGCCTGGCTGGGAGTGTTGTAATCCCAGCATTGGAGAAACCAAGAGAATCAAGACAGAGCTTGCTGGCCCACCAGCCTAGTTGAAACAGCCAGCTTCCATTTCAGTCAGCTTCGAGACAGCCTCGAGGGTGCCTTGTTTCAAGTCAGAAAAGAAGGCGCCTGGTGTCCTCCTCTGGTTTCCACATGTGTGCTCATGGGTAGGCACACCCCTGCACTCATGTCCATGCACCACACACACACATACACACCACACACACTGCACACATACACACAGAGGCATACAGTGACTGCATTAGGCACAACTGCTGATTGGTGGGGATCCTGGTTTGTAAACAAGTTTGTGATGAACTGGCCCTAAATGGTATAGACAGGGTTACACATCATTCTTAGAAGAAATCATTGTAATTATAAACTCTATAACTTTTATAGGACGACATTTTTTATGAGGTACAACATGAGGGATATCCTTTGCTGATACTGCCCTTAATCACTTCCTGTTTATGTATTATGTAATCTCTGATGAAACCAGTGATCACATTACCTATTATGTCTCTGGCTTCCATTGTAATTTCACTTAACCCTATGACAGCCTCTAAGGTGCCCTAGATCTGTTTACTACAGCCCAAGCATCTATCCAAAGAACCAATATGATGCTGGGGGACGGGGGGAGGGGTAGCATTGCAAATGCATTTTTTCATTGCTTTTTAAAAGCTAGACCCAGGAACAAGGATTCTTTTAGAAGTGTTACCCAGCTGTTGTTGTTGTTGTTGCTGTTGCTGCTGCTATTTTCTCTCAATCACAATATTCCAGGCTCCCTCCTAAAGATGGGAATTTAGGAAACCTGAATAGTATAGATTCAGTTTCCCTCACCTACTCATCTCCGCCTCATTTGGGTCCTCATCTTTTTGATTCTCATTTGTCAGGACTGGCTCCAGTAGACAAAGAGCTTGTGACCACCAAGACAGATGCACATCCTATGCATGTTGCTTCTGAAAAACTGGTTGAGAAAGAGTGAAATATGGAGAGCACAGGAGGAGCCAGAGAAGGTAGTTATGATGAATCTATCCTTGGGTAAATTTCCAACAGAGTTTCAATAGCAATTAAGTTACAATTATAAAAAGGAAGGTACTTGTTGCCAGGGCTGAAGACTCAGGCCACTGGGACCCACATAGGAAAAGAAAGAATACAATCCCATACATTTTCCTCTCACTTCTACATGCACACATTCCTTATAGTAGGTGCATGTGTTCTTCAAGGCACACACACACACATAGACTAGCTGTGATCTTGGTTGTGACTGGGAGGGAGGTGGTCCATTTGCTCCAGGAACCATTACTTTTATTCCTTGGTGGTTTGTTTTATAGCTGCCTACATTTAGGGATGACCTAGGTGCCCCTTGAAGCCACATTCCCTGCTTTTTAGCTGTTAGACTCAGTTCCCAGCATGTGTTCCTTCTGTGTGCCTGAAACAACCATGAATAATTAACTGCCCTTCCACCCCTTCCACCTGATTAGGACATTGGGAGACTTCCCACCTGTCTTTGACTGGCCTTTGGACCTATCTATCCTGCCTTCTTCATGCCTCCATAGCCCATTACAAGCCCTCAAATTTGTCATCACCAACCAGACACTGGAGTTTTAACTAAACATGAGCAGGGAGGTCCAACAGATAGTAAATATGGGCCACAGAGTAGGTTATGGGAAATAATACATTCATGGGGAAAAGAATAAAATAAACAAATAGATTAAAATATGTTTTTAAATCAGGAGAAGCTATTCCATTATAACATTCTGTTTGAGTGTGTGTGGTGTGTGTGTGTGTGTGTGTGTGTGTGTGTGTGTGTGTGTGTGTGTGTGTGTATTTAAATGAACATGTTTGTGCATATAAACAAACGTGGATGTGCAACCTGGTTAGTTTTTGGTCAACTTGACACAAGCTAGAATCATCTAGGAGAAGAAGGAACCTCAAATGAGAAAATGACCCCGTCATATCTACCTGTGAGAAAGTCTATGGGATATTTTTCTGAATTTATGGTTGAGGTGGGAGAGCCTGGACAACGGTGAGCATCTCCACCTTGTACTGGTTGGTTTTGTGTCAACTTGACACAGGCTGGAATTATCACAGAGAAAGGAGCTTCAGTTGGGGAAGTGCCTCCATGAGATCCTGCTGTGGGGCATTTTCTCAGTTGGTGATCAAGAGGGGAGGGCCCATTGTGGGTGGTGCCATCCCTGGGCTGGTAGTCTTGGGTTCTATAAGAGAGCAGGCTGAGCAAGCCAGGGGAAGCAAGCCAGTAAGAAACATCCCTCCATGGCCTCTGCATCAGCTCCTGTTTCCTGACCTGCTTGAGTTCCAGTCCTGACTTCCTTTGGTGATGAACAACAATGTGGACTTCTTCTTGGTCATGATGTTTTGTGCAGGAACACTAACCCTGACTAAGACACACCTCTCGGCAGTTGATCTTGAGCTGCATAAGAAAGCAAGATGAGAAAGCCATAGGAGCAGGCCCAAGTAAGTGCTCCTCCACTGTCTCTACTTCAGTGCCTGCCTTTATGGTGCACAGAAACTGCCATGCAGTGGAAAGATGGGTGGATTTCTGAAGCACATTGGCCAGGCTATCTAGCCAAAAACCATCAAGGAAAAAATATTCAAGATGGACTTCTGGCTTCCATGTAATGTGTAAACATATGTATGCACACATGAATGTGTGCATATATCCACAATAACAAGGATGTGCACCACACACACAATACCCACCAAACATATAGACACAAAATACATACATACATACATACATACATACATACATACATACATACATACACATGCCCACACATACACCACAAATCATGTTACTTAAAAAAAAAATACATAAATGGCAAATAACCAATTCCTCTTTTCAAATAGTTGGTTTAATGGGCATTCAGAAAAACACTGGCATTCTTTCTTATGCTGTGGAGTCAACTGTTTTCTGAAACAAGAAGCCTTGGAGAGATTATGCAGAACCTTGATTACAAGGGCAGAATGGGAAGACAGAGAATGACTACGAAGGTTCTAATCCTCTGGCACTGTGATACACAGATAACAATAAGACCGGCGGTACCTAGAGTTGGCTGAAAGCTCTTCATACCTGTTTTGCTTCAGTGTGTCTTCAGGTTCAGAGAGAAGCCTTCGAAGGCGACATTTCCCTTTATTAGTGTCCAGTAGCCTCTCTGCATGTGCACTGTTTATGTTGCATGACTTTCTATTCTGCTTTATCTTACAGCTATGGCTTTATTTACTCTTACTGACCAAGGGCCAAAATGGAAACCTATCCCTATTGGACTCTGTGCTAGAAGCACCCACAGAACAAACTCAAGAAATATTTTTTTCTATTTCGCTTCTCAGACAGAGAGACAGTGCAGTGCCACTGTCCCCCCATCCGTGGTCTCTTTTGTACCCCTGCATATTAAGCAACTTTCCCATGGAGATGTCTTTCTGCCGGAGTGTAAACCCTGGATCCATCATAGCGAGACAGATTCACTGACAACACAGACGGTTTATGACTCCAGACTTTGAGTGCAGGGTATGCAAAAATTGCCTGTCACAGACTTATCACAAGAAACTGCTGGCCACCCCCCAGCTAAAGTGCCACCCAAATGGGAATCTGTCTGATTTTCTTTCTCTTGGGCATTTGGGGGTATTAGGCAACACAGCCTGCTTCCTTCCTTCCACCCAGGAGGTATTGTGCGAGAACAATGAACACCCAGCTCTCTATTCAAGTTTAAAATTTGCCATTGTGTGTCACTCTGTATATTTATTTGTCTGCCTGGCACCATCAAAGTGAAAGATCTCATGTGTTTCTGTTTCTTCATGAAGTGGAGAGAGGGGGAGGAGGGGGAGGGCAGAGGAGGGGAGAGGAGGAGCAGGATTGGGGAGGGAGAGGGAGAAGGGAAGTCAGAGAGAGAGAGAGAGAGAGAGAGAGAGAGAGAGATCTGTTACCTGGTCAGAGGAAAACAGTGGGTAGACAATCATTTCCACTTGGGAGGCTATTGAGGGTATTTTGGCTTTGTGTATTTTAGCAGTTCTTTATGTTGCCAAGCAAATCTCTCCCCATTCGCATGCCTCCATAGCCCATTACAAGCCCTCAAATTTGTCATCACCAACCAGACACTGGAGTTTTAACTAAACATGAGCAGGGAGGTCCAACAGATAGTAAATATGGGCCACAGAGTAGGTTATGGGAAATAATACATTCATGGGGAAAAGAATAAAATAAACAAATAGATTAAAATATGTTTTTAAATCAGGAGAAGCTATTCCATTATAACATTCTGTTTGAGTGTGTGTGGTGTGTGTGTGTGTGTGTGTGTGTGTGTGTGTGTGTGTGTGTGTGTGTATTTAAATGAACATGTTTGTGCATATAAACAAACGTGGATGTGCAACCTGGTTAGTTTTTGGTCAACTTGACACAAGCTAGAATCATCTAGGAGAAGAAGGAACCTCAAATGAGAAAATGACCCCGTCATATCTACCTGTGAGAAAGTCTATGGGATATTTTTCTGAATTTGTGGTTGAGGTGGGAGAGCCTGGACAACGGTGAGCATCTCCACCTTGTACTGGTTGGTTTTGTGTCAACTTGACACAGGCTGGAATTATCACTCAGGGAAATATTTTGACTCCTTCCTAACACTCTGCTAGGCCTACTGGCTCTGTGCTCTCAGCATTTCTCAAGCACAGCCTGACCAACTAAAGTATGACGTCCTTCCCCGCAGAAAGTCCATCAGGGAAAAATACATATACATATATTCATTGTAAGTTTTAGACACACAGAAAGGAGTTCAATAAATGGATTTAATGCTTACGCAAAATTTAAGAATCCATTAGGAAGTTCAGTTTTACTATGTCAGTGAGATACATTTCAGACCGTAATCATACCCTTTCCAAATCCCACTTAAAGTAAACCATTTATTTTTTCTTCTTTTCCCACAAGTGCCTTAATGTAAAATTTGGATACCTTTCAGAAGAGACCTGTGAGGTAATGCATTGGAGAGACATAACAATATTTATAAAGTTTGGAAAAAAAACTTTCACTGGATGAATAAGGAAAATAATCTTCAACTTTGGCAGGAGGGGATAATAATATTGATATTGAATTTGGTTGTTTCTTATGATTTTAACAGCAGATGTGGGAGTGAGGTCTCATTATTATTCTTTAGCAATTTTTAAGGCAAAAATGGTATTTTGAGAGTTCAAAACAAAGTATTGTAGGGCTAAGAAATAGTCATATTAATCTGTCCAATATTGCCTCTTACCTTGGTACATTTAATTAAACACATAAATATGTCTCACATGTGCTGTTTTACTTATAATTTCAACACTCATAAAAGTGAAAAATATAAAGCCTGATTAGATAGCTGCTCCCACTCACATCCCCTGCTTCCTTGTTTTAAAGTTCAGAACCGAAGCCCATGTTGTTCCCTTGTATCACAAATGGGCATCCTTTGAAATGAGAGAGAAGGCAGGTTTGGCATCTCCGATTCATTCGGTTCCTGGGCTGGTGTCACTGGAATTCGAAGCTGCAATGTGAACACCTGTCCACGGGCGGCTAGACTAGAGATACCCAGCTCATTTCTCACGGACCATTGTCCAGCCATCAGGTGGTAATCACTTTCCATCCCCATCAGCCGAGCCTGGACTCCAGCCAGGGGACTGTGGGCGGAGGGGTCCAGATCCCATTTCCATTCATCGGAGCCATCGAGTCCCTTTCTTGCTTGTTTTCAATTACATTGACATGGTGACTTTGGCACGTAGTAAGTAAATAGCAGCGGATTCAAAAGGGAATGTCTGAAAGCCAATATCTGAAATAGACTCTTGAGGTTTCAGCAAAAACAATGAAATTGGCACAGAGATTCTGGTGTTCTGACCCAAAGTCATAAAATACAATTAATTAAGTTAATTACAGTGAATTTGTGGAATATTTCATGGAAGCCAAATGTGGTGCACAAGAGTGTAGAAGGCAACAGAAGAGCTACTAGATTTCCCATGAAGTTGATCACTAGTAAATTAGCTAAATCATTAATTACATCAGGAAAGAAAGGGATTGAAAATATCACTGATTTGTTTTTATTCATACTTAAAAAAAACAATTTAGAATGATTTATTTAATTTTATGTGCATGAGTGTTTTGCCTGCATGTGTGTATGCATATGCATGCCTGGTGCCCTGAGAGACTAGAAAAAAAGACATTGAATCTTCTAGAAATAAAGTTATGAACGTCATAATGTGTGTTCTTGTGAACCACCATATGAGTGTTAGGGACTGAGCTTGCCTCCTCCAACTGAGCTTGCATCCTCCGTAAGATTGACAAGTGTTCGTAACCACTGACCCATCTCTCCAGACCTCTTACCTTTTTGAAACACCTACCTAGAAAGAAAATTACCACTCCCCTCCAATGATCTTGATATAAAACATTCCAGCATTAATTTTAAGACAACGTCACTAACTCCATATTTTTCATCTACTCTCAATCTTTTTGTATACACTCTCTTAACATCTCATTTTTTCTACGCTACCCTCCTGAGATTTCCAACACCAGGGTAACACTGACAGCTTCACATGCTCTTGTTATAGACTAGAAATGAACAGGCATAACATAGCCGCTCATTAGTGACATGATCTGTATATTAAATCAAATATGGCTGTCACAATGAATCCCCTCATTCCTGGCATTCTCTTTTTCCATCTCAAAACCACAGCTTACCAACCCTCCCTGACCCACCTACCTTCATCCTCCATCTTCTCCTCCTCTAGCCCCTAGCAAATTGAAAATACTAAAATTTAAAACACCAAACATATAACCATATTATTTTTACTCTAGCTTTTTCTTACTGCATGCGGTGGGAAAAAGCATTTCTTATGAGATGCAAAGAATTGTTTTGTGTCTTTGTAAAGCCTTTTGAAGAAGTTAATTAAATATTCTAGCCAACATTTATTAAAAGTTTATGTACAAGTTTTCTAGGCACTAACCATACAAAGACATTTTACAGCTTCAATTGTGTTCTAAAGACATTTAAAGCCCAAGAAACAAAGACAGATATCCTTTGATACCTAGAAAAAGAGAGAGAAAAATAAAGTGTCCTTGAATAGTGTGGGTCTGTAACAAGATTCTAAACAGAATGGAATATAACCATAAAAAGAGAATAGTTCTTTCTCAGAGACATGTTCGAAGTATAGTTCAACATAGGGACACAGGATGAATCTTGAGGGCTGACCAGGAACCTCAGAGTGTAGGGGAAGAACGAATAAAGACATAGATTATGAAACTGCCCAGTGGGGTCCTGGTGGTAGTTTGGGGTTGCAAGAGGCTGTGAACCAAGTAGGGTTAGCAGGGCTGCAAAGGGTCTGCCCCATCCAGAAGGCTTTTCCAGTCATCACTGGGCAGTGTCACAGAGATTTAAGTTGTAGAATCCTACACAGGTGTCAACAGAGGTTGTGTTAGGGCCTTAACAATGACCCAGGAAACCAAGAAAGGTCTGAAACAAAACTCTTTTGATGGGGGATTTTAGAGTTGGTTATTGATTAGGTGCTGCTAAACAAAAGTCATGTGTCTAAAAAGAAATGTTTACATGAATAATATCATGTCCATGCTGTGGGTGGAAGCTAGAGATCACCATCCAGTGATCTTTCCCAACCCTTTTTGTGTTTATATGTGTGTGTGTGTATATGTGTGTGTCTGTTTGTCTGTGTTACTGTGTGTTTGTATGTCTGTGTGTCTATGTGTATATGCACATGTGTATAAACAGATGTGTGTATAGAAACCAGAGGTCAATGATGGGTCTTTCCCAATCACTTCTTCACCTTGTATCTTGAGGCAGAGTTTTCACTGAACCTCAGGCTCACCCATCACCTGGACTGGCTGGCCAGCAAACCCAGGATCTCCTGTCTATGTATAACAGCCCTCGGATAACAGGCTCACACCACCTTGCCCAATTTTTCCCAGGAGTGCTAGGGACCCAGCCTCAGGTCCTCATGTTTGCATTCATTACAGGAACATTTTTACTGCTTCACTAATGTGGAGTGAGACAGAAATCTGAAAGTCAATGTTGCTTTGTGGAAAGCTCATAAAACATGGGAGACAATAATGGATGTGATTCTGGCTTCTGCAGTGTATAGCTTAGATGACCTCTTTATCCTTCAAAATTCATATCTACAGAATAGGAAAACAAGGAAATATATTTTACAAAATTATCTGGCATCCCATGGGAATTGGTTTTGTGTAACTTGGTCTACATATCCTTAAAAGGAAGGCAGGAGCAGATTTTTCACAACTACAAGCTGACACTGCTCCCTAGAATCCTAGGAAGTAATACAAGCAACTGTCTGGCCACATGAGCAAGCAGCGTTTAGATGGAAGATGGCTATTTAGGGCTCACATACCTCCAAAGTCTATAGGGTAAAGTAACACAAACAGTCTCTGAGATCTCTGGTTATAACCACAAACCAGAGGAAGGTTCTCACATGGGCACAGGCTAGAGATGACAACGGGGAACGACCCAGGGCTCTGCAGTCTCACCTGCATGAAAGACTTGCTGTCAATGGGGTCAGCATCCATCATAAGCAATGCACTTAGTAGAGCCACTCAGAGAGCGTAGCAAGTTTTAATCTGGACAACTGGAGACGTTTGAATTAGATTTCCAAGAATAAAGGTTTTTATTCCAGATGAATGCTGTGCAGTCCCTAGAAACAGATACATGGAATGATCTAGAAAACATGTCCCTTGCTAACTCCTACTGTCATATTTAGAAGCATATAGCTTTCATGTTATATATCAATTAAATAAATAATCAACCAATTAAAATGAAAACATAAGTATTTTTGCTTGTGGGTCTATTTATAAAAGACTCTTTAAAGAGTCTGTATTAAACTATAGTTAATTTTCTCCCATGTAATTAATCAGCAAACAAATATTTATTGAATTCACTGCAAAATGTAGTTATTGAGGAGAAAATGGTGGTCAAGTTATGATCAGAACTCACATGAAGTTTTCTATGTAAAATATAAGAGAGACATCCATGAAATAAAGGTTATTTAACTCAAGCGTGACATAATTTTAAATAAAAAATAAAAATAATTATAAAATAATTATAAAAAATAATAAAAATAATTATAAAAAAATAATAAAAAAATAATTATGTTCATCCAAAGAAGTTTGGAATTAAAGAAGAGGGCGGGATTAATGACAAAAGGGAAGTAAGTGAAGGATGCTCAGGGAGCGACTTCCTGGGCCACGAGCAGGTTAGGAGAACTGTAGCTGGAGCTCAGTTGGCAGTGTGTTTGTCTAGCATATGTCAGCCCCAGAAATTTAATCCCCTGCACCAAACAAATTAGACGTGGTTCCATAAGCCTGAAATCCCAGCAAAGACAAGTTGGGAGCAGGAGAATTAAAACTTCAAGGTAATCTTCAGCTACGTGAGATCCCATCTCTACAAAAAAAATAATAATAATAATAATGATAAAATGTTCATGGCTTCTGTCTTAGTTAGGGTTTCTATTGTTGTAAAGAGAAACCATGACCGTGGCAACTCTTAATAAGGAAAGTATTCAATTGGGGCTGGCTCACAGACTCAGAAATCTCGTCCATTATCGTCATGGCAGGAAGCATGGCAGCGTGCAGGCAGACATGGTCCTAGAAAAGGAGCTGAGAGCTCTACAACTGGCAAGCAACAGGAAGAGAGAGTGACACAGAACTGGCTTGAGCATCCAAACCCTCAAAGCCCATGTTCAGGGACACACTTGCTCCAACAAGACCACACCCCCTAATAATGTCACTCTCTATGAGCCTACGAGAGTCATTTCCATCAAGCCATCCTGGCATCTATCATAATCCCATCCTCTTTTAGAGATCTAGTCACGGAGACATTTTCAGGTAAGGAAATAGAACCTTAGGCTAACATCATAGAAAGAACTTGTTTTGACAAAAACAATAGTGGTTTTGAGTGTTGGGTGCTATGCTATTGCATTGTGGGAATTGTGTTAACCTTCATAACAACTCATAAGGTGAGAACCCTCTCCAATTTCTGTTCAGACTGAAGAAGATAGGTTTAGAGTGTAGAGCTAGAAGGAGTCAAAGCAGCATGGCCTCCAATCACTTACCTCTATAGTCCTGAGCTAGCTATGTAAATAGATAGAGCTTATTTAAGGTACACTGTGAATGCCAGGAGTGGTAGTTCATACCTATAATGATGAATCTCAGGATAATCTAGAGGTAAAGCCCATCCTAGACTGAAAAGTGAGTCTGGAGTTAAAATGGCTACAGGAGACCCTGTCTTCAAAAGCAACAAGAACAATTAACAACAGTAGTCCTTCATTAAATAAAGAGTGCCAAGCACATAGAATATAGCAGGCATGCACTAAATATAGGAGATACAAAGACACACACACTCACACACACTCACACACACACACACACACACACACAGCATGTCTTTTGAATTATGGCTTAATGATGAAGATGAAAAATCAAACTTTGAAAATTATAAAATAGTATGGGGAGACATTGACATAAGATGCTATAGTTGGGTCACTCCCTTCATGGGAAGCATTGAGAAAAACAGTGAAAATGAAGTGAACCCCTGGGGTGATTTTAAGGAGGAAAGAGGATTCAGCAAGCAGAAAAAGCATCTTACTAACAGGAAATAGCAAAGTAAATCAGTTGGCAGAGCAAATACATTCAGGAAGAAGGAGGAGGAGGAGAAAATATCATTTCAAGAGCTAGGCATGCTGGTAAAGGCCAGTATATAGAGAAAGCAGGATGGCAAGTTCAAGGCTGGCTACATTGCAGGATCCCACATAAACCAGAAGGAGGATGGTAATGGGGAGCTGAAGAAGGAGGAAGCAGCATACTTTAAAGGTGTATATGTATATGTGTAGATGATGTATATGTATATGATGTATATGTATATGATGTACATGTATGTGATGTATATATATGTATAGGTGTAGGCGTAGGTGTGTGTATATGTGTGTAAGTGTGTGTGTATGTAAGTGTGTGTGTGTGTGTGTATGTGTGTGTGCAATTTTAAACTTGAACCAGCATGCCATGATAGACAATTTTTTCCTTCTTTCTTCCTTCCAAGCAGCACATATAGAATCTTATTACCACTGACCATGTTTTGAAATTTAAAGCAAGTCTCAATGAGTTTCAATACACACCATCTGTATTTACAGAGTATATTTTCTGGCCACATAGTATAGGCAAGCTAAAAGTCAGTAAACCCAAACCAGGAAATCTTTGCCTATGAATTAGAAAGTACATTATTAGAAATCAAGAACACGTACTTAAAAAGAACTCAGTAGAAAAAGAAGTCAGGCTTAGGGGGATGCCTCAGTATTAAAGTGCTTGCCCTGTCTGTAGAGACTAGGGTTCGATCCTCCAGAGCCCATGAAAAAGACTGTTCATGACAGCATGCACCCAGAATCTCAGCACTGGATAGCCAGTGACAAGAGACCACAGGGGCTCCCTGGCCAGACAGTCTGGCTGAAAAAACAAAACAAACAAAAAAAGGTGTGGTTGCTAAAGTTCTCAACAAAGTACTAGCAAGATAAATTCAACAGCACATGAGGGTGATCATACATCATGATCAGCTGGAGATTATCTCTTGGACACAAGTATGCTCCACACAAATGAATAAGTTTGACTCAACACATTATCAGAATGAATGATAAAAACTATATAATCTCAATGGATGTAGAAAGCACATTTTACAAAGTCCAACATCCCTCATGACTCATGATTCATCAAATTATGATATGGAGAAATTTATCTCTCCATAATAAAAGCTACACATGAGAAGCCTGCTGCTAACATCACATTTGTACAGCAAAAATCTGAGAAACTCTCCATCAACTAAGATCAGGAACAAGACATAGATACTCACTCTCATGCTTTTGCCCCTTATAGTACTGGTAAACTTGGCCAAAACAAAATTAAGCAATAAAGTGAAAGAAAATAAATCCAAGTGAGCTAGAGAGATGACTCAATTAGTAAAGGTTCTTGTTGTGTAAGCACAGGGACCTGAGCAAAAACCCTAGAACTCACACAAGAGCTGGATGTGTAACAAGAACGACTGTAATCCAAATGCTTCTATAGGAAGAAGGAGGCAGAGACAGAATTTTTGATGCTGGGTGTCCACCTGGGCTAACGTATACAACAGAAAATCAGCAAGAGACCTTGTCTCATACGATGCACAAGGCAAAGACTGACACTACAGGGTATTCTCTGACCTTCTGGCATGAACGTGCTCCCTTACACATGCAAACACACACACACACACACACATTTAAATCAAAAGGAAAGAAATGAAATTGATTCAGTTTGCAGATGCCATGATTTTATTTACAGAAAACTCTAAAAGACTCCATTAAAATTCTGTCAAAACTGGTAAAGTCAGTGAAGCTGCAGGATACAAATTCTACCCAGTTACACTTCTATTAGAATATGGCCTTTTAAAAATCAATGAAATAATCTTATCTACAATTTTTCTGAAACAATAAAGTCCCTAGCAACATATTTAAGGAGGGAGGCAAGATGTGCATGTTCACTACAAACCATGAAACACTAAAGAAAGAAATTAGAGAGGATACAAATAGATGCAGAGATACCCAGTTTTCATGGACTGTTATCATTACATCTTTCGCATCAATCTACAGCATCTGTATGATGCCTGTCAAAGTTCCCATGACAGCTGTGCATGGTAGTGCAAATTTGTGATCTCTGCACTTGGACATGGGAGCAGGGGAAGGAGGAATTCAACGTCATCTTCAGCTGTTAGCAAGTTCTAACCTGTCTTAAAAACAAGAAAGAAAGAAAGAAAGAAAGAAAGAAAGAAAGAAAGAAAGAAAGAAAGAAAGAAAGAAAGAAAGAAAGAAAGAAAGAAAGAAAGAAAGAAAGAGAAAGAGAGAGAGAAAGAAAGAAAGAGAGAGAGAGGGGGGGAGGGAGGAAGGAATGAAGGAAAGAAAGAAAGAAAGAAAGGAAGGAGGGAGGAAGGGAGTCAGGGAGGGAAAGAAGGAAGGAAGAGAAAGAGGGGAGAGGGAGGGAAGAGGAAGGAGGGAATAGGTAAGGATATGTACAGGAGGGATCAGGTCCAGGGAGAACAAAGGGACAGTGGTACGTGGAAGGGCTAGCAATAGAACTTTTATTGTTATTATTAATTTATTTTATTATTTCCTTTACCTTCAACCACAATTTCCCCTCCCACCTCTCCTTTTAGTCCTTCCACCCAGCCTCCACAACACCAACCACCCACTCCTTCTTCATTTCTCTTCAGGAAAGAGGAGGCCTCTCATGGCTCTCAACCAGCCCTGGCATATCAAGTTGTAGTAGGGTAGACACATATTTTCCTACTGTGGCTAAAAGAGGCAGCTCAGATCCCCTGGAAGAGCATCCAGTGCTCTTAGCTGCTGACCCATTGTTCCAACACCACACCCATAATCCCCATAAACAGAAAGCTGAAGCAGGAGAATTTCCACAAGTTCATAACCGGCTCAGGCTAGTAGCAAATTTCAAGCTACTGGGGGCTACAGAAGCTGCTGGGCCAGCTAGCTTGCTGTACATGGGAGGGAAAAAAGAACAAAGGAAAACTTTCTAAAAGAAAGAAAGGGGTGTGGGTTTGAAAAAAATCAAGTCTAGACTACACACTGGAAAGACCAAAAACATTAATCTGCTTAAAACTTTACAAGAAACTATAAGCAGGAGGCTTCCAGACATCACAGTCTGAGCCCAACTCTGATGTCAGGCTAAGCATGGATATTTCCTCCAAGCAACAGCAAGCAATTGGTGAATCAACTTCTTCTTAGAAGATACTACTTTACAAAAATTAACTTTTAAAAGATCTGTTTATTTTTCTTTTAGTTTCATGTGTGTTTTTCCTAAGTGTATATTTATGCCCTACATGTTGTCCTGGTGGCAGCAGAGCTAGAAGGGAACATCAGATTCCCTGAAACTAGAATTAGTTAAGGATAGTTGTTAGCAGCCACAGGAGTACTGGGAACTGAACCCAAGTCCTCTTCAGGAGCAGCAAGGGCTCTTAATTACTGAGACATCTCTCCAGACACTGTAATTGTGAATGAAAACAGCAAAATACCTAGGAAGGAAACCCACATACATATAAATGGACATGTACTCAAACACATTGCGACTTATAATATGTAATATAGTATATAGCATATAGCATATAGTATATTGTATATTGTATATAGTATGTAGTATATAGATTATAATATATAGTATATAATATATAGCATAGAGCATAAAGTATAGAGTATGGAGTATAGCGTATATAACATATAACTCATAACACATAACAACATATATAACATATAACATAATAGATATATAATATATAGAATAAATGATAAATGATAGATGATTGATATATGATATTTGATATATGATATATGATATACGGCATAAGATGTATGATATATGATGTATAAGACAATGATGAGGGAAGATTTAAATGAATGGTTGGATACAGCATATTCAAGAACTGGGGGACTGGGTGTGGAAGCCACATCATTTCTTCTCATATTCGTGAATTCATAGATTCTGGATGGTAGCAACTTAAAAAGCATCTCCACAGGAAGCTTTGTGGTCTTAGCCATAGGACATAGACACTTACATGGCAATGTTCACAAGGCAGCTACCCTTGAGCTTGCCTTTCCTCTTTACCTCCTGTCTTTCTTCCCCTTTATCTCCAAGGCATTCCTAGAATTCCACATAGAGAGTAGATAGTTGGCTTGATATGGATAAAACATCCCACCTAGAGTCTAACTTCAAATTGGCAGGATTCAAAAAGCAAATAGATGCCAAGGAACTGAGCCGTGGTTCTGGCATTTCTGGGTATCACTCCAGGGAAAGGGTCTCATACACAGGTAATGCTGCTGCAGGGGGACAGTGGAGCTGAGGGTTCTGTGAAGCCACTGCCTTCCCAAGTGCAGCCTCCCTCCTCTACCTGGCCCTGAGCCTTCACTTCCTGGGGATAGAAAGGTCAAAGAGGCCAAGTTCAAATGTCATCAGTGAATAGGCAAGGAAGGGGTCTGGAGCTGCCACCCCATCCCCACAACAAAGGGAAAGGTATGAGGGAATCAGGGGCACAGGTGAGCAGAGTGAGATCTAACCTGCTACAGCTTTCTGCCACTCACAGTAAGAAGAGAGAGCTGGACATGATTTCATGCATTTCCTTTTGTTCCTTTTGTGTGAATGAACACATGCATGGGAGTATGCAGGTACACATATGCATACGTCTCTTTCCGTATGCGGAAAGCAGAGGTCAGCCTTAACAACTGTTCCCTGGAAACTGTCCATTTGGTTTATAAAGCAGTGTCTTTCACTGGGACCCAGAGCTCACCATGTAGGCTGAGGTGACTGATGAGCACCAGGAATCCTCCTGTCTCTGCCTCCCCAAGGCTGAGTTTCCAAGCCACCACACCTGGATTTTTGTACAGGTGTTGAGTACAGAATTGAGGTCCTTATGGTGACATAGCAAGAACTTCACTCCTCAACCCCAACAGTAGATTTTTATAGGGGCAGCATGAGCTGTCCCAGAACTCACAAGAAAAACCACTTTCCCTTGGGCCATTCAGATCACAAGTGTTGGGTATCTCTGCACAAAGTGGTTCTAAGAAATTTGATTCTGTTCATTTCAGGCTCTCCGTTGAATAATACTGGCAGCCCCCAACCACAAAATAATGGAGTCCTGAGAAATGCCCAAACCCTACCCTACCCTGTCTCACATCCCACACACTGGCACTTTAGAGCTAACCCAAATGAGCTGGTGAGAACTTGTGAGACAAAAAAAGGTAGGGGAGATGGTGGTTTTATAAAATGTTTCTGTATAGAAAGAAATTTGGGTCAAGCTATCAAGGCAGTTTGGCACTGGGGTAGACATCTCCCTCTGCCACTTGTCAGTTCTTTACCTGTGTGATAACCAACAAGAAGGGTTATAGAGTCTGGGGTAAAGGAAAAGTCTTGGACTGAAAATTACCACCATGGGTGGGAGACACCTGCAGCAAGTCCAAATCATTTCAGTAGTGGAATTTTTACATTTCTTACATGTGTTTCATGAAGCGCGCTCAATCATGTCTACCCCCTTGCATTCCTCCCTCTAACTCCTCCTGAACACCCTCAACACTCTTTTAACCAACGCCCTCCTTTTTTCTGACAAACCACTAAGTTCAGCTAGAGCTGCCCAAGTGTGCGTGGAAAACCTGCCAGTGGCCACATCCTCAGTAAAGAGGATTCTTCTTCTCCGGTGGTGTCTGCTGCCACTAGCTGCTCAGTAAGCAGTGGGGCCTGGAGATCATCTGCCCCATCTATGCAGGGATTGGGGCAGGTCTTGTGAGAACATGACCTCAATAATCATGTCTTGCCTAAAAGGCAATCACTGCACAGCACTCCTCCCATCTTCTGCCCTTTCCTCCTCCTCCTCCTCCTCCTCCTCCTCCTCCTCCTCCTCCTCCCCCTCCTCTTCTTCGAGGTTCCTTGAGCCTGAATGGTAGAGAGATCACTACAAATGCCCCATCTAGGCCTGAGCACTGAGTCTCCCACTTTCAGAACTTGGACCAGTTATACAGCTCTCTATTGACTCTTGCAAAGGGGGTGGAGGGGTTTCTGGCCAAGGTTGAAAGCAGCCCAGGTCTATCCATGCTAGGAGCTGGTCAGACCACAATGAGTTTAAGCCTCAACGTTACGTCGATTCTACAAGTCCTTCATAGATCACAAAAGCATACAGTTCCTAAGAGTTCTCGGTACCAGGCTTTTCCCTAGCTCCAGCAGCATTTAAAGGGTGTGTGGCTGACAGCATGCACTATGCATAAAGCTCTTTGAAGAAGTCACATGGCCAGTTTGAAAGATTCCATAACAGTCACTCAGACATTTCCCTGCTGACATTAAAAAGATTCCCAAGTTAAGTAAACTGTCTGCTCCATAATTATGACTAAGAAAGAGACTTTTTCCTTCACTTATAATCCTACACAATAATTTGTCATTTCTGACTCCTGATTGTGCTCATAATACTCATGAAAAATGGCATTTCCCCCTAAAAAGAATTTTAGATAGCCACACCTACTATAGCCAATGAGAAAATACTTAGCAATTTTTTACTTTAATTTAGTATATCCAGACACTAAAAAGTTGACGGTTAAAAATTTTATCATTTTGGGTGATTAAATTACATAGCTACTTTCTAAGTTACATTTCAGAATGTGTGTGTGTGTGTGTGTGTGTGTGTGTGTGTGTGTGTGTGTGTTGGGGGTGGGGAGTTGTTCCTGAATGTTGAGACCAGAGGTTCATAGGAAAACGCTGTACCAATGGAGCTATATCTAAAGCCAGCCATGTTATGTGACTAACTACAGAACCCCCACTTCAGTTGGGCAATGTAGACTAATTTGTAACACCAATAAAGGAAGAATGGGGTCTACAGTGCTTGAAACAATAACACAAAACAGAACGAACAAACAAACAAACAAGCAAAAAGTGTATGAGACCTGAAAGTTTAGCAACTAAAGTTCATGCCTTTCATTAGTCTCTATTGCTTTCCTGTTGACAGTAATGCCAAAGGAAATGCAGAAGCATGCCATCAATGTCATCATGGAAAGATGTTCTTACTGGTGAAACAGACTTACCGGTGAGGCCCTCCAACCAACTATTTCTCCCCTATCAAAATGCTAGACAACTCTCAGAGAGTAGACCAACATATCTTTCAAGAGAAAAAAAATGGTCTACTTGCTGTTAAAGAAATGCAGCTGATTCCCATGCCATGTGCCCAGAGTTCAGTGAACATGAGATGCCATGAAAGCCCGGAATCCACGAAGGAAGACACTAAGCACAGGTCGTACCCCAGAGAAAACAATGCAGAATCCACACTGAAGCAAGACGGAAGGGAGGTAGGATGGCTCTGTGGGTAAAGGTGCTTTGCTGACAGGTCCTGGTGATCTGAGTTTCATCCCCGGGACTCACCTGCTGAAAGGGGAGGACTGAATCTCAAAAGTTGTCCTCTGACCTCCACAGGATTTAATTACTTTTGTATGTGTGTACAGACAGACACACGAGAGAGCATGTGCACACACAGAGATAATACTTTAAAAAAATTTAAGCAAGAAATCCTTGGTTTTAAAGTGTTCTGGAAGTTTCCTAACCTGTGTGAAGCTCCATTTTCCTTCTGTCTCAGAAGATTAAGTGTTCTGTCAGTTCCTATCAGAAAGCAGAATCTCGGCTTCCAAGAAGCCAGGTTATTTCAAGCCGCTGCCTTTCACTTGTCATTTGTCTAACCCTGAGAGCAAACTTTCCCAAAGGAATCTCTTACGCGGACCCATGTACTCCTGCTATTCCCAATAGGCTACTTCATTATTTTATCTAAGCCCTTACTGCACTGACAGAACTTAGCCTGACAGAACCAAAGGTTCCCTGCTGTCCTGTGAACAGAAATGAACCCAGGAGAGAAGAGAGATGCAATCCTTTTGCTGCCTAGATTCACTGGCTGAGTAAACAACTCCCTCTGCTCATTTTACATAAAATATTCTCATTTACATAAAATATTTACATAAGTGATTGTGTGCAAAGTAGAACCAAATTGGCCAACTATTCAAGGAGGACTTGAACCAGTTTCTTTCAGAACTGTTGTTCTCTCTCTCTCTCTCTCTCTCTCTCTCTCTCTCTCTCTTTCCACCCCCGCCCCCATGCACGGATACATTGCCAGTCTTCATGTTGAAGCCTTTGAGCTTTAAATTGAAAAACAAATACAAAGAGCCCGCCCCAAAAAGCAATGGCCCTAACCCAGGCGTTGGTGTGCTTCTGCTTAAGCACCCAAACTCCACTCTGCCTGCCGCAGAGACTCGACTATAGTGACCAATTACAGTGACTAAACTCCATCACGACAAGGAGAATGTCCATTCACTCACAGTAGTGACCTCATTACCTAAAATTCAGGGCTTGATGCATGAACTTGACTAAGGATAGAGTGTATAGGATCCACACTGAAGGGAAGAGTGGGTCTCCAGTACTCACAGGAGATAGCCCAAGTAAGTCAACACTTCAAACAGGAGCATTTGTTTTATTTCACTGGCATCCAAAACCCAAGTTCTTACTTGCTTGTCTGTAGACACTGGATCAGCTTCTCCTCTGGAAAGAATGTAGTAGCTGATGTCTGAATTGTTCGAAATAATAAAAAGGTATGAGTGCAAAGCTCTAGCAGAAAGTCCTGACTTCAGTCCCAGCACTACATATGCCTGGATGGCTGTAATCCCACTACTAGAGAGGAGAGGCAAGACGATCAAGAGTTCAAGGTCATCCTCAGCTATGGACCGAGTTTAAGCTAAGTCTGTGATACATAAGCTTTTGCTTTAAAAAAAAAAGTATTCTGCAATCATCCTATCCAGTTAAAAATCCTTGATAACATGTGACTGTCAGTCTATTTGTGAAGTCCACATGGAGACTCACATCACACTTGCTGAGGGCGGCCTTGCCAGTGTTTAAGACTCTCTTGTTGCCATTTTACCAGTAGATGAGGCTGAATTTTTGCCTGGGATAGTGACAGGTGATGAGATTCTACTACTTGGCAAACAAATCACAAGTAAAAACCACGTAAATCTCAAGCACAGGGGGAAGAGCCTTGGTGTTCCCAAGACACTTAACTAGGATTTGCTCCTGCGGTTCTGTACAAGGCATCGAAGGGAGCAAGTGGCTTGCCGGAGCCGCTCTGCATGGATGACATCACCACTTGGCTTTCCAAACATACCTTCTTGGCTCTCGCTCTTTTGGCTCCCTTCCAGGTAAACAAGGTCTGATTAATGCTGCAGAAGGCCTGTGAATCACGTATTCCACTCCCACAGGGGAAGTCAGAATGTCATTTTTTCCTCATTTTGTACACAGAGCATTGGGGTATTTAATGTGGCATCCCTAGCAACGACATAGAAACCACTATGCTGCCAGCCTCATGGCACTTTATGTGAGAGCAGCTGACAGCTCGCCCACTGGAAGGCCTGTATTAACACCTGAAGCTGCATTCAGAGGACTGACCATTATGACCAGATCACAAGCACATGTCAAGCCTGCCCTTTGATGTAGAGACAAGGAGAGAAAAAAGGGCATCCATCCTTTCTATACCGCCCAGAGAGCAAATGGGATCCCACCCATTCAGTCCCAGCTGCAGTACATTCACCAGAGCCTAGGTTGGGGGCCCCTACTATTGCTACTTTGGCCAGCTGGCAACCGCATTGAACACATATCTAATCAGTAAATCAAGGGAATCCAGGAAAACTAAAAGCAAAAATCTCCCCCCAGCACAAAGAAGGAAGCTATAGTCGTCAATCTTTATGACCAGGTCACAAAAATAGTTGAACAGCCTGTAAACAGTCAACAAGTGATTTGGAAGAATTTCACTTGGAGGAGATAGTGCCTTGCCCATCAAAGCACCTCGGGGCCATGTAGTGCTTTATGGAAGTCCTGTGCTCCACCAGACCGGAATGGCTCACCTCAGGGTGAAGATTATGCTGTGGCCTCAGTTATTGGGCAGAGAACATTCCAGACTCATGAGTTGATTTTCTTGTGCAGACCCTGAGAGTGGCAAGTGTTAAAATAACATACTGGTCGAAATAATGGCTGGCAAGTGCTTCATTTTTCCTCCCTGAAGAAACCCTGGGAGAATGGAGAAGTGAGCCTTTCTTTTCTGTCCTTTCCATGTGGCCTCCACAGAAAGCAACACAACTGTGTCCCACTAGCTTCATGGAATTTTTTTCCCCAGAAAACCATATTGTTTTCCATTTTGATAAGCCAGACTAAGAAGACTCTGAGGTCAATTAATCGAAAATTACCCAAGTCCCTCTGAAGGAGGAAGTGAATGTCCACGGTCACCTCCAAGGTTAATGTTTTTCTAATGAGATCTGCTGCAACTTTCAACCTGCAACAGTCAAAGGTATAAAGCAAGCTGTGAAAAGTTAGCAAATTGTTTGAATTCTTTCCATTTAGAGAGAGAGAGAGAGAGAGAGAGAGAGAGAGAGAGAGACTAAAGATTTTATTCATCCACATTTCAGAGTATATGTGGCATATAAACACACACACACACACACACACACACACACACGCATGCACACATGCATGAATGCATGCTATGCAGGGTCTAATACACAGACCATTAAGGGGAAGTATTTGATTGTTATGGTCAGAACATCAACTCAGAATCCCAGACATCTTGAGAATTCCAAAAACAGACCTGAACAACAGAGCTAGCAGACCAGTGAGATGGAAGTCCACATGCAAAGCAAGAGAGGCAATTCCACCATACCCAGGAAGAAGTGAAATGGCTACTTGGAGTTCCTGGTACTTGATGGGGATCCACAGGCCCACTCTTGGGGTTATTTGTGCTCCCTGGATCTTTTCTGCAGAGCTCCTTGCCCCTGGCTCTGCCTTATAGGTGGAGCTTGTGAGATTCCCCAGTCTTGCCCAATATCACAGGGTATTATTATTACCTGCATTGCACAAGAGTCACTTTCTTCGTCTCAGCATCACACAATTACAGGGATTCCTTGGGTGCAGCACAAACATTCTTCCCTAGCAAGTGCCACAGTTAGAGGCTCTTCGCCACCACCAATGTGGAGTGTGCTTTTATGATCTGACGTTAGGTGAGCAGAATTGCTATGCCTCTGGGTCCACAGAAGGACACTAGAAATAGCTGTGTTGGGATTCGGTTAGGACATACAAATATTAACATCACTACCTATTTGTCATTTAATTAAATATAGAGGCTATCAGGGACACTGTTGCTGTGATGCTAATACCATAGATCACATGAGAAGGATGTTTCTGAAATGCTGGGTTTGATGGTGCACATCTAAAATCCCAGCCCCTAGAGATGTTAGGCTAGAAGATAGTGGGTTTGAGATTAGTCCAAGCTACATAAATAGACACTCTGCAAATAACAAAATTCCCTCCCCAAACTCAGACCATTTAAGTTTCCTTTAACTGGTATTTCTTTTGGGAAACAAACCAATGACAAGCAAGAACACATGGGCTGAAGAGATGGGTCAGCAGTTAACAACATGCACTCCTGTTGCAGAGGAAAGACCAATGCGCCATGTCAGGTGGCTCCAGTGTCAGGAGATTCTGTGTCATCTTCTTATCCCTCTGGGCACTTGCACTCATGTTCACACACATGTATGTACACATAATTACAATAAAATCGAAATATAAAACAAAAAACCAGCACTTCCTGTGTGTCAATTGAATTATTTTTGTCTTCTGCTCATTCCAAAATGCCATTATATTACTTTGTGGTCGTTCATTTGTTGACATGGTTGGGGTTTGTTAGCATATAAGAACCTCTAAATAATTTGGTTGGAATCTCAGAAAATAAAAGTCTGGATCCTGGGGAGTGGGGGGGGGAGTTGGAGGATCAGTTCTTCTATCTGTAAAATAGTTCATGACCTCTTTGGGATTCTACATCGATCACTGATTCTAAAGTCTCGTTGAAGTATCTCATCAGCTCGATTTCATTAGACTATAGAATTATTATTAAATAGATAGCAGTCATCTGGGATTTAAGTTGTTTGTGTGCGCTTTATGTCATGTGTGCATGCAGCAGCCATGCGCATGATCAGCTGTGTACTTTTGCTAGAAATCCTTACTTTCCACCTTGTTCTGCCATCTCTCCTTCCCCCCTCCATATTCCTATGGATCACAGATGGGTGCTACCATATCCAGGTTTTATGTGGATTCCGAGAATCCAAACTCAAGTTGTCAGATTTGTTCTGTAAGCAGTTTTGCCCACGGATCCATCTCCCCCAACCCACTGGTAGTTTTAACAAGACACAAATTGATTTTTCTCTCACATATAAATGTGAGCTGACCAAAACTAATATGTGGCTTTCAATCTCCTATCTGACTACTCTGCCATGTCTTTAAAATGTTGTCAAACGCTCTAAAATGACTGCCAATCACCAGCATTTAACTCTACATTCCAGCCCAAGAGAATGAGAAGGGGAAAGAGGAGCTAAGACATCCTGCCAAGGGTCATCAGCTAGATCTTAGACATACAGCCACACCAAGCTGAAGGGAGGGTGGAACAGAGGCCTGTGCCTGCATGACCATAGACATGACCAAAGTTAAGCATTCTGATTTGGGGAATTCAGAGAAGAAGATTTAAAATCATCAATTCCAATCTCGGCCACTGACACTAAGTAGATGAAAAATTAATATCTAAGTTCTTTGTTTTCTTAAAATAGTTAAGGTATATACATATATATGTATATATAGAAATAGATAGATATAGATATAGATATAGATATAGATATAGATATAGATATAGATATAGATATAGATATAGATATATGGTAAGATCAAGGGGCAAATAATGCCTAAAAATATAAACATAAGAATAACATGTGCCTACATAAAACTATGTAAGCTACTAGCATATAATACAGTGTTACTTGGTTTATTTTTATTTATCTATTTATTATAGTTAATGTTTGAAATTCACATAAAATTCTTTATTCTGTTTTTGTTGTTATCCATGTTTTTATTTTGAGAAAGGGTCTCATGTAACCCAGGCTGGCAGAGGAAGAAGCCCAGGGCACAGAAGTTGGGAAGCAAGAGGCCAAGGGCAGAAGCAGCCGAACAAGACTCAATAGGAAGCAAAAATCATGGGGCAGGGACAGAGGTGATGCAGAATTGTTATTGCAGGATTGTTTTCAGAGACCTGGTTGAAATTGCTTTTGTTTTAGTTCCTTCCTTCCTTTCCTGATTGATTGATTGATTGATTGATTGATTGATTGATTGATTGATTGGAGACAAGCTCTCAATCACACATAAGGTCTCCAGCATACACCATCTAGGTATGGGGGCTGCCTACTGTAACCTCAGAGCTCAGGAGGTAGAAGCAGAAAGACTAAAGGAGATCTACCTCTGGTTCGTGTCCAAATAGTAATGTTGTCAAGGCTAGCCTTGATCTTACATTCCTCCTGCCTCGGTCTGCCAAGGGAAGAGATGGTAAGTATGAGCCCACCACACAGGGGTAGGTTCTTTGTTGTTTGTTTATTTGCATTGGTTTTGCTTCACATCAAAATCCAAGACTTTGGCCTGAGGATGTAGGTCAGTGGGTAGAGTGTGATTTTTCTAGCACACAGGAAGTCCTGGGTTTGGTCCCCAGCATATATAAACTAGGTATAGGGGCTCACTACTGTAATCCCAAAGCTCAGTAGGTGGAGGCAGAAAGACAGAAGGATATCTTAAGTCAGGTCCTTGTGCTTACACAGCAAGCAATTTATGAACTGAGCCATCTCTCTTATTGCCATTTGTCCTAATTAGCATTCATTGTCAACTTCATACAGTCACCCAAAATAAGACACAGTGGGCATGTCTGTGAAGACTTGTCTTGATTAATAATTGATTTGGGAGGGCTCAGCCCACTGTGGGCAGCTCTATCCCTATGAGCGAGTCATAGGCTGTATAAGAAAGCTAACTAAGCATGAGCCCATGAGCAAATCAGAGAGCAAGCCAGGAAGCAGTGTTACTCCATGATTCCTATATTCAGATTCCTGCTCTGACTTCTCTCATTGATACACTCAAATAGGTAAGCTGAAATAAATAAACTCTTCCCTCCTCAAAGTTGATTTGGCTAGAGTGTTTTATCACAGCAACAGAAAAAAAAATGAGAACATCCATTGGGAATATTTTTATTAATACCATTATAATTATAGAAAAATCCAGAAAGAAACATCTGAAATTCCAGTGTGCTCAAAGGAAATGTGTAGACTTGCTGGGGGCATAAGAGCATTTCCTTGGCAACCTGACTGACATGTACTTTGATGTGTAATTCCCCTCCTAAATGACAGCAGTGGAGCTGCAGAGAGGAGGCTCCTTCCTTCAGCAGAAAAAAAAAATGAATCTGATCTTAAAATCCTTCTCAGGCAGAAGTCTGGAAGATTTTGCAATTCAGACAGCAGAGGAAGAGGTAATATAGTCTTTTGTTCTGTTTCCATTTATACTGAACCCCTAGACCACTGGTGTTCCAGTTTTTACCTATATCTTCAAGAAAACTGTAATCTCCCCTCAATAGGGATAAGATCATTCTGTTTCTGTATCCTGCACAGCAAACTCATCAACACTTCCTCCTTATCCACCTAATCTGCAAGCATCACCAGAAGTCCCTTTCCAAGAGGAGGACGTCACTTATTGCTTCCACAGCTGTTCCAGTGGTGCATGTGTGTGTGTGTGTGTGTGCGCGTGCACATGCGCACACGCGTGTGTACACAAGCGATTATTTTACCACCATAGCCATACATCAAAGGTAGCAAGTTGATTCTATGAAGCAGCTAGACATACGGTAGTCTACTGGCCAGACTTTCAGGACAACCACGATAGGCAGCCTGTGGCTTATTATCTCAGAAATTTGAACTATGTAATTACATATTCAAGCATATACCAAGCTTCTATGGCTATGTTTACTATCAGGTCTCCATGTCACCTCTGTGCCATGTCCTCACCCACCCTGAACTCCCACATGCCTTGCTGTATTTCTACTTGTGAACCTTTGAGGAAAACTGATTTAGACAAGAAAGCTTGAGATGATAGCACACTGGCTCGTCACCCGACAATAGAACTGCTGGAACCTCAAGATTCAGAGTGTGTGGCTGTGTGTACCCATGAGTATGGACTGGCATGAGTGTGCACACTCTCTAAGACATTTGTAGGGCCAGAGGCCACATAAGTATTTCCCCTGCCCGAGAAGTCCACAAACCACCACTATCAATCATTTAAGACATCCTCGGTTTTTTTATGCCATCACTAAGGACACCCTTACCTTTTGTTCACCTGTCTTTTCTTTATTGAGTGACTACCTTCTAACATGGTCCCAGCCTTCAAGATGTGTATAGCTTGCTAATTGAGAGAACTATTGATGAAATTCTTTTTTTTAATTGATGAAACTCTTACACAGATAGGTGTAACACCAACAATGTGTGTGATTCATGTACAACAGTGAAAGACATAGAGGAGAGAGTATTGCTATGGAAACCTAGACAGAACGTTTCAGCTAAGGAAGGTAGCCGGTGGTTCCCTGGGGATGTGGTGGCCATCTGGAGACTGAGTAAGAATTCAGTGAGGAAGGGAAAGGGTTGGTTTCAGGTTTAGAGGAGCCCAGGGGGTACAGTGTGAGACTAAGCAAAGAGGAAAGAGGGATCGTGGTAGCAGATGAACCTGGAGAGGTAAACTCAGGCTCCCCGGGGTGGGAGAGAAACGAAACTAGAGAAGGTTGTAAAACCCAGAAGAGCAAACAGCAGGCTGTGTCCCAACCCACAACAGGTGAAATCTCCCTGGTGTCAGCCATATCAGCTATTGCAGTACTTCTGCTATTCCAGGAAGTATTTACCTTCGCGTGGGTAATCAATGAAAAGCTCCTTGGCTTTTCTCCTCGAGTCACCTAGCTTGTCTTCCTGCTCTGAAGAGTCTATTTCTCCCATGTCCATTCCATTTCCCATCCCAGTCCTCCCAATGAAGTCACATTATAATTTTGATTAAATTAGAACTTGCTTTTGAATCTTTACTTAAGCAAATTTTTTTTCAAGGTCCAGACACATGATTTACTATCTTTTTATTCCCCCCATTTTTTAATTCCCTTAACTTTTTTTTTCTTTTCTAGAGTTAACAATGTCTAGCCGTTCTATGGAATCATCAACGCTTTGGCTCTAGGCAGTCCCAGAGAATCCCCAAGTTTCTCTCATAATCTTCCAGTTAGTCTGACAATTTACAGGTTTCATTTTTCTGGACATTCTCCTCAAACATCCAGTCTTCCTGTTCAGTCCTGATGGTTACTCTCTCAACCACTCCCCAGTTGATAGGATGTGTTCTCTCACTGCCAAAATGCACAAGGACTGTGCCACTTCTGTGGGGAATCCATCTTCTTGCTCCCTAGTCTCTCTCTCTCCCTCCCTCCTTCCTCTCCCTCTTCCTCCCCTCCCTCATCTCTCTCCCCTGCCTCCCTTTCTCTCTCTCTCTCTCTCTCTCTCTCTCTCTCTCTCTCTCTCTCTCTCTCTCTCTCTCTCCTCTCTCTCTCTCTCCTCTCTCTCTCTCTCTCTCTCTCTCTCTCTCTCTCTCTCTCTCATTTCTTTGTTAGGACACCTCTTCTTTTTTTATTAGATATTTTCTTTATTTACATTTCAAATGCTATCCTCTTTCCTCGTTTTTCCCTCTGAAAACCCCCGATCCCATGCCCTCTCCCTCTACTCACCAACCCACCCACTCCTGTTTGCCTGACCTGGCATTCCCCTATATTGGGGCAATGAGTCTTCAGGGATCTAAGGGCCTCTCCTCTCATTGATGTCCGGCCACGCCATCCTCTGCTACCCATGTGGCTGGAGCCATGGGTCCCTCCATGTGTACTCTTTGGATGGTGGTTAAGTCCCTGGGAGTTCTGGGGGTACTGGTTGGTTCATATTGTTGTTCCTCCTATGGGGCTGTAAACCCCTTCAGCTCCTTGGGCAGGACACTGCTAATAACCCCACAGAGGAAAGCAATTTTGTGAATTTGCCTGTTTGTAAAAGAGCTTCACTCCATTTGTAGATTATAGTTTACAACATGGAAGTCTCCTACCCATGATATCATTTTCCCTTCACTATAGCTCCGGCACCCAATTTTACCTACTCAGGGAAGTGAAGAGATTGGTTCCAGGTCCATCATTCCTTGAAGGACCTGTGGGCATGGTGTCTCTGGTGATACCTCTGAAAACTACGTAGAAAAACTCATGGTAGTAGGAGGAATAGCACACAGGAGTTGATGGAGTATCTGACCATGAACAATTTGTCTCCTCATACCCACAGGATGCATTTCCTTAGGGGTCATTGAGGATGCTATTGAGTGCCTAAAAACATTTGAGATAGAGCAGTACTGGGGAAAATTTGTTTTGGAAAATGCTGTTTCAGCTGTACGTGCTTGCATGCCTATAATTTCAACACTGGGAAGCTGAGATGTGAGGATTAGTGTGAGTTCGAGGCCAGCCTGGGCTATACAGTGAATTTCATGTAAGCACAGACATCTATACCAACCATCTTTCCTCCTGTACCCACTGTCCTCTCAGCTTTGCAGAGCCCCCAGCTTCTTTCCACACTCATCCATTTCTCATCATGCAATCACTGCTTTAGAATGCCCTTGAGGCAGGTGTCCTGAGCCAAGGTATCAAAGAGACAAAAATGTCAGGGTACCGAAAGGGTGAGCAGATGGCACGAGCCACCCCCAATACCATGGTGAAGACTTGGCAGGGAAAGGGACAGCAACAAAACTGAAGCCAATGTCTTGCTCACTCAAGTGACACTCACAATGACAACATCTTCATTGTACACTTTAGCAGGCCTTGGTTACAGGGATTCCAACAACTGCTTCCTTTGAAAAGTGGAAAATACCTTCCCTAACTTAGACTAATTGCCCGTCAGCATCCAGTGTTGTTAGTAGTCTAACTTCTGCACTGGAGGTAGCTGAAGGCAGGGCCAAGTTTCCTTTCCTTGAAACAACAATCAAAGAAGACTTTGAAGACCTCAGGGGCCATCCCATCCCCCTGTTCAAACCCACCTTTTGAACACAGAAAGCCAGAAACCAGAGAGAAATTTATGACTGACCTTGGACCACACACCTGGTTGAGGTCAGAGCTCAGCTTGGAGTTGTTAGCATTGTTAATTGTGTGGGTGGCCCCTTCATACTCAAAAGAGAGAAAAGAGAACTGAGCATAGCAAATAAATTAACATTTGGGTAAAAAAATAACGAATGTAAATTAGTTCTTCCATCAAAGGCTCAAGGCTCTCGATGAACAATCAGGTGAGTCACGTTTTATTCTAGGCATAGTCAGAGACTCCGTGTGATTTTCTGTTTCTTAAAGCTTTGCTTGAAAGTACCCATAGGGAAATGGGGTGGACAGGAAGGACCTACATAACCAATAGGTACTTTTGATGTTGTCCTGTATTACAGACATGTCCCCAAACCTCCTTCACACCTGCTCCCAGGAGGAAAATAAAATTTAAAAAAATCATTCCACATTTTAATTTTCCCTTTATTTTTGTCTATATATGTATGTATGTAGTATGTTCTTGGATGTGCAGGTGTGTGTATATATATGTGTGTGTGCATGTGTATGTTATCATATGTATGTCATATGTATATATGTGTATCATATGTATATCATATGTATGATATATATGTATATATATATATATATATCTGTGTGTGTGTGTGTGTGTGTGTGTGTGTGTGCTCATTATGTACATGTATATGTGAAGGCCAGAGGATAACTTCAGGTGTTGCTCCTCAAATGGCATGTTTGTTTAAGAGATAATGTCTTTGTTTTTGTTTTGTGTTTGTCTACATGTTTGTTTAAGAGACAATGTCTTTCATTGGCATGGAGCTCACCTAGTAGCAGACTGGAGTGGCCACGGAGACCAGGAGACTTGGGACCTGCCAGTCTCTGCCTGCCCTGCATTGAGATTACAAATGTGCACATCTAGAGTTTGAACTCATGTCCTGTTACATGCAGGGCAAGAACTTTACCAACTGAGCTAGCTCTCCTCCTCCATTTTCTCTTTCTATAGCTCTTAGAATTTCCCAAATCGTTCCCTTCAGACTTCTGCTGGCCCTGCCCCTCTGTTACTGTCATACTGGGCTAGCCCACTCCTGCAGAAGCTGTTTTGCTTTACACAAAAGTGTCAGGTTCCTGGAGAATGGGATGTCAGGAGCATTCTGCAAGCACACACAAGGGCAGCTTCAGAAAGTCTAACGTCAAACACAGGAACAAGAGGCAACATGTGGGACCAAGCTGTGGCACAATCTCCAGAGTCTGATACAAATTCTCAAGGCACCCTCAGCCACAGGTTCAAGACCTCTTAAGACATGCTTCCAGGGTCACAAGTTCTCCAAAGGCCAAATGTGTGATGTCTGAGCTGTGTGCCATGCTGTATCGGCAAGGCAGAAGTACTTGAAGAGCCCAGTCTCCTCACCCCACTTTGCTGCCTACGCAAACCATGTTTATGTGTTTTGTGATGTCTTTTCTCAAACATGATTTATTTAACTTTGGCCATGAAAAGAAACTATAACTCAAGAGAAGATGGAAATGATGCCTGCCAGGCTGACTCTCCTTAACCTGGTTTATTTCTTTTCTTTTCTTTCTTTTTTCCTTTTTTTTTTCTCTATTTTTTTTTAAGTACAAAAGGATCCGGGAGTCTCTGATAATGAACATAATATATGATTGTCATAAAAAGTTCACTCTCCTTTCAATTTCAATTTACCTCACGATAAATCAGAGGTCCACTTAATCAAATATTCTTCCACTTTAATTGTTTTATCTTGCTTTTATGTTAAATCTCACTGAGTTATGGCTGGCACCAGTCTTCACGTTATAGAGAAAATGTCAGTGGTGGGCCCATAATTAGTCTAAAACTCAAACATTGGTTCTGAACATTAACCAGATCTGAGGGGGCCCTCAAGATTCACTGGACCAGGGAGACAAACCCAGGTCGGAAAGTAAGCCAGGATTAGGGAGCTGGCCGTCCATCTGCAGTCCTGATACAGAGTGTGGGGTTCGGCTTTCAAACAAACTGGGATGTTTTTTCTTTTTCATAAATGTCTTTTGTTATTATCTTATAGGCATTAAAACTCTGTTTGGTTGTCTCTTAAATTCCTCAGTCTGAAACTGTCCATTTAAGAACTACAGCCTGAACTAGCCCCGCAGTTCCCGTGAGAAAACGCCAGCACAAGACGTACAGGAAGGCTCACAGTCAACTGTCTCTCATGTGCAATCCAGTTCCGTTAACAAGAAAGGAGGGAAAAAATGAAATCCATGTTATTCGTCGATTGTCCAAATGTCTACAGGGAGCTGTTTTGGAAGCCATGGGAATTGAACACTTCAGAGCTACAGCCCAGGCCAGTGCTATGTAGACACGGTATACGTAAATAGATCCTTTGACCTTCAAGCACATGACCAGTATCATTTTGAATGGTGCTGGAGACTGGAGACAGGGCCTTGTATGTATATTCAAAGCAAACAGTATACCACTGACCTGTACTCACAGCTTCCAGGATCTTTTTTTTTTTTTGAGTTTAAATTCTAAAATTTGTTCAAGTACAACTGAGTGAATCAGGACAGATTCAAAGCCAGTCCACCCATTTTTTTTTTTAAATAAAGGAAGTTTTTTTTCCAAAGCAAACCAGTGTCTCTGGAGGTTTATGTATTTGTTTTGAGCTTCATAGACAAGCAGGAAAAAGACATCTTGGATATTTGAGAATAAAACCGTGTGCTTTTTTTTTTTTACAAGACTTCCTTAAAAATATCTATATAGTAATATCTATTGAAGCCTTCTGACCAAAAGCACACATCCGATTACAAACTCAAAGCCTCATAGAAGCCATCTAACACAGAACAAAAAATATATTTCATAGTAACGAAAAGCTTAACCATTTTTCTTAAAATCTGAACAGTAAAAATAACTTAAATTCATTCAGGAAGCATGTACTTTATTTCATGCACATATATAAATATTAACCAGCATTAAAAGTACTGCTTAAAGTTGGAAAAGCCTGTTGTGGAGGCTGTGGATATAGATTAGGCCTGCATGCCACCTGTAAGGCCCTGGGTTCAATTTCCTATTTGAAAAATAAATAAATAACGTTAAAACACACACATTTGTGTGTGTATTGTTTAAGTGATATTGAGCACCAAGATATCAGAAATATTCAGAAAAAAACTTGAATAATCAAAAAATTGTTGATAGAGCTCATTATGCAACTGCTTATAAAGTACTGGTATATGCTATTATGATGATTGTTTTAATTTTCATATTTATTACTAACATCAGACAAGTTTGGTGAAATGTGTTGTAAGAATATAGATACAAAATCACTATAGAATTAATCTAGAATGGAAAAGAAAAAAAAAAAGACATGAAAAAGATCCCATTACAGGAAAAGCCTTTATATGAGACATTGTTCACATTTCTGCAAATGGAATTTTCTGATTAACTGCCATATATTATATTATTTGAATAACTTTAGGAAAGATTAATTCCAGAGCTCTGTCCCCAGCAATATTTTTTCCTGGCTGAAATTGGGCTTTAAAACAAAAACGTCAGCAAGGCAAACCAACCATTCAAGTTACAGGCTCCAAAACTTCGAGTGCAGGCAGTTAAAAGTGATTTAAGAAAGGCAGAGGGGGAAAAAAATCATTCTTTCACAAATGCGTATGTTAAACTTGTAAATTGATATATCAAAACCACAAGCGGAATATAGTAATTTGTCTCTTTGCCTGCTGTGGCGTCTCCGCAGCTGCCTGCCAGATAATATACCGATTGTAACTTCGCTAATTTACAGAGCCTTTAAGGCTAATCTCCCGGGCCAGCCTAAAGGGCTTCTTCATCCATTGAAATGCCAGAATAATTGAAATTGTCTTCAGCAGACAGTCAGGCAATAATGAATATTTTCTCTGTTGATTGCATGCCAGGGTTACACATAGGGTTGCAAACAGAAATGATTCCAACGCTAAGCCTCCCTGGGGAGGGACAGCCGCTAACCTTTGGCACTAGTCACAATACCCAGGGCTTCCCCTGTTCGTGGAGTCCCAAAGCCAGTGACGCCCACAAGCTTCCGCACCCCCAAAGGCAGCACATTTGCCAAATGAACAATGGTGCCGGTGGCTTCCCTGGGTCTCCAGAGGCAGATTCGAGGCTGGGAAAGGTAGTGCCTGTGGATTTTCCGATGGGGACAGCAGGAGAGCCGGGCAAGAGACTACCGTGGGAGTCTGAGGAGAGGCTTTGAGGAGGCATGAGCAGATGCTTGCCTGTCAGCTGAGAGCAGCCTTTCTCATCACTTTGAATGGCCTTTGTCAATGCTGGGGTAGTTTCTTGCTTCAGAATCGGTACTGCTTCACTGGAGTCTGAATGATGTGTTGAGTGAAATTAAAGCGTTCAGTAGCCAGGCAAATCACTAACAGCTTTGAAAAGGCTAAAGACTAGTTTAACCTTCAGCTGGGGAAAGGTTAAAGGTAAAAAAAAAAATCCCGAGAAGTTTCCTCAGATCTTTACGATACTCAAGAATATTGCTTCTGCTCCTGATGTGCTTTTGAGAAATGAATTTGAATACAGAAAAGGATCCTTTTCTAAGACACAGGGGGATTGAAACCACGTCAAAAGAAGCACACCAAGTTACTAAACCGAGAAAGGGATGCAGAACCTACTGTTGGTGTGAGACGGAAGCAACAGCACGAAGTTCATGGAGCCCTTGCTTAGTTATCTACAGGCTTAACCGCGTGCTCCCAAAGCTACATACTCAAAACAGCCACGATTATTGTACATGTTTGTCTTCCAATACAGTCCCAGTTGGCAATCCAGGTCCAGCTGAACTGCGGTGGGCAGTTCTGGCTCTGATTCCCTCACAAAGCTGCCTCAAGCTATTGTAGAGACCCGAGGATCGGGAGTACCCACTCTCAGAGTGGCCTCCACAGCACATCTGATGCTGGCTGTGTGCTAGCAGGATGTGTGTAGATCACCCTATCGATATCTACAGAGAGAAGACTGAAAAGCACCATGATGCCTTTACCCAGGGCACAAAGTCCAAGATGGAAACCACCCAGCCTTTGGTGCCTTGCTTGGGAATCACATGCTGCCATTTCCTATTTATCTCTTGAATGTTGAATGAGCCCTATATTATGAGAGACTGTGTAAGGCTTCCTGAGCAGTGCTCCTCTCAGGGGCTGGCATGGTAGTCTGTAACCTCAGGGTTATGTGGGATAGAGACAGGAAATTTTCTGGGAATTACTGGCTAGCAGGTTAGCACAGGGTCTAATGAGAGGCCCTGTCCCAAAGGAATAAAGTGGAAAGTGATGGAATGGGCCACGCAACATCCTCCTCTGGCTTCTACATGAATGCATACACCTATATACTACACACACACACACACACACACACACACATACACACAGGGAGGGAGGGAGGGGGGAAGGGAAGGGGAGGGAGAGAAGGATGGAGGGAGAGAGATGCTCTGACCCCATTGCTAGTCTACAGCCTTTTCAAGTGGTAATTTAAAAAGAAAAAGTTAAAGAAGAAGTCTTTCAGGACTTAGGTCTGCATTTCTAAGAACGAGAGGCATTCCGCCCTTTTAGAAAAATCTATATTTTAGTAGTGCAGCAGCAACAGCAATAGTAAAATCTTTCCAGAGAGCTGCAAGACCCTGGAGGAAGGCTGTGATTAACTTTGCAAAGGATGACTGATTTCTCTCGGATATGACTGGAATAATTTTTACTCTCCTGTTTGTCTATGGGAAAATGGAAGCTCATCTCCGTGTCTTGGAAACAACAAAGAGCTGGAAGCAGATTTGAGGTGAGGAGTGTCTTGTAGCAAGCTGTGTCCTGTTTCTGGACTATGATACTTTGTAAGTATTGCAGGGTTCCCCAGGTCTGGAAAAAAGCATATGATTGTGGAGCCTCTATCACTCTTTCAACCCAATGGCCAAAGGACCATGTGCTTGAATTAAAGAGGATCTCTCAAAGTGTGACCCATTTTTGAATTCTTTGTCACCAATGGGCACCAAGGCAAGCCATTAATTGGGACCAAATGCTTAGGAAACTTTGTAGCAATTTGATATTACAGAAAACTTTTTAAAAAGAGTCTCATATCATGCAGACTCATCACAAACTCATGGTGTACCAGAGGATACCAGAGGATAGCCTTGAATAATCCTTTGGCTGCTATTTCCCAGATTGCTGGGATTACAAAGATACATATAATACATATTTTCACCATGTAGAAGTGACTAACATCTCTATTTAATCCTATCAACAGTTACATAATGGGTTAAACCCCAAACCAGTTTCTTGTTTGTCAGACCATACAAATACTGGCTATCAAGGAAGACTGAAATATTCAGAGATGAGCAAAACAAAGTTTCACACAGGAAAAACTGTCCAGAGAGCCCATACTTACAGCTATATAACTATAGTGACTTTTTTGGATATAAAGGAAGGAAAAAAGGAAGGAAGGAAGGAAGGAAGGGAGGGAGGAAGGGAGGGAGGGAGGGAGGGAGGGGGAGGAAAGAAGGAAGGAAGGAAGGAAGGAAGGAAGGAAGGAAGGAAGGAAGGAAAGAAGGATGGCCAAAACTAGTACTGCCACAAGTGAATAGAGAACACTGGCAATCCAGTCCCCGCTTAATGATCCCCTGATCTTTATGTAATTGTTACTCTTGGGCTAACACTGGATATAGGAATAGCATTAACCAGGCCTATCTGTGAAGTGTGAAATTTTTTCAGATCCTATGTAGAAATCATCCTCACAAGCTGGTTTATACCAGAGTAGCCTCACGTCTTACATGTGACATGAAGCAGATGGCTAAAGCCTTAGCTGGATTTCCATCCCAGAATGCAGCGTTTGCTAACTGGGTGGCCTTGGGCCTTTTCTGTGCCTCAGATTCCTCAGATCCAGCCTGGGGTGGCTGACACTTATCATTCTAATTGTAAGGTTAGTAAATGGACACCGTGTATTACATAGACAAGAGCAGGTGATACATAATTCTTAAACTTTTGATATTTATTCATCCCTACTTTAGTTTGGACCTCACTAGAGCTCTCATCAATAAAAGGCGACTAAGCCCTACCAGGATGCTTCCAGCCTGTGCCAATAAGAGTATTGGGAGCTGAGTGGAGCGGCGGCCTACGCGTGCAATCCTGGTGCGTGTGAGGCTGAGGTTAAGGGCTTGCCTTTCAGGCTTTGAGGACCTGATTTGATCCCAAGGATATGCATTTTTAAAACTCTGGGCATAGAGGCATGCACTTGTAATTCCAGCACTAAAAGGGTACAGGATAAATAGATTCCAGGACTCGCTAGCCACCCACCCTGGCCTGCCCAGTGAGCTCCAGGCCACTAAGAAACCCTGTCTCAAAAATAAAATAAAAATGGACAATATGTGACTCGAATAAAAGCCAAGGTTGTCCTCTGGCTTCCAGAAGAATGTACAAACTTGAGTACACTCAGTTTCCATACACATAAAGAAATACACATGCACACATACAAAGAATCAAGCCAAAATGATATTTGGGGATTATTAGGAAATAGTATTGACCTAATCCCACTTTTAAGGTATTTATAATCAGGAGGAGATAGAACTAGAAAGCATAGTAAACTGATTTAGCTGAAAGAGTGAAGGAACGATTGGTACACCAGAAAATGAAAACAAATAGAAAACATATTCTGAAGAGTTACAACTTCATAGAGCAGACACATAAATGAAGGCAAAAACCATGTGAGGCTTCCATTACACAATCCAGAAATCAACTGATCCAGGTAAGGCATGCAGGCACTGCTCCAGGGGCACTGTTATCCCTTGATAACCAGCATATTGGCATGACTATGGCCTTCAAGAGTACTTTACTGGGACAGCTGCACAAAAGACATGGGGTGGTCAGACATTGCCTGCGCCCATACATCCCTGCAGAATACACTGTGCTGAAAGGAGCAAGAGCAAAACAAACTAGGTGAAAAGCACGTGGTGCACAGGATCCCTGGTCAGCAAGGAAAGGAGCCAGGACTAGGTTCATTATAGATCTATAGTTGCTAGCAAAGAAGATACAAGCATGCTCGGTCCTGTAATGGATCCTTCCCAGTGGAGACCACGGGAAACAGTTGACTCAGTGGAAATGACTCTGCAACAAAACTCTTTCTATATCCCTGCTGGCTGGAGTTAGCTTAGCGTTCCTAAAAAGTCAGTTTAAACCTATAGGGCACCAGAGGCTGGAGATAAGACTTTGGTGACAGAGTGGTTTCTTAGCATTCATTCATAACCCCTGGGTTAGTTTCAGTCACATAAAACTGAGTGGTAACATTTGGGAGGTGGTAACTGAAAGATCATGGTCTTCCTCAGCCTAGAGAGCAAGTTTGGGGCTAGCCTGGGCTACATAAGACCCTGCCAAGAAGGAAAACAAGATTCAAGAGACTAAACTAAAAGTCAGATTATACTCTGCATTTGCAATTACCATGATTTTATTTTATTTTATTTTTCCTTTTTCTTTTTTTAAATTTTTTGCTAATAGGGTCTTATATTGCCTAGGCTGGCCTGGAACTCAGTTCTTCTGACCCAGTGTCAAAAGTGCACCACAACCAGACCTGATTAAAAATTAAGTGATAATAGAAACAAGATTTTGATGTCTACACATGTGCCATTGCGTGCACATATGAGTGTTTAGTGTGTGTGTGTGTGTGCGCGCGCGCGTGCATGTGAGATCAATCAGAAGTCAATATCAAATGTCTTCCACAATTATTCTTCACCTTATCTTTTGAAATAGAGGCTCTTACTGAACTCAGGGTTCACCAATTTTCTAAACTAGCTAACCAAAGAGCTGCAGGGACCCACCTGTCTCCATATTCCCTGTGCTAAAGTTATATACTCATACACTCACGCCTAGCTTTTACATGTGTTCAGTGAGTCTGATTTCAAGACCCCATACTTGTACAGAATACACTTTACCAATGAGACTATCTCCCACCCCCACTGTAGATGAAATGTCACTGTAGTTGACTAGTAAAATCTCCAATCCCTGCCCTCTAGTGAACCTCCTGCCCCACCTATCATGTAGGTGGGACTACAGGAACATGTGCCACTCCATGGGCATAGAGTTTCAATTTCATAAACTAAATTATGGAGATGGACAATGGTCATGATTATACATTTGAAAACATTTAATATCACTAAATATTAGATATGGTCAAGATGGCCAATTTCATGCTATGTGTATTTTACTACAACAAAATATATAGGGAGGAAAACATCTGTCATTCAATATATGGGTCACAATTGAAAGCATCTAATTCCTTTTTAAAAACAAACTACTTGGGAATCATTTTTAGTCACCAAGGGAATGCTATCCTGTTGCTCCTGAACCTTCCCACAGTTCTTGGGAGTTACTCTTATTCTTTCCATTAATTCTAAATGGTAAGACAGACATGCAAAATCCCAAATACCTGAAAGCAAAGATATATATATTTGGAGTGTTATGCTAACTGGGTCTATCCTGATCCCTTGACATTGCTCGCATTCTATCTACTTGCCAAACTGAACTACCCACCACCACCAATAACACAAACACAAACACATACACACACACACACACACACACACACACACACACACAAACACACACACACACACAAGCTCCAATGAACTTAAAAGGCATTCTGTTTAGCTGTATATGTAGTTCAGTCAGTTGAGTGTTTGTATGGCACGAGCAAAGACCTGAATTCAGTCCATAGCATGACATAAAATGGGCTTGGTGGGGCGTGTCTGTCATCCCAGAGCTCAGGAGGTAGGAGTAGGAGGATCAGAAGTTCGAAGTCATCTCGAGGCATGTGCCCCAACTCCATGAGACAAGACTGGGTACTCCACCTATATGCTCAGAGCATCCTTCATCTGTTTCTCCCTCGCCCTACAAAAATATTGCATTGCATTTCCTGTCATCTCTCAGAACCTGGGATCACAACAATTAGTTGGCACTTGGTGTTTGTTTATTTATTAAATGGCTGGATTAGTGAATGTACGGTAAAGGTGATTGAACTCTTCCCAGTGACAGGTTACATAGGCAAATCCTAGCAAGAGAAAAGATTATGGGCATTCAGTCAGATGATGATTGTGGATTGAAAGTTTACCAAAGTTTTAAAATAATTAATAAATAAACAAATAAATAAATAAAACAAGCAATTAAATTTTCACTCCATTGTTAGTGTGAAAGGTTCACATTAACACACTGAAAATGTTGCTACTAACGTTTTTACACTGAAGATTTTATTTGAATTTTTTTTTCACTTTAAATTCTAGATCTCTGACAAGTAAGTAAGACCACTCATCAGAGATCTCCCTGACAGGGTGAACTCTGAAGAGGCTTGGAAGGGCCCCTGTTTTACACTTTGCACTAATTGTTGGATACAAGCATCCCCATTTAGAGTTTTCAGATTAAAAGTTAATTTGCTTTAGACCTGCTTGATGCAGACCATACCTCTTGCATGGTCTTTGTTGCTTATGAGGCTAAAGTGTAATTTTCTGCCTCTTCCCACCCCCTTTGCTGGAGACAATAATCCACTCTGTCTCCTCTTAATTAAAGCAAATAGCCCAACTCACAATAGTTGTCTAAGAGACCTCTCATTCCCTCCATGCAAGGAGCTAATTGATTCCCAAATGATAATGGTGTTTACATTAGAAAGCCAAACCTCTTGTATTTAGTCCTTGGCGCATCTTAAACCTTCCAGTCTCGTGAAAATCAAATGGCCAAAATACCTCCATTTGTAGTCAGCACCTCTCACAGGGCCCAAGTCTCAGTTCCAAAAATATTTGACAATCTCACTGGGTGATTACTGGTTTCCACGCTAGGCTTACGGTTCCATTTTATCCAACCAAAGAGGTATCATTGGACTTTTTCACAGAATCACCTATGTTATTTACAACTGTTATCTTACAATAAAGTCCTCAAAGGCAACTCAGGAGTCACAGGTAGAACTAAATTCTTTTTAAGGGTAATGTTTAAGTCATATGGAATGAAGCTGTGATGAGGTGTAAAACTGATAAGCCACAAGACACATGGAGAACCATTGGCGGCTGTAAAAGGGAGTGTCCGCTGCCAGGTGTTTGAGATAACTTTCCTGAATGGTTCCTACAATCATGTCTACACGGCTGATTTGCCGGTCCTTGTTTGAGAGATCACAGGAGCAAAGTTTTGTGGTTTACACTCTGTATTTCCACAACTGAAAACGAGATTCTCCAGCATGTGGGGTTTTAATTAAGTCAGTAGATGTCTCAGATGTCCCTCCTTAGAAGTTCAAACAATAGCCAAAACAGGCCGCAGAGATTGCTGGTCATCTCTCCTGGCCTTCCCCAGAGCCATCCCCAAATATTCTAACTCACTTTGCATCGCACTTAAGATGAGGCTCAGGCAGAGCTCCTCGGCTCAAATGGCTGTTTGTCATGCAAGAGAGGAGCAGGAATTCCGCTTTCCTGAAACCGGGTTTTGTTTTTAAAGAAGCCATTCTCTCTCTGTTCTTGAACATACTAAATTACTAAATTGCTCCAGCAACCTAAGGGGGGTGGTGGTGAGGGGGAAATGCTTCAATATAATCGCTTTCTAAGTAATTAAAACAGTAACTAATTTCTCCCATAATTAAAAAAGTTTGCTCATTGACACACACATCCATCCTAATATCATATGTAGCAAATATTTTCACTTTTAAAAAACACCACGTCCAGTGCACCAGGCTCTTTTCCTTGCAGGAAAGGCACATTCTACCGAGCATATTTCTCTCCTTTCCTTCTGGGTACAGATTGCTAGCCTCTCTTTCTATTTTTTATTTATTCATGTACTCTTTTTAAAGTGGAATTGAACCTAAGGCCTATATGATGCTAGCTAAGTAAGTGCTCCAACCACTCAGCTACACACCAAGCCCTCCTCCTCCTCCTCTACCTCCTCCTCATTCTATTCTTCTAGCACATTCTAAAGCAGATTTCCTTTCACTAATTACCCTGTGGCCAGCTGTCATTGCACCAGTGCCCCAAACATGCCACCTTGATAAATTGTAGAGACAAGCTCTACACAGGAGCTCACATATTCCATGATTCTACATTTAATGTTCAATACATGAAGACTCCAAAGATTTCAAATTTTCTGGATCCCAGAATTCTGCACTGTCAAACATTATTTTAATAAATGACTCATTGTCTTGGACTTGAGACATTTTGTTTTGTTTAATTAGACTGTTTTAATTACATTCTTTAACAGGATTGTTCATGTGGGTGTTCAAATAGCAGCATGAATGCCAGTGTGTCCAGAACTGAAAACTATGGGGTTTTTGTTATTGTTGTTATTTCTGTGGTCATCATCATAAGGTCACCATACCAACAGAGCTCAATTTTCTTTTTAAAAATAGATAACATGGTTTTTACCACCAGGAATGTATAAGAAAGAAGTAGGAGAGGCTTTGGAGGAACATTCGAGGAAATTCAAAAAGAAAGTTGTATCCTCTGCTCTCAGAGAGTGAAGTTGACCAAACAGAAATCTTCCTCTGGCCAGAGGGGTTGACACTGGGTTCTTACTGAAAGGGAACCTTGGTTTGAGCTTTGAGCGGTAACATCCGGGGACCCTCCCCTGTGACAGGAAGACGGAAGGAAAGGCAAATGAAAAGCTGAACTCTCCAGCTGCACACTGCAGCAAGATAAATAAATTCACAAGAAGTAAACATCAGTATCGATGCTTTCAGCATCCGGAAAACTAAAAAGCAATTTTCATAAACTCACAAATATAGCTTGAAATAACATAAAGCTTAAACTGTCTCTTACAAAGGAATGCCTCTTCTGAAAGGATTCCAGAAAACCATGAAATGCAGCAGATAAGGCTGTGCCAATTTGTAAAGCTTGTACAATCTGCTTCTCTCTCTTCTTTCTTTTCCACTGAGCTTTGTTACTGAAGAGCTCACAACAACAACAACAATAACCAAAAAGTTTTGTGTAACGCTGAAAGCGCCTCTCCCCCGCAACAACAAGAGGGCCGGGTAGCTGACGCATTTGATTTATTCCTTGGAAATAGTGTCAAAACAGTGTTTGCACAGCTAGAGAAAAGATTTTTGATGGAAAGCTCCAGTAGGGCTGCGTAAGCTAATTCTAGAAGTTTCTCTCCCTTATCAACCATTGTTTTGAGGATTAATTATAGGTTTGCTCGAATCTCACACTTCACCAGAATGTTTACCCACGAAGACAAAGCAAGGCAGGCAGTTGGCTTTTTCAACTAAAGTAAACTTTATGTTTGGGTTGGCCCGTTTGTTCTAAGTATTTTTTTCCCCCAGCCTTGACCAATTATTTTCAATTAGACTGATAATTGCATTGTATAGTTGAAAGACCCAATTAATATCCTTAAAAGCAACAATGTTAAGTAGTATTTAGTGGAAATTTTATATTTAGCCATCAAGAAATAATCATGGTTTACACTTGTGAAGCACCTTTCATCCCAAAGGATTCTAAAGAGCTATTATAAATGTCATGTACTCCATGACTAATTACAGGTCAGGTTCCTGTCACTCTAATGATGTGACCTCTTCAGGAAGGTGAAGACTGAGACGAACTTGGTAGCATGTAAGAAAAATAATTAAAGTCCCATCCGATGGGAACAGTGAGGGCAACTGAGTCGACAGAAAGCAGATGGTCTGGGGATTCGTGGATGGCGGCTCCTTGTGACTCCTCTCTGCCAGCTATTAGCTACCAGTGAAGAACAGAGGCACCACAGGTTGTACAAGGAGCCTTCTTCGAGATCACTGAGCGCCTTCCCGGGGTCGCAGAGGACGGAGCCTATTAGAATAGCGAGACTGTATTTATTTGATTTCTAGTAACTAACACAATTCATCACAGCCAGTCTGCACCAGCTTCTGACTGGCCATCTGCTACCTGGGGAACTTACTTGGGGTTCTTAGCTGTCCACCTTCAGCACGACTTGGGAAAGCAACCCTGCGTGCAAGAAAGATGAGATGGGAAGACATAGACATTGGTGGAGAAGGCAGTACTGCCAGTCTCCCTGTGGTGACCACCCTGAAAGTAAAAGCCTGCATATGTCTTACTAATACTCCTAGTGAGAACTTGAGAGAGAAGACATGTGAATGGGACCTTCAAGGATCTGCCCTTGGTGACTGGTGACCAATGCATCACATATTCATACAGCAAATAGTAACCGAGCGTCCACTGGATGATAAGTGTGGATACACTGTGTGTGCCCAGTTAACAGCAGACAGCAAAAAACTTTAAGGTGAACCATTGCTCTGAGGCAAGCTTTATTCTGGGACAGAGAAAAAGCAGAGACCCTAAGAAGAATGAGAGTCCTTCTTCTTGGGAAGTCTGGCATACATGGTGATCAGAGACACCTTAAAGCTTTTGTTTCATTCAAATCCTATGAAAGTCAGCACCAAGGGGCTGGGTGTATAGCTCAGGGGTACTATGTTTGCCCAGCATGTAAAGGGGTCTAAATTTAATCACAGGAATGAAAGGGAGGAGGGGGCTGTTAGGGTGTGAGTATGTTTGCCTAACATACACAAGGCCCTAGATCCATGCCTAGCATCTCTTAGAAGCCTATTATCCCAGCACAAACCAGTGCCTGCCACGCGGAGGTAGGGGAAGACTGCAAGCAAGAAAGAATTGTTTAAATTGACTGGAAGCAGTGAAGAAATACTATAAAAAGAGACCAGTATAATTATAGAGACAGAAGATGGCCCCATTGAAATGATGGTGCTGTAAAAAAACAGCAAGAGGAATGTGAAACCCAGAGACAGCAAGTCTGCTCTTCAGGAGGGAACAGCACCTGAAGGGGAATGTTTTCCAAGCATCAAAAAGCATTCCCTCACAGGGAAGATTTGATCAAGTGTTGGGCAAGAAGCCTAGAGAAGCTGCAAGCACTAATTCTTAGTCCAGGTGACTGTCTGTATCTTGATTCTGCCTGGGAAGGTGGGGTAGAGCTTGATAATCCAGGAATGACCTGGAATTCCAGAAGCAGGTCAAAGGAGCCAGCTATCTAAGCCAGAGTTGACATAGTATGTCACTTACTAAATGTCTGGTTCACACACCTGCTCTTAAAGATTCTAGTACTTCACTTACTAAATGTCTGGTTCATGAATCTGCTCTTAAAGTTCCAGCAGATGTTTCTCTTGCTGAATTCGAGTACCCTGAGTGAAGAAAGTCTGCCAAAGTAAGAAGGTGGTCAGAAAGAAAGGGTCCTGGGGTTTTTAAGCTTTATGGGGAAAGAAAGTAGTCCTTCCTGTTGTGTTTTACAAAAAGGTAAGGAGAGAAGGAATATATTTGGTGGATGTATAGTCAGGAGTGGAAAAGGGGTGCCTCCCCTGGCCCACGCTGAGGCATCCCTTCCCTCTGAGGGACCAGCCACACTACATGGTATAATATAGAATAGACTTTATTCAAGGCTTGGGGAGGGGCATTGAGAGGGTAGTAGAGACAGAGAACGGCGGGGAGGAGGGGAGAGAGAGAGAGAGAGAGAGAGAGAGAGAGAGAGAGAGAGAGAGAGAGAGAGAGAGAGAGAGAGAAGAAGAAGAAGAAGAAGGAGGAGGAGGAGGAGGAGGAGGAGGAGGAGGCCATGAACACGTGGAGATAGCGGGGAGGGAAGGGGCAGTGAGGGAGTAAGGGGCAAGAGGACAGAGCAGAGCAAGAAGGTAGCAGCAAGAGAGAGCTAAGGGGGTGAGCTATCCCTTTCATAGTGAGTCAGGCATGTGTGGCTGTTGCCAGGTAACTGTGGGGCGGAACTTAGACAAAATTCTAACACTTCCTTTCAAAGACCCAGCTTTTGAAGTTTGGATGGTAAGATGAGCACACTTTGTCTATGCCACAGAGACCGGAAAGTCTGGAGATGGGCATAGTGTGGATATGTGCAGTCCCAGCACTTGGAAGCCTTGGGCAGGCAGACCACAATGAGTTCAAGGTCAGTCTGGGCTGCAGAGTAAAACACTGTCTCAAAAATAAAAATAAGAGGAGAAATGGGGAGAGAAAGGTGGGCAGAAAAAACCCTGGAGCAGAAAATGGAAGAGGGCAAGACAGAAAAAGCAGCAGAATCCCTTGAGCATTCCCATGGTCTCCACTGGTACCAACTTGTTCCCTGACTGCCAGAGTGGCTGCCTTGTCATAGAATGCAGTCAGTATCTTAAGATACATTTATTGGCCCTTTGTTTGTTTGTTCCTGAGATGGGGACTTGCTATATAGTCCTAGCTAGCCTCAAAGCCACAGAGGGATTACATTGGTGCCACCATGCCTGGCTAACTGGGAACTTAAGTAGGACTCTGAAGCAAACAAATTCTATCCACACTTTCATAGTTGGTGATAACTTGGTTGTTCTGATTAGTGATGTATAATAATGTTGTCTATCCCTAAATCCCTTTCTCTTTCTATTCTTCACCCAGTTGTGATATTAATGAGTTTATAAGAAAAAAAGCCTCTTTCTTACCACCCCATAATTGTGTCCCTAAATCCTTTCCCTCTTGACTCTCCTGGACAAACAGACAAATCTAAGCATGAAATAAATATCTAGAAGCCATCGCCTGGGTTCAGTTCTAGCACAATCTCTTCAGCCATGTGATATCAAGAGTGACATTTTTGTCCTTTTCCAACTATGATGCAATTGAAGGGAGCTCTCTCCTTCACAAAAAGCTTCTTTGTAAAATATAAAATATCAAGGATGTTAGAAGTCAAACATTAACTGTAGCCTTTCTTGCAAATAACAGAGATTCTTACCATCTCCCTGCAAAATAGCAAAGAAAAGTATAGTCTCCTTTCTGCTTTGAAGAAGGAAAAAAAATAGATAGGCCTGATCTGAAACAGCCTTGCCTTATCATAATATTGATAATAATACAGATATCAAATACTACCTAGGGAATTTCTCTTTTAACTCACAAAAAACTATCATGACCAAGACAGGGAGGTGAGTTGATAGGGTGCTCACCTAGAATGTAGCAGGCCCTAGATTCTGTCTCCAGCACCATTTAAACTGGGTATGATGCTGTAAACCTGTAATCCCAGAACTCTATAGAGTAGAAGCAGAAGGACCAGAAGGTTAAGGTTATCCTCGGCTATGCAGAAAGTTCAATGTAACACTGGCATCCATGAGAGCCTGCTTCGACAACAGCAACAAAAACTAGCATAGGGAGTAAACAAGATTACTAGTTCCCTTGACCCAATGTGGATCAGATTGTCAAGTAGAGGAGGCAGGATCCAAACCTATACTGCTAAACTTTAGCATCTGAGCTCTTCACTCATCTGTTAACAAGCATTTCTAGAGAAAAATTAATTGAAAAGGGGGAAAGAATGCATTGACACACATAGGATGGTGAGTTTTAGGGTGAGAAGTGCTCATATTTGTCTTCTAAGAAGAATAATGACACCCTAGGAAATGGGGTACCTCCTGAAGACTGATATCACCACAGGATATGCAGGAGTAGAGAAGGGAACCTGTAGGTGTGCTTTTAATCCCAGAAAGGGATGTAAAAGACAGCGAAACTGGAAGGCAACGACCAGGGTTCTAAAAGGATTTTCGAGTTTCAAAGCTGTTACAGGCTTACCTGGGGACAGCGGTGAGGGTGGGCCCACTAGCTGCCACACATACAATGAGGACAACAGCTTGCTCCTTTGCCTGGAGGCTATCCCAGATAGTTTGCTCTGAACTCAGTGCCTCCACCCACATTCTACATCAGGGTCAGGTGACCCTCACTCATCCTACCTCAGACCAGATGCTACCAGATCTGCTAAAAATGTCCACTCTGCCACAGTTTCAAGTGTCTGGGTTTATGATTGGTTTTTTTGTGAGTCTAAGTTTACATAGCCTTTGTTCTGAATTCTAAATAATCTTAATCTATCAGCAATAACCCCTAGCCTCTTCAGTCACTCTCTTGACCTCACCCTCCCTATTCTTTTATTCTCTCTCTTTGATTCCTTGAAACTTCTGTCATCATCGACTCAATATCTCCTTGGTAGGCCACAATATGAGATAGTCACATAATTCCAGTTTCTAAAGAGACCAGCTGACCAGCATGGTATAGCTTATTGCATAGCCTTGGGGGGTTGTGCTAAAGAGAATAAACAAAAGCCCTGGGCCCTTGAGGAATTTAGTAGCAGAAATAAACTGGAAAGCAACTGGGGACTTGTAGGAGAAATGTCTTGAGTTTCCTGGCCTGTAGATAGCCCCAATTCAGGCTCTGATGGCCTGCATTTAGTCTTTCTAAATTAACCTTACAAAACAAAATTGGACATTTCAACGGCACTCCATAACACAACAAATAGCATGTGTACTAACTTCAAGCCCCCAACCCCTATACACACCTCCCCAGTCAATCACACAAGAATCTGGTTTCCCCTGATTCTCCTCCTGCTGGTGAGTCTGAAATCCCAAATCATCCAAATTTCATCTTACAACTGGCTTGGAAACCTACTTACAGAGGTTTCCAATTTTTCAGACTAATTAGGGAATGCCGTTAAAGTAGTTTCAAATCCTTAAATTGTGTGATCCCTTAGTTTTCTTTTTTTAATCTCCTTAAATTGCTCTTATTTTACGCTCATGCTACCGCACTGTTTCCCAGAATTTGTCAAGGTAAGTCTCCCACATCCCCTCAGCAGAAGTGCTTGTTTTCCTGGGAAATATTACAATTGGCTTCCATTGAAGTCAATTCAAGACCATATTTTTTTCTCCTAAAAACAATTTATTCCTATCCTGCCACATCAGCTCCCTGGAGGGTTTGTTTGTGTTGTTTCTTGGGACTAAACTGAAGACTGCTAAGAGCTATTGCCAAATCTCTGCACAATGAGTTTAGAAAAACATTATTCCACGCTATCAAGAAATCTCTACTGTCCTTTCTAGCCCTGGGCTTATCAGAGCTCAGGTAAGCCAGAAAGGACAGGACAGAGGGACGAGAACTTCAACTATGTGAGACCAGGGCTGATCAGAAGATTTCTAGGGAGGCTCCATGGGGTAATTATTACAAAACTCCTCCGGTGGGCCTGCAAAACCAGGATTCAAAGATTCTCCAAAGAAGTTGGTAACTCCTAACTGGGAGCAGGGGTGACGTAGGCCCGTGTCTGGCACCACCATCAAAGAGCTGGACCACCTGAGGCAGGTCACTTGATCTCTCTGGCTTTTCCCTACCTTACAGACTAAAGCACTGAAGAAGGTGAACAGTGATGGTTTTTTCCAGCTGTAAGATAGCCAGTTCAAATTGCAAACCAACTTTATATAGAGCAAGAGCCATGAACAGGTCACAGGTCATGCATCACCAATCAACTTAAGCTCTCAATAGACTATGCAGAAGAAACATCTGGGCTGTGATATCGAACAATTTAAAAAATAAATTCCTTCCCTTTCTTTCTTTCTTTCTTTCTTTCTTTCTTTCTTTCTTTCTTTCTTTCTTTCTTTCTTTCTTTCTTTCTTTCTCCTTTTCTTTTTAAGGGGCAGAGTCTCATTAAAGGCCTGGCTTGTCTAGAACTTGTTCTGTAGACCAGAATGATGTTGAACCTTCCATGATCCTCCTGTCTCTGCTTCCTTGAACGCCAGAAGATGAGGCTTTTTCTACCATACCTGCTCTTAATTTTTTTCTTTTCTCTTTCTTTCCCTTTTTTTCCCCCAAAAATTATCATAAACTTGGGTGGTATGTTTTTTAATTGTCTAGTTTGGGGAATTTTTTGGTTTGGGTTTTGGTTTTGGTGTTGGAGAAAAGCTCCCATACTACAGCCAAGACTAGCCTGAAACACACAGCTCAGGCAACCTTCTGTCTCCTGAGTGCTAAGATTAGAGCTAACTAGCACAGCAGGCATGATGATCTGGACACATTCAAATCAGACTGAGTTTGGTTGAATTTTTAAGTGAATCAAAATACTTATAAATAATGCCAATCAGTACAACTGTACAGTGAAATTTTAAAGCAGTCCAAACCCAGAACCCAATCAGAACATCAGAGCTAGGTATCCTGGTCTTTCTTGAAACATGGAGTTCTTTAGTGGAAATATTTTCCTCCTTTCGTCCTGTCCAGCTTCATTCCTTCCTCCTTTCTTGCCCCCTTCTTCTAAGTATTTTCCGTTTCTTTTGAGTACTTTTTCTTTCATTTCAGAGCCTTGGAGCTCACTAGCTCATGAAATCACTCAATCAAAAATGTAAATCACTCACCACCAGCGTGATCGTCTCCTATCTATAGCACTGCCTAAATATGGAATTATGGGACCTAGTGGACACAGGTAGGTTTTAATATTTAAATGAATTAAAATTTAAAAACATTGTTTTAAATTCTTCTGTCTCCAAGCCAGATGTGGGGACTTGCCCAGAATCCTAGCCCTAGGGAGGTATGAGGGGCAAGAGACTCAGAAGTTGAAGGACATCCTTGTCCACAGCCTGGGTTACAAGAAACTGTCTTAACAAAACAAAATGACCCAGGGTCTCATCTTCACTAAGATACCCAGATGCTTGTCTTAAAGAGAAGCACGAGCTGCTGGTAGGCACACTAACTGACAGAAGATGGAACACTGTCATTATTTTTTTTCTATTTAAAATGAGGTGGTTAAAGTGAACAAGCTCTCAAGCCTCTGAGAATCCATCATGTCCATGGGAAGATTTGGTTCCGGTGGAATTCTGAATCAGTCTCTCTCCCTTTATTTTGGTGGATAACTTCTGGCAAATAGAACCTCTAAAGTCACCCAAATATTAACAAGAACTGGAATATAAGGGGAAAGTTATAGATCTCTTCTGTATGGTTCTAGGATCACTCAGGGTAGAAGTTCTGTCCTCCCTTGATAACCCCCATGTTCATATATTGGAATCCCCAAGTTTACTTTTTCTTATGTATCAAATAGCAAAACATTTAGATGTAAATAGTTTGCTTTATTTTCAAGTGGATTATTTAAGTGGTTACTTTTTGAAATAAGAAAGAAATCAAATATTTAAGCTGTAAGGAACTTGACTGCCATCTTTGCTGGAAAGACAGGGAAGAAAATGTTTCCTGGAGATCTCATCTACCCAGCAGGCATTCCACTCTCCTCGATACTCTTCTTTCATTTTTTTTAACTTCAGACACTGGAAACCTGAGATTACCTTTTTCATTTCAATGCCCCCTTTTTAATAAAAATATTCTTCTTCTTTTTTTTTAATCACACTAGACTTTAAGAATCAACTTCTTTGGTGCTCCTTTGAGTTCAGAGTCTATGTCAAAATAAATTTGCTTCTGAGAAGCCATACTTAGGCAATGGAGAGAATGGATGGTTGAGTTCAGACTAATTGACACTTGTGACAGTTTAAACGATGTCTTTGATGACAGTCATAATTTTCAGGTTCCTTTACCACCCACCTACTTAACAGCATAAAAACAAGATAAGAAAAGAATAAAAGAAACCCCAAAAAATGGCAAAATTATAAGCTATGACACAGGGGAGCAGGTTGTCATCCCTCCATCTCATCTGCCAGAAGCCAAAGGACTTCTCTCATGAAAGAGAAGCAACAAGCAGAAACTACAAGTCCCAGCATGCACTAGTCCACAAAGATCAAAGAAGCATAATTGAAGATGATACTATCTTTGTTTTAATTAAAAGGATTTTCTTATCTTCAAAGAACTTTCAAGTACAGTACCTCATGAGTCCCATGCCATTATAACTCCAGTCTAAAGATGGATAAGAAGAAGGTGTCAACTCAGTTGTCCTTGACCATGGAAGTTGCCCATGACAAGAACCTGTGAATCTCATGGTGATCTATTGAGTTAATATTTTCTTGAGATTTTTAGTTAACAAGTAAAACCCAAGAGCATTTTCAAATGATTGAGTTGTTACTTTCTGAGATAAGCAATCTAGCTGAAAACTCTGATGCCCCAGAGCACAGTGTTTCCTTCTAGAACAGCACCTTTGCTGCTATAAATATGCATAACAAGCTTTCCCATTAAAGCCATGGTGAAAGAAGCTCATGGTCGAGCTATGGCTTCAATCTGAAATGTCCCTTGAGGCTCACAGGTTGGCTTGAACACTTAGTTTCCCAGCTAGGGAAGGACATTTGGGAAGGTTCTGAAACATTTGAAAGTGAGACCATCCTTTTGGAGAAAATAAGGAAACAGTAGCAGGCCTTTGATGGTTCAGCTGACAGGCCGGCCCTTGTTTCTCTGCTTCCTAGTAAGCAAGGTAGTGACCATCTCTTTTCTAATTTGTGTGCCTGATAAGAGATGCTCTACTGAAATGCATGAGGTACTGAGACAATGGACCACGCCCTCTGAAACCATGAGCCCAAATAAGTCTTCCTTGCCTTACTGTTCTCTTTTTCAGCCATTTTATTAGAGCAGTGAGAAGAGTAAGTAATGCAACAAGGAAATTAGAAGAGACCAAGGAAGCGATGGACTAGAGAGAGAAATTGCTGTTCCCCAGGAAATGCACTTGGGGGCTTACTTGGATGGGTCATCCTACTTATTCTTCAGTCACTCTGGGAGCAACCCTCTCTAAAAGAAACTGTTTCCTCTGAGACTGTGAGGAGAGGATATAAGGTTTGTGCTTCAATAGGGAAAAGGTCCTTCAAAACAGCTCATGGAAAATGTCAATCCAGAAGAGGTCCACAGAAACAAACTGCCCATCAATACCAGAGGGGAGGGGAGAAGAGGAGGAAGGGGGAGAGAGGGAGGGAGAGTAAAGAGGCCAGAGGCGAATGTCAATATAAGGTGTCTTCCCCGTTTCTCTCCACATTATATTTTTTAGGCAAGGTCTCTCATTGAGCTTGGAATTCATCAATACATCTAGGCTGGGTAGCCAAGGTATTCCACCGACCTCCCTGTATCCCTGCAGACCCCCACTGCAGCACTAGGGTTACAGACATACAGTGTTGGCAACTTAATTTTTGTGTTCATACTGAGGATTTGAACTCAGGTTCTCTTGCTTATATAGCAGACACTTTTCCTGACATCTCCCAAGCCCCAATATCCTAGTTTTTAACCAATAAATCCAACCACACTAAGCATACAGTCCTTACTCTACAGCATCGTTTCTCATATTTCCTTTGTATTTGTTTCTGATTCAGTTATCACTAAAATACACATTTTAATTGGATTATGCAAGATTCAAACTTCTGCTGTAAACATTTCAGCAAACATTTCTGTGCACTCACCTACAACAATTCCACAAACACTTCGAGAAAACTCAGGGCAGTTTTGGCAGCTTCTCCATCCATAAGGAGAATTTTTTAAACCCCACAAGAAAATTTTGCTGCAAGCTATTTAGCAAAAGTTCAGTATTTATAATTTTTTTTGCTTTTTGTTGCCTTTTGTTTATACATCCTGAAGTGTGTTTTGTACCCTTCTGTGTGCTTCTAGGGGCAGTACATGGTCCAGAAACAATCCGTATATTCTTAATCTTGCTAGTAGATCACCTCCTTCAGAAAGAGAAACATCAAAATGAATCCTGGCTATCCCCTCCTTCCAGCAAATACAGCAACTATTTGCTCACTTAGGTTTCCTTTCTTGTTCCCTGTAGGTGGCCCACGTGTCAGCACTGAACCATAAGTCCTTGGCTTCTCCTGCAATTCCAATCTATCCTTCACTATTTCCTTTTTAAGAGATGTTATCTTCTCTTTGCTATGATGTTCTTAATTGTTTCATTGCTAACAAGCTCACAAGTGAATCATAAATTCACATGTGTCATCACTTGGACATCAACATCATCCCTGGGACATCAACATTTACTCCTGGGTTCCTATAAAACACCAGCTAGGTATGACAGCCCATACCTATAACCCCTGAACTAGGGAGACTAAGGCAAGAGCATCTCGAATTTGAAGCCAGTCTGGACAACACAGAAATACCTTGTAATAAAAGCATAATAATAATCAAGTGAGGACTGAAGAGATATTTAGTCCAATCAAGTATTTGCTGTGTAAGCATGAGGATCTGAGTTTGACCCCAGAACTCAAAATTTAAAAGTTCAGGCTTGGTGGCACATGCCTGTCATCCAAACACCGGGGAGATGGCACCAATGGCTCCCAGAGGAGCCAAGGTTTTAAACAACCATCAAAGATTGCTTTAGCATATCTAGTAGGCTAATATGTAATATATTTAAATTCAATATATTCAATATAGACTTATGTTCTTATAGAATCAAAGTTAATCTATGTCCAAAGAAGGTTTAGGCTGAGTCAGGTGGCTGTGCTGTGACAGAACAGAACTAAGAGGCTATCTTTTCCTACAGAAATGTTTTATTCTGCACCCGTGGACAGAATTTGTTACTCTGCCTAGCGTTATGAAGCCACATGTCATGTGAGTTTCAGAAAGAGGATGAGTCTAAATATCACAGCAACCACTGCCTCTAGAGGAGGGAAAGGTCATCAGAGGACCGCATCCTTCTGTGTCTTCTCTATAAAGGCCTCTTCACATGTGAAAGCTTACCTGTGAAGCAAATTATCCAAGAGAAGAGCATCTCTAATTACCAAGGGTTATCTAAAGTCCCCATGATTCCAAAGCTGCAAAGATAGGGAATGAGAATACTTCTTAATTACTCACTGACTTGAGAGTTGATGTCTGCTGTCATCTCTAATGATAAAACACAGACAGTCCAAGGAGAAGAGGAACTGTGATATAACCATCATTCCCATTATGGACCACTGTTTTGGTGCTGGGCATATGGGAATCATTTAACACTAACTGTAAAACTAGTATCTTAAAAGGCTGATGAGTTAATAGGATAAAACTAATTGATTTCCATACAGCAATATAGCAAGCATCCTTCCATCCAGATCCTAAAGACTCTGGGACCATTCACTTGCTTAGGGTTACTGAGAGGCAAAAAGGCATTACGACTTGACTTGGTATAGTTAAAAGGAAGTGGAAATGCCTGGCTTGACTCCAGAGAGTTCTGAACATGTTTTAAAATGTCTCTCCAACTATCCTCCAGAGAAAGGATCATATTTGTTTTTGTATGGTCCTAAGTGGAAAGGAACATTTTAGCCTAGCATGTAGATAGGGTTTATGGCTTAGAGGGGAATGGGCTTCCTCACAAGGAAAAGAGAGTTTGTCACTGGAGGACTGAATGTTGAACTGCATTAATGAATACATTATTCATCTGTGATAAATGAAGTGCTGAATATCAAGCACTAGTAATAAACTAGGTGTATGTGCACATGCAATAAATAACCTGGCGTGTACCAGATGTAGTGGATAATGCCTATAATCCCAGTACAGGGAACCAAGGTAAGAAGACAGCCATAAGTTCAAGGCCAGCCTAGACTAGAGAGTGAAATCCTATCTCAAAACAAAATAAAACCATTAAACCAAAGAGAATAATGCATTGAGTTGAAATCTTAATGGCATAGAGAAAGCATTAAAAGAACATCAAAGACAGCTGCTAACTTTCACATGTCACCATGGCCAGCTTGAAGGGTAGGGCAGAGGTTCAGAAGAGCAAGAAAGAAGAGAGAAAGGACATGTGTCTGTGCATTCCAGGCCTGCAGGCTAGAATGCTCACACCTGCTGTGATGGAGGTTTCTCAGAGCCCATTCAAAAGCAGAGGAGTGGTTAGGCACCCCACCCCCACTCCAGCATTTAGGAACCCATTCTGGAATTTGTTAAGAAGACAATGCACACCAGTCAAAGAATTTGCTCACAAGGAAGCAATCCTCCCCTACACTCAACAAAGTAGGGAATCGTTTAGGGAAGCTGGGAAATTGCCCAAAACAAACATCAAATTCCCTTTCCAGGAAGAGGAACAGAAGACAAGGAAATGAGGCATCACGAGGAAGGTGGGGCATGGGGAAAGAATATAGTAATGTCACTAGAAGCCTACACTGAGGCAGAGGGACAGGCAGAAAGACAGAGACATATCATTGTACCATACAGGAGACTTGTTATTTGAGAGTGAAATACAAAACTTAAATACAATTTAAAATTATTGCTATGTAAGGTATTAACAGTCTCTGGGAGTGGGCTGTTGGGAGGGTCCAATGAAGACAAGTTCAATTCACAGCCACTGTGGAGTGTTGCTGTGAACCTGAGCGCTTAGAGGCAGGTGGGTCCCAGGGGCCCACTGTCTAGCCAACCTAGCCTGATCAGCAAGTTCCAGGTTCAGTCTCCAAAACTAAGGCGAAGAGCAATTGAGGAAGACAAAGGATATCGACCTCTGGCCTCCATATGCACACATTTGAACACAGTTGGCCTGTGACACACACACGCAGGAAAGAAAATGTCTGAGTCAGAAGGAGAAGCTGAGAGAGTATAGTGACTGGTATCTCTCATGGTCTCTTGGAGGGAAGGTGCTTAGTTCTATACTCAGGGATTTCCCACTGTGTCATGTCTGTGGTTCAAGCTGTGATGTTTGCTCCTCTGTAACAATTGCTACTTGTACTCACTTGGGCCTTCTTCCCTGGAGACCAGGATGGTAATTATTTGTTTTGATTTACAGATCATTTCCTTTCACAGTTCCTGCTGGTCTTGGATGCTTTACACAGGGAAAAAGTCAAAGGGAATCTGGAAAGTCGTTCACAGCAGGAGATAGTATCAACAGGACTACTCTCAAGATAGATTTCCAAGTGGCAGATCTGAACCGAGAATAACCTGCATGTGACGAGGTTAACACAAGTATTAGAACCCAGGCCGAGTCATGACAGGAAGCACAGCATCGTGGTTTTCGGGAAATTCAATTTGACTGAAGACTAGTAGAGAATTTTCATTTTCTTATAGCCACTCAGCAAAAAGTTGAATATCAACAATGGGCTTTTTATTATTATTATTATTATTATTATTATTATTATTATTATTATTATTATTTATTATTATTATTATTCTCTATTCATGTTGCCTCAAACAACACATTTGTTTGCTTTGCATAAGCTTACCCTTAAGAAGATACTCATATGTAACTTTGAAGAATACAATGTAAGTTTCATAGATGTGAAAGCTAATCGGTATGCCTGAATAAATAGGGAAGTCAGTGGACTTTCTCATAAAATCTTCTTAGACAATTCAATTCAACCTTCTTAGACAATTCAGCAGGAAAGAAAGACAGACTTTGCCATTTAAACTCCCAAATCTATCCTAGGAAGTGCATTTTAGCTGTGTGTGTGTGTGTGTGTGTGTGTGTGTGTGTGTGTGTGTGTGTGTGTGTGTATGTGTGCTGTGTGTGTGTGTGTGTGTGTGTGTGTGTGTGTGTGTCTATGTGTATGCTCCTGTGTGAGCACACATTCTTGAAGAGCCAGATGTCAGCTGTGCCTTTCTCCATCACTCTCCAAATTCTGTTTTGAGACAGGATCTCTCACTGAACCTAGAGGTCAGGATCTGGCCAAACTGGCTAGCCAGGTAGCAGGTTCCAGAAACCCATCTGTCTCTGTCTTGCAAACACAATATACCTCACCCAGATTTTTACACAGATGTTAGGGATTCAGACTCAGGTCCTCATGCAAGCACTTCACCAGTTGAGCCATCTCCCCAGCCCCCATTTAACATCTTAAATCATAATAAGAATTACTCTATAAACTCATTACTCACACTCAGTGGCTATACATACTGTGAACTAAGGTGCTCAAAGCAAATGATTCATTGATAATAAAGCATTGTAGCTATTTTTAGAATAAGTTATGATAAAATATATGTAATAATCATAACAAATTAATAAATCTACCAACTTACACTATTATAATAACCTTGAAGTAGATTATACTTGATGTTAAAATTAAAATTCAACATTATGTGAATATCAAGTAAATTAATATTTGACAAATTCTTATCATGTTCTTTCTTCTCTTAAAGAAAGAATTTCCCATTTTCAAATTCTCAGTATCCTCCAAAGAACAATTTCACTTAAAACTACTTACTAAATGGAACAGGTTGATACCCATTTGCAACCTCAGCACTCAGGAAGCTAATGCAGTAGGACCCTGGGTTTAAGACAAGTCTAGACTATATAGCTCTGAATAGCAAGATATTGTATCAAAAAATATTCCTAGTAAAGGCTAATTATTTCTATCCAAATGCTAAAAATAAAAACCCAAGTTCTCATATTCCTTGAGCACAGGATTTCCAAACTTGAAAGCAAAAAGTCAATGAGTCAATGGTGGGAACCTGGCAGAACAAGCAGGTCTACACATATGCAGCCAGGAAGCAGAGAAAAGATGCTGGTTCCAGCTGGGATTTTTTTTCCCTTTTTCCTTTTTAGTCTATGTTCCCCAGGGTGTGGAATGATACCACTACATTCAGGATGGGTCTTCCCTCCTCGGTTTCTCTTCGGGAATACCCTCACAGACATACACAGAGTTGTATCTCCTGGGCGATTCTAGACCTGGATGAATACTCACCATCACAATTACAAAGCACATCATAAGATTATATTATGAGCCCATCTATACATCACGTATGAATGAAACATCCACCATCCACCAACGGTTGTGCTGGCGTCTGGGAACATGAGAAGAAAGGAACCATCACTATGCTCACTGGAGGTAGGTAGTGTTCAGACTTCAGTTCTAAGGACTAAGCTCTCCCCCATGCTTTCCCAATATATACAAAACTCATTCGGGGACACCAAATGGTGATCTCATGCTGGCTAGCTGCCCCATAGCTTCAGAATTCAGGGACAACATTAGAGGTTCACTAATAACTGAATAGAGGTTCACAAATAGCCAGTGAGGACTCAAGAAGCCAACTGAACGGCACACATTTACAGCAGGTTCTAGGAAGGCCATTCTGTATGCAGTTACTGAAATTCAGGCACGTACAAATTCTTAGACTTTCATAAAAATAAAAATAAAATAAATTTTAAACTAAGGTATTGATCTGGACTTTGTGTGTTGAAGGGAGTACAGGAAGGCTTTTCAGAGCTAACTCCCCTTACATGGTAGTGTTGCCAAAACATAATTTTGTCCAAATCATGGATGGTAGATTAATTTAGTTTTCATTTAGCTTTGGCTTTAGCTTTAGTTAAGTTTAGCTTTTCAGTCATTAAGTTTAATGCTTTGACGTATTACAAAAAGTTTTTCATAATCTGTCATAGCCTTCTAAAAAGAAATGAGCTCACTAACCCCTAAATATATTGCTGAATGCAAGTTTCCATTGCTTTTCATCTTTAAAATCTTTCTGCTTCAAGACTTGATGTGCCATGATAAGGGGAATACAGAGTGGGGGGGGGCTTCAGGGATTCCACCCTCCCAGAGGAGAAGGAGAGAGGAAATGGGGGGGAAGAATGTGGAAGGGGTGACCAGGAGGGAGACAGTGAGCTGAGCAGGATGTAAAGTGAATAAAAGAAAAACCTCGGGGAATCTTCAGACAAATTTAAAAAAAATGTACTTCAATGTATTATCTGTGCTGTGAACATAGAAATGTTTGATTAATTATTTAAGGACCAAAGGTGAACTTTTTCTATATTAGAAAGTTCATGAGAAACAGGCAACAGGGTGTCTGTTGTATTTACACCTAAATATGTTAGAGAGTTTGAGGGCATTCAAGTCAAAATATATTTAAGAAGAGAAATTAGTTGATGTTTCAGGGGATCCCTCTTTCCTTTCTCTTAAAAAAAAATGGGAAAGGTACCCCTAGGGGAAAAGTCTCTGTAGTTGGTGCTGATGAAAAGGTAACAAACACTTTTCTTTGAGGTTGTGGACATTGGTAGATCTCTCATGCTCCAGGGGACGGTCTCACACACAGTCGTATGCTGATTGATGGGCAGCACTGACTGGACAAAGTGATACGTGTGTGTGTGTGTGTGTGTGTGTGTGTGTGTGTGTGTGTGTGTTTATCCCCATGAGGTTGGCAGAGAGATGTATTAGGACAATGGTTCTCAACCTGTGGATAATGACCCCTTTAGGGGTCAAGTAACCATGTCATAGGGGTTGTATATCAAAAATCTAGCATATCAGGAATTTAAATTATGATTCATAGCAGTGGCAAAATAAAGTAGCAATAAAATCATTTTATGGTTGGGGTCACCACAGCATGAGAAACTACATTAAAGAGTTACAGTATTAGGAAGGTTGAGAACCACTGTATTAGGAGGATGGGGTTGGGGGAGTTGGTAAAGAAATGGTGGTGCATTTGAACAAAATGCAGTGTATACATGCGGAAATTCACAAAGAATAAATAAAAGTATTTTCCAAATAAAAAGGTAAAAACAAGCAAAAGGAGCTTCAGTCTGAAGATAAGAGAGATATTTGTCTCTTTCATAAATTATGAATCAGTTAGTATCTTAGATTCTAGAGTAAAAGCAAGATGATCAAAATAGATTCAATTTTTATAATTCCCAATGTGCCCCAGGGTAGACTCTTAAAAAAGAAGACAGAAAAAGGTAGGAAACAATAATTGAAAGAAAATTTTTATTTTAATTAATTTGTTCTAAAGCATTTTTTATTTGGTGTGATTTGAGGTGGGTTTTACAGTCAATTACACTGAGTAAGACATTTAATAAGCATGCTGAACTCCGAAACACAGCGACCCAACTTCACACACTCTCTTAATACCTGGTTGGTAAACCTAAACAAATAGATTTATAATGACTTGTAGACAATTCCCATGCAATAGCCATATTATTAAATCTAAAGCATCATTAAAGGTTAATTATATTTAAAATTATTGAGATTTAACAATGATGTAATATACAGAGAAGATATTTATCTCCTGTGTGTGCTGTAATTACAAAACCTCAGTGAATTTCTCTCTTTAATACCCCCATTCTCCTGGCTAAATAGCCCTTCTGACTGAATCCTACGCCCACAACTCAGCGTGACTCTCTCTACTTCAGACCTTTAAAATCTCCCTTATCCATCTTTCCTTCTTCTCCATCTTTACCCAAGATCTTGTCAATATCTTCAAAGAGAAAATTGTCTCTGTGTGGGGAGAGTTCCCACCCTCTCCTCGATTCTTTCCTCAGACACATCCTTCTCCTCATGGTCCCATATTCTTTTTAGAGTAGAAACATTTAAAGCATTAAATATAATTTTATCTGTATCAAGTCCACTCAGTAAGTAATGACCTCCTTAATATATTCTTTCCTGGTCTGTATCTTTGCTATTTTCCTGTTAGAATAATGTATCTATTCCTAACTTTCAAAAGTGAGGGTTTTGTTTTGTTTTCCTCCAATTCTGTCCTAAATTAAACATGCCAAGTTCTAATCTCCAGTGTCCTTTCTCTCCCCCTCCCTTTCCCCCCTCCCTCCCTCCCTCACCCCCCCTTTCTCCATCTCACTCTCTCCTGCCATTCTGCTTTACTGACGCAGATGAAAGACACATCACTGAGAATCTGGGTGTCTATCATGGCAGCCTCAACAATGTCAACCTTGTCATGTCAAGAACCCAACTCTGCTGTCACAGCTTGGATCTTTACCATATGAACCCCAACTTTTAAGAGATTTATCTGAGAGCATCCTGCTGAGAATGTAGAGCAACCCCCCTCCATCTTTAAACCGGCTTCATCTTCTTGTCTCCTCTGTTCTCTGTTCCCCTGAACTGGTACTTACTCCATTTTCTACCATAGCCTGCTGGCTGCACTTGTCACCTGCTCAACCAGAACCATGCCTGTCAATCATTATAGAACCATTGGTGGCTTTTCCTAAAACTCCTTGCTTCCTTGACTCCGTCAAGGCTCCAAAGCCAATCCCCAGTCTCAGCTACCCTCCCTGTCTGTTTCCTTAGTCACCCTTTTATCCCAACCTGCAAAATCACAAGATGAACATAGTGAGTGTTATGCTCATGAGACTTTCTATATCTGTGAAAAACACCTAATCAAAGTAACTTCATAGAGGAAAAATTCATTGTGACTTGGCAGTCAGGAAGCAGGATGGGGGTGGGGTGGACTTATGTTACAAGACTTTCTCTGTTTTCCTTCTGAATTCTACACAGGCCCTGAGACTATGAGATGGTTCTTCCTACAGTCATCACGAGTCTTCCTCTCTTATTTAATCCTCTCTGGAAATGATGAGGCAGGAGAATTGCAAGCGTTCAAAGGAAGACTGAGTGAGGATAGTCTCTTTGGGCATGAGATGTAAGTACACTATCACACTTCTGCCATGATTGAAGGTAGATGGTACCTCTCTAATTCAGCCTTGGTATCTCACCTCCAACTGTTTCTGATTAACTTATCTCCTCTCCTTTAGTCCAATTCCAAAAGAGTCAGTGTTTCCCAAAGAGACTTCATGCTTGCTGAAGGACTATGTCATCTTGACACTGCTCCTCCTTCCAAACACACACACACACACACACACACAACTAATCCTCTTACTCAATTTCTTCTTTTTTCTTTTTAATCTGCAAAGCTGATAAGCTTGTTAATACACAGATGTTTATCTGTCACCAAAACAACAGTTTAGTCTAACAGTTGCTAAGTCCTTTGACAGTCATCTGACTGGAATTTCTACCATTAATTTTTCTACCATTAATTTTTTTTCAGTGCTGGGATTTGAACCCAGGGCTTTGAGTATGCTAGGCCATGGTTCTACTACACAGCCAAATTCTGAGCCACTTTGACTCCATCTTTAATGACCCCTTAAGGCTTCTATCAAATTGGATTCCCTACTTGTGATCATCCAAATGACTTGGTCTTATAGCTCGTCTTGGGTCCCATCCTTCAGATGTCTTCATCCTCCTGGGTAGCACTGGATGGCTTTGTAGAATTTCAAGGAAACAGAAACATCGCCTGAGCTTTGTTGTCAAAGCCAGCCTGAGTTTGAATTCAGGTTGTGTAATTTAACAGATATGTGATCACAGAAATGTCACTTCATGTCTCTGAATTTTGATTCTTGTCACTCAGCTGGGATGAGTCATAACTGTAGCTTGGCAAAATTGACAGGAGCCAGCCAGTGGCATGGCTTGGGAGCCTTCACAGTTTCCCTTCGCTATCTTACTTCCAAACACGTGCATTAGTGAAATACAAGAATGTATACAGAGCCTAAAGTTTAGAACATAAATTTGAATATCAGCACCCAAAGTATCAAAGTTGACATACTCCAAAGTGCCAGGACATACTGGCCTCAGAGGCAAGCTCATCAGCCAGCAGTGTTGAACATATGGGATGGGGAGACACAGACAGACCGTTGACATAGTCTTAGTTCCGAGTATGCAGGTGGTACTTCTGCTTTAGACCAAGAAAATGTGATGAAATGATGCATTCTTTAAAAGTATGTGGTATATACTACGTCATTACTAGGCACTCTTCCATCCAGCTGTTAGCAGATCTATCCAGTTTGCAGTTAAAAGCTCTAGCCAGTACCCCTTTCCCTCCAAGTAAGTCCCCTGTTTAACTTGTGATTGCACTGCAACTCTAAGGTGACCTGTTTTCCCAAGAAGAGGGCACCCAGCCTTTGGCCCAGGTACAGAAGGAGTCTTGCACCAACCAATGCCACAAGAACATCTCAAAGACTTGTAGCCACATGTAGAGGATGCTACCCATGGAGGACATGGCTCTAATTTAAATGGTATCGGAGTAAACAGGATGCTACTTGTAGGATGAAACCTCCCAAGCCCTTACCTGAAGAGATAAGGTTGAAACCATGAACGTAATAATGCATAGCTTCAAAATGATAGCCATAAACATTTTCAGAAATCTGCTGTTTCCACTGCAGCCATGACTCTTTTTTAATAGGTAATAGCAAAGCAAAATGGACCACCCCTCACTGAAAATCACTCCCCACCCTCTCATTACCCCGTGCATCAAAAATATTCATATTTATTCAGATATCAAGAAAAGGAAAAAATGTGAATGCCTGGCATAAGTATAGGGTCTCTCGCCTTTAAAAAACAAATCCCCATAGTATGCCAGGTCAGCCACAGCTCATCTGGGAATTGTTTGAAGGATAATGACAGCAATAATTATGATTACTTATACTTAATTCTCCCTCATAGGGGCGTTGTGAAGATTAATGAGTTAATGCTCGTAATGAGTTTTTGGTTCCTCGCTGAAAGCTGCTATGAAAGCCTGATGATTATGGTGATTATTATTGTTTATGTTAGACCATTCTTGTGGTGGACTCCTTTCAGTGCCTGCCCCCTGCATTCTCATCAAGAAGTACAGGCACTCTGCTAACAACTAGGCCACTGGCCTCAGAGTCAAGCTCATCAGCCAGCAGTGTTGAGCAGATGGGGTGAGGAGACAGAACAGACAGACAGACAGATAGACAGACAGACAGACGACAGACAGACAGACAGACAACACAGAGGCCCGAGTCCTTTGTGCCCATGATGCTTTGCTCCATATTCTCAGCTGGACAGGAAGTCATAGCTGCAAGATGTCTATTGAGAACTGAATTGGCAATGTATATATCTCTCCCAGAAAATATGGCAAAGCCACTGATACTGCCAAACCAGAAATGTAAAGACAGTGTTGAGGTAACTTTAAAAAAAAGTGTTAGAGATTAGCCTTTAATCGTTTAAAACCAAAGACTCACAGAAGTCATATATTAGTGCATTTCTATGTCTGTCTCTGTGTCTCTCTCTCTCTCTCTCTCTCTCTCTCTCTCTCTCTCTCTCTCTCTCTCTCTCTCTCCCTCCCTCCCTCCCTCCCTCCCCACACCTTTCAGTGGGGCTCCACTATGTACCGTGTAGCCCAAGCTAGTCTCCAACTGTTGATTATCCTCAATACTAGGGTTAGAGGTGTGTGCCACCTCAAGACAAGAAGACAGAATCTCTTGAAATAGCCTTTTTATCTTTCCTCTCTTTCTTTGACTTTTTTTTGTTGGGGGGGAGTAATATCATATTGCCCAGATTAGTCTTGAACTTGTGGACTCAAACTTCTTGTCTTAAACTGGGACTATGGGTGGTTAGCACTCTCTCCAGCATTCAAAGGTGGTGTTTAAAAATTTATTTGTGAATCATTTTTGTTGTTGTTTTGGGTTGGTTGGTTCATTGGCTTTTAGGTTGGGTTTTTTTGTTTGTTTGTTTGTTTGTTTTTGAGTCAAGGTCCTGCTATGTATCCCAGGCTTGCACTATGTTGTGCAAGGTGACCTCAAACTAACAACCTTCTAAATACTGGGATTACAAGTGTGCCCCACCACACCCAACTTGAAGCATAGCATTTTAATGACCTAAACAATGTCTGAGTGGGAGAGTAGGACCCTGTTCCAGCTCCAGCTATAGCTCTGGAAGTCAGACATAATGCTTTCCCTGTGATGGGGTCCAGCTCTAGTCTTTAATTACTTATAGAAATGGCAATTGGCTTGCTCAATAATGAAACCATTTCCCATAGAACTCAAAAAGAAGTAGGCCAACCAGATGGCTATGTTCATGCAGTTCATATGTGATGATAAATGCATTTAACATAGGTCTGGCTCCTTAAGACAATCAGTAATAGATAAATGAACCCAAATGTCCTGAAAGAAAACAGACAGCAAAGACACCCTTCCTCTGCACAAACATCTAACTTCCCATTACTCCACCTCAATTCCAAAAGATTATAAAACTGTGCAAAGACATTAAGCCCTCTTCTCTTTCCACTACACAACAGAGGCTGCTGACTAGCCAGTGCTCAGTCCACATTCTTCCATCCGAATGGAACCTTAACTTGAACCAAAGCACTTTACCGCCAGGAAGAAATGGCCATATTTCCCAAGCTCCCTCTCACCTAGGTGTGCCTAGGTGACTCAGTCCCAGCCAAGGAGGATTTGGCAGAAATGTATTGGCTTCACCTTAGCTGGCAAGCATCACTTTCTTGCCTTCCCTATTTCCTGTTTCCTATTTCCTGGCAATCTGGCATAACAGCAGAGATTGTAGTAGCAATTACAATCTTTCAGGATCATGAGTCACCCTGCAGAATAGAAGGCAGAATAACACTTCCAACGACCCCCTCAAAGACGTCCACATCCAAATCTATGAATAACTTAGATCATATAGTAAAACTTAGATCATCTCGGTAGTTTTAAGTCCTTATAAGTGAGAGAGGGATATGAAGAGAATCTTTGAGTGAAAGCAGAGGACATACTGATCAGCATGAAGATGGAGGAAGGATCCATAAGCCAAACAACATCTGGAAGCTTCTAGAAGTTACATAAGGCTTCCCAACCACTTCATTCCACCATAGTGATTGGCTTCCCTCACTACAATGGCAAAATACCTAATAGAAGCATCTTAAGGACTGAAAGTTATCTCTTGGTTCTGAAGTTTCGGGATTTCAATCCATCACATCAGGGAAGGCACTAAAGATTCACTGTGCATGAGTCTGAGGTCTCATCACAATGGCAGACAGGAAGTGGAAGAAACTATACCAGAGTTCTACCTTCCAAGACCTGCCTTGTAACCTAACCTGCTTTTGCTAGCTTGACCCTAAGTCACAGAGGCTTCTCAGTGCTCCCGAGCAATGCCGCTCACCAGAACCGCATGAACCTCTGACGGGTGATTCACGTCCGAAGCACAGCTCCTGTTTGGACATCGAAATCCTCCACTGCTGGGTAACAGCTGTGTGCTGTTTTCAGCCCCTGAGTAATTGGTGATCTGCTCTAGCAGCAAGAAGAAGTTCCTACAGCAAGGCTGAGGATGCCAGAGAAAAGTGCTGAAAGGACCCTGGGTCCTGACAACCTTGAGGTGCTCCGCACTAGCTCAAATGACAGCAGGTTCGGGTTGAAGGGGGTAGCAGTAAGTCCCTGTAAATTTGAGAGGAGGTAAGAATGAAATGTTCATTTCAACTAGTCACCCCAGAAAGGGATGCCAGGCAGGAGAGCCTGGCACTGCCTATGTCCTGGTATTCTGAGTTCTGAACAAAACAGTAAACTTAGAGGAAACTGGCAATCGCTTCATCCAGCTTCAGCCAAATGGCTTTCTGTTCCTCCTTGAAAGCAGCCTAGCAAGGTTGCATGGCTGCCCAGAGCAGTGAGCACTCACTTTCTCGTACAAAGGAGGACTGGAGAGGTGGGAGAAGGGGAGGCTGTGGAAGGGACCACATGGAAGGAAGCACTCAATTCCCAGGATGAAGTTCCATTCAGTTCAGAGTCATGGAGAGCCAGGTGACCCACCACTGCTAGGCTAGGCGGGGCTTAGGGCTTCTGTTGGTTCCTCTCATCAAAATCGGTCTATAACTAAAAGCACTATGAGCTGGGTCCTGGCTGGGGATTTTAGTACGTGCACACTGAGGGTGATCCTTAGGAAGGAGAGTGTTTCCTCAAGTTACAGTGCATTTTTCTCCTGCACTATTCAAACAAACCACCCTGCACAAGCAAAAGAAGTGCATCATATGCATATGTGCTGCCCACAGAGGCCAGAAAAGAATGTCAGGTTCCTTGGAACTGAGGTTATAAATGGTTGTAGCCACCGTGGGGATGCTGGCAACCACACTCAGGACCTCTGTGAAAGCAGCAAGTGTTCTTAACCACTAAGCCACCTTTCCAGTCCCAGAGTTTTAAAGCAGCCTCAAAGAAGAACCAAGTGGATCATTTCCAAAAAGAAGAAGAAGAAGAAGAAGAAGAAGAAGAAGAAGAAGAAGAAGAAGAAGAAGAAGAAGAAGAAGAAGAAGAAGCAGCATGAAACTGGAGATCATTGTGCTAAGTGAAAAAAACCAGATAAATGTCACTTATTTCTCTCATATATGAGATATATACACACACATATGTACATGTTCACACACATATGCATACATATACACATACACAGGCAAAATACCCATACATGTAAAATAAATATAAATAAGTCTAAAAAAACATTTAAAATTTCAGAAGATGAAGATAAAGGAGGAAAGGAGGAGATAGAATATTTTTCAATGTTTGTGTCTTTTCATGAGGACCCACGAGACACTCTCTTTAAAACTTAGGTTACAAGTTTGGAAACTAAGGTTCCCTCCCAAAAGGCAGCAAATGATCTCCAACTCCCTATCATCTGCTGACTAAACTCCTAATCCCTTGGAGAGTTTGCAGCTGCTCCTTGTGTGCCTTCCCTTCTCCCCACCCATGGAAGCCACCATGAAGGGCTGCACCTTTGAGGGGGTACAGAAACTGAAGATTTCCAATGCATGTGAACTTTTTGCCAAGTCTTTATTGGCCTCTTTGGAATGGTCTATAGAAAGAAGTGCAACTGAGAAGCTCAGTATGGAAGCAAGAACACACCAAGATGCTGGCTTGCCTGAGATGGTTATGCCTTCTGCTTACCAAAGTCTCTCACCCCCAACCTTCTCTCTCTCTTCCTTTCAGCATCCAGACACCTACTCACTTTTGTCTTGTCATAGTCAGAGAGACAGAGTGGCAGAGTAGGAGGAAGGAACAACCCTTGCCTCTACTACTTTTAGTAAAGTTTACGCCTAACAAAGCCCTACCTGGATTCAACTGTGAGAAGATAACTGAGAAATCTAAGTTCAACATATACAATATGTGTGTGCATGCAGAGAGAGAGAGAGAGAGAGAGAGAAGCAATCCTCTGACAGAACTGACTGGCAGGTGTACATGAGTGCCTGATATTCCCAGAGACACTTAGGGTCTGTAGACTTCAGATCAACACACCCTGAGAGTGGCAGTAATTACCTCAGCTTCACTGATGTTTTCTTTGTGGAGGGTGTTGGATGGAAGAGGGGAGAGGGGAGTTCACTTGTAAAGACAACAGGGATGGAAATTCCAGGTGAGTTTAAAGTGCCTGGCACGCAGGCATCTCTTCTCAGAATTTCCTGGTTAGGCCCCAGATGGGGAAGCCATTCCTTCCCTGGCTCTCTCATGGAATATCTGTGTGGTCCTGGACTGACTCAATTAGCCTCTCCCTCCTAAATTTCATCATGTGTACATGGGGATAGGATCGACTTCAAAGAGGTCTGGAGCCTAATTAATGTTTTTAAGGTACCTTGAAATTCTTGGATGGAAAAAAGATGAAACCGCCACCTGTATGCATGAAGGGAGACCACGTGGCAGCAGGTGGAAAGTTTTACTAGTAGACGGGACTCCATCTCTGAGTACTTACTAAAAACCTCCTCTCAGCAAAAAAAAAAAAAAAAAATCAAGTATCAAATTAGTGAGAAGCACACACACACACACACACACGCACACACACACACGCGCACACACACGCACACACACACGCACACACACGCACACACACGCACACACACACGCACACACACACAACCACACACACACAACCACACACAGACACACACACACACACAACCACACACAGACACACACACACACACAACCACACACACACACACGCACACACACACACGCACACGCACACACACACACACACAACCACACACAGACACATAAACAGAAACACACCCTACATGAAAAAAGTAATAGAGCCAGCAACTAAAATTGATAATAAAATAATAAAAAAATGTAATATGGTTAGTGGCCCACTATGAAGACATCCCGCTGTTTGCTAACCCTGCTGAGTGTCTCAGCTTCTGTTGCCCCTCCCCCATCAACTTCCTTTCTATCTTTCTGTCTTTCTAACCCTACTGTCTTTCCAAAGCCAACAGTGTCCTGGAGCTCTGACAGAACATAGGTCCAACAAAGCTTCCGAGGCAGGCAGGTAACTCTCTGGTGAACTCTTCAAAGAAACAAAACAACTGTCACTTCCACTCTTGCACCACCTTTTCCATAGCTAGTTCATAAAGAGTTAACTAACGATCAGCGGTGATTTGTTTTCAACTCTCTAACCTCAGGTTTCAACCCCTCACCTCAGGTCAATAGACTTGCAAAGGTCTTTCTGTGTGATCATAAATATATTGTAGGATCTTTTTTTTTCTGTGTAATGTCCTCAAGTTGAAAGATGGTTTGGCAAGACCAAAGTCTACAACCATCTATTCATTTATTTAGCTCATTTACAGTTTCTACAAAGGGCAGACACTGTTCTTATCCTGAGCTTCAAGGGACATAGGCACACAGCAAACAGAAGATACTTAATCACACGTGGACCCTGAGGAACTGTACTTAACTTTTCACATCATATGAGAGATGAGAAGATCTTCAAGGGATAGAAGGAAATTGGGAAGATTGCTCAGTGAGAAATGTGTTTGCTCATGCAAGCATGAGGACCTGAGTTCAATCCCCAAGACCCACATTTAAAAATAAATGAATAAAAGCCATGTGTAGTGTTACCACTATAATCCCCGCAAAGACAATGTGAAGACTAGAAGGTCCCCACTGGCCGGACAGCCTAGCCAACTCAGCAAGTTCCAGGTAAGAATGAGAGACTCTGCCTCAGAAAACAAAGTTGGATGGCATGCTGCGCACACAAGTGTATACACACACACACACACACACACACACACACACACACACACACACACCAACACATGCAGGGAACAAAAAGGGAGAAGAGAATATCTCCTGTGGAGATTTCCTGTTATGGAGATAGGTTTCCATCAAAGGTGGCTAAAATGATGATGTTGGGTTTACCTGATGCTAACCAGTCTCTGCTCAATGTTTCAGGAGTTCTGCTCTCCTTCCCCTAGCTTCCAACCCCCTTACAGCAGATAATTTTAACCTCTCTGCTCTGTCTGATTAGCCTATTGCTTTCCTCTTTGCCACATAAGGGATATCAGAGCTCATGGAAACAACCCCTTGACTGTTGAAGGCGGACAAGATTAGGTAATGTATTAGTCACAGTTCTCCAGAAACTAAAAGCCAATGGCACTTGTAAGGAAAAAAAAATACCTATGATCCATGCAAATACATTGAAGAGTCATACAAAGGAACTGACGCAGAAACTTCTGGAAGCCCTCAAGTCTGAGAACTCAAGGCGACCCTGGAAAGTCAAAGTTTAAGACCAGAAGCCACCTGTTGTAGAACCAGGAAGGGTCACAGGACAGCAGTCATTGGGCAACTGTCCCTTATCTGTCACCCAGCCACACTTACTTATAAAGTTACACATCAGAGATTAAAAAGCCCTCAACTGCAACCATTATTCTTATTTCCACTAGCACTTCCCTACAGAAAGGCAAACGTCCATGTACATTTTCTATTTCATCTTTCTTTGCAGAGAGCTATGGAGAAGATAACAGATCTATGATGAGTGCATACTTTAATTGCACATCATGTTTGATGTGCTGTCTTATTGTTGATACGTATGTATGTATGTATTTAACATAGGATGTCATGTAGTCCAAGCTGGCCAGAAACTCATTACATAGTAGAAGATGACTTTGAACTTCTGGTCCTCCTGCCTCTCCTTCCAAAGTTCTGGGATTGCAGACATGCACCACTATGTCTGTGTTGTGTGGTGCTCAGGATCAAACCCAGAGCTTCAAGGATGTTAGTCAAGGGCCCTGCCAGCTGAGCTGCATTGCCATCCCTATAGGGTTTTATTGAATGCCAAAGATGTTAGTTCTAAGACTATTCCAAAATGTAGAACACTACTTTAGTGCTATATCAAGTGTGTGTGTGTGTGTGTGTGTGTGTATGTGCATATGCGCTCATGTGTGGAGAGAGAGACAGAAAGAGAGACAGGGAGACAGGAAGACAGAGAGAGACAGAAATTTCTGAAAAGCTACAGATTCCCCCAAGTCCCATCTAACTACTTCCTTCTTTGAACTCAGCATATGCTCCAGTGAAAAGCCAAAAGTCTCTTCTTCACTTCCAAGTAGATGGAGAAAGGAAGCAAAAAATAAATCATGGACATTTTCTGCTCTCAGAATTCAAACTAGTTTTGAAATAAAACAACACACCAGAAGAAAGTTATACAGCACCTGCTTACTTGGCAAGTGCATTGACCAGACCCATATGAAGGAGTCAGTGGTTCTTAACCTGTGAGTCATGACCCCTTTCAGGTGGGGAACAGAGACCATCTGAAAACAATGATATTTACATTACAATTCCTAACAGTAGTAAATTATAGTTATGAAGTAGCAACAAAAATAATTTTATGGGTGGGGGTCAGTACAACCTGAGGACCTGGATTAAAAAGTCATGGTGTTAGGAAAGTTGAGGACCACTGGAGTAAGGGATAAAGACCTTTCTCTTACTCTCCAGCTATGGATGATATCATGGCATTGACTTCAAATGACAGTAAACACTAAGATCACTTAGAAAAAATTACCGACTATTACCAATGTCATCAGTATAGTAGGTATCCAATACATATTTGATAAATAAACCATTCTTCATTTTAAAACAGGTAGCTAGCAAACCAATAGTTATAATAGAATTGTTTCTTGACTCATTTACCATCTATGCATGTGCATTTATACAGGACTATTTACTGTGTCGCAAATTCCATAGAGAACACCTATGACTATGAAATCATTCTAAATGAAGAGACACAGAGCCCAGAACATGACAAAAAGCCAAAGCTAACACCAAACTGAATAAAGTGACAGATGACTGTTTGAGTGGGCTCATGCTGCAGACCAGAAGTAATGAGCAGGGTACCTTTCCCCAAATGGACATATGTCCCAGCCATCCCATAGATCAAACATAAGGTATTCCCACAAATGATATCCAAAGGAAGTATCCTAAAGTTATTACCAACCCAGGGGTGGTGGTGCATTGATTCCAGAACTCAGGAGACAGAGTCCGACAAAACTCAGTGAGCTTGAGACCAGCTGGTCTACAAAGTGATTTTCAGGCCATTCAAGATGACATAGTGAAGCCTTGTCTCAAACACGCACAACAAACAAGCAAAGTCGTTACTGTTCAGTGATGGATGAGAAAACATGAGCAAACTGGAAAAGATACAGAGGAAAGTACTGATAACCAAGTTTCACTGGTGCTTGCCACACACTGAGATTGAATATGAATAAATTATGTTTTCAATGATTTCAAATCAGAGTTGGCAATCAAACACTCCTGTGCCAGCACACTGCAGCCTCCTGAAGAGCCTCACACCACCTCTCTCCAATTAATAACTTCATCCTTGGCTTCCATAAGATATCTCTCCGTAGTCTCAAAGGATGCCAATTTTCATATGACTCAGAGTACGGTAGATAGATGTTAAATAAGACCCCATGGAAAACTACTCTCATGAGGAACAAAAGATGACATCCAAAATGACCAGAGATCATTCCAAGTAGCAAGTCGACCTGTATGAGAGTCAGTGCGCACGTGCACGCACATACACACACCTATTCAGATGCATCCAATGTTATGGAAAATGTCGGAATAGGAACAGTGGAGTTTGGAATTAGAAATATTATTTAAAACAAGCTATTTATACAAATGGGAAATCAGAAGCCAAAGTGATGCAGTAAAGAAGCAGAGAGATAGGGATAATATTCTAGACCTCCTTCTCCTAAGTCTGTCATACCTTTCCCCACTCACATACACATATGCACATGCATCTGGGAGCCAAAGACCAACACTGTGTCTTCTGCTCTCTAGCTCCTTCTTTGAGACATGATCTCCACCTGAATCTGGAGCTCCCCAGCACAGCTAGCCTGGCTGGCCACCAAGTTTGGAGGACACTCCTATCTCCACCTCTTCAGTTCAGAGACTTCGAGAACATGCTGCTGTACTCAGCATTGTTTATGGTTCTGGGGATCCAAATCACACAGGGCCTCACAGTGCGATGGACTCCTCTCCCCAGAGCTTCCAACCCTGTACCCTTAAATGAAATGTCAACGACAGATGCTAAGATGTTGGAGGCATTCATTAATGAAGGCCACGTGACTTGTCAAAGCCTCAGTACTAATTTACAACCAAATAGGGCTTACTTCGGCAAATACATCACATGTGAAAACCATCATCTTCCCGAAGGAGTTGGGTCTGCAGTAGCTTGACAATTGGAAATAGAAAAGAACCCTAAGAGGAACCTAATCCCCTAAAAGGCTCCAACTCCTTGAAGGCAGGAATTAGGTGTGATTAATTTTTATCCTCAGCGCTTAGCAATTCCTGACAATAGATGCTCCACAAAGCTTTGTGTGTGGAATGCACAGCTCTACACAGACCTGTGGAACAACACCGAGTAAGAGTATCAGCCACAGGAATGTGTCACAGATGTCCAAGGAGGCACCTCCCTGCAGGTTTCTGTGTTTACAAAAAAAAAAACAAAAACAAAAAAAAAACTGATGAGTTATTGGCCCCTGTTCATTGAATGATAACACTTAACCACACCTCATTGATTTGAAAGTCAATGGCCTTATTAAAGAAGAGATACTGATGATTTTTAACCAGGCAAAGTAATTTCTCTCTTCCAGGTCTGCTTTAAAATTCACACTTGCCTGCTGATGGTATGGCCATTTCTCTTTGTCAAGTCATGAATTTCATAAGCAGATATTACTTGCTTGTTCAAAACTTGTCTTTTCTTAAATGGTGAGAGAGAAGCAGAGATGCTGGGGGAGGAGGAACAGAGTCAAAGTAGCCAACTTTAAGTTAAGAATCACTTCTAGTACCTAAGCGCTGCTGCTTAGAGAACTTCAGATGTTTGTTCAAACATGAACACAGAAGTCAGCTACCTCACGGAGCAGAGCTGCACACACACACACTCACACACACACACATGCACATACACGCACACACACACATGCACACACACACACACACACACACACACACACACACACACACACACACCTGTCCAAGGCTACAGGATGCTACAGGGCAGTCCTTCGTGCAAACTAGGACAAAAACATGTTGTCTTCATTAAGACTCTGGATGATCCCTAATTACCTCACAAGCACCTATTAGATATTTAGCAATACAAACACATGCAAGTCGGAAAAAAGTGACATATTTTTAACATATAAGTTAAAAATTCATTTCCCCCTGTATTTGTCATCACTGTAACAAAACACATGACAGAAATACTTATGGGAGAAAAGGCTGAGATTTTAGCCCATGCGGTAGAGAACGTATGAGCTCAGGACCTCGATGTAGTAGCTCTTCCCACAGAACTGAACATATAAGCAAAGAAAACATGGCCAGAACTGAGGGAGGCAAAAATCTTCAATGACCCATTCTACTGACTGGTTTCCCATAGCCAGGCTCCACTTTCTAACGGGGCCCATAGCCTTTGAAGATTGCCCCTGGTCAGGAATGAATGTTTATAACAAGAGGCTGTTGGGGGATGCTTCATATTTAAATCATGAATGGAAAACTTTTTATGCTTCCTGTTGTACAAAAACTTCAAGTGGGGCTGAAGAGGTGGCTCCGGAGTTAAACGGGGAACTGCTCTTCTACCCAATTATGGCTCCAAGTCCACAGATTTGGTTTCCAGCACCCACGATGGATGGCTCTAACTGGCTGGAACTCCAGCCCTAGGGGATGTAACTTCCTCTCTGGCCTCCCAGGGCACCCGCATGCAAGTGGCAGGTACCCTGTCCCACACAGCTTGGTCCTAGAAACATGACTGGGATGACAAGCCAATGAAGAAAGGACAAACACACATACAACACAACTGGGGTCAGAGGGCTGTACACACTCAAAGGGGGCAGCACGGACTCCCGACCAACAGGAAGCTCGGGGTGTTTATTATGAACACAAGGTGAGGAGGGTAGTAGCTAGTTTCCATAGAGGGTGTCTATACAGGGGCAGTCTAGGTCTGGAAACATTCAGGAGGAAGAAGCTCCTATGGCTAGAGTTTGTACACACTGTCAACATTCACACTCAAAGAAAGACTTAGCTATCCGTCTGAGCCTGACCTTAGGGGAAAGCTTTGTCTATTTCACATGAACCTGAGAATTGGTCCTTGGCATTGTCCTGTCCCTATCAACAATTCACACCCACTAAGGGCTTCCTCTGCTCCCCCACAGCAGATATACACAGATGTGTGTGTGTGTGTGTGTGTGTACATACTCATGACAGTGTCTGAATGAGAACTGGCCCTTATAAGCTCACATAATTGAACATTTGGCCCCTGGGTGGTAGTGCTGCTTGGAGAACTTATGAGGAGGAGCAACCTTGCTGGGAGAAGCACATTGTTTCAGGAGACTTTAAGAGTTCACAGCCTTGGCCCTCTCTCCGCTCCACGTCTACTTCCTGCCTCCATGCCTACTGCTTGCTGCCATGCCTCCCTCTGCCGTGAGGGACTCTTATCCCTCTAAAGCCCTAAGACAAAACAAACTCTTTGTTCTATAAGTCACTTGGTCATGGTGTTTTGTTATAGCAGCAGAAAAGACATTAATACACACATTTTAAAGAAGATCAATATAATGAGTTCCAGTTGTCTTAACTGCTAAGTGTGCAACAAACTTCTCCAAAACTTAGTGCTTCAACACAGCACCAGGGTTATTTTCCTTATAAATCGATCACTTGGACGAGGCTCCGTGGGACCAGCTCTTCTCTACCCAGTGTGTACTTGAACACATCAAGTGATGGTGCTGAAACTGTCTAAAGTTTTGCTCAGTCACAATCACTCATCTGGATCTGGCTATTGATACAGCCTTTAGTCTAGGAGTATCTGATCCTCTCTATGGGAATCACTCCCTGATTTCTTAAAAAATTAATATGGAGAGAGAGAGAGAGAGAGAGAAAGAGAGAGAGAGAGTCTGTGTCTGTGTGTCACAGTGTCATAGTGTCATAGTACATACATGGAAGTCAGAGGACAACTTCAGGAATCAGTTATTTCCATTTTTCTTTACGTATGTTCTGGGACTCAAACTCAGAACAATTAAATGCTCCTCACCGCAGTTGTCCACAGTCTAAGACAGAAATGAGCATGGGTGTGGCCATCTTTGGAGTGGACTCTCACACAGAGTTTCTTCAAACTCATATTCAAAGTGGTCAAGGCCAGCACATCATTATTGCCAAAGCTTCAGAATCAAATAGGGCTCATGATATGGATAAACAGGTAAGGGTACTGTTTCAAGCCTGGCAATACTGAGCTCCATCCCCAAGACCCACATGATAGAAGACAAGAACTACCAAAAGCTATGCTCTCGTCTCCACAAGAGGACAGTGGAGGTGAGAACAAGAATCAATCAGTCAATGTAATACAACTTTTAACATTTTTTTCCGAAAAGAAATAAAAACCACTATCAAATAAAATCTTTTTTTTCGCAAACTCATGAGATACAGTGTATTGTGGAAACAATTAGCTTCTGTTCATGTTTTTTTGTTTGTTTGTTTGTTTGTTCTGAGGCAGGATCTTGCCAAGTCTCTCTGGCTGACCTGGCACTGACTATACATCCCAGGCTGTCCCCAAACTTGACACAATGAATTTGGGAAGCAGAGGCAAAAAGGTTGCAAGTTCAACTCAACTAGTTCAAAGCCAGCCTTGATTACATAGCAAGACCTTGTCACAAACAAAGAAAAGGAAGTGTAAAAAGAAGAGAAAGATTTAAACACACAAGGGGAGAAAACAATTGAAGACACAATAAGAAGAAAGAGCACTTGCTCTTACAGAGGAACTGGGCTCAGGTACCACTACCCACATAATACTTTCCATAACTCCAGTTCCATGGGATCCAATGAGAGTTTCATATATATATATATAACAGTTGTCTGAGAAAAGTCAACCTACTGACACCTTGATCTACAGTTTCCAGGCTTCAAAACTGGGGAAAAATACATTCCTATTGTTAAGGGCCCCCAGGTATAGAATTAGCTTTTAGTAGCCATGGAAAATAATTCAGATAACAAACATGCCTTCTTATGTCATACATGGGTCAGTAAAGCCCACCTGAGTAGTAGTAAAGGCAAATATTTAACAATGCGACCATCAACTAGCATTTTGCAAGGCAATCTCATTTGTAAAGTTGAGTTTAGACTAGCAAACGACTTGGACCATGTCTGTTTTGCTGCCCATTTATGCAAATAAAGTTTTATTAGAACACTGTCATGCTCTGGCTGTCCTCTGAGAGCCCCCACCGAGCACCTGACTCAGACAGATTCAGATACCCACAGTCAAACAGTGGGTGGAGCTTGGGGACTCCTACTGAAGAATAGGAGGAAGGATTGCAGCCCCTAAGGGGATAGGAATTCCACAGAAAGACCAACAGAATCAACTAACCTGGACCCCTGGGGCTCTCAGAAACTGAACCGCCAACCAAAGAGTATACACAGGCTGGAACTAGGCCTCCCCTCACATATGTAGCAGATGTGCAGCTTGGTCTTCATGTGGGTCCTGAACAACTGGAGCAGAGGCTATCACAAAAGCTGTTGCCGGTATGTGTGATACGTTCTTCTAGCTGTGCAACCTTGTTTGGCATCAGTGGGAGAGGATGCGCCTAATCTCACAGAGTCTTGATATGCCAGGGTCGGGGGATACCCAGGAGGACTCCCATCTGTTCAGAGGAGAAAGGGAGGGGGAAGAATTGTGGAAGGGGTGAGTGGGAGGGGCAGTGAGGAGAATATAAAGTGAATAGGTAAAATAATAATAATAATAATAATAACTATTATTATTTTAATCAAAAAAAGAACACTGTCATGCTCATTTGTTTTCAAATGTGTCTGGCAAACTCTTGAACCACCACAGTGGAATTAAATTGGAGTTAAGTAACTGTACCCGAAACCATGTGACCAGCACAGCTTATAACATGTACCATCTAGATACTTACATAAGTTCATCTAGTAACTTCTGACTCCGTATTTGAAGAATTATTAAGTATTCAATTCCATTGGCCTTGGAATCTTGAACCTAGGACCCTGACACCCACGTCTTTACATTAAGTCAATACTTCTCTTAGAGTGGACCTTAAATCAACAGCATCTATACTGCCAGGAAATGTGTTAAAAATGCTATCAGATCCTACTCCAGATCTGCTGACTCAGAAATTATTAGGGTAGGCCTCAGAAATCTGAGGCAAGGGGATTTGTCTGTTTTCTTGTTGGTTCTGCGGTGTTAGGGACAGAACTCAAGACTTCATCTATGGTTGGCAAGGCAAATGCTCTCCTATTGAACTGTATTCCTACCCTTTGTAGATGGCTAGAAATCATGATATTACATTAGTCTCTAAATTCACAATTGTTACAATCAGAATTTAAGAAGATCCTAGATATGATGGCACCGGCCTGTAGTCCTGGCACTTGGGAAGTGAAAACAGGAAGACAGAAGTCTAAGGTCATTCTCTACCTCACGGTGAGCTCAAAGCCACCTGGGCTATAGAATACTGTTTCAAAAGTAATAGCAGTCCCAGGGAGGCTGCTCAGCTTTGCAAGAGTGAAGATGTGAATCCACATTCCCAGAACCATAAAAAAAAAGCTGGTGCATACCTAAGACCCCAGAAATGGTGAGAAGAAAGGCAGAAACAAGAGGATCTCTGGAAGTTTCCGGGCCAGCTAGCCTAGCCTATGTGTGAAGTTCTAAGCCAATGAAAAAACCCTCCCCAAACAAAAGTTCAAAGATGCCTAAGTGCCCGTGTTCAAGACTGTCCTCTGATGGCCAGACACTGTGCATGCACATACCACACTGTATACACGCGTATATGTACAATTAACAAAATAAAATAGGAATGATAATAATTAGGTGGAATTATTCTGTCCTTTACAAAATAGAAATCAAAGCCATGCCTCCCTCAGGAAAAGCACATAACCTAGTGATTTTTACAAAATTAAAAACAGGAAAAATGTACATAATACTGCTGATAAGGTGTGGTGGTTTGGTCTCTATCACTTTTCTCTTTCTTTATGGAAATGTTATTTTTTTTAAATAAATGCCATGGCTGTCAAACCAAAGTGTTTATTTTAGCAGCCAGTGAGAACTGACCTCTAAATTGGGCAGCCTGACAATATTAATCTCCTCCTTCGAAAAAGCATTATGCATTGTGTAAACAGAGAAAGTGGGATCAGTGGAGTCAGTGCTATGCTTCCCAAAACCCCACAAACCAAGTCTAATTTTGATTTCTATATTGGAATTTACCCAAAACAAATCTAAAACAGGGCATTAGATCTGTTTTCTAAATGTTAAAACTTGAGAGAGAGAGAGAGAGAGAGAGAGAGAGAGAGAGAGAGAGAGAGAGAGGAAGTCAAGACACCCACATGCTCTAAAGAGGAATCCCAGGACCAAAAACCCATTTCCTGCCTGCAAGGTAGGAGAACCGTTTCTTCTTTATCTAAAATCCACTTCCTGTGCCCCCTCAGAATCAAAAGCTCAGTCAAAACGCTGCTGCTTCCGGGTTGGCAGAAGAAGTCAACTCCTTTCTTCCTTTCCTTGAAAAGCACAGGGCATCAGCTGACTTCCCCTTCTGTGCTTTCTGTACAGGAGGGAGGAGTGCTAGTCTCTTGTGAGCACCTAGAGAGCCTTTACCAGGTCCAAGCTGGGCTCCCAAGATGACCTGATGTGTCTCCTGCAACCTCCTCCACCATGCAGAAGGTGAGGGGAGAGAGCACTGACTTTCATTGAGAGTCAGTCCTACTGCAGTGTCCCAGCAGGGTTGTCTGAGCAGAGCTGTGTATCTCAGCAGAGCTCAGAGAGACACAAGGAATGGCAAGGGTATCGCTGCTTCTTAAGGCCTGATTTATACCACACTGGTGCGAAGCAAAGTGTTACAATTATCTGCTCACTGAGGAATATGAAGAGCTCCACACTCCGTCACCCAGGGAAAATGTATTTTCTGTTGAATCACAACCTGCCTTTTCTACTTTTTTCTGCTGTCAAAATTCTAATGTTCTTTGTGGAATTAAGGATGTTAAACAATTGGCCTGGGCCTGAAAAATCCAACCACATCAAAGTCCTGGTCCTGAATGAGGCAACAATTGGCTCCTTTTCCAATAAAATCTTATCCTGGAGAGTGATGGTTTACTCCGGAGAAGTTTCAGGGGCATTCACTGAGTACCATGACTATTTCTCCTGGCAGAAATAACTGCCACACATACCTCCTAAATGAGAAGCCAACGGAAAGGCTGAGGAGTGACGGAGTTGCTAGAAATAGATATCACAGATCCTGATAGTGGGTTTGCACGCCATCCAAGCCATAATTTCATTACCTTGTGGACAGTCAGCGAGCTAGAGTCTCGGATGCTTTCCCCTCTCTGCCCCACTCCAAAAAACCAAGAAACCCTTCCTAAATGCAAAGTAGTACAAAATGAAAGGAGCATTTACTCAGGTGAAAGCACATGAATCCTTAATGATGTGGACGTGGGTGGACGCGGATGTTCACGTTGAGTATATTTGTAACAGCTAATATCTGGAATGAACTCAGGTGCCCATGCAAAAGTGGACAGATTAAAAAGTTGTGGTATGCCCGTGTAATGGAACATTACTCAACAGCGAAGAGTTGTTTGTGTCACCCAGACAAAATGCAAAAAAAAAAAAAACAAAAAAAAAACCACTAAACCTGAGCAAAGCCAGACAAAAGAATACAATACTGGTTCACAAGACTCCAGAAAGTAAACTGTAGTAACAAAAAGAAAGGAAGGAAGGAAGAAGGGAGGGAGGGAGGGAGGGAGGGAGGGAGGGAGGGAGGGAGGGAGGGAGGGAGGGAGAGAAAAGAAGGAAGGAAGGAAGGAAGGAAGAAAAGGCAACAGGTCCTTGGTTATGTAGAATCTGGTAAGACAAGAAGCAGAGGGGATAACAGGAGATATGAGGAAACTTGGGAGAGGACTATTGGGGAATTTGATGCCAGTGATACTTTGGGAAATCAGGTTTGATCTCACTTCAAGTCTTCTGAATTGCTTCCTTCCTGCTGAGAAATCTGCTCTCTTGAACGCACTGTCTCTCATCCCATCTGAGGCAAAGAACAAGTCACCTGGGACATTCACTTCCCAAGTCCAGAATCCTCCAAGGAACACAGACATTGACAAGGTAAGTTATCCATGAACAAATGGCACACAGTGACTCTCATTGTATAGGCATCAGAACATATGGCAGAAAACATCAGATGTCTACTCTAAATACTGTAAGAATCTCAGCTCAAGGAACTAAAAACATATGTGGTTTATTGCTTTTCTGGGCCAGAAACAAGGGATAGAGAACAAGAGAGACTAGACTGCTCGGGGTGGAGCAATTCAGAATACTTGAAGTGGTATCTAACCCCACTCCCCAAAGATCAAGCTACAGAAATGCCTGTTGCCCTCCATGCACACCACAGAAACCAGCCTTGGGCAGGAATTTACCTTAAACTGAGCAATAAAGCGCTCTGAGTGGGCTGAGTCTAGACTGTGAATTTGCTGGAGGAAACAGTGGAGAAAGCAAAGGGAGAGACACCATAGGCAGATGTGCTCCTTGGGTCCCATCCTGGGGACACACTTGCCTCTGACCTCATAGGAAAGCCCCCTGCTTCACCAACCTATATTTTACTCACAGAGTATCTCTTCAGAAAAAAATGTCAGTCTAAAGCTAGACAGCCCAGTCAGAAGACCTGCGTTCAATCCCTGAAACCCACATTAAACAATAATAGTAGTAGGAATGAGATCTGGCGTGGTGACACCCGTGTAGACCCGGTACTTGGGAGACAGGCTGTGGTTGACAGTCAGCCAGCCACCTACTTGGCAACTTGCAGCTCAGTAAGAGACACTATCTCAACAGAGACGGTGAATGGTGCCTAGCACATGCTACCAGAGGATGACCTCTCTGGTCTCTCCACATGTGTGTGTGCGTGTGTGTGTGTGTGTGTGTACCACTCCATTTAGGGTAGCAAAGTCACTTTGAATTATTCAATTTGGACCTAATATGAGGGCTTACCAGTGACAACATACCCCACACATTTGTCTGCTTAAACTCTCCTATCTGAAAACCAAATAGTCCTCCCCACCTACTGTGGTTTCTGTGATAACCTCTTTCACCTCTTGAGGGCCTATGGCTTCCACCCCAGGCTAGCCCCAGATAGGCCTAGATTAGTTGTGTCTGAATCTCAGCTATCACAAGTGATAAGATTTTTAATATAGGTCCTAATCATCTAGAGAGTTCAGCCTCCCAGGGTTACAAGGTTCCAAAACAAACCTACTTGTGTATATTTGTGCCCAATGGACAAAGAGTCACATCATCTCTTATAGGTGCTGAAGCCTCTGGACCCCTAGAGCTGCCTTCTGTGGAGAAGGAGGTAGTATACAGCCCTCATCAGCAAATCTCAGAGTTGCCCCTGGAGATTCTGTAGACTTTCCTATCTGAAAATGTCCCCTGCTTGTGTTGCATGTGTTTGAGCACCTCATTGAGGAAGTCAGATTCCCCCAAAATGATATTCTTACTTGCTTAGGACATATCAATACTCGTGAAAGTATAGGGACCACACACAGCTTGTTACACAGAGTATTAAGAACACAGATTTAGTAATTAAAAAAAAAATTGAAAGCTTGAGTATCTTATGCTCCTCCTTCATTCCCTGGGAAATGCTTGGCCGTTTCTGAGGATGTTTTGCTACAAGTCACGACTGGGGTTAAAGAAGTGCTGGTACCTGATAGGTCAAGGTGGCGGAGCCTCCTACAGAGCACACACACATCTCAGAGGATGTTCTGATCCGACAGGTAATTTTAGAGACTAGAGAGATAAGTCAGTTGGTAGAGGACTTGCCATGTGAGCGTGAGGACCTGAGTCTCAGTCCTTGACATCCACATGGAAATCCAGCAGTGGGAGCACACACCCATGAGTCCTACACTGCACAGGCAGAGACAGAGCAGCCCTGGAGCTCACAAACCAGCCAGTCCGGCCAATCCGTAAACTTAAGCTGAGAGACCCTGTCTCAAAGCGTAAGATGAAGCAGAGACACATGATTGATGTAATATGTGAAGTTATGAAGGAATAATTGTAAATGTTCTATAAACACAGGGGAGAGAGACGCAAATGACAACAACTCACTTCTATACTCCTGTACCCCGTTCCCACAGATGTGTGTGTATACACAACACACACAAGCACTCGCTTTTCTTAAAGTATGGATTTAGGCAAGACGTCATTGTCTGTGCCTTGATGTTCAGTATCTGCAAAAAGGGGGTGATTGTGTGTTATTTGCTCCTCCTTTCTCTCTTCTCTTCCCTGGGAGCGGCTAATGAATGTTTGCCAAGTACTTTGAAGATCCTAATTACTGTTATCCCTGGGATATCAGTTCAAGATTGTTTGGCACCAGGGAATCCTGCAGACAGTGAGATACAGGGCAACAGGAGCCAGGCCTGTCACAGTGCCTGCTAGTTATCCTTCTCAAAGGGCAGTATCAAGCCCCTGGGCCTCAATTACCCCAAGCCAAATTACTTAAATCAACCTTAGAATCTGCTGAAGGAAACCTGGAGTTCTCACAATTAAATCATAAGCCTTTCCAAAAGTCAACGACCCAGGACTTCAGCAGAGGGCTCGAGGTGCCAAAGATGAAGCTTCAGAAGAGTCACAGCATAGAGAAAACATTCGGTGATTCTCTGCTAGTGCTAATTCAGATAGTGTGTCTAACAAGGCCAGGAAGAGCTCAGCTGCGAGTTGCCAAAAAGATTCGGCACATGAAGGCAGTTTCCCAGGGACCTCTGTTCAGTGGTCTGCAGAAGCCATGCAACATGTTGTTTTGAGATGGGATCTTGGATTTTACATGGAGCTCACCAGTTCAGCTGGATGGGCTGGTAAGTGAGACTCAGGCACCCTCCCATCGCTGCCTCCCAGCACCGGGGTGACAAGGGAATAGCAACATCTCCAGCTTCTTATGGGGGTGCTGCTGACTGAATTATGATTCTTATACTTGCATGGTAAGTTCTTTACCAACTGAGACATCTTCCCAACCCCAAACATGGCCCTTTTAAAAGATAATGTCTATAGGGCTAGAGAGATGGCTCAGTGATTAAGAACCTGGACTCTCTTGTATGGGATCTGAGTTTAGTTCCCAGCACCAATACCAAGCTGTCCTAGAACTCACTCTGTAGACCAGGCTGGCCTCAAACTCAGAAATCCACCTGACACTGCCTCCCAAGCACTGGGATTAAAGGCATGTGCTACCACTGCCCGGTCCAAGTGGCAAACAACCTCCTAAAGGTTCAGCATCAAGAGGCCTGATTCCCTCTATTGACCTTTGAGGGACATGCCCTCACATGTCCATATACCATCACACAGACACACATGTATATCCACCAGTAAAAATAAAATAAATCTTAATTTTAAAAGTTGTCTGCTGGATGACTACAGAGTTATATTCTCACAAAGTTCTTGGTAACCAGAACTTTACCTTCAACATCCAAACAGAAGAGCTCTCAAATACCTCCACCTCCCATTACCACATACTGATCCTGAATCACACACAGGCTAGGCCCTGTAGTGATTCACCCATGAGAGGCCCCTGCACACCTGGTACCATGAAAGCTTTAGTGAATAGTGTCAGAAACACATTCTGCCAGTGGAGTGTCCAACTGCCTTGAGAAGTCAAGCTAGGACATGATAAGAGAAAATCAGAGGAAAAGGCATGGGAAGGGTTAGCCAGTTGCCCTGTGATCAGGAAATGAAAAAGAGTTCTGGGGACAGAATAAAGGAAATAGTCTACCCTCCCTCTCAGGCCCTTACCAACTGCAAGACCACTCAGACACTGGTTTTGTTGTTTGACTGTCCAACTGTATAGCTAAAGAGTACGAGATGCCTCACAGATCAAGAGGGGTCTGAACTTGATCTTATGCTTCTCAAACCTGAGCCTGGGAGTCTGTGCTTCTAACCAATTCTCTGCATGATTCTGATGGAGCCAGGAGGAGGTCTTCACTGACAGCCACAGAATAGATGGACAATTAGATAATGCTGGTAACACAGCATCCCTTGTGGGAAATCATTCAGGTATGTTAGAAATGCTTTAACTATGTCACTCAACAGCTTGCCTTTCTGTGTTAAGAGGTGGTGGGACCTTTAAGAGGAAGGTCCTTTGGGAAGTCATTGACTCAATGAGGACATTACCTTAAGAAGGCATTAGTGGGGTTCTCATGGGATCCTGAATTAGTTCTAGCAAACAGTTTGTTTATAAAAAAAGTTCAGCCTCTGCTCACTCTTGTCTCTCCTGCAGTAGCTCCATCATGAAACCTTCCCCAGAACTAGACAGATGTTGAACCACACCCTGAACACACAGAACTCTCAGATAAATAAACCTCTTTTCTTTAGAAACTACCAAGCCTCTAGTATCTTGATATAGTAACAGAAATAAGACTGATATAATTATTTAGCATCCACAGCCAACCAAAGGCTAATCAGAAGCCTGGGCTTTGGAAGTGAACTCGTGCATTCGTATCCTGTGCCTTTGCCATATGCTTTCTAGGTTCTCAACATCAGGCGCTCAGGAAGTCTCCAAGATCCAGCTCTAACTAGACAGATGCATCTTGAACTTCCTCTAGGTACCCGTGGCTCTGCTGTGCTACCCACCCACTGGAATATTCACATCAGGGTGATGGGTCAGAGTTCAGTGGGTAAAATAGGAAGGGTTCCTGACATGACTTAGTGGGAAAGAGATGAACATGGATCTCATAGGAGACTTAAATCTCACTTACAGCACACAGCCCAAAGTGACCTAGCACAGGAAGGGGTGGAGGCCGGAAAAAGGGACCTAGGGGTGAAAAACAACCCAAGACTGAGGACAGATAAGACACTCTGTGGTTAGGTCCAGACCATAGGAATCGAATCAATTCTGGAAAGTGGTTTCCTCCCAGATCTGCGAGCTTCTCTCTTGTATGTGTGTGACCAGCATCTTTTACATGTCTGAGCTGCTAAGGAATCACTCTGTGCCTCCTGCTCCAGTTTGACATTTGAGATTCCTATTGAATGCCCCCTAGAAAAGATATCCTTTCACTGGGGGCAGGAATGAGTTCATCTTTGCGCTGAAGACCAGAACCACTGTCTGCCAGCAACATTCCTTTTTATTTCATTTTAATGAGCGAAGCTGAAAAGTAAGTCCCCAGATGAAACTGCCAGGGAAATCCAAGACAGCCGATACAAGTATTAACTCAGTTGAAATGTATTATTAATACTAATGCCTAGCTCTGTTGTAGCATTTTCTGGCTTCAAAGCCATTTACAAACATCAACTAATTAATCCTTACCTCAGCATGGTGAGGTCATTAAGTCTCATTATCCCTATTTTGCAGAGCGGGAAACTGAGGCACCCAAAGGTTAAGCACCTTGCCCAAGGCCACAGAAACGGTGTGCATTCCATATCCCAAGCACTTCCTGACTTATATGCTCAAAGGCTCTCAAAGCTAGGGAAGACTCAAACTTTTTAGGCCGTGTGAATCATTTCTCCAAAGCTAGGTAGGATCCATGGAGAAAGGCCCAGCCTATATGCTTTTATAGCGCCTTGGTACACATAATCAAAATTGTATTTTTCTTTAGTGTTTTCCTTCCTCATTATTTTGTTTTAAGTGCGCTGACTTAGGGAAAGGGCCAAAGGATTTTAATGATGTATGAAATAAAAATAAAAAATAATGGCAATAAAACCTTCTGCCCACACAGAGAGAAATACAAGCTTGGTGTTTGGAGTCGAGTTTTCCTTCCCCCTCTCTGTGTCATGTGGCTCTGCTGCAGCCAAAAACTTTTTATTCTTTTTTTACTTTTTCATCGAAACTTAGCAGGCTCAACCAAAAGGGTGAACTGTATCTCCGGTGCCCTTTCACAAATGCTAGCCTCTTTACCAGTCCCCCAGAACTCTCGGGAATGTCCCGTCCCACCAGACAGCATCCTTCCAGGTTTTGTTTGCTTTGATTTTCCCACAGTTGACTGAACCATCTCTTGTTCTCTCGTATTTTCAAACGTTTTTCTTCTCGACTTTTTTCTTCAACAGGAAAGGTGAGGGCTGGCCCTTTCTGGGTGTCCCCACCCTCAGCCTAAAGGCCCTGTGGTTTGGAGTTCCAGTGTTGAGGCAGATTGAAAACCCCAAAGTGTCACGTCACCTTGTCAGAAAGATGCGCAGGTGTTTTTTTGAGGTGGCAAAGGGTCTTCTTGGCCTCCCTAGGGCTCCTCCTCACACCTGTCTCTGCAGCAACCAACAGACATTTGTCCAAATCTTTCCTGGTCTTTTAGTGGTTCTCTGGTGCCAAATGGAGGAAGATGGGTGAAGAGACCAAAGCCGTGGAACAACTGCCCACACCTGTTGCCTGCCTGGTGGGAGGTCCCACACTCCCCTCTCCATCCTAGATCCTCAGCCCAATCCAGTCTCACCTCGAGAACCACACCAGCCCTGCGCCAGAGTTCTTGTACCAGGGTTACTCTGTCCCCAGGAGTGTTGTGAAAGTTCTCTCGGTGAGCTTTTAAACTCCTCACAAGTTAAAAGACTACATAACTTAAAATTTTTTTTAAAAAAAAAGCGAAATTTCAACTTGGGCAATTAGGAAAGCACATTTTGGTGATAAAACTATATAGAAAAGCACAGAAATAATTGCCATACAAGCTGGAATGACGATTTCGATGTGGGGTAGGGAGAGCTCCGGGAATGGATGATAGACAATGTTTTCCTCTGGCCCAGTGTAGTTGTGTTGTTCACCCTGGGTTGGTTACACATGTTATATGGGTCTTGTATCTTTTATAACTTCCATTTTAAATTTTATATATTACTGGTGTGGGGAGCATTTGCACTCCAAGGTGTGTGCGTGGAGGTCGGTCAAAGGACAACTCTGTGGGATTTGTTCTCTTCTTCCATGGACACCAGGGTTCTAAGGATCCATCCCATGACTCCAGGCTTATCTACCATTTGCCTGTTACTCTCTGAGCCATCTCTCTGGCCCATGCTTTAATTTCTGTTTGGAAAATGACTTTAAGACGTATGTAAGTACATGGACCTCATTAGTTATATGTGGGACTATTTATGTTTGTGTCCTGTGAAAGTTGGTGTTTTTATTTTGCTTGGCTCTTAGTGAAATCTTTCCCATTACCTCTCATTCCATCTGTGCTTATGGAGATTTTCAAAGGATAGCCAACGAGTGTTGAGAGTAATAAGTATTGCAGGGCAAGCTCGTCTTGGATCAATAATGGGGTTCTCACCCTCACCGTCAATTCCCATCCTGACAGCCTATGAGTCTATGAAAAGAAAACATTTCAGGGTGGATGGAGATTCCTCCTATCTCCTTCTCATCCTTCATGTTGCCCTTGGCCCTGGAGGTTCTTCCCTACCTGCACTGATGCCCTTTCTCCTTTCTGAACACTTCCTAAGGATGGTGTTCATAGTCATCACCATAGCAACTAGGTGTTGGTGGCCCAACCTACACCAAGGACTCTTCATCAGTTGTCATGCTTCTATCATGCAGTACCCCCTAAGATGTGTACAGTATTTGTGCCCCTTACCCAGATGGCTGAACTGAGGCACAGACTGTTGAGGGAGGACACACTCTAGCTGTGGAGTGACAGTGGGGCTTGTAATATCAAATTCTCTGTGTTGAAGTGCTTTCTGTTTATTTGAGGCAGGAGTCTCTTGTACCCCAGACTGGCCGAGACTGAGGATGGGCTTTGAACTCTTGATCCACTTCCTTTGGAATGCCACAGTTTCAGTCATGTGCATCACCCTCATCTATATGGTGCTAAAGGTTGAATTGAGGGCCCTTTGAACGTTAGGACAGTACTCTTCCAACTGAGCTACTTTAGATTTTTCTGTTCAATACATTCCGCTTGTTCTATTTGCTGTATTAAATCCTGGTTGGTTTAACCATCTACAAAGGGCCTTCCTCTGAATTATTTTATCAGATATTGAGCAGCCACAGACAATTTACTGTGTATTCATCACTGTGGGCTAAAGGAACATGCCATAGACTGAGCTCCAAGACTGGGACTGAGCATCTCACACTTTGCATGTTTTTATAGAACCCTAGCCACACCCAGGAAACAATAGCAGCCTCTGTTTTGTACGGCCGAGGAGAAGCTAGTTCAGCACAAAGCTAGTTCAGCACATTGCCCTAGCTACTCTACTGCTCACATTTTGGTTTCTTCTCCTGCACTGATGTCTGATGCTCCAAGCCTTCCTGACTGAGTATTCAGATGCCCCTTGGGACTATCCCACTGTTCTCACATCCTTCTCAGATGCCCCTCAGACCTCCCACCCTACTTTTCTACCAATGAGTCCCCAATGTCTGTCAGGCCCACAGAAAGTCATCCTTCGGGAAACCTTCTCCAAACGCTGAACTTGGCTCAGGCTCTCCTCAATTCTGCCTCAGAACAACCACATGAAATGGAAAGTATCTGTTTACATGTCTGCCTGTCTCGCTAGCGGATGAGGACATCACAGGCAGAGCTGGATCTTATACATTTCAGGATCTCACTGCCTGGCCTCATGCCAGCACATAGTGGGTACTCGATGAATGTCTGTCTAATCTACCTGTAAGGAAGCCACTGGGAGACTGGACCAAAGCTGCTTTTCCCACCCCATCTTTTTCCATGTCTACTACATATCAGGTTTTCAGACTCACTTTGCAGCAGGACCAGGATAGAAGATGTTAAAGCATGAATCCTTAGGCCCCTGCCTAGAAATCAGAGCCTGCACCCTCCCCCTGCCATTCAGATAAGTAGCTAGGTTTTGGAGTCATTGCTTACAGCATCTGAACCAAGCCCTGGAGGGGGAGGGTGGAGAGAAAGAGAGAGGGGGGGGAAGGGAGAGGGAGAAATGGAGAAGAAATAGCAGCAATCACTTTAAGGTCTAGATGTGCTATAGCCAGAGGGAAGGGGAAAGAAATAAAAAGAAATGTCTTGTCAGAAGTGCTGGAATTTTAGCTTTTTAGTGCAAACATCCTCAAGCAAGATGAATGTAGTCAAAGACTTTAGTGCAAAACTCCAGAGCACCTGTCAACCACCTCATTCCATCTCTTTCAAGAAAACAAGTTTGAAAAAGAAAAAAGAAAAAAAAAGGCAGGGGGAACAGATCTCCTTAACGAAAGCCTACAAACTTGACTCTCTGGTAAAAGCCAAAATATCTTCGATAACACATTTACACACCTATAAAAACAAAAGTTCAGTGAGAAATGCCAATAAATGATTCCAAGACTGTCTTAAAAACCGTACAGCTGGGAAAACATAAAACATCTCTCAGCTTTTCAGAGAAACTCATTCCCGACATGAAAAGCTGGAACACAGTAGAAATGCAGCATTTAGAACATTAACAGTAAAAACAAAATTTGCCCTGGTCCTTTCGGTTGATTTCTTTTTTGCAAAATTGACACTAGGAGACATGAGAATTCTGTAAAGGTTATCACAAGTCAGGGGCAGGGAAGAGTTGGTGATGAGGCGGGGATGAAGCCAGGTCTAAGCTTTTGATGACTTAGCATCCTGTATGGCTCCCTGAAGAACCCACAGGGATGTAGATCAGAAGCGCGCGGGGGGGGGGGGGGGAGATTGAGAGGCAGAAACAGAGAGACAGAAAGAGACACAGAGAGAGAGGGGAGAGGGAGAGAGGAAGAGGTACGGAGAGAAGGAGATAGAGACAAAGTCAAAGGAAACTGTAGCGGGGCTCATGTAGGAGACGTTTCCGTGCATTCCTGAACCAAGCCACCGATGGGGAAAGAGGAAACATATGAGGCAGTTAAGAAAATACCCCAATTGCCACGGGATTCCTGGGCACCTTCGGTGTGGGTTTGCCCAATTGCCACGGGATACCTGGGCACGTTTGGTGTGGGTTTCTGTGCAGACCTTGTGCTGTCTCGGGTCCCCTCCCTGCCCATTCCTTCCTGGTCCTGTTGGAAGCTCTTGTTTTCTCAGCTTTTCCCCCTGGGCACAGCGCGCAGTTGCTCTGTTGTAATTCCAGTTCCAGTGAGCTTGGTACATCTTTAACAGTTCTTGTGTTGTTATTAACTTAGTGAGTAAGTGAGAGGTGTTTGGCTTTTGAAACGGTGCCACAAAATTTTCTCTCTCATCTCTGAATGATGTCAGTCCCATAAACAGGAAAGCTGGAAGAAACAATAGAGTTTTTTTTTTTTTGTTTTTTTTTTTGCTAACTCTTCCAGAGATAGACTCTTCTGGTAGTCCCGTCTGCTGCCCAAATCTAAATAACTTCCATTTTCTACCTCAGTGAGAAAATCTCTGAGAAAATTTAGGAGGTGAATTCAGACGTAAGTGGATTTGGGTACATTGACTTTCAAACTCCCAAATATGGATTTAAATTAAAAAAAAAAAACTACCATGTGGTTGGAAACAATTCATATGGACTTTCAGCAAAGAACCTCTAGGTTTCCTGAGTCTCTGAGCCAGATGATGCAAACAGGGCTCACAGCAAGTATAAATGGTAAGTGCCTTGAGCCTTGAGGAACCCAGTAAGGTGTCCGGCACATCACAGCAAAGCTGAAGACCCTGCTAGGGTCTGTGTTCAGCATGAAGGAAAAGACATTCAGTTGCCACTTTCATTAGGACTTCAGCACACTTGAACTTGACAGAGAAATGATGAAATTTAGCACCCCTGTTTACCTGCTGACAGCCAAGCCATGATATTAATTAATGGTTCACAGGACCCTGGCCAAGACCTTCATTAAAACAGACAATACTGGTGCTTACACAGCATAATCTTAGCAATGAGCACAATTAACTTTGCGCTTCTTTTATGGTCTCCACCAACCAGTGTGGTAAAGAGGCAGGCGTTTCCATGTTCGGTCTTCAACGGCCTCCCTGGTAGCTCCCAGGCCATTCTGAGGAGCAGAAAAACAAGATACCCTATGCTAAGTGTCGCAATGTTTGGCTCAAAATAGAGAATCCAGAAGCTCGCCAAAAACATGGCGTCTGTATTTCTAAATCCTTAGTTTGTGTTAATTTTTTTTTTTTAATTCTCCTACCTGGGCTAGAATCACTTTCTCCCAGGGGTTATCAAGCTCTTAAGAATTTGATTTGAACACCAGTTCTGAGCACTCCGAAGCCAATGGTGAGTATCTGAAGCAAGATTTCTTTGCAATACCTGTGCTGTTTCAGGTCACAGCCACTCACGACAGACTGGAGCATCATCTAAGATGAACTGCTGCCCAAAGAACACATGATTTATTCGCTTAAAAGCATAACAAAAGGTGATGGGGAAATGGTTCAATTGGCTTGCCTCACACCCATAGAAAAAGCCAGGTATGGGAGGAGAAGCTTGTAATCCCATCAATGGAGAGGTCTCAGAGATGGACGGCTCCCTGGAGCTCAATGACCAGCTAACAGTAGTTGGATAGCGCCAGGTCCTAGTGTGAGACCCTATCTCAAAAACCTACATAGCGAGTCATTGAGAAAGATACCCAAAATTGTCCTATACTCTGCAGACACACACACACACACACACACACACATGCAAAGTTTTTAAAAAATAGCCAGGCACAAATTGAGACTACTTAGCAGGAAGAACAGCAGGTCGCTGCCTTGCTTGAGGAAGCATGCCACACATTTTTCTCACTCAGCACTTTTATTGTTATTTGTTCGTCCTTTATTGTTATTTGTCTTGTCAGAGTCAGGACTCGCTATAGCAGTCGCTTAGCTCCCAAACTGCATTTTGGGACTTGGAGTTTGGAAGTGTGCGGAGGACTTTCAGCTCCCATCAGTATATGTCAGCACATCAAAATACAGGACGTTTGACAGAGCGAACGTAACTTAGCATGGAGAAAACCCTTGCTTAAATAAATGTATGCCTATTGGTGAAAATTAATTACACACACTGTTAAGGTGTGCCCACCCTCCCCCCTTACAAGTGGAGAGAACTGCACCCCAGAAGCCCCTTTGATCTTGAGAAACTACAGTCAAGTCTGTAACACACTTCCATAGATAAGACATAGCTGATGGAGACTTTTTTGCTGATTGGTGCTAATGAACTGGCCCAAATATCAGGGTGCATCTCTTTCTGCTTGTATGTGAGAGAAGGAGAGAGGGAGGGAAGGAGGGAGGGAATCAGAGACAAACCTAAACAGGCAGGCAGAGACAAAGAGAAACAGAGAGAGAGAGAGAGAGAGAGAGAGAGAGAGAGAGAGAGAGAGAGGTTCTTGTGTATTCCAGGTTAGCCTAAAATTGGCTATATAGGCAAGGATGACTCTGAACACCTGTTTCCATCTCCTAAGTATTGGGATTACAGATACAACCACGCCCAGGTTATACTTGGTGCTGGGGCTTCCTGGCATGTCAGTCAAGCACTCTCTCAACCCAACTTCAGTCCCAGCCTTGGGCTGCATCTTCTGGAGAAACATAAATTACAAGACCTGTGCCCCATTCCATTACCCTTTTCTTTACTACCCTACTTTCTTTCATGTGAGTTTGGACAAAGAGTAACAAACCATGGCAGAAAAACACAGGTCACCCAGTGCACAAGTCTCTCTCTTCTCCTGAGTTGTCCTGACAACAAGTTCAAGATCCTTTGAAGAATATAATAGCAGAGCCCACCTTAGCATTGACTGAGGACAGCAGGCAAGGCAGTGCAAAGGTCAGACAGCACACGTCTCACATACACCGGAGCCAGGGTTTCCTCCATCCTCCTTCACCATAACCTGGAAAGTGCTAGCAAGCAAGTCTGAATTATATCCTAAGGCAGGCAGATAGGAAGAAATCAAATCAGCGGAAAGATGTGAGACGATTTTGCCGGCAGAGACACCCGCTCCATCTTTCCTTACCCATTGCTAAATAAGTCCCACTAATTTTCTCGATCTGATAAATTGCTGATAAAATCAAAGGAACATGAAGTTCAATGTTCTTGTCTCCCAAATGAAGCCTAAAATCTGTGTTTGTTTGCATATGCATTTCCAAAATGAGTAATTTAAGATTACACTGTTTATATCGCTTGTTGCGGTCTGCCTTTGGGCATGAGGAACAGAGGCCTCCTAGAGAAAGTACTACACTGTCCCCTTCACCTACCAAGCCACCCAAAGGAAGGCAAGTGAAATCTAGTGGTGATGTAGGAAATGGTAATGAGGACAGGATACACTACTTCCTTCTAATGATGCTGATCCCAGATATATGGGGAGCATGGGGCGAGGGCAATGGAAATCACAGCTTCAAGTATGGCAGAAGTGATCAGAGAGAAATAAGGAATCATATGTAATCAGGAACTGCAAGAAGGACGATCATAAGTTCAAGATACGGAGCCTGAACTGCATGAAACAAAACATCAAGAATCAGAGAAAGGTAAATCAGTACAGTATTATCAGAAAATGCCCAACGCTACTTAAGTAGACAAAACGTTGATGCCAGGCATGGGGCACATACCTATAATTTCAGCCCTCTGGAGGTAGCAGCAGGAAAACTGCTGTGTATTTGAGGCCTGCCTGGTCTACATAGAAAGTTCCAGATCAGCCAGGCTACGTTGTGAGACCTTGTCTCAAAAAAGAGGGGGAGGGAACAGAGTGGGGGGAGGGGAGGGAATCATTTGATCCTATGATTCTGTGGCTAACATTGATGCCACAAACTCCACAGAAACTGGTCATTAGAGGACAGAGGTTGAGTTGCTATGAATTATAACTGTGACCGGGGATCTATGGAGTAGCAGGTACCATGGTGTTAGCACGGCTGACCTGATTTCATCCTCCACCTTTCAGGTTTGCAAATGAATAGCCTGAGAGTCCAGGTAAGGCTCCATTCCTTAGCCAGTGACCCTGTTAGGCTGCTGCTAACCTCTCTAACCTTTGACTCCACTCTTTGAAAACTGAGACAATACAGGCACATCTCTCAGAGAGTTCCTGTAAGGCACATTAATTCTGATGGTACAATAACTTTCAAAAGTATCAAACATGACATTTCTACATGAAAATGTAAAATTGCATGCGCTATGCCACTAACAACCAGACAGAGTTCCATTTCTCTGCCCTATGCTCTCCAACACATGAAGCTTTGCAGATTGGGCAGGGGTCAGGGTGGGGCATGGGGCAGATCCTTTTGCTCTGTCCTTTCCTTGGAAGCATTAGGAAACTCTCTTGCAAGCCTATTTTCAGTTTAATCTCTGCAACTGCTATTTCCATTCTCTGTGCATCCCGTTCAGCTCTAGGCAGTCATCGGTCACTGAAGACTTTAGATCAACTGTCCCTAGCTAAGATAATACATGTATTTTTATTCCTCTGGTCTGGCAAGGAGTCTTCCTCCTGTCTTCATAATTAGGGTATTTGTGCTTCCATCTTACAGCTGTCATGACCTTCCAGAACATTCTTTCAGGTGTTCAGCCCCTGAGCAGCCTTGTTCTATTTCCATCCCCATTTCTACCTTACTTTAATTTTACCATGTGCTGTTGAGCATAGTAAGCAACCCCACATTTGTGAATTTGAGCTCAGCCTGAGCCATGTAGCAAGACCATACATGCATGCACACGCGTACACACACACACACACACACACACACACAAAAGTGAAATTCCAGGTTCTCTAAATCCAATGCCCTCAAGCAAAAAGCATCACTGAAGAGTTTCCTTTGGCAAACTGGGGAACTGGCTCAGTTGATTAAAGTTCTTAGCACATAATCGTGAAGACCTGAGTTCGGATCCCAGTACCCATATAAAAAGTCGGTTAGAGCAGCACACTATAGCAATTCTAATTCTGGGACGATAGAGACAAGAGGATTACTAGGGCTTGCTGCACAGCCAGCCTATCTGAATCAGTGAGATACAGATTTAGTGAAAGAGCCCACCTCAAAAAATAAGAGGGAGAGAGAGAGAGAGAACAAGATACCAGTCATCAACTCTGACCTCCAAATAAGTGCACACACAAAGGATAAAAAGGCAAAGGAACGTTCAGCTCCCTGTCAATGCAGATGCTATTTGTGGCAAGGATCCCTGATTTCTATAGGATTTGGTGCCTCATGGTCTGTGGAACAGAAAAGAATTACCACATCAAACCAGATTGTATCTCCATCCTAGATACTTGACTCACCCTAGAATTTGGCCTCTACCTTAATCTCTGCTCTAGTAACAAGGAAGTTGATAGCGTTGGCTTAGGGAATTGTTGATTGTCATTTAATGGTTCAGATTTATAACCACGCCTAAAGGAAAAAAACATAGGGACAAGAGACTTCTATAAAAGTTAATTCCTAGTCTTGTTGAGTGCTCAAGCAAATGAAAGAATGAACCATTCTCTGAATATGCTGTGTCTAAAAAGAGACGGATCCATACATGGCATTGCACACATGCCGCCCCAGCACTTGGGTGGCAGACAGAGGAAAACTGTGAGTTTGAAGCCAGCCCCAGGATGGTAATGAATTCCAGATTAAACTGAACTACACACTGAGCCTATGTCAAAAGGAAGCAAGCAAACGGACAAACAAAAAAGTTAAGTTTTTTTTTTTAAAGACAAAAAAGAAAGTACATTCTGAGACTTTTATATTTGGGGAGTAAGCTAAGCGGGGAGTGGATTAAAAAAAAAATCATCCAGAAAAAACATTGCTTTTAGTTCTTGGCAAAGGAACTTCAAGTCCAATTGGCATTGGCTTGGTATTTTTGGAAGGTTTTATTTCATGATGAGGACCAGCAGAGTATAGAAATGCACTTGTATGTGCTTCAAAAGGGCAGGATGCAAATCCTGGCTGGGAGCTTCTGAAGCTTCATGGGCACAGTTTTCATGGGTCCACGGACCCACAAAGATCTGAGCAAGGTGCCTGTGGGAGCCAGAGGCCAGGGCGCCACTTGTGTCCTCTGGTATCCCCTATATCTGGGTTCACCATGAGTCCCTGGCATTGAGAGCTGCTGTTCGGGGTTTCTATTTACCTTCCTATAAACAAAAAATGAATAATACACACGTTCCTCCAAGAGACCTGGCTAGTCAGTAGAATTAAAAAAAAAAAAAGAAAAAGCAGGTCCTTGTAATTCAAACAAAGTTTGAATTAAAATCATCCCAAAATGGAAAACAAGATATATGCTCACACCTGCATCTGCCTACTGCCACCAAGTAAAGTTATAGCACACAACTATTGGTGGCTGAAGGAGAGATGATGAGAGAGTGTGCACCCCAGTCTCTTCAGTTCAACCTGTCTTCTCCCTGGTTTGCTGGGAGCCCTGAGGCAGTTTTCTTAAGTGCTTCATGGTTCAGGCTGCTCACCTGTAAAATGGGTATAATCACACTCACTACCTCACCCCTAGTTAATTAACAATGCATAAAGCTTTTGAAAATATACAGTGCAGAGCATGTGCTAATTATCATAAATCTCCAAAAAGCACCCCAGTTCAATTTTTAATTACCTATATATTTTATTGAAAATATATAAAACACTTCATAAAATTAACCTATGTGTCAAAAATTACTGCTTGCCTGCACCGTCTTGTTCGTTCTTCTGCCAGCACATAGCAGTAATTTCCTGAACTAAAGTAATAATTTCATTTCAATGGTAGAAGTTTAACCCATCTGACTAGGTTCAACCCTGTGATTTACTGTATTGTAAAATAGCATCTCTCATTCTTGCTTCAATTTCCCTTAGTTATTATGACTCAAAGGATATAATAGCAGAACCTACTTCCAAAATATTGTAAAAGGACAGAATGCAAGGCCTGTGAGACAGCACAGCCCGCAAAGGCACCTGCTGCCAAGTCTGTGACCTATGTTGGATCTGCAGTAGCGACATCATGTCAGGGGAGAACCAACTCCCACAGGTTGTCTTCTGAGCCTCACATACATGCACGCCCCCACACATATGTGTCATAAATGAGTGAATAGTAAAATTGAAAAAATATTGAATTGTATATCAATTGCATGCTAAAGGGCTTAAGTGCTGACATGGGGCCATTATTTTTATCAAGGCCTTTGAAGGGTAATCTAAAATGTTTTTGTTTTTGTTTTTTACAAAGGTAAGATATTGTGTTAGGGATGTACCTCAGCTGGCAGAGTGCTTCCTTAAGATGCACAAAGACCTGGGTTCAGTCCCTGGACACCATATGAACTGAGAGTTATGGGTCATACAATTGTCATGCCAGTCCCCTGAAGCTACTTACTGAAGGCAGGAAGATCACCCTCTGCTTCAGAGGGAGTGCCAGGCCAGCCTCCCAATAAAAAGAAGGGAACAGATAAGATGTTGAAAATGGTTCCCCAATCTGATTTAGAATGGGAAAATACTTTTTAGAAGTGGAAGAAAGAATGAGTCTCTGGGAGCCGAGCTGACGTCTCACTTTCAATGACAAAGCAAAGCAAGACATGGAGATCAGTTGTGGAGTGCTTGGCTGGCATGTGTAAGATCATGAGGGGGTGGGAGGGAGGGAAGGAGTGAGAGGAGAGAGGAGAGAGAGAAGAAAGAGAACTTAAAAATAATGTTTTTTAAAAGACTGGAAACACCGTTTTCTATATCCCCATTTTCTGACAACAGGACAGATTCCTGGACCCACACAGTGAGCATTCCTTCACCACCAGCAAGCTCAAAACTCACTCTCACTCAGTAAGGAATGGCCCATGGATATTCAGAGTTTCAAGTCCAAGAGACAAATAAGAAAAACAAAATGAATTGTGGAAGTCACAAGTTTTTATGAAATGACAGCAGAATTAAAATTTCCAGTGTGGAAACGATCTTTGTAACAAACTCTTGGAGGCTATGCATCCTTGCTGGAACCACCAAGGAGAAAAACTAATTAGGAGCACAGAAAAGCCTGGGTCATTGTTTGGAATCTTGAGAGTTCTTTAAAGGCCCTTGTGTTAAGATTGGGCTGTGTGGTTGGACCTATACAAGATGGGACCTGTTACAAGGTCTTTAGGTCATTGGGTCATGTTCTTGGAGAGGAGGATTCTGAGAACTTTCCCTTTCCACTCTCCTTCACATTCCCTAACCATGAGGTGATCAGTTTTTTTCAACTGCATGCTCCCCATGATTTCCATCTGTAATCCCCATATCACACACACACGCACACACACACTACTGCCACCACCATTACCACCACCATCACCACCTAAGGCCTGGAAGTACTGATACCTCAGAAACCATGAGCCAGATAAATTGTTTCTCCTTCCCAGTTGGTTATCTCAAACATTTTTTACAGTGACAAATTCAGAACACATTTTATGATTATGTAAACCCTGGGTCAGGGTGTCCAGCCTCTTGACATCCCAACATAATGTTATCATCTACAGAGGTGTCCAACCACACTCACAGCTATCCTGAGATGTGTGCAGTCCATGGGTCTCAGCTATGGCACACATGAGCAAGGTGAAAGTCCAGGGTCTCAGGGTGATGTTGCTATGCAGTCTGGGTGTTGTAGACACAACTCCAGGTGTGATGGAGATTTTTCTCCTGTGTGCAATTTTAAATGGGCTATTCTTAACAGCATCGCCTTAGTGGGTGATGCTTATTTTCCCCCACAAGATTTGCTATGGGTAACAATGAATGGGATTAGTTTGTGTGCTTTCAACAACTAGCCTACCCTGCACTACTTGGAAAGTGGTCCCTCCCTTTACTCTATGTTCTGGCCAGACATGAAAAACATTGTGGTCTGCTTGGCATATCCTCAAGGTTTTCAGAGAAAAAGGATGGATGTCTGAATGGGTGGTATGGCACGTATACCGTTAGATGAGGGGTTTTATGTTCCCAGAGAAAGTGTCTCCTGAACTTCAAACATTGGGAGGCTGAGAAGAGAGAGAAGAAAAGATTGTAATCAGCTCCCTCCAGAGTTGTTTTTTTAAGAGCTTGATTACGATGCATATGAAACATTTTAAAGTTTGAGTGCTGCCTATAAACCTGTTCCCTTTATGCTAATTGCTCTCTATAAAACTAGATCAAGAACTAGGTCTCTTAGCCCTGTACAAGCCCCAGCATGCCCACTGGGCACAAGTTCAGAGTGCTTAGGGACATCTGATGGGCCCTTTGGAAACAGATAGATAGCCTGATGGATAGGTGATAAATAGACAGATACACCATATTACTAGTTGGATGATCTCGCAGGAACTCAAGGTGATGGAAAATGGGATACAGTAAACAGTTCGTCATCCAGGGTATTTCATAAGAGAAAGCTCTGAGAAGGGAGTCAACACTACATTACCGCATATCTGATTCATCAGCACTGCAGGCCACTCCAACAGGGACCCACACAAACCTTCAGACACCCTTGGGTTGGCGCCAGAACTGCCATGTTGACAGATGACACAGGAAATCAGGAACTCAAGTGAACTGGTTTGTAGTGACTCCTGGGAGAGAAACTCTACTTTAATGTCAAGCCATGGGTGAGGGGTCCCCAAAGTTCTTCACCAAAGGAATGTGCAGAAAGAGGTCACCCCAAGTCCCCCCCCCATTATTCTCCCTTTTTCTTTTTTACCCCCAGTCAGCTGTTGTTCTGAAGCTGAGAACAAAACCCACCAATCCAAGGGCCAGGAAGGCCTCAGCAGGATTTCAGAGCCTTGCTCCTGGATTTGACAATGCCAAAGACTTGGTGCTAAGAAATGTGTTTCATGGGATGGAGGACTTCATACTGGTTTGTCAACCAAGTAACTGGTAGATTTTGTCCAAAAGTTGTTTGATCCATCTCAAATCTGTGCCTTGTCTTCTAGCTTGACTCTCCTTCTGGAGAAATCCCTTTGTACCAGTTCTCTGTGTGTTGAGACCCCTGTGGGGGTCAAACAACCCTTTCATGGGGGGCTCACCTAAGGCCATCAGAAAACACAGATATGCATATTATCATTCATGACAGTAACCAAATTACAGTTATGAAGTAGCAACAAACATAATTTTAGAGTTGGGGGTGACCACAACATGAGGAACTGGATTAAAGGGTAGCAGCATCATGAAAGTTGAGAACCAATGCCATAGGGGATTTGGAAGATATAACTCATTTGGTAGAGTATTTGCCTAATGCTTGAAACCCTGAGTCCTATTCCTGATGATGTATAATGCTGGGCATGATGCTTCACAACTGAAACCCCAGCATTCAGTAAGTGAAAGCAGGATCTTTAGAAGTTCCAGATTAGCTATAGGAGATATCTAACCATGTAAACGGTTGTTAGTTCAGATGGTTTAAAATATTTCTTTGTCTTATATCACCAAACCCTGGTGGAAGGTATGGTTCATAGATATTGATTCTTTGCCACACATCACCATGACAAACAAGACTTAGGAAGGCCTTTCGGAACTTTGGTCCCAAAACATTGATTTAGACTCGAGGATGTACTTTAGTGGGTCCTGAGTTCCATCACCAATGACACACACACACACACACACACAGAGAGAGAGAGAGAGAGAGAGAGAGAGAGAGAGAGAGAGAGAGAGAGAGAGAGAGAAAATCTTAGCCAGGGTTTCTATTCCTGCACAAACATCATGATCAAAAAGCAAGTTGGGGAGGAAAGGGTTTATACAGTTTACACTTCACATTGCTGTTCATCACCAAAGGAAGTCAGGACTGGAACTCAGGCAGGTCAGGAAGCAGGAACTGATGCAGAGGCCATGGAGGGATGTTACTTACTGGCTTGATTCCCCTGACTTGCTTAGTTTGCTTTCTTATAAAACCCAAGACTACCAAACAAGAGATGGTACCACCCACAAGGGACTCTCGCCCTTGATTTCTAAAATGCCCCAAAGCTGGATCTCATGGAGACATTTCCTCAAGGGAGGCTCCTTTCTCTGTGATAACTCCAGCTCGTGTCAAGTTGACACAAAACCAGCCTGTACAGAGAGATTAAAATTTCTTTCTGTGCACTGTTTTGAAGGCAAGAGGGTTGTGTGTGTGTGTGTGTGTGTGTGTATCATTGTAGCACCATCCTATTAACATTTCTCTACATGTACTCAACACTAACAGCTTTGAAACATTTACTAATTCCCCAATGGTTCTTATACCAGGATTCCAGGGTTTCACACACAGAAGCAATCAGCAAGCAGCACATAAAATGAGCAGCCAGTCACATGATCTGGGTCATGAGAGAAATGATTTTATCACTCAGTAGCTCCAACTCCCCACTCCCATTCTTCCTCCAACATTTCCTTTGCCTAAATTCATATGCTCAGCCTTCCTTCCTTCCTTCCTTCCTTCCTTCCTTCCTTCCTTCCTTCCTTCCTTCCTTTCCTTCTTTTCATGATTCACTAAATCTAGTTAGTTCTACCTGCACGTACATAGGCATGAGACATCCAATGAAGCACAGGCAACCATCAAGTGCCCCCCCTCCAAGAAAACTGACTCTTCCTCCCCCAGCAGCCACCAATTACTGATAACTCTCCAGCTAAGGTGGGGTCTTAAGAGCTGTAATTTTAACTGGCTTGATCTTGTGCAGGTCTTGTGCAGATTGTGCTATGAATTGGTCAATGCAGTGCCACAGAAAAGAGCACCTCACAGAAATCCAACTCTGTGCTCTTTCTGCCCCACTTCCATGGTGCTCCCTTAGCCTTTGGGGTTTGCCGAGCTGATAGAGGTGTCCCATTTAACGCTGACCACTAAGGCACTTAATCTCGGCACTTTGACCAGATTTAGTATTAGGCATAAATTCCCTCCTAAGGAACAGGCCTCAAATCCAAGCGGAAAACAATTGGTGACCCGCATAACAGCTATGCAACTATTGCACCTTGCCTAGAAAGTTGCTATTGTACCATACAGGATGCAGCACTAAGTAAGAACCCTGATGGTTTTTTTTAACTCTGCCAAGAGCTGCATAGCACCCTCTTCGTGGCGCTATGAATGCTAGCTATTAGGGAGAAAAATTCCGGGTTAGTTTCAAATATATATTTCTTTGTGCTACACCCAACATATGTGATATCTTCAGCATTAGGGCCTCACTGTATCATTATGGTGGGCAATCAAGAACAATAGCCACAGCCTCATGCATTCTTTTTATTGTCATTGGACTATACTCCAAATTAAATAAGCACTGCACAGAAATAAGCGTGTTTTCAGGATGAAAAACAGAGACAATGGATTCTCAAAGAATAGAAGCAGTAATAAAGATTGTCAAAGCTACCCAAACTAATTTTAAACCCCATCATATATTATCCAATTTCAGCTTTAAGTGATGGGAGGAGGTTAGCGTTTATCCAGAATCTTCTATGTGCTACACTCCATTCAGGGGCTTTCTGCTTGTAGCTAGTCTCCTCAAGTAGAGCTGGCTGGCATCCAGCAGAACTGGCCAGGCAATCTGATTGGTTGTGACTTGGGTGACCCATAAAGAACCCTTTTATTATTATTTTGTTATTTACGAATGAAAAAACTGGAGCTCGTTTATAAATAGGTAACTTTGTGGAGGTCACAGATGTGGAATTTTTGTTACATGGATTAGTAGCATACTAATGAGTGAGTACCCACCCACATGTCCTCTCCCTCTCCCTCTCCTTTCCTCTTCACTGCAGATGCAATGTAACCAGCTACCTCCCTGACTGTAGATACATTGTAACCAGCTATTTCTCTGCTGCCAAGCCTTCTGCATCAGGATGAACTTCATCCTCCAATTGTGGGGTCCAAATAAGCTGTTTTTGACCCCTTAATTGTTTCCCTCAGGTAAACCGCAGAAAGAAAAATAACTAATGTACGCTGTTTACAAGGTGGTTGATCATAGTTTTCTTCTGAGAGGCTCTGCCAATGCCTGACAAATACAGAAGTAGATAATCACAGCCAACCAATGGACTGAGCACAAGGTCCCCAAGGGAGAAGCTAGAGAAAGGACCCAGGAAGCTGAAGGGGTTTGTAGCCCCATATGAGGAACAACAATATGAACCAACCAGTACCCCAGAGCTCCCAGGGACTAAACCACCAACCAGAGTACACATGGCTCTAGCCACATGGGTAGCAGAGGATGGCGTGGTCGGACATCAATGAGAGGAGAGGCCCTTGGTCCTGTGAAGCCTCGGTGCCCCAGTGTAGGGGAATGCCAGGACAGGAAAGCAGGAGTGGGTGGGTTGATGAGCAGGGGGAAGGGGGATGGGATAGGGGATCTTTGGAGGGGAAAAAAGGAAAGGGGATAACAAATGAAATTTAAATAAAGAAAATATCTAATAAAAAAGCAAAAGAAAGTTCTTTTTATAGTTTCAATTTGTCAGCCTTAAGTTGGAAGTTTTTCAGTACAATCATTTCCAAGTCCCTTCATGAGTTTCTAATTCATTCTGTGCTGTGTAGTCCTCTTAGTTCAAATGCCCTGAACAAACTCATCATTCCCTAGTTAGCCTGAACATACAACCCAGAGATTTGCTTGCAGATTAACTGGAGATAAAGGACAGAAGAGACTAAACATTTTTAGACAACTATGAGGTTTCAAATATCAAATAATTCAGCAAAAGCAAAAATAACAGACCAAATCAAGAAGTCTTCCCACAGCTAAGAGAACAGCTCAGTAAGTCAAACATTTCTATTGCATCAGGAGGTCATGAGTTTGATCTCCAAACGCATGGCAGGGAAAAAAGCCATAGTGATTCATGCTGGTAATACCAGTCTTGAGAAGCCAGAAACTAGATGAATCCCTGGACTCACCAGCCACCTACTTAGCCTACTTGGTGAGGTCTAGGCCATTGAAAGACGCCATCTCAGGAAAGAAAAAAAAGACGAGTGGTCAACAAAGCTACTCGGCCAGTTAAAGATGCTTTCCACCCAGCCTGATGACAGGGTTCAATCCCCAGGACCAGCATGGTGAAAGGAGGAAAAGAATTCTTGTGAGATGTCCCCTGACTGTCACAGAAGGGTCATGGCACATGTGTGTGCCCATAGACATGCATTCAATCCAATTTAATTTTAAATTAAAATAAAAATGTAAAGGTAAGCAATGCCTGAGGAGAACGCTCAAGTGTGTCCTCTGGCTTCTGCACATACGCACATGCGCATACACATTGACACACACATGAACATGTATACACACATATATAAATGGAGGGACAACAAAAAAATCTTGTGGGAGGATTTTGACCGAATACATTCCCTGAGAGTCATGGAGAAAAACGTGGGAAGATTTAGAAAGGGGGTGAGTTCACATTAGGTGTTATCCAACAATCGGGCACCAGCATTGCTGACACTCAGGGAAGGATCTCTACTGGGAATCCAAGAAAACTAGAAGGTTCTCAGGAAGGAAATGAGAAGGAAATCATAAAGACACTTGGCCATCTTCTGCACAGCTGGTGCTTTCAAATATTATCTCATTCCATCCTTATAGCTAATCCTTTAGGACCGAGTTAGCGATAGATAGGTCAGAACTCAAACCTAAATCTTGTTCTGGCTATAAAGCCTAGACCTTCCGGCTACATCTCATAGAAAGAGAGCCAGCCACAGAGGAACTTCAAAATGACCACAGAGAAATATGTGTTTTGTTGCTACCAAGTGTGTTTTTAGTGGAAGTGATGGTGCAAAGATATGGGTGTTTTAATCTTATTACATTCATGCATGTATAATGTGTCTTAGGTTGACTTCTTAATCATTAAGAACTCTGGACTGAGCACAAGGTCCCCAATGGAGAAGCTAGAGAAAGGACCCAGGGAGCTGAAGGGGTTTGTAGCCCCATATGAGGAACAACAATATGAACCAACCAGTACCCCCAGAGTTCACAGGTACTAAACCATCAACCAGAGTACACAGGTGACAGGGTGACAGGGACTAAGCCATCAACCAAGGAATACACATGGCTCCAGCTGCATATGTAGCAGAGGATGGCCTTGTGAGACATCAAATGGAGGAGAGGTCCTTAGTCCTATGAAGAAGGCTCAATAGATGTCCCAGTGTAGGGGAATTGAGGGCGGGGAGGTGGGAGTGGGGTGGGTGGAGGAACCCTCATAGAAGCGGGGGGAGGGAGGAGGGAATAGGGGGTTTCTGGGAGGAGGGAAACCGGGAAAGGGGATAACATTTCAAATGTAAATAAAGAAAATATCCAATTTTAAAAAAAAAAGTTGGAACAACAACAACAAAAAAAAAAAAGAACTCTGGGTGAAAACATGTAAGATCTGCTTCCTTTAGCCAACCAGTAGGTCCTTTACAGATCACATTCCTACACATGAAAATATACACAAGAGGGGCCCCAAAAACTGAACTCCAGTCATCAGACTTGGAGACAAGGGCCTTCACCTGCCCAGCTATCTTGACAGCCCTGTCTTAGTTTCTTCATGGGTACCTCACTTCATTACATGAGCAACTGTGTGTCTTAGGCTCCCAAGTGTGTCAAGGGATGTATGTAGCCACTTAAAACCATCAAATGTTAGAAGTGGGAAATGCCAGCACTTGGGAGGCAGAGGCAGGAGGATTTCTGAGTTCAAGGCCAGCCTGGTCTACAAAGTGAGTTCCAGGACAGCCAGGGCTACACAGAGAAACCCTGTCTCAAAAAAACCAAAAAAAAAAAAAAAAAGAAGTGGGAAATGACTCTGAGGTTCAGTCAGGTCCCATGTGCTCTGTAATTGAGACTGGGATGAGAGAGGACAGATCCATCACCATACAGCCAAGGAGTAGAATGCAAAACAGAATCTCAAAACAAGGCTTATGATCATAATTAGCCTCAGAACAAAGAACTGCTAGGTTAAACCCAAGCTGTAGCTCACAAGATGTTAACACATTCTACTGAGGTATAGGAAATCAGTCCTGTTTGGTTGCACTATCTTCCCTGCATGAGTTGGTACTTGACTAAATTAATCAAATTAGCACCTTCTGAATATTCATACAAGGCCTACACCTGGCATTCCTACCCCAAATAAATCCCAAGTGTTTTCTATGAGTGTGTCTTGATTTGAATGTAGCAAAAACGAGAAAGATTGGGATGTTGACACAAATGTTGTCCAGGAAAGCTATACTTTTTTTCTTTCTTTCTTCTCTTCCTTTCTTCGAGACAGGGTCTCATGTTTCCCAGAATGACCTCAGACTCACTAGCTTGGGATGATCTCAGTTCAGATCCTATTCCCTTCACCTCCCAACTGCTGGAATTACAGGAATATTCCACCATACTTATACAGTGATGGAAATCAAACCAGGGACTCCTCCATGCCAAGTAACTTAGCTCCATTTTAAGACAGGCTCTCTCTGTAGCTCAGGATGGCCTTACACTAAGTACCGTTCTTCTTCAGACTCCCTGATGCTGAGTTCCACCAATTCTACCTATATAGCCATTCTTATAAGGCTTCCAGTTTGAACTAAGGCATCTAAAATCCCTTCCTCAGAGGAATGACTCTGGAGCAAGAAGACAGAGAATCTGGTTGAAATCAGAGCTGTCAGCTTTCCCTTTGTTAGAAAGACCTTCTCCACCCCCCCACCCCATCTCAAGAAAGCCAGCAAGTTGACAGGGCAAATCGGACTCACTCACACTGGAGCACTGACCTGTTCCTTTTACTTTTAATGTCACAGGTAGAAATCATCCCCAAGACACTGCTGTTGTCAGTGTTACTTGGGAACAGGATTTTGCTGTGTGGCTCAGTCTTCCCTGGACCTTATGAGCCTCCTATCTCAGCCTCAGCCTCCTTAGCACTTTCCAGATGTGTCACCACATTCAACCCTTAAAAGGATTGTCCATATTCATGTGTGGCTGTGCATTTGCGCATGTGAGCAGAAGCCAGAAGTTGACCTCAGGTGTCTTCCTCTGTCACCCTTCGTCTTGCTTTTCCAGAGAGGGTCAGTATCTCTCTGAGCCTCAGCTGTCCTGGCTAGTCAGCAAGCCTCAAGGATCTCCCTGCACTAGATTCCCTGGTGCTGGCAACTGCCCCTAATTTTGCCTCGTGTTGTTTTGTTTTTAAACATGGGTTCCGGAGATCAAACACAGGTTCTCCTGCTTTCGTGGAAAGCACTTTATTGACTGAGCCATCTCTCCAGCCCCTAAAATTTTTACTGGACCCCAAATTCTCACTAGTTCTGGATCCCCAGGTTATCCATGCCTATATAACAAGAAGTAAAGGCTCTAAGTAGTTTTTGCCTCCTTGCTTTTCCTCTTTTTCTTTCTTCTTTTTTTCTTTGGTGCTTTGCATCTAAAGTAATTTTTTTCCTCCCATGGGCACTTAATAGGTTTTAATTTTATAAAACATTATGCAACCAGATACCTTAGGGAACAGTAATTAACTTGGATTATGTTTTCATTTCAGTGAATTTCAAATGAGAAGCCTAAATACTGAGAGTTTTGTCTGTTGCAGAATGGGAAAATAACACGGCCACGCTCACTTCTTACTTGCTGTGAACACTTTCTTACTGAGATTTGCAAATTGTCCCCTTTAAAGCAGACCTTCCTCAGGAAATGCCATGGGTTATTTCAAATAAATAGAAATTTACTTTTAATTTTGACACAGGTTTCCAACAGTCACTGATCTCACTCTTCTCAGAACACGGTGCTGTTACTCAAAAAGAAGAGAAAAATTAAGGCCAGGGTACTGATCTAACAAAGGCATGTGTGGTGTGTGTGTGTGTGTGTGTGTGTGTGTGTGTGTGTGTGTGTATGTATGTGTGTGTGTGTGTATTACGTGTATGTGTATGTTTGTATATGTGTGCATTTGTGTGTTTGTGTACATGTGCATATGTATTTGTATGTGTGTGTGTGTGTGTGTGTTTATATGTGGATGTGTGCAGCATACACAGTTTCTGGAACCAGTTATTTCAGTAAAAGCAGACTCCAATTCAAGTTAAACTTAAGGTCATTTCAAAATGAGGATGCAAGATGAAGAACTTGGCTTTTATCTAAATTACACACTATGTGTGGTTTTGAGAAAAGGATGAACTTTGTGAGACATCTCTGTGGAGGTAAAGCAAGCAGAATTAACCTGGAGCCACATCTAGCCCTTACTTTTATTCAGTGTGGGCACTTGGTCAGTGAATGATCCTCCAACCCTCTCCTTGTCTTAAAACAGTAGTCACCGCCTTAAATAACAATTGCAGTATTTATTGAGATAGCTATTGGCTATCTACTCAACATGTAGCAACCATGCTGTCATCATTATCATGATGTAAAGCACCAGGGAAACTGCCCAACTGGCAAAAAAAACAGACACTAATTCACTGCTATTGTTACTCTACCTCACAGTGACAGCCCAAGGTTGGAAACCTTCGAAGAGCAGAACTACTTGCAGAGTTACATTACGATAGTTCTTTTGGCAGTCAGGATGGCAGGCATCTGCAGTCCTAGCCATCAGCAGGCTGAAATCGGAGGGTCAGTTGAGTCCACTGTTAAAGCACTTGTAAATGTCACGAGAAATGAGAAGGAAATCCCTGTCCCTGGACAGGGGCAGAGAGGACACCATTTTTCCCTTCACTTCAGAAACAAGAAGATAAAACAAATTTCCTCAAGTCACACAGCCCAAAGGAACTGGAACTAGAATTAAAAGTGAAGCCAGGTACTGCATGGTCAAGAGCACTTGCTGCACATGGTGAGGACCTGAGTTCAAATCCTGAGTCCACATAAAAAACTGGACATGTGGCTCAAGCATCTGTAATCCCAGGTCTCGTGTGGCTGGAGCAGAGGCAGAAACAAAAGACTCCAATGGGCACAACCCTAAAAGCAGTGAAGGAAAAGAGATGTTGATACAAGAACACGTAAGAGGCTGGCAGGTCTATAAGCCAAACTGACCCAGCAGCACCCAAAGCAAGGGGCACCTTACAATGACTATCTCCACGTGTCAAGAACTCACCATGCTCAACTATGCCAGCACTTCCATTGGATGGAAAAGTGTGTGCTGTTCAATGGACCGGTGCCCCCTTGAAAGTTCTCTTGACTATCTCTATCTCCATATGCATTATGGGCTCTCTCCCACCGCCCCCACCTCCAGTGCTCTCCCTCTCCCCACTCCACTTCCCCTGAGCTCTCTATCTGACCAGGTATCGCTTTGGAACTCAGACTGGCCCTGAATTCTCACTTGTCTTGACTCAGCTTTCCTAGTGCTGGAATAACAGTCATTTAGCAACAGGCCTGGCTTGGAACATATTTTTCATACACAAAGATATTACATGTATAAATTCAATATCAGGGTTATAGATTATTGACTTTATATACAAAATTAATATTATGTGTGATATTAAGTCTAAAAGATATTAAGAGAATATGTATGATATTAGTAATATATTAATAGTAATTATAATAACAAATATGTGTGCATATATATATATTTGGGAGTTCAAGAGAAGGTTTCTCTGTGTAGCCCTGGCTAAGCTAGAACTAGTTCTACAGAGTAGGCTGACCTTGAACCCAGACATCTAGGATTAAAAATTATTCTTTATTATATACTTTATATATATATAAATAATATATAAATATATATATAAAGTATATAATAAAGAATAATTTAATAATTAAATAATTTAATAATTATGTAATAATTAAATAATTTAAAGAATATATATATATATATAGTCTTAGTATCTGTGTGGTTCTATGAATCTCATCAACCATTAGCTCATAGAAGCTCTCATTTTCACTGTAAGCTCTCTGACACAGATAAAAAGAATGAAGTCAAGACAAGCTCTCTAAACTGAGCTGCCTTGACATTGTGGGAAAACATCTCCTGTGGGCAGTATAGATGCAGAGTCTGTCTCAAGAGTATTGCTCCTTTGATAACAGCTACAGAGTGGGGACTGGTGAGGACAGAAAGTGCTAAATTGACAAGAGAAGTGAGGGCTGTCTATGGAGATGAAGTAGAGAGAGAAAATCGAGCACATCTCAATAGGGTAGCCAGGTGTGACTACCTGGCACATTTGAAGTACAGTTTCTTATTATTTCCTAAATAATATGCTGTACAACTTTTTAAAAAGTGATCAGTCAATACAAGCTGTGTCATTATTTTGAACATCAACTACATACACAATTTTGTGTTGTGACAATTCTGACATTTTGGTCTCTCTAAAAAACACAAAAATATTATAAGAATCTGTTTTCGGTTTAATCCCAGGTGTGGGATAAGGGCTGCTTCAGACTGTCCACAGCAGCTGACTATGATCTGCCTCTAGCAGGGGCATGATTTTGCCAGCTGCAGATATTTTCTGCAATTGTATGATGTTTAGAATTCTGGGAACCTATCAGAGGGTGTATCAATACTAGGGTCCTAAGAGGTTGGTGGGTTGTTGGCTGGTTGTTGATTGTTGGTGGTGGTGGTTGTTGTTGGCTGGTTGTTGGTTGGTGGTGGTGGTGGTGGTTGTTGTTGGTTGTTGGTTGGTGGTGATGGTGGTGGTTGTTGTTGACTGGTTGTTGGTTGGTTGGTGGTGGTGGTTGTTGTTGGTTGTTGTCTGGTTGTTGGTGGTGGTGGTAGTTATTGGTTGTTGTTAGTTGTTTGGTGGTAGTGGTTGTTGGCTGGTTGTTATTGGTGGTGGTGGTAGTTGTTGGCTGTTGGCTGGTTGTTGGTGGTGGTGGTAGTTGTTGGCTGTTGGTGGTTGCTGTTGGTTGCAGTTTGTTAAGTAGCCATGAGCCAAAAAGAAGGAAGAAGAAATTAGATATCCTGATAGCAAAGATCAAACTTGCCTCAAGGAACTCAGCGCCCCTCATCAGCAGGAAGTAGTCTAGCAATAATGTCACCCCCTTTCCTTTCTATCCTTTTTCTCTCCTATCTAGTGTTAGGGAGTGAAAGAATGAAAAGGGTGGAGAAGGGTAGGAGAAAGAAGAACCTACAAAGTAGTCAAAGTTCAGCACAATTTTGTATCCAAGAAAAGAACACAAACTGCTCAGTAATGTTTACAGTTTGAGTTGCCGTAAATGAACTATGCTTAGGGCGTCACATCCTACACCCATGTGATGTAGGAGAATGCTTCTGTTTTCTTCTTCATCTTGCCCAGTTCATTTCACTTTTTTTGTTTGTTTGTTTGTTTGTTTTTTGTTTTGTTTTTCGAGACAGGGTTTCTCTGCATAGTCCTGGCTGTCCTGGAACCCGCTCTGTAGACCAGGCTGGCCTCGAACTCAGAAATCCACCTGCCTCTGCCTCATTTCACTTTTTAAAGTGTGATTCCCAGACATTCTGAATGACATCTGTGACTGCCATGAAAATACTAAGAGACACAGCTGCTAGAGTCCCTGGCTTCCAAATCTGAGGCATAAAACCCACGGGGGAATGTGGAACTGGGGAACAGACCAGAAATACAAACCGAAAATCAAATACACAATGAACCCCGGGTGGTTTTGGAATGCTCACCCTTGTTGCAATCAGGGGCTTCACTGTAGGCTCTGAACACACAACACACACTTTCCACTGTGTGTGCTGATGTGCCGTGCATGCACCAGCAGGAACTCTGAAGTATCACAGCGCAGATTCTAGACTGTTTTATGTTAAGAATTACAGTGTACACACACTTCTCTGCCTTTCCTGAAACATGATGGCTTAATTATAGAAAACAATGACCTAATGTTTTCATATCGTTGTTCCTCAGTCTATTTAGATTGCATTGTGTTAAAATGGTTGATTTCCCTTTTTTAAGAAAGTTATTTATTTATTTTTATTTTATGAACATTGGTGATTTCACTGTATGTGTATGAGGATGTCAAATCCCCTGCAACCAGCATCACAGACAGTTGTGAGCTGCCACGTTGTTGCTGAGAATTGAACCCAGGTCTTCTGGAAGAGTAGCCAGTACTCCTGACCACTGAGCCATCTTGATTTTGTCAGAATGGCTGATTTTCAAGATTGCCCTTGGGGTTGAGATCAGGAGTACGATGTGGAGTCATTTAGGGAATTTTAGCATGGAATTAGGACAGAATTACCAGACATTTCTGAAATGGCCTAAATATATGTCTGCCACTTTTATACTAACTATTTATGCAAAGTGACATTCTCAGTATTCAGGATTATAAAATATCAATCAACTCTGGAAAATGTTAATGACCCTCAATATCCCAGAATATCAAATATTCAGCCAATATTTAATTCTTCATGTAAAACTAAAGAGGCTTGTTCATCTCATCCATACGCAAATTTGCTTTCATCATTAATAAAGGTAAAGTGGTAAGCATACACTGAAGAATCCTTTAAGATTAAATTCTTTGTGATTATCAGTAGAGGTTTCCTATCTATTTTCTATGTCTATATACCCAGGATCATGTAAAAATTTCTCAAGCAAAATGAAGTAAGGTTTAAGAGTTATGTACGTACTCCCCAACTTAGCTCATGCTTGGCTGCAAAAAACAAAGCCTGTCTGATGAGCACAAAGGAAGCCTGTGCCCTGGCAAACAGTCCTAAGGGACCGGAAGCAAGACCGGCAGTCAGCATCCTTGCTGAGCACTGACTAAGAGCCTTAACGGTTCCACTCAGTGAATCTGCTTCCTCCTCCCGAGTGAAAAGGGCCTCTGACCTGCTCTTGAAAAATCTGCTTTCTCTTATCCTAAGGAGAATCAGGAAGAGTCTCCAAATGAAGCCAAGCTTAGCCTTATGAGTTGCCTACCCTTTCCCCTAGCTCGTTCTGACCACAGTAAAAACTTGAAGGTGAAGAGACAAAAGAACCATTAAAGGCTGAAGGGTGATAGCGCAGAGGGTAAAGTGCTCACTATCCAAGCATGAGGACCCAGGTTTGATCCCCAGACCCCATGTAAAAAACTAAAAAAATGGCAGATGTGGTGGCTTATACTTGCAGTCCCAGAGCTGGGGTGGGGTGGGGAGGGGGATCCTTAGGGCTTAGGCCTGGGCATCCCAGGCCCCCGAGGGACCCTGTTTCAAAACCCAAGGTGGATGATGTCCTGAGGAACAACATTTGAGGATGGTCTGAAGCTTACAGGCAAGCAAACAAACACGCACATGCACAGGTATACACACATGTTAACAAACATGCAAATGCACAGGTATACACACATGCTAGCAATACCATTCTTAGAACAAAGCCTCACTTGGCTTAGCCCTAGTTCTCTAACAGCCAGGGTCATTTATCCCTTCAATCCTGTGGAAAAGAACAACAGAATGCTAACTCTCAAAATGTTTGAACCCTGTTGGGACATGGTGGAGAAGGAGCTTCTCACACCAGGAGTCTTGGACGGAATAACTTGAATGCTCTTTCGTCAGTAATTACTCTAAAGTAGCGTTGTCTCTAATTAGTGACACTTGGAGGGATCATCATAGTAATTTGTACTTATCAAAGTTTCATCAGAGAAAAAGACAGATACAGAAATTCAAAATTTGAAAGGGAGGCTCAACGGTTTATTTGATTATAGGTCAAGAAAGTTTGTGGTATGAAAGGTTGCTACGATTGTTGTTGCTTTTATTGTTGTTGTGACCGAATATGTGAGAAGAAACAGTTTAAGGACTTAGCGTTTATTCTGGATGATAGTTGTAGAGGATATATATACTCCATCCTGGTGGGAAGGGCATGGTAACAGGGGTTCTAGGCAGCTGGTCACACTGAATCCATAGACAGGCAGCAGAATCGATGCATCCTCGTGCTGACCCCACTTCCAATGGGGCTCACAGAAAAGTGATGCTCACACTTAGAGTGTGTCCCATCTCAAAGCGTCCAATCTTAGACATACCCAGAAGTTTGTCTCAATGGTGACTATAGATCCCTGTCAAGTTGGCAGTCAGCAGTGTTCACCATCACATTTTTCTCCCATAACTAGAAATTTCTGGAGAACCATCCGTAGCTGATGTGTCTAATCTCTGCTACCAAGAAATATATAGGCTTTTTCTACAAAACTGCTCAACGACTTTTTTACTGGAAGACCTTCCTCCTCACATCTGTTGCCTTGTAGCTACAAAATGGCGGTCAAAAGGCCAGGTAACAGAAGTTTCTATGTCAGAAAAGGAAAACCCTTCCCAGAAACCCTCAGCCATTTCTTATTGGCCAGAACTATGTCCAATGACTGATTCTGAGGCAGGGAAGCTAAATAAGCAAATGGTTTGGGTTGATCTCCTTGCTCTGACTAAGTCAGAAGGAATGAACTCTGGATGGTTGATAGCACTTCCTGTCATGGAAAGAACTGGAAAGTTTCACTAATCACCTTAGGAAGTTTGGGCAACCGATAACACTGACCTGTGGGGATATGGAAGACCTGGAGAAAGACACAGACCTCTAGGACTTTAGCAGGGAATCCACCAAGGCAGAAGCAGAGGCCTGAGACTCAGTCACTAAGCATTTGAGATCAGCTTTTTATTCATTTTAATGACGATTCTGTAATCAACTGTTATAGCTTAGTTTTAATAAGAACGAGCTTCTTCTGATGGTTATCAGAATAAAACTGAGCAAACCGTATCTGGCTATAAAGGGGCACCTACCAGCCGAGAAAGTCATTTGTTTCCGTTGTTGTGTTGTTGTTGTTGTTGTTGTGATGGTGGTGGCTTGGGGTTTTGTTTTGTTTGAAAGAGTGTTTCACTGTGTAGCCCTGGTTGGTCTGAAATCCAAAGGAGTCTTCCCACCTCTGCCTCCCAAGTGCTGGGATTAAAGGCTTGGGTCAGCACACCCAGCCAGAAAAGTCATTTGTAAAGAAGTAGACTGCCTAGTCATGATTTTCGGTGGGTAATGTCTTCTAAATGGCATCTCTGACAAATCTATCATTTTCTTTTTCTGAAGAAATGTGTAAAATACTTTCTTTCACTCTGATTGATTAGAAAGAAACCAGTTAAATCACAGAGTTACCACCTATACTGCAGACCTACCAAGAGGAAATTACATCACTTAGCCAGAGGGTGAGGAATGTAACTAGAGATTGGTCTGGTCTTCAAGAAACTTGTAGGGGAACTATCCAGAGAGAAGTGGTTTGCAGTCTGTGGCTCTTGACTCATAAGTGAACTGAGAACTCAAAATTCCATGGGAAGGGAAAGGAAAAGAAGAGAAGAGAGGGAAAGAGGAAGGAAGGGAGAAAGGAAGAAAAAAAGGAGGGGAGAGAAGGGGAAAGAAGGGGAGAAAAGCAACAAAATGCGATAGCTATAGCATATGTCTATTTCATGCAGTAAGGGTTTAATTGTTCCAAAAAGCATTCATGTCGTGTGTGTGTGTGTGTGTGTGTGTGTGTGTGTGTGTGTGTGTGTACACTAGACACAATGTTAAAGAAACTGCTTTCTGTGAGGAGGTAAGTTGTGGTCAAGAAAGTTGGACAAGCCAAGGCACAGCAGTTCCAGGAAAACCTAAGAGTAGTTTGTTTGTTTGTTTGTTTTTAGTACCATTATTCAAAAAGAAAATACAGGCTTGAAAAAGGCCCAATAGCTCAAAACAAGACAGGAGCCACAGAAGGTTGAAGTCAGGGGCAGTGGAGGCAGAGCAAGCAACTCCAGTAGCAAGATGCTTGAATCCTTGGGGAAAAGACAGTAAATCTTTATTCCATCATGACAGACCTCAATTCAAGTTGAACTGGAGAGGATGATGCGTGCCACTCTTGAAAACAAGGATTAAGGACCACATGGCACCAGTTCAGGGAGCAGTGATCAGCAAGGATTCAACAGAGCTGGAAGACTACATTCTGACCAGGCTTCTGTTAGGGCTGCCACCTGGAGAGAAAGGATCAGCAGTTAAACAAGACTGTGCTTGCAAAAGTCACATGTAATTAGCTGTGTTTATATGCCCAAATTGACAGTTACTGCCTGGTGTTGTTTTTATTCTTTGCAAGCAATTACTTCTGTTGTTTTCGAAAGTCACCAGTTAAAGAACACTGTCAGTAACTTTTAATACAAATACCTCAGAGGAGGACCTGATTTGTTTTCCCCAACTTAACAAAGGAATGGGTGCCTAGGGAATAAAGACTCTGGGAGCATTTTACAAATGGCACCCTGGAAAAGACCATGGTTGTTCACATAAGCCCTGTGAGTGCACCAGGAAAGGAAACGATCCTGCATTCTGTTCTATAAGCATTGACCTGGTGTTCATGTTGGTGAGAAGCTGAGAATGTAGGATCTCCCACCTTCAGCAATATGAAGAACTGGTCTTAGCAAGCGCAACCCCTTTGAAAGCAGTTGCCTCTCTCCCCCCACAGTCCCATTCCCTCATTCCCCCCACTTTGGTAATGACCCTTGCTTTGGGCTTCCTGTGAAACAAGAATGTCACTAACCATTGAACCACAGTAACTTTTTGCTGCTATCACTGAGGAACTGAGGAGGTGGCTCTCTCCCCCTGGTCATGCCTCTGTCCTTCTTTTCCCCCTTGATATTTGCTTAACCAAATCTTAGCTGCATAAAAATGCTCACAAAATAAAAGGTGTTTGGCCAAGGGTCATGTGTGTGCATATAGTACCAGATTCTTGGTGAGGTGAGACAGGAGGATTGGGAATTTGAGGCCACCCTGGTGGACAAAGAAAGATCCTGTCACCCAAAAGATGGTAGAGATTTGTGTAGGTTCAAAAAGATGCCTTTAGCTAAGTTGCATTTCTTGGGAGAAAATCCCTCTTAACAGACAATAGTAAAAAAAAAAAAAACGATTAGGTAAACATCTAAACAAACTTTGGAGACAAAAAAGTCAGTCAGTACTAAGAAAAAAAATTGCCAAAATAAAATGACATGTATCAATAAAAATACCACAATGAAACACACTATTTTGTATGCTAGCTTAAAAAATAAGTGTAAAGACAGAGAAAGATCTTTGTCAAATTCATGGTAATTAAATCCAACTGGTCTTGTTCTCATTCTCTCTCTCTCTCTCTCTCTCTCTCTCTCTCTCTCTCTCTCTCTCTCTCTCTCTCTCTCTCTCTCTCTCTCCTGTGTGTGTGTGTGTATTAGTGAACCACATTTCCAGACTATCAGGGCTACTTATAAGGTACTGTAAGCCCCACCACAGAAATGGACACATAACAGAAGGAGTCTTCAGGAGATTGTTGCTTAGACTAAGGTCCCTTCCTATGGTCCAAAAAGAATCTGCTGTGTAATGGTTGTCAAATGAAAGACAAAATAAATCAACATAAACTATTCAGAGAGGAATGTCCGTTGAACAACCAGTTAGCACAAAGTTCTTTCATGAAATATTCAGAGAAAGGAAAGGGCTGTCTATAGCATGGCCACCAGAGAGTGCCTTCTGTTGTAAATGGTGAGCTCTGCACAGAACTCTGACTGGTGAACCATAATAGTTGAGGACCCACTTTATTTCCACTTTTGTGGGCTCCTTAGAATGAGAAAGCCTTATGTTAGAGCTGATTGGTTGACCGATATATCCATTTCTACATCAAACATAGATGACTACCTAGGACTAGATACTATTTAAATTCAGAAACAAGATTGTTATTATTTATGACAGTGACTCAAATCTGGAGTTAGTTTGTAATGCCAGGAGATAAAGGTAATTGAATTTAGAAGATGTGATACGTACAGACCAATGTTTCCTTCTCCATCTTCTCCATTTCCATTGTCCCCAGCAGTTCCAACACTGAGCCAAGCATGCCTGCTATGAACATGACACAACACGAAATCACAATGGATTTAAAACAGAATGAGATTTTTTTTTGTTGTTATATTTTTTTCCTTTTTGTAATTTGATTGGGTGGTTCTCTGGTGTAAACTTCACAGATGACAACATTTGTCAAAATGTCAAAAGGTTAAACAGGCTTTCTATGGTTTTGGTTTTGGTTTTTTTTTAATGTGCAGCAGTAAACACTGATTTCCAACACATGAAACCAAAATTTTATATATTTATTCACTTATTGATTGATTGACTGATTTTTTTTTTAATGTGTTTGATTGGTTTTGTTTTGTTTTGAGACAGAATCTCCCTGAGTATCTCTGACTGGCCTGCAACTTACTATGAAGATGAGACTGGCCCCAAACTCATAGAGTTCCACCTGCCTCCCCTCCCAACTGCTGGGATTAAAGGTGTGCACCACCGCACCTGACAAAAATTTTAATATAATAATTCAACTGGTATTTTTCAATGTTGATATTTCCGTGTGGTGACAGAGGGTAGACATGATCTTCGTAGAGCTCTTTATTTTACCAAAAAGTTATCTCCAAGAGTTCACTATGTTGATGGTGTAGTCAGATTCCCCTGCCTGTCATCATTATCTATTGTTGTATCTAGGTCAGTGGTTCTCAACCTGGGGGTCATGACCCCCTTGGGGGGGGTCGAATATCAGATACCCTGTATATCAGATATCTATACTACAATTCATAACAGTAGCAGTTAGTTATTTTTTTAGAAATGTTTTTTAATTTATTTTTATTGATCAATCGATTGATTGATTGATTGATTGTGTGTGTGTGTGTGTGTGTGTGTGTGTGTGTGTGTGTGTGTGTTCACACATGTACATGCCATATGTGGAGGCCAGAGGAATTCTGTCTATCCTTGCACCACCTGGATCTCCAGTTGTGACAACTGGCTTGGTCATGACAGGCTTTATTCTCTGAGCCATTTTGCTGACCAGTAATGTAACTTCTTGATATTATTCAACACTTCATACAGAATTCTGTTTGTTTCACATAGATGCTTCTTTAGATTCAGAGTCCTGTTAACATTCAGCGATTTGGTTTGGTTTTGCACAGAGGTAGGACAAGGCTCAACAATGTGGGGGTGTTTGCATCTATTTGAAAGAAAAAAACATCTTGCTAGTCATCACTAGTGGTTGATGTTACACCTGTCTATTATGAAGGATTGCAAGGTGGTGATGGTTTAATTCTGTCATTTTTTTCCTTTTCTTCCTTTTTTCAGTTGGAACACTTCTTTAAAGGGAACAGTTCAGCAATGTAGAGTGGCACATTTATAAAAGTTCAGCACTAGAAAGACATAGTGTAAGACTCGACCAGTCTTAACTTACCGGACCCCCTGAGTGGACCACGCAGAGACGGAAATCGATGCAAAATGCAAGAGGAATTTTTAGTTATTAAGTAGCAAGGAAATAATTTTATGCTTGCGGGTCAGCGCATGAGGACCTGTAATAAAAGGTTGTAGCATCAGGGTGGTTGAGAACCACAGATCTAAGAGAACAGTTGGACAGATCTGGACAACTTCACCAGGACACAGGTGTCAGTCTTACTGACAAGAAAAACCTTAGGCAGCTAACATACTTCAATCATGTCCTTAGAGGCAGACTAGCAGATCCTTGCGGGGACTGCAGAGCAGGTGCTAACTCAGCGATTGGGAGATACGGTGTTACCTCCAGAGGATCAGCTGCTTCTTAAACTGGAGAGCCAGTAGTTAGCAAATTTAACACGAAGTAAATGAATATAATTGGTCAAATGGAGCCTCCCCGGAGTGCTTCAGACCGGCCAGGCTGGTCGGGAGGAGTGGCTACGCTAGCCGGGAGGAGTAGCTACACAGGCCGGGAGGAGTGGCTACGCTAGCCGGGAGGAGTGGCTACACAGGTTGGGAGGAGTGGCTACGCTGGCCGGGAGGAGGGGCTTAAATACCAAAGCTTTTGCCACCGAAGTACGAGCTCCTGAGCTTCATACAAACTTGATACAAAACTCACACAAAAAGTCCATGCAAGATCATGTACTTTGTAATTTCAGTGACAAGGGGAGGCAGAGACAGGCAGGTATATTCCTAGAAGCTCATTGGCCAGGCAGCCAACATGGTGGCATTCCAGGCCAGTAAGAGACCACAACTCGAACTCAAGTTAGAAGGTAGCAAAGGAATCATATCCAAAGTCCTCTTACCCCGACACACGTGTGCAGACATGTGTTTCTGTGAAGCTGCACACACATGAACATGCACACACACACACACACACACACACACACACACCTACATGCACATAAGCACATGGACACACTTAAAGAGACCCATTATTGTGCGAAACTATATTTTCTGGTGATGGTCGCACAGAACTGTGGACCAGTAAATCCAATTCTTTCAGCAGAGTGTTCATCTATTGAGAACTGGCAGGCTGTTCTCAAAGTATGTTCTGACCAGCCCTGGGAGCTCTTGAAATCCTTTCATGGGCATCAGATCCCTTCTCTTTTCCACCTAGGAAAAACACGACGGACAAAGTAAGCTACCATCAAAAACACCAAGAACTAGGCTTCAGAGACACCTCAGTGGTTAAGAGTACTGACTGCTCTTGCAGAGAACCTGGGTTCAATTCCCAGCACCCACATGACAGTTGACAGCCATCTGTAACTCCAGTGCCAGGAAAATCTACACCCTCTTCTGACCTCTGAAGGTTCCTACAGGCACAAGGTGCTTATAAACTCACACAGGCACATATACATAAATAATAAATAGTCTTTTAAATTTTGAAAAGCATTTATACATGCATCTTAGTTAAGTTGGGTTTTTTTTCAATATTGTCCCAAATAAGCTTGTGTTTCTTAAACCTGTTTTCTTTCTTTTTTATTTTATGCTTCATAAACTGCTTTAAGAATCTTACCAATCTTGCAGATTAAGTCATAGTACATAAACAGTGGTTTAGAACCTACTAAGAAGGTTATGTAAGTCCACCAGAACCAGGACAATGTCCCCTCTGTAAATCCTTTCCTAGAGACACTAAGGCTGTACTAGGTGGACAATATTAAGTATATACAATATCCTTGTGAATTTAGATTATGAAAGTCTGTTTGTCTGTCTCTGAGACCATCCAAGAAACAAGCCAAGCGTTCATCAGACAATTGATCCATTTAAAAGTGGAATGTGGGCAGACAAACTGGCTCAAAGAATAAAGGCACTTGCTTCCAAGCCTGATGACCTGAGTTCGAACCCCAGAACTCACACAAAGTTGGAAGGAAAAACTGGCTTCATAAAGTTGTCCTCTGACCTCCACATACATTGTGATATATATGGACTACACACACACACACACACACACACACACACACACACACCCATCATGATATGGGCATCCCATCTACATGTACATCATACACAAATGTCAAAGGATTATGTTCCATGCAAGTCAAGTTAGAGAGATTTCACATGACCCAAGCATGTCATAACCTCCATTTGCCAATTCATTGTCATGGCAACAAGAAATGCTGCCCAAAGATAACCAAATTCATAAAGTCTTTCCATAAACAAATTACAATTAGCAAATTTTAGTTGGTTGCTTATAACTGTCATTTGTTTAGAGATGAGTGTATTTTATCTAGTGAAATAGTGTAGCCAGGCGCAGTGATCCATGCCTGTAATCCCAGTATTCAGGAGGTTGAGACAATAACACAGCAAAGTCAGCACTGTCTTAATTAGACCAGCCAAGCTAGTCCTCGAGCCTCCAGCCAGTAAGAGACCCTGTCTCAAACAATAAGACAGGCAGCTCCTGAGTAATGGCCCCTACTTGGGTTAACATTATACATGCACATCCTCATACACAAGCACATGTGCCTACGTAAATATGTAACTACATAAACACACAGTCAAAAAAAAAGAAATGAGATTATGTCTCCATTTTTGTTAAAAAAAATAAATCATCATTTTGTTAAGTGCAATTATTTAATAAATGTAGTCCATCGAATAGTAGCCATTTCAACACAGTGGATATAGTTGGCTTGACAGCAAGCATGCATAGCAATTGTTTATTACCTGAATTTTCCTAGCACAATCAAGAGATGCAGTAGGCAGACAGGAAGCCTGCTTCATATTGGACATGGTGTCTCTCGCTACTTTGTGGGGTTTTCCACAGAAAAACTGGCCAGTCTTGAAAATAAAACATAAATTCCAGTGTTTTTTTCTCTTTTTTCCTTATCTTACTATTGCTCTTTCCTCCTTCTCCTCCTCCTCCTCTTCTTCCTCCTCCTCCTCTTCTTCCTTCTCCTCCTTCTCTTCTTCCTCTTCCTCCTCCTCCTCCTCCTCCTCCTCCTCCTCCTCCTCCTCCTCCTCCTCCTCCTCCTCCTCTTCTTCTTCTTCTTCTTCTTCTTCTTCTTCTTCTTCTTCTTCTTCTTCTTCTTCTTCTTCCTCTCCTTTTGTCTCCTTTTATCTTCCCTTGGAGTCACTGTTCAATAATATGATAGACATCCTTCATCTGATTTTTATTGCATTTTACTTAGTGTGTGAGCATGTATACAAGCCATCGGATAAAAATCAGAGGACAACTTGTATACTTCAGTTCCCTATTATATGGCTCCTAGAGACTTGACTCAGATTGCAAGCTCTGGTCCCCCTTTCTTGAATATTTTTCTTTTAATTAATTAAGTTATTCATTTTACATCCCCGTCGCAGGCCCCCTCCTTCCTCTCCTCCAGTCCCACCTCCCTTCTCTTATTCCCCCTCCTCAGACAAGGAGAGCTCCCGCTAGTACCAATCTGCCCTGGCACATCATCAGGTCTCATCAGGACTAAGCACACCCTCTTCCACCGAGCCAGAAAAGGCAGCCCAAATAGGGGAAAGGAATCAAAGGGTCGGCAACAAAGTCCAAGTCAGAGATAGCCCCTGCTCCAATCGTTGGGAGACCCACATGAAGACCAAGCTGCACATCTGCTACATATGTGTACAGGGTATAGATCCAGTCCATGCATGCTCTTTGGTAGGTGACTCAGTTTCTGAGAGCCACCATGGACCCAGGTTAATTGTCTCTGTAGGTCTTCTTATGGTGTCCTTAATCTCTCCAGCTCTCTTAGTCCTTCCTCTGACTGTTACACAAGACTCCCTGAACTCTTCCTCATGTTTAGCTGTGGGTCTCTGCATCTCTTTTCATCCGCTGCTGGATGAAGCCTCTCAGAAAACAGGTGTGCTAGGTTCCTGTTTGCAAGCATAGGAGAGTATCATTAACAGTGTCAGGAGTTGGCTCTCTCCCAAGGATGGGTCTCAAGTTGGTCCAGTCATTGGTCGACCATTCCCTCAATCTCTGTTCCATCTTTATCCCTGCACAACTTGTAAGCAGGGCAAATTTGGGGTCAAAGGTTTTGTGGGTGGTTTGGTGTTCCCCTCCCTCCAGTGCAAGTCCTCCTTTGGCTACAGGAGGTAGCCAGTTCAGGCTCCATATCCCCTACTGCAAAGAGTCTCAGCTAGGGTCAGCCCTATATCTTCTAAGGAGCCTCCCCTATCCCAGGCTTCCTGCTTGTCCCAAAGATGCCTCCACACACACCAATTTCCCTTCTCTCTTCCATCCCTCTAACCCCAGACCCTGACCCATGCTCTCCCCATACGTAATCCCCACTCCATACCCTTCCTCACCCCTCTGTCTCCCAGTTCCCTCTCTCAATCCACTTCTGATGTCTATTTTATTTCCCCTTCTGAGTGAGATTCAAGCATCCTCCCTTGGGATCTCCTTGTTACTTAACTTCTTTGGGTCTGTGGATTATAGCATGGTTATCCTGTACTTTATGGCTAATGTCTGCTTCTAAGTGAGTGCATACCATGCATGTCTTTCTGGGTCTGTTTACCTCATTCAGGATAACTTTTAGTTCCATCCATTTGCCTGCAAATTTCATGATGTCCCTGTTTTTAATAATTGAGGAGTATTCTATTGCGTAAATGTACCACATTTTCTATATCCATTCTTCAGTTAAAGGACATCTGAGTTGTTTCCAGTTTCTGACTATTATAAATAAAGCTGCCATGAACAAAGCTGAACGAATGTCCTTGTGGTATTGTGGAGCATCTTTTGGGTACAAGCCCAGGAGTGGGTCTTGAGGTAGAACTATTCCTAATCTTCTGAGAAACTACCAGATTGATTTCTAAAATGATGGTTCAAGTTAACACTCGCACCAGCAATGGAGAAGTATTCTCCTGTTCCACATCCTCGCTAGCATGTGCTGTCACTTGAGCCATTCTGATGGGTATTGGCTGGAATCTCAGGGTTGTTTTGATTTGCCTTTCCCTGATGACTAAGGATGTTGAACATTTCTTTAAATGTTTCTCAGCCATTAGAGATTCCTCTATTGGACTGGAGAGATGGTTCAGTCGTTAAAGGCTAGGCTCACAACCAAAAATATAAGAGATTCCTCTGTTGAGCATTCTCTGGTTATCTCTGTACTCCATTTTTAAGTTGGGTTATTTGTGTTGATGGTGTTTAATTATTTGAGTTCTTTTTTATATTTTGGATATTAGCATCCTGTCAGATGTAGGGTTGGTGAAATATTTTCCCATTCTGTAGGCTTCTGTTTTATCCTATTGATGGTGTCCTTTGTATTACAGAAACTTTTCAGTCTTGTGAGGTCCCATTTATTAATTGTTGATCTTAGTGCCTGTACCCATGCTTTCAAGGCTAGTCTCCACTTCCTATTCTATTAGATTTAGCATATCCAGTTTTATGTTGCAGTCTGTGTTACACATGGACTTCAGTTTTTGTGCAGGGTGATAACTATGGATATATTTGAATTCTTCTGCATGCAGACAGCCAGTTAGATCAGCACCATTTGTTGAAGATGCTTTTTTTTTATTATATGGTTTTTGTTTCTTTGTCAAAAATCAAGCACCCATAGGTATGTGGGTTTATTTCTGAGTCTTTGATTTGATTCGATTGATCAACCTGTCTATTTTTATTACTATTGCTCTGTATTATAACATGAAATCAAGAATGTTGATATTTCCAGAAGTTCTCTTATTTTAGCTATCCTGTGCTTTTTATTTTTTATTTTTTCATATGAAGTTGAGAATTGTTCTTTCAAGTTCTGTAAGAGTTGTGTTAGAATTTTGATGAGAATTGCATTGAATCTGTAGATGGCTTTTGGTAAAAATGACCATGTTTAGTATGTTAGTCCTACCAATCCATGACCATGGGAGATCGTTCCATCTTCAATTTCTTTGTTTGGAAACGTGAAGCTCTTGTCATATAGGTCTTTTACTTCATTGGTTTGAGCTACACAACAATATTTCATATTATTTGTGGCTATTATGAAGGGTGTTGTTTCTCTAATTTCTTTCTCAACTTGTTTATCAATTGTATAAAGGAGCTCTGCTGGTATTTTTGTTTGTTTGCTTGTTTAGTTTAGTTTATATCTGGTCACCTAACTGAAGGCGTTTATCTGTTGTAGGAGTTCTCTGGGTGAATTTTTGGGGTCACTTATGTATAGTATCATATTGTCTGCAGTTGGCCTCCTTGAGTTGGGGTTTTCCTTCTGTTATCTTCTGTAGAGCTGGATTTGTGAAAAGATATTGTTTAAATTTGGTTTTGTCATTGAATATCTTGTTTTCTCCACCTATGGTGATTAAAAGTTTTGCCGGGAATAGTAGTCTGGACTGGCACTTGTGGTCTCTTAGCGTCTGCAAGGCATCTGCCCAAGCCCTTCTGGTTTTTAGAGCCTCTGTTGAGTTCAGTATAATTCTGATAGGTCTGCCTTTATATGTTACTTGCCTTTTTTCCCTTGCAGCTTTTAGTATTCCTTTTCTGTTCTGTATTCAGTGTTTTGGTTATTATGTGGCTGGGAGATTTTCTTTTCTGGTCCAGTCTATTTGGTGTTCTGTAAGCTTCTTGTAGGTTTACAGTCATCTCTTTCTTTAGGTTGGGGAAGTATTCTTCGATGATTTTGTCAAAACTATGTTCTGGGCCTCAAAGCTGGGAGTCATCTTCTCCTTCTTTCTATTCCTATTATTGTTAGGTTTGGTCTTCTCATAGTATTCCAAATTTCTTGGATATTTTGTGTCAGTAACTTTTTAGATTTAACATTTACTTCTACTGATGTATCAATTTCTTCTATCGTGTCTTCTACGCCTGAGATTCTCTCTTCTATCTCTTATAGTCTGTTGGTGATGCTTGCATCTGTTGTTCCTGCTCTCTTCCCTCAGTTTTCCATCTCCAGGATTCCCTCCATTTGTGATTTCCTTATTGCTTCTATTTCCATTTTGGAGATCTTGAACAGTTTTATTCATTTTCTTCACCTGATTGATTGTATTTTCCTGTATTTCTTTAAGGTATTTATTAATTTCCTCTTTAAAGGCCTCTGTCATCCTTATGAGAGTGTATTTAAGGTCATTTTCTTTTGCTTTGGCTGTGTTAGAATATCCAGGGCTTGCTACGGTTAGATAACTGAGCTCTGGTGGCCTCATGTTGCTGTGACTCTTGTTGGTTATGTTCTTATGCTGGCCTTCAGCCATCCAGTTCCAGTTGTCCCTGGTGTTAGCTGGATTTTCCTTATGCTGACAGGACTCTTCAGGGAGGCACACAGAGCCTTGGGCCTGACAGTGGAGCTCAGGGAACAACAGCACCCTGCTCACTTCTGGTGACTGTGCCCCAGGTGGAACGGAATGTTCCTGATCCCTGCAGGCCTCTTTGGAGAAAAGGGCAGAGCTGTGGGTCAGCCAATGGAGCTCAGGTGACAGAATACAGCCCACCTCTGCTGGCTGGGTCCCAGGTAGACCCTGCAAGATGGGGAAGGAGGGTACAGTATCTAACCGGGATGTTCCTGGGACCCAGCAGGCCTCCTTGAGAGGGAAGACATTGGAGCTGGGGGGAGAGGGAACAATTTGCATCCCCCCTTTTTCTAATGTTAAAATCTGTGAATTATGACTAGAGAAGTGTAGGCAGGGAAATCAGAAGTTCAGAGGTCATCTTCAGTTTATCTACACAGTGAGTTCAAGGCGTTTAGACTACAAGAATTCATAAAACAAATAAGAACCACGGTGGTCCCATGTATTTACCTGGCTGGAAGTGGATCTCTGTACACATTTACAGTGAGAGGAATAACCCACAGAGTTCGATGAAGCTAAACGGTGACCAAAGGCTGGTACATATACAGATTATATGATTACATTCCATGTCCAATAATGCTCCTTGAACATCTGTGGAATGGGTGTGGCCTGTTATTTTTCTGTTGCTATGATAAAATACCATGACATGAAGCAACTTAAAACGAGGTTTTGTTTTTATTGTTTGTTTGTTTGGGGGTGGTTAGAGTTCCAGAGGGCTAAAGTCTATTGGGAAACATAGCAGCAAGACACGGGAGCAAGAAGCTGAGAGATCACATCTTAACTGTGTGCTCATACAGGAAGTAGAGGGAATGAACTCTTGGCCTTATCCAGACCCAGTGATGTTCTTTGTCTAGCAAAGTTCCACCTCTTACAGGTTCCCTGCCAATTGGGGGCCAAGTGTCAAACACATGAGCCTATGGGTGACATTTTTCATTCAAGCCAGACCATAAGCCATCACAAATATTGCCTGTCATGAAAAAAGACTGATGGCATCAACACTTTCAGCAAGATCTTGTCCTGTTCTGGTACATTCCCTGCAGAAGGCAAGCTTATACCTGGCTGTAGATCAGGATGGCACATACCACACACTTTCCATGGTTGGAGAGCTCCCTAGATATATGAAGATGCTGGAATGTCCCTCGTGTTTCTAAAAGTTCACAGGCTCTTGCGTAGGCAAGAATCAACAGAGCTCTTTATCTTGACAGAGGCAAGCAAAAGCATGGAATTAATTTGGAAAACTGCATTCATGTCCAAGGTCCTGATTTCCATTTAGTCATTAGGTGAGTGTGCAGGCACGCTAAGCACGGGTCTGCAATACATCTCAAAACTCATCTATAGCTGATAACCAAAGCTTGTTCTACTTTCTGAAGTTTTTCCAGAGGGGAAGCACATCCACTCATTAATACATGTAAATGTAGGGACTAGAGGTCTACACTGTAAAACTTCCTCTATTACTCTCCACCTTAATATTTTTTTAGAGAACTGTGGCAATTTTACACAGTTCAAAAATAAAATTACTTTAGGGCTTGAAGTTTAAGGAACGATTCAGTTGTTTGCTGAGTGGGACACATATGATGTTTTGAGTAAGAATCTGCCTATGTAACTCAACCCATTCTCACACCTTTCACTTCAGCCTCCCTGGTGCTAGGATCACAGGCATATGCCTTGAGTTTTTTTTTAATGCTTTCAGAAATGTCATCAAGGCTAGGGAGATGACTAGATGCAAAAGGGAGTTTACTGGGCAAGCACAAGAACCCAGGTTTAAATCCTCAGCAAATATATTAGAAACCATGTGTATGTGGTCACGTAGGCCTGGAACCCCAGCACTGTGCAGGGAGAAAGCAGGAGGACCTGTGCAGCTTGCTGGTCGACAGCCCAGGTCAAAGTTCAATGAGAGACCTTGTCTCAAGGGAATCAAGTAAAGAGTAATAGGTCAAGTCATCTGAATTTCTCCCCTAGCTTCCTAAAGTGCACACAAACACACACACACACACACACACACACACACACACACACATACACACACACACAGAGAGAGAGAGAGAGAGAGTATGTAATAGAGTATTTTTGAGGAAATATCAACATCATAGAAAAATATGATGAAAAGTCTATATCAATAAACTGTGCATTAGACATTCACTACAACACTTCTAAGTATAATATGTATCCATGCATTAAATGGGATGGTGGATATGATGCACTTAGTCCTTGCCTTTGTTCTTCACTTCTTTGCTAAAATCACCATTCATTTTTATAATACATAGTCACATTTCAAATGATTTATTAGTCATAATGTGATAAAAAAAAATCTTAGAAGTAAAAACTAAGCATAGTGGTTCACAATCTTTAATCTTATCATTCAGAAGGCTGAGACAGGGGGATTGTCATGAGCTCCAATACCAACCTGGGCTACTTAGTGAGTACCAGGTCAGCCAGAATTGCATAGCAAGATCCTGTCTAAAAACAAAAGGTAGCATTAAAGTAGATGTTCAATATTTACTAGCCTATACTCCTTTATAAAGTCACAGTGACCTCCTGATTCTCACAATGACAGTATCCCTTATAAACACCAGATACAATTATAAAATCAGTTCTATCAGACCTGTAGAAATAGTTCACAGTGCATTTATCAGCATGTTTAGAATATAATGTTTAGTGTATGAAGGTTAGCCTGTATGTGTGTGTGTCTGTCTGTCTGTTTGTCTGTGTATGTCTCTCTGTGTGTTTGTGTATGTGTGTGTCTGTGTGTGCCTGGTATATCTGTATGTGTGTTTGTGTGTATGTGTCTGTGTGTGTGTTTGTGTGTGTGTATGAGGAGTCTTTCAGTTTTGTCTATGCCAAGTGATCATCTTGGTTGTGGTTATTCAAGTGCTAACTCCTTGGAGTTATTTGACTGGTTGGTTGGTTAGTTGGTTTGAGCTGTTTACATTGTTTGGTTTTGCTTTTGGGGCAGTGTCTCTCACTAACCTAGACAAGTAAGCCAAACTAGCTGGCCAGCGTGTCTCAGAGATATACTTGTCTCTGCCTCCCCAGCACTGGCCTTTCGTTTTGAAACATTGGTCCTGGAGATTAAACTGAGGCCCCGTGCTTAGAAAGCAAAGACTTTACCAACTAAGCTAACTCTCCAACCTTCTGAATCCAATATTTTAAAATATTCACGTAAACTTAATCAGCAAGGAAGAAGGTTCTGGATTACTCATATTGGGTTTCTTGGCAGCACAGGCAACCTTCCGAAGCAGGTCCTGCCAAAACCCTCAGCTCCCACCTGGTGTTGTTCCTCAGAAAGCTGGCTTATCTTTCTATCAGTTGACTAAACAAGAAACCAACTAAATTCAGTTTTTTTAATCAGGTAAGTAACTTGGAACATTCAAGAGATAGACTACTGCATATCAATTATTATTTTAACTGAAGTATGAATATTATGCTTAAAGAAAGTGACAGAAGCACATTACATAAAGAATAGATTTTCCTGGAACAACTTCAGAGTCTGTAACATTATCATCTACCTTACCTATAGACTGTTCACATAAGAACCCAGTGTTTTAGAGTTAAAAATCAAAAAAATTTTAGTACCATGTGTCTCAATTTGACTAAATTCAACATTAAAAAAAAAACAAAATCTTTTTTTTTCTAATTACATGGTGCCAAATGACTGAATTTGCTGAACTTTTCAATTATGTATTTGGGTTGCATGTTGACATATGTTGATTTCACAAGGAATGTATCATGCATATTAAAGATGACAATTAATCATTGCTCATTTGAGAGCAAGATCGCTTATGCTCATAACTTCTCTGCCTTCTAGAAAAAATAAATTCAGATTAGAGTAAAAAAAAACATATTGATGTTGGGTTAAAAGCAGCAGTTTGAGAGTTCTGCTGTCAATAGTACTGAAGTATTATAAATAGTACTGAAAACACTGGACAGATGGAGTAGTAATCTTAAGCAAGCCGTGGGTATCTTTTTAGCATCTAATACTGCCAGGCTGTGTGTTTCAAATTCATTGCCTCTGTTCATCCTCTTTCCCTGGGGAAGTCACACTTCTCTAAATATTACTTATCAAAGCTCCTGAGTTTCCCAAGTCAGTATGAATCACAGACTCTTCTGAGAGTGTGGTTATTTATCGCACCCCTTTGCCACATTGCTATGAGATTAGTCACTTATTCACGTCCTTATGATCACTTTCTGTAAGGGAAGCAGTTACTGAGAACCTCTATGAAACAGCCACCCTCCCTCTGCAGGCCTGAGACCAACGGCATCCCCTGACAGGCCAGGATCATCTTATTAGAATGGCACATCAGTGGCTCCACCCCAGACCACCAAGAATTGGGAACCCAGACGGTACAGAGAAGTAATCCACCAGGGGATTCTTAGACCGGCTACGTTTTGAGCTTTGTGTCAGACAAGAAGATGCCCACATGAGGGAAACCACAAGTGACATCCAAATGGGAATGAGAAATAGCAATCAATAACTTTTCATTGGTGTCTTTACATTTCTGAAGCAATGTTATTGTCATATGTTAGCACTTGGGAGGCAGAGGCAGGCGAATATCTGAGTTCAAGACCAGCCTGGTCTACAGAGTGAGTTCCAGGACAGTACAGCCAGGGCTACACAGAGAAACCCTGTCTCGAAAAACAAAAAACAAAACAAACAAACAAACAAATCTTAAAAGCTGCGACACTCTCTGAACAGAACCTGGGGAAACTTTCACTTTTCTATTTAAAAATAGTCCCTGACAAATTTCTCCAATCTGCACTCTGTCATTCAGAAAGCCACCATTTTTGCCACATGTAAAATGTAATCTACCTGAAAAACAAAGAACAGAATGGAAAAAGTGAGAATTAAAAGATCCCTGTAATAGCATCAATTGTAAAGCAACAACATGCCGATTACCCTTTTACTGCTAAAGTTTTCTATCGGCAACGTTCCTTCTGTGATATTAGTATCCTTTAAGATGGCTGTGTGCCAATATAAAGATAACTCATAATAGACAATCACAACTCTAAGATACTTTTTTGCTAATACTGTGTCATTCTACTGTCATATACCAAGTGTACACCTGAGGTGAGGCATCTCCTTGGAAAGATTATACACTGTTGGGCTGGTGGGATCGCGCAGCAGGCAAAGGTGTTGGCCACCAAGCCTGACTTCCTAAGTCTCATCCCCAGGACCCACAGAATGGAAAGATAGAACTTCCTTTCACAAGTTGTCCTTGTATTCTGCATGTGTGCCATGGAGCACATATACAGAAGCATGCACACACACATGCTGACATGCACACATACGAACAAATGTGATGAATATTAAAGGAGTGTTCATGGAGAACTACAGTTCTCAGTGCTTTTATTAATGTGTACTTACTGTATAAAGGAGTGTTCATAGAGAACTGCAATTCTCAGTGCTTTTATTAATGTGTACTTACTGTATATTGTATTGCCTAATTTTATGTGCCGGCATTTCCTTAGAGATCGAGGTTATACCCCACCATTGAAAGTACATATTTTATATTTATTCCAGCCTCCTGATAAGTTCTCAGCGGAAGAGTTGATACATCTATGCTATGAACTCTTTTCAGACTTCAAGGTTCTTAGGCTGTACCACAAGGCTTTGGAAACCATTCCTATCAGCACCAAAAGAAAGCCCTAATTTCCCACGTAAGTGCTAATACCAGCTTATTATTTCTTAATCTTAGCCAATTTGGTAAGACATTACCACATTTTTGTTTTGGTTTATGCTCACTTGGGTACCACAGAAGTTGATAGAACCTAACTGCTGAAGGCATTTTAAGGCCAATGAAGCCCCAGGAGAAGACAATTAAACACTAAACAGGCAAGGCACCTGGTAAATTCTCCTTTATCAGAAAGAGGCATTGAAAGAATGCATGGCATTAAGATCAGAAAATAATTTAGACATTGTGATAATTGTAAGTAGTTAAATCTTCATTGCAGATGTCTATGCAAGTGTGAATGCAGATTACAGAGATTACAGGAAAGGTTCTGATGGCATCAGTTGATGAGGGCTTCTGTGACAGGGTTTGGACTTCCAAGTTTCCCCTTTTGCTCTCTTCTTCCAGGTTGAATTCATCCTGATGTTGCTTTGAAGTTCAGTCACAGGCTGTTTTATTTGGGCCGTGCTGAAAGATTGATAGATAGATAGATAGATAGATAGATAGATAGATAGATAGATAGATAGATAGATAGATAGATAGATAAAGATATATAGATAAGTATGATATAAAAGATATCTTATATATTGGAGTCATAAATGCCCTTAAAGGATGCTAATAGAACATGAGGAACATTTAGTAGTCTGACGGAAGCATTTAGTAGTAGACAGGGATCAAGCTGGGCCACACCAGAGATGCTGTGACTACCTCTATCGGCACTTGCTCAGCCCTCTCTATGTGTGACTGCCATAAGAACTAGGTGTCATTTTTATTGCATTATTTAAAATCTGTACACATTGCTTGGTTTCTGCCTTCTGAAACACTGAATCCGTAGATTTGAGGAAAGTATCTCATTTTGACCAATTTTACAGTGTATATGAAAGGAAGGATTACAGCAAAGACATAGGAAAAAAATAGTAAGTTAAAGTTTTCAACATATATATATATATAACTCAGACACCAATTTAGTACCTCACACTAATATTAAATTATAATATTAAGGTCCATTCCTCCAGTAGATTTAAAGTACACAAAAGTGTGACAATCTGACTCTACCCAGATACAGATTTCTTCTGTACTACACAACAGTACCCAACATGGTTTTTGTTCATGAAAATTCTCTTAACTGAGTCTATTTGGGCCCTGGGATTTCTATGTGGGTGGAGATGCAGCTAATACATGCACCGAAGTACATTTGAGGACACAACTTGTCACATCACATCAAGTGATAGGTGGGTCTGGACTCTCATGAATTCACATGAGAACAGGATTACTCAAACCTGTACCCTGTGTCTTCCTAAAACTAGGTCTACCTTTAATTGACTTGTATCTGGATCAAAGGCATCTCATCACTCAGTGGAACATATGGAAAAACTATTCTGAATAAGTAAGTCCAATGGAGAGTTAACTTCATCAGGAGAATGCATCCTATCCACTGTGTGTCAGCTGGAAGGAAGGAAGGAGGGAGGGAGGGAGGGGGAGGGAGGGAGGGAGGGAGGGAGGAAAGAAGGAAGGAGTGGCTTTGGTTTTAGTTTTTGTTTTGTTACTTGGTTGTTGTTTTGAAATGGGTATTGAGGTAGAGTCTTCCATACCCCAGGCTAGCCTCAAACTCACTATACAGCCAGGGATGACACTGAACTCCTAAACTTACTTACTCCATCTCCTAAATGTTGGGATTACAAGCACACACCTCAAGCACACTGCTATAGTATCAGTACCATTTTGATTTCATTCTATCTTCCAGAAAGTCACAGTCTTCTTGGCCGACAACCGATTATGTGTCAAACCTGAGGTCCTAGGTAAAAAGTACTTGGAACAAACCAGATGAATGAGTCTCTAGAGAAATACTCAAGTGTGTTCTGTGCCCTAAAAGTGGTTTTAGACTTATATGTCAATGTCCCTTTGGGTTTGGTATAATTCCTATGATGTGCTGCCATTGTCCATGAACATAAGGTCTAAGGACTAAAAGACAAAAAAAAAAAAAAAATCAATGATGACAGCCAGGTGGCAGCTTAAAGTTCCATGATTCTAGAGATGGAAAGAATTTCATGTATTGTCTAATTTCTATTCTCTTGTTTCCAGATGAGAACCCCACCTGCCAAGGCTACCACTGACTCAGATACATACAAAAATCAAGAGAGTTGGTCTTTGTGTGCCGATGAAGAACGTGAATGTTTAGAAAAAATGTGAAGAATGCATGTCATCCCAGAACTTGAAAGAATAAAGTAGGAAGAGCACAAGGTCCTGGGCAATATAGAAAGACAGCAGAAATTTAATTAATTAATTAATTAGAAATGAAGAAAAATAGTAATAGTTACAATAAAATAAAAGAATGATCCAGGTGTGGAAGCTTGTGTCTGTAATTCCAGCTCTTGGAGAAGGAGGCAGAAAGGTCAGGGGTTCAAGGTCATCCTTGGCTGCTAGTGTTTGAAACCAGCCTAGGCTCTATGAGACCTTGTCACAAAATAAAACAAAAGTCTAAATAATTATTTAAAATAGACTAAAGTGTAGAATACAGAAAGTCTGCTCCCTCTGTTAGAGTTATACTTTGTAATTAGTTTTCTGAAAATGAGATCATCATTGAAAACTAAAGCTTAGGATCATCCCTACTGCGTTGGCATTTCCTCCTTTGAGTTACTATTTATTTTTATTTGTTTATTTAGTCACACTGAAGCTTTCTTCTAACCTGGCTCTTACCCTATGAAAAAGCTTAAAAGTATGCAAAAGGAAGAGAAAGGCTAATGTGAACCCATGTGAGATGCACTCTCCAGAAGGCCAGTCTTGTGGAACTTAACCTTTCAGCTTCCAGCCACCACCTCCTTTTTGAAGTAGGCATCAGATCTCAAATATTTTATCCATAAACACGCCAGCATCTATCCACAAAAGATAAGGACTTTTTAAATGCATCACGACAATAATGGTAGGACTCATAAATACCTAGGAACTCATTAGTCTAGGATTCCTGAATTGACACCAGTTGTCCTTGACCTTAGAACTGTGACATGCAGTTTGATAAGCACCAAGGTGCTGACTTGACATTTCCTTACATACTGAGCATTCCTGCAACAGCTTCGATGCTCTGGAGGGGAGGTGGCCCAGATTCTTACCTTCCAAGAGGAAGCACAGAATAGAAGCAGAGAGAGTTCTGAGATCAGACAAGGTGTAGACATAGGCATATGTCCCATTTATCTTTATGATAGAGGTATGGATGCCTATCTAGCAGAGTTGCCAGGAGGGCTGAGACTAGACAATTATATTGAAGAATCTGCAGGAGATCTGGAACTGGTTCCATCCAGTACCCCTCCCCAACCTCAGGATACCCAAGTCCTGTATATAAAATTGCATGGTACAGTGTTTACATTCCGCTAGCCCTACATGTCCCTAATATACTTTAAATAGACTCTGGATTACTTGTAATAATTAACACACTGTCAGTGCTATATAAATATTTGTCACCCTGTTTTTTACAGAGAATAATGACAAAGGAAAACTCTGTACATACTGAATACAGACAGAATTTTTAAAAGTATTTCCAATCCAACCAGGTATAGTAGCACATACCTTTAATACCAACACTTGAGAGGCAGAGGCAGGCAGATCTCTAAGTTTGAGGCCAGTCTGGTTTATATAGAGAGTTCCAGTACAGCAGAGAGAGAGAGAGAGAGAGAGAGAGAGAGAGAGAGAGAGAGAGAGAGAGAGAGAGAGGAGAGGAGAGGGGGGAGAGAAAGAGGGAGAGAGAGAGACAGAGACAGAGACAGAGAGACAGAGAGAGAAGGGAGGGAGGGAGGGAGTTTTTTCAGTTCAGATTGGTTGGTTAAATCTACAGATACAAATACAGAAGACTACAAAGACTGACACAAACAGCAAGCAGAATGCAGCTGTCCCTCTCTTAGAGTTCATAAATACTAAGCCACTAATATTCATTCAAGTAGACAACTGGCTTTAATATAAATAAGTGAATATATAAGCACACTTACAGTCACATTATTCTCTTTCTGAATTGTACAAAGAATGCTTTAAGAAATAAAGAAAAAGAGGAAGAGAGGAAGAAAAGGAGAAGGGGGAAGGGAAGGGAAGGGCAAGGAACAAGGGACTGGGGAGTAGCTCAGTTGGTGGAGTGCTTGCCTCTGGGAGTGGAAGCAGAAAGATTAAAGTGCTGTGTTTTGAGGGGTCAGCCTCAACTAGAGATGCTGTTTCCAAAGAAAGAAGGACAGGGAGTGTAACCTAGTAGTTGTGAAATTGTCTCAATTGTGCAAGGCCCTGAGTTTAGAACTAAATTGAAAATAATGATGATAATTATAATAAGAATAAGCTAGTTAATTAAATATTAAAATAAGAAGAGGGGTCGATTTTCTACATATAAACTGCAAGTCAAAGTACAAATGGCCATTCCTATGAAATATTGGGGTTTATAAGTATGATCAGGTTTAACAAATAGTATTCGATGAATTGATGACTCAATTACTTAATGAGGAAGGTGGGGAGATCTTCGCCCTGCCTACACTACCTCTATGGAAAAGGCACATTTTAACCATGAGGGTTGATAAAGACCTAAACGCTTGAATAGCTTTGAGTTCCAGGTCTTCACTATGTTTGTTTTTATACATGTCCCTATTACCAGTGAAGAAAGCTTTTATCCCAAGAAAGCCTTTGAAAATAAGTCATTCCTAAGTGATTGGACGCTAGTATATTGCCAGACTCAGTATCTCTAATGAAGATGTAGCCCTCACTCATAATTCAGCATTCGTGTAGTACTTACTGATTGTTAATAACTCTTTGCCATTATCATCCAGTTATTTTACTAGGTTTTTTTCACTATACCCCATCTGAGGTAAGCCAGATGAAGAAACTAAGGCCATGAATGTTTAAATAATTTGTTTGGGAGACAAAAGTGATGGGGGCTGGCTGTCTAGAACCTAGGAATTAGGAAGCCTCTCTAAAGTGAGTATCAAAAGGCTGGGGAGATAGTTCATCAGTGAAGAGAATACATGTTCTGTTCTCGCACAGGACCCAGGTTCAGTTCCGAGCACCCATGTTGATCACCCCAAAACTGTCTGTTAGGCCAATGCCAGGGGATAAAAAGTCTCTGGTCTCAGTGGGTGCTTGCCCTCATGTACAAAGACACACATGCATACACATGAATTTAAAATGATAAATATATTTAAATAAATAAAACAAACCCAAAACACACTAGGTTGTCCACCATGGCATCATTCCACACATCTCTTTCACAAATGGCTCTTACCCTGTGCAGCCAAGATCACCTGTGGGGATCGTTCTCTTGTGAGCTTGGAGGTACTTGCATCGTAACCCATCTTTCCAGCCCTCCTGTAGCACACACTAGTCCCTAAGTGCTTAATCAGTGTGCACAGATGTTGGTTTTGCAATTGAGATAAGGGGTAAGTGCCCCACTGTAGCAGAATCTGATAACCCAGTTATCTTAAGGAGGGCCCAAACGCTTGCCTGTCAGTCGTTGCTCATTTGGAGTTTGGATCACATTCTCTCTTGCCTTTTCAAGACGTGTCTGTTCCTCATCCTTCCCCCTTCTGAACACCCCACACCCTCCTTCTTCAGGTCCTTTCCATTCTTAGCTGCTTTGTCAACAGTACATACTAGTATGTGCATTTATTTCTAAACCATGCTTCTTCCTGCCTCATCTCCCCAGACCCCAAAACATTTCTTTCTTTTCTTTCTTGACACCCCCCCTCTTTCCTAGTTTTTCCTCCTTACTAATGCTTTAAAACAGTTCAGTTCAACATCCCTTCCCATTCTGTTCACAACATTTAAGAAGGTACTACCACTGTGAAACAGCTAGGTGTGTTTTATACAATATAGCATATGCCTCTAATCCCAGCATTTGGGAAGCAGAGGCAGGAGGACCATTCTATATCCCAAGACACCTGATCTACATAGGGAGTTACAGGCCAGCTACATAATGGGAGTCTCTCTCAAAAAAAAAAAAAAAAGCCGGGCGGTGGTGGCTCACGCCTTTAATCCCAGCACTTGGGAGGCAGAGGCAGAGGCAGGTGGATTTCTGAGTTCGAGGCCAGTCTGGTCTACAGAGTGAGTTCCAGGACAGCCAGAGCTACTCAGAGAAACCCTGTCTCGAAAAACCAAAAAAAAAAAAAAAACCTTGATTAACTAATTAACAAATAAACCAAGTGCCATTGTGGATGCCACCTGAGAACATGCATTGGCTATTGCCTAACACTCAACTCCCCCATCCAAAGTATTGTACATGTCATCCCTTGGCCCCTCCTCCTTTCTCTGTGCTTCCATCTTTCAAGTCTCCCTTGCTATTTGATTCCATGGTCCAAGTCACTGAATAATAAATTCAAAACAGTTCTACCACAGATCTCTTCTCATCTATCTTCTTTCCCGAGGCTATGGGTCCCATGCTAGAAGGTCATGTACCTGATGAGTGTCAGTAACTCCCAAAATTCCATGGCCAACTCAGACCTCATGTAGATCTCTGTATTCTGAACTCAAACACCAGATTAGCTCAAGCTTCCAGTTAACTGTAGCCTAGATACCCCACACACCTCCTCCTGAGACATGGTCCTATTCTCTGTCTTGGAGAACAGCAAAACTTATTCTTCCTGTCAGTAAAGTCAGATATCTAGGATCCATCTTTGGTCCTATCTCTCCTCCCACTCACATCTAGGCCTTCATTGAGACCCAGTCCAGAGTCTCTTAAGTGTATCCCTATCCCTTTATTCTCATCTGCTAGACTCCAAAAAAGCATACTACTCTTGCCTAATCTACTCCCTGCTTCAACTATGCTCCATAGTGAAATTATTCTATGTATCCAGCTCAACAAGCCTCCCATGCCTTCCCATTGCTCTGGAAAGAAATAGCCACAGCTTCCTGGCAAAGCCCTCAGCCTGTGGGATCCGCTGCACATCTTCCTGCTGCTTCTCTCTGTACCATCTTCACCTCCTGGTCCTTTCCTCCAGTCATCTTTCCTTTCTTTTATCTCACTGTGCAAATTTTCCTTAGCCTAAGCACCTTGTATATGCCTGTCTCCCTTCCAACAGGTTTTCCTACCACTGCGGACCTTCCTTCCTACCAAACAGATGTGCCTACACTAATCAAGGCCCTAGGCTTTCTTAAAGGAAGCTGTGCAGGATGGAATCTCCAGGATTAAAGAAATCCCTTTCCTCACTATGGTATTGAATTTTCCCAAAGAAGTACTGGCTATATGACACTTCGTTTCCAGGTAATGTAAGAGGGGCTGGCCTAATTCCATTTGATTTTCCCAATCTTGGCACTTGGGGGGTGGATACAGGAGGGTCAGATATTAGAGATCATCTTCAACTGCACAGGAGGCTTGAGGCCAGCTTCAGCTCCAGGAACCTCTATGTCAAAACACTGAGAGACGGGACATGCAGAGACACAGATTTTGTTTCCTATGAGTGGAATGAAGATAACAAATATTGGGACCAATAAGTGAGGTAACTTAGCCAGTAAAGGTACCTGTGCCCAAACCTGATGACCTGGGCTTAACCCCAGAACCCCACATGACAGGAGTGAACCAGCTTCACCGGTTGCCCTCTGTCCTCCACATGTGCACAAAACAAATAAATAAAAATGTGACATTTTTTAAATATGAAGAATAAATGTTATCACTAATGGGAGCATTTAACTCCCTTTAACTCAGTGGCTTTATCTCTGTCTTCATTGGAAAATAAAATTTTTTTTCTATTTTTATAGTACTAAAGTTCAAACTTGTGTTCTGTTGTATACTAAACAAGGGGAATACCACTGAGCTACACTCTCAGTCTTTCTACCTTCGTAAATCTTGATTCTGAAGACAATTCTCTTAGAGGAAATGGCTACCATGATAAAAGGGGTTCAAAATATGTTAGCCTAGTGGCCTCAGAGCCTGCACTAGAAGAGTGAACCCTGCAAACAGAAAGTGGTTGGCACCAAGTCCCAAAGCCAGTTACTAGTGGTGAAGGTCACATTCCAGGCACTGTACAGAATGACCAGTCTGGAACTTGAAGGACGGCCAGCAGGGCGGCTCAGCCTTTGTGAAATGTGCATCATTCATTATGGAGGGTGGCGAGTAGGTTGACATTGAGGGCGTGTAGTGCATTGTGAAATAAGTCAGATATGAACCATTCTGGAGATGATATATGGATCTTGGTTTATTGGATGCCATTTTCAAGATTATAAAACCCCAAACTAATTTTCTCTTCGACCTCTGTTGAAAGAAAGATGTGCATATCTCTGAGATCTAGCCTACTCTCCATCACCACAATAAATATTATGACAAACAACTTAACAACTTAATAAACTGTCTTCTCCTTTGTACTTTCAATGTCTCCTGGAGCCAAAAAAAAAAAGCAGAGGAATTTAAAACCCAGGATGATATGATGCAAATCAGAGGGCCAGAGGAAAGCAAGGATGAGGCTAAATAGCATCCTCTGGCCACACCTCTCATCTCCATTGCTAACTCTCCCTGATTGTAGCCAACAGACACATGAGTGGGCCTGGGACTACTACTTGTCCATCCTTCAACACCAGAGGACACATCTCAACTGTGTATATGGGTTTTCTTCTGTCCTCTCTCCTCTGACTTCTATTTTAGAAACCATAGTGTTCATATTACATTAATCTTATGGTACTTGGAATAATTGTGTAATTTAGTATCACATATGGTTTTCTCAACTAAACTATAAATTTATCCGCTTCAAATACGGTATCTCATCTGTGCTGCCTTACCCCAGATGGCCATGCATCCTATCTGTAGTGGTTTGAACGGGAATGGTCCCCATAGGCTACAGTGCTTGAATACTTGGTCACTAGTCAGTGACTATTTGGAAAGAATTAAAGGTGTGGCTGTGTTGAAGGTAGTATGTCATTGAGGATGACCTTTGAATTTTCAAAACACTAGAGGCAATTTGAGCGGATGTTCCTTTAGCTTCTTGTTTATAGTTTGAGATGTAGGCTCTCAGGCACTGCTCCACCCTCCTGCAACCTGACACCACTGCTCTGCCATCATGGACTTAACTCCCTGGAACCATATGCCTTAATTGAACTCTTTCTTCTCCAAGTTGTCTTGGTCAGAGTGTTTAGCACAGCATCAGAAAAAGTCAACTTTTCTGTTGGGCCCTATGAATGATATGTATTTAGTTACTATGTGTCAGACTATTTTCTTGTATTTGTTGTTACTGCAGTTTCATTATTATCTCATGTTTAGTATGTTTTCTTTTGGTTTGTTTTAGTTTGGTTTGCTTTTAGTGACAAGTTCTCACATACCTCAGACTGGTCCTTAACTTCATATTTACCCAAGGATCATGTTGATTTCTTCTGTCTTGTCTAAATGCTGGGATTACAGGTGTGAGGCATCACTCCTGGCTTCTGTAATGCTGTCAATAGAACTCAGGACTGGTTCTTGCTGGACAACCAACTGAGCTACATCCCTAGCTTGAGATCTCTTGGCAGTGGCAATGATGAGCCAAATGAAAGATGAACCAAAGAACACCATTTTCCTTCCTTCCTGGGAGAAAACACTAGTCAATATGAAGTCCCTATTGCTTAAGGCATTCCTAATCTTAAGAGCAGAATGGGTTTAAAATGTGTGCGTGTGTGTGTGTGTGTGTGTGTGCGCGTGTGTGTGTGTGTGTACATATATATGGGAATATTTATTAATGCAAAGAAATGTGTATACAATGAAGTCTTTTCCTCTAGTATTCTCTACTTTATAAATGGAGACACTTATTTCTCCATCTTCTTTAGGACTTTCATGGGATAATGGGAGAATTATTCTTGATCTCAGTGTGCCCCTGTAAGTGGAAAATATAGGAATAGATAGATAGATAGATAGATAGATAGATAGATAGATAGATAGATAGATAGACAGACAGACAGATAGACTATACATCTATATATTTCCATATATAGGGATTTAATGTATTATATAATAACTACTCATAAAGTTCTCATAAAGTACAGATTGCTAGAGGAAAATACTTCACTGCATACACATTTCTTTATATTAATAAACATGGGAAATACATCCTAAGTTGAGAGAGGCATGTGAAATGGAGTACATTATTATTGGGATTAAACAAGCTTGAATAGACTTTTCACGGAGCCACATCAAACACGACCATGTACAAAAGCCACAGCAAGTTAATATCCAGAAAGATGTCTGCTAATTGCACTTGGTGAGGAAATTTTCTCTCAACCATTGCATAAGGACAGTTTTTCTTAACAAATGGTGTTCAAGTCTCAATTCCTTTAAAGGATTTTAGTTTTCCTTATTATATAAGAACACCATCTTAAATTATTCTAAACTTGGTTGTTTTAATAGGAGATAATTAGGTCTGATTGTTCGGAGGAAATTTTCTAGAGAGCACACGAAGCATTAGGTTTCACTATGCCCTTTTCAAACCAATGTGGCAGTGCACAATATTCTTTGAATGGCAAAGACTTAGTTTATCCCCTGGGCTGCTGATATTTCTTTGCAAACTTTAGTAATATCCTTGGTTGTTTTACCTGGTTTTCTTTGCCTCTGTTTCATCACTTGTAAGATATTAATTAATGAAAAAGCTAACCCAAATTGTGGCATAGAGGCTACAGCAGGAGGATTATGAGTTCAGGGCTAACCTGGTCTATATAGTGAGAGTCTGTCTCAAATAATGATGGTGACGGTGATGATGATGACAGTGACCGGGATGATGGTGATGATACAGTTGACTCTACAACTAGCTTCACCATGGTTTGTGCTTTCTACATTGGCAACAACATCATCCCTCAATTCAGATTCCCATGCAGAAATAACCAGGTCAAGTGGGTTTTCACCTGCCAATCATTGACAAAGTACATGGGATTTCCCTTGTCTCATCATTACTCTGAATTCTCTTGTAACATCTGGGCTTCATGAGTTAGAAAGCTCCACAGACACAGCTGGTTTGCACACCAGCCATCTGATCCCATGCATTTTGCAAGCATAAGAACCAAATAGAGATTAGTCATGTTTTCATTCATTCATATAATTAATTTTTAATATGTATTTAGTACTGACAGAAGCCAGTACTTGGTTTGTGGATAAGGCTTGCACGTGTGTTCATTTGTGACAAGATCTCTATGTAGCCCTGACTAGCCTGGAACTCTCTATTGTAGAACAGACTAGCCTCAAACTTGCAGCAGTCCTCCTGCCCCTGCCTCCTGGAATGCTGGGATTGCAACTGTACACCTCCATGCCTACCATGGTTTCAATTTGACACTGACTTTGTAATTGTATAGTTGCTCTTTGCCTCTGTTTCATCCCTTGTAAGATATTAATTAATGAAAAAGCTAATCCAGAGTTGTGGCACAGAGACTACAGCAGGAAGATTATGAGTTCAGGGCTAGCCTGGTCTACATAGAACGTCTATCTCAAGTAGTAATGGTGACAGAGATGACAATGACAACGGCCGTGGTGATGACGGTGATGACGATAGAGTTGACTCTACAACTCATTCTAGATGTAAAGTAAATGATAGCACTGTGGTCCTCAACTTTGGAAGAAACTCTAAATTGTGACATCTGGCTCACGTCCAGACTTAGCAAACAAGTGTGTACGTATTTGCCCTGCCAGAAAATGATGATGCTGGTGTGGCTATAAAATTAGTGGACCTGGAACACAAAGCCTAAGACCCACGAGAGATAGATGCCAGCAGCCACACAGACACAGAATTACAGAGAAAAGAAAAGTAGAAGGAGCACAGTCCAAGACTCTTCTCCGGTTTTAGAGTTGGGGGTAGGGTTCCAGCTATGATACTTTCAGGTGGCTTTATGCAAATGGAAGTCCTCCTTAGCCTTATGGTGTGGTTAATGATAATGACAACATAATTGGGCGAATTAAATAAGAGCTTGAAATCATTTGAAACATAGTAAGTGCTTCATAAATAACATGTTACTCTTATTATATGATATATTTTGTACATTTGGTTTTTTGGTGCAGTTCTAGGAATCAATTCCAAGATCCTAGCATCCAGATCAACTGAGCTACATCCCCAACCATTTATACTTTTACTCTCTGAGTTTGGTCTGTTTGTCTCTTTGTTGAGACAAGGTCTCATTATGTAGCCCTGACATGGCTGGAACTAGAAACATAGACAAGACTGACATCAAACTCACAGAGATCTGCCTTCCCCTGTCTCTCCGTGCAGGGAAATTAAAGGCATGTGCTACGTGGCTCCGCCCCCCTCCTCGCCCAAACCTGGTCTGAGGTATTTGAGCGATGGGTGAGGTACAGTCTCTGAAGGGAGAAGGAGCTGGGGTTAGTGGTGGGTCTCTTTGAAGCAGAGAGTTGACTAAACTAGTCTCAGCCCCCGAGATGCTGGAAATTCTGACAAATCCAGTGACTAAAGAAGGTTACAAGAAGGTTACCCTGGTTTGTGGACTACTGTGAATCTTTACTGTACTGCATAGCGGAGCATGCTAACACTGAGGAGCCCAGAGCTAAGTCCATCAGGAAACCACAGCCGAAGGCCGGGTTTCTGGGGTCAGTTTCTATCAGCAATGTCTCTCATAAGGTCGTGCTTTGAACATGAGCTAGTGAGGCTGTTGGGAAGTTTGTAGAATGTTTGGGGCATGTGGCCCAGCTGGCAGATTTAGGTCTCTGAGAGCACATCTTTGAAGGTTGTGTTCCACCTCCAGCTATGGTCCTGTTCTCTGATTCCTGGTTTCACTAGTGTGTGAGAACCTCCTCTGTCACATGGTCAGGGTACCACAGAGTCACTTCAACACACCTCCTCTTCCACAATCTCAACCCATGAGCAGAAGAAACCTCTCTGTCCATAAATCCTCCCCCCACCACCCTCTGGGTATTTTTCTCATCATGATAAGAAAGGTAATTGACAGATATGGCCTGGTAGCTGGTCACTGACAGAGCTAGACTTTACATCTACAAGTTCCCATTATACAACAGTTTGTATAATCCATCCATCCACGCATCCATCATCCACCCACCCATCCATTCATTCATCCATCCATCCAGAACACAGTCTAGGCATCACTTCCATGCCTATAGACATGAGCAGGTACAGTAACACAAAGCTGTATTACTGGGCTTGGGAAAGAACTTAGATAGAAAAGTGCTTGCCTTCCAGAATGCATGTGTTTTGTTTGCTTTGTTTTCTCATTAATTAATTTGTTTATTCACTTTACCTCACAATTGATGCCCCTCTCCTCCTCCTTGTCCCTCCTTCAATCCCCCCTTCCCTTCTCCTTTGAGAAGGTGGAACCCTCATCCCCATCAGGTATCACCCCAGCCCTGACACATTAAGTCTCCGCAGGGCTAATGCATCCTCTCCCAAAAGGCAGCCCAGTTAGGAGAATGGGATCCACGGCCAGGAATTAGGAATGGCCCCTGCTCCAGGTGAGGAGTCTTGCACGAAGCCAAAAAAAAAAAAGGTTAAGTTTAATGACTAACCCTTGTAGCCCCAGCACTGAGGAGATGAGGGAGGAGGCTTTCCAGGGCTCACTAGCCAGCCTAGACTACTTGGTGAGGCCCAGACCAGTGAGAAAAATAGAAAAAAATAAAAATAAAGCAAGGTAGACACACCAGAGGATCAACACACACACTCATGTTTACCTGCACACACACACACACACACACACACACACACACGTACGCACACACACACACACACACACACACACATACACCATGGACTCATCAGGAGGGTGCAATGAGCAAATGTTGCTTTAATAAAATTTATCCTAATCTAGAAATCCAACAGTTCCACCATTTCTTACTGTTCAGTCACCAGTCCTTTGCAGCGGCGCCAGGCCAGCAATAAGAACTCTCAGCGGCAATCTGTGCCGGCCAGCCACCGCTGACTTCCTGCTCTCTGTCTACTTGCTTCAGCAAGGGACTTTCCTAGGTGGTATGCTAACCTACATTTTCCAAACCATCAGGTCCTTTGCTATTGAACCTACCAAAACAGAAGAAAGAAAAAGAAAATGTTTAACACAACACAGAGAAAGCAGCCCGGGCACCTATTTAAAGATGTGTGGACATGAAAATTTTTTTTAGTAAACTCGACGATGATAGTCCTGAGAAGCACATATCATTATGTTGCCTGAGAAATGTTTGAGGCTTCACAGCAAGAGCACCACATCCTAATGAGTAATGAGGATTGCATAACTAAGAAGATAAGCAACACCACCCACCGATTGCATGGAAATGCTAATGCTGAGTTCTTGGCCGCAGCCTGCAGTAAAAAGGAAGAACAGAACTTCAAAATATTACTCCCCATTGTTGCATAAAACCACGATTGGTGTGACATGATTGCTCATTTCGCTTTTCATGATTCTTAACTCCCTATCTAAAAGCTCAGCTGTGTCTTTCATTCACAAATTAATGCTTAGCAAAAGTCCTTTAGAGACCCCCCTCCCCAATCAAATGGAAACTTGAGACGTGTTCCATGGAAAAAGTGCATAATAAGTAAAATGAAAAAGGACCGTATTCCTCAGAAGGGTAAGATCCCCATGGGAGAGCATACGCAGAAACCCCTGTATTCAAATGATAGTGTAAGCATGCAAATACACACACAAACACTCACACACAAACATTCACACACACACACACACACACACACACTTTGTTTCCATGAACCATATCTCGTTTCCATTTGCTTGGGGGAAGGTCTCTTAATGATTTTTACTAAACACTGACTCGGGAAAATGTAGTGGAGCTCTCAGATAGGGAGTGTCAACACAGGGATGCCCACATGCCATAACATGCTATAACATGTGTGCGGAAGTCAGGAGACAATTTGTGTGAGTCAGTTTTCTCATTATACCATGCGGGTCTGGGGGACCAAATTCAAAGTGACAGGCAAAACCCTTTACCTGCTGAGCCATCTTACCAGCCCACAACAAAGTCTTAAAACAAAGAAATCCTACAGTCCTCCTCACTCTGCTGAAGTACAGTTTCACAAGAGAAAGTTTTTCAATATGGCTAACTTATATCTCCCTTGCTTCCCTATATAAGGGACATCTCAGGGCCAGTATGGTGATGCATATCTCTACTCCCAGGACTGGGAAGCCTGAGGTAGGAAAATTGCCCTCAGTTTGAGACCAGCCTGATCTACACAGCACGTTCCCAGGCCGCTGTTTCCAAACGCTCCGCCTCAGAACGCAGAATCACTTACATTCAAAATGTGAAAATGACGGTTTATAGGATGAATCCCCAAGTAGGGCAGTCTCTGGGTGGCCTTTCTTTCAGTCTCTGCTCCACATTTTGTCTCCATAGTTGTTCCTGTGATTACTTTGCTCCCTCTCTCAGAGGAACCAAATCACCCCCACTTTGGTCTACCTTCTTCTTGAGCTTCCTGTGGTCTGTGAATTGTAACTTGTTTATTCTGAGCTTTTGGGCTAATATCCACTCATCAGTGAGTGCATACCATGTGTGTTCTCTTGTGATTGAGTTACTTCACTCAGGATGACACTTTCTAGTTCTATCCATTTGCCTAAGAATTTCATGAATTTACTGTTTTTAATAGCTAAATAGTACTCCATTATGTATATATATACCACAATTTCTGTATCCATTCCTCTGTTGAGGGACATCTGGGTTCTTTCCAGCTTCTGGCTATTATAAATAAGGCTGCTATGAACATAGTGGAGTGTATGTCCTTATTGCATGTTGGAACATTTTCTGGGTATATGCCCAGGAGTGGTATAGCTGAATCCTCAGGTAGTACTGTGTCCAATTTTCTGAGGAACCGCCATACTGATTTCCAGAGCAGTTTTACTAGCTTGAAATCCCACCAGCAATGGAGAAGTGTTCCTCTTTCCCCACATCCTCTCCAGCATCTGCTGTCTCCTGAGTTTTTCATCTTAGCCATTCCTGGGGATTCATCCTATAAACAGTCACCAAACCCCAAAACTATTATGGATGACAAGAAGTACATACCAAAAGGAGCCTGTTATGGTTGTCTTTTGGAGGGGCCCTGCCAGAGCCTTACAGATACAGAGGTGAATACTAGCAGCCAACCATTGGACTGAGCAAGGGGTTCACAATAGAGGAGTTGGAAGACAGACTGGAGGAGCTGGGAGTGGGGGGGTTTGCAGCCCCATGGGAAGAACGACAATATTGGCCAACCAGACAACCCAAGGGCTCCCAGGGACTAAGCCATCAACCAATGAGTACATGTGGTTCCAGTCAAAAGATTGGAAAAAGAATGCCTCGTCAGGCATCAGTGGGAGGAGAGGTCCTTGGACCTGTGAAGGCTCAATAGAGGCCCCAGTGTGGGGAAATCTAGTGGGGGTCATGGGAGTGGGTTGGGTAGAGAAGCATATTCTTGGAGGCAGGGGGTGGGAGGATGGGTTGTGGGTTTTCGGGGAGGGGGAAACCGGGAAAGGGTATAACATTTGAAATGTAAATGAAGAATATATTCAAAAAGAAAAAAAAAGAAAATCTTTTTAAAAGACAAAACAAAAAACAAAAAAAGAGAATGCGAAAATGTGCTATTCAAACCATAAAAGGCACGTTATTACTAGAATGTTACATTTTTTTCAGTCTATAAAGAATTTTGCCTAATTATCCCATTCTTTTCCAGTAGTTTGAGATGATTCTCTTGTCCACCCCCACCCCACCACACATATTCCCAAACACATTCAGAACTCAGCTCTTGAAATTTCTGTGAAATTTTACACTGGTAGATAGTGTTTCAAATTCCCAAGGTTGACAGTTTACAACTGAAATGTCCTTAATGTCAGTAAAGTGCATAAGTATTCCATGGGAATGTCATCAAATCCTTCTTCCGCAGAAGCACCAACTTCTTTTTTCCTTGAGATGGGGTGTCTTGTCACCCAAGCTATTCTCAAGCTGGCTGTGAAGCCAAGGGTGACCTTGAACTTCTGATCCTCTGGCTCCACCTCTCAAGTGCTAGGTTTATAGGCTGCTCTGCCATTCCTAGCTTTCCATTTCTTATTCTTTGTAAATTTCTGGCCCATATACCTTTGCAGATGTCTCCCTTGCTATGTGCATCCTTCCTAATACATAGGAACTATATAAAATAGTTCCTTAGGTCCAGCACAATGGCTCATTGGGTAAAGTCAATTGCATTCAAGACTGACAACCTGAATTCGATCCCCAGGATCTGAATGTTGGAGAGGAGGCCCAACTCCCACAGGTTGTTCTCTGACCTCCATGCATACGCCATGACAGATATACTCATACCCATACACACACAAAACAAATAATCATTTTTTTAAGTTCTTTGATTTTAGATACAAATATTCCAAGTCCAAAAATCAAAATCCATTCCAAATCCTAGTCACAGGTGACAGTATCTTTGAACTTACCTGTGGTCCTATCATGTACATGCATTGGGTAGGTATAAAGAGTTGGCCCACACTCCATGGGGCTACAAGAAACTTAGAGGCCATGGTGGATAGTATTAACTGTCAACATGACAACATCAAGAGTCACCTGAGAAATGAGCCTCAGAGTAAGCCTAGGAGATTAGTATTTTGATTACATTAATTGCCGTGGGGAAAACCATCTTAACTGTTGGTGGAACCATTCCCTGAATGGGGTCTGCTTGTCCTGTAAAAGTAGAAAGAGCAAGGTGGGTACCATTACATACCTGCCTTCATCTTTCTCTTCTGATTATGGATATCATGTGACATGCATCAAGCTGTGGCCTCCTTGACTTCTCTGACATGCTGGGCAGTCACTGGAAATAAGCTCAATAAGCCCTTGCTTCTTTCAGTGGTTCTATCAAAGTATCTTATAGTGACAAGGAAAGAAACTAAGTCAGCAATCATCCACTGGAGTCCCTACACATCAGTTCTCATCTATGACAGTCACTTTACTTTGGAGAAGGCTATGGCTGAAAGATGAAATTTGGCATCCCCTGACAGAGATAGCAGCCAAGCCAACATGGCACCTGAATGACCCCTATCATTCCTGCATCTCTATACTCATCACTCTCGGAGCTAGACAGACTCACCCCTTGACCTGGCACTGGAAACTAGCCCCTGTGGCAGAAGCCCTGGATGGCCAAAGACTACTCTGAAGAAGCTAACTGCTGATGTCCAGGATGGGCTGTCCTGGTCTTCTTGGGTCATTTGTTTGCTTCTTTGTTGTCTGCCTGTTTGTTTTGAAACAAGATCTCACTGTGAAGTCCTACATGCCCTGGAACTCAGTATGTAAATCAAACTAGCCTCAAACTCCCAGTAATGGACCTGTTTGTTTCTCAAGTGCAGGAGGATTAAAAGTCTACTCTGCCACCAGCTTGGATCCAAGATGAAAAGAGGGAGAGGGGCAGTGAGACTCAGTAAGCAGAGGCATTTGTCACCACGCCTGACTACCTGAGTTCAAGCTGTTCTCTGACTTATACACACACACACACACAGACACAGAGAGAGAGAGAGAGACAGAGACAGAGAAACAGAGAGAGACAGAGATACACAGACACATGTACACATACACACACGCGCACACACACACACACTCACGCACGAGTTCACTTTTAAAAGAAGAAAAAGATTAATGAGAATACAGAGAAATACCAGTTCCTTCACTCCCTGCCTGGTCTCCTGGCATAGCCCCATCCCATGCCAGGCAGTCTCCAGTGTGACATGCAGACAGTCAACGATTTATTTGGTCACATGGGCTACAGTAGTGCTCCTTGCTAGATTGCTCAGCCTGCATGCACAAGACCCTGAGTTCCATCCCAGCACTCAAAAAAGACAATTAGCTGAAGATGCAAAGGAGACTTGCCATGAAGGCAGACAATGAACAGGACAAGCCATGACAACACACCTATGAGTGCCAGGAACAGTCACTGTCCTCTGCATGTGGCAACGATTATTTTTCTCATTGAAATTTTATCTTTCCTTCACTTTGGACTTTTATTTGATATCTGCTACTCAATAAGAAATTTCTTTCTCTTCATTCACCCCTGAAGGCATTTGGAGAGGTGAAGTTTGTCTATATATATTTTTAATTTAAATATTTAAATGAGATGTAAAAAGAAAACATGCATATTTATGAAGGGTTGGTTGTGTAGTGTTTTGATACCTGTATACATGATTAGCTTTTTAAGTCTGGTAAGTGTGTCTACAAATACACTTCTTTGTGGTGAAAACATCCAAACTCTGTCTCGTAGCTTTGGCAAACACAGAGTATGTGATCGCTGTCTACAGTTGCTCTCGTGTATGAAAGACACTGTTTACGGCATCCATAAACTTCTCCCAGAGGGGTCTCTAAAGATTTATAGCAAGTTAAACATTGAGAGAGTCACTAACCCATGGGAAGACCTAAGTGGGGAACTCAGAAGGCCTGCTCAGCTCATTTATTAAGGGTCTATAAACCAGTGTTTCTCGACCTGTGGGTCGTGACCCCTTTGCAAACATTAAGCTCCAAAAAACTATTTATATTATGATTCATAACTGTAGCAAAATTACAGTTATGAAGTAGTACCAAAAATAATATGGTGGGGGGGGTCACCACAATATGAGGAACTGCGTTAAAGGGTCGCAGCATTAGGTAGGTGAGAGACACTGCAAAGAACAGCAGTCTTTAAATAAGGCACTTACTGTTTTATCCTTATGTAAGAGTTCCCACAACATGAATCCATCAATCTCATACATCCACATCACAAAGCAAGATTAAGTCAAAATTACAAAGTCGGAGGTCTCCACGTGTATCCCTGAGGGCATTTAAATTACACTGTCCCTGAAAATGAGCACTGACTCTCACCTATTGATCGCAGGGCTTTGAGCTTTCCCTTGAAGTCATTCCCTTCCCCTATGCTCAGGGCTCACACTCTTCCACACGGGGTCACATTTCAACAGATCTTCTGGCCTCTGGTTCTCCTACAGCCTGACCTCCAGGAAATAAAGGCCCAGGTTGGCCTGAGATGCCCATTATGTATCTCCACTCACCAGAAACCCCATGCCAGGTGGTAAGAGTGCAGGATGACAGGTAAACAATCCCACCTTTCATCTCTGGGCTCCAGCCACCCACGTCCCTTCCACCTGAAAAGGGACCAGAAAACCCCCAGGGAGAAAAGGTTGGAGATCCACTGCACCAAGGTGACAGAGGAGTCACAAAGTCCAGTTGTCGCTGGGCTGGAGATAGAGGGTTCAAGGAAAAGAAAATAGATTATAGTCATCAAGCAAGTAATTCATCTTAGCAGTTTGGGCCAAGTCTCTCCTTCAGCGTGTTTCTGTAAGAGTGGTCCGGCTTGAATATAAGATAAAGTGGGCACAAAAAGGAAAGAAAAAAAAAAGAAAGGAAATGTCATTTCTATTAAATTAACAAATGACCATAAACAGGGACAGTGTCTGTTCAACTTAGAGACACCCAGAGCACCTCCTGTGAAAACGCAGCCGCAGGGAGAGCAAGAGCCACATGGTGCTTGATGGGGTGAGAACTTGATAGGATTTAAGGATATTCTAACAGAAAATGTTATAAGGTAACCCCCTGCTGTTTTCCTAGTCACTTGATACATAATACACTCATAGGTCAAGATTTTAGCCAAACTATATAAAGCAATAAAATACAGAGAGTGCCATTTGCCTATTGGAAAGAAATCTCTGAAGGACTTGTCCCACCTGAGAATCTATGCAAAGAGTGTCTTTCTTCTAAGAAGATAACAATTTTTAATATGGACACGATTGAGACTTTCCAGCTCTAACCATCTTAATAATTGTATCATGAACACCTCCAGTATCAGAAGGCAGTTGTAAGTCAAAGTCAAAGCACCAAAAGTCAAGAATAATGGAAATACGGTATGGCCAGAAGACCAACCCTCAAATTCTAAGCTTGGCTTCTCCAACAAGGCACTTTTTATGTTTTGTACCACCTGTTTCACTGTGTGCAAAAGTGGAGAATTGCATTAAATCAACAACAATGGGAAACACTTCAGCATCTATAAAGACAGCTTACATCATGGTACTTAGCAAATGCCAGGGGCATCCTACCAGTCAGAATTAGTAATACGAGGATAGCATCAAACATTAGCAAAGATCCCAGGTCTTTACACAGAGATAACTACTTAGGACTGCAATCCAACATGGAGTCGTTTTTTGTTTGTTTGTTTGTTTAAACAGGGTTTCTCTGTATAGCCCTGACTGTCATAGAACTCACTCTTTGGAACAGGCTGGCCTCAAACTCAGAAATCCGCCTACCTCTGCCTCCCAAGTGCTGGGATTAAAGGTGTGCACCACCACTGCCTGGCCGAAGTCGATTCTTTTGATGAATGCATTCAGTGGTCCAGAAACATTCTATCCAGGAGCAATGAAATGTCGAGACATAAGCAACTACTGTACGTGCAGCATACCTATTTATGTAGTGGAATTTTATCCCTAGGGTTCAATATGCTCTGAGACTTGGGAAGGTTTTTCATTAGGATATCATATGTATATAATGTGCCCTATACCCTATAGCCCCATGTCGACTCCACGATTACTTCATAAGATAATAACTTTCCATTCTAGAGAATGAGAACCAAAAAAAGGTATACACTCATCTAATAGGAAGTTTCTTCTCAGACTTCATCAGCCACTAATTGGTTAATGGAAATGAGAGATTTCGTCTCAGAAAATGAGGTGAAGCCAGGCATGGCGACACACACCTGTCATCTCAGCACCTCAGAGGCAGGAAGATTAGATCAATATTATCCTTGCTGGTCTTCCGTTCCAGCCGCCATCTGCAGCAGGGAACCAGGCAGCTCCAAAGGCTTCTGTGCTTAGCCCACCAGGAAAGAGTGATCTCCCAGCAGCGATTTCACTTCTCAGTGCAGAGGTGAGATCTCCACCTTCTCTCTGGAGAGGTACAGCTAGGAGCACACAAGGCATAAGATCATTGGAGCTGCTGGGACAGGAGTCTTACCTTCCGGCCGCCATTGGAAGCAGGGAACCAGACAGCTCCACAGCCTTCTGTGCACAGACCCTGCCAGAAGAGAGTTGCTCTCCCAGGAGTACAGACACAGGTTTAAGGCCCATAGGAGGGGCAAGCTCCAGCCAGAGACAACAAGACCAACTAACACCAGAAATAACCAGATGGCAAAAGGCAAGCACAAGAACCCTACCAACAGAAACCAAGGCTACTTGGCAACATCAGAGCCCAGTTCTCCCACCACAGCAAATCCAGGATATGCCAACACACTGGAAAAGCAAGAGTTGGATTTAAAGTCTCTTCTCACAATGCTGTTAGAGGACATCAAGAAGGACATAAATAACTCCCTTAAAGAAGTACAGGAGAACATGGGTCAAACGGTAAAGGCACTTAAAGAGGAAACACAAAAGTCCCTGAAAGAAATACAGGGGAGCATGGGGTGAACAGGTAGAGGCCCTTAAAGAGGAAACACAAAAATCCCTTAAAAAAATTACAAGAGAAGACAAACAAACAAGTGAAGGAACTGAACAAAACCATCCAGGATCTAAAAATGGAAGTAGAAGCAATAAAGAAATCACAAAGTGAGACATCTCTGGAGACAGAAAATCTTGGAAAGAATTCAGGAGTCATAGACACAAGCATCAGCAACAGAATACAAGAGATAGAAGAAAGAATCTCAGGGGCTGAAGATACCATAGAAAACATTGGCTCAACAGTTAAAGAAAATGCAAAATACAAAAAGCTCCTGAGCCAAAACATCCAGGAAATCCAGGACACAATGAGAAGACCAAACCTAAAGATTATAGGTATAGAAGAGAGTGAAGATTTCCAACTTAAAGGGCCAGTAAATATCTTCAACAAAATTATAGAAGAAAACTTCCCTAACCTAAAGAAAGAGATGTCCATGAACACACAAGAAGCCTACAGAACTCCAAACAGACTGGACCAGACCAGAAAGTCCTCCTGGCATATAATAATCAAACCAAATGCACTAAACAAAGAAAGAATATTAAAAGCAGTAAGAGAAAAAGGTCAAGTAACCTATAAAGGCAGGCCTAACAGAATTACACCAGACTTCTCACCTGAGACAATGAAAGCCAGAAGATCCTGGGCAGATCTCATACAGACCCTAAGAGAACACAAATGCCAGCCCAAACTACTATACCTAGCAAAACTCTCAATTACCATAGATGGAGAAACCAAGATATTCTATGATAAACCCAAATTTACACAATATCTTTCCACAAATCCAGCCCTAAAAAGGATAATAGATGGAAAACACCAACACGAGGAGGGAAACTACATCCTAGAAAAAGCAAGAAAGTAATCTTTTCCCAACAAACTGAAAAGAAAGTAACCACACAAACATAAAAAGAACATCAAAAATAACAAGAAGCAACAATCACTATTCCTTAATATCTTATAACGTCAATAGACTCAATTCCCCAACAAAAACCATAGTCTAACAAAGATCATGTGGATCTTCATTTTATCAGAAAATGTTTGTGACTCCTCTTTCAATTTAGTAATACCTTTTGTGTCAACCATTGTGACTATATTATTTTCCATGATAATCTTTAATTTTAACATTTTTTCTGTGTATTTCTTCAATTTCGTCGGAGGTGTTTTGCATGTAGATCTTCAGTTTTGTCGGGGGGGGGGGGTTTGTGGTTCCACTTTCAATCAATTTAGGAATGTTTTTGTGCCTACCATTTTGTCGGTATAATTGTCCATGATAATCTTCAATTTTAATGTTTTTCTGTATTTTTCTTCAATTTTGTCAGAAGTATTTTCCATGTGGATCTTCAGTTTTATCAGACAATGTCTATAATTTTACTTTCAATCAGCTTAGGAACATTTTTATACCTTCCATTTTATCTGTATAATTTTCCTGTAATAGACAGTTTTATGATGTTTTTCTACATATTTCTTGAATTTTTTCAGGAATATTTTCCTTTCAGATCTTCAATTTTTCTTTTTATTTTCTAAGTTTTTTTTATTTACATACAAAATCATTTCCCCTTTCCCGTTTCCTCCCTCCCCGAAAGTTCCATAAGCCCTCTGCCCTCCCTTTTTTCCCCATTCAACCCCCTCTCGCTTCTCTGTCCTGGCATTCCCCTACATCCAGTCTTTCCAGGACCAGGGGTCTCTCCTTCCATCTTCTTGGAAATCTATTGATATGCGAATTGTGTCTAGGGTATTCTGAGATTCTGGGTTAATATCCCCTTATCAGTGACTGCATACCATGTGTGTTCTTTTGTGATTGGGTTACCTCACTAAGGATGATATTTTCTAGTTCTGACCATTTGCCTAGGAATTTCGTGAATTCATTGTTTTTAATTGCATAGTAGTATTCCGTTGTGTAAATATACCACATCTTCTGAATCCATTCCTCCGTTGAGGGACATCTGGGTTCTTTCCAGCTTCTGGCTATTATAAATAAGGCTGCTATGAACATAGTGAAGCATGTGTCCTTATTGCATGCAGGTAAAGGCTCTGGGTATATGCCCAGGAGTGGTATAGCCGGATCCTCCGGGAGTGTCATGCCCAGTTTTCTGAGGAACTGCCAGACTGTTTTCCAGAGTGGTTGTACCAGCTTGCAATCCCACCAGCAATGGAGGAGTGTTCCTCTTTCTCCACATCCTTGCCAACAACTGCTGTCTCCTGTGTTTTTGATCTTAGCCATTCTGACTGGTGTGAGATGGAATCTCAGGGTTGTTTTGATGACTAAGGATGATGAACTTCCCTTTAGGTGCTTCTCAGCCATTAGATATTCTTCAGGTGAGAACTCTTTGTTTAGCTCTGTACCCCATTTTTTAATAGGGTTACTTGGCTCTCTGGAGTCTAACTTCTTGAGTTCTTTGTATATATCGGATATTAGCCCTCTGTCGGATGTAGGGTTGGTAAAGATCATTTCCCAGTTAGTTGGATGCCGCTTAGTCTTTTTGACAGTGTCTTTTGCCTTGCAAAAACTTTGTAATTTAATGAGGTCCCATTTGTCAGCTCTTGATCTTAGAGCATAAGCTATTGGAGTTCTATTCAGGAAATTCTCCCCTGTGCCCATATGTTCAGGGTTCTTCCCTAGTTTCCTCTCTATTAGTTTCAGTGTGTCTGGTTTTATGTGGAGGTCCTTGATCCACTTGGAATTGAGCTTAGTGCAAGGAGATAAGAATGGGTCAATTTGCATTCTTCTGCATGTTGACCTCCAGCTGAGCCAGCATCATTTGTTGAAAAGGCTATCTTTTTTCCACTGGATGGTTTTAGCTCCTTTGTCAAAGATCAAGTGACCATAGGAGTGTGGATTCATTTCTGGGTCTTCAATTCTGTTCCATTGATCTACATGCCTGTCACTGTACCAATACTATGCGGTTTGTAACACTATTGCTCTGTAGTACAGCTTGAGGTCCGGGATACTGATTCCACCAGAGGTTCTTTTACTCTTGAGAATAGTTTTAGCTATCCTGGGTTTTCTGTTATTCCAGATGAATTTTTGAATTGCTCTTTCTAACTCTATGAAGAATTGAGTTGGGATTTTGATGGGGATTGCATTGAATCTGTATGTTGCTTTTGGCAAGATGGTCATTTTGACTATATTAATCCTGCCAATCCATGAGCATGGCAGATTTTTCCATCTTCTGAGGTCTTCTTCAATTTCTTTCTTCAGAGACTTGAAGTTCTTGTCATACAGATCTTTCACTTCTTTGGTTAGAGTCACACCAAGATACTTTATATGGTTTGTGGCTATCGTGAAGGGTATCATTTCTCTTACTTCTTTCTCAGCCTGCTTATCCTTTGAGTATAGGAAGGCTACTGACTTGCTTGAGTTGATTTTATATCCGGCCACTTTGCTGAAGTTGTTTATCAGCTGTAGGAGTTCTCTGGTGGAGTTCTTTGGGTCGCTTAAGTATACTATCATATAGTCTGCAAATAGTGATAGTTTGACTTCTTCCTTTCCAATTTGTATCCCTTTGACCTCCTTTTGTTGTCTAATTGCTCTAGCTAGAACTTCAAGTACTATATTGAAAACATATGGAGAGAGAGGGCAGCCTTGTCTAGTCCCTGATTTTAGTGGGATTGCTTCAAGTTTCTCTCCATTTAGATTTATGTTGGCTACCGGTTTGCTGTAAATTGCTTTTACTATGTTTAGATATGGGCCTCGAATTCCTCATCTTTCCAAGACCTTTAGCATGAAAGGATGCTGAATTTTGTCAAATGCTTTCTCAGCATCTAATGAAATGACCATGTGGTTTTTTTCTTTGAGATTGTTTATGTAGTGGATTACATTGATGGACATCTTTATATTGAACCATCCCTATATCTCTGGGATGAAGCCTACTTGATCGTGGTGAATGATCGTTTTGATGTGTTGTTGGATTCGGTTGGCAAGAATTTTATTGAGTATTTTTGCATCAATATTCATAAGAGAGATTGGCCTGAGATTCTCTTTCTTTGTCGGATCTTTGTGTGATTTTGGTATTAGCGTAATTGTGGCTTCATAGAACGAGTTGGGTAGTGTTCCTTCTGTTTCTATTTTGTGGAATAGTTTGAAGAGTATTGGTGTTAGGTCTTCTTTGAAGGTCTGATAGAATTCTGCACTAAAGCCATCTGGACCTGTGCTTTTTTTGGTTGGAAGACTTCCAATGACGGCTTCTATTTCTTCAGGGGCTATAGGACAGTTTAGATGGTCTATTTGATCCTGATTTAATTTTGGTATTTGGTATCTGTCAAGGAAATTGTCCATTTCCTCGAGATTTTCTAGTTGTGTTGAATACAGGCTTTTGTAGTAGGATCTGATGATTTTTTTTTGAATTTCCTCAGTTTCTGTTGTTATCTCTCCCTTTTGTTTCTGATTTTGTTAATTTGGATACTGTCTCTGTGCCCCCTGGCTAATCTGGCTAAGGGCTTATCTATCTTCTTGATTTTCTCAAAGAACCAACTCCTAGTTTTGTTGATTCTTTGTATGGTTTTATTTGTTTCTACTTGATTGATTTCAGCCCTGAGTTTGATGATTTCCTGCCTTCTACTCCTCTTGGGTATATTTGCTTCTTTTTGTTCCAGGGCTTTCAGGTGTGACATTAAGCTGCTACAATATGCTCTCTCCAGCTTCTTTTTGGAGGCACTCAGGGCCATGAGTTTTCCTCTTAGCACCACTTTCATTGTGTCCCATAAATTACGGTATGTTGTGTCTTCATTTTCATTAAATTTTAAAAAGTCTTTGATTTCTGTATGAGATCTGCCCAGGATCTTCTGACTTTCATAGTCTCTGGTGAGAAGTCTGATGTGATTCGGATAGGTCTTCCTTTGTATGTTACTTGGCCCTTTTCTCTTACTGCTTTTAATATTCTTTCTTTGTTTAGTACATTTGATGTTTTGATTATTATGTGACAGGAGGTATTTATGTTCTGGTCCAGTCTGTTTGGAGTTCTGTAGGCTTCTTGGACGTTCATCAGCATCTCTCTCTTTAGGTTAGGGAAGTTTTCCTCCATAATTTTGTTGAAGATATTTACTGGCCGTTTAAGTTGCAAATCTTCACTCTCATCTATACCTATAATCCTTAGGATTGGTCTTCTCATTGTGTCCTGGATTTCTTGGATATTTTGGGTTACACGTTTTTTGCATTTTGCATTTTCTTTGACTGTTGAGTCGATGCTTTCTATGGTATCTTCAGCACCTGAGATTCTTTCTTCCATCTCTTGTATTCTATTGTTGATGTTTGCATCTATGACTCCTGATTTCTTCCCAAGGTTTTCTATCTCCAAAGTTGTCTCCCTTTGTGATTTCTTAGTTGTTTCTACTTCCTTTTTTGATCCTGGATGGATTTGCTGAGATTCTTCACTTGTTTGTTTGTATTTTCCTATATTTCTTTAAGGTATTTTTGCGTTTCCTTTTTCAGGATTTCTGCCTGTTGACCCAAGTTCTCCTGTATTTCTCTAAGCGATTTTTGTGTTTCCTCCTCATGAGCTTCCATTTGTTGATCCATCGTCTCCTGCATTTCTTTAAGCAATTCTCGTGTTTCCTTTGTAAGGGCATCTATCCATTGATTCATTTCTTTAAGCAATTTTTGTGTTGCCTCCCTATGGGCATCCATCTGTTGACCCATACTCTTCTGCATTTCTTTATCCAATTTTTGTGATTCCTTTGAAAGTGCATCTACCCGTTGATTCATTTCTTTAAGTGATTTATGTGTTGCCTCCTTGTGGGCCTCCATCTGTTGACCCATGTTCTCCTGCATATCTCTAAGCGATTTTTGTGTTTCCTTTGTAAGGGCTTCTAACCGTTCATTCATGATCTCCTGTAATTCTTTATTAGATTTATTTGTGTCCTTCTTGAAATCCTCTAATAGCATCATGAGAAGTGATTTTAAATCCAGATCTTGTCTTTCGGGTGTGGTGGGGTATCCAGGACTTGCTGCTATGGAGAGTTGGGTTCGGATGGTGCCATATTACTTTGATTTCTGTTAGTAATGTTCCTACGTTTGCCTTTTGCCATCTGGTTACCTCTGGTGTTAGTTGGTCCTGCTGTCACTGGCTGTTAGTTGGACCTTCTGTGAGCCTGCAAAGCTATTTCTGGCCCCCCTGGATTACCGGGATTCCCCTGGCACCGATTTCTGGGGCCTGCCCTGCTCCTGAGTGACTTTGGAGCCCTGATGTGCCTTGCCCCAAGTGATCTTATATTGGGGAGTCCTTGCACATCCAAAGGCTCAGCGTAGTGGATTCCTGGAGCAGAAGTCGCCAAAGAGAGGCTGGTAGGCTCCTGCCCTGTGCAGGGGTGTGTGATCTCTCCTAGGGGGGAGAGGGGGCGTCCCTCTGCCAGGCAGTGCTGGCCCTGTCTTGGGCACAGATGGAAGCCAAACAGGCTGTGTCCCAAGCGACATTACATTGGGGAGAACCTGGGTACCTGTCTCCTCAGTGCAGTCGATCCCGGAACAGAGGTCGCCAAAGGGAAGTTGGTAGGCTCCCGCCCAGTGCGGGGGGTGTGTGGTCTCCCCCAGAGCGGGGGACCCTCTGCAAGGCAGAAGTCCCACAGCAGAGCTGGCGTGTCGGTTACTGCAGACCTTCCCAGCTTTTGGGAGCAGGGTACACACAAGCTGCCTGAGACCCAAGTGATATTATGCCTGTCTGTCCCAGAGCCTAGAGGTCCCAACTGCCCTGATGCTCTCATGGAAAAATTGTACAGATAAAATGGTAGGCATAAAAATATTCCTAAGTTCATTGAAAGTGGAATTATAAACATTTTCTGATAAAATTGAAAATCTACAAGGAAAATATTTTTGATAAAACTCAAATATATAGGAAAAACACGTTAAAACTGACTATTTCAGGAAAAATTATACAGATTAAATGGTAGGCATAAAAATATTCCTAAATTGATTAAAAGTAGAATTATAAATATTTTCTGATAAAATTGAAGATTTACATGGAAAATATTTCTGATGAAATTGAAAAAAGTATGGAAAAACATTAAAATTGAAGATTATGATAGAAAATTATACAGATAAAATGGTAGGCATAAAAATATTTCTAAATTGATTGAAAGTGAAATTACAAATATTTTCTGATAAAATTGAAGATTTACATGGAAAATGTCTCTGAAAAAATTGAAGAAATATACAAAAATGCGTTGATTGAGTATTTCATGGAAAAATTATACAGATAAAATGGTAGGCATAAAAATATTCCTAAGTTTTTTGCAAGTGGAATTATAAACACTTTCTGATAAAATTGAAGATCTGCAAACTATCACTATCTGCAGACGATATGATAGTATACTTAAGCAACCCAAAGAACTCCACCAGAGAACTCCTACAGCTGATACACAACTTCAGCAAAGTGGCCGGATATAAAATCAACTCAAGCAAGTCAGTAGCCTTCCTATACTCAAAGGATAAGCAGGCTGAGAAAGAAGTAAGAGAAATGATACCCTTCATGATAGCCACAAACCATATAAAGTATCTTGGTGTGACTCTAACCAAAGAAGTGAAAGATCTGTATGACAAGAACTTCAAGTCTCTGAAGAAAGAAATTGAAGAAGACCTCAGAAGATGGAAAAATCTGCCATGCTCATGGATTGGCAGGATTAATATAGTCAAAATGACCATCTTGCCAAAAGCAATATACAGATTCAATGCAATCCCCATCAAAATCCCAACTCAATTCTTCATAGAGTTAGAAAGAGCAATTCAAAAATTCATCTGGAATAACAGAAAACCCAGGATAGCTAAAACTATTCTCAAGAGTAAAAGAACCTCTGGTGGAATCAGTATCCCGGACCTCAAGCTGTACTACAGAGCAATAGTGTTACAAACCGCATAGTATTGGTACAGTGACAGGCATGTAGATCAATGGAACAGAATTGAAGACCCAGAAATGAATCCACACTCCTATGGTCACTTGATCTTTGACAAAAGAGCTAAAACCATCCAGTGGGAAAAAGATAGCCTTTTCAACAAATGGTGCTGGCTCAGTTGGAGGTCAACATGCAGAAGAATGCAAATTGACCCATTCTTATCTCCTTGCACTAAGCTCAATTCCAAGTGGATCAAGGACCTCCACATAAAACCAGACACACTGAAACTAATAGAGAGGAAACTAGGGAAGAACCTTGAACATATGGGCACAGGGGAGAATTTCCTGAATAGAACTCCAATAGCTTATGCTCTAAGATCAAGAGCTGACAAATGGGACCTCATTAAATTACAAAGTTTTTGCAAGGCAAAAGACACTGTCAAAAAGACTAAGCGGCATCCAACTAACTGGGAAATGATCTTTACCAACCCTACATCCGACAGAGGGCTAATATCCGATATATACAAAGAACTCAAGAAGTTAGACTCCAGAGAGCCAAGTAACCCTATTAAAAAATGGGGTACAGAGCTAAACAAAGAGTTCTCACCTGAAGAATATCTAATGGCTGAGAAGCACCTAAAGGGAAGTTCATCATCCTTAGTCATCAAAACAACCCTGAGATTCCATCTCACACCAGTCAGAATGGCTAAGATCAAAAACACAGGAGACAGCAGTTGTTGGCAAGGATGTGGAGAAAGAGGAACACTCCTCCACTGCTGGTGGGATTGCAAGCTGGTACAACCACTCTGGAAAGCAGTCTGGAGGTTCCTCAGAAAACTGGGCATGACACTCCCGGAGGATCCGGCTATACCACTCCTGGGCATATACCCAGAGCCTTTACCTGCATGCAATAAGGACATATGCTCTACTATGTTCATAGCAGCCTTATTTATAATAGCCAGAAGCTGGAAAGAACCCAGATGTCCCTCAATGGAAGAATGGATTCAGAAGATGTGGTATATTTACACAACGGAATACTACTCTGCAATTAAAAACAATGAATTCACGAAATTCCTAGGCAAATGGTCAGAACTGGAAAATATCATCCTTAGTGAGGTAACCCAATCACAAAAGAACACACATGGTATGCAGTCACTGATAAGGGGATATTAACCCAGAATCTCGAAATACCCTAGACACAATTCGCATATCAATAGATTTCCAAGAAGATGGAAGGAGAGACCCCTGGTCCGGGAAAGACTGGATGTAGGGGAACGCCAGGACAGAGAAGTGAGAGGGGGTTGAATGGGGAAAAGAGGGAGGGCAGGGGGCTTATGGGACTCTCGGAGAGGTAGGAAATGGGAAAGGGGAAATGATTTTGATTGTAAGTAAAAAAAACTTAGAAAATAAAAAAATAATAAAATAAAATAAAAAAAGAATCCAGATTGTCTTAAACAGACCATATGAGAATGCAGCTGTCCTGTGTCTATTTGGCTCAGTAGATTTGGTTTGTTTGTTTGTTTGTTTGTGTGTGTGTTTGTTTTTCCTAATTCTGAGGACCCAAAACTCTACTGCCTTTTCCGAATCAAAGTTGCATGAATATTTACAGTTTTTCACAAGAAGGCTCAGGTAGCAGCAAGTCAGGGACAGTTGTGCCATCAGTACATTGCACAAGGCAGCTGACCCCTAGGGAAAGTGTGGGCTGAGATGCTGCCACATCTTGCCAAGTCCTGAGCCCTGGCACTCATTTCCATTTGGATGGAGGAAGAGATGCCTGATCCCTCCACACAATGGTGTAATCTGCTCGCTAAACCATATGCCCAGAGGCACAAGGATGACAGAAGTGGCTTCTTATTTGAAATAGCCTACCAGGAGAAAGCCTTCCTTGCTTCCAAAGGGGCTAGTAGAAACTCAAGCAGGTGGCTCAAAGAATGTGTGTGTGTGTGCATGTGTGTGTGTGTGTGTGTGTGTGTGTGTATTCATATGTGACACAGGTCTCACTTGTCCAGCTGCCACATTCCTCTGCCCTGTGTGAGGGGTGCATCTTTAGCCTCCTTGAGGACACTTCACATAAATGTTCTCCAAGTCACCAGAGATGATCCTTCTCTAGCTCTCCTTTCTCCTCCTCCTCCTCCTCCTCCTCCTTCTCTTCCTCCTCACTTCTTTTCTCTTAAGCCTTCTCCAATCTCAGCATCCATCCTTTCCTTTAAGATGCACTTGTCCTCCTAAAGAAAAAAACTGCCCACACGCTTCAAATCCACAGTTGCTCACTTTCTGCTGGCATAGAATATACTACAGGCTGGACCATTTATAAAGAAAGAAAGGTGGTAAAGGTGCCAGGCCTTGCAGGGGCCACTTTTCCCATCTCATAATATGGCAGAAGGGGCCCATGGAGAGTAAGCATGCTGTCTCAGGTCTCTTACTCCTAAAAATCACCAATCCCATCATGAGTCCCCATTCTAATGGCCTTATCTCACACCAACCTCCAAAAGGCCCCACTTCCGTATATGTTAGCATATGAAGTTGGAAATCAAGTTTCCAATACATGATCTTTGAGTGAGGGGATACATGCAAACTATAGAAGTAGGCATTTGCTGGATGTCACCATTGTTTTTCCAGTTATCAATTTATTCATTCATAATAAACTACAAGAGATCTAGCAGCCTAAAACAGTAAGTATTTTCATTTAAACATTTTTTAATATACAGAGTCTGGGGATGAATGAGCTGCCCTACGCAAGAACATGGGATGAGCAGTCCATCAAGACTGTTGGTACCTGAAGGTTGACTCTACAGGAAACCAGATTCATTCTCTGAGCTGTTGGCTGCTTGGTCTGAAGTATCAACTCTTCTCCATGAAGGTTTTTCTGTAGGTTCCTGTCAACTCAAAAGGAAGCATCACTAAAGAGTTAGTCAATGAGTAACGAAACATCGAAGATGGAAACTATAGTCTTGTGTTTTCTTCCTATGCTGGGGATGGAATACAGGGCTCTGAACATGCTGAACAAGTGCTGTCCCTCTGAGTCACACCCTTGGCCCCTGAAGTACCAATCTATTATAATGTAGTCTCAGCAGTGACTTATTACTTCTGCTGGTCTCCCAGATCAAGCACGGAACCATAAAGCTAATAGTAATAAATCTTACCACAGTGCAAGATCTGAGTTATTGGAGAATTTCTCTGTTCTATGCCCTAAGTATTTTGTGTTTGTCCTCAAATGGAAAAAGGAGCCCACCCATTGTAATAGGCTAAATTACTTTCTTTGTTCATTGCTGTAACAAGAGAAACTTAACAGAAGAAGTGCTCATTTGGGCTCACAGTTTAAAGGGATATGGTTCAACATGATCGGGGAGGTATCTGATCACATTGTATCCTTAGTCTGCAGGAAATGAAGAAATGAATCCTGATGCTCCATTTGCTTCCTCCTTTCTGTTTTAGAACACCAGCTCATGAATAGCACCACCCACATTGAAAATGGACCTTCCCTCCGTCATTAAATCCCTAGGAAAATGTCCTCATACATGCCCAGGTATGCATCCCCCATATAATTTCAAATCTAGGCAAGTAGACAGTGAAGGTAAACTATCAAGAGAATCTGAACTCCTCTTACAGTTTTGCTACAACCTACCTGTGCTAGTCTTAGGTGACCATTTAGCCAGGACATTGTACCCAGATGTTGGGTTAAACAGTATTCTGGGTGTTTTCTGTGTGGGTGCTTTTGAATGAGATCTACATTTGAATAAGTATACTGTGAGGAAAACTCTTCCTACTTTGAGTGGGCTTCTCAGTCTGTCCATGGAGGGGCGTGATGGTAAATCATAACCATCAGCTTAATGAGACCCAGATTTACGTGGTGTTCCTGTGAAGGACTGATTATCTTAATGAGGTGGAGGACTTAACTTCTATGTGGAACACCACTCCCTGTAACTATGAGCAAGACGAATAAATGAATAGTTCCTTCCTTTTTCTTTTTTTCTTTTTTGGTTGGGATTGTTAAAGACTATGTCGATTCTTGAATAGGTCCAAAAACAACAAACCAAGAGACTGTTTCCCTCCCCTGTACATCTCATGCCAGCAGAAGGGAACTATCCAGCAACAGCCTTTGGACATCATTTGCACCATGAAGCAGATAGTCTTTTGTAACCTGCAGGCTTCCATATCAGATTTTGAACTTATTGAGTCTCACAATTCTTCAAGCCGATTCACTAAGGTAGGTCTCTGTCTATATATATAGATACCTTCTTGGTTCTGTTTCTCTAGCCCTCATTATCACTATAACCCTCACCAAACCCCCTTCACTGTTGATGCTATTCACACAGTTATGAGCACATGGCCCTTGCTTCAATCCACTCCAGAGATAGCACTTCTCCAACATATCTTGAATTTTCCCATCTCTGTGTCTTCCTTCACATTACTCTCTGAGTCCTCCCATCAATGTTCTCTCTCCCGTGCCCCATCAGGGATACATCCCACTCCTATAATCTCATAGGAGCATATGCTTGTATACTCTCTACTACAGCTCCACGCTAAGTTCTAGGGCATAAACGTTAATGTTTGCCTGTGGCTGTAGCTCAGCTTCTGGAGGATTTACCCAGCATCCAGGAAGATCTGATGTTGATCTCCAGTGCTGTCTAAACCCCAACAGGTTAATCATGAGTCCAAGGTTGTCCTCAGTTGTGTAGTCAAACTTGAGGCCACCCTGTCTCAAGAAAAATCTGAATAATTTTAAAAGATAATGCCTATCCCCAATACTGAGTTTGAAGGTTTTTACAGGAAACTTCATGTACCTTTCATTTTTACATGGTCCATCCCAGTACAAGACTCTGCTCATGGGGATTCAGTATCAGTAAAAATTTGCTGAAGTATATGCCTCATCTTTAGTCACATGGTGTTTGTATCTATATAATCCTATTACACTATATCTGGGGCAAAGATTTTTAAATATATCTACACTGAGGTATATATATATATATATACCTCAATATATATATATTGGACAAAAGATCAAAGCTCCAAGAGAAATGTGATGTCCTGTAACTACTACTTAAAAACAAGAGTGTGCAAACTCCGGAGATGTGGTTTCTTGGTCTCCTGGAGTAACTCTCCTGATGCGGGAAGCAGAGATTGTAGGTCAGAGGAAATGCAGCCCCCTTGGAAAGCATCAGTGAGTTGCTAACCCACATAAGGAAGAAGGAGCAAGAGGCAGGGCCCAACATAATCATGTCTTCATGTGAACACAACCAACACGGGCTGTGCCCATGTCCTACTGGTAGGATCCTTGAAAAGGATCTTCATGCCCAGCATGGCAGCCCATGTTTGTTACCTTGTAGAAGCAGAAGGATCAGAAGCTCAAAGCCATCCCCAGCTATAGAGTGAGCTGAATGCCAGCCTGGGCTACATGCAACCCTATGTCTAAATATCAAAAAGAAAAAGAGGAAAGAAGGGGAGCGAAGGGGAGAAGAAGAAAGGGGTGATTCTGGAAAAAAAGTCTCTGCCCTAGAGCAGAGGCTAAGCAAACAGGAGTTCTTGGGAAGTTTTAGCCAAGACCTAGCCCTAGCATGGATTCACAGTAGCTTAAATTCACTGCTGGAGGTCGAGGTAGAGAGAGAAATACAGAAACGATAGGGACAGACAGAGATAGAAAGAAACAGAGACATACAAATAGACAAAGAGATTTTTTTAAAACCTCAAAGCCAATATATATAATTTTAGACTTATGGAAAGTGGGTTAATATATTATAATATACATATATTAAGTTAATATATTATATATTATTTTTATATAATATATTGACCTAATCTCCATACATTTAAAATTATAATATACATATATTTAGTTAATATATATTATATATTATTTTTGGATAATATAATATACATATTATATATATATACATATATATATATTAACCCACTCTCAATAAATCACAGAAACAAACAGCAATACTTTCAGCAAAGGTCCACAATGATCTCATAGCTACACAATTACCAAGAATAAAGTTCCATGGAAATGAGTAGCTCAGAGGAAAATGGACATTAGACACAGAGGAGAAAGAAGGCACAGCAACCAGAAGAAACAGATAGCAGCACTTTGCTGTGGAAACTACCAGATGTAAAATAATAAATAACTGTATTTATATCTAGTTAATTACAGACAAGGCCTAAGTGTTTACAGGGACTAAACCTATGTCAAAAAATGTTAAGAGATGTAAAAGGTAATCACACAGACCTTTAAGAAATGAGAGATGATGGCTAAAGTAATAGACAAGTATCAATACTAGGTAGACACATTTGAAAAGAGAAGTAATGGTCTGAAAGGTCAATCTGAATAATTTATCCAGAAGGAGCAAAAGAACTAAATTTATAGAGATAGACTTAAAATTCTAGCTCTCCAGAAGGCTGAGGCCAATCTGACCTACTTAGTGAGAATCACTCTCAAAAATAAATAAAATTGGCTATGGCTCAATGGAAGAATACTTGCCTAGTGTACACAGGTCCTGAGTCAAATCCCCAGTTCTATAGGAAAGATGAAGGAAGCAGTCGAAGGGGTAATACAGTAAAAGAGAGAAATGAGGTTCCTAGTTGTTTGACTCCAATCAGTGGCCCCCTGCCAGACCGAAAGCATGGAGGGGACAATAGGTAGAGGTAACTGATAAGATCTTTACAAAACTGATACTAGACATTGTTCCATTTGAAGAGAACAAATAACTCTGAAACCTGCAGGAAGAGTGGGAGGCAGAGATGGGGGAATCCAACAGGCTGAGGTATGAGAAGTCATAGCTGAGGTTGACTGAGCTTAGCCAAATCAGTGAGTCCCAGGCATAAGGAAAGACTCTACCTCAATAAGATGGAGAGTGAAGTAAGAGAAGACACTGTCAACCTCTGGCTTCCATACTCAGACATACATTCACATGCTGCTGCAACAGACACATGAAAACACATATGCCTACACACTGAAATTGCACACATGTGCACATACACTGCCCCCACCCCCCAAAAAAAGTGTGGAGAAGATAAATGAACCTCAAGTAACACAAATGCAAAAGCAATCTACAAGTCAGCACATCATGGTGAATATGCAAACTGTGAAAACATTTCTCAGAAGCAGCCTAAATAATGTCAGATAATCATCAAAGAGTAACAAACTTTCAGCTAACCTTTCAACAGCAGTCATAAGACACTAAAATAGCATCCTTAATATAGGAAGGAATATAAGTGTTAGTAGTCAGTTATTTGTTGTATTTCATACTATGCAAAAGTTCCTTTTCAAGGCTAAGGAGAAAAGAAGTCTAGAGAGATGGCGCAGTCAGTAAAGGGCTTGCCACACAAGCACGAGGATCTGAGTTCTAGCCAGCCAACCTGGCCAGTAAGACTTCCTGGTAAGTCCTAGGTTAGAGAGAGTCTCAAAGGAATGAGTTAAACAGCTCTTGAGGAGCTGAGGTATGAGAAGTCATACCTGAGGTTGACTTCTGACCTCTCCATGTACCCATACACACATGCACACACAAATAAGGAAGAGAACACAAAGACATTGTCAAACACGCCTAATCAGACAGCTGGAAAAACACATGTCCTACTGAAGAATAGGCTAAAGGATGTCCTGGAGGGAAAAGACAGATGATCCCAGATAGGAGTGCTGAACTGTAAGAAAACACATTTCACTGTAGGAAACTGTCTTAGTTAGGCATCCATTGTCTTGACAGAACACCACAATCAAGGCAGCTTCTCAAATACAGGATTCTATTTGAAGGCTCACAGTTCTGAGGGTTGGAGTCCAGTGCAATCATGGTGGGGAACGAACATGGCACAGGCAGACAGGCATGGCAATGGAGCAGTAACTGAGAGCTTACACCTGATCCACAAGTATGATGCAGAGAGAGAGAGTGGAAAAAGAGACAGACAGACAGACAGACAGACAGACAGACAGACAGACAGACAGACAGCACAAGCTAACTGCAAATAGTGCAGACTTTTGAAAGCTCAAAGCCTACCCTCAGTGACACACCTTCCCTGACAATACCACACCTCCTAATCCTTTTCAAGCAGTTCCACCAACCACAGACGAAACATTTAAACATATGAGCCTGTGGGACCTTTCTTATTCAAACCACCACATAAATGACAATTGGGATGGTATAAAGAATTATAATGTTCTAAGAGGATGCCTGCCTTGTTCTCAAACTTCTGTGAAGGACCATGTAGCAAACACCAGAGACATGCAAGCCAGATGTCTCTGTGGCAATTGTGTGCATATGTGACTGCAGCTATACCCTAACAAAAACTTCAATTCATCAATACTAGAATCTCAGCTCCATTCCATCTTCATGTGTCATGAAAGGACCTTCTTAGTCTCTTAATCTTTTTCAAGAATTCAAAAATGTAAGTTATTCATTTGTAATTTATAGGCTATACAAAAACACAGGTATCAGGATGGGCTTGCAGGATAGGGACTGCAAAAGTCAATTATGCAAGCTCTATAGTTAAATTTCAAAGTTGTTCTTGGACAACTGTTCCAGGGTTCAATGGGTTTAAGCTCTGTCCTAAATCATCATGTTTGGTGATGCCTGGTGGGCTTACTTGTGAAGTAGTGGGAACAAGATGTTAGATATGTAGCTCAAGGGCAGAGCACTTGTCTAGTATGTGCTAGCCCTAGCGCTAAGACAAATAAGCAAACAAATTAATAAGAAATATGAATATTGAGAGATGGTGTATAACTATGACCTAAAAACAAGCCTGGATTAGAATCCCAGCTCTATTCCAGATAGACTATGTAAAATTGACAAGAGGCTTATGATAATAAACATCTCTGACCTTTGGTTTGTTTGGATTTTTTTTTTCATCCGTATACCTAGAATTTCTAATACTTATTCTTTTGTTAATCACAGTTGTGAATTGCTCTCTCTTGCTCCAAATCCATTTTCTTACATGGATTTCTAAAAATATCCTTCTGCTGTGAGCTGTTTCCTGGGAAAGCTTACACAAATGTCTACTCACCCAATGAAACAAAGAAACTATTCCACCCAAGGCGAACTGAGTGAACCAATTAGCTTACTGAGCTGACTTACAGGCACATGGGTGAGGGCTGATTGACAGGAGTGCAGTGACTCAAAGGTATCATTGAAAAGCTTACCGCAGCATTGCTGATGAGTCACTGAAGCTGCTGCACCCCTAAGCTCCCTGCAAGACTTGAGAAAGCTCCATTACTGAGAAGGTGTCCTCTCTCTAGAATTGTTATCTCTTAGAAATACTCCGAAGAGGGAATCTGGTATATTCTCTAACTTTCAGAAGCTTTCTGAGACTTGTAAATTTCATGTAATTCCTGGGTCTAGCATGTTTTATTTTCTTGGAATCTTCTGAGCCCCTCTCCATCCTCCAGTTGGAGGAAGTTGCTATATAACATCTTCACTTTTTTTCCCCCAATTTGTGTTCCTTTATCTTCTACCCAGGTTCCCTTCCATGTAAAAGCTTGAGAGTTCATCAGCTCCCATTCCTTAATGAGAGAGAGAGAGAGAGAGAGAGAGAGAGAGAGAGAGAGAGAGAGAGAGAGAGAGAGAGAGAGAACATATGCTATATGCTACAGCATATTTGTGGAGGTTGGAGACCTCCAAACTCAGGTATTGATCTTTTCTTTCCACCCAGTTTGAGACAGGGTCTCACTACCATGGTGAATGCCACAGTAGCAGACTCACAAAGTTCCAGCAATTCTCCCGTCTCTACCTCCCATCTCACCTTAGGAATGCTGGGAATCACAGATTAATGTCAGTTCTGGGTATCCAAAGTCAGATTCTCACACTTGCCTAGCAAGTATTTCACCTGCCGAGTTCTTTCCTTCGCTCCCATCACATACTTTAAACTGTTCTTGAGTTTGATTAAAGTAACTGCCTCAAATATAAACCAAACCTTATACAAAAAGATGGCTGTGATGGCATAAGTCATAAGAAGAACAATGATTTTGGGGAAATTACGCTTTTCCTTTGGGTGGGTGATACACATTTCCTCTCATATGCTTCCTACAGAGCTATATGTGTTATCCTATGACTAAGAAACCACCAGTGCCTCAGTTCTGACTTCCTAATAAAATGGAGCTGTTTAGAACTCCGTAAGAATCCAGGACAGTGGTGGAATCCACAGACCCTACCTCTCCATGTGCATGAGGAAGCAGATCTCATCTCTGGTAAAGCTGAATCTATGACACCGATGATTTTTATCGCAGATGTCTTGTTATGAGTGATAATATTTCTCTCAAAAATTATTTTTCAGATTATCCACAAAAAATTAGAACCTCAGATCGAACCCTGCTGTTCCCACAACATTGGGACAATGTACCGCACGAAGGGTCAGTTTCTCTGAGAAGTTTTCAGTCTCCCCAACACATGCCTGGAGAAATAGGATAGTGATAGAGATTAATTGAAAAGCCTCAACTAGGGCTTAGGGAAGGTTAAAAGCTACCTTTCTTCCATCTACACCAACTAGGTTTTGCAAATCAAAAGTATTTATTTGATGTCATTGTCTTGCTATGGATTTAAGAGGCTCAAAGTTGAGCTATGGGCATCTGGCTTCATCTGGGCCATACCTATCCCTCCCCTGAAGCAACCCATGTCTCAACTGCAATCATAAAAGCTCTGGAAGAACAGGAAATGAAAAGACAATGATGTGATATATGTTTAAATATCACATGCATTAGCACATGGAAATGTACTTTTCCATAGAGCAGGTTGTTATAGAACTAGATGGAATGGTGCTTGCAGAGAGTAATCAGTAAACACTGACAAGGAAGTACAGTGAGACAGCATGCATGGATATGTCTCAGTGGTGCACTAGAGAATGTCCTAAGTAGGAGCATACGGACATTGGTTTAAAACAGCAAAGAGATGACAGACAGTGATCTCAAAACTAAAGGGTGGAAGGGGTTCTCGTTCTTGGCCAGAGAAACTTCTTCTGCAGTGGACCATAGTTAATACAGAGGCTCATAACTGGTCCAAGGGCTGAGACTAAGTGACTGCTGAATGCTCAGCTCTAAAGAAGACATCTACGTCAACCCCACCCAGAAAGGCTAGGGAATATTTGCAGATGACGGACCAGGAAAATGCAAGAACCAGAGAGGTCAGTGTGGACTTCTGTGGAACAGCGTCTTCTGGACATGACAAGGCTAGGATGCTCATAGCTCACTGCAATTGTGGTCAGCTGCACAAGACCTTCCCAACATCAAGCCGGAAAGATGGCAGTCTTCTAGCAAGAAGCACTAACAGGAGGGGTACATATTGAATAATTGGGGGCAGTGGGAGTTGGACATGGAAGTGATCCATGAGTGCCTGTAGAACATTGTCAAAGAGTAAGTAGAACAATAATTTTTAAAAATCATGAAGTAGAGGGGCTGGAGAGATGGCTCAGTGGTTAAAGAGCACTGGCTGCTCTTCTAGAAGATCCAGGTTCAATTCCCAGCACCCACAGGGCAGCTCATAACTGCCTGTAACTCCAGATTCAGGAGATCTGGCACCTTCACACAGACATACATGCAGGCCAAACACCAATGCACATAAAATAAAAATAAATAAATCATTTTTTAAAAAAAGTGTGAAGTGGGGAAAGGCTTTTGAGGCTAACATTGGGATTCAATGAAAAGCCATAAGAAGGGCTGTGGGTACAGAAAAGATGGAAGCTAAATTTAAGATGGACTATTTCCACTAAGAATAGCACATAGTGGAATACAGGACCAATCTGATGTCTATTATTCTTAATCTAAATGAGAGATGGCAGTGATTAAGGTGGAGTGGAAGAGAAGGATGATGGATGATGGAATTATGACTGTGTTCTCATGGTCACGCTGACAAGGTTAGTTGACAGGTTAGAAGAGTATGTGAGAGAGAGAGGGGAAGCCAAGTCATAATTTCTGACCTAAGCAGCTAAACATGTAGAAAGGCTACTGATGAGGATGAGAGAGAACGTAGACTTATAGAATGCAGCCATGGATATGTTTGTGCTGTTCATCAGATATTTCATAGATGTGGAATATGAGATTCTACCGCAATTATGATCAAGCCAATAAGACCTACCCCCAACTCCTCCTGGTCACTCCCCAACACACACACACACACACACACACACACCTCCATGTATTTTTCTTTCTTTCTCCTTTTTCTTCTTTGTAATTCACTGAGTCTAATCAGTGCTGCATGTTCCACTATTGATTTATTTTGTTGGCATAATCGTTTACAGGTCTTGTGTGGGTAGCCATTCTTGCACTGGGTTCATGAGTGAGTTCAAGTTAGCAACTGAGTATATGAGTGTAGAATTGAAGATAAAGACCTGTGCAAAAGATAAATGCTCTGCAATCTAAGAACAAGACAGAGTGGTCATAAACTGAAGCAAGTAGGCCTGAGGGTGGGTCAGAAGATACCAATGTGCAATATGGTCTTGGGAACTTTGCATTTGAGAAATCAAGTAGTAACCCTGCAGGAGTGGGTATAAATATGAGTGTGTGATTCAGATGAGAAATTCCTGATGTAGCTATAAATTTTAGAATTGGCCAATTGTGGTGGTAAAGGCTAGACCAGCAATCCCAACACTTGAAGCAAGAAGATCTCAAGCTTAAGGCCAGACTCAACCTTAAACATAACAAATTTGAGGCCAACCTGGGCTACAAGAGAACTTATCTCAACAAATTAAAATATAAAGTGAGATAAATTTGGGCATCATTAGTATATAGATGATACTTAAATCCATGAAACAAAATGGCCTCACCAGAGGTGTAAACAGAGATGGGGTTGGGCTGATTCCCCAGCAGGAACAGATCAGAGAGAGATACAAGCCAAAGCAGCCTATGGAAACCACGAATGAACAGACAATGATGGAAGACAATTTAAAATCACACCACCAAGAGGCCAATTGCCAAAGCCCCATGTGGAATGGACTGTTTACTCAAAAAACTGCTGACAATTCAACAGAGATTTTATATAAATATATAGATACACACAGACATGCAGACACACTACACAGATACACACACACACACACACACACACACACACACACACACACACACTGGTTCCAGAAAAACTAACCATCTAATATAAACTCAAAATCTTTTGGGATATTTCATTTTTTACATTGATCCTCGTGTGTGTATGTGTGTGTGGGTGGGTGGGTCTGTGTGTGCATGTGTGTGTGTGTGTGTGTATGTGTGTGTGTGTGAGCATGCATGTACATGCCCATGTGGTCCACATGTATGCATATGGGTGCCAGAAAAAATCTTAGGGTGTTGTTCTTCAGACACCATCCCCCATTTTTTAAGAAAGAGTCTCTCCAAAATCCAGCATCTCTTCATGATAAAAGTCTTGGAGAGATCAGGAATCCAAGGTCCATACCTAAACACAGTAAAAGCAATATACTGCAAACCAGTAGCCAACATGAAATTAAATGGAAAGAAACTTGAAGCAATCTCACTAAAATTGGGGACCAGACAAGGCTGCCCACTCTCTTCCTATCTATTCAATATAGTACTTGAAGTCCTAGCCAGAGCAATCAGACAACAAAGGGTATACAAATTGGAAAGGAAGTCAAAATATCACTATTTGCAGATGATATGATCATATACTTAAGCAACCCCAAAACTTCCACCAGAGAACGCCTAAAGCTGATAAACAACTTCAGCAAAGTGGCTGGATATAAAATTAACTCAAACAAATCAGTAGCCTTTCTCTACTCAAAGGATAAAAAAGCTGAGAAAGATATTAGGGAAATGACACCCTTCACAATAGTTATGAATAATATTACATACCTTGGTGTGACTCTAACGAAGCAAGTGAAAGATCTGTATGACAAGAACTTCAAGCCCCTGAAGAAAGAAATCAAAGAAAATCTCAGAAGATGGAAAGATCTCCCATGCTCATGGATTGGCAGGACTAATATAGTGAAAATGGTCATCTTGCCGAAAGCAATCTACAGATTCAATGCAATCCCCATCAAAATCCCAAATCAATTCTTCATAGATCTAGAAAAAGCAATTCTCAAATTCATCTGGAATAACAAAAAAAATCCAGGATAGTAAAAACTATTCTCCACAACAAAAGATTTCCTGGGGGAATCACCATCCCTGACCTCAAGCTCTACTACAGAGCAATAGTGATTAAAAACTGTCTGGTATTGATACAGAGACAGGCAGGAAGATCAATGGAATAAAATTGAAGACCCAGAAAAGAACCCACACACCTACAGTCACTTGATATTTGACAAAGGAGCTAAAAACATCCAATGGAAAAAAGATAGCATTTTTAACAAATGGTGCTGGATCAACTGGAGGTCAGCATGCAGAAAAATGCAAATTGATCCATTCTTATCTCCTTATTCAAAGCTCAAGTCCAAGTGGATCAAGAACCTCCACATAAAACCAGACACACTGAAGCTTATAGAGGAAAGAGTGGGGAAGAATCTTGAACACATGGGCACAGGGGAAATTTTCCTTAATAGAACACCAATGGCTTATGCTCTAAGAACAAGAATCAACAAATGGGACCTCATAAAACTGCAAAGCTTCTGTAAGGCAAAGGACACTGTCAATAGGACAAAATGGCAACCAACAAATTGGGAAAAGATCTTTACCAATCCTACATCCAATAGAGAGCTAAAATCCAATGTATAAAAAGAACTCAAGAAGTTAGATGCCAGAGAGTCAAATAACCCTATTAAAAATGGGGTACAGAGCTAAACAAGGAATTCTCAACTGAGGAAACTCGAATGGCTCTGAAGCACCTAAAGAAATGTTCAGCATCCTTGGTTATCAGGGAAATGCAAATCAAAACAACACTGAGATTCTACCTCACACCGGTCAGAATGGCTAAGGTGAAAAACTCAGAGGACAGCAGATTCTGGAGAGGATGTGGGGAAAGAAGAACACTTCTCCATTGTTGGTGGGATTCCAAACTGGTAAAACCACTCTGGAAATAAGTTTGGCGGTTCCTCAAAAAATTAGACATAGTACTACCTGAGGACCCAGCTATACCACTCCTGGGCATATACCCAGAATATGCTCCAACATGCAATAAGGACACATGCTCCACTATGTTCATAGCAGCCTTATTTATAATAGCCAGAAGCTGGAAAGGACCCAGATGTCCCTCAACAGAGGAATGGATACAGAAATTGTGGTATATATACACAATGGAGTACTATTTAGCTATTAAAAACAATGAATTCATGAAATTCTTAGGCAAATGGATGGAACTAGAAAGAGTCATCCTGAGTGAGGTAACCCAATCACAAAAGAACACACATGGTATGCACTCACTGATAAGTGAATGTTAACCCAAAAACTCAAAATAAACAAGTTACAATTCACAGACCACAGGAAGCTCAAGGAGAAGGAAGACTGAAGTGGGGGTTCTTTGATTACTCTGAGAAAGGGAACAAAATATTCACAGGAGCAATAAAGGAGACTAAGTGTGGAACAGAGACTGAAGAAAAGGCCACTCAGAGATTACCTTACCAGGGATTCATCCTATAAACAGTCACCAAACCCCGACACTATTATGGACGACATACCAAGAGGAGCATGTCATGGTTGTTTCCAGAGGGTCCCTGTCAGAGCCTTACACATACAGAGGCAGATGCTAGCAGCCAACCATGGGACTGGGAGTGGGGTCCCCAATGGAGGAGTTGGAGGGCCGTCCAGAAGAGCTGAAGAGGTTTACAGCCCCATGGGACGAACTACGATGTGGGCCACCCAGATGTTCCAGGACTCCCAGGGTCTAAACAATCAACAAAGGGGTACACATGGTTCCAGCCAAAAATGTGGCAGAGGAATGCCTGGTTGGGCATCTGTGGGAGGAGTGGTCCTTGGTCCGGTGAAGGCTCAGTAGATGCCCCAACAAAGGGAAATCGAGAGCGGGGGCGGGGGGGGTAGGGGGTAGGTGGGAATGGGTCAGGTGGAGAGGCATATACTTGGAGGCAGGGGTTGTGTGTTTTCAGGGAGGGGGGAAACTCGGAAAGGTTTTAGCATTTGAAATGTAAATGAAGATTATATTCAATAAAAAGGAAAAAAAAAGAAAGAAAGCATATCTAACTGGCCTGAGATTCGCTCTGCCCACCTCTCTAGCACTGGGATTACAGCTGGGCACCATCATGCCAGCTTTCCATGAGGATTGTGGTGATCAGACACAAGTATTGCTGAACAAAAACTGTCCTGACCTAGCCCCTTCCCCACCCTTCTTGACCCCATTCCTGAGCACTTGACGAGCTCCACTACTCTGAGAAGACTTGCTTCACTCTTTAAATATGAGCAATAGTTTAAAGATAATCCACCCAGAGTTAACCAGTGGCTAACAGAGAATAATAAATATGAAGTTATCAGCACCAAAACTTTCTATGGCATACACACACATACACACACACATACACACACACACACACACACACACACACACACACACACACACACACACACACACACACACCAGTGAAGAGGCAGAAAAGAAAAGTCCAGAACCCTAGTTGAGAAAAGTCTCCTGGCTCCTCTGTTTAGCAATCAGGCGCCGCTGCACATCTATCCTCCTCTGGGAAGACCTTAAGCCTGCATTTCAGCAGGATTATTCTTAAAAGTGGTATTAATGACTATCAAGGAGGAAGATGTGTTTTTGAAATGCCCGGGGCACTGAACCATCTCCCTTCTCTCTGCTCCCTAAGCGTCCCCTCCTCCCTGTCATCCACTCTATCGAGCATTTCCCAGGTCAGTTCAGGGAGTGAGACTGTGCTACCTTGGCAAAAATATTCCATTACCTTTAGGTGACCTTTCCTTCTCTGCGGAAGGAGAGAGCTTCCACCGTGGGTCAGGTGCAGGGTGACTTTTCTTGCGGTCCCTGAAAGACGGGGCTGATGGATGGCGTCTAAACCCTGCTTCCCTAATCCTTCAGGCAGAAGGCAAAGCTATCCATAGGGTAATCCTGAGTGATTCACAGCGTGGCAGCGGCTCTCTCACATCACCAGAATACAAACTGACAGTTCGCACACACTGGCCTCGGGATGGTATTTACTTCCGAACCTCTCAGGTGAACTCCTGGTGGCTGCATGGAGGGCTGTACTCCATGAAAGGCTAACAAGCCTGTGTTGGTGGACCGCAAGGAGAATCCTTCAAAAGACAAATGTAAGACAAAAAAGAAACAAATGAAAAAAGGAAATAAACTCAGAAATTGGGCTCACCCATACATGCTGTTGTAAAGTTTAGAAGACAGAACTGAAACCCAAAGCACCTGGTCGGTCGTGCTGGTGAACATCTGTAATCTCAGCACTCAGGCAGTTGAGGCAGGTGGATGGCAAGTTTAAGGCCATCCTGGACTCCATAGAGACAGTCTGTGTATAAATGAAATAAACATGTGAACTAATAAAGGACAATAAAACAGATGAACTCCTAAAACCATGAAGAATACCAATTTACTCTGGATTCTGAATCTCTGATGAGGAAAACCTGAGGTGCTAAGGAGATGGCTCAGTTGGTTAACTGGTTGCTGCCAGTCACAGGAGCATGGGGATCTGAGCTCGAATCCACGGCAACCACATGTAAAACAGACACAGTGGTCCGCACCCACAGTCCCAGCTCTACGGACATAGAACAAAAGGGACCCCTGAAGCTTGCTGGCAGCCAATCGGGCCAAGTCTGAGGGCTCAAGTTCAGCTGGACATCTGACTCAAAATATAATGTAGAAGTGGGGTTTGAGTGTACACCTTTAATTCCAATATCTGGGAGGCTGAGGCAGGCAGATCTCTGTAAGTTTGAGACCAGTCTGGTTCAAGTAGTAAGTTCCAGGTCACCCAGGGTTACACCATGACCCCATCTCAAAATTATTTTCTAGAAAAAGAGAGACTGAGAGGCTGAAGAAGACAACTGTTGCTGATCACTGGTCACTACACACACTTGTACACATATGCACACACCTGCACACATATATATACATACACACAAACATGTACACATACATGTACCACACAAAAAGTTAAATGAAGAATTTTTAAAGAGGAAAAACTTACATGAAGATGCCCCCAAGAAAGTATTTAATTCTCTTCTTTCCCTAAAGGAAACTGGTAGATGATATTAAAAAGCCCGTAGTCAAATGTCAGCTCTCTCTGCTCTGTTTGTGTCTGTATCCCAGGCTGCTCCGTCGCCTTGAAGAGAACGTCAAAACCAGACACTCACACAGTGGCATTCTGGTGGCTGACTCTGGACTCATGAGGAAAAGATGAAGCAGGGTTTGGATAACTGCAAATACAGTGGGACCCACTGAGAACACCATCTCCACCGGCCTCTGCACAGGCCCCTTGCGTGCTCAAATACGGTGCAGAGGAATCTTTCCCATTGATGGGCACAACAGCTTCCTTTCCTTTGTATGCAAGCCCAGAGTGTGCTGACTTGAAAGAAGACCTCTGCCACTTCATGGCTGTCTCTGACATTTAAACTGCTATTGGCCCGTTTCTTGTCCAGATTATGAAGCATCGAGGAGAAAGGAAACACACATAACCTGAGCGAGCAGCATGCCAGGCAGAGGTCTGCTGGGGAGAAGATGCGGTCACTGCTTTGCCTCTCTTATCTTTCGGGAATAAGTAGTTTTATGTCCATTTGCTCTTTTAAAATTGTGTGTGTGTGTGTGTGTGTGTGTGTGTGTGTGTGTGTGTGTGTAAATTAGCAGATGCTATATTGTTTTATTTCCTTTCAGATCTAGGTATCAAACCTAGAACATACTAAGCTTGCTCTGTACCACTGTGATATCCCCAGGCTCTTATTATAATTAACTGATGCAGAGGTCGCCTTTACCACTTGGAAAACTCCTTTGACTTATAGGTGCTGCCATGAAGTTTAAAAGCTGGCTCAAAATGCTATGGAATTGTAGCAAATCTTGGGTAGACATGGGCATGGGGAGCTCAGTAAGAGGACGCTAGGAGTGTTCAACACAGAGGAGCCCATGGCAGAGCTGCTAAGGAGCACCCTCTCCGGGCAGTGGTGGCGCACGTCTTTAATCCCAGCACTTGGGAGGCAGAGGCAGGCAGATTTCTGAGTTCGAGGCCAGCCTGGTCTACAGAGTGAGTTCCAGGACAGCCAGGGCTACACAGAGAAACCCTGTCTCGAAAAAAAGAAGGAGCACCCTGACGCTCTTCGTCCGCTCACTACCTGAACACATGTGCCCACAGTCTCCTACCCAGTGGTGACCAAGGTTGCTCTGAGTCTTGGCTGGTTTATAAGGTTAAGGCACAATTCACAGAAGGACAGAAAGCTGCCATTTAAATGGAACTGATACAAAAAAGTACCAAGAGTTAAAAGTTATCCCGAGTGTGGGAGAAAAGGCCACAACGGCTGCCATGTCATATTTGACTTCCTATGTATCTTGGAATATGAGTGAATCCAGCCTAGATGTTGATCAGGATTCTGGCATCATTACAAATTAAAAAAAAAAAGAAAGAAAATTGGATTTCAGCCCAAACTCAATGTACATACATAACACCCTTCTCACTGCTGTCTCTGCCCTTTGGGGCTGGGCAATCACTAACTCCCACCAGGGCAGCCCAGGCAGCATCTATGAATGTTGAAGTCGTCTTTGCTCAGTGACATGTGACTACACATGGCAGAAAAAAAAATGATCCACTTGTAGGGCCTACAGGAGAGACATCAAAGCCACCAGGACTCCTGGCCCATACACTCTGACTGACCTAAGAACACTTCCTAGAGGTTATTGGGAATCTCACAGAAACTGCTGAAAGGTTGGGTCAGCAGACTTGAAAGTTATCCAGCCAAGAACAGAAGCCAAATTTACTCTTCCTGAAGTACTGCGGGTGTAGCCCTGGAACACCGTACAGATGCTCCTGAGTCACAGTCCAGGAGACCAAGACACCTTCTCTCACGGCTCCCTCCAAGAAGATGGATGCTGGATGCCATCCCTACCCTCCCAGGCACTATCAGTATCAGCAGCTCACAGGGCTACACTTGGTGATGAAGGTCTAGTGGGAAAGAGAGCTGAGAAGGCATCTTCTTACACAGATCCTGTGGAGGCAGAGCTTGCAGGGTTAGAAAGCCCAGAAGAGCCATAATGGTGGTTTAGCAAAGAGAGAGAGAGAGAGAGAGAGAGAGAGAGAGAGAGAGAGAGAGAGAGAGAGACAGAGACAGAGACAGAGACAGACAGAGACAGAGACAGACAGAGAGAGACAGAGAGAGACAGAGACACAGAGAGAGAATGTAATGATGTACAAAAGAAAAATGAAAATTTTAAGAATTCTAAACATACTGACCCCTGAGAAAGGAAGGAGTGAGGAAATTGGAGGAGGAAGGCTGTCGCAGAAACAGTCTCATCATAGTGGCCAAATACCTGACAGAAACACTTCAAAGAGGGGAGATTTGTTTGGGTGCATGGTTTCAGACAGGTCAGAAGTCAGTTCCTGATTGCTTGACCTCATGCACTGGGGAAGAAGAGCAAATAGCCGTAGAGTGTGATAAAGGAGCATCTTCGCCTCATTTCAGACAGCAAGGAGACAGTGGGACAGATACAAGGACAAGATACCACTAAGCCCCTGCCTCTAGTCATCTCCTTCATCTGGGGCCAGCAAGTAATGGTACCTGCCACCAAGCATGATGACTTGAGTTCATTCCCCAGGAACTACATGATGGAAAAAGAAATGACTCCTGAAAGCTATCTTTTCACTACAAATGCACCATGGTATGTGTACCCACAATAATAGATAGATAGATAGATAGATAGATAGATAGATAGATAGATAGATAGATAGATACATACATACATACATACATACATACATACATACACACACATAGCTATAGAGAGATATAGGTTCACAGATACATAGATACATACATAGATACATAGACAGACAAACAGACAGACAGACAGACAAACAGACACAGATAAAATTTAAGCCTCTAGAACCCTCCAATGTAGACCAAGCTGATCTTGAACTCACAGAGACCCATCTGCTTCTGCCTTCTGAGTGTTGTGATTAAAGTGTGCACCACCATACCTGGCCCTTGAAGAGTTCGTTGCTTTTGATCACCGTGTTTAATGGAAAATGAGTTCTGTGGCTGTAGTGATCTAAAGCGGATACTGTTCCACAGTGACCCAGGTAGAGGTTACACTGACTGACTCTGTAGAGGTAACTGACAATTACTGACCCTGGTAGAGGGGACACTCTGTGACACTAGTCCAGGCTGATATGACAGTGTTTCCATTGCCAGTTCAAATGGGTGACACTGTCCTTCAAATTTGCAGACATAAGTGACATTATCACCCCCTTGCTGAACATGACAACTTCTTGAAAAACTGTTTTTGAGTAACTAATGATAAGGTTTGGTTTTTCTACCACACCCTGACTTTCTTTTTACCACCTGCCCTCAGGATGACAGCACAAACCAGCAGAAGACATGTTGCCTAATGAAATAAAATAAATGATCCAGATATAAATCCGTGAATCTCCAGCCAACTGGTTCTTAACAAAAGTGCCAAAAACAGACCTTGGAGCAAAGACAGACTTTTCAACAGGTACAGCTGGAGAAAGTCACTGGCCACATGGAAAAGAGAAAAGGCAGTCTCCTGTCTCTCAGCCTATAAAAGAATCGATTCAAAAACTCATGAAAGACTATAATATAAAACTCAAACTACTAGAAGAAAGTTTACTGGAAATATTTCAAAATATTGGCACAGAAGAACATTTCCTGGGTAGGATTCCAATAGCCAAGGAAATAAAAACAAGAATTGACAAATGGGATCTCAGCAAGTCAAAAGACTTCTGCTCAGTCAAGAAATAACCAATAAACTGAAGAGAAAGAAAACCTGTGGAATGGGAGAAAGACTTTGCCTTCTATTCATTTGACAAAGGACTAATATCCTTAATATATAAAGAGCTCAAAAAGTGAACAAACAGAAAGACCAAGTAATTCAACCCTAAAATGAATGGAAGACTTGAGTAGACATCTCAAGAATACAAGTGGCCAATAAGTCAATGAAAAATGGCCAGTGAGTTTAACAATCAAGAAACTGTCAATCAAATTTACTTTGAAAGTATCTCACCCTAACTGATTATGATTATTAGCAATGATTATTAGCAAAAGAGACTCCATCAAAAACAATAAAAGCTAGGTATTAATGGCTCAAATTTTTAATCTCAGCACTGAGGAAGTTGAGACAGGCGGATCACTGATACCCAAGATGAGCCTGGGCTACATAGTAAATTCCAGGCCTGGCCAGGCTACAGAATAAAACCATCTCAAAAAATAAATAGTGGTAATGGTTTGATGTGGGTGTGAGGGTGTGAGATGGTGGCTGTTGAGAGGAGTGTTAGTCTGGCCCCTCCGGACCTCAGGACCTCTATATAGAGTTCCTCAATATAGAATCACCATACGGCCTGACTTTATGACTCCTGGGCATCTACCCAAGAGGCCCAATCCAACATCTGACAGAAACACCTAAACAACCATGGTTAGTATAGAACTATTCATAATAGCCAAGTCGGAAAATCAGTCTAGCTTGTACACAAGTGAATGGCTAAAGAAAACATGGTTAATTGGACATGTAAAGTATTGGCCTAGCATGGTCTTCTGAGATAGGGTCTCATATAGCTCACTCTGGCATTTATCTCATTACATAGCTGAGGATGGCCTTGAACTCTTGATCTTCCTGACTTTATCTCCAACAAAAAGGAATAGATAGATAGATAGATAGATAGATAGATAGATAGATAGATAGATAGATAGATAGATAGATAGATGATAATCTTTTTTTTCATGTCTGCGTATGAGTGCATGTATGCATGTGTATATGCATGAGTGTGTGTGTGTGTGTGTGTGTGTGTGTGAATTTTGGGGATCAAACACAAATCCTTGTACTTAGTGGCAAGCACCTTACTGAGTCAGTTCACCAGCCCACATGTTCTTTATCTTGTTTGCTGGGGTTTTGCCAAAGGCAAATGCTTAGCTCTCCTCACCGTGGTCTGAGTACTCAAGGAAACCAAGTTCTTTTCTGCCTTAGTGACCAAGGGACATAGTGATAAGACAGTGCCTCTGCATCTGCTTCCAGCTGTGGGACTGTCTCGAGTCCACATTGTCTTCTTCCACATGAGACCCTGAGACTGATTAGAGGTGGTAAAGAGAATCCTATCCTAGCTGGTTCTATTCCAACTTCAGGTAAACATGACTGACTTTCTTAGTCCAAGTACATCCCATGGTCGAATTTGGGATGTACTTATGTGTCTCTCAAAAGACTATAAATCTCCTTTGAAATACAAATTAAATGAAGTATGCTGGATTTTATCTGGCCTACCCTACCCCAGGAAATGCTCGCATGTGGGGACAAGAGTTCCTATCCTCTCCCTCCCAGAGAGTTGGACACTGAAGAGCAAGAACAAAGGAAATAAAAATAACAAGTGGCCTGAAAGCCAGCCCACCGTGGAAAGAATGCCATAGCACATTTGCTGACAGAGACCTAAAGAGCTTTCCAACAAAAACAAGGAAATTTAATCTCTCCTCTGCAAAGGCTTCCCTCGCACTAATTTGTTGAAAGAGCAAGCAAGCGAGCACACTCACCTCTGTGTAGAGGCATAGGACCAACTGTGACTTATTGAGCTTACAATTAAACAAATCAAAGCCAATCCTTATTGACAAGGGCAGAGACACCAGGAATCGGGGGTTCGCCATGCCATACAAGCTTTGGCCCCCTCCATGAATCTCTCCAGTCACTCCCACTCACCTCTTTTCCCAACCACACAAGCTGGTTTGCTCAAACAACTGCATGAAGTGCTCCAGTTTAAAGTTGTGGGTGGGTCGTGAAAAGCTGCAGCTCCTTCAGACGGACGGCCAGTGTGCTAGAATATGATGTTTTGTAGTTTGCTCCCAAGTAAGAGGCAGGAATGTTGTAAATTCTTGGGGAAGTTGCCCTCACGGGCTATTATCTGCTACAGACAAGGTCATAGAGAGTTGTCCCCTCTTCAGAGAACATGCTGTGAGAAGTAGCTAGCCAGAAGAAAGGTGGGAATTGCTTTCCCCTGAAAATTATACTTATCTTGTGTGTGTGTCTGTGTGTCTGTGTCTGTATGTGTATGTGTCAGTATGTGTTTTCGAATTTGTAGAGGTCAGAGGACAGCCTCTGGGTCTGTTTCTTGGGCATGGTCCACTTTTTGTGTGAGATAGTGTTTCTTTCTTTTTTATTATTTTTATTCTTCTCTCTTATATTACATCCCAAATGCAGTTTCCCCTCCCTCCTCTCCTCCCAGTCCCTTCCCACGACCTTCCCTCTCCCCCAGATCCACTCTTCCTCCTTTTCCTTTCCCTTCAAAAAAGGGCAGACTTCCCAGGGATATGAACCAAACATGGCATATCAAGTTACAGTAAGACTATGCACATCCTTCCATATTAAGTCTGGACTAGACAACCCAGGCAGGAGAAAGGGTCCCAAAAGCAGGCAAAAGAGTCAAAGACAGTCCATATTCCCACTGTTAATAGTCCTACAAGAACACCCAGCTACACAACCATAACATTAAGAGGACCTGGGTCAGACACATACAGGCTCCCCGATTGTAGGTTCAGTCTCTATGAGCCCCTATGAGCCCTGGTCAGTTGATTCTGTGGGATTTCCCGCCATGCCCTTGACTCCTTTGGCTCCTACAATCCTTCCTCTCCCTCTTCCGTGGAATTGCCCGAGCTCTGTCTATGTTTGGCTGTGGGTCTCTGCATCCATCAGCTGCTGTGTGAAGCCTCTCTGATGGAGTTGCCTGGATCTCTGGCCAAGTAGGTTAGACTACACCCCTGGCAATGGGCAAAGAGGCACCTTGTTTGTGGTGGTGCTCTTCTATCAGTCAGGAGCAGGGCAGATGGCAGTCCTTTGTTTGTCCTAGCTTGATGCCTGGCTTGGTGGCCATAGCTGTTTTGTGACTAGAGCACATAAAATCCTGACACTACTCTGTTACTACTATTCAAGCCTAGTGATTACTGTGAAGGAAGCCTCTGGGCACCAATATACAAAAGGTGGTTATAGCATTAGGAGACTACATAGGTGCCTCTTGTCATGCCTGTATTGGGGTCACCAATGTATGTGCTGAGGTACAGAAACTACAAATGGAAGCTCCCCATATCATCGTGGGCACCCCTGGCTGGGTGTTTGATATGCTTAAATGGAGATACCTGTCCCCCAGATACATCAAGATGTTCATACTGGATGAAGCAGATGAAATGTTAAGCCATGGGTTCAAGGATCAGATCTATGATATATTCCAAAAGCTCAACAGTAACACACAGGTAGTTTTGTTGTCTGCTACAATGCCTTCTGATGTCCTTGAGGTGACCAAGAAGTTCATGAGAGACCCCATTCAGATTCTTGTCAAGAAGGAAGAGTTGACACTGGAGGGTATCCACCAATTCTACATCAATGTGGAACGAGAGGAGAGGAAGCTTGATATACTGTGTGGCTTGTATGACACACTGACCATCACCCAGGCATTAATCTTCATCAATACCAGAAGGAAGGTGGACTGACTCACTGAGAAGATGCATGCCCAGGATCTCACTGTCTCCACCATGCATGGAGATATGGACCAAAAGGAAGGAGATGTGTTCATGAGGGCGTTCCGGTCTGACTCTAGCAGAGTATTAATTACCTCTGACCAGACGCATTGATGTGCAGCAGGTCTCCTTAGTCATCAATTACAACCTTCCCACCAACAGGGAAAATTACATCCACAGAATGGGTCGAGGAGGTCAGTTTGGCCAGAAAGGTGTGGCTATTAACATGGTGACAGGCGAAGACAAGAAGACTCTTCGAGACATTGAGACTTTCTACAAGAGATGCCCGTCAACCTTGCTGACCTCATTTGAGTGGCTGTCCTGCTACCTGGCCCTAGACCAGGGTTCAGTCCTGGGGAGGGCAGAGGGACAGCTGCAGGAGAGAGGGAAAAGAATCAAGGGATGGATATCATGTTTTTGTTTTGTTTTGTTTCCAGTTGTTTTTCTCTCTCTCTTTTCTTTCTCTTGGAATAAATGTCACTTTTTGAGTCAAAAAGAAAAAAGACATAGAAGGTTAGGCTAGCTGACCGGTGAGATTCAGGGACCCATCTATCTCTGCCTTGCATCTCCCCATCTCTGGGATGCTAAGTGCACAGCACCATAAATGACTTTGTACATATATTCTTGCGATAAAACACAGATTTTCACTCAGGTTTTACTGACCCAACCATGTCCCAAATCCCTGAACAGCATAATTTCTCATTCAAGGCTTATCTTTCTGTTCTCCCTATCTGGGCTACTGCTGCCCATGGGGTTGATAGCACTTGTAGCCCTCTGAACTTGCTCCTACTTTCCAATAGATTTAACTTGCTGATTGCGTGGTTTGGATCTGCAATACCTCTTAAGGATCCATGGTGAAGGCTTGTTCCCTCTCCTGTGGTAACTGGGACAGGGTGGAGCCTTTAGGAGCTGGTGGTTGCTGGCTTGCTTGAGGTCACTGTGAATGTGTCCTTGGCACATTCATCTCTCTCTAACTACTACATGGAACTGAGCAGTCCCTTCTAGCATACCTACTGTGACCTGCTACATTGTCACAAATGCAAAAGCAGTGGGCCAGCTAGCCATGGATTAAAACCTCCAAGACTGAGAGCCAGCATCACCTTCCTCTTTTGTAAGTTAGTTCCATTGGGCATTTCAAAGCAGTGACGGAAAGTTAATAAATACCATAGCAATATTAACTCTCTCTCTCTCTCTCTCTCTCTCTCTCTCTATCTCTTTCTCCCCCCCCCAGTTCCTTCTAGTTCCTTCATGAAACTTCTCTTATCATTTCTTCTTCTTTGTATTAAAAAAAATGTTTGAAACAGGATTCCTTTAGCTTAGGCTAGCCTCAAACTTTCTGTGGAGTTGAGGGAGACCTAGAACTCCCGATCCTTCTGCCTCTGTCTTCTAAAAGCTAAGATTACAGAAGGCTTCTACCACGCCCAGTTTACCAGACGCTGGGTTTTGAGCCAGGGTTTCATGCATGCTAGACCAGTACTCTACCACTGGAATACATCCCAGCCTCTGTGATGCTTTTTCTTAATTACAAGATTTTATTCAATTTTTGTGATTTGTGTCTAAAAGAGTATTTACATGTCTACATAGGTTCCCTCAGCAATACTTCTTTGGGTACCAATTTTCTCTTACCTTCCTGCACACTGTGACAGGACTGACAGAAATAAGGGAAGAAAGATTTACTTTGGCCCCTCATTTGGGTAGCATGAAGTGTGGCAAACAGAGCATGAGGTAGTTAGTCACACTGTTCCCTGAGTCAGGAAACAGAGTTCACATGAGAACTAGGACTGGGCTATGACACATAACCCTCTGCCCCAATGGCCCTGTCTGCCACCAAGGCCTAGTCCAAAAGAATCCACAACCTCCCAAAACAGTTCCACTGTCATGTCCAATGCATGTCAGATCCCAGGGAGTTGGAGTTACCATGCAGTTGACTGCCTAATGTAAATAAAGTCACATTTACTCTAGAGTTTGTTTTATTAGTGTGTTTGTGTGTGTGTGTGTGTGTGTGTGTGTGTGTGTGTGTGTGTGTATCCAGACACCGGAAATGCATGTCAGATCCCAGGGAGCTGGAGTTACCAGACAGTTCAGCTGCCTAATGTGGGTGGCAGGAACTGAACCCCAGTCTTCTGAAACAACAGCACACACTTCAACCCCTAGAGAAATTTTAGATCCTCAAAGAGAAATTTTCATCTCTGAGAGTTAGAACAAAACCAGAAAGTGCTTGACAGTGAAAATAAGGCACTAAAAATATGGTATTTAAATAACAGAAGCCAATGTGAGAAGAAACAGTTGAACAACTACCTAGTTGGTAGTGACTTCCTGGTGAGGGCAATATGAGGGTTGAGTAAGGGAAAGCCATTTTTCATAGTTAATGTCATTCTCTGACTTTAAAATATGTATTTTCACAATTTTAATAAAAATATAAACTCTTAAGATATTTAAAAACCCAGGCATTATTTTAAATCTATAACATTTAGAGATCCAGGACAGGGTATAGGGTGGGGAAAGGATATAAGTTATGAACATTTGTGGTATAATACCACCAAATATTTGGTAGCAGTTCTTAAGAACATTCATTCAAATTCCTTGACTCTGAAATTGAATGAAAGCTGCTCTGAGATTATCCATCTTTATAACCAGTGTGGCCTCTTTCCAAACACATTTGACTGCCCATGTGCACTGAATTAAAAGCAATAATAAAGCTAATCAAAGGGGCCTCCCACAAAATATTTTTGCTACATAAAGCAGACCACAACATTTTTCCTATGCCTACTGTCAGCAGTGATGTATCAATGGTGGGAAATGGTAATGACCTAAAGAAGCCCTAGTAGGAGAGAACGGGTTATAGGTTTATTAAAGCTTGTGATAACCAAGGACGGTGGCAGTCAAAGAGAAACGCCTGACTTCCTCTGGGCAGTCAGACCACAATTTGATTTGAATCTGTTATGAGGACTGACTGAAAAATAAAATACCTAACATATATTGAGAACGCTTACTGTACGGTAGACACTGCTCATTGCTTTGTATATGTTACAATGTTCCATCCTAATGGAACTTTATGAGGCAGGCACCAACTTTTGTTTTCCTTTTAGAGATGAGAAAACAAATCACAAAGAGTGATGGAGATAAGAGGCTCTAGGTGCTATCAGCCAGCCAAGTGTGTTGATGCTCGGCTGTAATCTCGGCACTAGGCGAACTGACATAGGAGGGTCCCGCCTGAGGCCAGCCTGGGCTACATAGTAAGACACACAAAGATAATAGTCCAATTAATAAATGATGGAGCTAGAAGGCAGAGAGATGAAGCTTTATTCCTATATTCCTTAGAATTCATTGCCATCTTGTTACAATTTGGATTCCAAATGTGCCCATAAGCTCATTTGAACACCTAGTCTCCTACTGGTGATACTGTTTATGAAGGTTACATAGGGTCTGGCAGGCAGAGGTAACTTACTGGGGCGAATCTTTTAGGGTTATAGCCAAACCCTGCTTCTGTCACTCAACTCTTTGCTTTCAGATCTACTAAGATGGTTGGTTAGTTGTTTTTGTTGGTGGTGGTGTTAGTGGTGGTGGTGATAGTGGTGGTGGTGATGGAAGTAATGGGAGTCTGATTGTGGTGGTTTTGGTGATATGTGGGTGGTGGGTTTTGTTCTGAATCAAGGTCTTCTTGGCTCAAGCTAATCTTGAACTTGCTGTGTAGTTGAGGATGACCTTGAATTCCTGATTCTCCTGTTTCTACCTCCTGTGTGCTAAATCCCAGGTGTGTGCCACCACATCCTGTTTTGTGCAGTACTAAAAGCTGAACCCAGAGATTCATGAATGTTAATCAAGCACTGTGCCCACTGAGCATATCCCCAACCCTGATTCACCAAGATGTGAGGAGCCATGCTCCCTGCCGTGAACCTGCTACAGCCATTGAAACAGTGAACCAAATACATCTCTTCTCCTTTAAGTTGCTTCTAACAGGTATTTTGTCAGAGCAACAATAGAAGTAATGAATACACACCCTAAAAGCAAACTTCACTCTTCCTCTCATTCTTGGGAATGCTAGCCGAGCAGAAACATCTCAAAGAACAACAAATGCAAAGTGGGTTAGGATGAGGCCCACGTACCTCTGAAGGTACCTATTGCCCATCACTGCTTTTTTACTGCACTTGGTATACTGTACTTCCCCTTCAAAGTTTGAACATATGAGCTGAAGAAGAGAAGTCAAGCATCCAAAGCCAGTGTAGGCTCAGAGTCTAACCAACACTCAAGACTAAGAAGGAAACTGGCAGTCCTCAAATCTCAGAGGAGGTCATTTCTACCCCCAAGTTACAGAGATGAGAGGGAAATGTCTCTGCTTTTCTTCATGCCACAAAGAGCCTGTATGAATCCCTGAAGGCCAGCTATCACCAAAAACCAGATCCCTAAACCAAAATAATAAATACCATCTAGTGAGTCCTTGACATACTCCAGGGCTCTAAGAAGCATTTCCCAAGCCTTAGTCCCACCGAAGCTTCCATTAAGCCTAAGTAAGTAACTTTCCTCTCATGTCCAGATCTGGAGCTAAGAGACTAGATGGGGATTGACTCATGCAGTCAAGTGGCCAGGCCAGAAAGCGAACCCAGAAAGTCCCGTCTCTAAATGCTCTGCCGTTTGCAAACAAATCAGAATGAAATTTGTTGTTTTGAGGCAGGATCTCATGTATCCAAAGGTAACCCCAAAGTCACTATGTAGCCAGCAATGATCCTGAACTTCTGATCTTCCTGACTCTGCCTCCAGTGTGCTGGGGTTATACATGTGTGCCTCCATTCCCAATGTAGCCAGTGCTGGGACTGAAACCAGGGCTTCATGCGTGCTACACAGGCGCTCTTCCAACATTTCTACATTACCCAACCCTCAAAAATTGCATTTTGGTTTCCCAAAAGTTAACAAGTTATCATGAACCTACAAATTATTGGTCATGATAATAATGATAATGATGATGATGATGATGGTGATAATGGTGATGATGATGGTGGTGGTAATGATGGTGATGGTGGTGATGATGATGATGATGATTTGTGGTTGAGAACCAAACAAGGAAAAGCTCACATTACTAGAGGGTACTAAAAATTAAAGTGCCTCTTATTCTTACAACAACCTTCTAGCTGTTTTCTCTGGCCTTACCCCATTATCATCCTCTTTATTACTGTTCCTCAAAAAATATCTATTTGCATAAAATTAAACAGTCAACAAGCAGCAAAGACATAAGTAAAAGGCTATACAAATTTTGTCTTCTTGCAACCCTTTGACACACGACCACACTGGTCTCTCTCATATGTGATTTTAGACGTCCCCTAGCAATCCCGGGGAAAATGTCTATTTGTCATCTAAAGCTACATTTAGACAAGGGCTTTTCTATGCAGTGTCCATCCTGGAACTCACGACTCTTCTACTTCAGCTTCCCAAGTGCTGAGACTAACAGGTAGGTGTCACCACCACTTAGCAATAATCCTATTTTCTAATGTGTGGCACCAGCAAAGGTTTACTCGGGCAAAGATACCAGGGATGCCAGGCGCTCAAAGAAAGGAATGGAGAGTGAGGGAGATGGCCCAATGGGCAAAGCACTTGCCACTCAAGCTTTCAAATCTTACATGGGATACCCAGCACATACACAAAGCCTCTCTAATTCTGGCACTCCAGCATCGAGATAGGAGAAGTCAAGACGCTCCTCAGCAGTTTCCTGGTCAGCTGATCTAACATACACAGCCATAAGCGAAGCACCCAGCCCTAACGAGGTGGGAAAGGTAGACCCAATACCCAAGGTTGACCTTAAACCTCTGCAAATGCTGTGGTGTATAAGTGTGCCTCCTCCTCCTCCTCCTCCTCCTCCTCCTCCTCCTCCTCCTCCTTCTTCTTCTTCTTCTTCTCTCTCTCTCTCTCTCTCTCTCTCTCTCTCTCTCTCTCTCTCTCTCTCTCTCTCTCTCTCTTCCCATATACAGAAGTAGAGGAGAGAGAGCAGGGGGCAGAACACTCCAGTCCTGAAGAACTAAACAGTGAGTGTCTTTCTTGAGCACCAAAGCTTCTAGGACAATCAGTGTCACGGTATCATAATTTCATTTCCTTGACTGGTGACAGCAGTCTCAGGCCAGGCAGCTCATTCACTCCTTAGTACATGTTGTGGTTCCTATCCTTTGGGGGATGTTTCATTCTTCTTGTGTGAGAACTTTACCTCCAGTGAAGACTTCGACTTCTTCTCACCTGACTTGCACTTTCCACTCCTGGAACAAGACAGAAGGAGAAAAGATTGGAGATGCTAAAAGGTTGGTGGGAGAACAAATGCAGATGCTGAGAAAACATCCCAGACTAGCACATCCTATCAGTATTTGGCTCTGTAGTATAGAAAATATGGCCAAAAATGTGTTCTTGGGCTAGGGAGATAGCTCAGTCAATAAAGTACTTGTTACACAAGTATAAGGACCTGGGTTCAATCCCCAAAATCCACATAAAAGTATCCACCATAGTGGCCCATATAGCACTGGGGCAGGAAAAGGGGAGGTTCCCTGGAGCTCACTGGCCACCCAACATAGTCTAATCAGCTATCCCTAGGTTGTAGTGAGAGACCTTGTCACGAAAGAACAAAGTTGGTAGCTCATACATTTAACCCAAACCCTTGGGAGGCTGATCAGTTGGAACCCTACATATTAAGGGGATAGTATAGGCTGACTAGTGCCAGATGTGGCCAGTGAGTCAACAGCTGGCATTTCTAAAGTAGCTCCAATTCTAAAAGCTAAGAGCTCCTGCAGTCTTGAAGTTAATGTCAATATTCTCTCCTATCAGAGGCCCTTCGAGAGCCCCATTTGATCTGATCATCTGAGTCCTGATTGATGGGATGCTGACCGCTCACCTTACATCTCTGCACATCAAGGCTCCCAGACTGATGGGTAAAACTGAAAAGAAAATGCATGGAGGGCCTATGAATTCTTTTAAAAACAGGCCTTCATGAGAGCCTGTCTCAAGAAATAAACAGTAAATAAAGAAGCACATTCAGTAGGGATCACTGAAGGATTTTCTTTTAATATACCTCTGTTTTTTGCTGAGAGAGGGATCATGGGAAATTCCCATTCATGGTCTTTCACTGGAGCATAATGGAACACTGAAAGTTGCATGGAGACTATCCCAGCAGTAATCGCGGCATCTGCAAGTCTTTTTGGTGAGTGGACCATGTTTGTTGAGAGCCTGCTGTTATGCTTCTGAGCATCTTTATCCCTCATAGGCAGATGTCCAGTTAGTTCTACCCTGTTGAGAAACAAAGCCATCCAGCTCTTCTTGTAACAGAACATGAGTACTTACTTTTGCTGTGTGTTTGCTTACATAGTACCATGCAAACTCTGTTTGTGTGCACATACCCATGTGTGCATGTCTCTATGCATTGGCCTGAGGAGGCTAGTGATCAACGTTAGGTGTCATTCCTTAGAGGCTGTCTACCTTATGTTTCATTTGGATTTGCTTTGAGATAGGGTCTCATGGCACAGCACTGTATGGGCTAGAACTTTCTAGACAGACTGGCCTCCAATGCATAAGCCTCCCAAGAGCTGGGATTAAAGGTACCATCATGGGCTCCAACAGTGTAATTCTTGATATAATGAGGTGAGGCAGGCAAGGAAAATAAACAAGAAAAAAATCCCATTGGATTGCTCATTTGACAATGAATTATTTGGCAGTGGATGGATGCGGGGATAACTGAGCACTGTAAAGTCCTAAAGCAATGGAAGTCAGGTAGGCTGGAGAGGCAGCCCAGTTGAAGGAGTGCTCACCTAACATGCACAAAGCCCTAGACTTGATGCCCAGCAGAGCATGCACCAGGGGGTGGTTCATACCTGCAGTCTCAGCTAGAGGCAGGAGGATCAGGACTACAAATTCATCCCTTACTACATAGAGAGTTCGAGGCCAGCCTGGACTATACAGACCACATCTCAATTTTTAAATGAAAGACTGACAGCAGGAGTATATATATATATATATATGTGTGTGTGTGTGTGTGTGTGTGTGTGTGTGTGTGTGTGTATTATGATAAATACATAATATATATTATATATGATGAATATATAATGTTTGTTATATGTGTGAAATATATAACACTTATATATGATATAATATATGACAAATATATAATGTGTATTATATATGATATGTATAAATGATAAATATATATAATAAAAAATCCCTCCATGGCTTACAATAAAAAAGATCAGATAGACAGCAGGCTTGGAGGTATATGCCTTTGATCCCAGCACTCAAGAGGCAGATCTCTGTGAGTTCAAGGCCATCCTGGTCTACATAATACATTCCAGGCCACAGTAGCCTGATATATATATGTTTTATATGTGTATGTATGTCTGTGTGTGTGTGTGGGTGTGTGGGTGTGATAGACAAGAATAGGAAAGAGATGCTAACAGACTGTAATTCCATAGACACTCAGTCGATTTCAAGCTTTCCATGGTAATGAGTAGATTCTCTGGCTCTAGTTTCTAAAATCAGAATAGTATGAGCCCTGGGAATGTTCCTCCAAGATCATGATGATATCACCAGTGAACTTTGGTATAGGCTTCCTAACCACAAGTTCTTTTGGCAACATAGCTTCAAGTCAGTCTTCATGGGTTCAAGCAGGCACGTTTCCTGTAAGACCATTTTTGTGTCCTCTAAGATTAGAGTCAGGAGACTCACCGTGACACTTATAATCTGAAAGGCCACTTGTTAACATGGTGTTGTATAAAAATCCCTCAGAAGAAAAAAGTCTGGAAAGATAATGTTACCATTCATTTGTATCTTTTTAAATGACATTTTCTATGCACAGGGACATGAAAGACACTAAGCAACAACAATAGAGATGCACAACTCCCAAAATGAGGTTCATCCATCACTGGTGATGTCAGGCGAATCAGTGAACAGACACAAACATACTCCCAAAAGATGGCCTCCTCTTCATGGGAAGCTTTGTTAACCAAACTTCTTTTTGAGTACTGACTAAGTGCAAGTCATTGATGAGCCACTCAGTTGAAACCTTCAGAACTCTTAGGGTACAGTACTAAAGACATGCTATGTTAAACGAATGACTATTGGTCTGTGTTAAGCATTACAAATGAAACCCAAGAAACATGTGACTTCTGTTAAGATGAAGAGAAGATGGTATGTCACCTGGGAGACATTTCAACAAGTTCAGAGGTGGTAATAAGGCTTGTTTGTAGGGGCTAGGGTTTGTTGGCTTAGCCAGTAGAGTGCTAGCCAAAGCCCCGGGTTCCATCTCCAGCACAGCATAAACTGAGCATGGTGATGTAGGCCTGAGATGCCAACACTTGGGAGATGGAAGCAGGAGTATCAGGCTCATCTCTGGCTACACAATAACTCTGAGATCAGCCTGAGCTACATGAGACCCTGTCTCATGACAAATAAAAAGTAGATGATAGATGACAGAGATAGATGATAGATAGATAGATAGATAGATAGATAGATAGATAGATAGATAGATAGATAGATAGATAGATAATAGAGATAGATGGATAGATAGATGATAAAGATAGATGGATAGATAGATAGATAGATAGATAGATAGATAGATAGATAGATAGATAGATAGATAGATAGATAGAGAGAGAGAGAGAGAGAGATAGAGAGATAGGCAGATAGATAGACAGACAGACAGACAGACAGACAGGGCACAGATAGGAAACAAGAGAACGTTGAGCATAGTAAAGGTGGGAATGCAGGACATTTTTTCAGAACTCGTCCATCCGTCCTTGGTGGCAACACCCATTTATTCTTGCTGGCAGCAGTGTACTACTCCATCCCTGAAACTGACCTAGTTTGTGTCTGTTTCTTTAAGAAAGTATTCCAAGGGTGGTCCTGGCCTCATCTAGACAGGATCAAAAGGGACCACTGCTTAGAAATGTCCTGGGACTCGATGGCAGGTTCTGGGTGATATGAAGCATTTATCAGGCCAATGATCCATCTACAAAGATGAGAGGTGCCCCAAGGAGAAGCCACATGCCTCCCCTCCTTTCCTTGGTCAATAGTTCCCAGAAGTAGTCATCAACCCCTCCCTCAAAGTCCTTGCATGGACATGGTCCCTCAAGTGAAATTTCATCCTCCTCCTCCCTTAGGAAGGAAATACTAGGCTGCCATTGTAGAAATATAGTTTGCTATAAAGCCTCAAGCATTTGCATTCCTTCTTCTCCCATGTCGTACATCCCCTTGGAAGCATTTGAAGAGGGGCACATATTAGCTTGATCTGTCTGTCTGTCTGTCTGTCTGTCTGTCTGTCTCTCTCTCTCTCACACACACACACACACACACACATACATACACACACACATACACACACACACACACACACACACACCCTTGGCATGCTTCTCCACCAGTTTCTCTATTATGAAGCATCCTGGAGGGCATTGATGGCCTCACCTTTTGCAGATGAGCTTCCCCAGCCTCCTGTCCTCCCAGGACCCACCCTGGCCTCCCACACCTCCCTGACAACACTGACCTGCTACCCACTCATGCCTGAGTCCAAAGGGAGTGCATGGCCATGCTTTTCCTCCAGTTTTCTCCATGTAAACTCTTTCCCTTCCAAAACTCTTCTCTCTTCCCTCAAGCCTCATTGTTAAATTTCTACCTGGCTTGGGGCTCCATTGTCTCCAAGTAGGGAAAACCCCAAGCTGCACCAGCTCCTGTAGCCTTCCCTGATCCTCTGTACTGAAGGAACTAGGTCCACCACACCCAGCATTTCCCAGGGATGTTTTGAAGTGAAATCACCAACCCAAAAAGTCCCCAGTCTTCAAAGCCTACCCCATCTCTGGATTTTCTCTTCAGGATATGATAAGACTCTCCAACAGCTAATGAGTCACCAAATAATTATTTGGCTATTTCATCATGTACACGGTATCAAGCTAGTCAGAACTAAGACAGCATGGAATCCAACTCCAGGTCTCAGTGGACTGGGATCAATAAAGCAAGCTGGTTACTACCAGCAATCTCCTACTTGACTTTAAAACTTTTCTTAACTTATTCTTTTCTGTTACCTAATGAGGTCTGCAAAGACTGCTCACCGTGGCTGGCCCCTGAGAGGAGAGGAGAGCCCATGTTCCTTGGACTGTCTGACACCAGGACCTAACAGACACTGGGGGGGCGGGGGTTGTGGCACTGTGTGTTTATAAACTGTGGGCTCTGGATGCAAATCCTCTTTCTTGTCTTTCCAAAGAAATCACTTGTGTCTACCCACATTAGGATCTCCTAGAGTCCTTGCTTAAAATGCAAGTTCTCCAGCCCCACCTCAGAGCTACTGACTCAGAACAACACCATGGGTGGGACCTGGGACTCTGCATCTTTTAACCCATTTTCCACATGATTCTCATAGGCATCCTAGTTTCCAAACAACAAATTCAATTCTGTTTTGACTGCCATAAGACTTTGCTGGATAAGAAGAAGAGGAAGGGTAACTTCTGATTGCAGGAGGAATATGGGTAGAAATGGTTATAAGTCTTTTATCATGGATGTAGCTATTGGTAGATACCCATGGGGAAAGGCAGAAATATGGAGAAACTCAAGCTCCTCACTTGGGACGGCGTTTACAGATATCCTACCCACATCCTCCTTTATCATCTCTAGAAGACTTACGATACCTAATACACTGAGATTCTATGTATTCTATGCTCTTTACAGTATACTCTTTAAGAAGTACAAGGGGGGAAGTATCTGTGCATATTTGTGCAAAGGCTTTTCTTTCTTTCTTTTAGAATTTTAGATCCACAGTCAATTGAACTCTTAGATGCAGAATCCATGGATGTGAAGGACCAATTTTAATTCATCTTTTTACAATGATGGATTCCTCATATTAAAGTGAGATAGTTAGATGCTGGGCTTCACACATAATCTTAAGATCCCTCTGATGTCCGTTCAGCCTTTCTAAGGCTCCAGGGCAGTAGGCAACAAACAAATTTCATTGTGTCTTCTTATTACTCATTGGAGGCCCAGCAGGAGTTCGATGGAGCACACTTCCTTGATCAAATCAGACAAGCTCCTCAGGTACATGATGAGACAGACACTCTAGACCATGAAGTACTAGTCTACCAGATCAGACTGAAGGTAGGAAAGTCCATTCAGCATTAACAAGCTACTTGGTTAGCATACTCTCTGGAGCACAGTTCCATGGAATCAATTTTGCTAATACAGAGTAGTAAAGCAATCAACTCAACCAAATCAATCCAAATGGCACTGCACTTAGATCCAATCTAGGGTATGGACTCACTAGACATCTATAATAAAGACATACATGGAGGTCAAATTCAATGGTCCCCACTGCTCACAGCCTAAAGTCCTCTGACACATACTTACACAGCAGTAGAACATGTCTGTAAATTTCTATGTGAAGGAAAGAAAACATGGTACAAGAAGCATAGGATACACTTGAAAGGGAAACCAGAATTACGCCTGAGCTCTGTGTGGAGAGTAAAAGACATTGAAACATGAAAAAGAGACAGAGTTATACTCAGGACGGAGCAGGTGTGATACATAACTGACTCTCCAGCGACAGTGCACACGGGGAATCCCAGCACTTGGGAGGTAGAAACAGAAGGACTAGGAGTTCGAGTCTACTCTCAGTCTACCTGGAAAGTCTAGCCTAGTCTATAGGATAACCTGTCTCCAAAGCAAAGCAAATCTCAAGACTTAATTAATCCATTTCAGCCCCATAGAAGAATGCATACAATTGTCTCTCTTAGAACCAGATCCCCCATGGCACAAATCCCAATTCTTTATCCCTCACCTAATAGCCTAACAACATAAACACCCCGACTCTAGGATACTCTTACTTCTAAAGCCACTTAAAAGACTAAACTGTGGAAAGCCAGGGGCTCAGGAGAGGAAGGGGAGGGATTCGCTGAAAGGCTATTGGGTAATGGGCTCTTGTGCCTCTGAGGGTATCAGAGTTCTCTTAAAAGATGGTGCTATTTCACACTTCCTCGCATACAAATCTAACAAAAGAGTCCAGCATGCCCATCTGTCACAGGCTATTCAATTAACTCATTGTTACCATTGAAATGCCAGCTCCATGTATCTGGGAAAGAGGAAGTCCCAGGTGCTAAAGTGACAGCCATGAGCTGTTGGCAAAGCAGAGAAGGTAACTTGTTGGTCTCGGGCCCGCTCCCTCCCTCCTCTTTCTCTAGCCCTTTTCCTTTTTCTCTCTCTCCATTCCTTGCTCCTCTCCTCCTCCTATTTCAGCAGTCTTCCCTTTTCTTCTCTCTTCGGTCCTTCCCACATCGGGGAACGGCTGCCAGGGAACAGAAAACGCTACAGTCTTGATTTCAATTCTGTGCTTATTCACTGATGGACTAGAAATGGGCTCTGTCTGAGGCTTTGGAAAAAAAAAATTCTCCCACTTGAACAGAGCCAAGAAAGCAGGAAGGGAAAAGAGGGATTTTGTTTTGATTTTTGTTTTTGCCATCCCCTTCACACTATTTCCCCCTTGCGTCCCCACAGTCGGATTTTATTTTCTATTCTCAGCCTTCTCCCTGACTATCCTCCAACCCCCAAAGTCTTCCTCTTACTCTCAAGCTGCAAAGAAACCCCCAAAATGGGGTCAGTATGCCTACAAAGAGCGAGTCATTCAATTCAAACTGAAAAGGTATACGTTGGCTGGGGGTCTCCATCTGCACCAGCCTTCAGAGATCATCTCTTCACCATTTGGACACCACTGGGGCTCCTTTGACTCAAGGCCACGGGAATTGCAAACTTAATGTCACTGTGTAGTCCCTGAGTTTAGCAACGTAGTTCTAGTTGGCAAAGGGGAAATAATAGTTCTGAGAGCAGAGGGCATCAGTGAGATATCCAAGGATAGATCCTAAGCATAATGTCTAATTATAAAGAATGAATCACAAATTTAAACATCTTAAATATAGGCATAAAAAGAAATAATTAACTGTCAAACAGGAAGATGCTGGCACTATCAGATGACATCGTCTGAGAACCCAGAAGAGCAAGTCAGCCTGCTGCAAGCATGAGAAGGGTATAGGTAGGCTTCCACCGAGGCTACAGGCCTCTGTTCCTTTCATCAGGAGCTTGGGTGAGCAGAAGAGCTCTATTCCCAGGGCTAGGAAACTGTGGTGGTGAACACACCCTACCAGAAAGGGGCTTTGCTTGGCAGCTATCTCTAGCCCAGAATCCCTCCCCTTCTGGGTGTGTTGCGAGTCAGAGTTATAAAGAAACTCCAAGCAGGCCTAGAGCTGTGACTCAGTTGGTAAAGTGACTGCCCAGCTTGCACAAAGCCTGTATTCTATCCTCAGCACCAAATGAAACTAGACATGGCACCATAACCCTGTAATCCCAGCACTTAGGGAGGCAGAGGCAGAAGCATCCAGAGTCTGCCAGCATCTATGACTACAGAGTGCTTGAAGCAGCTCAGGCTGCATGAGACCACAGCTAAAGGAATAAAACAAAATAAAGAAGGTTCATTCACAATACATTTAGGTGCCAGAGGCAGCTACTTGTTATTTTGTCTTGTTTGGGGTATTTTTACCCCAACTCCTATTTTATTTGCTTTTACGTCAGTTTCAAGAGAACAAATATCTTCCCTGATAATTTTCAACATAATTACACTAGTCTGTATTCTCATATTAGAGGCTCCTGAAAGAGATTATGGTCTCATGGAGTTCTACCTCCCATTCTGATTCCCACCCCACCCTCCACCCCGAAGAACCAAACAACACAAGTCAGAACCACGTGGCAACCCAAGTCAGCGGTGAAAGAGATTGGATGAGTTTTTCCAGAAGAAGAAAACCATACCAGATGCCAGAAGCTGAGACTTCTAGCCCTAGTTACTTTATCTGCTGCCCTGAGGCTGTGAGAGAACCATACTTCACTTCCACAGACCTCAGTTTACCTGTCTCTGAAATGGCACAATGGTGACATGCAAATAAGTTCTTGCTGTGAAAATAATTTTAAAAAAGTGTGAATCCTAAAGACATACATTAGCACAAAGAGGACTCCCATGAAGGCACAAGACTGGAATCCACATATATACACAAAGGAAAACAAATATATTTCAATCCCTACTAAGTAATAATAAGGCAAGCATTTATAATTGTCATGGTTGAAGAGTGTAAGACCTTATAATATTTGGTTCGATTGTGTTTATATAATTAATAGTCTTGATAAAATATAAATATTTGATTATAAACATTTAAAAAATCATAAATATATGTTGGAGGAAAAAAATGGAAATATTGGTTTAGTAAAAAATAACAACCCTAAAATTAAAAACAAAGTACTTTAAAACATTTATATTTATTAATATATAAGGAAATGACATAATTAAAATCAAATAATTCACTTTAAACAAATTAAAGTGATTCTATTCAGAAAAAAAAACAAAAGGTGTTAAATCCTATAAAACTTTTACACAAGCCAAAGACCTTCAAAAACTTCAAAACTCAGTACAGGGGCTGTTGAGAGGACTCAGTGGGTACAGCCACTTGCCACCAACGTGCCTGACCTGAGTGATCCTAGCATCCACACAGTAGAAGGAGAAAACTACCACAAGTTGTCCTATAACCGACACAATCTGGCATGCTATACACACAGATAGACACACACTAAATACATTAATATGTATCATTTTGTTTTTTAGAAAAATGGTATAATTTTTTGCCCCACAGGAAAAAATTATGAACATCCTTCAAGCCTACTTGATACCTAGCATGAGTAAAAATAAGTTTCCTGGAACTTTCTGACCCCATCAAGGTTTGAGAGAACAATACAAGTTCTCTCTTTTGTCCCGACAGCAGGATCTCGAGTTCTCATTTTCCTGATAGCTTGCTTTCCCAGGATGTATAACGTCTTCCTCCTTGCACCTGTCTTGGTATTTACCTCTTCAAATACCAAGCGCCTCACTGACTAGTCCGCATTTCACTTGACTCCTTCTTAATCATTTGTAGGAGATGTGTGTACTGAGCGTGCTTCAGCTATTCTCAGCAGCATCTTAGAAAAAATGACATGTGACCTCATCATGTACGCTTATTTGAAAAGAATAGGGGACAAAATTAGACATATTCCTGTCCCAATGAGACATACAACACGAAGAAGGGAAGGGTGGGGCAGGGATGTAGTTCAGTAGGTACAATGCTTCCCTAGCTTCTCTGAGGCCCTAGGCTCAATCTCTAGAACTGAGCAAAGCCAATGACAGCTCATCTCTATAACCCCAGTCGTTAAGGAGGTGAAGGAAGTCACATGTGAACTTTAAAGTTAAGGGAAAAGTTCAAAGTCATCTTTACTAGTGAATAGGAGGCCAGCTTGGGCTTCATGAGACCATGTGTGAAAGGAAAAGCAACTAAGGATCAAGCTCAGAATGTTGAATGTACTTGTGTTCGTGTGAGGGTGTATATATGTTCATTAGGGGGTGCAACCACCTGCTTGTACACATTTGTAGTGATTGGAGGTTGATCTTGGGTGTTGTCTCTGAAACAGGATCCTCCACTGCCTCAGAATTTACCAGATGGGCTAGTTTAGCCAATGAGTCCCAACAGTCTCCCTGTCTCCACTTCCCCAGACTTGGGATTACAAGCACGTTCAGCCATGCACACTGCTTTTCCGTGGGTCCTGGGCATTGAGCTCTGCTCTTCGTGTTTGCAAGGCAAGCCCTATGTTGACTGACTGCCTTGCCAGCCTCCAAGTGGTCATGTGTATGTCGTGAGAACAAAGTTTAATTTAGTTGTCTTTGTGCTATCTATGTTCCCTTTGGTTTGTAAACTATTTTCTTTGAGGAAAAAAAAAGAAAAGAAGAAAAGAAAAGAAAAGATGTTTTTAAGTGTTGCTTCTCCCCTGTAGGAGAAACTTGCTGTGACCACTAAATCCAGCATGAAGACTCGTCCCCTAACTGAAGTTGCTTTAATCGTGGTTTTGATGGTCTTGGCCCAAAGTGCTATTGCTCTTGAAGCACTTTTCATAATGGGAAACCGTACTGGATGGGGAGGGACATCGTGGGTGGGAGTACTTACTATGCACGCATGAGGGTCTGAGCTGAGATCCTCAGCACAAAGTGTGGCCTGTGGGTGCATGTAATCTCAGCCGTAAGAAATAGGAAGAGAAAGGCTGGGGTTTGACAGCCAGTCAGCTACTCAAAGAGCCCCTGTGATTTTTCAATTCAAGGTTTTTCTGTGTGACAGAGCCCTGGCTGTCCTGTACTTGCTTCATAGACCAGCCTGGCCTCGAACTCACAGAGATCCATCAGCCTCTACCTCCCGAGTGATGGCATCAAAAGCAGGCACCATCACCACAGGGCTTAGAGAGAGATTTGACATCAACCAACACATATTAGTAGATAGCTAAGTGCCTAAATGGCAGATCTCAGAAAGAGTGCTCATCTTCATTGTCCACGGAGAGCCAGTATCCCCTGGAGTTTATACTCTACTCTGTACCACTGTTCTAATGCTACATTAGTAAACTGAAGACACTCACCCCCCTACACACACACACACACATTTAGAAATAACCTCATCCATTTGACACTGCCTTTTTTAAATTTTATTTTATTTTACAAAATTAGGAACCTAACCGTGAAACTCAAGCTTGCTTTCAGAAGCAAAAGTCATTCTAAAGAATAGTCTTTGAGGACTGGGGAGATAGCTTGGTAGGTTAAGTGCTTGCCTTGTGTGCATAGGACCTGAATCCATTCCCTAGAACCAACTTTCGGGCGGGGGTGGGGGGTGGGGGGACTGAGTGCAGTGGCACATGCTTGTCAACCCAGCGTGGGAAAGGCAGGTGTGGTAGACGCAGGATTGCTGGTCAGATGGCCTAATCTAATTGTTGAACCCCCGACTGCCAACAGACCCTGTTTCAAAACTAATAAAATAGAAGCAGCCCTTGTGACTTGCTCCCCAACCTGTTGCCTGAGGTCCCCAGGTGTGGATTACCCTTCAGGTCTCCATTCACATCTTCAGTCTCCATGTTAAATAGCATTAAAATGAATTTTACAATTAGAGTCTATAAGAAGGCTAGGGAGACAAATCTCTTAGTTACTGCCATGGTAACTGCAAGTGGTTCTACTTTTGGAAATGAGTTCAAACTCTCCTAAGTGTGGAGACCAGTATACACTTCCCTAAATGTGGAGACCACTGTGAAGTCCCCTGATGTGGAGACCACTGTAAAGTCCCTAAACCTGGAGACCACTGTAAAGTCCCTTAAATGAGGAGACCACTAGAAACTTATCTAGCTATGGAAACCATTGTAAATTCCTCTGGATGTGGAAACCCCTTTAAACTTCCATGGAATACAAAGTGCAAAATGAACCCAAATGTCTATTAAAACCTAGGATATAAAATGGGCTCATTTCCGGTAAGGCATGGTGCACCACAGCTCTGCAGAGCCATCACTAGTGAGGCTGAGGCAGGAGGATCAAGAGTTCAAGACTAGTCCGGTCTGTACAGTAAGACTGTTTCTCAAAACAATGTCAGAGGATGTGGTCCAGTACTTGCCTAGCTTGTACAAGACCATGGGTTTGATCTCCAACACACACACACACACACACACACACAGAGAGAGAGAGAGACAGAGAGAGAGACAGAGAGAGAGAGACAGAGAGAGAGACAGAGAGAGATTGAAGCAAACAGGAGCAACTCATGTCCGTCTGTCACTTTCATCTGTGTGTGTGTGTGCATGTGTGTGTATGCTGTGTGCGCATGTGTGTATATGCCTTGTGTGCATGTGTGTATGCAAGTGTGTATGTGCATGCATGTGTGTGTTTGTGTGTGTGTGTGTGTGTGTGTGTGTGTGTGTACCTTATTCCTTTGCATCATGGTGTCTTTCTGAACCTATAATGAGGTTAGCAGTCAGCAAAGGCAGACATCCTCTTCTCTCGTCTCTGCACAACTCTGAGGTTACAGGCTCATTCTTGGTTTCTTACATCTGTCCTGAGGATTTGAACTCACATTCTCATGCGTATATAACTCCTTTTACCACTAAGCCAACTTTGTACCCCTCTCTTTGTCTCCTTATTAGTAAGAAAAGTGGATGCAATAATAATCAATTGTCATCTTTAAGCTCATAGAATGTACACTACCACCCAAGTTATGACAAGCTACGGTATTTCCACTATGACTAACACCAGTGTATTCTCCAGTGAGGAGGTCCTTCCAGGGCGCCATCATACAACTGACACTCCACTAGAAAGACAGTTGTAACTCTCAGTGCTGGTGAACTCATAGCACTCAGAAGACCCCATCAAATGGAGACCTCCATCAAATCAGGCTCACGTACAGCTGGGTAGTGATTACCCAACACCAGCAAATTCTGTGGTGTCTTCTGAGCCACTGTTGGAGATGACCTGCTAACCAGTGTGACTGACACCTATGGTCAGAACGCTTTCTAGAACAACTCCGCACCGCAGTGGTTGTGGCCACTACGTCCCAAGGCTGAGGTTTCTGGAGTTTCCACCCGTGGTCTGGGTGAAGATGGTCTGATTAAGTCTCGCATCTGCCAAGGGGCTGAGGTGAAGGAAAAGGGAACTGGATTGGTTCTCACCTCATCAGATCTTACCACATCCTCCCTCTCCAGCTACCCCCAGTGAAGGGGAAGGGAAGACAATGGTGGCCACGGAGGAAAAGAAGGGAGAGGCAGGGCGGGGAAATGGTGAACCTGGGAAAGAATAACAAAGTCAGGAGACCTTCAGAGTGGCATATTCCCAGGGACAAAAACTCAGAAAGTGACAGCGTGGTAGCTCGCACCTGTAACCCAGAGTCTGAGAGGCCAGGGCAGGACTACCACAAGTTTCAAGCCAGCCTGAGATGCCCCACGTCAAAACCAATTAGTTAATGAGTCCATCAATTAATTAAAGAAAGTAAACAGGGTCTTTGTCAGCAGAACGATTATATACAACCATGTTTTGTGAGGGCAGTATGCTTGTCAGAATAGTGACACCTTGTAGAGAAAAAAATAATAATAACATTTTCTAAACAGGCTTGATGATGTTAGGCCTATAATCTCAGCTTCTTGGAAAAGCTGAAATAGGAAGATTATAAATTTGAGCCAGCCTGGGATAATTAATGAGAAACCCTCTCAAAAAGGTAGAGCACTTGCCTAGTATCTGATGAGGAGAAGGGGCAGGAGGAAGATGATGATGGTGGTGGTGATGATGATGGAGAAGGGAGGAAAGCTTTCAAATAATTTTCTTTAGTTTTTTTAAGTGGGGGATAATAGTCTGTCATTGCACATAGTAACACGGTTGTCTAGATGCAGCACTTTGGCTTAGCGGTCCTGGAACTCAGTAAAAATGAGAAGTGGGAGGGAACACAGGAGCGGATGAGGAAGACAGGACAGCCTGACCAGGGTTGCTGTCCACTCTCACAGCACATCAGCAGTACTTTGCATATCCCTGAGTGACCGGTCCACCTTCTGCTCATAATGGGGCACAGATTCTCAGAAGCATAACTCTTATCCATCCACTGCTTCCTTTTTTTTATTTCAAGAAATACCTGACCGGGAAATTTGTGTCACTTGCCTAAGGCTGCAGGTGGCTAGTTGGATACACCTCCTGGGGCTTCTTCCTAATCCGGTCTTCTGACAGCAGCATCCCTCCCAACACCAACCAAGTCACAGAAAACCACCTAGGCCATGATTTTAAAAGGAAAAAGAAAACAAGAACAGAAAATCTAACCCGCCAGTTTGTTTCATCTATGTAACAATGTAACAACTAGTTTGACAGACCTGAGTCACTCCATGAACACCTTTTTTTCTGTATTTTTTTAACAGTTAGTGAAACTAAACAGACTAATTTTCTGGCACACCAGAGAGAGAGGGGGGTCAGAATGAGTCACTGGATCAAAAGTTACAGGAACGCATTCACAACCGCAGGTGATGAGCATAGTACTGCTCATGGGCTCACACTCCCTCACTTAGCTGCCCATGACTGAAAAATGCTAACAACAGAAGTGCTCAGAAGTGCTGGAACGGACAGCGGGAAGCTATGGCTCCTGAAAGTCTTGTTCACTTCTGCGTTTGTGTGTTCCTTCATTCTGTCTGTTAAGGTCTACTTTATTTTACATTATGTCTACGTGTGGGTGTGAGCACATGAGAACACACATCAGCAGTGGCTAGACTAGGAAGCCGGATTCCCCTGGAGTTAGAACTCATGACAGTCGTGAGCTGGAAACCAAAGTCAGGTCTTCGGCAAAAGCAGGAAGTATTCCCAGCCATCCCATCCACTGAGCCATCTCTCCAGACCCTGGTTCTGTTTGTTGAGACTGGATCTCACTATGTATCCATTGGCTGACCTGGAATTTGATGCATAGGCCAGGCTAGCTTCAAACTCACAAGGATCTTCCTGTCTCTGCCTCCCAAGTACTGAGATTACAGGCATGTGCCACCAGGCCCAGACCCTCCCTATTCCTGTGTGTGTGTGTGTGTGTGTGTGTGTGTGTGTGTGTGTGTGTGTCTATGCATGCATGTATGTATGTATATATGTATGTATGTATGTATGTGTGTGTAGGTGTGAGAATATAAGTGTATGCATGTATGAGTGTGTATATGTGTATGTGAGTATGTGCATGTGTTTGTATGTGTGTATGGGTATGAACATTTGTGTGTATATATGTGTGTGTATGTGTGTATATATGTGTGTGTATGGTTATAGGTATATATATATATGAATGTATGCATGTATGTATGTGTGTATATGGGTGTGAATGGGTATGTATATATGTGTGCATGTATATATGTAGGTATGTGTGGGTGTGTGTATATGTGTGTATACATGTGTAAGTGTGAGAATGTAGGTGTATATGTATGTATGTGTTTTATCTTTTAGATAACAAGTGTACCATGCCACACACAACTTTATAAGTGACTTTTCTAAAGACTAACGTACCTAATCCTCAAATTCCTGTTCACTAAAGAATCACCAATTTAATCAAAAAAGAAAGTGAGGCTTTTGGAAACCTACAGTGACAGAGGCAAAGGCCTGTGTCCCTTCCGTGGGTCAAGGCTGGCCCAGCTGGCCATGGACTCAGCCTAACACACCGGCTTTTCTCTCCAGGTCCAACTCAATTTTTATCCATGCTTCTAGATAAATACAGTTGTCTGAAACCAAGATGACAGGACCTTAAAGTCCAGACAGCCCATACAACAGTTAGAAAACTTATCCAGCACTAGTGACACACGTGCCTTTAATCCCAGCACTTAGGAGACAGAGTTGAGGGGATCTCTGTGAGTTTAAGGTAAGTCTGGTCTACAGAGCTAGTTCCTGGACAGCTCTGTACACAAAGAAACCCTGTCTCAAAAAAACCAAAACCAGTCGAAAACCTCAGCTTCCCCATCCTCCTGCCAAGTCCCACACCTTGTAACTGTGCCGACCCACAATGCTGCTATAGCTCACCTAAAAATGAAACTCAGTGTGGACATCTAACCAGGTCCCTGCAGACCAGCAAAGAGCCTGCAAAACCATTTAGGAAACATACTGCTGATCATCCTGGAAAAAAACAAATCATGATTGCCCAAGTCTCAACAAAACTGAAAGATAAAAAAGCAAGTCTCACTTGGCAACTATGAAGAAACCACACCTTACCCCGTACATACTTGGGAAGGGCCAATAAAACATTGCTTGATAGAGCTCCCTGGACTGTGAGCACTATTTTAAAGGTCTCCAGGCAAGGCAGTTCCTGAATTCCTCCACAAACAGAACTTAGCAGCCATAACAAGCTACTTCTGTAATAAGCTAGGGCCCAGGACAATGGAGTCACATGAGGATCCACCCGCTGAAATTCTCCCCAAAGTAAAAACCCCAACCAAGAAACTGAGCAGTCGAATCACTCCCTTCAAAGAGATTTCCCAGCCCATAAAGAAGCCTTATCCATGTGTTTGAGCCTGGTATAGAGTTCACTAAAGTATCATCAGGATTCAAGTTCAAGACCATTCTATAAACAGCTCTATGAAAAATAAACACCATCTAAAAGAAGAGAATCCCCACCCCTACTTTCCAAAAAAATTCAGGATAAGTCTAATGAGAAAGACAGTGCTGGTTTCTGTCTCTTCATAGCTAGGATGATGTTGTTGTTGTTGCTGCTGCTGCTGCTGCTGCTGCTGCTGTTGCTGTTGCTACTATTATTTTATGTCCATCCATCTAGGAAGGCACAGGAACCTAATAATCTGACTCACCACCCATGCCTAATCGGCTGTGTCCTTGTAACATGAAGACAATCATTTAAATACTATGATCTCCCATCTCCCTGTGTATAAAATGGAGATAATAATAGCTGTTTCCTATTTACTCTACAACCAGGTATGGAAGATTAGCAAGATAGTGTCTGGAAGAGAGCTTTGATCTCAGGTGAGATAGGTCACTATGTAAATTTCATCTGACATCATTACCACACTTCAACACACAGGAAGCCTGAATGGCCACTGACCAATAAATAGCTGGTAATCGCACTGTAAAAAGAAAACAAAACAGGATACTTCATTTTTGAGGATAGCAGAACCCGAGATCAGCAAGAAAGGGTGAAAGCAGAGGCCTGGGCTGTCATCTGCAGGAGACTAGAGAGGACACAGGAAAGCCTGTGTCCAAGAGGAAGAGCTGGTGGCAGGGACAGCCTGACCTAATTCTCAGAAATCAGTCACGGGATCAGAAATTAATTCCAACTGGATGTTTATCCAAGGAGCTCCTGAAACCGGGCTCCCCTGCAAGGCTTCCCTGTCTCTTTGAAAACAGCTAGTAAACCCTACCAGCCACCAGCAAGTTCCAACTGATGTGTTCTGGGGCAGGGGACTTCTAAAATGTACTATGATGCAGTTTGGGCTAAGAATTAGCATGGATGCTGCTATCTAAAAATGTCAGTGTAGGGTTGGGCATATAATTCAGTGGTTAAAGTGCTTACCTAGAGTGCACAAGGCCCTGCATGCAAGTCTCTAGCGCTGACAAAGGAAAGAAAAACAGTTGACATCTAATGTTAAGATGTCATTATATGTTATCATGTCCTTGATATATCTCTCCTTTCCCACTTTTGATGTTCCTCCTTTCCAGTATTTTGTTTTCTAATGTTTTTAGGCAATGACAAATGAAACAATCTTTTACCAATGGTTCATTTATTTTCTTGACTTACTATGTGCCCAAAGAAGAGAACTAATTGAATTTGATGAACACATAAATACTTAAGGATTTGTTTCTAACAATGCTCCCTATTCCTTATAAATGATGAGCTATTCCCATTTCATCTGTTAAAGGCTAAAAGCTAGGTGTGGTGCACACTTGAAGCCCAGCATTCAAGAAGCTGAGGCAGGAGGATTGCTGGGTTTCATAATCTCAATGTGGTTATCAGGGAGCAATAAATCTGCCTGGTCACATCAGAATTATTCAAATACTCTAGTGTTTACATTCCACACTTGAGGAACAACTGTAGCTGGATATGTCCTACGTGCTTAAAATTCCAGCATTTGGAAGGTAAAGACAGTAAAACCAGGAATCCAAGGACATCCTCAGCTACTAGTGAGGATAGTACAGTAAAGTCATGTCTAAAAGGAAAAAAAAAAAAGCAAATGTCAGGTCTGGTGGCACACACCTTCAGTCACAGTACTCACGAGGCAGAACTCTTTGGGTAAGAGGCCAGCCTGATCTATGTAGTGTGTTCCAGGCTATCCAGAAAGGCATATCTTCATGATTAGTGAAGCAAGGATATCTAAAATTACACAGTGGTATCTGCATTTGCTTTTCCATGTACCTCTTCTTATTCTAGAATAACTTGAATCACAGAATATTTAAGAACTGAACCTAGTTTACTGGTTGGTTGGTTGGTTGGTTGGTTGGTTGGTTGGTTGGTTGGTTGATTGGTTGGCTGATAGGTTCATTGGTTGCTTGATTGCTTGCTTGCTTGCTTGCTTGGTAGATTGGTTGGTTGGTTAGTTGGTTGGTGGGTTGGTTGGTTTTCCAAAATGAGAATAATGGGATCTATTTTGGTTGCAGGACTCTTCTGGGAGAGCCTGGACCAGTTACTCAACCAACAACCTTGTCTTGTAAATCAATTATTTGTTCATTCATAATTCTGGCATCTTACATGTCTATCAGGATCAAGGTTCCCCTCAGCAGGCCAGATGGTCTCTCGGGATTCCTTATCTTTCTCTTCTCCACACAGGAATAGCACAGTCTGAGATGGCTTGGTTTCTTTATATTTCCTTGGGTTCTCCCTGAGCTTTATTCCCATAGGATTTGGGGCTAAGGTGATTTAGTTTTGGTAGTGGTGGTGTTTGGGTCATGCAGAAATAGAACCTTTTAGAGGCTAGGCAAGTACTCTTCCACCAAGATATATCCAGTCTTTTTCTTTTAAGTCAGGATCTTCCTAAGTGGTCCAGGCTAGCCTTAAAGTTGTAATCATTCTGCCTCAGCCAACAGAGTAACTAAGATTATGAGTATGTACCATCATATGAGGCCATTCTTATAGTATTTTGTTCAATAATATTTTTATTCAAAAAAAGAAAAAAGTAAAATCCATGATGAAAAGATATAGTTGAAGACTCTGTGCCTGCTCTGACATCTAGAACTAAACTATTTAAAGAAAACCATTCATCAGAATCCCATGCCATTCATCCTCATTCTGAACTCTGTAGTCACAAGAATGAAGAACATCATTCTACCTGATGAAGAAAATCTAAGTCAGAGGGGTTCTGGATATACTTCCCTTTGCCGCCTCCCTTCCAGGGTGTTCTCATGGAAAACTATAACTTCATACCATGTTCATTGTCACTGTCCCCATATTCAAGCCTCCAAGTCTTGGCTTCCCATCTATGAGACTCCAGACCCACATACCAAAGTGCTTAATGTTTCTATTCGGGTGTCTCAAAAACATCCACAGCTAAATATGTTCAAAGGACAAGTCCTGTTTGTTAGTATGTTTGCTTGTCTGTTAGAGCCTCTCTCTCTCTTGCTTACTATAGCATTTGCATTTTAAGCAAACTAACATTTGCATTTGGTTTATATCCTCTTTAAAGTCTGGTTTTTTCATTCCAGTATGACATTCCATGATGGTCTTATTTTTAAAGCCATATTACAATGACTGAAGTCCTTATCTTACATAGCAGACCAGCTTTGTCCACTACCATAGTTCCTGCTAAGTACCTGCATGTCCCCTTAATTTACTACAGTAGTGACAACCTCTAGACTGGCAATCAGTTAGACCATGTCTAATAAATAAATAAATAAATAATAATAATAATTATTATTATTATTATTATGTGGAATTTTTTAGAATAAAATTCTAGAATAATGTTTTCAGGATAATTGACGCAGAACTTCCTACATCCTAAGCAAGTACTCCACCAGTGAGCTGTATCCCAAACCCCTTTGCTACTCTTGCTTAAGACACCATTTTACTAAATCTCCCAGGCTGGCCTCAAGCCTTGTGGTAGCCCATCCAAGCAGGCCTTAAACTTTTGATCCTCCTGCCTCATCCTCCTAAGTATATAGGATTACAGGCCATAGCAGTACCAACCTCACTGAAACTACTCCTAAGATATTTCCTATAAACTATGAAATGCAGTTGTTTTTTTAAAAAGTTTTTATTATGTATGTGAGTTCGTATATGTGTGCATGTGTATGTGTATGTGTGTATGTCCATGTGTATGTGTATATATGTGTATATGTGAGTATATGTGTGTATCTGTATGTGTGTGTATATGTGTATAGGTGTATCTGTATGTGTATATATATGTATGTATACATATGTATGTGTATGTGTGTGTATGTGTGTGTAGATGTATCTGTATGTGGTATATATGTATGTCTGTATGAAGATGTGTATGTGTGTGCATGTCTGTTTGTGTGTGTGTGTGTGTGTGTGTGTGTGTAAGTCAAGACAACCTATGAAAGTCATTTCTCTCTTTCCATCATGTGGGCTGTGAGGATCAAACTTAGGTTGTTAGACTTGGTAGAACAGGCTATCCCTTTTAATGATCTCACGAACCAGCTCTACACTTTTTAAAATGTTTTGCTTGCTTGCTTGTTTTTGTTGTTTATCATTGAGGTAGGATCTCACTCCCTGACTGGCCTGTCTCTTACTATGTAGACAAAGGTGGTCTTGAACTCACAAAAATCCACCTACCACTGCTTCCCTAGTGCTGGAATTAAAGGTGTGCACCATCAGGCCCAGCCCCATTTCTGAATTTTTAATACACTAATTTTGCAAACTTTTGTGCAACACCATTATACAGTTTGCTTTCTGCTGAGGTTTGGGGATGCAAGACGTACCATTCTCGAGAACTTTCAGTCTAGCACTCTACTGGGGAAGGCAAAGAAGCAGATTGTGGAAAGTGTGTGGTACCTGCACTGACACAGATAAATGCAGCGTGTTTCTGAGTAGGGTATCAAAAGCTGAGGGCATAACTCAGTTCACTGAGTAATTTGCCTACCATGCACAAGGTCCAGAGTTCTATGCCCAGCATCTCAGGAACCAGGCTTGGTGACACATGCCTGTAGTCAGAACACTTGAGAGGCAGGAGGACCAGAGACTCAGCATCTTTGCCTACCATCAAGTTCATTGGCAGCCTGAAACAAAGGTCTGTCATCTGAAGCAATGTCTTTCCCCGTCTTGTTTGGGGAAAGGCTTTCTGCAAGAGATAGCAGTGAAATCAGGCAGAAGAGTCAGCAATGGCATAAGACAAAAGAGTGATTCCTGGGGAGGACGAGCTAAAATGCGGACCCCCAAGCTGAGCCAGGCGAGGAGGGGCTGAAGACAGATGGACACTGCCCTTGGTTTGGGTTCTGAGGTTAGACACTATGGTAAAGACAGGGTCAGATAGCATACAACCCCAGGCAGGGGAGGAACACAGCCGAGTGTGCACAGTAAAAAGTTCACTCTGGCAGCAGTTTCGAGATTACTGAAGTGGACGGAGAGACGAGAGACACAGCGACTTGTCAGGGCATTGCTGCAAAATTAAAAAAAAAAAAATACTGGTTGAAAAAAATGATGAAGGCTTGAACTCCTGCCACAAGGAGAGATCTCCAGGTAATATCAGCAGGATTTTATGACCAATTAGAGGTGAACAGGAGGGATCGTGGATACCTGCCAGAGGCTGGGTTTGGGAAGCAGGGTGCTCAGCATGCCATTCACCAAAATAAGGAAATAAGGCTCTTTCTTTTTGCCCCAGGCTCTAGCTGACCTCCTGGTGATCCTGTCTTTCAGAGCCTCAAAAAGCCACAGAGAAATTCTGCCTCGTACCTAATCCAAGTCCACTCCTGTCATGCAGTTTAGCTTTTTGCTTCTTTCTCCCTGCCACACACACTCCCCTCCCAAAAGGTGAGACTCGGGCAGTTTTAACTGAGTAAGACAAAAGCAAGTCATACACGAGCCCACCAGCCAGCATAGGCAGGAGCTAGCATTAGCAGACACTTCTAAAGCAACTGGACTGATGCACACCTGTAATTTCAGCATTCGAGAAGCTGAGGCAGGATTGCTACAGTCACACAGAAGACCCTGTCTCAAATAAGCAATAAGGACAGGGTCAATCACTAAGTCAGTAAATTGTCTGTGGCACAAGCTTAAGGATATGAGTTCAAATCCCCAGAAGCCATGTTAAAAAACCAAGTGTGGCACCAATGAGAGAATCTTGTCACTGAAAACAAGATGAATAAGGTTGACCTCTGGCCTCCACATACACCTGCACACATGTGAACACATATCACACACACACACACACACACACACACACACACACACACACACGGTTTCCAAATCAAAGCATGAGGAAACAGTTTGATGAGTCAAGCACTGCCCTCATTCTGAACACACAAATGTTTCCAGAAACTTCCACATTCACCAAGAGCTCAGAAAGAACACCAGCCAGTATTTTATCTTCATTGTGTACATATCCACTGTGGAAATATTTGGGGAGGAGGGGAGCCTGTGAAATACATATGTTCACTATAAATTATATCCACCTCAGAAAACACACATGTTCTCAGAGTGCTTAATATTAGGCCAAGTGAAAAAAATCAAAAACTGATCTGTTGGGTTTTTTTTATTAGATATTTGCTTTATTTACATTTCAAATGTTAACCACTTTCCATGTTACCAATCTGTGGGTTTTTTTTTTTTTTTTGAAACAGCATCTCATAAATTAATCCAGGCAGAGCAGGAATTTATGCAGCCCTCTTGAACACTGGGATTGCAGGTGTCATGCCCTGTGTCATTCAATTTTTATTTTATTTTTTTATTTTTTTCTGTGTGTGCTATATTTTTATTTTTAATTTTTTTTTCAAGACAGAACCTCATGTATCCCATGAGGACCTTGTATTCACTATGTCCCTGAGGATGATAGATGATCATCCTCTGCCTACACCTCCCTGGTGCTGGGACTATAGGCATTCACTAATATAACCATCCAGGTTCATACAGAACCCACCCGAGGACATCCTGTAGTTGGGCAAACACTCTGGTACCTGAGCGCTCCAGTCTCCTGTTTTTGGTTTTTCAGATAAGGTCTTGTATAGCCTAGGCTACCCTAAATTCAACATGTATCTGAGACGGGCCTTAAATAGTTGAGAATGAACCTGAACACCACTTCCTTCTGCCTCTACCTCCCCAAGTACTAGTATTAAAAGCATGGATCACCACATACAGACCCACCCTTGTGGGTTTTTTTAATTATACTAAAGAATTCTTCTGGCTTAATCTGTACGCAGTTGTTTGTTTGTTTGTTTGAAATGTCCAGATCTGCCTCCTGTTGTCTGCTTAGGGAAGTGTCCATCTGAGGTGATGACGTCATCCCACACAAAGGTGAAAGAGGAGGGTGAAAGATCAGTTTCCTGACACCTTCGCCCATCCCTCCCACTGCAAGGATGATGGTAATCCCGCAGGCAGCATTCGGGAGGATTAATGAGTGTTTGTGGAGCGCTCTCAGCTCCAAAGATGAAAGACAGGCTCTGAGCACACAGGCTAATTGATGTTTGCTATTCTGAATGTTTCACTAAAGGAGTTTTCTCCACATAATAAACTCCCAGCCACAGGCTTTGAGAAGGATGGTGAACTGAGGAGTTGAGGAGTCTCTCGTTCGTCTTTGAGACCCTTACCTACTTTTCCTGCAGTAATTTCAAACATACTGATTTTCTGCTCAGTAGTATTCTCCCAGGTTAGAGTATTGACTGTAGGTGATATGACCCACAGAGTGAGTTTATTTAAAAGAACCATTTCATTCCATTTATTTGGTTACTAAATTAAATATGTAAGTAAATAAATAATAAATGCATGTGAACCTTTGGTGGGCTCAGTGACTTATTTTTCTATCCATTTTTATTTCTGTGTCTATATAAGTGCATATGGGTATATGTGTTCAAGTATGTGGTAGCACCCATGCACCTGTGTGTTCCTGTGTGTGCTTGTGTGTACAAGCCAGAGGTTGATATTGAACTTTTTCGTCCATGGCTCTCCACGTTGTTTTTTGAAGCAGGGGCTCTCATCAGGACCTAGGGTTTGCAGACTCAGCCAGTCCGCCTGGCCAGCAAGACTCAGCGACTCTCCTGTCTCTACCTCTTCGTCATGTGCAGATACTTTATGTGGTTCTAGGGATTGACCTTGGATCCTCATGCTTACAGAACAAGCACATCACCTGCCGAGAGAGCTCCTCTGCCTGCCCGCCCCCCCCCCCTTCTATTTGTTGTTAAGCAGTTTTGAAATCACTGTTCTTGTAGACTGGAGACACATTTGTTGTTATCAAACATTTGAACTTCACATTGTGGATTGGGTTTGGGTTTATGTTCCAATAAGACACTTCTATAACCTAAAGGCTCAAAGAAAAATCAAATCAGTGCATTCCTACTCCACAATTGGCACTATTGTTAGTTAATAGCTTAACGACACGTCATTGACAAGTATTAAGATTGCTTCCTCACCCTCTGCCCACCCCTTCCACATCCCTGTTTGAGACAGTCTCATGTATCCAAGTCTGAACTCCTTACCTAACTGAGGATAACACTGAAAATTTTTGTTTTTGCTATTTGATTTTGAGTGTGAGTGTGTGTGTGTGTGTGTGTGTGTGAGAGAGAGAGAGACAGACAGACAGACAGACAGACAGACAGACAGACAGAGAGACAGAGAGAAACAGAGACAGAGAGAGACAGAGAGACAGACAGAGAGAGAGAGAGAGAGAGAGAGAGAGAGAGAGAGAGAGAGAGAGAGAGAGAGGTATGCTCTATGCACCCTGATGCTGAGACCAAAGAAGGAGTTCAGGTGTTTCCCACTATTGCTCTCCACTTCATCTGACTGAGCTAAGGTCTCTTACAGAAGGTGACACTCACCATTTCAACTAAGCCAGCTGGCTGGCCAGTGAGCCCCTAGAACCCATTAGTCCTCAACCCCCAGTGGTGGAATCACAAGCCAGGCCCAGATTTTGCAAGGTTATATAAGCAAGTACTCCCTTATGCACTGAGATGTCTCCTTGGCCCTTGACCCTGAGCTCCTGATCCTCAGGCCTTGCCTCCCAAGTGCTGGGATTCTAGGCATGTTCCACCATGCCTGACTTACGTGATGCTATGGACCAAACCCAAGGTTTCAAGCCCTTTACCACCTGGTCCCCATCTATAGCCCCTTGTTTCCTCATTCATCCAAATGTCTGTACATGTGGATTTAGGGAGAGAGTTCGGAGCAAAGGCACATTGGATGTCTAGGCCAGGGATGTCACCCAAATCTGTACAGGTAAGAGTTAGTCCCTCCACTCTCGGCTTCTCTTATACCAAGCAACCTACAAATTTTCCTTTCCATTCTTCCATTTCTCCATCATAATTCCTATTCCTAAATTTGTAAAGATATTAGAAACTTCCCAAGAACATCCTAAACTAAGGCTGAATTGTTAAGTTGCTAAGTCAGCAGATAAAAACATTAGTCATCAGAAATTAAATATTGCCTCTTCACAGATGTCTCTGAAGGGGCCAATCATCAGGCTAGCAAAGGAATTTCTGTGAAGATTGGAACTTAATCCACATTTACATTCACTGTTTCAAAGGAATTTCGCCAGCCAAGCCACAGGGCCACCCTTCTAACTGGACCCTTTCTAAAAGAGTTTATACTCAGAGCAGTAACTCAAAGAAACTCTCCTACTCATCTGCAAGGTTCCATAATTTCAATAACAAACCCATGAGGGGCTGGGGAGATGGCACATTTGGTCAAGTGCTTCCTGTAAACACGAAGGCCTGTGTTCAGAGCCCTCTCACCCACCAAAACAGTCCGGTGTGGATCTGTGCATCTGTCTTCACAGAGCTGGACTGTCACAGTCAGGGGATCACGGGAACTCTCCAGGCAGCCCGCCTAATTGAGGCAGGCACACATTGTCAGCCTCTGGCCTCCTCGTGCTCACGCACCCACACACACACATACACACTTAGTGGGATCTAGGCTCGTAAAGGGTTCCTCTACAAGGTAAGACAAAGGCCCACGTTCTCTGTCTTCAGTTTCTACCCCCCCACCTCTAATCTAGAAAAAGGAGACAGACCTTGGGCCTCACTCTAGAAATCCACTTTGAAACTCCATCCATGATTCTTCTAACATGACACAGTTTTTAAAAATTATCCGAACTGAGTGCCAATCATGAAAATTTTGTATGAGTATTTGACTTGGATTTATTTTCTAATGAAACATTTTCCTGATCTAAAGGCTGACTGATATCTTGAGCTCATAATCCCAGCAACTCAGCAACTCAGGGAGCTGGGTCAGGAGGATCACAAGTTCAAAGTCTGCCTGGAATCAAGAGAGAAGTCAAATCCAACCTGAGCAACCTACTGAGATGTCTCAACCCTGGTAACAAGAAAGCTACCGGTATAGCCGGACAGGAGAGCACCTACCTGCAGTGTATAAGGCCCTGGATTGGATCTCACTTTTCCCATCAAAAAAAGGTCTCGAAGTTAGGGATTTCCGTAGGCCTAACTTCTGTAAGTGGCTCTAAGTTTTGAGCTGAAACTTAGAAGACCAGAGATGAGTGAGACACTATCTAAGTCAGCAGTCCACACAACATACTTCAGCTACACATGCACAGTCAACACAAGAGACCACAGGAGGCTGCTTGAGGAATCCAAGCAACACAAAGATCAGTTCTGAAATCAGATTTTTAAAAAATAAATAAATAAATAAATAAATAAGACTATGTGAACAACCATGCAACGCTCATCTCCGACCAAAGATACTGGAGGCAGTTTTAAAAAAATCAAAAAATAAATAAAAAAATAAAAAAAAAAAAGCTTTGTTATCAGACTCTCTTGGTGGAGTGGCCTCTCTGGTCAGCTAAAAATTCTGGCCAGCTAAGGCTTCATTCATATTGCCCTAAGAATAGTATGGCTTCTCTCGTCCCTAGCTCTCCCTTTTATAAATGGAAAGTGTGTCTGATTTGTGTGCAAGTCACCATCTAAACCTTCAGAGATGGAGAATTAATGTGTTTTTCCACAAGCAGGAAGAGCTTGGATTCGGCACTGGCCAGCCACCCTCCCAGACCCCTCTGCTCTCCGCGTTCCCTTTTCTGGTCAGCCTCAGCTCTGACTGGAAGGAGATCTGTGTACAGGGTGGCTTCTAGAATCCTAATTTCAGCCACAGCTTTGTTTGCTGGCTTTTTGACCCGGAGCTTTCATTACGTTTTTTTCTGGGTTTTGCCCCAGCTGTCACAAGTTCTTGATCCTCCTGCCTCGGCTTCCCATGCTAGCATTGTAAGATGTGATAATATGTCTGACTTATTTGGTTTTGACACTTAATACCGACGAAAACCAGGTTTCTCTTTTTATTTAAACAATCTTTAAGTTGCACAACTACCAAAACAGCAAGCAGGGAAGATGGACAGACAACCCAGGTCCCCAGACTCAAGCCAGTGCGGGGTGAATTACTAGATGAAAGGATCTAGGCAGAATTTGCAGCACATCTTCAGAAGAGAAATAGTTCTTTTTTTTGTCTCTAAGAACCTCCAAATAAGTGTTGCCATGACAACCCAGGCCCACTGAAAACTTGTTAATAAGTTAAAGCTGCTAAATACTAAGGAAGGGAAGGTTGACCTTAGGTCGCTGTAGTAACGCTTCTGCATGAAGGTAGATGGAGAATCCAATGAGATTTGTTCATGGTCTTTGTTTGAATCTAAGATGCTCTACCCTGGAGTCTGAGCAAGTGGATCTGGTGCTGTATTGTCAACACTCCCAAGGGAACGCAGAGTCAAAGTCGCTGTTCCCCAAAAGGGAGCGATATCCCACACATTTAGGGTAGTAGGGAGACTGTGTAGTCACGGCTACTAGGCATCATGAGAGAGACCTCTGTTGAGAAGCAGAGAAGCTGTAGACCAGGGGTTCTCAACCTTTGGGTCAAGACCCCTTGGAGTCAAATGACCCCTCACAGGGATTACCTGAGACCATCAGAAAACACAGATATTTGCGTTTTAACTCAAAACAGTAGCAGCAAAAAAAAAAAAGGAAAAAATAGTTTTATGGTAAGGAGTCACTACAACATGAAGATTTTTGTATGAAAGGGTCAAAACCGACTAGACTTAAAGCTTAGTCTGTCCTTTGCTGCTATGTGACTTTGGACAAATGATTTCATTTTCTTCAAGCCTGAGTTTCCTCTTTAGATGACAAGAAGCATCACATCAATAACATACAGTGTCATGAGGAGTGCCGTACACAGACAAGATACCCCACACATTACAGCTCTTTCAGTTCCTGGGCTATCTGGGGGTGACCTCTGCCAATCCCTAGAAAATGTTGCTGAGAACCATTTGTATTGTAAAGGGAGACAAAGCCAAATTACCTCAGAGAGCTCGTGGAAAGGAATTACAGCTCCAGGGGGCTGGTTGAAGAAGGAAGAGTGGAGGGAAGGTTCTCTCCAGCCAGGGCCTGGACTGATTCATTCCCCTGGCCAGAGGGAAGGGAAGGACTGGGAAGAACTTCAGGAATGAAAGGAATTAACCGTGAAGTGACTTGGCAGTTATCAATGTGCTGATAACAGCTGATTAGGGTGGGGCAAAGTATGTGCCTTATAAAATCAAATAAAATTTAAAAAAAAGAAAAAAAAAGGAGAAAGGAGAACTCTGTGCTGGATGAAGTAAGCCAGCTGGAGGCTGTGTAGGCCCACACTCCCTTCAACTCCATTTGCTTGCCTCCCTGGTGCGGAAGGAGTGAGGAGGTTAATTGTTTCTACATAAAAGGAAGTAGAATCAGAAAATCCAAATTGCCAACTGTCCCATGACTACCAGGACTCTCTCAGCTGATTCCTAAACTGTCCTCTCTCATCTCTCAAATCAGAAGGATGGGTCTAGTAAAGGTCTTTTCACTAATAGTCTAGCGTCATAAACACTACACTCCCTACCAGATCAAACAGCACCCAAAGGGAAAGAGGAGGAAGCCCAAAGGAGTCTCCACGGCAATTGCCCTCCATGGAGTCCAGGATTCCAAATCAGCAGCCCCAAGGGAGACTCATCCTCGAAGATCACACAGACTTCACAATTTTCAGGTCTCAGAAGAAAGAAAAGTCAGGAAAACAAGTGTTGCCTGTACTACGTGGGTGATGTCTTATCTCTGTGTGGCTGTCTATTATTAAAAATAATGGGTCAAAGGATCATATCATTAAGTGGAAAGAGGTCATTATTTGTTACACCACCTTACTTTAAAGGGACTCCTTGGAGCACAGAACAATGACTAAAGGTAATTAGGAATGAGACTCAACTGTCACAGACATATTCTCAGTGACCCTGGGCAGTGTGGTGGGGGAGTCAAGCAGATTCCAGGCACTGAGCCCATAATGTAGAGTGCTCTAGCTTTAAGAACACTAGGCTAGGAATCCTAAACCTTGGATGTCAGTCTTAGATTGGATGAGCATTTTGCTTTATTCATTTATAAGAGGTCCTTTCTCATCTAAACAATGGAAGCTAAAACAAAGGATTCCTAAGATTCCAGAGTTCAAGTATGTATGGTAAAGTATCAGCTAGCATATGTGAGGCCCTGGGTTCCATCCCAAGCACGAAGCAACACACACACACACACACACACACACACACACACACACACACACACAGAGAGAGAGAGAGAGAAGTCTTATATAGGACCAGGGAGAGAGAGAGAAGTCTTATATAGGACCAGGGTTTGGTTCTCAGCACCCACAACATCCATTACTCCAGGGAACAGGACATCTTCCTCTGAACTCTGTCAGCATCAGGCAAACATGCAGTACGAAGACATACATGCATGCAAAATACTAATACACATAAAATGAAATTAATCTGAACAAGTAGAAGCAGAGGAGGAAGAGAAGGAAGACAGGTCTCCTGGGACAGGTCTCCTGTGCTCAATATTTTTCAATCTGCAAGCAGAAATACAGTAGGGATATTTGGTAAAAATAAATATCAGTTGAAATAATATGATAGTGTAGCTAGGGCAGTAGCCCAGTGGTAGTGTGCACATTTAGCTTAAGCAAGGTCCCAAGTTGGATACCCAACAATACAAACAATAGAAATAAGGTAGATGTGTGTGTGTGTGTGTGTGTGTGTGTGTGTGTGTGTGTGTGTGTGTGTGTGAGAGAGACTTCTGTCAATACATTTCTTTATAAGAACTCATTCTTAACTAATAACAAGTCTGACGAACTAAAGGTCATCCTTAATAGTTATCCTGAACAACTGTTGGTATGTGTTGGTAATTCCAGCACTTGGAAGGTAGAGCAAAGAGGATCAGAAGTTCAAAGTCAGCCTCAACTATAGATTGAGTTTAATACTAGACTAGGCTACATGAAAGCCTATCTAAATAAAATTGGCTTGTTATTATTGTTGTGTTCTGGAAACATCTATCCACCTCAACTTCTGACACATAGTAGTCCTTGGAATGAGAGAGTCAGAATCTCCTGAGGTTCTTCTATAATAGCTAACTGTTGAAGACAGAGTACAGGCAAGGGGCACATGCCAGCCTGAAAAAACAAAAGAAAGGAAAATAAAAGACAGAAAAGAATTCTAATCAAAAGGAACCGGATGGGAGCCTGGCTTTCTGGCTGGTGCTAGAAACACAAAGCCACTTCCAGAGCCAGTTCTGCTTAGGACTAAGGTGCATTCTGGGGCTTCTCTGCCCTAGAATAGTGGGAGAAGGAAGCGCCAGGGGGTTCTCTGTGTGAGGCCGGAGCCCAAGCAGAGAGCATCACATCACCGGTCAGAGTATTCTCAAATAAGGAGAGAATTAGTAGCCAAAGGGTAGAGAGAAAGATGAGGGTATCACCAGCCTGTAGCAGACAGAGGAGCCCCAGGCAGGGCAGCTGAAGTCTCCAGAGGCCTGCCTCTCCTCTCCCAGTCACCCTTGTCTTTGCACAGGCCAAGGGACAGGCATGTCCCCAGGGGAAGCACTTCCTGCTTCCGGGAGGCTGGAACAGACAACCTCTCCTGCTGTCGCCAAGAAATCTGTTTATGCTCAAATATATGATCTCATGAGGAAAAGAAAACTAAAAATGTTGACAAAACTCAAGGAAGTAGAATTGTAGGTGGGTTTCTATTTTCCTTTGCTTTCATCTGCTTGTCTTTTCATTGTTGGTCTAGTTTGTTTGTTTTTGTTTGTTTGAGATGGGTATTCACAGCCCAGGCTAGCTCATAACTAAGGATGACCTTGGATATTTCAGACTTCCTGCTTCTACCTCCTAAGAGCTGGAATTTCAGGTCTGTTCCACCATGCCTGGTGGTGATTGCCGCTTCTGTTACTGGAATCTTCACAAATTACCCAACCTGGTCTCCAGCTTCTGACTCAAGTCATTGTCCTCTGTCAGCCTCCAAAGTAGATGGAAGGACACCACATGCCACCATGACCTGCCTTCATACTTTCTTATTCCGTGGGTTTTGGAAACAGTCTTGTACAGTCCAGGATGACCTTGAATTCCTCATCTTCAGACTCTCCTGCCTCCCAAATGCTTAAATTATTGGTATGAGTTACCACACCTGGCCTCGTACATTTTTTTAATTATTAAAATAAATCTGTTACTTTATAAAAAGAAATAAACAGCCGGGCGGTGGTGGCACACGCCTTTAATCCCAGCACTTGGGAGGCAGAGGCAGGAGGATTTCTGAGTTCGAGGCCAGCCTGGTCTACAGCCAGAGCTACACAGAGAAACCCTGTCTCGAAAAAAAAACAAAAAAAAAACAAAAAGAAATAAACATTTTTTTTTTAAGAATGGGGAAAAAATCCTCTCTGGCTACTGAATACCCTAGACACAATTCGCATATCAATAGATTTCTAAGAAGATGGAAGGAGAGACCCCTGGTCCTGGAAAGACTGGATGTAGGAGAACGCCAGGACAGAGAAACGAGAGGGGGTTGAATGGAGAAAAGAGGGAGGGAAGGGGGCTTATGGGACTTTCGGGGAGGGAGGAAACGGGAAAGGGGAAGTGATTGGGAATGTAAATTAAAAATAAAATAAAATAAAATAAAATTTAAAAAGAAAATGCAATAAAATGATTACAAAAAAAAAAAAAAAGAATGGGGAAAAAATCCTCTCTGGCTACTGAAGCCAAAATAATTGTTCCAAAAATTTAAAGTCAATGCTACCCATAATGAATAGTCTTGGACCTCAGGAATTTCCTACTTTCAAAGTCACCTGCCCTTGCCTTTTTTATTTATTTATTTATTTATTTATTTTCTACAGTTAGTGTTCCTGCCAATGGCATCAGGATAGACTACACAATCCTTGAGGGCAGAAACTGTGTCTTGTTCCTCTAGCATCCCCAGCATTGCGTAAGCATCTATTGGATAATGACTGCACTCCTCAGACATCAAAGTCTTATACCCTGTCCATGCCAGCCATCTGCCTGCTCTATTTCCACCCTGTCCTTGGCACTTGCCAGGACTCAGCACTTCTTGTTGTTCTAGAGAAGGAAAGAGCTGTGGGCTGCTGATCCCTGTCTAAGCAGGAGCCACCATGTGTCAGTGTTCCCAAGGGCCCTAGTGTTCAAAACATAGTCTTTGCAGATGTGGGGAGGTGACTCCAAACCCATAGTTAGTCTCTGTAGGACTGGCAGCCTGATGTAATTACAATATTAAGCCTCAAACTGCTGTTCCTCTTAACCTCTTCAAAGACTTTTAGAGCCATTAACTAATTAAGGCACAGTCCTACCCTAGTGACTACAGTTATAATTCTCACTTAACAGGTGGGGAAACTGAGTCAAGTGTTGAGTTAGCTGCTACATGCTAGAGTCTAAAGCAACAGGTGTCTGATCCTGTGTTTAAGCCACTAGACCTCCTCACACACTCTGCTTCAAGAACACGAAGAGAACCTCAAGAACTCAGTGTCTACTTCCACAGCTCTAAGATTGCAAGCATGTAGTACATGCTGCTGCTGCTGCTGCTGCTGCCGTTGTTTGGTTTGGGGGTTCTTTAAACCATGGGTGCTAGCAATCAAACTCAGCTCCCTGTGTTTGCAACACCAAGTACTTTACCAAGCAAGCGTATCTCTAGCACCTATCTACACAAGACTGGTATAAAGACAAGTGTGCCTCTCTGTTTCTTATGGTCTGTGAGCACAGCTCAGGAAGGATGACCATGGTGGGTCCCAAGGACACCTCTGGAAGCCTCTCCCTTGCTCCAGGTCTGTAGAAACAACAGCGTTGAGGATGCTGGGAAGAAGCTTTAGTAAGCTCATTCCATAGTTGGCATGCGAGAAGCAGAAACAAAAAGGAAGGAAGGTAAGGAATCTAATGAGAGAAAGGTCAACTTGAAGAAAATGCTGTTTACTGACTTTTAAGTAAGACAGTTTTCTGTGGCTCAGAATCACAGTAACTTTCAGATAAAGGTTCTTGGCAAGAAGGGGAATCCTAGATAATGCTGAGACCCAATCTAAAGCCTGTAGAATACATAGTTCCTATAAAGACAGAAAATATAGTGTGCATGTCAGGAAAATCTTGTGAGTGTGTGGTAGTGCATGCCTGGGATGCCAGTTCTCAGGACACAGAGGCAGGAGCATTGCTGCAACTTGAGGCAAGCCAGGGCTAAGAGTGGGTTCAAGCACAGGCAGAGATACACATGAGAAGAAGAATGAAAAGAAGGGAGAGATGAGGAGAATCTGGGAGGAGCAGAAGGGCAAATCTTGGGACTGAGGATGTTAGCTCTATGGTAGATGCCTGTCTAGACTTGGGTTCAATCTCAGCATTGGGTAAAAAATAATGTAGGGGGAGGAAAGAAACTATTAAGTGAACACAAATCAGTCAGAGTGTACAAGTTATAAGCACTTCGATTGATAGCACTGTAGGAAGCCATCTCAAATCCATCCCACACTAATTAGCAAAAAAGTTGAAAACAAAAACACACCCCAGAATAAAATTGAAATCTCCCAATTACAGAACATCTAACTTTGTTCCCAAAGAAAATACCAGGAAAAGCCAGGCAGTGGTGGTGCACACCTTTAATCCCAGCACTTGGGAGGCAGAGGCAGGTGGATTTCTTGAGTTTGAGGCCAACCTAGTCTACAGAGTGAGTTCCAGGACAGCCAGGGCTATACAGAGAAACCCTGTCTTGAAAAACCAAAAAAAAAAAAACAAACAAACAAACAAAAAGAAAATACCAGGAAAAAATAAAATCATGAATATTTAAGTCACAAGACCCCTCCTTTTTTGTTACTGATGAGATATAGTGTGTGTGTGTGTGTGTGTGTGTGTGTTTAAGAGAAAGAAAGAAAGAAAGAAAGAAAGAAAGAAAGAAAGAAAGAAAGAAAGAAAGAAAGAAAGAAAGAAAGAAAGAAAGGAAGAAAGATGAAATAATCCAGGTTGGCCATGAACTTGTAGGTCATTCTCCTGCTTCTGCACTCTAGGTACTGAGGTCATAAACCTATACCAATATTTTCTTGACGCATGAAATAACTTGAACTCCTGATACTCCTGCCACATTTACTCAGTCCTGGGATTGCAGGCTGTTCCACATTACCTAGTGATTTTATTTTTGAGACAGGAGTTTTGCTATACAGGCCTGGAACTAGCTATGTAGTCAGGCTGGCTTTGAACCTCTGATGTTCTTGTTTCCACCTACAACACTGGGATTACTATTGTGTCATCTAACCTAGCATGTTCTGTGTCAGTTTTTTTGCTCAGACTGGACACTGTAATCCCAGCAAAACGTTCGCAACATGATCAAGTGAGCCGAGGAACAGGATCATAAACGTAGCTGTCTGAGAAACAGCTTTAGAGGTTTGAGTGATGCCCTCAAAAACAGGACGTGAGGAGAAAGACTGGTTCTCCTCAGTCCTAGAAGTTTCTGCATTTCTATCTGTGTACTTAAAGAACTAGTCAAAGGCTGTAACTTAGCTTTGTGAGGCTTGGCTGGTGCTGGTTGCTTGGTTGATTCTGATTTTTTTGTTTGTTTTTTTTTTTTTTTGATATGTGATCTCACTACTATAGCCCAGACTGGCCTTTAACCACCTGTAGCTAAAATTTACTTTCTAATGATGTTTTTTAAACATTTATTTATGTAGTGTGTATGTGTATATGTGTGTGTGTGTATAATGTGTGTGTTTGTATGTGTGTAGGTATGTATGTGGGTAAGGGGGTGTGTATATATGTGCATGTATGTATGTATGTGTATAATGTGTGTATGTGTATGTATGTGTGTAGGTATGTGTGTGTATGTGTGTGTAATGTGTCTGTATGTATGTGTGTATGTGTGTTTGTGTGTAGTGTGTGTGTGTGTGTTTGTGTGTAGTGTGTGTGTGTATGCTGCAGCAGATGTATAGAGGTCAGAAGACAGCCTGAGGGAAGCCACCATGTCAGTCCGAGGGTTTAAACTTAGGATTTGGGGCTTAGCAGCAACCACCCTCACCTCACACACCAGGGTCTCACTTCAGAACTTACTACATAGTCCAAGCTGGTCTTGAACTCATGATCCTCCTTCCTCAATGTCCTAAGTATGCAGATAATAGGCATGAATCACCCACATGGCCAATATCTTTATTGTTAGCCTCATTTGCCAATGAAAGCAAAACAAAACTGATGTTCCAAGTTCCAAGAGAAAGGTAAAAAACTAAAAGTAAAAAGACAATCGGGGACCATCATCACCTGGCCCTCCCGCCCGTAGCCCACACTGATAGATCCATTAATGTGCTCACACTGCCGGCAAGCAAGCTAATGCCCACCTCCAACCAGCAGAACCTTCCCAGGAGAGCTCTGAGCCATCTGACAATAGACAATGGAGGTTGGAGCAGAGTGTACGGTGGTGGGAGGGGGGATCAGGGGCTCAGCTCCTCGTTACTGAACACTTTCCAAACTCTAGCACCATCCCAACACCTACACATACCATGTCCTCCCACCTTCCCAGCACCCCCCCAGGAGAACAGCCTGTCCTCATTTTCAGCAGAAAAAAAGCAGACTGGGTAAGATCGAATGACTGGCCCCAGCTCACCTCACTGGTAAGTGAGGTAGTTGCCTCTCACCAAAGCAACTCTGCACTTCAACACCAGTTCCTAGGTGTGGTGCTGGGCCAACACAGACAGACAGAGCCTCACTCTGAACTCAGAGGACTAATAGCTTCTTGGGATGGTCAGAAGTACATGTTTTAGAGAGTGAGCAGAGAATGACCAATACTTTCCTGGCAGCACTTGATGCCTATGGGCGGGGGTGGGGTGGGGGGTTGGCACTATTCAAATGACTTGAGATGCCTGTGCTTTGTCACTTAAATCTAATGATAAACCTGATAAAAAAGATAGCATATGCCCCATCACCCTTCCCCAAGGCTCCACCTATCATGGGGTTTCCATACCACATGCTTCCAACTATAGACAAAAGGATCTACCTGCCACTCATTGAAGCCTCTCTAATCCCTGGGACTTTGGAAAACATGCCCCAAGAAAGTACAAAACTCTACAGCAAACTAATGGCACAGGCCTGAAATCCTCGCTACCTCAAGGCTAGGGTGGGCAAGTTTAAGACCACCCTGGGCTGCAGAGTCAGTTCAAGGCATATAAGGGAAGCTTAGAGAGACCCTGTTTCAAAATAAGAAGGAGAAACAGGTTGTGAGGGTCTAGCTCAGTGATGGTTTGGCTAGCATATGTCAGGTCCTAGGTTTAATTCCCAGTCCTGGAAATAACAATTTAAAATAATAAGGTTTGGTTGTTTGTTTCATAGCCATCCTAGAACATGGAAGAGCTTGGGAGAGATATGAGAGAAGATTGCTCAGCTTCCCATTCAAAGCCAGGAGCAACAAGGAGGGCTAGCACTTGCTGTTCTACAAGTGGGTACTTTCAAATGCTTTTCCCCCTAGAGAAAAGGAGCCTAGAGCAGCCAACGCTCCCAAGACAACCGCAATATCTGAAAGTTGTCACTCAAGATGAGCAACTTTCATCCCGGCTTTGCTTCCTTCCAAGGCACACGTGAACATGAGAATCTGAGGGCGTTATCTCCCCAGGTCAGAGTTGGGGGACACTGTCAACAGCCCCCTTTCTTCTGTGATGTTGCAGACCCAAAACTGAACATCACGACGGGAGGGGGTGGCTGCCTTTGCTAATCATGACAATTATTACTTGCCGAAAAGCCCAACTGCCCATTCAGCACTGTGACACCTTCCCAGGGCAGCATGGGGAATGCCCCCAGTCATTCTCAGGGGAGTCAGCCCAGGCTGCCCCTTGCCAGCATCAGATAACAGCTAGATGATAACTTGCAGGTACCTGGGCTGGAGCCGCCTGCTGTATTTGATCCTGGTGAGGCATCTGATTTCTTCCTAATGTGAGTTCTCTTTGATGTCTGAGATTCTCAGGCTGATACGGAGGAGTCTTCGGAGGTGACTCCTACCTCCTGGCCAGCTTTCTACTCTGCCTGGCTCCTTTGGGACTCTCTTGCAGCTCACAAACAGGACTTCCTCCTATCCTGGAAGCCCTGGTCTCAAATAGCCTCTTTCCCATGGTCCATGCCAGTTTCTAAAACAAGAGTCCAGGAAAGCGTTTCTCTGCATGTAGGTTAAGGTCGTGAGTCTTTGGCCACCAAATAGAAGTCTCGTCATTGTAGCTGCTGTTGTTTTGAGACTGAGGCCCAGGCTAGCCTCAAACTTGCTACATTTCTTGAAATGATCTCAAACCTCTGACCTTCTCACCTCCACTTTCCAACTTTCCAAGTGCTGGGTTGTAAGCACTTGTTTGAGTCTAAGTATCACGAATCACCAAATTTGTCAGGTGCTGGGGATCAAACCCAGGGCTTTGAAGTGTACTGATTGACCTATATCCCTAACACATTTTGCTATTATTGTTCTTACTGGGAATCAAACTCAGAGCCTTGTAGCTGCTAGCAGAGTGCACTATACATCCTCAACACTCATTATTACTTTTACTTTGAGACAGTTATGCTAAGTTGTCCACGTTAGTCTTAAACTTGCAATCCTCCTGCCTCAGCTTCCCAAGTAGCTGGGATCACAGGCCTGAACCCCTATGCAACAAGAGTCCTTTTTAGGTGGCTGATGGGGAAGGTAAGGGTCTCATGAAGGTCAGGTAGACCTTGAACTGTTGTGAAGCTAGGGTGACCTTGAATACCTGATGATTCTCCTGCCTCCACCTCTCCAGGACTGGAATTACAGCTGTGTGTCCCACCATGCCTGGCTGAGAGGGAGTTAGCTCATGTTTTAATACAACCAAGGTGCAATGTATACAGTGTAAAGACTCTGGCTTCTAGGAGCTTCTGTAGAATCTCTCTCTTCATTGAACAAGAATGTAGATTTTGCAAGTGGCTTTCACTAACTAATTCAGCATTGTGTGGCTTAGGCTGTAAACTCGATATCCTATATAGTATTCAATCACAAACTCTATGAGTTGGCCTTGCCTGGAGCTCCTTCCCATTGCTGGAGGATAGCTGGGAGTTGACCGACCATCTTAAGAATGTGGAGGAAGGATGGCAGAAGAAGGGGCTGCAGGAGCTAAGTTTGGCATCTTCCTTATTCAGTCACTGAAAACTCCCAAACTTTCAGCACAGGGTCAGAACCTCAAGAACAGACACCCTTGAACTTCCAACTCCCCCTGCCTCCACCTGCTGAGCGCTGGGTTTAAAGGTGCCACCACCACACTCCATTTCTCCAGTACTGGAGATGGAACTCCTGGTCTTATGAACAAGTATACTTCCTTGAGTTACATCCTCTGCCCTGGTCCCTTGCCTTTGGCTGTCATGAATAGATGCTCACCTACTGTTACAGTTACTGTAAGAGGCTTCATGGTTAGGAGTTTCCAACTTCTAGACTGGAAAAATAATAATACTATATTAATCAAAAGTATGTGTGTGCTTGTGCATGCACACACAGAGACACACACACACACGAACATTTGATAGCTTGAGTAAGAAAATAAGATCAGTTAACTAGGTCTAATAAGCCAAGGCAGGAATAACAACCTAGATTGGGCATCAAACACCAGGTGGGGTCATGCGTTTCTGGGTAGTCCTAACCACCATAGTTAGAAATGGGGATTTTCATCGATCTAGTGACGTGGTTTTTTTTCCCCCAACAAGTAGGTTAGCTGCCTTTGTGGAGGTCAGAAAGTTTAGACAGAGCAAGAAGGATGAATCCTCTGATTTTTACTGTTCCCCCTCCCACTAAGAATACGCATGGGTTAGACCACAGGACAGATTCCAATAGGCAAGACTCCAACATAATGAGAATGAGATTCTTCTACTGGAGTCTTTGCTTGCAGAATGACACTATTTTCAGGGCACTGTTTAAAGCAGGGCAAACTGCAATGAACAAGAAACTTCCAGGCTGGTGCTAAAGTCTAGCATGCATGAGGTTCCCAATTCAATCCCCAGCACCAGAAGAGAAAAACAAGTCTTGAACAAATGAGCACGATTGTACACACCTGTAATCACAGCATGAAAAGTCTCGGCTACCCAGCAAGTTTGAGGCCAACCTGGGCTACACAAAACTCTGAATCAAACAACAAAAAGATCTTGGAAAAGTTTCCCCAGGGAAATAGCTAGCACCCTGAGGTCTGTGCAGCCTGACTTCTTTAAACCTTGGCAAACACCTTTGGGTTCCCAGCTCCCCTCCTGGGGCGGGCATGCAGGGGCTCGAGATAGCCCCTCCCTTCTGCTTCTGGTTCCCAGCTCCCTTCCTGGGACAGGCAAGCAGCAGCTCGAGATAGCCCCTCCCTCCTGCTTCTGGGGGGTGAAGCCTTCTCAGCAGGTGTCTCTGGCTTTTTTTCCTGAGGCAAGACACAAATGCAGGTGTCTCTGGCCTCTCCCTTTTTGCTCCAAGTGGGAGTGGGTGGTTAAGGAGGTGCCCAACCACTCCCTTCTGCCCCCCAGGCCTGGTGGCTAGGGAAGGCCCTCTGCTGCCAAGTCTCAGAACAGAAACCTAGAGTTCCATGCTGTATCCTCATTCACTGCCTTCCTACAAACCCATTTTCGTGAATGAGGAGGAGAATCTGCCTGGCTGCCTCAGAGGATTTTTCTAGGAAGTTAAAATGCTTCCTTACCTGTGATAGACCCTGCATTCTTTCCACACTCCAACAGCTGGGTGCCTGAGTGAGTTGACATCCACTCCTGCAATGATCCACTCCTACAGTGACCACTGAGGCCCAGTGCCCAGCACCCAGTTGAACCGAGACAGTACCAACACAGCCAGGGACAGCCAGCCATGGGTCTCCTGGAGCTGGCAGCCTGGCCCCAGAAGCCCTCACCGTTTGAGCTGTTCATTTTAAATGCCACCCTAACTTGGGTGTCTTAGCCAACCTGGGTCACAATAAGACTTGGGGGTGGGGGAGGGTGCAAATCATTTTCTTCCAACATCGGAGATAGAACAAGGAGAATTCCCCCAAGAACTTTCTGGGACATGCACTAGGGAGGCAAGCACATTTCTCCTCAGTGAAATGAGAACTTCAGCAGCTGAGCACAGTGGCTCTTAACGGTACCGTACCAGTCAGAAGGCAGAGACAAGAAGTCGGCCATGAACTCAAGGCCGGCATGGAGTATACAGTGAAACCTTCTCTCAAGAATAAATAAACAGAGCAAGCAGGTCCGGAGAGAGAAGAAAAAGTGTCCGAAGACAGCTACAGTGTACTTACACATAAGAAATAAATAAATCTTTAGAAAAATAAAAAAGAATAAATAAATGTGGGCCAGCAAGATGGCTCAGCAGGTAAAGGTGTTTGTCACCACACCTAGAGTCCAGTCTCTAGGACACACTCTCAAGTTTGCCTCTGCCTTCCACACGTGCATCATAGCATGAGTGTGCTCATGCACACACGCATAAGCACACACACATAAGCACACACACACACACACACAATATCATTTGTAAGCAAATAAATAAGTGAGTAGAAGAGCTTTGTATCTAGGATCTTCCATGGGTGGCAGCAGAGGAATGAGCTAACAAAAGCAAGCAACAAAAGGGAAGGCCCTTCCATGAAATTGCTTCTGTAGATGTACACAGACCCTTGTCTAATTTTTTGTTTATTTAACAATATCAAAAAAAAAAAAAAACCAGGAATGGTCACAATACCTGTAATCTGAGCACCTGGGAGGTGAAGCCAGCAGGGATCAGGAATTCAAGGCTATCCACAAGGAGTGTAAAGCCAGCCTGAGCGCGAATAAAATCCTACCTCAAAAAAAAAAAACTAATTAATAAATAAATACAAATAAAGGTCAGGCATATGCCTTTAATCCCAGTACTTGGAAGGCAGAGGCAGGTGGATCTCTGTGAGTTTGAAACCAGCTCTGTCTAATTAAACAATCCAAGGAACCAAAGGTGGACTGAGATAAAGCCACAACAGGGCTCTCTAGCACTCCAAACCCAGACCCTCTGGAAATGTCTACTGCCCTGGGATATAGTATGTTACATTACTACAAGGTAGCAGTTCAGGGAGAGAATGTCTGAAAGAGAATCCCAGAGATTCAAAGCTCCCACCTTTGCCTTGGAAACCTGGAAAAGGGGGTGGAGGAGGGGTGCAAATGGGAGGGAGTAAAAAGTCCAGGTTAAAAGAAAGATGAGAGCCGGGTGGTGGTGGCGCACGCCTTTAATCCCAGCACTTGGGAGGCAGAGGCAGGCGGATTTCTGAGTTCGAGGCCAGCCTGGTCTACAGAGTGAGTTCCAGGACAGCCAGGGCTACACAGAGAAACCCTGCCTCGAAAAACCAAAAAAAAAAAAAAAAGAAAGATGAGAGCCAGGCCTCATGTCTGCTTGGAAGTCTGGGGCAGTAGGGTACAAGTTCAAGGCCTCCTGTGGCTGCACAGTGAGTTCCTGAGTTCAGAGGTAGACTAGACAAGTTAGTAGGACCCTGCCTCAGACAGTCTCACAAAAAAAACCTAGGACTACGGTTCTGTGGTGGAGTCCTTGTATAGCAGCGTGCCTGGCCCTCAGTTCAATGCCAGCAATAATAAGTAAGAACCCAGGGATGGGGAGCTTGGGGTGTGGCTCCATGATAGAAAGCTTGACAAGCATAGGCAAGGGTCTAGGTTCAACCCAATCTACAGCACTAGAACCAAGAAAGCAGCAAGGCTGGGAGGGCTGGGCGGTGCTACCAGAAATGACCCAGCTGAGTCCTTCTGTCCCCTGGAAAGGACACTAAAGCTTAATTTAGACTTTGGGGGACAGGGAGCACTCTTTTCTAAGCAGAAAATTTTAATTATGATGGAGGCACACATGCTTGAAGACATCAGAAGAGGACATTCAGTGTCTGAGACAGGCTCCCACAGAACCCAGAGCTCCCCAGTTTGGCTAGAGTGGCCGATCTGCAAGCAACCCCCCACCCCGCCCCGCAGTGATCTCACTGTCTCCACCTCCACACAGCACTGGGGTCACAGGCACACATACACGCATACTAAGCTCCCTGACACAGGTCCTAGAGATCTGAACTCAGGACCTTGTGTTTGTATAGAAAGCAGTCTTACTCCCTAAGCCATACCCCCTGCACTGGTAGCTATAATTTTTGAAGCATTAATATAGTTGATTTTATCTTATTTATTTATTTATTTATTTATGGCAGACATCACTATGTAGCCCTGGCTGGCCTCAAACTTTCTACTATGTAGATCAGGAAAACCTCAAAGTCAAGGAGAATGTGTGCCTCTGTCTCCCAAGTGTTGAGATTAAAGGAGTGCTCCTCTATATCCTAAAAGAGAATTTAGTTGAATCCAGATTAATGACTTGTAGGCTCCGATGCTGGGATAAAAATTAAGCAGGCCTGTTGGAGCAGTGCGGCGGCTCAGCCAGTGAAGGGTAGCACGCAGAAGAGCCACTGCCGAACCTGACAATCTCAAGTCAATCCCTGAGACCTAAGTAGCCTAAAGGAAAAAAAATGAACTCCCAAAACTTATTCTCCTCTGCTCTCAAAGTACTCGCACACACACAACAACAACAACGAGATTAAAATATAATAAAAATAATCAACTGAACCAGACCTGTTTCTTGGCTGGTCAGCTACTACTGAGAGAAGGAAAGAGGAGGAGACAGAAGAAAGGAGGGGTGGGCCGCGACAGCTCTGGAGCTGAAGCCGAGTACAGGAGAGAACAGCAGAAGTAGATGACAGGTACACTCTGTTCTTGTTCTATTTTCAGGGAGGAAGAGCTCAAATCCCAGTCATGCCAAACTTAGCTGAAGTTCCAAAAGGCCCAGCAACTTTCTGCAGGCAAATCTGCCTACTGGGCACTCAACTGAAAGGGAAATCTGCCTACTGGACACTCAGCTGAAAGGGACATTTTGTCAGAAACATTTAGCCTTGGACCATTTGGAATTATCCTTAAGAACAATCGCTTTCACTAAGCCACCAACTGCCTTCCTTCGAGTACCCATGATGAAAATGGAGTCGCCTTGGTTTTTCATCTATTACATCTTCCCAGCACAATTAATAATGGCTACTTTGGTACAAGTGTTCTGAGAGGCAGCTTGACAACCGAGAGTCACACCATTTTACAAAGAGAGAAGCCATGTAGCTAAATTGAAGTGTAGTATCTTTGAAACAGTGGAAGCCATAGAAAAGAAGGTTCCTCATCTCCAGGAGGCAGCATGTTCTGGAATCACCAGAATCTAGTACCTAGGCAATGAAGATTTCCATTTCCCTCCAGCTCAGATAGGAAGAATGAGGATGTCTGTGATAGTTCATCCTGGCACAATCCAGAATAAGAATATCCTTCCCAGAAGGGTGTCACCATCAAATACCGTTATCTTGAAGATCTGTTGCTTGTTACTTCACTTCCTGTGACATTCCTTAAAAGCACTGGAAGAAGGAGATAAAGTGAAATTCCAAAGTGCCTTGCGCAACTTCCAAGAGGTTCTTAGCTTCTACATACACACAAGTGAATGAATAAATTAGATCTTAATGGGCCATCAGAGGGTCTCCAGGCCATACTTCTGCTTACACAGAAGAACAAGGGGTGTTTAAAGGCCATGAGACCAGCTCAAGAACACTCCTGGCAGTGTAAGGAGTCAACTTGGAATGTCAGACTCCTGACATCCAGATCATCACCACAATCAGGTAGTCCCTTGGTACTGCACAAACATGCTACAAGCACAGCGCTTATCAATTTGACCTCATAACTACAATTTGAGTGAATTAATACAATCAGCAATATCACCTCTGAAATAAAAAACAACAGACCAAAAGTCTTGAAAGAAACATGGAGTGTGATGTGCCTTTAAGACTTAGGAAGCAGAGGGAGGCAGATATCTGCAAGTTTAAGGTCAGGTCTGTACAGTAAGTTCAAGGCCATTCAGGGCAATACAATGAGACCCTGTCTCCACTTAAAATAAAAAAGGAGGAGGGGAGGAGAAGGAGGAGAAAATAAAAGAAAGGAAAGAAGAAAAGAAATCTGGTATGGTAGCAACACCTCTAGTTCCATTATTCCAGCTCTCAGAAAGCTAAGGCAAGAGAATGGACAAGGTTTGAGGCCAACCTGAGCTACAGAGTGAGTTCCAGGTCAATTTGGGCCACAAAGTGAGACTCTGTCACAGACACACATTGCTCGGACATCTGTAATAGCATAAGCTGTTTCGTGGTGACAAATGCTTTAGCAGCTGCTACACAAAGGCTAAGTCTGGGGATCACAAGTTCAAAGCCAGATTAGGCAACATCATAAATTCTGTGTCAAGTTAATAGATAAGATAAAAATAAAAAATCAAATGAAGATACACTTTCCTTCCTGCATAGAGTCCTACCCTTTTAAATTTGTGTTGAATTTTTGTGGTGATAACATTTGAGCATGCTAGAGAGCAGCTGCAGAAGGAAATCCTTTTGATTAGCAAAGCATCTTTTCGCATCCAATAATTCTTTCTGCTGTTCTCAAGTCAGTTGTACTCAAACAGCAACACTGCATCTGTCCTACAAGCTCACCTTATTCCAAGCTCAGCTCCAAGTCTATAAAAGATCCTAGAGAAGCAGCTAGGAGAGAAAGCTTTGGAGTTGGGAAAATCCCAGAGATGATCAGATGGTGTGCTTCCTTCCTCCATTCCCCTGTCTTCATCTGTGTTCATTACAGGGACATAGCCCCCAGCACAAAGTCTGCAGAGATTTAATAGAAGAAAACTCAACAGCTACCAAAGTACAGTCCATCCTGGGAAGAATAGACGGTATCTGCACTTGCCTACACAGTGCCATGGGCCTGATCTCCAACAAGAAAAAGGAAGAGATGAGATCAAAACTATTCCGTTCGCATGTATTCCAACAAAAGGCAACATTCTAAGAGGAAAACGCATGGGGAAGGATCCAAGAGAAGCTCATAAAAGGTGGGAAAGAAATTATAAGTCGATCAAGAGATCAAACTCTTTCATTGATAAACACAGGGGTTGGGAAGCTGTCTGGTTTGCTTACAAGTTTTTCATCTGTTGTTTGTTCTTTAAGGTGGCAGCTTTAAAGTTCCAGGATTAGCTTCAGGGAAAAAACTGGGTAGACTACATTCACAGGTAAGGGACACCCAGTTTCTCACTCTTCCCCAAAACTGTTGTGAGAAATCCCATGAACTTTAGAAAGGAAGGCTAAGGTTATCCTAGAATCTTTTCTCAGATCTCTGATTACTAAATCAAACCATGTTCTTTATAGAAAGTCTGCAAGGAACTCAGTCAGAGATAGGAACCAGCACTGCTTCTGCTACACAGGGCTCAAGAGAAGCTTTCATTGCTCTCCGAAGTGGTATAGAAGAAAACCGATCCCAACCGGGTGGTGGTGGCGCACACCTTTAATCCCAGCACTTGGGAGGCAGAGGCAGGAGGATTTCTGAGTTCGAGGCCAGCCTGGTCTACAGAGTGAGTTCCAGGATAGCCAGGGCTACACAGAGAAACCCTGTCTCGAAAAACCAAAAAAAAAAAAAAAAAAGAAAACCGATCCCAGGATAGAACGCTTCACGTCCACTCCAGTTCCTGTCGTGTAGGACTCTGCATTCCGTGTACAGCTACCAAAGTACAGAAGTCCATCCAGGGAAGAATAGACGGTATCTGCACTTGCCTACACAGTGCCATGGGCCTGATCTCCAACAAGAAAAAGGAAGAGATGAGATCAAAACTATTCCGTTCGCATGTATTCCAACAAAAGGCAACATTCTAAGAGGAAAACGCATGAGACTAAAGCCAGTGCAGGGACTTGGAAAATAACAGCTCCACATTCCCTTCCTGTAGAATAACTGGATCTTCCCCTGGGGAGGTGCGGTCTAGGCTCCTCCTTGACTTTCTGCAGGGAGATACGCCCTGTCCAGGTGAGGGTGGAGTACTCTGTACTGACAAATGGGAAAGCATCACCCTGGGGCACTCACAGTTCCTAAATTGAGTTCTAGTTCAGGAGAAAAAAAAAATAATAAACCAAGAGTAATTTTCCACTGCCCCATTAATCAAGAGAGCAACAGGCATGGAGCAGGAAACTCCATGACCCGCATTCCAGGTCTTACCACCCACCCAGTCCCCCGCTGTTCATCACACTTGCCCAGTAGAATCACCCAGTACTGAGTGAACCTTCGTGGTTGTTCCTATGGGTTCAACATTCTTAAAATCTAACACATAGGCTGGGTAGCAGGCTGGGTGACTTTACCTCTGCACAGTTTCAGTGGAAGAGACAACCAGAATACCAGAGAAGGGGACTTCTGACCACACCCCTTCCCCACTGCTTGAGGCAGACACTCTTGAGACTCCACTCTTCGATGAAGCATTTCTCTGCCTCTGTGTTTCTTGTATGGAACAGCCCTGAGGAGGTCTTTGCACGACGCAAACGAATAATTTAACCTCTTTACAGGTCGTCTGTAATGAAAATATTTTCCCCATAAAGTTGCTATGAAGATTCAGTGAGATAAAATGTTTGTAGAACCTGACACAGAGAAGGTAGTTATTCATGACTAGCAATACAATACATTTCCCCCCTCTCTCTCTCTCTCTCTCTCTCTCTCTCTCTCTCTCTCTCTCTCTCTCTCTCTCTCTCTGTTCCTTTTCATTTAGACAGGGCCTCTATATCCCAGGCTAGTCTTGAACCCCCTTTGTAGCCAGGGAGGATCTTAAACTTCTGATTCCATTGCCTCTGTCTCCCAAGTGCTGGAATTACAGGCCTGTGCCACCAGACCTTCAGGGCAGGTGATCAATTTCAGAACCACACGCACATGAGAAAACATTCTGCCAACAGAGCTATATCACCAGCCTAATTAAACAGCATGACCACCATGGCCCCTGGGACATGTGGATGACCTTCAAGGTCATCCAGTGACAGAAACAAATGGTAAAAACAATGATTATGTTGTGAGGTATATATGACAGTTACCCTTTGGCAAATTATCTTTGAATCTTCCCAGTAATGCGACTTGGTAAATATTGGTATATCCAGTTTACAGTTGATGTGTCTGGGGTCTAGAGTTCACCATGTAGACCTTAACATGGATCTTTTGAGCCCGGTCACAGCATAGTCTTGGGTTTTGTTGTTGTTGTTTTGTTTTTCTGTTTAATTGAGATAGAGTCATAATATGCAGCTAGCCTCAAACTCTTGTTGTTGCTATTTTAAGACAGGATCCCAAATAGCCTGGGTTGATCTCAAACTTCTATGGAGCTGAAGCTGACCTCAAACTCCTGATCTTGTTGCCTTAGACTCCAGTGCCAGGATTACAGGGTTATGTTACCAAGACAGGCCTCAAGTGTGTTGCTCTTAATTCAGCCCATCCCCTTTCTGTTTTAGAGAAGGGGTTTCCCCCCCTTCTCTCTCTCTCAAAATAGCCACCTAACCTTTGATTTGTTACTCACACCATCTGCGCTGGCCACAGCTTCAAACCTGCACATAAATGTACTCACCTATTATATGCAGAATTGACTCTGCCAGGTTGATGTAGAACACACTCATGACTCTTTGTCTTAAGAGCACTGCAACCAGAATGCTACCCTGGGACATATGACTGCAGACTTTAAACTGCCCGAGGTCATCGCTGCTATCAGCTGCCTCTCACTGCTTGGCCGTGATGATTAGATGCTCTTTCTGGAAGGAGCCATAAGGCAGCTGGGTGTGCCACATGCATAAGGAGAACTATGAGCTAGCTATTCCTGCTTCTCAGGCCAGATCACTCTCTCATCTTTCCAAAAAAAAGGAGAGGAAAAAAATCCTCATATGAGAATCTAATGGAATAACAGAATCGGCTCTTGGTAGCAAGCAGAGAGTTGAGAGAGGTACCCTCAACTCTTACAACTACTCGCTGCTTTGGAGGCCCAGGTTCCTGCCTCCAGATAAGTGAGAAACAGTTATATTTCTTTTTAAATTTAATTTAATTTAACTTTTGGTTGTTCAAGATAGGGTTTCTCTGTGTAACCTTGGCGGTCCTGAAACTCAATTGGTAGACCAGGGTGACCTTGAACTCAGAAATCTACCTGTTTCTGCCTCCCAAGTGTTGAGATTAAAAGTGTGTCCCACCACCCACCACCACCTCCCATTTTTTTATAATTTTTATTCTGGAATATCAGAAATTGAACATAGGGCTTCATGTATGTCACACTCTGACGATGAACTACATCGCAGCCTTCTTTTTACGCTTTGTTTTGAGACAGCCTTTCAGTAAGTTTCCTAGGCTGGCATTAACGCTTATGATATTTCTGCCTCAGCTCCTAAGAAGCCAGGGTCACAGGCATGCACCACCAAGCTATTTTTGTTTTGTTTTTTAGTTCTATAATCTTGCTAATTTATAGAATGTATTGTCTTTGAAACATAAGGAATCGCAGCGCTCAAATAGCAAGCTAGGCATTTCAAACCAAGACAATTTCAGTCTAATTTCTCTGTTCTAGTCTCCAGACTTCTGAGGCCCATGAAAGTCAGCTTATATGTAGCCCTGGCAAGCTTTCACATCTACCTGTGTCCCATACAATTCAAAATGAACTCCCAAAAAGGCTCCTTGGAATCTCCTTGCCCTGCACTCCACCACGCCTATGGACAGCTTGACTTTTTACCTTTCTTACCACAACCTTCCTCTTTCCCTCTTCCAACCCCTGATTCTTTTTTCCTGCTCTCTTTCTCCATGAGAAAGCCAATTCTACCTCCATACCCCACCTGTTCTCCCGAAGCTCCCTCTCGCATCCCACAGGCTCTCTTTCCATCCAGCCCCATCCCCTGAGCACCATATTATTTCATCTCCTTCACTTACTTCTCATAAGTGTCTATTCAATTGGCTCTCTTCTGAAATAGAGATGTGTATTATGGTTATCTTGCTCTTCAGATTAACACTCTAGCCTTTCATGAGTTTTCATAGGTTGGACATCCCCTTCTCCAGCAACCCATGCTTCTATCTTGGACCATACCACAGGTACCATGACATCTTCCTGGATCTCTTTTCCAGGTTATAGCAGTCACCAGACTCGTGAGTGAGATTTCCAATGTCTTCTTCAAGTGCTCTCCACTTTATTTTTAATATGATATTTTTTGTTAATTCTTTAGAACTTCATACATGTATACACTGTATTTTGATCATATTCATCCCCCCAATTTCCCCATTAACTTCTCCTATTCCCTATACCCAAGGTTTGTAGCCTTGGGTTTTGTTTATTTATGTTTCCTTCATCTTCTTCCTCTTCCTCTTCCTCTCCCTCCTCCTCTTCTTCCTCCTCTTCCCCCTCCTCTTCCTCCTTCTCTTCCTTCTTGTCCTCCTCTTCCTCCTCTTCTTCTAACCTACTAATTACAATTTGCACTGCCTAAACATTCATGACCATCCACTGAAGTGTACAACCTACCAGGGACCACACCCATAAACACTGACTTTCTCCCCAAGAACTTATTGGCTGCCAATATCTGCTCAACTAAAGGTGAGTGCTCATGGACCCATGATCCCCTCCCCTCTAGATGGAAATACTGAGTAGCTTTATCCAGCGTATGCTTTGAGACATGGTCTCTTACTGAAACCCAAAGTCACATGTTTGGCCAAGCTGACTGATCAGTAAGTTCTGGGGCTCTGCCTGCCTCTGCAACCCCAGTACTGAGGCTATTGCTTCCCCCACTGTGCACACAGGTGCTAGAGATCTAAACTCAGGTCCTCATCTTTGTGCAGCAGGCACTATACTGCCTAAAGCAGTGGTTCTCAACTGTCTCAACCTCTTGGGGAGGGGGGGGCTGTCAAACCATCCTTTCACAGGGGTTTCATATCAGATATCCTGCATATCCAATATCTACATTACAATTCATCACAATAGCAAAATTATAGTTATCAGTTATGAAGTAGCAACAAAATAATTTGATGGTTGGGAGTCACCACAACATGAGGAACTGTATTGAAAGGTCATAGCATTAGGAAAATTGACACCACTGATGCAAACCATCCCCCAGTGCCCTCTTCCCATTCTTTAACCTTAATTTTACAACACTGTACTGTCCACCAATCCCCAATGCTATGTATCAAAGTCAGGGTGCCGTATATACTAGGAAAACACTCTACCATTGAAGTACCTCCCCAGCTCTTCAGTCTCCTTGAAATATCTCTCTTCCCTTGGCTTCCAGGAGACAGCCTCTCAGATGGCTTCCCCTCCTGCCTTGCCAGCCCCTGCTCCTTCTGTCTTCTACCTTTTACTTCCCAGGTTGGTCCTGATTGTGAGCCTGACTCCCTGCCTTCATGCTTTTTTGGGAGGGGGGAGGGTTCTCGTAGTCTTGACATAATTTCAAGGAGAATTCTGCAGAGATAACCAACCTCATCTACTTGCCTTTCCTAACCACTATCATTGACACTGTGGACAACCCACCAACAATCCAGGATGGGTCATGCTAGGTTTATGATCTCTTCTCCAAAAGCTGACCCTTGCTGCTTTCCACGTCCTTCCAAGAGGTTTCTGGGCAAACAGAACAATCAGAAATTTTAAGTCATTTCACCCCCACCTGATGTCTGCTTTGTTCTAGCTCAGCTGCTTTCATGTGCCTAGTTTCCAGATTATGTGGGGGTTTTCTTCAAAAGAGCTCTCCGTCCATCTCCATCTCTCCAAGTTGTTACCTTCTTCAGGTGCTATCTGTTCCCTCCTACCTGGACTCGTGCTGTGGCCCCCTGGCTAGTTCCTCTTTCCATCCCCTAGTGCTCCCAATATCCATTGTCCAACATAGGGCTGTGCTCCCTTTTCATCTTAGGTTCTGAAGAAAATCCCAGTTGTTTTGCTGCTGTGAATAATCTCACCCCACATTCTCTGTCCAGCTTTTCTGTCCGTGTGGTCTCCAGCAGGTCATGGACTCCTCCATGACTACCCCCATGCATGCGAAGCCCTTGTTCTTCAAATCTCTTTCCCCAGCAAAATCCTACTGAGTGGGCTACAGGTGGAGTTCACTGGTAGAGTGTTCTTCTAGCATGCAAAAAGCCCTGGGTTTGGTTCCCAGCCACAAAAAAAGAAAATCTTGCTAGAATACGAGTCAATGGGTGTCTTTCTGATCTCCTGCATTCTCATTCCCATCAACACATCTTTGAGTTTCATCTCCATCACCTTTTTTTAAAATAATTTATTTATTTGTGTCACATGTGCATTCATATTTTGCTTGCATGTATGTCTGTGTGAAGTTGTAGGAACTACAGGCTGGAGTTACAGGCAGTTGTGAGCTGCCATGTGAGTGCTGGGAATTGAACTCAGGACCTCTGGAAGAGCAGCCAGTGCTCTTAACCTCTGAGCCATCTCTCCAGCCCAACTTAGATATCTTTATCTTAAAGAAGTAAACATGTTAGCAGCATTTTTCTTTTTTACTTAATATTTACTTGTTTATTTACTTATTTTGTTGTGGTGTAAGCATACATGCAAAACATCTTCACTGTGCCTCACACTCTCACACTCCTACTGTGTCCCCGAGTCTAATCGGTGTAGGAATCTCCAAGTGGCTGAGGAGATGAGATATTTCCTACCATCTAAGAACGTGGGAATCATCCAGTCTATGTTCTCCTTCGACCATTATGTACTTTTCTTTAAGCTCCAGCAGCTAAAAGAGTTAAGAAGCAATTAGTTGTGGTGCCTGACTTTAAGAATATCTAAGTGTATACAGCTACTAGGCCCCTTTGTGAAGAGCACTTGTATGGAATTTGCTGCTGTTGTTAATCAGCTATAGCCACAAGTCAGTAGGATATGAACACAAGAGAAGCAGTCAGACCTGTTTGTCTTAAAGCATCTGAATCACTTCTAGCTCAGTGTTGGAAGATTTATGAGCCTTTCCTGTCACCAGTGAGGGCACAGCACAGTGACTGTAGTGCACAATGGTAGGCACTTGCACTTTCAGTGAAATGTTTTCCCCTCTTAAGATACAACTGAATGATTTTCTATACCCAGCTGTAATATATATCCATGTGTTTGCCTAGCTTACAAAGAATATATCTTCAAAGGAGGGGGGGTGTTTTTTTCCTCTCCTGTAAGATTCTGAGTCTTTCCTTTAATCCAGTCCCAAGGGATCATGCTCCATAGAAAATATGAAGCCAGCAGTTCTGCTAAGCAGAAATCTATGTACAGAGAGCACAGCATGCCCCTCTGCCTGCCTCGGTGACTGAGAACACAGTTTAGTCTTTGTCAAGGCTGGTCCTATCCCAGACATCAGACTCAGCGTGGTTCTCACTGGGTTCTCTCCAGTGAGTTCAGCACTAAGTTAAGCAGAAGGTAACCTGAAAAGGTGTTCTCTTTCCTATTCAAATATTGCACTTTGAGAATTTTTCTTTTTATTTTTTTACTTATTTTTTTAATCCTTTTGCATTTATTACAATGTGTTTTCTTTTGAATTTTTGTGATGCTCTGTAACTCAGGCTAGGCCTTACTATGTATACAAGGCTGCTCTCAAACTTTCAAGAATCTTCCTGCCTCCGCCTCCTGAATGTTCAGATTGTAACTATGAGTGAACATACCCATCCTACTTTGTACTTCATGTGTTTGTTTGTTTAGAGCAGGGCTATATATAGCTCAGGCTGGCCTTTATCTCACTTTGTAGCTAAAAATGGGGCTTCAGCTCCTCTCCTTCCTGCCTGCACTCCTCAGTGCTAGAATTACAAGCTTGTAGCACCATGCTCAGTTTATGTGGTACAAACTCAGGAGATTTTACATTCTATGAATTGTTACATCCTTAGCATATTTTTTTCTTTCTGAGACAGAATCTTGCTATGTAGCCCAGGCTAGTCTCAAATTAGTGAGCTTCCTACCTCAGCTTCCCAAATGCTAAGATTACAGACATGCACCATTTATTTAATACCTGCTCTGATGGAAGAGAAAATACTCCTGATATTTCAAGATAATAAAGGAACCTCAAATCATTTGCATGAGGACTTGACTTGTCAGAGTAAACATACAAGTAATGAAACACAGGCACTTCAGTTGAGAAAGATGTAACACCTACACTCTCAGGCATAGACACCCATTTTTCTGACCATCTTCTATCAGTCTTGACTCTGATCCATTACTGGAGGCAGCACCCTGATTTTATTCTGCTTTGTCTTCTCCTTTTCTGGGGATCCCCCTGAATAAACCTGGGGCCTGTATCCATGCTCACTGACAACATTTGCCCTGAACATCAAGAATGCCTTTGGACTACAGGTCACATATCATGTTTGTTTTTTTTTTTGTTGGTTTTTTTTTTGTTTTGTTTTTTGGTTTTTCGAGACAGGGTTTCTCTGTGTAGCCTTGGCTGTCCTGGAACTCACTCTGTAGACCAGGCTGGCCTCGAACTCAGAAATCCTCCTGCCTCTGCCTCCCAAGTGCTGGGATTAAAGGCGTGCGCCACCACCGCCCGGCTCACATATCCTGTTTGTAATAACATTTCTCAAAGTTGTCCAACAGTTTGACCTCACCCTGGGCTTAGGAGCAACCATTGGGGAAAACATGTAAGCTACAACGGAGCTAACAACACTTTCTAATCACCCCACCCTCCACCAAAGGACCTGGAAGCCATAAATCTGATGGTATCCTATGGCCTTGAAATGAGAAAACTGGACCCAGAGGAGACAGAGCCCCTCACCTGCTATCATGTGACAAGTGACACTAGGTTGAAGACAGGGACTCTCTAGCACTGTGCGTGCTTTTCATCACTTCTGTCAGAGACCTAGTGATTTCAAGAGGAAGAAAGGAAAACTGGAAGGATCAAATCCAAGCCCTTGGCAGATAGCCGCCTCTCGTTAAACTGATGTGTTCCTTCTTGCCTTTTTATAGCACTAATAGAGAAAGGTACAAAGGAAAATCTGGCTTGCGTTTACCAAAGCTATATCAGTTCTTGGAAATGTCTGATAGCCAAGCACTGTAGGCAGAAGCAGGAGGATCTCAAGTTCAAGAGCAGCCTAGTTTACATAGTATAATTCCTGGCCATCCAGGGCCACATAACAAGATGCCATATTAAAAAAAGAAAGAAAGAAAAAGAAATCACACATATACACATACAACATGAGAACTTTAGGGACTTAGAAAATAATGTCAGTATAAGAATAAGTGACCATGGAGTATTCAACATCAAACAGAACATCTACATCACACCCTCTCCCTAAGACTCCTACCCCATTAGAGAAAAGGGGGCAGAAAAATAGTAAAAACCAGAGGCTGGGGATGACGAGATGAGACAGTATCTTGTGAGCATGGCAGAAGCACTGCACGCATGACCTCACAGAAGCTGTGCTTGGCTACACAAGACCCCCACAAGATTGAGCGCCCATCAACATTCTAGTCTAGACCAGGAAGAGATTCATAGAAAGTAGATGGGTTCCTGGAGAGAGAGTCAATTTTCTTCAAGAGTATGGCTACTGGTAGGCCTATCACACTCCAGGATGTGTTCTACACCCAGAAGTGTATCAACAGCACAATAATATGGATCATTAAATTACTGTTTAATGGCATGAAGTTGGGGGGTATGTAGGGAGATAATTTCTGGGAATTGAACACAGGCCCTGATGTTTGCAAGGCAAGCACTCTACCAACATCACCCAACCATTGAATTGATAGAATTAGGGACATTGTTGTAAACATCATTCTGAGGACACCATCTAAAGCATTTTATTTAATCCTCACAATTAGATAGATAGACAGACAGACAGACAGACAGACAGACAGATAGATGTTTTATATATTATAAAATAATATAATATTATTTGTGTGTGTGTGTGTGTGTGTGTGTGTGTGTGTGTGTGTGTGTGTGTGTGTACTGCCTCACTTCAGATGAAATAATGAAGCTGAGCCAGGTTGGGTCATTCACTAGTCTCTGATGGAGCTCGTCTTTGCATACAGGCCACCTGGTTCAGAGCATACATTTGTTTCTACTACACTGCAGCCAGAGGTAAAATAACAGGTTGAGTGATTGCCCCAGAGACAACCCTGACCGTGCCAACCCAGTTTTCAGATTAAGGAGATCTCACTGGGCCTCCCTACTTTTCCACCTGATAGGTACTTCTGAAAAGTGTTTTCCCACTGCCTGTCACTATCTCCTTCAAAACCGGTGGTTAAAAAGAAGAGTCGATATTTGTCACATCACTTTTTTGAAAAATAAAAGCTAGGATGGGTGTGGATGTCTGTGATTCCGGAACCTAGGACATGGAGGAAGGCTAATGAAGAGTCCAGGGTCATCACTAGCTATAAAAGCTGAGGCTGACCTGAGCTACGGGAGATCTCATTTCAAAAAGAAACCAAAATGAATAAGCGAGAAGAGGAAAAATTGGCCACATGCAAGCTGGACCCTCCACATCACCTTCATAGCCTTCCCAAGTCAATAGCATCTATGATCTGTGTCCTCAAGAGCCCATTTCAACACTAGCCCAACAGCCGCTTAGCTGAACATAGCAAGCTTGGTATAAAAACCAAACCTACCTAGCAATGAAGTATATAAATATGAAAAACCTTGAAGACAACATTCTGTGTACCTATTAATTCTTTCCAAGCCCCCAATAGAGAAGGGAATTATGTCAAACCTCCTGACTCCACCCTCCTCCCCACCTCACCTTCGTTGGACAAAGAAAGCAACTCAGTCTCCTACCAAAAAAAAAAAAAAAAACCACACCTCTACTTTCTTCTCCAGGCCCACATGCATAGTTTCAACAGGGCCAAATCATATTAACTAACAGTAGCCAGTCTCTTTTAGATCTGGGATGAAAGGCAAGAGGCCACTAAGAGTGTACCACTATTAATATTATTATTATTATAATTATATTTTATGGCCCTTCTCCTAACCTCTACTGCTCAACCCCGGTTAATTTCTCCATTATAAAAAGAGGTACTTTTATTGGATCGAGTGTTAGGTGATTAGTTTGGTTGAGTTTTACCAGCCTAGACATAATTAAGGACAGCAAGTCTCCACGTGGCGTCTGGAACTCTGTCATAACTCAGGTGTGAGGCAAGCAAGCAATGGGAAGGAAAACAACCATTCTCTGGCTGCTATCAGAAGGCCAACATACTCTCCCTCAATCCTGGATGAGGTTTTTCTTTCTTTCTCTATTCTCTCTGCAGAGCTCAGGATTGAATTCCAGGACCTGTTGGTACTTGGCAAGTGCTATACGACTGAACTGAATCTATCCTGTCATCTGCTTTTACTACTTTTATTTTGATGAATTACCCAGGCTGGCCCTGAATATGCCCTATATTCCAGGTGGCCTTGAACTGTGACCCTTCTGCCTCAGCCTCCCAAAGAGATGAAGTGACACATACACAGAGACACACACACACAAAGGATCTTGCTGTGTAGCCCTGGTTGTCCAGGAGTTCAGTCCTCTACCAAAAGCAAACATACCCCTGCTTTCTTCTTCAGGCCCATATGCATAATTTCAACAGGCTCACTACATAAAACAGGTTGGCCCCAAACTCAAAAAAATCTACCAACCTCTACCTCCCAAGAGCTGGGACGACAGCCACGTGCCACCACTCCTCAGCCCAAAAAGGGATTTTAAAGCCAGACTTTCCATGTGAGTGATTATCCTGGGCTCCTAAAAATTGCTGACGACCAGCAATCGATCAAGTCCAAGCATAACCCTCCTCTGCCACAAACGTGCCCTGAGAGATTCACAGCCCTGAGCCCCGTGCTTAGTTGTCAATCCAGCCTTGACCTTTGCCTACTGTGAGATGTTGGGCAAGTACCAACCTCTTGGGAGAGAGGGTTAAACAGTGATGTTGCCTTATGAGAGAGAAACTGAACAACGGTCACTCAGCAGAAAGAGTCATTGGAAAGGCGCCTAAGTAAAATAACTCAAAGGCCAAGGATGTAAGGCTCCAAATCCTTCCTGTCATTGGTTTTTAAAAATCTCACTATGTTTCTCAGGCTGGCCTTGAACTCGTGGTCCTACCTCAACCTCCCTTGTGCTGGGACTATAGGTGTGTACAACAACCATGCCCAACTTGGCTTCTTTTTCTGTCTGAGGATCAGCCTCTTGTAGCACAGGGTAGAAGGTAGTCACACCGCGCTGGAAATGAAACTTGAGTTAACTTAACTTCTCTGAGACTCTGTGTGTGCTCCTGTGTAAATCTGGGTGATAATCAGTGCATTGCAGGACAGTCTGGAGGGTAGAGTGAGAACTTATGTCTATGCAGAGCACACACCAAGTCCTCAGTGCTCAGGGTGGTCACGTGCCTAACACAGAGATGGGTCCACAAGTAGCTTATTAACATTAATTTCCTGATACAGTAAAATATTAGGTTTCCAGGCTCATGGTCACCCCACACATAAGTGGTAAAATTATTCAACAAACTCCTGTGTGCACACATGTGTAATCGCAGCATTTAGGAAGCTGAGACAGAAGGGTCATGAATTAGTGGTCAGTTTGGGCTATGTAACAAGGCTCTGTCTCAAAGCAGTGGTGTGGTAAGATGCTCGGCAGGAAAGCGTTTGCTACCAACTTTAACGACATGAATTCATATGTTCAAATCCATGTGGAAGGACAGCAAATTGTCCTCTGGCCAACCACATGTGGCATGGCACACACACACATTATATATATATATATATATATATAAATAAATGTTGCATTGTGCTAGGTGCTGAAAGACCCTGAAGTTTTCTGTTCAAATAATATTACATCTTGTCTAGAAATATAAATCAGTGATACAGTGCTTGCTTCAAATGGATAAAATCCTGGGTGCTATCCCCTAGTACCACAAGAACCAACCAAACCACAAACACTCTATCTCCTCTGGTACCCAGAAGTCACAGAAGACTCGCTTGCTTAGTTGGAGGGTGAAAGCATTAAAGGTTCCTCTGTTGTGCAAATCCTAACAAAGAATGTTAAGACGAAGCCTTTACACATCATCGGATCTTTAGCTCAAGAGTTCATCAGCTCAGACTTAGCATGGAGTAGGATGTGGAGAGAGAAGGAACAAGTGACACCAGCCCAGAGCACAGGGTTCTACTGGCAGCAAGGTTCTGCAGCTAAACGAAAATGAGACCAGCAGCTCATTGTCATTGACAACTGCCCAAAACAGAGCAGGAGGGGACTGAAGAAGACAGAAGTGAGTGGGAGGCAAACCTCACATTTACTTCTTCATGTATAGGAACATAAGTGTACAAATTCCACAGCAGTCAGGCAGGCTTCCAGGAACAACCTCCGATTTGATCTCACCTCCCACCATGCTTGAGAGAGGGTCTTTTCATTGTTCACCAGTGTGAATGCAGTCTGAAAGCTCTCAGCAGTTCTCCTGACTCTGCCTCTTTCATGGGGATGTAGCTCAGTAATAGAGTGTTTGCTTAGAGTGGGCAAGGAGGGTCTTGAGTTCAAGGCCAGCCTGGAATACATAGTGAAATTCTATTTAGCATTTGTTTGCTGTAGTAGTTCTGGTATTTCTGGTGCATACTATGGTACCCAGTTTTAGTGGATTCTGGGGATTCAAACTCAAGTTCTCGTGCTTTTATGCACTGAGCTGACTCTGTCACCTGAAACTCATACCTTTAAGAGCACCACATCAGGCTATTAGTACTTTGTTATCCTGCAACCTGCAAGAAAGAACTATATTTCTTAAAGTGAAGAACTGAAAATCACTTCACTCTTGAATCCTCTTGCTCTCTCCTTTTCTCTCTCTCTTCTTCTGGACAAGGTCTTGTGTAGCACAGACTGGCCTCAAACTTCCTATGTAGCCAAATCATGACCTTGAACTTTTGATTCTTCTGCTTCCCACTTCCAGCTCCCAACTTCCAAGTGTTGATTATAGGCTCACATCAGTCATGCTTGATTTCTGCAGTGCTGGACGATCCCAGGGACTCATGCTAAGCAAACGCTCTACCCTCTGAGTCTCAGCCTCACAGCAGCCCCATTTGATGGTAGCATGAGACGTTTTGGTGAGGATTTCTGCACAGTAGCAAAGAAGCTCAATGATCCTTGGAAGCTAATCTCCAGTGAGGTAAAAGATTGTTTCCCCCTCATCTGCATGGCTTCCTATGAGCTATGACTGACTGCCATCTATTTCCTGTCATCCCCCAAGACTCCTTAAAGTCCCGTTCAGAGGTACCAGCCAATCATTGGCCACATAATGCCCTGCCTGTGCTACAGTTACACGCAGGGTGGTATCCAACATCAAGCTGGAGCCATGGTAATTACAGGACAAAAAGGTTGGGCTGGAAGAGTACATGGACCTCTCTATTAGACATTCCATATTTTGTGTGGACAGTTTGATCCTTTAAGCTCTGAAAACACCCAGAGGGCAAACTGTCAGCACCCTGCACAAGAATTTTGCCCTCAACAAAATGATCTTCAAGTTCCTAAATGGTTTCATATTGGTTTTAGGTCTCTGTATACATATTTCTCTTTGGTCATCCCCTGACATCTTAAATGCATTTATTTGTTGATAGGATTTGCCCTCTCTGGCCAAGAGCCACTGATTAACATCTAGTCTACAAACTATGTAGAAATGTAATCCTTAACAAAATGGGACAAGTTTCCTGCAAGCCAACACATTGTATTGATTTGTAAGCTTCAGTCCAACTTGGACATCCATTCTTGACAAGTTACAGCTGTCTTTCCCTGGCCAAAATTCATGTGCAAACTTTGGGATAGACTAGATGTCTCCTCCTTTTTGGTAGAGCTGCATATGTGTGTGGAGTGTGTCTGCATGCACAGGATGGGTGAATGGAAGCCAAAGCCAATATCTGGGTAACTTCCTAAACCACTCTCCACCTTAGTTTTTCAGACAAGTGTCTCTCGGTGAACCCGGAGCAAGACCCAGGGATCCTCCTGTCTCAGCCTCCCTTGTGCTGGGATTACAGATATGTGCCACTATGCCTAGCTTCTTATTTGTTTTGGTTGGTTGGTTTTGTTTTGTTTTTCCAAGAGACAGGTTCTCTCTGTGTAGTCTTAGAACTCACTCTCTAGACCAGGCTGGCCTTGAACTCACAGAGATCCATCTGCCTATCCCCCCAGAGTGCTGGAACTAAAGGCATACACCACACCACTCCTGGCTTTTTTTACTTGGTTGCTGAAGATCCTAACTCAGACCCATCTGAGCCATCTCTCTAGCCCTGGTTACTTTTTTTCCATACCCTCAGTAGACTGGGACTGAGGATGAAGTTCAGTTTGTGGAGAGCTTGCCAGAATGCAAGAAACCCCTAGAACCACATAAACTAGGCCTGAAGGCTCACACCTATAATCCTTCCACTTAGGAGACAGAGATGGGAGGACCAAACATTCAAGACCACCAGCTACTCTATACATTGGAGGGTAGCATGGCCCACATGAGATTCTGTCCAAAACGCAAAACAAGAAAAAGCCAATGGCTGATGGGGGAAGCGCCTTTCCATCCCAGTGGCAGTTCTTGACAAGACTGAGGCAGCCCTCAGCTCACTGGTCCTAAGAGACAGCAAGGACACTAGTTCCCTTAGTGATGCCTTTATCTAGATCCTGACATCTTTCTCAGCTGTCAGCTAGCTTGGGGTTTCCCTGAAGTTCATGATTCACACCACTGTGGACTTTTCTGTTGTTTTATTGTTTAGAGCTGAGCTATACCAATACTCCCACAATCTAGGGCAGTCCCCTGAGGACAAGACTTTCTGTGTCCTTGAGTAACTCAGATACATCCCCAGAGCTTCAGTCTCCCAGACGGTAGCAGAGAGAGGGAGTGGGCCAACAGTACACCTTAGAGAACTGAGCGGATGGAAAGAGTGGATTGGTGTGCACCTCATTTTTTTTCCCTCCTCTCCTTTCACCTTTGCTCAGCCAGCTGGCTCTAAGGGCAGACATTCCGCCAGCGCTCTTCTATCTGGGGTAACGGAAAGCAGAGACACCTTATCCCTAAACTTCACCTTAGCCACGGCTGTAGTTTAAAACCTCCACGCTCCCTTAGAGCTTCGGGTGATCAGGAAAGCGGGTCACATGGAAGCTATGGCCTTTAAAACCAACATTACCATCTGCTGGGCCCAGGCCTTGGTGGCACACTCCATTAGTCCCAGCCCGGTCTACAGAGCGAGTTCAGGTCAGGGATACACAGAGAAACATTGTCTTGAAAAACCAAAGGAAGGGGGAAAATATCCTTACCTTCTGTGGATATGCTTGGAAGCAGGGAAATGGTCCAGCTCTGGAATCCAGGAGGCAAAGCTAAGTATGCAGAGGGCCTGTGTGACACACAAACTGGGTCACGGGCCTCTGGTAGAGCAGAGGGTATGGTGTGCTAGGTGGGGCAGCAACAACAGGAAGGACGCTCCCAACCCCATCTCTCCAGTCACTAAGTCTAAGGAGCAGCTCTGGACCCCCATCCAATTATAGAGGCAAGGACCTCCATTTTGCCCTCTCTGCAAAGTCAGGGAGGAGCATTCAGATTTGCTGAAGCAACAAGCCAGAGGCCCAATTTGATTGTTCCCAGGCGCATATTGTTATCCAACAAGATGGAAACCCCTGAAGGGAAGGCTGACATCACATGAGTTGAATTGGATGCTTATAGTTAGTGTTCATTAGCATCCATTATTAAAAGCTGAACAGAATCCTTTTGTTTTTCTCCCTAGGCCCCCTCCTTCCTTCTATGGCTGTCTTTCACCAGTGCTGGGGATGGAGCCCAGGGCCTTGTAGATGCCAGATAAATGTCCTTACATCTGCAGCCGGAACCCTGGCTCTTACCTGCTCCTCACCTGCTCTAGTCTTTGAAGTTGCATCCAGTGAAAACCCTCTTATGTAATGGCTCAGTCAGTAAAGTGCTGTTTTGCAAGCCTGATGACCTCAGTTCAATTCCCAGCACTCACTGAAAAGCTGGGCCTGGCTGCATGCCTGAAACCTCAAAGCCGAGGAGGCAGGAACAGGAGGATTCCTGGGGCTTGCTGGCGAGTTAGTTTAGCCCCGTTGGCAATCTCAAGGTTCCATGATAGACCCTGTCTCAAAAAATAAGGAAGGAAGAAATGATTGAAGTAGACACATAACATTGACCTCTGCCCTCTACAAGTAGTCACACACATGTACATACAAACACACAAACCCTTCCAGTTGAGTAAAATCTTACCATGCAAATGTCTCTATTACATTTGTACACTCTTTTTTTTTCTGAGGATGGAACTCGGGGCCTCATGCCTGCTAAGGAACCTCTCTATCACTTAGCTACTCCAAGCACTAACCACCACTGCAATTTTTATTTTAAGACAGGGACTCAAGCATTAGACAGAGGTTGGTGACCCAAGTGGAAGAGTTAGGGGAAGGACTGAAGGAACTGAAGGGAATGGCGACCCCACAGGAAGACCAACAGTATCAAATAACCTGGACCCCTGGGAGCTTGCAAAGACTGAGTCATCAACCAAAGAACCCCTGCCCCCACATATGTAGCAGAGGTCTACCTTGTCTGGCCTCAGTGAGAGAGGATGAGCCTAATCTGTAAAGACTTGATGCCCCAGGGTCAGGGATACAGGGAGGGGAGGGAGAACTCTAGGCAGGGTAACTGGGAGGGGGCATTTAGGATGTAAATAAATTAAATAATTAATGAGTTTTAAAAAGCAACAATAACCAAAAAAAAAAAAAAAACGGGGGGGGGTTTCTCAAAACCTTGCTGAGGCTAGCCCTGATCTCTTCCTAGGAATCCTTGTGTCTCTGCCTGGCCCTGAGGTTATAGACACGTACACACTGGCATGCCAGCTTTAGATGTGGTTGCTGGGATCTGAACTCAGATCCTTCTTCTTGTGTCGCAAGCACTTTACCAGAGGACCCATCCTTATAGTCTCTACCTGCATGTCTTCTGTATGCATGCCCATGTATGTGTTTGTTGTGTAACTACACATGACCATGTGGAGGCTGGAGGATGATCTCAGATGTCATTCTTCAGGCACAGTTCACGTTGTTTTTAAGTAGGATCTATCATTGGCCTGATCTCACCAAGGAGGCTGCCCTTCACTGGCCAGCCAGTTCCCCTCTGGAGCTACATTACCAGCACACACCACCTCAATCAGCTTATTTACCTTGGTTCTGGGGATCAAACTCAGGAGGACTTCATGTACTTTACCTACAAAACCATCATCTCCCCAGCCTGGAAACCATTGTACTTAGTGGGTAAACTCAATGTCTCCTCTGAGAAAGGTACCCATTTGTGTTCAGAGAGGTAGAACACTGGCATTTGTGTGTTTAACAAAACACAAGGAACGAGTGTTATAAGCCCAGGCACTGAACTGTGAGCAGGCTTCAATGGCTGTCAGTCTCCTGATGCCATCAACACAATTGCTGGACCAGACTCTTGACTCCACAGCCTACAGCTCTGAAGCCTTACTCTTAGCAGGTGTGAGCCACTGGACAAATTATTTGCTTTTTTTCTGGAATATTCTTTATTCATAATAGAAACAAGAGCTTTATAGAGTTTTTGTGAAAGAAATCAAGTGAGAAAATCCACTCAAGGAATCAACTACCATTTGCAGTTCCTGAGATGTCTTGGTGGAAGGTCAGCTACAGTTTGCCAATGGTTCATCGTGATGCCAGTTCTGCGTTCCACATGGGACCAGTCTCATATACATACTCGCCCGGTTAGACCCTTCCATTGTCTTCTCTGAGAAACCTAAGGTTCTAAGAAATGAACTGAACAAATTATCTGTGTTCCTGTCCTTTAAACAAGATTTTAGATTATCTCTCTCTCTCTGTGTGTGTGTGTGTGTGTGTGTGTGTGTGTGTGTGTGTGTGTGTGTATGTGTTGGTGCACACTTCCCATAGTGCAGGTATGAAGATCAGAGGATACCTTATGGGAATAAACAGAGGTCCTGAGGTATTTGAAAGTTAATCCTATCACTTGCCTATTGATGACTTACAAGGGAATCTAATGCCCTCGACTTATCTTTAAGGGCACCAAGAATGCCTAAGGAGTACATATATGCATGCAGACAAAACAGGCATAGGCGTAAAACAAAACAAAACAGAACCTACTTCCTCAGCTGCAGCAAAGAAGCCCTGAAGATGTCCCTTGTGGTGAACAGTGCTCTCAGCTTTCAGATTTACGACATGTTGGTCAGCTTACAGGGCTTTTGTGTGATGACCCTTTCCAGTTGAAATGGAGTTTTAGTGACCCTCAAATAACAACTGCTAGGAGGATCCTTGTGAATCCTAGGCCAGCCTGGGCTACAAGGCCAGCCTGGGCTACAGAGTGAGGTTTTGTCTTAAAGATAAAAGGAAGCTCAGGTTATACTTAAGCTCTGCCCATCCCCATCCCCAGGAAACAACTTATTCACAGTGGCACTTAAGGTCAACTGTCCTGAAGACTGCCCACCTGTGGGCACAGGTAATTACTATTTCTGCTCCATTTTTAAAATGTTTTAGGTACACGAAAGATGTAGCTCAGCAGTGAGGTGCTGGCTTAGCGTGAAAGAGGACTTGAGTACAAGCCCCGACAATAAATAGTGTTTGGGGACTTTACAAATGTAGTTCATAAGTCTTAGCCAATTTTATCATCAGGGATGGGGGAGGGGGAAAGGGGGATGGAGAAACAAGAGAACAAAACTTTCTTTTTTTTTCTGTTAGCTTCTTGTGCCCACAGGGCTTCCTTCCCACCTTCACCACCCCCAGGTAACCCAGATAAGCTTGTTTCTTTGTGGCACTGTCTCTGCAGCTACATCACCCTGAGACCAAGCCACAGAATCAGGTCCCCTTTCAGGATCCAGTGGCTTCATGTCCTTACTCATTACCCTGAGCTATAAAACCCACATCCCAAAGCTGCTTCCTTGATAACACAATGTCCCTTTCAGGTGTTGACACAACCTTTAGGCCCTTGCTGGGGACCAGGCCCCTCCCACAACAGCAGTGAGATGGCTGTTTCCTAGGGCATGGCTTTTGCTCAGCTCCAGGCCTATGGGTCAACAGGATGGGTGGGGTGAGGGGGCCCATTCTCCAAATCCCCTCTCCAATGCTCAGCCTGACAAACCGTGCACACAGACATGACAGGGGATTGTAAAAATGCACCACAGACAATGTAGCTAATGTACCAGGGTCCCCTGCAAAGGAGCCAAGGGCAAGTCAGGAAGGAATGTGACCAAGGCACCCGGAAAGGAGCCGCTTTTGTGAACACTGGTTTACTTCCTCTGTTTATCCCCTTCTCCAATGGGAAAGAGAGGGAGACCAGGGGAAAGAAAGGTTGGATGCTGGCTATACTCCACTCAGGCAGGGTTTCTTTACAGGATGGATGAGCCAGGCATCCCAAATCAGCAGGACGAGTAAGTCCCCTGTATTCAGCTCTAGAGGGGCCTGGATACAGTTCAGAAAGAGTAGAGAATCCAAAGTCAGAGATGCTGACTCCTGTGTGCATCTGCTAGTCAGGAAACACCCGTAAATTTATGTTCAGTAGGGTAGCATAGGGCAGCACTGAGGTGGGGAGCCACCAGACTTTCAGGAATCTTCTGGATCCTGTCACTCCAGGATTCTCAAATGCCACTTCCCTAATAAAGAATTCTCAAAATAGCAATGGTTTGAAGATGTAGCTTAGTTGGCACAGTGATCTCTCGATCTCTCTCTCTCTCTTTTTTTTTTTTTTTTTTAGTTTTTAGTTTTTCAAGACAGGGTTTCTCTGTGTAGCCCTGGCTATCCTGGAACTCGCTCTGTAGACCAGGCTGGCCTCGAACTCAGAAATCCGCCTGCCTCAGCTGCCCAAGTGCTGGAATCAAAGGTGTGCGCCACCACTGCCAAGCTGGCACAGTGATCTCTTAGCTTGCAGAAAGCCCTAAGTGCAGTACGGAGCACCACATAAACCAAGTGTAGTGACATACGCCTGTAATGGCAGTGCCTGAGAAGCAGAGACAGGAGGATCAGAAATTTAGTCATCCTCGCCTACATAAGGAATTCCTGAACATCCTGGGCTACAGAGACCCTCGACAGAGAGAAGGCAGGGGAAGAGGAAAGGAAGGAAGGAGAGGGAGAGAGAGAGAGAGAGAGAGAGACAGAAGGAGAGACACAGAACCAGAGACAGAGAGAAAGACAGAGACACACACACACAGAGAGAGAGAGAGAGAGAGAGAGAGGCAGACAAAGAGAGACAGAGCGCAAAGTACTTAAAAGAATATTCTTTAAAAAAAACATTTGTATGTGTGTGTATATGTATGTGTGCACACATGCAAGCACAGGCATACTTGTGTGTACAGGTATGTGACATACTAAAGCCAACCTCAGGGTCTCCACCTCCCTAGCACTGGGATACCCACCTCACGCCACACCTCCAGGCTTTTGTGGGGCTGAGGTCAAACTAAATCTTCAAGTTTACACAGCACACAGCTTACCGACTGAGCTCTCTCTCTCTCTCCAGTCCCCTAAATGATCACCTTTAAAAGCTGGAGGATAAATAGTGATGTCTGAAGGCAGGCTCTAAATAGCCCCAGTTCTACCCGAAGGACTAACCCAGGGGCCCAGCCATGAACTCACCACAGTTTATGCAGCTCATTTTAAAGGGGAATAACAAGATTAATGTCACAAAGTAAGAATGACGTCACTAGCCTCTTAGTTTCTCTATTTCCTGGTATTGTTTTCTTTTGTCTTTTTTTTTTCAGATTGTTTTGAGACTGTCTTACACAGTAACTGAGGCTGATCTCTAACTACAAACAATCCACCTGCCTCAGCCTTCCTAAGTGCTAAGATTACAGGTATAAACTACCATGCCTGGTTTATCTTCTCTTAACATCTATTTTTTTCAAAGACAGTTTTGAGCAGTACAAGCCTTTAATCCCAGCACTTAGGAGGCAGAAACAGGTGAAGTTCTGTGAGTTCGAGACTAGCCTGGTCTACAAAGTGAGTTCCAGGACAGCCAGGGCTACACAGAGAAACCCTGACTCAAAGCAAAACATAAAAAGTAAACAAATATATAAATAAGGTTTTATTTAGTATGTGTGTGAATGTGTATGTACGAGTACGTGTGTGTGTGTGTGTATGTGCAAGCACACGCAGCCACATGACACGGCCCACATGCAGAGATTGGAAGACAACCTGTGGAAGTCAGTTCTTTTTTCATGGTTCCTTTCACTGTGTGGATTCACGGGATCAACCCCACTCGAGACCCCGCACACGTCATCAGACTTAGTAACAAGCATCTTTATGTAAACAAAATTCAACCTAGATACCCAATAGGTATTTATTGAATTCAGGACAACTTTTTTGTTTTTGATTTCCTTTTATTGTTGTTTTTGTTTGGTTTGTTTTTGGAGGGCTGCCTGAGAACTCACCTGGTGTCTAGGCAGGCCTCTAACTGAAGGCAACACGCCTGCCTCTGCCTCCCCGGTGCTGTGAGTGGAGGCACAAACCAGCACAATTATCTTAAAAAGTGCTTACATCCACTGATATTTACTCCGTGAATTGGATTTTTCCCTTTGAAATGTTTTACAGAACTAACCCAAGTCAGGTGTGTTGACTCATAACTGTCAGTCCAGCACAAGGGGGGGATGAGTCAGGAGGATTGCCTAGAGTTTGAAACCAGCCTAGGCTCCACAATGAGTACCAGGTCAAAAATGTGAGACCCCGTTAAGAAAACCACCTAAACTAAATAATTGTCTCTTCTCCTCTTCTCCCAAGCTCCATATTGTGTCTCAAATATTCCTCTGTGGCTAAGCTGATACAGTTTTGAAAAATGAGATCAAACAGATTGAAAATTGACCAAGGATACAATTTACTCAAAAGCACTTCAGCAGTGTCTCAGGTCTCATCCTGTTTTTCCAGATTGAACCTTTACCAACATTGTTGTTCTTCTGTTCTCTCTCTCTCCTCTCTCTCTCTCTCTCTCTCTCTCTCTCTCTCTCTCTCTCTCTCTCTCTCTCTCTCTCTTTCCTTTCTAAAAAAGCCAAAAAAACAAAACCTACCAGAGCCACATTCCAAAGGAAACTTGAACCACTACCCTCTCCCTCTACAGATCTTTTACAAAGCTTTTGCATCGTCTTCTAGAAACAGCTTTGAAAATTAAATCGAAGTCTGCCATGATGATGACAAAGCCAAGCTCCGGCTGTCTGGCCTTGGGACTTTTTTTTCCTGTCGTTCCCCCCCCCACCCCCTCCCCTTTACCCCTTCTCACTCTAGGAATGTCAAGAATTTGAATTCCTTGTTCTTAAGGTGAAAGGGCATTAACACAAATGGTCTTAGGAACAGAAGCAGGGACTCCTGAGAGGTGGAACCAACCAACCTGATGGTAAAATCCCCCAGGTTCAAAACGACCCTCTTTCCTAGGTGCTTCCTAAGACCCTGCTTCCTAGGTACTGTTAGAGAACAGTATCGGGACTGTTGGTCATCAATCAGGAGCCAGCAAGCTCTCCACTGCATGTCACTCCTCTTACTTTTTTATTTCAACATTCAACTTTAGACTTAAAATATTTGCTAAGAAAGCAGAGGCGGTTAACAGACTCATAACTGTGTGCTAGAGTTACATGTTCTGTCAGAGGGCAAAGGGAGTATACAGCAGGTTTCAAACAGGTTACTTCGTGTTGTGCAGACATCCCAGTCACCCCTTCACTGTGGTTCGATTCAACAGTAACAAAGCAAGACAGAAATGAACTGAGAAGCACCCGACTGGCTTGCTGTGTCCCTGACTGTAGTTACACCTGGAAATCTCAGCTGGGGATTGCCCATTCTTCCTTTATGATTGTCCCGGGAGATACCCAAGAACTGCACACATCTCACAGGAGGACCCAGCTATTCTCCTGGTGAATAACTACCATATTGGCTTTGGGATGTTTAAAAAGAAAACAACTCTGAAATTAGCTAGTGCTACCAAATTCTATAAGAGCTTGGCCATCACTTTGATACAATATTACTTTGTTGTTTTAAAATATTTTAACTTTATTATTATTTTTATAGTATTATTCCAACAGACTGTTTAAAGGCAGTGATCACTAATACAGAACACACAGGGCTAACAGACAGCCAGGTGGCTCTCAGGACCAGGCCTGTCAGTGGCCAGGTCGCTGACATGCGCGTTGGTAGCTGGTATGCTGCTACCTTCATAGCTTAGGCTGCAAGAGAAGTGACGAAAAAGACAGGTACCGCTGGGCCCATAGAAGCTATTTAATAAATACCATCAAAAAATAATAATAAAAGGAAAAATAAACCCTCCAGAGTACATCCACCTTAAGTCAACTGAAAGCAAGCTAGTTTATTCAACCAAAAATCCAGAGAGAAGAAAAAAAAAATTAAAACCAAAAAAAAAAAAGCAGTTCCTAACACTAGCAGTAAATAAATTTATACAACAATTCAGTCTGTATAATATGATGAAATAAATCTACATCTTTTCTTATTTTGGTGCTTCTGAATTATACATACAAACAACAATTACAGGAACTGATTCACAGAGCATGTAGGCCTAGACATGACATTCTCAAGTCCTCAGTTGGTAGGATTACACACCAATTGCCCAGATCTGAAATTTCTTTTGCAGAGGCTCACAGCCTGGAACAAATGATTTGCCTACAACCTTTTTTTTTTTTCTTGGATTTTTCTTTCTTTTCTTTTTTTTTTTTTAATTTCTTTTTTTTCTCCCCCCCCTCCTTTTTTTTTCTTTTTCTTTTCTTTTTTTAAATACATCAAACAACTGAAGGGAAACAAAACTGACAGTGTGCCCATTTGGACATCAGACTTAGTTTCTTCTGTATCTCCATACTTTAATCTCCCTATACTCCTTAAAATTCTTGGCGTCCTTCATGCCTTTCTTACAGCTATCCAGGTACAATAAAGTCTTCCTCAAATGTACAGTATTTCTTACAATATAAGTTATATGCAATGTTCAGCAATATTTTTTTTTCACAGCACTAGAGACCCTGTTAAATAGGGAATATGAGTCTGAATGGCTTATTCACAGATGGGATCCGGATTCAGTGGTTGGAACGCAGACACCACCAGGAGCTCCTTGGAAAAAGAAGCGAACATTTTGCTTTCTGCCTTCAAAAACACAGATTTGTCGCTTGCTTTCGGGCTTCATGATACTGCTCCTGCGAAAACGCAAGTGGAAGGGGTCGGAGGAACTCGGAAACTCCTCGCGCAAGTGGAGCAGGGCTCTGCCTCTCTAACCCATGGCGGTGACCATGCTGGATGGGTGGTGAGGTCCAAAGGAGAGGCCGGAGGGCGGGTGCATGGGCGTCGGTGTGGTCAGCATATGGCTGGAGTGGCTGAAAGGAGAGATGTGGCTCAGGGACGACATGTGTCTGGAGAGAGCGGCCGGGTTGAAGGAGCTGCTCTTGGGGAAGTCCTCCAGGGCATCATGGACCTTTTTGCACTTTTTCGATTTGCTAGACATCTTCCGGTTTCGGGTCTGGATGCCTTCCTTCTTCATAGTCAGGGGTCTGTTAATCTAAACAAAGATCAATTTTTTTTTTTTTTTTACTTTTTTGCTGCCTTTGAAATGATAAAAGCTTTTACACAGTAGCACAGGCCCTGTTCCAGGGTGACCCAGGCCGGGGATGTGTTTCTGTGTTGGTTGTCTCTTCTTCCTACTCGCTCCTTTCTACTTTCCAGAGACCCAGGTACTACAGGGCTTGGAACACAGGGCTTCTGATTCCGCAGCCATTGCTTTCAAAGCCCAGGTCACAAGCACAATTCAGCTAAGCTCATCAACATCTGATCATCAACATCTGGTCAGGAGAAGTTCGAGACCCACCTACAACGGAGTATATGTCTGACGACTAAAATACAAAAACCCTGTCTTACTTCCTTAAGATTTCCCTATATTTCATGAGAAGATTGGGGATCGCCAGACACCATTTTGCTTACTTATATGATGAATCTTCTCTGGGACTTGCCACACAAGAGCAGGAAGGAGTGAAGCCTCCTGTGTTGAAATCTACCCTTCTGGGAAACTAGGTCTCTTGTGCCTCCCTGCTAGGTCTGGCTGTGGCTCTTCTACCTGGCTTTTTCATAGGATGATGTTCTGGAAACTCTTCCCTTGGAAATGAATGTGTTCTGAGACTTTTGGAGAGAGAGGGTTCTAAGGATGGAAGCCAGGGCCTAACCCGATAGGAGCTACATCCACAGCCCTGGAGCCTGGGCTAAAGCAATATGCTCTTCCAAAGGGTAACCCTGTGCCCACATCACCCAACATACCCACAGTGCTTGAAAAATGTTGCTTTCCCCTTCCCCGTTTCTTCACGAGCAACTAAAACCAACCGAACAACAAGGATTTAATAACAGCCAACAGGACCCAAAGTCCTTTGATGGCTTGTGAAGACACTCATGGCCACAAGTAAAAACTGTGAATGCATCAGATAAAGATGCAAAACCCTACCCTGGAGATTTGTAGGACATGCTAGCATATACCTAGAATGCTGAGACAGGAAGATTACTAGTTCTAGGCTAGCATGGGCTACTAGCAAGACTCTCACTGAAGGAGAGGGGAAGGAGAGAAAGAGAGAGGGAGGGGGAGGGGGGAGGGAGGGAGAGAGAGAAGGGGGAGGGAGGGAGAGGGGGAGGGAAGGAAGGAGGGAGGGAGGGGGGGGAGTACTAGGCTTTGATAGCCAAACATCCTTTTGGTTCCTAAGTGTCCTTTACTTTGGGGACCCAGCATCAAGTATGGGACTTTACAAAACTAATAGAGGCCTCTCTTCATGAAGAGCTAAGCAAGTGAATGTTACCAGCACGCATCTGCCGCAAAGAATCAACTGCATGTCTGGCTGTGGTTTCAGGGATGCAACCAAGAATCTTGACGGGAGGCAGCCAATGCTGCCTGCCATCCCAGTGTAAACAGTCCCATTGTCCAGGATCCTCAGATATGGATAAAAAGACTGCCTGGGATCCAGTAGCCAGACCTCTTCTTCTGAGGCTTAATATGACAGGTGAGGAAGAAAAGATCCAACTAGCCCAGAAGGACCAAGTCTCTAGGTACGTTAAACACATGACTTCCTAGTGCAGGCAGAGGTTACCAGAGAGGGCTACAGAGCCCTACACTGGAGCCTCAGACCTTATTTGCTCCTGTGACAGGAAGACTGGGTGAGGAGAAGCCAAAGAGCCAAAGTCAGTGCCAGATAAATGTCTCAGGGCTCCTTCTCCAGGTTGTCAGGACGATAAAGCCGCCGCCCACAGAGATGACAGGTATCCACCCCACATCAGACCTTCCCTAAGATAATGTCTAGATACACCACTGTGTACAGCAATCGCTAGATGTACACAGCCAGATATCTACATATAATATCTGGTTACACCAATAGCTACATGGCCACAGATAGCTAGCTAGTCACAACACACCTAGATACGCTGATGCAGAGATAGGTAATCATCTAAACACCTAGATAAGAAGAGAGGAGCCCGTGGCGTACATGTGCAGACACAGTATGGGCAGAGGATATCGCATGCCAAGAAAATGGCCTTAGATTATTATCTCAGTGTTAAATACACCAGAATTGCCTCCCTTGATGAATCTGTGCTAAGCCAAAAGGCAGAAGGAGGAGGAAGAGGAGGAGGAGAGAGAGGAGGAGGAGAAGGAGGAGGAAGAGGAGAAGGAAGAAGAGGAGGAGGAGGAGGAACAAAAAATGCATGAGAAGGAGGAAACACTTCCCTCATGTTGGGCGACTGCTGGGTCCAGGAAGGAATAAGGAATGTGTAATAGAGAAAAAGTCAGGAGGTTGAGAACAAGCGTGACTCAGCATTCCATCCCTGCTGCTGCACAGAAGAAATCATCATCATCCAATTATTATCATTCAAAAATACGCATACATACAGCTTCATCTTAGCCCACCACCACTACTCAACGCAGTACAAGTAGCTAGTTTCCTGGAATTCTATGACTCTGTGGAGGTGGTAGACACGTAGACAGACAGACAGACACACACACACACACACACACACACACACACACACACACACACACACGGAAGTTCATGGAGATCTCATGGTGCTGTGAGGTCAGATTGTTTTACCAAGTAGTTGTGGCACCCTGCACTCTCTGTGTGTGCTTTCCTAGTACAGTTGACACAGTCTTTGCCCTGTCTACATTCTGGGGCTTTCTGAGGCTCCCATGTCATCAAGTACCATGGACACTCTTAGAGAGATAGAAGTTGTAGCTCAGAAAATACCCATACAGGCTGTGGGGATACATGGAGAGGCTCCTAAATGCTAATATTCCAGTCCCACCAGATTGTAAGCACAGACCTTTCTAACTCCTCTGCCTTGTATTTGAAAGCAGGATTTGTTTTAACTGCTGCTAATCCTGTGTGTACCATGGCCCCAGGAATGGGGGAAGAATAGCAGATTGTCCTTAGGAGGCCTCCAGTTTCCTCATACTGGGCAAAACTGAAGGGACCGTGTCAAGAGACATGGATTTAGAATCCAAAGGAATCTCAGAATCTTTGTCCCAGAGAGGGGAACTTGGGGGTTGGCTTCCTCTTCAGTTCCCAGGTATTTCTGGATAAAGTGAGTTACTTTGAGAATAACCACAAGCAAAAGTTTCTGCTTCTTCCTCATTCCTCCCAGACTCTGCCAAAGGCAAAAAAACTTCAGAAGAATTAGGCAAAGTTGAGGAACAAGAGAGTTGTGATATTTTTGAAGGAGGGGAGGGACGGGGCTTAGCAATAACCAATAACTATACATTTGAGGTTGTCTTCTGCTGCTACGTAGTGAGTTCAAGGCTGGCCTGGGCAATACGAAACTATCTCAAAAAAAAAAAAAAACAAAAACAAAAAACAAACCATGGTGGGTAAAGCCAGCTAGGCTCTAGTGACTGACAATTGCCTTATGCTAATGGGGTCTGGAGGTAACCATCTCTTTTCCCTAGCACTCCAACCTTAACTCTTCCCCCAGTTGTTTACAAGTGAAAAACCCGTTGGGACAGAGACATTTAATGAAATTTCAGTTCATGCTTGTCTCACAGGGGACCATTTGAAGTTCACAGCACAGGGACAGCCAAGGCTGTCCCCATCAGTAACCAAATCTATCTGTCCCATTTGGCTCATAAATGGATGGCAGAACCAAATATTTATACTTATTTATCTTTTTCCCTTTCTCCTGCAAGGGAAGTGAGCTCCCCCACTCCACCCCCCACCTCATGAAAGGGAACATCAAAACAGAACTATGATTTCTTGTTTTGTTTTGTTTTTTTTTTTACATAGGCCCTCTTTATGTAGGCCTGGCTGTCTAACAATTCACGATGTAGATCAGGCTGACCCAGAAATCACAGCAATCTACCCACACCTGTCTCCCAACACTGGAATTAAAGGCAATATGCCACCTGACCTCACTTTAGAACTGGTGATTTTCCTGTTTTCCAAGACTTTCCCCCCTTAAAACTTACACAGGTCTATGATATTTATCAGGTGTTAACCTCACATAAAAACTATCAAAAACATATGAAATGGGTAGCGGGTTGTATTCTTCTCTACCTTTGCTGTTGTTTTTGAGGCAGGATCTTACTATATAGCCTTGGTTGGCCCGGTACTAGCTATGTAGGTCATATTGGCCTCCAATGCATAATGGTTCAGTCTCAGTCTTCTAAGTGCCAGGATTATGGGTGTGCTACCAAACCTGTGTTCCCGCTCCGTCTCTAACCCCTTCTGGCTCAACAAAGATATTTTCAAAACTATGTCTGGCCACATGTAGTGACACTCATCTGTAATCCTGTCACTGTGGAAGCTACAACAAGAAGACCGGAAGGAGTTCAAGGACAGCTTCCTCTACACGTAGCATTAAAATCTAGCCTGGGCTATATAAAACATGTGTCTCAGAAAACCAAGAAACACAAATAATAAACTCAGGCCTACTGCATTATTTATCTGAACAAATTGCATAGCTCCAAAGAAGGCGACTGAAATCCATCAGAAATCCAGACAGTAGTGAAGTTTCAAAGTCACGATCAGGATCCCTCCCCACCCGCCGTCCAGGCTGGTTCCAGTCCCACTTACATTGTGGAGCTTGTAGTACAGCCCGCAGGCATTGCAGACGGGGTCCCCATTAGCATTCCTCCTCCAGAGGGTGGTGGTGGTAGTCTGACAGTTTGCACAGGAAGTCCCTGCTCTCCTCGCTGCCGACTGGGGGTAGGGAGAGAGAAGAGGATAAAATTGGAACACACAGTAAATATGTTGGCAGAGCTATGAAGACTGGCTTGGAGACCGTATAAAAGAGAGATTGAAATCAAAACTAGCAAGTGGGCCACGTGAAAGTTATCAAGATCCCAGCTCATCCTTGAGAAGAAAGATGCAGTCAATGCAGAGTCTTGGCGTTTGTCGGGCCTCAGCAGGCAGATACTGAAGTTGCTCTCTCCCAGGGCAGAACTGGGGGAGAAGCAGGATCCCAGTACTACCTCCTTGGGAACATTACCAGCTCCCTCCATCCCCAGTTCATCTTTAAGAATGACAATTTCCAATTAGCCAGGCTAATTTGGGTACCAAGCTCTTAGTCACTTCCATTCGTCATTCCTGGGCACTTATGACTTCTTTTTCAAGAAAGATAATCAAACACATTGATTTCAACCTCAGCTACTGGCTGACATGGCAAAGGAAAGGAAGAGAAAGAAAGAGAAGGGTGGGCTGATCGATAGATGCCCCAATCAAAAACTGTTAAATTAGCTGGGCATAGTGGCACTCTGAGGCTGAGGCAGGAGGATTACTGCTAGCTGAGGATACACAGTGGGAAAGGAGAGCAAGTGAAAATAAGCTAAGCCAATACAAATATACGCAGAGAGTCTGAAACCCAATGCTGTGCATGCTAAACCAAAATAATGATTTACATAGAGATACATAAATACAGATATTTTAGAGACTTCAGTCTCACACACACACACACACACACACACACACACAACTTGATTCTGGAGAGTAGGGTTCTGCATTAGAGTAAATTTACCCTTTCAGAAGTGAGTGTATATGTATGTGCATGCACACTCATGTGTACATGTGTGTGGGTGATGTGTGTGTGCCCATGCATGTGTGTGTGTATGTGTGTGTGATACACTCGGGGTGCCATGATTTTGGAGCAGGACATGATTTTGGAGTCTACAAGTCCCCTCTTGATCACCCTGCAGCCATCCCACACAGTTGACAGTCTCAGACTTGCCACTCCCAGGACGTCCACCCTTGATGTCCTTAGGTAGGCAGCCGTCAGGTAATGAGACAACCCAAAAACAAAGCAAAACGAAATGAGACTTTGACGATTTAGTAGAAATCTTGAACACCCCTTCCCAACTGGCTCTAGTTTCGTGCCACCTTGGTGAAGTTAACATATTTCTGACGTGCTGTTCTCTGGACAGGTGGAAAGTGGCCACATGTGGAAGTTTAATTCCTTGGTTTTGTAGATTTGGTGGCTCACTCCCACCTGTTATTCCTTCACTTGAAAACTTGAAAGGCTGAAGCAAGATTGCAACCAGCATGAGGCTAGCCTGGGCTACACAGAAAGTTTCAGGCCAATGTGGGCTACAAAGAGAGATCCTATCTCAAAAATTAAATTAAAATGTTCTTTTACAGTCGTTTGTGTGCACATTTTCTTAATGAAAAATTAAACTCAGAACTACTGAAAGAAAATGGAACGGTGGGCTATTAAGATGGCTCATGGTTAAAGGCACTCACAACCAAGGCTGACAACCTGAATTAGACCCCTAAACCCGAGTGGTGGAGGGAAAGAACAGAGTTGTACAAGTTGTCCTTCACATACAACCTCACACATGCGCGCATGTGCACAAGTGCACGTCCTTCCTGTACAACCCCGAGTGTGCACACACACAAAATTAAAAAAAAAAAAAAGAAACTGTCACCTCTAACATACCCCCCTCTTTTTAACCCTAAAAAAGAAAATGCTAATTCAAAAATGAGTCTGGATACTAAGCTAGAAATTAATAGTAAAGCAAAGAACAGACGACAAAGATTTCAGTTGTGTTAAGAAAGTTTTTGAAACTGGAGAGTCAGCTCACTGGAAGGGTTATTTAACAACAGCAAAAGGCCTAGGCTGTATCCCCAGCCCCCCAAAAAAGAAAGGCAGAGAAAAGTAGGAAGGAAGGAAGGAAGGAAGGAAGGAAGGAAGGAAGGAAGGAAGGAAGAAGGAAAATAGGTTCTGGTACAATTTTTAAGAACACGAAACTAAAACCTGCAATGCCCTTGCCTACCTCTATCAACGCTGGATCATGCACAAAGCTGCAGCAAACGTGTTTGGAAACTGAGTGGCGATTTTAAATTCAGCAGAAATATTCCCTTCCTTTCAAAACCTCTACGTTATCCTCCAACCAAAGTCCTGCGGGCTTTAAATAGCCACACTCAGACTTCCCCATTTCCCCCCACACCACCCCCCCAGTAACTCTTTTTTTTTTTTTTTAGGATTGTAAGGAGGTGAAATTAAAAACAGTCCTTCTCTCTCATCATGGAAAAGGTGTTGCCCATTTTGAAAATAAGCCACTCAGACCCGAGAGCGTCGATGCGGATTCTGGTGCCTTTGACCACCTGCCTTTGTGAAATGTGATCATTTAATACTTAAATAACCATTTCCCTCTTGTGCTCTCTGGAAGAAAGTCCTACTGAAAACCAAAGCCTAATCATTTGTGACAATTATGTTACATGTGATTATTATCACCTTCCAATGGCATTTCAGAAGAAATATTCAGAGAAAGCCCAACAGTGTCCGCTCAGGCAACCAGCTCTTTCAATTCAATAATTTTGAGTATATAAGGTAAATATATAATGCCATCTAATACAATGAGTACTCTAAAGAAAGAATTCAGTACATATATAAATAATCCATCACAGCATATTGTAAATATCATAGGCGCGCATGTGTGCCGGATACATCTCTGGTAAGACAGAGTTTAGGCAGAACTTACAGAACTGCACAAAGCCACACTGCTAGACTCAGTGGCAGAGGCATCAATAAACCCTTAAGTTAGGCAAGCCACTCAACCCTTTCTAGTGGTAAAACGTAAGAAAAGTCTGGAGTACTATGGGGGGTGGCACTGTAGAGCTGATCACCAGTCAGCTCTTCTTTGTCAAGTGTTAGATCTGCATCTCATGAAGAAGCTAGCTACGTTATGGCCTGAGTAGTCATCCGTGGGGTCTGCAAACATGTAAGACAAAACTAGCAAGCTAGAAAGCCAGAGCCAAAGTGAAGGGACAGGACTGTAAGAAAGCAGAAAATGCAGTTCCAGTGTCCTTAACATGCATGAGCCTAAACTTCTATACCCCAGCACGAAGGTCAGAAAGGGAAAGAAAAGAATCCAAAGAGTTCAACACCTTGGAAGTAGAGAACATCTAATTGGGGGGGGGGGGGTGGTGCTGGTGTGACAGCTCAGGGCACAAGGGTGTTTGTGGGCAAACCTGATGCTTATAAGTTCAATCCCCAGAACTCACTGGGTATCCTACAAGTGATCCTCTGATGTACACATGTATACACACACGCACACACACACACAAACACACACACACACACACACACACTCACCCCATAGCATGCAGCACATACCAATGTTAAAGAAAAGGAAAAAAGTCTCTGTGTCTCTATGTAGCATATAGATTGTAATGGAATTGAAAATATCAATACCTCCCCCAACCAGGGGAGACCATGAAGATAGACAGCTTAACCTGTGACAGCCTGTGAACTCTAGAATGAAAAGCAATCATTACTCAGAGTTCCACAGACTTCCTATGAAAGGTGAGTAAAAAGCAAACCTATATAAACAGGCAGTAGAGACCTCTCTGTGTTCTCTGTACAGAGAAATTCTCCTCCGTCCATCAGAGAACTCAGATTTTTTTCAGAACTTTTTAAATTTTTTTTTTAATTTTTCTTTTTGTTGGTCTTTACTTAAAAATTAGAAACTGCATTTGTACCACGACTGATTTCGACTAGAAGGTTTTTGTTGTTGGTTTTATTTCTCTTTTTTTGTTTTTTTTTTTTTCCTTAGGCCGGGTTCTGAATGATTCACGGCATTCTTCTGCGGTGTGATCACACTCATTCAGAGCTAACACCTCCAGCCATTTTTTTTTTAATGCTTCTTGTTCTGATCCGTCTAAACATCTTGATGTTTAAGTTGGGGAAGCTGAGTTGTTGTTTATGAGTTATCTCTAGCACTCAGATATCCGGCAGCTTTTTCCTAGGAAGTTGGCTTTGCACATAAAAGAAAGGGGAAAAAAAAAACCCTAAACTGCTTGAGAAGGGGAGGTTGAGACTGTTGGAGAAAAGAGTAAAGATCAGATAGGATGAGGCCTAGAGATCTAAGATTGCCAAAAAAAAAAAAAAAGTTAAAGTCATGTGGGCACTTCCACCCCTAGAAAGTTTGCCTTTTTCTAAAGAGGATGTGAAAGGTGTTAATCGTGCTGCTGTCTAACAGAGAAGATGAATGATGCTTTAAGGAGGGGGCTCTTCTGTCGGGTTTTGCTCGACTTTTCCTCCTTAGAATCTGCATGGGGAAATTCTTAGCCTTCACTCGCTTGCCTGTGAGCTTCGGCTTTCTGATCTGGCCTGTGCATGGTCAGTCCCTGAAAATTGTTCTTATCGTCCCAGGTACGGATACTCACACCGTTCAAGACGGCCCAAGGTTCCAGAGTCAAGTTTACAAACGAACACCTCCTGTTTGATTCCTTTCTAAATGCTCAATGGTTTGAGGTTCTCAAGGATTCCTAATTATCAAAAAGCTCAGGAAAGGGGTGTGTACAGTGGAGCAGCAACTCTCATGCTACGGATAGTGGTTCAAAGGAAAGAAAAGCGAAGATGAGACCACAAGTCAAGACAGGAATTACCTACAGAAAGTTTTCAAAGTGTCACACCAAGAAGCAGATAAATACCAGAGACTGAGTCTAAAATTCAGTTAAATCACCATCAATCCCATGGTCCCGGCTAGCTACAAGCTGTGTGGCTGAGGCTGGCCTTGAACTCCTGATCTTGTGGTTCCACCTCCTAATTTCTGGGATTACAAGAGTGCACTATGACAATATGGAGTCCTATTAATCTTAAAGCATCGTTATCAGAGGCTCATCTACAGCCCTGGGTCTGGAATGACCTTCTCAGAGACTTCTACAGCTTCTAGAGTGTGCTCTAAATGGTTCCTGGGATACTTCACTCCCCACATTAAATTTATCTCCATGACACAGCAATTATTGACACAGTGGTCCTGATGTTACTAAGCTTAATTGCTCTATCAGAATATATGTTTCAGACCTGATAACCAGTAAGTTAGTATCCTTAAATTTAAGAAATAACTTAAACATGAAAGATGAAAATATGAAGTTTTTTTCTGTATCTAATTTGAAAAAATATAAAAGGAGAAGAGATAAAAGAAATAAAAGGTGGAAGGGAAAAACAGTAAAGAGAAGAGACGTAAAATAAAGGTGAGAAAATGACCAGGCCAGTTCCCTGCAGAAAGCCATCCTTCTCAGAGACACGGAAAACACAAAACAGATACATGAGCTCAGTCCTTCCATGAACTTACCAGCCTTCGCTTGGGCTTGATAAGGGGCCGGTTCTGCCCATTCATTTTATGGTAGAGTCCGCAGGCATTGCAAAGGTAGTGCCCAGTACCATCTCGCCGCCACAGTGGGGTAGAGGTTGCCCCGCAGTTCACACACTCCCTGCCTTCTGGAAACAAGGTCACAGATAAGTCACTTAGGGAAGGAAATCAGGCGAAAAGGAGGTAACACTTAACATGATGAGGGAGCACCTGTGAGACCCCTCAGTGAGCTGGTGCTTGTCCCCAAGCCTGAAAATCTGAATTCCATCCCTGAGATACACATGGTGGTAGGGATGAACCAGCCCCCAGACGTGTAATGAGATCAGAAGGGAAAATAAAACCAAAAGCATTTCCAAACTCTTGCAATTCGGGGAAACGGTTACAAAGTGATCCAAAGTTGCAACTCTTCCCATCTGACATAACTCTTCCCGGTTACAAACAGACCACAGGTGAGTGAATTTGACAAGTCCCACTTGGTGAGGAAGATAGAGCAGGGAAGAAGGAGGGAGACGGAACCTTAAAACATTTCCCTAAGAATACGCTATTCTATTCGCTATTCCAGATCAGTCAGTGGCCAAAGCCAAAGACTTCTTTCATTTTCCTCAAAAGGAAAGGTAAATGAAGCAAGGACGGGTAACCCAGTTCACCACAGGCCCTTCTATATTGACTGGCTCTGTAACACAGATCAGGATGAGAAGAAAAGAAAGATTAACCAATGGCTAGAGAGATAAACAGATAATAGATGGATGTATACATTGATCAATTGGCTGACTGAGTAGCTAAAACTTCACATTTTTTAACTTCCAGTAAAACTATAAATGCCCCTAGTTACAAACTCATCAATTAAGGCCCAGAAGGATTGACTCATCCACTATCCTCACAGCCTTCCCTTCAAAAAATGCCAACATTTCCCATAAGTTTGCAGCTGCTGTTAGAGGAATTGAAATCAGACTCTTAGTAGACTGAGCCTGGCCAGTCAAGGGCTGATGGAAGGAAACATGGACCAGACTTTAGCCAGGAGATCTACAAAAGGGTTAAATCCAGGAGAGAAGAGGGCAGAACAGATAGAATGAAAGTCAGAGACAGATTAGGAGGAAAGGTAAGTTAGTCAAGGAGGGGAGGGGGGATGTCTGTCCCCTCATTAACAGAGAGGCCTGACTGCAACTTCTCTTTTTCCAAAACTACAAACAAACAAACAAACAAACAGAAAACCAGCCCAGCCAGGTTTGTTCACTCCCAGAAGCATGGCTAAAGCCAGATAGAGACCCACTCCAGAAAGTTCCTCAGTAGAAATGGATCCTTGGAAGAAAAGTGGCCAAAGAGACTTCTTTCCGACACCCGAAGGGGAGAAAGATTCTGTCTAAAAGAACCTCTTCTATTTTGGGGAATGTGGAGAGAGACACTAGAATGCTGAGTTCCTCAAGTCAAGGAGGGCATAGAGACCCCAATCTCCAGGAGCAAGCAGCTCAACTCCAGAGGGTCTACCACAGAGTGAGGCAAGTTAATGAGAAGGACACAATAACATTAACGGGAAAGTGGAGAATGAGTGTGTGTGTGTGTGTGTGTGTGTGTGTGTGTATACATATATACATACATATATTTATATATATATAAAATATATATATATTTGAGGGGCGATAAGCTATACTTTTATAGTAGGGCACTTGACTACCATATATAAGGCGCTGGTTTGATGCCCTGCACTTAAAGCAATCTCTTTGTCTTGAGAGATTAATCAATGACAAACAAAGTAATTGGGAATTCTGGCTTCCCAGAAAAGGAACAAAATCTACCTTGGGAGGGAAAAGACTTAGTGATTTTTAAAAGGCCCCAGATCAAACCCACAGGAGCAAGGGGTATTCACCCTTGTGGGCACATCATGTCACTTTCTTCAGAGACAATTCTAAGAAGTTATCACCACAATTTAATTCCAACCCTCTCTACCAAGTAGCCAGAAAACCATGAAAAATATTTTCATTTCACCGTCTCCATTATTCAGGAACCATGTGTAAACATGCCTTTTCAAAAATGATTTAAGCAGAGATTTTTTTTCCCCCCAATCCGGATTTCAAAAAAGACTCCTTAGCTTGGGGAGAATTCTCTCTTGTTATCCTAGAGCCTCTGGGACTAGATATAAAACCTCACCCATACAGTCAAAGGTAATTCCCTAGGAACAAGGTTAACTTTTTCTGGTCCCCCTCATAGGTTCTGGAGTGCTTCATACTCGACAACTTTCCCACAGGATCAAACTCTGATGGGATATGGCTAATGGCTGTGGGGAAGCTGAAGGGATGGGTGGGTGAGGGGGTGCCAGCCGTGGAGCCGTAGCCAAGAGGCCTTTTGGCTTTGGCTTCTCAAATGTCCACTGCATCCACAGCCAGCATGCTGGAAGAGAGCAACACAGGCCACGACCCAGTCAAAACATGGTTTTTATCCTGTCTGCTGACAGGGGCCACGTAGGTACCCTTCCCTGCATTAGGACCATGCAGAAAGGCACACTGAAGCTTGCCGGCCTCAGGTTCCCTGTACCAGGCACAGCGAAGGGTAACCAAGAGACTGCCTGAATGCAGCATAAATGCCTAAAGGCCCAGGCACCCTGACCCACTGAGGGGATCTCCCAGCCTGTGGCCAGGCTGATTTCCTTTACTTTGTCAGGCGGGAGGGAGGAAGAGAGCTTCCTTTTCAGAGTGCTCTTGAAAGCAGAGAACTACAACGGTTGCTCTCAGGCATAGCCCTGCACAGTAGAGCAATTTTCTGTCTTGATTCCTTGCCTTCCGACTTGTACTGGGTTTTCCTCTTGTCATTTCTCCTTGCCTCTACTGTGACTTCAGCACACAGCCAATTTTCCTAATGGAGAGCCCGACTGTCCTGCTTTCTGTCTTCCCCTTGCCTCTCCCCCGTCTGCTGTGAGCTGCCAAGCAGACACCTCTCTTAGGTGACAAGAACCACAGAGCTGTGAGACCTCTTGACATTCAACAGCCGTTTTCAAATGCCCCTTGGGCTTCTGACTGAAGCCCTGAAACCCGGCTGTGTAGGAGCAGAAGGAGGGTAAGATATTTTTCTCAGGAGGGTGGAGGGGGATACCCACACCCAAAAGTGGTCAGGGAAACTGAGAAAAAAAGTGGCCCTTCTGGGGTTAGGGGTTGAAGGGAGCAACAGCATCAGCTTTGCCTTCTGTTCACAAAGATAGGTCTGGGCCAGAGACCGAAAGCAAAGGCATCAGGAACACAACGCAGGCCCTGACCACAGCTTTCCCCGAAGCACAGCCACAATCCTGACTGGCTTTTCTGTTTCCTCCAATAAAAGCTTCTGCAAAGAGGAGAGAGAAAGGAAGGGGGCAGAAGGAGGGCAAGGTGAGGAGGGAGGGGAAAGGAAGAAGGAAGGGACGCGGAGAGAGCTAAACCTAAGAGAATCCCCTCTACAACAATTCTGCCTAGTCTACCCTCTGCATCCTGAGGGCTTCTAGAAACTTCCCTCTATACTCCAAAAGCCCCATCTCCTTTGCAGGTCAGGCATACCACTCTTGCTTTTTATGACTGTGAGAAAAGAGTAAAAAGGAGGAAATAGAAAGCCAAATTACAATAATTTCCCTCCTTCATCAAAATAATAAATAAACAAACTTTATGCCTAGGATCTGGTTTAGAAAGGGCCTAGTACTGACCTGTCTCTGCTCCTCACCTCCCCCATCCCCCTTCTCAAGCGTAAAGAAAGAGAAGAGAGAAAGAAACAGATCAAACCAAGGACAAAAAGTGTGCAGACCTGAAGAGGCAGAAAAGAAACCTGAACGTCAGAGTCTTTTGGAAAGTCAGAGTCCCCCTCCCCCTCCTTCTCCCCCTCCCCCTCACAGCCACCGCTTCAGCCTCAGAGACCAGGCTCTTCCCTGACCTCAGAGCCTCGTCAGTATAGAGCATTTTTGTTTTGCTTTGTTTTTAAACCCCACTGCAACTTCAAAACACACAGGCGTCTGTTCCTTGATCTCAGCCCTCCAGCGGAACGTTACAGGGCAAACTGTCCCCTTTGGCTCTCCAGTCCGCCGCCCTCACTCTCCACAAGCCGGGTTCTTGCCCAGGCACCTTTAGCAGACCACACTGCTCCCTCAGCTCTCCTTCCTCTAGCCCTCCTTTTGACTCTACAAACGAGGCTACCTCCTCCTCCCTCCTGCCTACTTTCATGTACTGAGCATGCAGGTCTGAGTCTTTCTCTCGGCCTAACCGCATCCGGACTCTATTAAAGTTCCTGGCCCAGGATAAACAATGCAACTGTCGCGTGCAGCCGTCTGAAAATAATTGGATTAGCTAAAACATATCAACTAAATAGAGACAGTCCTGCTCAGGCAGTCAGAGTGAATGTCACCCTGGGAAGAAAAACAGAAAGAGAAAGGGAAGAAGAAAGAAAGAAAAAAATCCTGAAATTGCTCTCCTGGCCACTGCCCCCCAGTACCCTCTGAAGTCTTCCAAGCCTAACTAAGCACGGTCTGAAGACCGCCCATCCAGCCCCTTACAGACAATGGATTGTTTTTGTAACCATCGCGATCTGTGTAGTTGATATGGCCCAATCTGAAATGAACACACTTTAGGAGATATAATAATCTTCACAAAATCTTTTCTAAAAATACACTTCAGTCTGGTCACAATCTCATCTGAATGAAATGCTTCCAGTAGCAGCAAATTGAGAATGAATTTGTCTTATTTCTAAAGCAAAGAAAAATTCTGCCTGTGTATGCTCTTCCTGCAATGACCTCCATAGAATAAATCTCTCAGTGTGTTGGAAAACGTTCGCTCCCTCCACTTTGGAGGGAAAGGGAAGGAGCAGAGACGCAGAGACCCATGTACACCTGCAGGGTCTTTTTCAACCTTTCTATCTATCACACCTAGCTTCCAATCAGCTCCCAGGAATCGTCCTAAGCTGGGCATCTGGCCCCTGTTAACACTGAAAGCCCCAAACAAACACTGTAGGTAACTGACTAGATAGGACGCTTGTCTTCCTTTGCCCCTGTATCCCACCAGAGAGACACCTCACTTCTGCCCTCAGAAGTTCAGCTAAGAATCCCTTTTCCATGCAAAGCCTGCTCCTTTTACAAAGTGTCTGCCTCCTTCCCAAATGACACAGACACACACTTTATTTATACAGGTCTCTGTAAAGGACAGTCCTTGGCTATAGCCCCAATGACCCTCTGTGAGTGGAGTGAAAGAGGACCAGTCTGGCTGAAAGAGGCCAAAGGGGTCATAGGAAGGACCTGTGTTTGTTTAGGTTGGAGGAGGTTTCATTTTAGCTTTAAACACTACAGATTTATTCCTGGGGCCTTCCATTTGGGCTTGGAAACTAAAGGGTAATGGTTGGATCCAGAAGTCCCCCAGCAGGCAGGAGAGGGTCTCCATTTGTTTCTGTTAGCCCTTTTCCTTTCCCAGCTCACTGGGGTGGGGAGGCTGGGGCAGGGGATTACAATTAGATCACACTTCCCCTCTGCTGTCTAAGTCTGTAGGAATTAAGACACATCACACTCTCCCCAGGCTACAGGAACGGAAGAAAGAGGGGCTGGGAGATACCTGTAGCCCTCCCAGAGCACCTTATTTTGGAGGAAAGGAAGCCCCCTTTTTGGCCCTGACCTGGATGTAGTGCAAATGGGAGGGAGCAAAAGAGAGATTCCCCGGGATGGAGGTGGCGCTTACCTGTGCTGGATCGAGCCTTGGGCCTCGACTTACATCCGAACCCGGTAGGGGATCCTCCCAGCAGACTGCTGGGTGGGAAGAGTCCGGAGCTGTACTCGGGCACATAGGGCGGATAGGTGGTAATGGGGTGGTGGGCTGAGGACGAGGCCCCTCCCAGGGTGGTCATGCTGCCTCGGGAGTGAGATGTCTCCAGCTTCATGCTATCCGGCAGCTGCACCTGATACTTGAGGCACTCTTTCTCATCTTGCCTGGCCGACCCGGCGGACCCCGGGGTGGACAGCGACGGGTCTGGCGAGACGTCCTTCGGAGGGGTGGGCGGGAAGGTGAAGAGATGCGGACTGGAGTGGCCCGCGGCCAGAGAAGAGGATGAAGTGGGAGGGTAGACAGACAGAGGCCCCGGGGATCCGTGGTGGATGGACGTCTTGGAGAAGGGGCTGAGGTTCCAGGGCGAGGCGGTGTGGTGGCTGCTCAGGGCTTTGCCGCCATCCAGCCAGGGCAGAGATCCGTGCAGCAGAGGCGGGCGGCATACCTGGCTCCCTGCAATGCCAGCGATGGCGGGGGAAGAGGAGGAGGAGGAGGAAAAAAAAAATACCGCAGTGAGAGCTGCCCTAAGACACACCTGGAGATTTTCCCCCTGGCGCCCCCAACCTCCCAGTCAGCAAACCTCCAGGCTCAACCGCTATTGAGTTCATACTTTAATCTCCGTGGTCCCAGGAGTACCAGGCCCACATGCCTCAAGATAGAAGCAGACCCTGTCCACACCCACCAATTCCAAAAAGAAAGGTCCGGTCCTAATACTCCAGAGGAGTTGCAAGGACATGAAGAAAGGTCCCTTGGCTTATTTGTCCTCTCCAAATGATCAGTCTAAACCAGATTCCCTGGGGTCTCGCTCTAGAACCTGCCTTGATTTATTGGTTTCTTTCAATGACCCTGATTCTCCCACCACAGACTTAATCCCAACCAGGCTGATAAGAGAGTCAGAGTGAATGATGGGGCCTGAACGCTGAGGCAGGACCACACCACTCCTCAACCCAAGGGAGAGGCCCAGCTCCCAACACCTAATGCAAGGGAAGGCAGGGTGCACAAGGTACTTTTGAGAGTTAATGACCTAAAACTTCAATGCTCGCTTAGAATTGGCAAAGCTGCTTCCAGAAGGCCTGAAATGGAAATTTGCAAGGAGTTTTTCATTGCCCAAACCCTTGAAAGTAACCATACCTAAATTCTGGGATTCCCTCCCCACTCCCCGTCTCTTTCTTCATCCAACTCAAAGGGAAAGAAAAGAAGCCCCTAGGTCCTCAGACTTTCCTATCCACTGGAGCATTCTGTGAATTTTCACCTGAGACACAAAATTCCAGTTTACGTGTTTATTTCAAACGAAGAGTGACTCATATACACAGCATGTTTAGCCTTCACTTAAAATACACAATGCTAAGGCAGTCTTGAGTTATTCAAGCCCATACTCTGATACTGATAGGGTACCTTTAAACTCTGAGCACAAATCTACACCCTTATTGATCTTTCAATCCAGTATCTGCCTCACCATTTGACATTCTAGTCAACCATTAAGAACAATACTGAAACTAAAATCTTAAGCGAGAGGAAGGGGAGGGGAGTCAAGAGAGATGGAGAATTCTCTTGAACGCCAAGGGTTAAGGTTCTTTTTTTTTTTTTTTTTGCAGGAAGTTGTATAGTAAATAACATTAGGTCTGATCTACCTCATTTCCACTTAACTGCTAATCTGCACACAACCCGGAGCAAAGAGCGCCCCATCCGCAGAAATGACTGTTTAAAACCTGGCGGCTCTAGGGTAGAGGATGCCTGCTGACCACAAAGGCTATGTCATAGGTGCCAAGGCTAGCTCTGAGGAGGGAGACCTGACTCCTGCTAGCTAAGAAAACTTCCCACCTTTTTTCCTTCAAAAAAAAAATTTTTTTTTTGCTCGTTTAAGAACATAAATATACAGCTGGGAAGTGTTAGCAGTCTCCTGTCTCAACCACACAAGGATGGGTTTCTTTCTTTCTTTTTCCCTTTTATTTTTTTAAACACCTCAGAACTCCCCTAAATTTCTCAAGGTGAATGGTTAGGGGGAGGAGGCAACTGGAAACACTCCTACTTAAAAAGAAACTTTGATGTAGCCTAAATCTTTGAGGAGCCTGGAGGAGAACTACAGTAGGCCGGAGGAGAAAATACGGCCAGGATTGCTGGCAATTAAGCTCAAAGGAAAGATGTGTAGGAAAATTCTGTGTAGCCGGGAGTCTCAGCAAACCCGACTTCTCTTCAGCTTAAGGCTTTCTCCCCCCTGTAACGTGTCAACCACCAGATTCTCTTCCTCACACCACTGGTAGGTAGGAAACGTGCCTAAAACCCAAGCTTTTGAGGGTGGGGAGCAAAAGAAAATAGAAATAAATATACGTGTTTGGGCCTTTTCTGAAAATATAAATGGAGAAACAAATTGCAAGGCTCTGGCGGAAGATCCCTTCCACCAGATAACTAGAAGCTGGAAGTCCTTCGGAGGAGCCCGGTTCCAGGCCGGCCTGGCCCGCACTGCTGCCCGGCCTGAAAGGCTCGGCGCCTGCAGGCGCAGCTTGAGATTTCTCCCCGGCTGCAAAATCTACAACAGCGTGTGGAACAGGACTGCATCTCGGCGCTTGCCAGGTGAGTGCCTGACCCTAAGGACACCAGCAAAGAGAGGAGCGTGCTGCACTTTAATATCTATCTATCTATCTATCTATCTATCTATCTATCTATCTATCTATCTATCTATCTATCTATAGATATATATTAAAAAAAGAAACAAACAAAAAAACTCCCAACGAGCGACATTGCTTCCTCGCCTATTTCCGGGCCCCCGATTTTTCTTTTAAATGAACTAGTGACACACTTAAGGGCTTTGGCTTGCTCTGCCCAGCCAGGGTCTGTGGCGGTCTCCTGGACCCGGGAAAACAGGCGCGGATCCAGAGGGTTCCAGCACCAAGGTGGACTCACCGTGGTGGGTCGGAGGGTACCTCTGCACCGTAGCCCTGACCGAGTTTCCGTAGTAGGACGGGACGTGGTTGCCTTGACCATCGATGTTAAAAAGTACGTCCACCTCTTCCGTCAGCGGGTACTGAGTGGGGTCCATGTAAGAATGGCCGAGGCCCGGGTGGTGCGTGTCTGGGTGCTGCCCGTTGAGGACCGCGGGGTGATGGTGGCTCACCCAGCGCGGCTGGTCCGCAGTCACCTCCATGTCCTCGGCTGTGCTCGCGCCCTCTCGCCGGGCCCGGAACCCTCGCAGGGAGAGGGAGGGCTGTCGGCCTGGGAGGTCCGCGGACTCCAGCCGTCGGAGGCCCAGGAGAGGGGTCGTTTAATGGTTTGTTTGCAGTGAAGTGGATAGAAAAGGTGAGCGAAAAGGTCTAGGGAGGAAAGAAAACTCTTTGCGGGATAGTTTAGCAAAAGAAAGAAAGGAAAGAAAGAAAAGGGAAAGAATGAAGAAAGAGGGAGATCCCCCCCCAAAAAAATCAGACACGGAGGAATAAAGGGGCCAAAAAATAAAAAATAAAAAAAAAGGAGAGAGGAATCTGAGTGTGACCACACTGCACACTGGTTCCTTGGCGCTAAGAGACGGTTGCTCCTCTGATCACCTGCAAGGGAGAGAAAGAGAGACTTGGATGAGGTGTAAGTACTTTTAACACCTGAAATTCTGGAGGGCGCTAGGTCTTCTCGAGCTTCCCGCAGGGCCGACTCACCCGGGACGTGCACACGCACGCGAAGACCCAGCGGGAAAGGAAGCCAGGCTTCACAGCACACCTCCAACAGCCAGGCTCGCGGAAGCCCGGGACTGACTAAGCAATTAAAACTTGGGGACAGGTCCTCCCTGGAGGACACCGGCCCCAGAATCCTTCCAACCACTACAAATCCTCCAAAAGGAGAAAGCCGAGCTTTTAGTTTACAAAACACAAACAAACAAACGGACCCCCAAAGCACAAAAACAAAAACAAAAAACCAGTCCCTCTAAGAGGAGGGAGTGATATCAAACTTTAAAAAAAAAAAAGTCACAATACCAACCTGAGTAGCAAGGAGCGGAGAGGAGGAGGAGGAGGCGTGTGACCTGCCCGGTCAGATTGCGTAGCTCTCTTTCTCGCTCTCTCTCTCTCCTTTCCTCTCCCTCTCTCAGTATTTTTTTTTTACAGGGAATGCATTCTTTCTGAAACTATCAAGACGGCGCCAGGCAGCTCAGTGTTCGCAGACAGCTGTGGCGCGACGCAACTTAAGGAGGTTCTAGTGTCATCCGCGCCGAGGGGGAGGAGCCTGGCGCTGGCAGGAGGGGACACGATCCTCAGCACAAGGAAACTGCAACCCAAACCCGCTCCAGGACTTCACCTCCACCCCCATCCCATCCCCCCCCACCCCCGCACACCGCCGCCCCTCCTCCCGCCCCTCTACTGACCGGAAAGGGGCGCCGCCAAGGGCCGCCTAGGGCAGAGGGGCCGCGGGCAGGGTGGGCGAGGCCCGCCCGGGCTTGGGGCAGAGGGGACAGGCAGGAGGGAATTCTCTCTCTGGCCCTTTAAATGTAGCAAAGCCGATTCATTCGGGCTCAGTAGATTATTCCGTACGAGTGAAACCGGGCCGCCCCATTCATAAAGCTAATTTCCATTAGCAGACTTTTCTTTTCGACACTTTTTTTAAAAAAATGAGCAAACTTTTAAATTAGGATTCAAGCCAAAACATTTTTTCAGTTTGCACTAGCTTAGGGGCTATGTGCACATAAAACTGATTTGAAAACTTTCATGGCAAAGTAACAGAAGATTTGCCTCCCGAACCAGTTTCCCGGGAGGCTGCTGAAACGCGCAGAGGACCTGGGCTTTGATTCTGTCGCCCGCGTTATTGTTATGGTCTCCGCTTGCTTGCTTTCCCAAACCTCTCCGGCGCGAACAGCGTCAGCTGTTGCAGCTGTCTTTTTTCAGATCTAATGATATAATCAATGTGTGTTTTAGACTTGAGTGACAACGTGATGCATAGAAAGCTGGGTTAGCGAGACCTAGGCTCACTGGTGCCCGAAGTACGGAGTACAACTAACTTGATCTTTGCTGGGGTGGCCTAACTTTTCTCCTCGACCAGCTCGGGGTGCTACTTTACTCTGCTTTCACCCAAGGAAAACGGTCCCCTCCATAATCCCCAACCCTGACCTCCGGGTTGGAACCCAGCGGCAACTTCCCTGGACAGTGTGGGTCTCTGGGCCAGGGTCTGGTAGGTGGGCAGCAAGCTGACACAGGGAGAGAGGTTGGAAGACGCCCAGTGGAGGGGCGGGGCGGACGAGGGCGGGACCATTTGTAAGGACCAATCATCGGGAGATACCACGACCGGGCCGCAGTCGCCCCGCCCCACGGGCTCCAACCTCTGCGGCCCTGTTCGGTCCTTTGAGTCACTGCATCCCCTAGTGGCGTTGAGGTTTCTGCAACCTGGGTCCAGAAAACAGCCCGGATGGGCAAGGTCCGAAAGAGACTTCGGGTGCTCCCCAGGGCTGTGTAAGAGAAGGTGTTCCCATTCCATTCCACCCTCTAGGGCAGAGATCTTCGCTTTAGAGAGTTACTGCAATTGAAAGCGTCATTCCTTCTTCGTTTCTTTACCCCAGAATATTTCCCACCGATTCAAAACTTCAATTCCCGACAAACCCTTTCTTAAAAGTTCCAAATAACTTCTATTCTACTGTGGAGAAAAGTCATCAGTCTTCCTTGAAGCCCCTGGAGAACGGGGAGGGGGGAAGGTGAGTTCTTTTTACAGTACAACCCTTGAAGAAGACAAAATTTATTTAGAAATGTGCCCTGCAGGCTTGGATCTGGAGCTTCTCCTGACTCCTCATCTTTTACATCTGATCTTTGTCTGAAATCAAGGCTGAATTTCTAAATACAAACTATGAAGATACCTTTTTAAAAACTAGGTTTTCCTCCTGAGTTCATCCTGCACCCCTTGGTCTTAGCTTATGAGGGCGAACCAGTCTTAGAATATCGATTTTTTTACTTTCACTCTTTGACCAACTCTCATGGGCCAATCAAGCTGCCAGCTTTTCATCCAGCACGGCTCTCTCAAAACCTTTTAATTATTTAGTTGCTGTCTAACATTCACCGGAAACCATTCCATAAACAAGCACAGAAGACCGTGCACACATTTTTGCTAAAAGACCCGGGATTAAGATTTATAATGAGAGCTTAAAAGGGAAAAAATACTATTCCTGTATCACTCATGAATTGTATATCAGTCAGCCTGACCCTAGTTCACAGCTTCGAGAAAACCGCCCAAGTAAGCAAGTAAGCATATCTCTTTAGTCTGGGGCACCGAGATCTAGATATATATTTTAAAAAAAAAAAAGAGCAAAAGAAATCCTTCTGGAGACAAGAAAGAAAGCTGCTGACGCCAAGACTTGAACGTGTTAGTCTATGCGGCTTAGAGCGTATTTTTAAAGACTGAAAAAGAAAATACTTCTGAAAAGGAAGGCTTCCCTAGTAGGGGCGCCTCTCTAATAAATTTAGTAGTGGGAATGGAGAGGATTATTCGTCTTAATTCAATCACTAGAGGAGCTATGCTGGATGCAAAGGACACTCCCCTCCCTTGGAAAAATAAAATATCTAGTAGGCCCCCTCTTGGTCTGAGGTAGTTTGGGGCTGGCAGAGAGGGGTAGGGGGCCTGAGGCTAGATGCCCCGGGCAATGGAGCCAGCCTGTAGGGGGTATTTAACATGTAATTCCCAGTCGGTCCGCCCCTGTTCCCGGACTGACAGTGGGTAATTGGGAAAGAGGACGTTGCTCTTTTGATGGCCCGCGCCGGCCAGTCTCGCCGACGCCACACTGGGTTTGACGTCACGGGCCAGCCCCAGAGTCAGAAACACAGAGTAGGGGGGAGGGAAAAAAGAGAGGAGGGGGATACCGGAGAGGGAGAGCCGAGGTCGGCTCCGAGACCCACCGGGAAGAAGGGGGAAGGGATCGAGTCCGGAGAGGCTGCGGCGCGTGGCCTGAGGCGGAGAGCTGGACTCCGGGGGTCTGGGCCAGGACAGGCGCCGGTCTGACCCGCCTTGCTCGCAAATGCAGGCCGGGCTTCCTCCTCCCTTGTCGGGTGGCGGGGGAGGAGAGGGGGCTTGAGGCCGGAGGGAAAGGTAGTCCCCATCCTCCAGTTCCAGAGCTACAAAGCTGATCCCGGTCTCGTTAAGGGACGTCTGGGTGCCCTCCTAAAGACCTGGGGTGCCACCACCACCCCACCCCCAAGGCACACCAGGTCTGGCTCGATGTACCGCATTCCCCTTCTTCCCCCAGAGCATCTGGCGGAGCTGGGGGAAAGGCAAGAGAAAGCCATCAAGGAAGATGCTGTTGCCGCTGCTGCCTGGAGTCTTTGGCTCCTGCAGTTCATGAGGCCTCTCTCAATAGGGTAAGGGGCTGACGAACGCTATGGGTTCCTGGAAACTCATCATCCTGGAGCGGAGCAGACAAAGGCTCAGCTAGAACCGGGCTCTGGGGCTGTGCACTTGGGTAGCTGGAGCCAATTTGGCCTATCTGAAAACCCCAGGCCTTGAGGCTGCTGCTGGGGCTGCAGGCATCAAGTTGAGCAGGGTATGTGTGCCCTCTTGGGGAAAGGGCAAGAAATGGATCTGACTTTCTCTATGCTTGGAGTAAGCTGGGAGACACCTCAACACACACACACACACACACAACCACACACACACACACAACCACACACACAACCACACACACAACCACACACCACACACACTTGCCCATCTTCAGGTCCCTCCCACTCGCCTTCACTGGGGCGTTGAGACCCCATCCCTCTACAAGTAGACACAGTCGGTCCCCCTGCAGAAATTGGAAGCCCTGATTGAAAAAAGGCTGAGCGGGTGATTGGGACTCATTACTGGGGCCATGGACCCAGAAGGTAGAAATCCACTCAGCGTCACCAATCCCAGCCTGACTCCCGGAGCGACCAGGCAAGCTCCGCCGGGACAAGATGCAAAAAGATGCTTCCTTGGGGGTCGCAAGGGGGGAGGGGTTGTTGAGCGCTGCCCTCCAGAGAGTGACCAGCAAAGCGGAACCTTGGGGATCGAAGTACTATAGTTACTAATCCAGGGCAGGGGTAGAAAGCGTGCCTCAGAATGCCTAGGGCTGTCTTTTGAGCGTGTTTACTTAAGGACTTTGCATGCGGAGCGCAAGCGGAATTGTAAGATTCTCCCAGAGGCAGCAAATGTTTGCGGGCTGGAGAACGAGGCGAAGCGGAGCCGTCCTGCCTTGTCCCTCCTCCCGGAGCCACAGCGCCGGCCTGGGCGGATCTGATGGCGCGGTTACCGACTTTAGTGAAGCCCGGAACCTGAAGGGCTGGGAGGTCGGGAAGAAAGCAGAGCAACACCGAAGGCCAGAAACTAAATACACAGCCCGGGACCCCGACGACCCAAGGACTAGGGGAAAAGCCCCTTCCCATTCCAGCTCGGTCAATCTTCCTTCGATGCAATTGATTAATAAAAACGAAGTGAAAAGACCGTGGTCGCTGTGCGTCTGGGAAGGAAGTGGAGGCCAGAGGTATCCAGGTCGGCGCCGGTACCCCATTACCACCGGTTCGCAACCCTGAGGTCTGCATCGCCCTGGGACTAGGGAAGCGGGGCGGTGCGAGAACCCAGGGAGACCGCGCGGGGCCTTTAATTGGGTGTATCCGTTCTAACAGTGGCCTTTGTTGAAGCAATTAGCAAGAGACAATAACCACCGAGATGCGTTTAATTCGATTCTGTGCACACTGCGATCCCCGCCCGGGCTCTGCGATATGCAGGCCTGGGATAACCGGGAGGGTCTGGTTGTGAAGGTACCGGTTGGGTTCCTTGATCATTTTCTTAGGCATGGAAGTTGTAAAAGAAAGGCGGGAGGGGGAGCTAGATCTGCCCCCAAGCAGGCCACGGTAGGAGACTCGTCCTTGGTCATCCCCCGGACCACTGTTCTTTCTTGGAGCGTGGGTTGGAGCTGCAGCCGCCGCGTCAGTCCACAGTGCCTGTTTGGGAGGAAAAAAGCCGGGAAGGCTGGGACGTGGATCCAAGTCTCAATCTTAATTCCCCCGCCTCGGTTCCTCGAGCCAAATCCGAATTGCCTTCCCAATCCGGGGAGGAGCAAAGAAAAGACCCTGCTTAAGTCTCACAACACACACTTCCTCCTCCTCTGGAGCCAGCCCCAGTACCCCCTCCTCCGTTTCAGGCTCCGGATTAGGTTACCCAGGCCGGGCGAGGATTTTTACTGGATACGAGAACAGTACAGGTAAAGCTATATAAATAGTTCGCCGGCTGCGGAGCAGGAGGGTTATGCCGGGGACACAGTCCCAAAGCGCCACCAGCCAGCCTGGTTGAGCATACAAAACGGCTAGGGATGCCGCTTTGCCTTCGGCGACCCAGAACTCACAGGTTAAACACATATTACGTTATCACCTTAGCTTTCACCATGTCCCCTTTTCTCCACCACCCCCACCCCCCGCATGAGCTGAACTGCAGAAAAGAGAGCAAAATCAAACCGCGGTGGAAAATGAAGCGGGCAGTGGGGCCATACTGGCTGAGGCTTACTGCTTCTCAACGGAGACACCTTTCCAATTAAAACAGTAGACATGGGAACTTTAGTGATGTAGAGAAAGAAGGACGCTAAAAGTCATTGGCCACGAGAAGAAGCTGGCAGTAGAAGCCCAGTTGGGGGGGGCGGCGGGGGGGAATCCATGGGAATTTGAATGAAAAGACTATACACCCGCAGATCTCCGGCTCCCACGCCCACCCGACCCGGGTCTGGGGTCCACTTTCCAAGCGAAATAAGCCACTGTTTTGGATATGTGTTTTGATTGTGTGTGTGTGTGTGTGTGTGTGTGTGTGTGCGCTTATTCATCTATCACGGTTTAAAACACGGGAGGAAAGCTTCCCAAGCCAGGAGGAGCGGGATAACGCTTTGGAGACTACCAGAGAAGAGAAGCGCTGGGCAATTACCCCCCTCGCACTCCGCCCCCAGCCCAGCCCCAGCCCTCGCCTTCATCTTCGAGGGATTCTTGCCCTCCCTCAGCCACTAGTATTTTCCCCCCGCTTGAGAAAACCCCTGATTATAGCGAGATTAAAACAAAAAATGAGTAGATAGGGGTGAAGCGGAAAGAGGCAGGCGGACAGGGAGAAGACCGGGGATTTCTGCTTTCGAATAGAACAAAGCACGCGCGACGGACTTGGTGACTGGGGAGCATAAACCTAGGTGGGACGAGAAAGAAGGTGTGCACTTTCTACCTATCCCTGGAGGAACCGTTGGAAAGAGGAAGGGATGCGGGTGACCCATTGAGAAGTGCAGGCTCCAGCAGCCACTTCTCTGCCCTTTGGCGTCATTAATTTTCCGTAGGATATTCGCTGCCTCTAGACCTGGCCTGCTCCCAGGAAAGCCCCAGGACCAACCTTTGAAGCACCTAGAATTCCGCACGGACATCCAAGAAAATCCGGAGCCAGGTGGTTGGGGTTCGACCGCTTAAACACACAGACCTTCGTCTTAGTACAGACCTGGAGCTGTGAGGCTCCAGAGGGCCAGCCTTGGTCACCTGCTAGGTTCGACCTGGCCTCTAGGTTCTCCCGGCTAGCTGAGGCCTCCCCAGTCTGCACCAACCCACTCGCCCCTGAAGCGTTGGTAGTTTCAAAAGGAGAAAGTGGGTTTTATCTTGGAAATGTAGGGCTTTTGCTTCTCTAGATTAGCCTAAGGAATTAGAATGCGGATTGTTGAGGGACAATCCATCCTGGACGTGGGATGCGGGGGTGGGTTCACAGCAAAAGTAGAAAAGCAGGAGATACACTTAAGATCCGGAGACAGCAGAGGATGGCTTTAAAAAAAACAAAACAAAACAAAAAAAAAAAAAAACAAGAATCGTTGGTGTCATTGAACACGATGGTGACCCCATAAGAAAAGATCGTGGTTATGCCTGGCTCAAACTGGCAAAAATCAAGACTTTCCGGGCATCTGGGCTTTGCCCAGAGCTACTATCTGCCGGCCGGCCTGCCTGCCTGCCTGCCTGCGTGTGACTCTCGGGTCCAGGTCCCGGCTTACTGGGCACCCTCCACAGTCTGCCACCTCAGCAAAGTGAACTCCAGCAATTTGGTACATAAAATAAAACAGCCACCAGACTACCCATCACTAGCTCCTTGCAGACCTCCGGACAAATCGGGACCTCTGAGAGAGCGCCTGGCAACCCTTCGTCCTCCAAGTTGCCTGTGCACTCACTTAACATCACCCTCCCATATGGCCCAAAAGGAAGCAAAGGGTGCTCTCCTCCCTCCCCCCCCCCCAGTTAATGAACCTCCCCGGTTATTCCAAGCGTTAGTGGGGAGCGGTGACCAGAACTATTGGATTGGTACACAAAGACATACCTGGAAAGGAACACATACTCAAGTGTGAAATGGCTTAGCCATCAAGAATAAAACAACCCTCAGGGTAGCCTAGAGAGAGAGGGAGAGAGAGAGAGAGAGAGAGAGAGAGAGAGAGAGAGAGAGAGAGAGAGAGAGAGAGAGGGAGTGTCAAAACAGCCCGGGGCTAGAGAACAGAAGGTTCCCCACTTCGATCCCACTCCTGGTGGCAGAATCCCTATTTCTTTATCAACGTCTTCACTGCAGGGCAGGCAAATTGCCTAAAAAGATGGAAGCCTTAGGACTCCCATATACCTGCAACTTCCCTGGGCCCTTCTGTGTGGCTTTGGGCAATTGACAAACACACAGAAGGACACTCTCTGTCCTAATGTTTGCATCCATCCCTTCCCTATGCCTACACTGGAACCCCACCACACATGTTTTCTGCAAGAAGGCAGAGTCAAAATAGGGAATAAAGGAAAATGTAGATCCCCTGTCCTGTGTCTGGGTTTTGGATTGTAACAGAAGAGGACTGGAAAATCTGGGGCTGCTAGCAAGGACCGTTTATGTAGAGGGTGATGTCCGCCCATCACTATGCATGGCTTTCTCTATGCCCTGTTGTGTCCCCTAGCCAGAAACCTTAGGCCTCATTGAGCCAATGGCTTGAACCTTGAAGCTGGGCCTTCTGCTAAGTCCTAACGCTAAATCACCCAGTAAACAGAGCTCACTGATGCCTATATGAGTCCTTGTCTAGCAGGACAGAAATTACATCTAGACCTAGTTCAAACTGATAGATATTCTCATTTTATAGGAAGCCCTCTTCCCCACAAATAACAATTGGGGCAGTCAAGCATCTTGTTTAGAAATACCCAGACTCATTAAACCTGGTTCTCTGGGATTTTTTGGCCATCAACCTGCCACTGGGAGGGACAGTCCACTACCACCACCACCAAAGAGCAAGGGGCTGCAGAAAGTCTACCTTCACTATGTGTCCCCCTTCAGAGTTCTGGGTCTCTCAAACTGTTATTCCAGAGTCCTGGTCTGTAAGGTGAGGAGATAGATGGTCAAGAAATATGGGAATACACCTACACCAAGGAGGATCCAGCAGACACAGCTACTTCGTTCCTACTCTGGATGGAATCACACCTGTCAGTTTGTCACCCTTCTCTCTTAAAGAAATAGCTTTTATTTAAAAAAAAAAAAAGCAACTGCTCTGTTCATATCTCAGATTCACCAGACTTCCTTTCCTTGAATTTTAACATAATCATGTGTGTGTATGTGTGTTCTGTTTCTGAACAACGTATTGGAGGTGGAGGTCTGCTGGGCTGCTGTCCCAGGAAAAATATCCAAATTTTATCCCCTCTGCTTTCTCACACCACAGAACCCTGGTCATACTATCTGGGAAACTGGTTTTCTCTCCCACCTCAGAGTGCTTCTGTCAGCAAGGGTGCCTACTGACCAGCAGCTACCCTGAGGGGGTGTCAAATGTTGACACATCTGAGCTCCAACTTTGTCTCACAGTATGCATGTTTCTTAGATGATATGCAAGCAATGAGCCTAAACAGACCTTTGCAAGCAGGAAAAAGTAAACAACACGGAGCTGACACTCGGTCATGGCAGCCACCTTCCGAGAAAGCTCCTGAGCAGATGGGCTACTTCCTCTAATGTTCTGTTCTTCCGGCAATGAAAAGCATCTACCCAGATCCCTTCCCAAGCATCCCGCCAGCTCTTAGCCAGTTCTTATTCCGCCCCATTCAGTTTTTCTTTGCACTCCAAATTCTGCTAGCTCCTTCCTCCAAACAAGGACATACACACACTCCCACACCACGATCACCCAAGGTCACTGTAGGAAGCCAAAGACTTCCAGTGCCCAGAAAGAACAATAAAAGGCTGGGGGCGGGGAGGGGGGGTCTAGTTCACTTTCTTTCAGAGGCAGCTGTCCCCCATGGGGAAGACCTTCTCTTAATTCCCTCCACGTGGAACAGGGAGAAGGATAACAGAGGAAAAGGAGATAGCTGTATACTCACTGACCAGGGCAGCTCTCTCCTGAAGGCAGGCTGTTGTTTTTTTGGTTTTTTTTTTCCACCCGCCTTGCTGGAGATCTGAAGGTAGAAATGACCGTCTGCCTTCACCACTGTTGCCGAAGCTCCTGCAGCAGCCCCAGTGCCGCGGCTGCTTCACTGCATCTCAGCCAGGCTTCCAGCCAGAGGTAAAACCTGGCTGATGTGAATCCTTGCTAAGAGCCCCCTCCCCTCTGCCTCCCTTGGCTCAGTGTAGACTGCAGAGCTCTTCCGGGTTGCAACAACGGCATGGGGAGAGGGGGAGGAGGGAGGCGGGAGGAGGAAAGAAGAAGGAGGAGGAGGGAGGGAATGAATAGCATCCCCTTTTGCAAACACACAAACCGCACATCAGAGGTGTGTGAAACTGAGTTGGAAAGGGGTGGGCAAGAAAGAGTGCCTGAAACGTGACCTGCCCATGGTGCCTACAAAGCCAGCCCAGTGTCTTCTGACAGGGTTGGAATTAACACTATAAATGTCACTATCCTGTGGAATGGACCATTACTGTAGGCACAAACATGTTCGAAGCATTTTCTTCTCACTTTTGAACAAATGGTTCAATAAGAGGTTCTATGGGCAGGGCTAGGAGTGAACATCGTATGAAGAGCTTAAGAGCTAGGAAGTCTTCAAAGTGTTTTCTTCCTCACAAGGTTTAGATTTATACGGGCACCCCTATTCCCAACAGCAGGGTCTTTCTTTGCCTTTACTTCACTGCTGCAGCCGCCACCACCACCACCACCACCACCCTTTAGTCGGGATGTCTAGTAAGTTAGATTTAGAATGTTTTTGGCTGGGTTTCACTGCTGCTGCCTAATCCGGGTGTAGAATAATATTCACCAGTGGCACATATGGGTCCCAATTCTCTTAGATTACTTCAAGAGGAAATTTTACCTTTGAGGAGAAAATAAAAAATAAAAGACAAGAACCAGAAGCACTCAGGGAAATTTTCTATAAAGGAAACGGAGCCGTTTGCCCTGTCCAGGAGCCGATAAATTGCTTGGATTACCGCCCCCCACACACACACCCTCACCCCTTCTCATCCCCATCTCAATAGCAAGGGCATCGGAACCGTGTACCAAGAGAATCTTCCACGAATAAATCTCAGCTAGAGTGAAATGAAACCCCATAACCACCGAGGTAGAAAGGGTCAGGGTCCATTTGTTTTGACAGGTCGGGTTTTCCCTTCACAATATTTATACAAAAAGAATATGGAGACTGACTTTTAAAATAAATATATCTTTAGGGAGAATAAAACAAAGTTTTATTCGTGGCTGAACCATGAGGTCAGTAAGCTTGGGCGACTCCAACCTGTTGGGTAGGAAGAGGTGACTGAGTGTCTAGTTTTGGGGTGGCCAATCCCTGGGAGTGGGGGAATGATCAGAGCCGACTGAACTGCTGAGGTGGCACGGAGGACAGAGAAGGAAGGAGAAGCTGGAGGCCCCAAAGTGTTAGTGGGCACCCTTGAAGTGGAGAGAGGTACCGGGTGATGAGTATCACGTTGCAGAGTGGGTGATACCATGATAGGCACGCTTTTCTCCTAGATACTGTCAGAGACCTGTCTCTACCTCCTCAAACCTGAAATGCTTTCCATTTAGACACCAACCCGCCTGCCAACCGGTCTGCGCCTCTAGGACATCCTCTAGGGCGAGATGAAACCTAGAGTGGAGAGAGCTGAGAACACCATTTGCCAATCTGGCAAAAGGAAAGAAGGGGGCCTTCTGGTCCGTTAGGGAACCCGGAAGAACCACCTTCGCCAAAGCAATCCTGCCTGTCTCCAGCCCTGTCGCTCCAGCTCTCCGCCACCAAGTGGCAGAGTCAAGCTCTCCAGTCAGCTTTGAGGGCTAGGCTGAGGCCATGCTCTCAACCTACGCCCAACCTGTTGCCCTAATGCACCCTGTGAACTGTCCAGGAAAGCCCTGGGTCCTGGGAAGATGTTGCTGGCTTCCGGGACGCATAGGAGGCACAAGCACCCTTCCTCCTTGTACACGACTGGGTGGGGGACTGGAGCAGAGACCGTGGAGGCACGCATGTGCCCACGTGACTGCGATAGTCTACCCTCCCAGCGCCCAGCACCCAGCGGTTTCTAGACCCCACTTCTAGGTCCCGCGGGCGGGCGGGGCCTTTTAGGGCATTCCCCGTGCTTCCCATTCAAACTTCACGTCCCCCCTTGAGATCCCTGCTGTCCCTCCCCCTCTTTCTCCTTACCTTCAACAAGTTCGCCTCCAATTTGGAAGCCTCTTTTTCCTTAGAATGCGCGTCCTACCCTGACACTTCCGAAATCAAAGCAGACTTTCTTCCCTCTCCCACTCCTCTTATTAAAACTCCCGGGCGCCAGCACCTTCTCTCCCTTAGGTGTGCCCTGCCGGCCTCGCCGCGCTCCTTCCCCTGCAGACACGGGCTCCCGATTGCTTACAGTTCTAAAACCTAAAGAGCTGTGAAAATGTGGTCGCGTGCCCCGACCCCCATCCCGCCGTCGCTCCCAAAAGCCTTAGCTGGAGGAAGCTGGGCTTCCAAAGAAACTCGGAGGTTAAAAAAGAAAATCCTAAGGACTACAGTGGTCTGACTGGGGCTAAAGGCGTGATCTGACTCTCTTAACGGACCGAAGGGTGGACGGGGAATTGGGGGAGTACTGAAGTAGGAAGGAAATGAGGTAAAGAAAAGAAAGAGTCCGACTTTAATAAATTGCCTCATTCCTAGCACTCCGGAGGCAGAGGCAGGTGGATCTCTGACTGGTCAGCCTGGTGGACAAAGCAAGTTCCAGGACAGCCAGTACTTCACAGAGAAATCCTGTGTTGACAAACAAAACAAAAAGTGGAGGCGAAGGGGGATTATTTTTTTCACCCTGGGTAGTGAATAAAGTGAGAGAAAGGCTCTGAGTTATTAATTCCTGATTACTGGACAGCGCCTGCCTGGGCACATTACAAGGATAGTGCTGTAAGAAGCCACGAGTCGCAGTTTCTCTCTCTCTCTCTCTCTCTCTCTCTCTCTCTCTCTCTCTCTCTCTCTCTGTGTGTGTGTGTGTGTGTGTGTGTGTGTGTGTGTGTGTGTGTGTGTGTGACAAGAAATGGCATTGCCTCATTCACTCCGTGTACTAAAGCTACTAAAGTGTGGCCGGGAGGCTGCCCTGAGGGCAGGATGGTCCCACTCACTAATTTTAGGGAGTGATTTTTTTTTGAGGATTTTCGTATGTTCTCTGGACGCCTAGATCACAAAGACACAGGCTAGTTCACAGCCACAGAGACCTAAAGACTTCACCACTGGTGACCGTTGCCTGCACCTGTGCCCTTTCTATCTATCTGACTACCTCAAGTTTTTCTGACTCCACTTCTCGTGCATGGAATAACCACTGAACCATGGAATAACTGCTAATCTGAACTATGTTATTTGTGTTTGGGGTAGAAATGGAACCAAGAGACAGAGGTCATTCCTCACTGGTAACGATTGTGAGGTCAGCTAGCCAGGGAGACAGTGTGGAGCCCTGGGCCTGGGGACATTTCCTGGAGGCCATCGTGCCCTCCTAATGGCCTCCACCGACAGCTGCTTCAAACCCAGAGGTTAGTTCTGTAGTTTTTCTCAGATCAGGATCTAAGGCACTGGGTTTGAAATATAAAGGGAGGTCACCAGGCGCATGGAAGAAGATGGATCAGGAAATGACTCTGGGGTAAAAGAAACAACGGGTGCCGGTTTCTGTGATGGCCATGGAGAAAGAAAGGGATTCCCCAAATAGAGGAAATAATCTCTGACAGGATCTCCAATCTTCCTAAGACAGTGTGGTCAGTTAGTGGAGCATTGTTGTGCGTAAGGATGAGGACTTCGTAGCCATCTTTCAGTGGGTTCCCATCACCCCAGTTCTTTGCCCTAAAACCAGAAAGTGCTTGTCACTGTGTCCATCAGTCTCCAGCATCACCCCGCCTTCTCAACCGTTTGAGATTATCTTAGAACTTTAAAAGACACTCGACAAAAGCCAAACGACAATATATTTAATGATTACCCTGTGTTTAAAAGTTCTAATCCTTTAAGATAGGTGTGGTTGTACATCCCTGTAACCCCAGCAGGAAGCTGAGCCGTTAGAATCATGATCTTGAGTCGAATGTGGGCTACAAAGTGAGACTGTCCGAAACAAAACAAAATAGGAAAACAAACAAACAAACAAAAATCTAGGTTTTCAATCCCACTTATAGGAACTTATTTTGGAGCTGTAGAGGAGGAAGGTTTGGCTTGAAGGAATGCTAAGGCCATATAGCATGGAGCTATATGTATATCCATCTGTTTTTTCACATCCCCCAACAAAACATTTTCATTAGAGTCAACTTCCAGGGTTGAGATTTAGAGTATGCTTTCCTGATTCAGTGTGATTGGAGGTGCGCTGCAGTACACACCTTTCTAAAAGGTAGCTATGAATAAATGTCTCAAATGGAAGTTTAGAAGAAGAGCCACTAGAAATTAAAAACAAAACAAAAAAGACAAAAAAACAAAAAAGAACCCTCATACCCAATCCACCCAGGCATCCTAAGTAAATAGCCCCGTTTGCAAATTTCTATCAATTATTACGTGATGGGAAAAAATCCTATCTGAAAATAAGGCACGTGGACAGGGAGAATTTTAATTAAATCTTACTGTGGATATAATGGCATGGAAGTGATTTTTCATTCGGCGCTTGCCTGCTCACCAGTGTTTTATGGCGTTTTCTTGCCTCTGACTTTATTTTAAAATATTAGGCGAGGTGGAGAATTATAAACGGCTCTTCCCTTATCTGTCCTGCTCACATATCCAGGATCAGAGGAGCTGATTAAGAAAGAAGTCAGAGGCAACGCTGGATTCATAATGATTTGGATAATGAATCCTTATCTCTGCTTTCCAGATTATCTGCTTTTCAGCTCCCAATGTTTTGTTACATGGGATAATTTATTGCATCTAATACATCACAATGAATCTGATGGTGGAAAGTGATGGCCAACGTTGTGAAAAGGGGGCCCTTATTTTTTATCCCTGGGCAATGAAACTGCTTTTTGCCGTTTTTAATTGGGAAAATATAAGGTAGATCTGATAAAAAAAAAAAGGGGGGGGCTGGGTATAATCTTGCCTGCCCGTGCTTTACCACGGATGCTCTTTAATTAGTGTGTCAATTTCAGGCTGAAATTAACAAGATCGACCTGAAACCAGTGGTTAGTTTCTCCCCAGTGCCGAGATCCTAATTTTTAACATGATTTATTTTTATGAAAAAGGAGATAATTAATCATAAACACTGACTAAAGCACAGGGCCAGGTTAAGATAAAATGCTACTTGCATCTTTATATAGAAAGATAGCAATAATGGTCACTTTCCCAAGATTCCCTCTCTCCTTGGCCCCCACACAGCTCTTACCCCCACTACTCCCCCCAGCCCCAACTCAAGCTAACCAGAAAATAAAGATCAATGCCAGGTTCCTCCAAACAATCTTCATTTTTCTCTCGTTCATGAAGTGTACACACACACACACACACACACACACACACACACACAGCTTTCAGCTTGCCTGGCTTTGTCTGTTGACACATACAGAACAGGCACAGGTTTGACTTTCTTAGACAGCACGGGTGGGTGGGTTCCCCCTTCACCCCACTCACCCACTCACATCAACTTTCCATTTTAGAGAGAAGGGGGGAGAGGACACATCTCATTTAATGGCTAATTAGTTCCAATAATTGGCATTTTTGTTTTCTTTTGTCTCTCATCTTAACACCAAAAGAACAAAAGCCATCGAAATGCAACAGGCATCACTCAGCTCTGAACAGGACAGATGTCAGAATCTCAGACTAAGGCAGCAGCCCCTCCCACCTTCCTGTGTCTGACGGGTACTTATGGACACCCTGGCTTAGGAACCCGGATGGAGCCAGAATCCTTGGTCATTCACCCTTTAAGCTTTCTGTGCCTGTTGATTACTTTCTGGTTGTTTGGATCAAATAATCATTGGGAATATGTAAACGAATGAGAGGAGATTCATACATATTCGACCTCCAATTGTTTCTCCTGACGTCAGATGGTAATTTCTTGGTAATTGGATGGTTCGCACCCGAATATGGATTGTCTGAGTTCCCTAACCCCTCCCCCAACACACCCGTGTTTCTCTAGGAAGATTTTTGTGTTGGGTAAGGAACTTTTTCTTAAAGTTATTTCCCATGATTCCTATTGTTTTCTTTTTTATCCTACACTTAAGATTTACTTCTTACAGTTTGAGAATTTGAAGTCTGTTTCTGAGACTATAATGCCCGAAGATAATTCTTGAGGAGACTGAATCAATCCTGGGGATGTGGCCAGCAGTGATGGGAGAGATGGCTACACAAGAGGAGGCAGGAGCAGGAATGAGGTTCTATGGGGTTCGGGAGAGAGCATCCTTCTAGCTGTCCCTAGAGTAGCCCTGCCTTCCCCACGTGGGGTTACCCAGGATTCTCATTTATCTCAAGATCAAGTCTCAATTCCTGAGTATGTCCCACACCCTTTAGAAAAAGAGGAAGTCAAATAATTATAGTTTCTTTAAAATTTGGATTTTGGTTCTAAACAACTATCAGGTTTTAGGTTTATACAGAAGAAGACACCTGATGGTCTGGGTTATTTCCACTTTATCCATCAGTTCTCATCCCTCCTTGTTACAGCGAACCTCAGAGTTCTAAGTCTGTGCTTGGTATCTGGATGGTTTCCCCTCTTCTTTCTCCATAGCCCCCTCCCCTTCTCCATCTCCCTCTTTCTCTCCTTTCTTTATGACACATCCCTCCAAGAATTTCAAGTATCAATTATAAGTAATATGAATTTCTCAGTCTCTGCCATCGAAGTGCAGATGATCTGATAGGAGCCTGGAAACGCAGATTCCCTAGATGCGCAGACTGCTGGAGCCTACTGGGCCGTTTCCCATGCCCAGATGAACATTCAATTTTCCGGCATTATCTCCACACTTAAACTCGCTTTCTCCATTTCTGTGCCAAGATAAATTTGCATAATATTTGCAGCTGTAATTAGCTGATGAGCATCTCCCAGCTCCCCCTTTTGTTTCCCCCTGCATTTGGTCCTTCTATTGACGCCACGTTTGATCTTTAATATCACAGGATTCCCGATAGAGGGTTGAATATCTTATCTTACCGGTACCAAAATCTTCTAAGGAGGGAGAAAGGAAGGGGAGGAGGAGCTGGGAGAGAATGGAGAGCGAGGAAATGAAGCTTACAGCTATCAGAGTTGGAAAGGTTGCTTTGCAAGAAGGTGTGGGTACTGGCAGAGCCAAGACGGTGAATGGAGACTTGGGGTGCATCAGGGGTGGGGGTGAAGGCACCATTCTAGGAAGGGGGAGAGTCTATGGTAAATCGTTATTATTTAATGCAGAGTGCACTAAATAATGGAGGAGATTAAATGGAGAGCTGAGCGAGGGACACCTTGTGGGGAGTGTCGGTTTGTCGCCAGCCTCAACTCTAGGCCCGGGATCTCTTCAAGCGGAAGGCTCTGAGCAGGGAGTCTTCGCTCCCCTTAAGCGGAAATGGGAAGTTTCATGATAAGTCACTCTCTCATCTTCTCATCCATCAGTTGGTCCCCCCCCTTTTTTTTCTGCTGAGAACATTGCTTACAGTCTTCCCAGGCCCACTTTCAAGAAATGGGAGCGCTAAGGGAGGCGGGGCGGGAGTGGGGGAGGGCACAGAGAACTAGGAAGAATAGATAACATAGTGTTGCCACCGAAGTAGAACAAAACCAGAAAAATTACATTGTGGCCTCACCCATGTTGTTTGTCTCCAAATTGGAAGTTTGGGAGGGACAGCGCTGTAGGAGGGAAGATGGCTTTCAGGAGCCACTGGCTGTGGTGGTATCTGTGGGAATCCGGAGCCCGGGAGGGAGAGAAAGAAAAGGTGTGGGGGGGGGGGGAAAGAAAGAGTCGATTTTCATGGCAATCGTCGGAACAAATAGCTAACATTTAACATTTACACCCGCACTGGCGGCGCCCTGGCGCTCCGCGGACCTGGAGCCGGGCTAAAATGTCCCGAAAGCCTTTGGAGAAAACGAGTTTCCAGCTATCAGGTTCTCCCCATCTCCTTTTTTCATAAGGCTTCGGTTTCAGGCTGGACTTGTCCAATGTCTGCGTTACCGCTGCGAGCTCCTAAATGAGTGTCAAAGAGGCAAATATCAAATAGCGCCCAGGTCAAGGCGATTTAGTTAACCACAGGACGCTCAGGGCTGGAAATTTGTGTGGAACTCTGCGCGGGAGGGGAGGGCTCAGGGATGGATGGGTGGATGGGCACACGGGGCGCGCGTAGATGGATGGTGGGAAGAGAGCCCTGCTCTCTCTGAGGTGATGGCTCAGAGAGAGCAGGGCTGAGGGAGGAGCCAGCCTTCTCCTGGTCCTGGCCTCGCCTCGCCTCGTGTTTCGTCGCTCTTCACAGACTAAGATCTTCTCAGACAAAAGTTCCCTTATAAGTTTTTTTTTTCTTTTAAATGGGACCAATTTCCTGAACTAAGGTTCTGAAACCTGGGCTCTCACCACAACCCTGACTTTAAAACCTGTATCATCTCCAGGTCTCAGTTTCCCCTTACGTTAACTGAAGGGATTATACAAGAAGTTAGCCAAGACTACTCCGGCGGTCGAGGTGGCTAGAACAGAAATGGGGAGTGGTGTGTGGCTGACTATTGTTCCTCTCTACATTCCGAGTCACGTGAGCAACCTAGTCTCACTACCAACTTACCCGATCTACAGTCCCTGACAAGACAGATTCTCAGAAGCAACAGCCCACTTCCCCTGTAGCCCTAGGATACCAGGCTTCACCCAAAGGTTCCCCCAATCCCACCTCAGCCGTATCTGCAGCCCTGAGCTAGGGATTTCTGAGGTATCACCAGCGCACAAATTCTATCCAGGTTCTGCTCATGTCCAGCCTTTGACCTTACAAGTCTTGGGGGGCGGGGATCCTCTTCTGAGAGGGGCGGGAGTGCAACAGATTGAGTGCTCTAATTCAAGAGGCAAAACAGACAAGTGAACGGACGCAGAGGCAGGACAGGACCCCCAGTTGAGGCCCCAGATTTTTCACCAAGCCAGTTCCTTTGCTCCGCAGAGGGTCTCTTATCTGCGTTGACACCGGGGTGTCACGTGTGTGAGAAGCAGCGTGGGTGGGCGTGTGAGTTCCTACCCAGAGAGTAGGTCTCACAAGCTGAGGGGCGGGGTGTTCAACACAATCGACTTCCTTCCCGGGAACACAGAACAGAAAGCCCGGGAGTCTAGCTAGGAATCAGCTAGGGAGACTAGCCTGGCCTAGACTGCCTCTGCGTTCCTAGGGCAGATAGAAGGTAGGAAAGCGCCGCTGGGCCTCCACCTCATCCTCCCGAGGCTGGGGGCACTGTTTGGAAGGCAGGAGAGAAGGCTCAGGTTTGGGCTCCCATCTCTCAATCCAGGGGAGACTAACTATGGAGTGGGGGACCGTGAAGGAAGCAAGAAGGAAGGACAGAGCCCTGAGTGGCCAGGTGTGAAGGAATTGAGTAGGCACCTGTCTTAACTCCTTTTGATAAGCTTTTTCCTCCCTCTATATAATTATCAATAATAATCATGAAGGATAATCATGATCCTCTCCTTAAACTGAAAAGAGGGGGAGGAGGGAAGGAAAATGAGGGAGGGAGGGAAGAGAGAGAGAGAGAGAGAGAGAGAGAGAGAGAGAGAGAGAGAGAGAGAGAGAAAGAATGCTAACCTCACTACCATTTGGGTACCGGAGAAATTCTCAAATAGAGAGTGTAATTTCTCAGTTGATTTTGATTGACATACTGTCCCTGGGATCATGTGTTAATCCCTTCTTCACTCAAGCCTTTTCATAACTCATTTCTCTCTTGCTAGATGGGGACTCTGATGGTTACCGAGGCAACGATGATAGCACTAAGCTATTTCCCTCTCTGCAAGGAGGCCATTATTCCGCATGCATAGGCCATTTGCAACAGAGGTCGCCACAAAGTCATCCACCACTACACAGCACACGTTTATTAAACTTTTATTCTCTCTTTTTTACCCAAACACAGAAACTAGTTTGTACTTGTGGGGAGGGGTGTCCTCTTCTGTATTGGTAACAACTGCCCTGGAGTGGAGGCGCCCACACAGGGGCTCATTTGCAGGACACAGACAGAGGTCTGCGCCACCCAGACCTCTGTGTCCTCTGCCCTTGGCATCAGTCTACAGCAGAAAAGGTCTCCTTACAGCTTTGTCCACCCGTGGGGTCATCATCTTCAAGATAAGATGGAGGGAACTTGGCTTCTCAAGCCACCTGCCCTTCTGCTTTGAAGACCCCATTTTCTCAGTCCCCCCCCCCCACACATACAACCTCACTTCTCTTGGATGCAGAGGCTCTCCTTGATGCTTTAGTGGTACCTCCTGGACTAGCACTGGAGCCCCAGAGAAAGTCACCTGCCAGGAACCCTGGGTCTTAAGTTTCCTGCTTACTGCTTGGCCAGGGTACAGGTTCTTGACTTGTCCTTCAGGGTTCTCTAAACAGCTTTTGTGGGTAGTGGAATATAAGGAATGAGAACATCTATAAACACCTTGACTGCCCAAAGACACCATAGGAGAGTCTACACTGCAGGAAACACTACAAACATTTCTACTCTCAGTCTGTGAGGCCACCTGACTTGCTGTTGTGAAGGTCACTGACTGTGGAGGCTTCTCTTCTCCCCGCCCAGTACCTGCCAGCTCCTTCCCTCGGGTCCTTCTCCCTTTCCTTTTCTTCTTTCCAGGCTGAGAGCCCCTTTCATTTGACTAAAGGAAGAAAAGAGACAGATTCACCAGGGCCCCTTCAGTCTCTGTGAACTGGGCCTGACTCCTCGCACTGTTCCCTTCACGCCTACCCCTATAGGCTCCTATAAAGATCACTGTGGCCCCTGCTGTGCTCTGTGCTTGTGTTGTTCAACAATCAAAAGAATCTCCCAAACAACCTCTTTTGGGGACCTTCAAGACAGAACCAGGTCTCCCAGGATAGATGGTACCACACCACACATAGCCACTGGGCAGGGCCATCTAAAGAAGTGGTCCAGATTCCTAAGTGATGGGCAGAAGTTACTCTAAAACTCTCAAGAACAACATCCTTCCCCTAACCCTGGGCCTTTATTAATGCCAAACCATCTTTACTCTATGGGTTGAACTGTTCCACACTGGGGTATATTTACTCTGGAGACTTAAAAAAACAAAACTAAACTAAACAAAACCCTGCATGTCAGAAACTCCCTAGGAACAGATCTTTAGAGACTCCCAACCTCTGAAGCAGAGGAGTTCTGGGACAAAAAGGGGGTGGCATTTCCCTTGGATCAGGGGTCTGTATCTATATCCCTTCCTAGAGCAATAAAAGGCAAAGAGCATGCAAACACAACTTAGGGTGCTGGCCCTCAGCTTCCCTAAGCAGGTGCAAGCCAGTGAGCAAACAGGGAATTGAGGCAGGGCCGAGGAGACTGCTGCTCTAACCGGAACAGCGAGCTGAGAGGCCATGTCTGGTAAAGCTGCTTTCTTAAGTTCCAAGTTCCAGGGAGAAGAAGTTGAGGACAGGAAGTGAGGCAAGGGAGGAGTAGAAAAACAATCTCTCTCCCAACCGAAAGGTTTAGAGGCTGCAAACAATGTCCCAAGTCCCTGAGACTGGGATGGTGGCCACTGGAGAAAGGCTACCCAGTCAAGGAGACTTTGGAGGTGTTCCATGTACTCTTGGAAGCAGTCTTGTCAGTGGAGGTGAAAGTAGTGATGGCTGCATAGGCGGGGGGGGGGGGATTGCTGTGAACTCAAGGGCAGTTTGGGGCTGCCTAGGGCTCACGCAATAAGACCCGTCTTTATACACAAGCAAAACAAAGCAAAGCAAAGCCCAGAAGCTAGTAACAGCAGTGCTTAGGGTCCGTGAACTGGAGTGGTTGTGGGTCTCAACTCTTGCGCAGTAAACACAGATATTCACGTTAGTACTCGTTGCAGTAACAGAATTACAGTTAAGAAGTAGCACTGAAAACAATTTTGTGGTTGGGGGGGATCACCACAGTTTTAGAAAGGTTGGGGATCATTGAACTGGAGTTTCAGACTACTGTGGGCCACCATGTGTTCTAGGAACTGAGCTTGGATCTAACCACTAAACCATCTCTCTGGCCCTTGCCCACGTCTTTTTTTTTTTCCCTTCTATTCTCTTTGGGTCTCGGTTTGTCCTTGTGGTCTAGGTACCATGGCATGGGCTACACATTCCTTTGCTGAGTGACCCTGGAGGAAATGGAACTGAAGGAATTCTCCCCTAAGACCAAAACTGCCTTTTACTATAATTTTTGACCCACGCACCTAAGGCTCTGACAGGGTCATTCTTGAATGGTAGCAGTGACATCCACTGTTAACTAACCATTAGCTTGTTAAATAATGCAGAACACTAGCTAAGGTATATTGTGGTCTATCTGTCTGTCTGTCTGTCTGTCTGTCTATCTATTTATTATCTATTATCTATCTATCTATCTATCTATCATCTATTTATCTATCTACCATCTATCTATCCATCATCTATCTATCATCTATCTGTCTACCTATCCATCTTTCATCTAACATCTATCTACTTATCTTTCTATTTATATTTTATGTGCATTTCCTTTTTGCCTGCATGTATATCTGTGTAAGGATGTCAGGTCCCCTGGACCAGGAGTTACAGACAGTTGCTCTTAACCACTGAGCCATCTGTCCAGTTACATTATTGTGTTTTTATCAGTGATGAGTCCTCCTGACCACGACACTTGTTCTTGCTTCTGCCAGTTCTCCTTGGGTTTCCCTCCAGCAAACCTCAGCCTATGCTAAAGTATATGAATGGAGTTAAGTATGTTAACATCCATTCATTCATCAATCCTTTCTGAATGGGAATCCTGATAAGCTACAAGGCTGGCAGGGAATTTTCTGTTTCCTTAAGATGCTCACAAGCAGAGAACAACAAGCAGATAGCTCGTTCTAGATACAATAAGAATCTATATGAGGCTGGAGGCGTGGCTTAGTCAGCAGTGTTTGCCTGGCATGCCAAGGTCCTAACTTCGACTCAGAACAGCATAAAACCAAAGGTGGTGCGTGACTATAATCCCAGTACTGGGAAGGTAGAGACAGGAGGCTCTGAAGCTCAAGGTTCAAGGCCAGCCTGGACTACAAGTCCTGTCTCAGAAGAGAAGAAGAGGAGGAGGAGAATGAAGAGGAGGAAGAAGGAGAGGAAGACAAACAGGAGGAACTATCTGAAATATTGGTCTGATAGAGTGGAAATCCAGAATCAAGGTCAGAGGGATTTCCCAACTCTACCTATGAGGCCAGACTGCTGTGACTCTCAGAGGATGACCCAGAGTTCTGGATGGTGTCAAGAGCAAGAGGATTTCAGATGAAAGCATACATACATACATACATACATACATACATACATACGACAGACAGACAGACAGACAGGCAGGCAGGCAGGCAGACTTGGTAGAACAGGATTGCAAAAACATTGTCACACACTCATTTGATGAAATATAAAATACTGATGTAAATACTTTCATTCTAAGTGCATATAGGGACGTGGGCAGGGGGAAGTTTAACCAGCAGGATAGCATTTAAAATTTCTGCGGTTTTCACTCATCCTCAACATAATGTACCTGTATATAAAGCCACCCTGGGGCTGAAGAGAAGGCTCAGCAGTTAGGAGCACTGACTGTTCTTCCTACTGTATGTATGTATGTATGTATGTATGTATGTATGTATGCAAGGATAATTCAACCAACCTTGTGAAATATGATGTGTCCCAAGTAGGAAGACATGTAAAAGCGGTGGGCCCATGTCACAGTGAAGCGCTTCTTTAGTTAAGAGAGGTGATTTCATTCTGTGAACCTTTGGGGACCAGAGGTGGCTTTTTTTTTTTTAAGATTTATTTTTATTTATTTTATATGTGTGAGCACACTGTCTTCAGACACGCCAGAAGAGGGCATCAGATCCCATTACAGATGGTTGTGAGCCACCTTGTGGTTGCTGGAAATTGAACTCAGGACCTCTGGAAGAACAGTCAGTGCTCCTAACCGCTGAGCCTTCTCTTCAGCCCCAGGGTGGCTTTATATCCAGGTACATTATGTTGAGGATGAGTGAAAACCGCAGAAATTTTAAATGCTATCCTGCTGGTTAAACTTCCCCCTGCCCATGTCCCTATATGCACTTAGAATGAAAGTATTTACATCAGTATTTTATATTTCATCAAATGAGTGTGTGACAATGTTTTTGCAAACGATTTAGGTAAAAGCAACATATTCCACAAAGCTGGCCTTCCACCATGCATTTTTGGTTTTTTTTTTTTTTGTTGTTGTTTTGTTTTGTTTTTCGAGACAGGGTTTCTCTGTGTAGCCCTGGCTGTCCTGGAACTCACTCTGTAGACTAGGCTGGCCTCGAACTCAGAAATCTACCTGCCTCTACCTCCCAAGTGCTGGGATTAAAGGTGTGCGCCACCACCACCCGGCTTCACCATGCATTTTTAAAAGTTTATTTCGACTTTTTATTATGGAGATAGGGTTTCAGCACTTAGCTCAGGTTAGTCTGGAACTAATCCCGAACTGTTCTTGAATCCATAGTCCTTGTTTCTCAGCCTCGAAAGTGCTGGGATTATAGGTGCACACCATGGCACCAGGCTCTCTGTGTATTTTCATGATTTCTCCGCAGACCCTTGGTCCTATGTGGTCTTGGAAGTGTAAGGAAGAGCAGCTCTGTTCATCAGCTTTGCTGCAAAGCCACCACATCGCTCAGACCTAATTTTGTCTGATGTTTAGCTAGTGCAACAGAGATGAGCTAAAGCCCAGAAGTTAAGCAGGATACTGCATAGAGAACTAGAATCTGTCTGTGATGAGAAGGGGAAAACCCTCTCTCATGAATATATGGCAGGTATCTACAAACCTTCTCACTAATTGATGGGCTCTCTATATATAATCCTGATAAAGGGCCACTGGGCAGTAAACGCTGATGCTTAGAACATCCTGATAGGGCTTTGTTAACATGAAGATAACAGAAGAGCAAGATATGTTTGTTTCACTGCCTGTAGATAAACCCAATAGGTCTTTGTTAACTTTTCATGACTGATGGCCACCACTAACCATGATAAATAATCCCAAGAAGAGGAACTTTATTTAAAAGGCTAGAAATGGGTCTACATTTTTCATTCTTTTGAATGAAGAGGAAGGCTTTTTTCTTAGTGCGATTGTACATGTGTCATGGTACATCAATATCCAAGTAATTTTAATCCATCGGTGGAAATTCTGAGTTGGCCTGACCTTTCAAACTTTTCCAGAATGTGCTATACTCTCATCAGCTGAGGCTCAAGCAAGACTGAGGCGATGGGTCTCACAGAGGAGCCTTCAGAGGACTGGCAGGGTAGGCAGCAAGTAGCACACTCTTTCTCTTTTTTTTTTTTTCTAGCAATGAGACCCCGAGGAGGAGGACACACTCAAGACACGTGGTGGCTTTTGCTTGCTCAGTTGGGTTATTCTGTTTTGTTTTTCGATGTTGGGGATTAGACCACCTACTGTTTTACCTTAGTGCTGTACCTCTGACCTGCATCCTCAGACCCCACTATTTATTAACGTTTGCAACATAACTCAGAGGCCAGAGATGCTTTTCTTTACAGCACATTGTCAGCTGCAAAGTCTTAGTCCAAATCCATTGCTAAATATATTTGTGTGTGTGTCCCTGTCTGTGTGTGTCCATGTCTGTGTGTCCGTGTTTGTCTGTGTTTGTCTGTGTGTCCGTGTGTGTCTGTGTGCGTGTGTGCGTGTGTGTGTGTGTGTGTGTGTGTGCGTGTGTGCGCGTGTGTGTGTGTGTGTGTGTGTGTGTGTGTGTGTGTGTGTGTGTAGCTGGTACATGCAGGCACATGCTACATTTGGAGGTCAGGGGACATTTGGTGAAGTCAGTTTCTCCTTCCATCCTGTGGATCTGTGCTGAAGGACATTCTCAGGTCATCAACCTAAGTGAAAAGCACCTTTGCCTACTGAGTCACCTCATTAGCACTCCATTAGCCTTGGTTTTTAGGTATTTCACCAGCCTGGAGTGATTAAGCTAAACAAGTTGGCCAGGGAGACCTAGGCCTCAGTTCTTCTGGCTCCCCACTGCTGAGATTACAAGCACAGGCCACCAGGTTCTAGAGGTGGTGCTCAGTCCTCCAGCTTACACAGGGAGCCCTTTAGCAGCTGAGTCATCTCCCTAGCTTCAGCTGTGCTGCTGTGATAAAATATCCTGGGGGCAGGGTGCGCCACACAGGGAAGAAAGAGTTTATATTAGCTTACAGTTTCAGTTTACAGTCCATTGGAGAAGTGCAGCTGAGGCTGCTGGGGAGTGAATCTGCTGGTCACCTCCAATCCGTAGTCAGGGGCCATGGGCAGAAATGTATGGCTCTCAATTGCTTTTTTGTGCTCACCTCCATTTCTCTACTCTCAAATAGTTCTGGACTCCTCTCCTAAAGTGTGCTGCTGCCTAGTGGGTGGGGCCTTCTTGTGTAAATTAACTTCTGGCTTGAGTGATGGTTCAGAGGTTAAGAGCACCCGCTGCTCTCCTAGAGGTACCAAGTTCATTTCCTCGCACCACATGGTGGCTCACAACCATCTGTAATGGGATCTGATGCCCTCTTCTGGTGTGTTTGAAGACAGCGACAGTGTGTATACATAAAACAAAAATAAAAATTCTAAAACAAAAAAAGTGACTTTTAAGACAGCCCCATAGACATGCTCATTGGCCAACCCAATTTAGACAATCCTTCTCAGATGCTCTCTTGATTTTAGTCTGTGCCAAGTTGACAATTAAACCTAATCACCACATCAGCCCTAAATACTTATTTACACAGCAGTGCACGCCTGTGGCACTAGCACTCAAAAGGCAGAACTAGGGGGATCTGGTATTTCACAGTTGAGGCCAGCCTGAGTTTTCTTTTCTGGTCTCAGAAGAAAAAAAAAAAGAAAAAAAAGGAGGGAGGGAAGAAGAGAGAAATGGGGGATATTGAGATTTACATTTATTTTGGTTTTATAGAATGTGTGTGTGTGTGTGTGTGTGTGTGTGTGTGTGTGTGTGTGTGTGTATCCCTGACTGTCCTGGAACTCACTCTGAAAACCAGACTGGCCTGGAACTCAGAGACCTGCCCGCCTCTGCCTCCTGAATGCTGGGATTAAAGGTGTGTGCCACCATGGAAAGACCTCAAAGTTTCCTAGGTATTCTCCATTCAGAACTCACCCAAAATGTAAACTTCAAAGCACGGTTGTGTCTCATCAGTCCAGTTACCTTCTGCTGCTGAAATATTATTCCCCTGGAATCTTTAACACTACTTTCCTCTCCTTCTTCTTCTTCTTCTTCTTCTTCTTCTTCTTCTTCTTCTTCTTCTTCTTCTTCTTCTTCTTCTCCTTCTCCTTCTTCTTCTTCTCCTCCTCCTCCTCCTCCTCCTCCTCCTCCTCCTCCTTCTTCTTCTTCTTCTTCTTCTTCTTCTTCTTCTTCTTCTTCTTCTTCTTCTTCTTCTTCTTCTTCTTTTCTTCTTCTTCTTCAATTTAAAGAAGGCAATCATTTCTACCACGAATATCATTTGAATTTTATCTCTGTTAAGATGCTTGGGAGGAAGGGAGTTTTTAATTTTCCCTAACCTGCAGGCAAGCAATTTTGATGGAAGAAATGATCCAGGACTTGCAAAGTTAACTAAATTTGCCACAAATGGAGGTTCCTGGGGATGAAATAATCTTTGAGTTAATAAAAAAAGTATTAAAAATCATTTACTCTTACCATAGAAAAATTACTCCTTGTTAAAAATCTGTTTTAGGTTCATTTTAGGAAAGGTGTACGTGTGTGTGTGTGTGTGTGTGTGTGTGTGTGTGTGTGTGTGTGTGTATACAAAGAAAGAGCTATTGTAATTCAGTTTGCTTTTAGATTCTCAGAGAAACCTCCAGTTTGATTCATTGTATGGGGCCGCTGAGTCCTGAAAGCATCAAATTTGACTTCCTAGACTCCCTGGAACCACAGTCCACATCCCAGAGGGGCTGGGCTCAGCCCTTCCTCCGTCCCAGGCAGTAAATAGCCTGGAAACCAGGTTATCTGCGTGGCCAACTTTCAGGAAAGACCTTGAAAACAGAGACCCAGGGGTGGACCTTGGAGGTCACGTGGTGCTTTCCATAACAGTGGGGGGTTTGCGGCCCGGGTGGCTGGAGCTTATTGGGGCCAGCCGGCAACTAAATGCCACGCTGATCCCAGGAGATAGCCAACCGAGGTTTTTCACAGAAGTCTATTTAGAAGGCCGCGACAGACTGCCCTGCCAGCGTCTCCACTTACCTCAGGCAAAGCACTGGTGGCTCCATCAGATCAGGTACCAGGACGTTAGGGAATCTGGCATATTTACTTTCAAGTTCTGTATTCGGCGGCATTTCTATAGCGCCTTAACATTTTAGCACTCTGTTTTGTCTTTCTGATTAGCAGGTTGGCGTAGGTACAGTGATTAATGGTTCGTTTTGGGTGTTTCTCTTTCTTTTTTTTTTTCTTTTCTTTCTTTTTTTCCCTTTTCTTTCTCTTTTTTTTTCTTTTTCCTTTTTTTTCTTTTTTTTTTCTTTTTTTGGCTCTATGTGGCTCTACTCTCACCTGAGTCTCATCACTTGACACTGACACTTTTGACAAACTCTGTACTGATTCTTTATATAAAATGTACTGGGTTGGTTTTTTTTTGTTTTGTTTTTTTCACTTTTGCCTTAGGTTTGTCTAAGTCAGACAATAGTCCCCTTACTACCAATAATTTTAAGAGTCCAGTTTTTGTTGCAAAAGAATGAAGAGAGGCTGATGGGAAACTGAAAGTTAGGCTAAGGTTTGTTTAGCTGACAGTGGCGTGGGACATTCTTAGACCTTGCTAGTGGCAGTAGGGGAAACAAGGAAAGCTGCCTATTTCTTGATATTTGCTCCAAAACCTTTATTTTTCTTTAAAAATTTGAGTCCTCAGAAAACACAATTACGAGCTGAATGAAACATACAAGTTTGGAAACATGCCAATCCTGTGGGTATTGCCAAAGGTATCATATATATTCAAAATGATAGCTGTTTGATGTAATGTTTGTGCCTAACCTAGATTCTTTGAAAAACGTCCAAATATAGATGTATACAAACAGTTGTGAGTTGCACACACAATGTACAATGGAACTATATTTATTTATCAGTGTATCTGTTTTGTATTTGATAGTGTCTCAGGTACACTAGGCTGACTTTGAATTCTGTGTAGCCAAGGATGGCTTTGGAATTCTGATCTTTCTGCCTCTACCTTCTGACTGCGGTAGCATCTGTACAACCACCTGCTGTATTCTGGGATCAAGACTGGGCTGGGCAACCACTCTGCAAACTGAGGTTCCTCCCCAACTCCTTTTTCTACTTTTATGTATATGTTTTTCACATGTCTATTTACAAACCTAGAGACCTGTCTCAGAGACTATCAAACATCCATGTCTGTCAGCTGCTTGTGGTGGATCTGAGGTACTTTTTAAAAAATATTTATTTATTTATTGTATATAACTACACTGTAGCTGTCTTCAGACACTTCAGAAGAGGGTGTCAGATCTCCTTACGGATGGTTGTGAGCCACCATGTGGTTGCTGGGATTTGAACTCAGGACCTTCGGAAGAGTAGTCGGTGCTTTTAACCGCTGAGCCATCTCTCCAGCCCCTGAGGTACTTCTTATTTCTAAATTCCATGTTTTAAAAACAACCAGGATTTCTGTTGCTTTAAATTGCTTCATTGTCTTTGACAATCCACTGAAACCTCCTGGGCGGGGGCTGTCTTTGTTCTAGTGGCCTGGGACACTTGAAACAATCAAATAGGTATTGGTATTTTGGAATCCACAAGAGGATCTTTTCTGTTGTTTTTCTAGTCATTTGGAACACAGTTTAGTGACACCAATTTGTGCATTAAAAACATTTGAGGGCTGCCAAAATGATTCTGCTAGTAAAGGCACCTGTCACCAAGCCTGATGACAAGAGTTCAATCCCCATGGTAGAAGGAGGGACCTGATCCTTGGAAGGTGGCCTCTGATCCTATAGTTATGTTGTGGCACACACACACACACACACACACACACACACACGCACGCACTCACCATCGAACGGGCACACACACACACACACAATAAGTAAATAAATAAATAAATAAATAAATAAATAAATAAATAAAATAAAAACAATAGGCATTTGAAAAAAATATCTAGTGTCTGTACTGGACAGCACAAAGATTGTAGATAGAAGGTTTCGCTGCCCCTGGAGGTTCGGTTGTACCTGTGAACCTCTGCATTGGTGAGGATAAAGAAGACAAACAGCTGTTGCATGATCACATCCCCCAATGAGGAGAGGAGTGTGGTATGAACTATGTAACTTCCCCAGAGTTGGGATCTCCCTCCCCCCCCATCCCCCAGCAAGATAGGATTTCTCTCTGTAGCCCTGGCTGTCCTGGAACTTGCTCTGTAGACCAGACTGGTCTTGAACTCAAGAGATTCAGAGGGTTGCACCACCACTGCCCAGCTCATGTTCTTGTTTTTGTTTTTAATTAATTAACTTAAGGATATGTTAGGGGAAGAGTCATTCTAGGACAGGCTACTCCTGAGCTCTTCAAGTGAGGATAACCTTGAACACTTGAGTGTCCTCTCTCTATCTCCCAGGTGCTGGGATCCAGCAATACTACCCCTGGTTAGTAAAGGGCCAGGATTGCCCCCAGGGTATCATAAGCAAGCAAACTACTGACTGAGCTGTATCTCCAGCCCGTGTGTAGCCTGTATTATATTTATTTTATATATTTATATTATATTATATTTATAGCTGACAATAAGTCTATAAGTGGTAGCTATTGTATATTATATATAGTATTTTCAAAAGCTTACACTATTAGTATGGCCTCCTTATTTGTGCACATGAGCACACACAGGCCCAACATGTGCATATTAACACATACACACACAGACATACACACACAGACACACACACAGAGTTTGGTGTTAGATCATGATGCTTCACATGCACAAATCTCAGCTCACCCCTCCCTTCACACCCCAACACACACCAAAGCAAACACTGAGTGCAGACGTGAGGGCGCCCGTGCTACCTGCTGGGTGCAACCGGCTTCTGGGGAGCCTCGTCTCTGCTCTCCTGGGTTGTTTGTTTGCCTTTTCTTCCTCATAAATGTCTGCCTTGAGCCCAGGTCTCTGTTTTACACTTGATTTATTTGTGGGGATGAGGTGGGCTGGGGCTGGTTCTCTCCTTCCTCTGTGTGTCCCAGGGATCAGGCTTGTCCATAGATGCATTGAATCGGCCCTTGAGTCCAGTTTTGAGCAGCAAATCCCCTTTGGGCCTCTTGTCTGTGTGACTTCTTATAGCAACGGACATGGGTTCTTCAAATCCTCACAGTACATGATATGCCCTTTCCAGGGGGGTGACAAACGTTTTCTTTTTCTTTTCTTTTTTTTTTTTTAAGATGTATTTATTTTACGTATATGAGTACACTGTAGCTGTACAGATGGTTGTGAGCCATCATGTGGTTGCTGGGAATTGAACTCAGGACTGCTGCTCATTCCAGCCCCGCTCGCTCTCGCTCAAAGATTTATTTATTATTATATGTAAGTGCACTGTTGCTGTCTTCAGACACACCAGAAGAGGGCGTCAGATCTCATGACAGATGGTTGTGGGCAGGTTGTCAGTGCTCTTAACCGCTGAGCCATCTCACCAGCCTGACAAACATTTTCTTAAACATACAGAAATAGCTGAGTGCAGGACATTTCCTACCTACTACTTAATTTTGTGAACATTGCCATTTAGCATGCCACGATTAATAGAGTGACAAGGTATGGTGATCCTGTGAGGCTGGCCCTCTCAAGAGGTGCAACCAAGGAGGAGTGGGAGTCTGTGGTCAGCTTGGACTACAGAGCTGGACCCTATCTCAGTAAAAAGAGCAAGTGAGTGAGCAGACGTAGAATGAGTAGAGATGACAGATTGTCTCAAAATTCAAAGAATCTACTTTCTACAAGCCAGCAAAAGCAAGTTTAATCATCATTCCAGAGTCAGCTTGTAAGTTGGTCATGTGATGGACACTCGGAGCTTCCTCTAGGAAGTTCTGCTAAAGCTCTAACAGGGACTAGGCCAACACTACCACCAACTCTTTAAATTGGCAATGGTTAGCTTATTCAGGACAGATAATGGTATTTTTCAGGATCGTGTTGTTTTGCTTCAGGTAGACATTTTCATGAATCAAGAAACAAGACCAATCAGGAGATTTTAAAAAGCTTCAGAAAGCATCCTTGAGCCTCCAAGCAGGAAGTCACTGCCTAACTAACAGCTGGAGATGGCTGAGCAGGCAAATTGCTGAGGCACCTGATGACCTGAGTTCAATCCACATTATAGAAGGAGAGAGTGGATTCCTGTTCATATAAATGTTTGCTGAGCTTTTAAATGTTGTATGTATGTGTGTGTGTGTGTGTGTGTGTGTGTGTGTGCGCGTGCATGTGATGATCATTGTTTGTCTAAGGCAGTAGAAAAATCAGTTATAAAAACTTCTTGCCTAGCATGTGTGAGACTCCAGGTTCAGTCCCCGGTGCTACGTAACCTGAGCACGGCAGCACATACCCGTCAGCTCAGTGCTGGCAAGTGGAGCCGGGAGAATCAGAAGCTCCCAGATGTTCTAGGGGCTCAGTGAGTTCGGGGCTAGCCTGAGCTCAAGACTCTAACCAAAAGGAGGGGGAACAAGTATGCTTAGAATTTGATGAAATTCTTCTTTTTGTTCCTTTAACATTTTTAATTAATTAATTTTTTTATGCAGCTCCAGGCTAGTCTCAAACTCTCTATGCTCCTGCCTCAACCTCGGGAGTACTGGAATTATAGGTACATGCTACCATATCCAAATGATGCAGTCATTAAAAAAAAAAGCCAAGATTTCCTTCCTTCCTTCCTTCCTTCCTTCCTTCCTTCCTTCCTTCCTTCCTTCCTTCCTTCCATCCAGGGTTTCACGACATAGCCCTGGCTCTCCTGGAACTCACTATATAGACCTGGGTGGCTTTGAACTCACAGAGATCTGCTTGCCTCTACCTCTGGAGTGCTGACATAAAGGCATGCTCCACTATGCCTGGCTTCTAAGATTTAGTCTTAAATGTGAGTGTCTGCATATAGGCACATATAAGTGCACGTGCTCCCAGGCACCATATCCCCCTGAAGCTGGAGTTAAAAGCAATTCCAAGAAACTTGATGTGGGTGCTGGGAACCAAGTTCACTCTCCAGCTCTCTAGTCCGTGCTGCAATCACTTTATCTCAGAGAACATGGAGGACAGCAGTGCAAAATCATGGGAGAGTACAGGTGAAGGGACCACAGAAGTCAGCTGTACCCAGGACATAGACTCTGCTGTGACAACACCCTCGCCTTGGGTGAGAGCTGTCTTCAAATGGGCAGCGGATGAACTAGTCAGGCAGACCCTGTGCTGAAAACAGTCATCTGTCTAGGGAGGATGGAAGACTAGCAGTCATTGCGTTTTTTCCTCTGATTTCATTTACTTATTTAGTGTGTTCTGGGTGGAGCAGTGTGCCAGGATCCTGGTTGTTGGAAGCCAGAGGATAACACACAGAACTCTGTTCTCTCTTTCAATCACGTGGGCCCTGGGGATCAAACTCAGGTCCTTAGACTCGGTGGCAAGTGTCATTGTCTGCTGCCAACAGCAGTTACTTTGAGAACTCATATGGATGCTGTTCACATACATATACAGTATTATATAAACTTAATCCAGGGCTTCTTTGTGCATGCCAAGTATATGCTCTACCACACTCTCTGCCAAAATGTTTCAAGATTTATTATTATATGTAAGTAAACTGTATAGCTGTCTTCAGACACTCCAGAAGAGGGAGTGTCAGATCTCATTACAGATGGTTGTGAGCCACTATGTGGTTGCTGGGATTTGAACTCAGGACCTTTGGAAGAGAAGTCAGTGCTCTTAACTGCTGAGCCATCTCTCCAGTCCTCTTTTGCTTTTTTTCCTTTCTTTTTTGGTGTATGTGTGGCCTGCAGGTGTGTGTGTGTGTGTGTGTGTGTGTGTGTGTATGTGTGTGGAGTGGAGCATGTGGGCATACCAGTGTGAAAGACAGGAGGACATTGATGTTACTGGCTGTTTTGGCTAGGCTGGCCAAAACACCTCTGGGGCTCTGCTTGCCTTGGTCCATGCCCCTCACTGGGGTTATAGGCATACACAGCCATGTGAGACCTTTATAGAGTTTTAGAGATTTGAACTAAGGTACTCTTGATCTTACAGTAGGAATTCTTACCTAATGATCTATCTCCCCAGCCCCACTCATTTTCAGTGATCTCTACTGATCCTGTACATATGGAGTAATGTCTGCACTTCATACTTTATAAATAAATGCAAGCATTCCAAAGAAACAGTTTCCTAACAGAAATGACTGGTACTGTTATAGAAGAGGACATTCCTTCATTCTTTAGCCATAGTAACTACTCTAAACTTCTAGAGAATAGCAATGATGGGAAGAGGTTGGGTATAAAACTATTCGTATTGAAAACTGTGCGCTCAGTGAACCTCACTGGTGAGCCTTCTTGGTGGAAGCTTTCCCAATCTTGGTGTTCATTTTATACTTTAATTTGGTTGGTAGGTCTTTGTTTAATCATCCCATTGAAGGGAGAACAGAGGTGGTCTGGGTGACATGGTTGAGTAATGCAGTGTATTTTTATCTCTGTAAAAAGCCCCATGGTCGGAATCCTCTGATAGCCTCTGATTTTCTCCTGGTTTGGAATCACACATCAGTTGGAGGATAAAGATCCTCACTGTATTTAGTGGCAGACACCTTCTGAAGACAAATACCTTGTCGGCTGCAGAGACGATGCCCTGACGGCTGATTATCGCCCCATGTGAGCAGCTCAGTTTTCTGTGTATCTGTTTCCTGAGGACTGTCTCCTTCTATAAACACTGGCAGGGGAAGTACTTTGCCTCTTTTCTCCTTTAGAAAGCATGGATGCTGTTCAAATGATGGCGTGGGATAAAGGGAAAACAGGCTGCCGCTTTAAAGATGGAATGTTTTAGCCTTCCTAATGAAATACTTATTCTTTTGCTTCAGATTTGTTACAACTCACATTCCTGTAGCTGAGTTCCTTCACTTTGCAGAGCGAAACTCCTTTCTTTATTGTATGTGTAGTATATGTGTGTGTAGACAGTGTGTGAACTTGGGGAAGCAGGAGGTTGCCTCTAGGTATCCTTCTCTACTGCCCCCACATTAGCGTTATTAACGGTGTAACCAGGCATGGAGGCGGATGATGCCTTTAATCCCAGCACTTGGGAGGCAAAGGCAGGTAGATCTCTGAGCTTAAAGTCAGCCTGGTGAGCTCCAAGATACTCAGGACTACACAGAGAAACCTTATCTTGAAAGAAACGAAACCCAAAAAGTTATGTGTACATGCATGTGCATATCTATCTGTGTGCTGCCGCCCATGGAGGACAGAAGCATCTTACCATTTGGAGCTGTGTTACCTGCATCTGTGAGCGTCCTGTTGGTGCTAGGATCTGGGCTTTGTGGACTTTAGCCCCTCTGATAGAGCAGAAAGCTTTTATCAGCTGACCAGTCTATCCAGGCCCTCTACTTAACTTGTGCTGTTGTTGTTGGGGTAAGGTCTTTTAATGAACCTGGAGTCTGTCCTGTCAGCTACCTTGCTGGTCAGCATCTGTCCGCCTCCCCAGAGCTGGGCTATGGTGCGCACGCTCATGCCCAGCCTTTTCTGTTGTAGACAGTCAGGTTTGCCCACTTTACTGAGACACCTACCTCCCCGGCTCCAAACCCCACTCCTCTCTTTTCCTAAGGCTGGTTGTCACCCTCCTCTATCCAGTCCTGTCCTCTTTCCTGTTCCCTTCTGGTTTTACCAATTAAGGAAAGCTGCCTCCACTCTTGTGAAATCTGTGGTGCTTTTAATTTGCTCTCTTTCTCTCTTTGGAGAATGATTTTGATCAAGTTTTTAACTTTTCTTTGTAACATCAATGTTTTATTTTCTAATCCACACCTCTCTGTCTCTGTCTCTCTCCAGTTTCTTAACATTTCCTTTGGTTGGTGTCACAGCCATCCATCTGGTGGAGACCGCAACCACCGGTTCATTTTGCACAGGCCACTGAACAGTCATAAGATGGCGACAACTTTGGGTCTTTAGTGACCTGGACTGGATTCGACTCACTGACCTAGAGGTGAAAGGCTCTGTATTTCATTACTAATCCCTTGAGCCATCCAGCCCCCTGAAAATGATTCTTTGGTTTTATTATTGCAAAGGCCATTTATAAAATCATGGACTGGATTTAGGAAAGCAACCATGAAATAGCAAGGGACAACAAATTGATTGCAATTTCATAAATGTTGTGCGGGCTGGAGACTCTCAGGCAGGAGGAATGGGAAGGAGTTCTATATATGCATCTCCTTTCTTACTTCAGGAATGAGACCTGCTCACCTAGACATGGCAGCTTCAGATCCACAGACCATGCCTCAGGGAACTAATTCCTAAATAAAGAAAATGGAAAAGCAAACTACGAAACAGCCAATAATCTTTATTTTGCACTTCCCCCTCGCTTTATCTCCTCCAAAAAGCACTAATGGGTATACTTGTGCATGTGAAAATATTGTATAAAGTATTCAGGATGATCTCTAATCAATGAAAAAGAAAAGAGACACATCTCAACATAGATCCTTTTTGGGGTGTGGGGGGTGTGGCGGAAACTTCTGGCTTCTAGAACACGGGGGTTAGTGACTTCTACACTCTTCACAGGCTGACTCCATTCTCACTGTTCTGCAATTTAACATCAAGGCAGAGAACCGCATTTCTGAAACCACATTATATGTTTTAAATTGGAGTAATTATAATGCTAATATCAATTGAGTTGGCAGTAAAAAAAAAATCACAATTCTATTCATATATTTGTATTAGGTTCAACTCCCACATTCTAACATTCAAGATAGCCTTCACACATGCCCAAATTGGGATTATTTCAAAATCAAGTAAAAGTCCATAGTTATTCCAAAGTCACTAAAATATGCTAATAAAGTTAAATTTGATGTTTTTTTTTACATTAAAAATAAAACATTTGGTTTACGTTTCAGATATCTATAACATATAATAAATAGTGGGCAGTATAGTAATATAATAAAGTTTTGTGATACCCTGAAATTTGATGAGTTTTCTTAAAAAAAATTCATAATATACTTCATTTCAACCTTAAAGTACAATATCCATGAACAAATCTGTAGAAATAAAACAATATAAACAGAAAATGCTACAGTATTTCTTCTTTTTTTTTTACTTTTGTGGAAACTACATGTCCTTTTTAGTAAAAGTGAGAGAAATGTACAGAAAATATATAACAAACAAAACAATTTCAAGCCATCAAGTCGAGATGTCAATTGCCTGTTTCCTTCCGATTGCTGGGGTCCTTGGCTGCTGGGTGAGCGCTCGGGGAGGGACATGGCTCTGAGTCCTTCTCTCTCTCTTCTTCGCCTGTGCACAGCCGCAATTACAGACATGGCCGAAAGCTCAGTGGATTCCAGAGAAAGGCAGAATTAAACACGATAAAAAATTTTAAAAATAACTACTTCATAAATATTTATTATTTACAGTGAGGGGGATTGTTCTTAGTATCAAGAGTTTTATACAAGTTGATGGGATGCACACGCAGAGAGGGAACTCCAGCAGTACACAGTGGAGTGAGAATGCAGCCAAGTTATAAAACAGGCCAAATGAAAAGAATTTGCACAGAGGTGGACAGGACATGATAGAAACCCCCCCCCCTTTTTTTTTTAAAAATATAAGGTATCTCACAAAAGCCTGAACATTTTACACGTTAGTAATAAAAGTTGGGGGAGGTGGGGGAGGCTTCATATACTCTCATCACAAAAATATTTCCAGCCCTCTGACTGGAGCGTTCTTTCCTTCTGATTATCTCACTGTGGAGGGAGTGGGCTTGCCAACGGTAGCTAATGGTGTGCCCTTCGATCACAGTCAAGGCATTTGTACATTACCTTCTTATCTAATACCGTAATGAAAGGCTCTGGAGAGAAGAAAGGAAATCAAGAGGGAAGATGTGTGGTGTCTTTATTAATACTTGTCACTGGTAATAGGCAGACGGAGGCGCCAGCCCTCAGGCCAGGCCTCCACTGGAGTTTTTCTTCAGCAACACGCTGTGGGAGCTCAGGCCCGTGTGTTTCAGAAGGGAGCATCCAGGGCGCTGGCACGTTCTTGTCCTTGCTCCTCAGATGCGCTGTCCACAGGGCCTGGGGAGGCAGGACGGCAGCCCCGCCCCGCCCCGCCCCGCCCGGTGCAGGGCAGCAGTCCTGCCCACGCTGACGTCAGTGCGCACGGTGCCTCCTCTTCTTGTGCTTCTTATCTTTCTTTATCTTGTTGGCACACTTCGGGCAGAACCACTGCATCTCTTCTGGAGGAGCAGCCATGATTCCCACGCAGGGCCTAGATGCCAAGACAAGCTCACGTTAACAAGTTTCTTTCTTTCTTTCTTTTTTTTTTTAAAGATTTATTTATTTTATTTATATAAGTACACTGTAGCTGTCTTCAGACACACCAGAAGAGGGCATCGGATCCCATTACAGATGGTTGTGAGCCACCATGTGGTTGCTGGGAATTGAACTCAGGACCTCTGGAAGAGCAGTCAGTGTTCTAACCTCTGAGCCATCTCTCCAGTCCAACAAGTTTCTTATGTTTATAATTTTCTTTTTCTGAGGCAGGGTCTGCAAGCTGAAGTTCCCTAAAAAAGTAACTTCATAGTTTTTGTTTTGTGTTATATGTATTTTGTGTTATTTTGCCCATGTATCATTTGTGTACCTGGTGCTGCCGAGGACAGAAGAGTGTGTCTAACTCCTGTAAATGGAGTTGCAGCCCCTTGTGAGCTACCCTGGGGTGCTGGGGCTTCCCCAGGAGGGGCAGACAGTGCTTGGAACCACTGAGCTGTCTCTTCAGTCCTTGTGTCTTGTTTTCAAAGGGGTCATTTTCTTCTGGTACAGTCAAGGCTGGCCCTGAACTCCTCATGTAGTGCCGGATGGCCGTGACCTCCGGACTTCCTGCCTCTACTTCCTAAGCGGGGATGCGCGCACCCTCCCAGCCAGCTTCTGCGGCTGTGGGGATGGACCAAGGCTCCTCCTGCATGCTAAGAAGCACTCTGCCGATTGAGTTAACGCAATCCTTCTGTTTTGCTTTAAGATGATTTTTTAAGGCATGGCGCTATGGCTCAAGAGATAAAGACACTGACCGCAATGCCTGACAACACAGTCTTCTGAGCCATGTGGTGGGCTTAGAAGCGGAGAACTGGCTCCTTTATGTGGTTCTCTGACCTTCACATGCATTTGCTAAAATGGTATGCAAACCAATAGAGCACGCTCCACTCCCACAATAGATATAAATGTGAAAAATGATGGATATGCCAGAAATCCATCCAAAGGTTCTTACATAATGTTGGGTATTTGGACTGTATTATATAATGCCTTCTGCATAGTGAGATTAGTTTATTTGTCCTTTCAGTCAGGAATAGTATAATACAATGGCATTGATTTTTACGTTTTAATTTGGGGGGAGAGGCTGAGGGTGGGATAGAGTCTCAGGTAGCCCAGGTTGACCTTAAAGTCACTATGTTGCCAAGGCTGGTCTCAAACTTGTGATTCTCAGCATTAAGAGTGCTCAAGTTAGCAACATCCCACCTCATCTGGCTTCATGTCTATCGTATAGATAGCGAGCATCAGAACCAAGGAGGCAGTTGAGGGATGAAATGCAGCTGAGCACATTTTGGCCAAGTATCTTCGGATCTCCCCTAAGGAAGCTTCGGAAGCAAGCCTGCTGTCTGAGAGTCTGTTCTCAAGGCCACACAGTCATGCTGTAGCTCCCACACAATGCCAGTGCCAGAGACAGGGAGGAGAGGGGAAGCCTATACTCTTACGCATTTCTGTGGGAAAGGGTACATAACTGAGGTAGAATATCCAGGTTCTGGAACAACAGCACAACTAACTGCAGTCACTTAACTCTGCAGGCTCTGCTAGACAGGAGAGGAGCTGAACTGGTCTTAAGATGTTAGCTGATGAGGACGCCTGTTCGAGTTTGACCTGTGTTACTGTCTAATGCCGGGGGAACTCACCAGTGGTACCAATCATCACAGTCGTCACAGCCAATCATCGGGCTCCCGTCATCAGGCTTGTTGCACCCTGGACAGATCCAGATCTGATTGCCCCACTCGTCACGGATCTGGTGGTACGTGCAGAACAGAAACGGATGGTGTGGAGGAGAGAAGCAGAAGAGGCCAGATAAGAAAGCTGCTTTATACTGTACACTATAGACCAACAAGCTAGGTGTATACATTAGCACCGTTGTACGTTACCATCAGTCACCTCTGTTCTGGAATCACAAAGAGGAAAACAGCTAGTTATTCAACAACAGCTTCCTCCTCCCAACACGATTTCTCCGCCTCACACTCTCCCTCCTCTCTCCCATCTCTCTCCCTCTCATATTCCTCCCCCCACTCCCCCATACACCCCGCCCTGCTTTTTTTTTTTTTTTTTGAGGCAGGTCTCATAAGCTCAGATGGGCTTGGCAGTCACTATACAGTCCAGGTTGGTTTTGAACTACAATCTTTACCTCTACTTCCTGAGTGCTGGGATTTCTGGTGTGTGCTGCTGTGCCTGGATAGAATGACATATTTCTAATGTACATTCTAAACTGCTTTGTAAATCATTAAAAACAGAGCACTGCAAAATCATCTCTGGGAACTATGTAATATGACTCGCAGTCGGCTTCATCTGAGAATTCCTATAATCTCACGAACCCCTAATGATTACGGTCTGTCAGCCAGAAACAACTGATAGTTTTGAAAGTGCTCAGCTTTCCATATTTCCTCAGCCATGTTCATAGCATGGGATTAGCACATACAGGCAAACGTGCATGTATTCCCTTATTACTTATTAGCCAAACCCTTCTCCTGAACTAGGTGATAAGATCAAGGATGTAAAAGAGCTGTTACTGAGTAACTTTCCATTCCCTTTATGGCATTTTAGAAAAGCCCAATCAACTAAAGGGCAAAGGAAAGAAGAGGCTCATGGGGCCAATGAACTACACACCTAATTATTATTATGCTCCAATGCCGCGTGTTCTGGAGTTCTGACTTCATTCTCATAGGGAGCATTCCTGACTGGATTGCTTTCTCAAATGTCACATTATTGAAACCATTCTGCATGGGTACTGAGTCATGATTACTTTCAAATGTCCTCACAGTAAGACAACATATGATTTCATGACATATTTCGCAAGGTCTTCTCTTCCTATGCCTTTAAGTACTACACTGACTAGATATGTGAATGACCAGGGTTTTCTTGTGAGCTGTTATCAAGAGTGGATATGTTCTGTTGTATGCATAGACTTACTCAAGGGTTCCTATTTCAAAAATCTATAAAGCAGTCCGCACTGACCTGAAACCTTTCTAGAGGAATGTGGAGAAAGCTTTCCCTGACTGCCAGCTCTAACTTGTAGGAAACTGCACCATGGGGAAAGAACCAGCAGTCACCAGGCACCGGCTGTCCAGTGGATGAAGCCACCATGCGTGGCTGGTCCGGCTGCTGGCTGCCTTACTTGACATTAGTAGGCTGTGACTCTGAGATACATTAAAAAAAATTGCTATAGCACCACAGTAGGACCCAATATTTTCTAGGGTACTGAGTTCTTTTAAAACATATCTTTGTATAGTTTAGAAATGGGGAAACAGGAGCTATGAGAATCCCACTGTCAACAGCACACTAGCAGGCAGTGAGAGGAGCGCCCTCTGCCTGTGTTCTCCGTCTGTAAAGTGTCGACTACAAGACATTAGAGCACTGTCCCAGTTGCTGTCTGTGAAATCAGTTCCGGTGTCCACTGGAAAGTCGCAATCTTTAGAGCCAGACAGGAGTACAGAGATTCCTGAGTCTAACGCAAATCCCTTAATTACAGATAAACAAATGGAGGGTGAGGAGATTAATATAGACTCTGTCCAGGTCAGCTCACCTGAGGGTGATGCCTCAATTACACTCCTTGGTTGATTGAGGAATGGACCAATTGATTCCTCACAGGTTTTTGTATCACATTTTCTGTATTGAATTGACAATTTACTAATTTTAAGTTAATTTTTCCTATCTATGTAATCTCTGAATGCATCCAGGACTTTTTTCTTTTTATATGTTTCCTTATACTGTCTCACATATACAATGATTTATGTCTTTTTCCAAACTCCCCCATGTAACACGCTATATAGATATCTCCTAACAAACTGCACCACACCCTGCAACTTACCAGTCATCCGTCTCTTCAAAGGTTAGGCTAACTCAACAGTCTACAGAGCTGGTCATCAAAAGTGTCAGTATCTCCACTTACAAACTCCTTTGTGTGCTTGTGTGTCTCTGCACTGTGCCTTGAGATTGAATTTGGGACTGGAATAAGACCCAACACTATGAAGTGTGGGGAAACACCTAAGGGCACTCTCAGGATGATACAGGTCCTTCACTGTGATGAGCACAGTTAAACCCAGGGCCCTGAACATGCTAGGCAGGCTCTACCACTGAGCTAGCTCTAAGAGCAAAAAATGCACTTGGATGCTCAGAAATCCCTATGGTCTAAAGGTTTATTCTATTTAAGATGTAAGTTCTTATATATTCTGGATCTCACCAAATAAAATATAATAATTAGTGCTACAATTCAGAAATAATAGCTGGCCCATAAAATCTATGTCTAATACATAAATTATACTAACGCCAATAATTTACTCACTCTAGTAAGAATCCACTGTGGAATTTAAACACCACAGTTATATTCTGGTGTTCTTATATTTAGGTATAGACAAGGTTCAAATCAACATAAACAAATGCAATTTGGCATCATTTACGTGGTCGAACTTTGTAATGTGAGGGTTTTGAGCCAACAGCTTGAAAAGGCAATGGAGATGCGTCCCCATTTGTCAGGCACCGCCTGTGAGGGTCGACACTGCAGAAGCAGCCCTCCCTGAACCCTGTGGAGACATACGTACCACATAAGTGCTGACCGTCTCTGTCACTACACTCCGCACCGGGGCTTTGGCACTCCCAGCTCCAGAGAGGGCAGGAGCTGGAGATGGCATCAGGGCTGGGCACACTGCAGCCTGGGTGAGGAGTGGAGGCGGCAGGGGAGTAGGGCTCACTCGCACAGGAATAGGGACCGGGACTGGAGGTGGGGTTTTAGGTCGGTTCAGAGGAGTGGGCTTAGCCTCCGGAGCTGGCACCACCTTGCTGATGACACTGTCAAGGAGACGAGAGCCATGATCAAAACACATCACAGATTTAACAAGTCCTACAAAGCCCTTGTCTGGAAGGAGAGTAGGTTTATAAGACATGTATTTACGTGTGAGACAGTAAGAGAACAATGTGCTGGGAGATGGCTTCCTTCCACCACATGAGTTTTAGAGATCAAACTCAAGCTGTCAGGTGTACCTGCCAAGACATACTGCCAGCCTTATTTATTTGTTTGTTTGTTTTTTGTTTGTTTGTTTATTTGCAGTGTCTCATGTACAAATGGCGGCCACCTATGACTAAGAGCTGAGTCATATCCCCAGTCTTGCAAAATCTGCTTTAAAGTGTCCAGAAACAGTTAAAGAACTCAGAATTCAAGGTCTATCCCATATCACTCTTAAAACTTAGGCTAACATCATTTTCTCAAACTGCCCCTCAGTGATCAGTGAAATATTCTAACAATCAATACACATGTGTTTTTACAGACATGTAATAGATGGATTGTGTTTTTTCTGTAGCTGGGTCACACAGTCCTCCCTGATGACTTCAGTTGTGTCAACATGACTTCTGAGGTGAAATGGGAGAAGTGCGGTGTCACTTCTGAGAGTCTTCTTTGCTTCAGAGGAATCACCCTCCCCCCAACCCCCAAGCCATCAAGCCCTAAATCCTGCAGGTGTTTTTGTATTTAATTTGAATGAGAATGCTCCCCATAGGATCTGGTATTTAAACACTTGGTCCCCAGTTGGTGACAGTCTGGGGAGATTTATGTGGTACAGGCAGTACTGAGGGCGGGCTTTGACATTACAGTCTCACCCTGTCTACTTCATGCTTGTAGCTAAAGATGTGATCAAACTCCTGCTCCAGCCATCATACCTGCTACTTGTGACCATACCTCTCTATAATTGAGTTGTCCCTTTGGAACTGTAAGCCCCCAAACCTCTTCCATAAACGGAGATGGTCACAGTCCTGCCTGATCACAGCAAACACTGAGTGACTAACACAGAAGCTGGCAGAGGGAGTGGGGCGGCCTCACATTGACATCACCATGCTACTTTTTGAGGCCTGTGGAAGACTTGGGAAGTCTAAAACAAAACAGTGGTTGGATGCTCTAAGCAGCATTGAGTAGCTGTTCTAACAGGAGCCTGGGAACCAGCAGTGTGGACTATGAAGGCCAGCGGGGGAAGTTAGGAAGAGATCAATACTAGCAGGCCCCCTAGAAGCCAGTCATGTGATATTTTGGTCAAGGATTTGGTTGCTTTCTGTCTGTATCTTAAGAACTTGCCTGAGGCTACATTTAAAAGTAATGGGTTAATTTCTCTGGTGGGGATTATTATTTCTTCTTCTTTCTTTCTTCTTCCTTCCTCCTCTTCCTTGTTTTTACTCCTCCTGTTTGTATGTCTGTTTCATTTTTAGAGGCAGGGTTTCTCTGTACAACCCTGGCTGTCCTGGAACTCACTATGCTGACCAGGTTGGCTTTGAACTCACAGAGATCCACCTGTCTCTGCCTCCTGAGTACTGGGATTAAAGGCTGGTGGAGCAAATTTCAGAGCAACATAATACGTGGTGTGGCTGTTTATAACGCTACGCAGCATACAGCAAAAGGCACAAATGGGCCAAATGCAAATCAACCAGTTTAGAGAGAAAAGGATACTGGCCAAGGCTGTGCTGGAAGAGGTTGTAACTGTTGAAGAGATTAGGGTCATTAAGAAAAAGCCTGTGTTCAAAAGAAGTCAACATTGAAAGAAAGAAAGAAAGAAAGAAAGAAAGAAAGAAAGAAAGAAAGAAAGAAAGAAAGAAAGAAAGAAAGAAAGAAAGAAAGAAAGAAAGAAAGAAGGAAAAGAAAAAAAAAGAAAAAGGAAAGGCCTGCTCTGTACTGGAACAAAGGGAACTCTCCCCTCAGGGCCAGACCCTACCCACCCAAACTTCCACCTTCAGGCTTTTAAACTGCCCCTAGAAAGCAATTACAAGCAAACATTGCTACTGCTGTGGCTGAGGTGGGGGTGTGGGCAGGTCCCTCCCATTCTGGAGGAGTCTGGGCAGTGTCCTCTGTGTGGTGCTGGATATAAAGGTGTGCACCTGCAAAAGTGAAGGGGTGGTGTATTCTGGAGGAGTCTGGGCAGTGTCCTCTGTGTGGTGCTGGATATAAAGGTGTGCACATGCAAAAATGAAGGGTGGTGTATTCTGGAGGAGTCTGGGCAGTGTCCTCTGTGTGGTGCTGGATATAAAGGTGTGCACGTGCAAAAGTGAAGGGGTGGTGTATTCTGGAGGAGTCTGGGCAGTGTCCTCTGTGTGGTGCTGGATATAAAGGTGTGCACGTGCAAAAGTGAAGGGGTGGTGTATTCTGGAGGAGTCTGGGCAGTGTCCTCTGTGTGGTGCTGGATATAAAGGTGTGCACGTGCAAAAGTGAAGGGGTGGTGTATTCTGGAGGAGTCTGGGCAGTGTCCTCTGTGTGGTGCTGGATATAAAGGTGTGCACGTGCAAAAATGAAGGGTGGTGTATTCTGGAGGAGTCTGGGCAGTGTCCTCTGTGTGGTGCTGGATATAAAGGTATGCATGTGCAAAAGTGAAGGGGTGGTGTATTCTGGAGGAGTCTGGGCAGTGTCCTCTGTGTGGTGCTGGATATAAAGGTATGCACGTGCAAAAGTGAAGGGGTGGTGTATTCTGGAGGAGTCTGGGCAGTGTCCTCTGTGTGGTGCTGGATATAAAGGTGTGCACGTGCAAAAGTGAAGGGGTGGTGTACTCCTCCTCTGCTGGCTCAGACAGCTATCAAGCCGGACAGTACGAGGTGGAGAGTCCCTGAGTGAAGGCCCTGAGAAGCCACTAAGTGATGCTTAGAAGGTGAAGTCTGGGTTGCAGAGGGGACCCTAAGATCGTGGACCTGCCACGTAAACGTGGAAGAGTTTTATGGAACTGATGGAAGATACCAGTCTATGTATGTAAGAAACGCAGTGCACTCTAGGTCAATAAAAAGAAAACCACAGTCAAGGCGCATGGTAACAAAACTGCAGACCAGAGGTACCTGAGCAGCAGCTGAGGTAAAAAGAACAACCACCACCACATGAGGAAACAGCGCGGCTGACCTGTGAGGCTCAGCAACGCGCAAGACAAGTGTGCTAAGGAAAAATGAATTCCAGTTTTGAAATCTTACAGAAAGAATGTCAAATAAACACACTTTAGTCAAATAAAATCTAAGGGTTTACTACCTGTAGGCTTATACTGAAAGAAATTGTTTGGGCCTTTACATTTTTAAATAAATTGTTAAGAACCTTAATATTTACCATTTTATAAGCTAATTAAGTAATATTTATCGTTTTATAAGCTAAGTGGTAAATTAAGAAAGATTTATTTAGTAATGGCTCGCTTAGCTGTTCTTTCAGAGGACCAGGGTTCAATTCCCAGCACCCACATGGTGGCTCACAACTGTCTGTTGCTCTAATCTCAGGGGATGTAATGTCATCTTCTGGCCTCTGTGGTTATTAGGCATGCACGTGGTACACAGATATATATATATGCAGAAAAAAAATTCTCAAACACATACAAATTGGATAAATAATAAAAAGCATTTTTAAAAGTAGGGACTTAGGACACAATCCGGCGGTGTACTTGCTGAGTAGAGCTAAGGCTCTGAGTTCAAGCCCAACCCAAACCAGAGAGCTGATTAAGATAGCAACGGTGAACTTGCCAGCTGTTAGCAGACACCACGCTTAATTTTCACTGTCAATTTGATCGGACTTATAATTACTATGGAAGCACCTATGGGTGCATTACAAATGTGCCTCCATGAAGGTTTGAATAAGTCAGAACAGCTCTGGGCGGGCCGGCTGAGGTCCAGGGGAGCAGGCCGAGCTCCCCTCCTCTGCTTTCCCACTGTGGATGTAGTGTGAGCTTCTGGGGCCTTGGCTTCTCTACCACAATGGACTGTACCCTCAAACTGTGACGTACAATAAGCCCTTCTTTCTTTCTTCCCATTGCTTTTGTTCAGTATTTTGTCACAGAAACAAGAAAAGTAACTTATGTAACAACAGCATCTTTTAAAAATAAAAGTAACTCACTATGAGCAGAGGTCCTTGGAAGCAGACCTGTGTCAGGTGGGAAGTGTGTGCCGGGGTGGAAAGGTGAATACAGTGACCGAATGCCTTTACTGTGAAGACTAAAAAGCCCGGGCACACACAGTGCTAGGGTCAGAGGAAGGACAGGTAGCTGGCCGGCATGGTAGGTAGGTCATGCCTTTAATCCCAGCAGTTGGGAAACGGGGAAGGCAGATGTGAGTTTGAGGCTAGCCTGGTTTACATAGTGAGTTCTGGGACATTCAGGGCTACAGACTAAGACCTTCTCAAAATACCACATTATATAAGTAGTCATACACTTATCTTTATCAAAAAGAAAAAATAGTTGAGTAGTATATAATAAAATCCAAGTTTTCTAAGGAAAAAATACAAGCATGAATATTTGTAGTTACAAAAAAAGTTCAAAAGAATATGTGTGTGTGTGTGTGTGTGTGTATAAACTATTTAGAAACTGTCTCTATAAGCTGGGATTACAGTGTACTTTTCCTTTGATTATCCATAATTAACATATAAATCTTGTAGTAAAAATATACTCATTAAGGTGTCTCTGGGAACTTAACACAATGATGGCCTGCCCAGTCCCTTCTAGGGAAGCGTTGGCCACCGCTTAGTCGTACATATGGGCATAGAGCCCCAGGCTAAGTCAAAGGGCTGATGGAGAGCAAGCCCAATGCCTAAGGAAGCGAGCAAGCGAGCCTTCCCAAGCTCTTCTCTTTGTTTGTGCGGCTAAAGTAATCAATGTGTCATTTAGCTTTCCTATGGTTTGTTCCAGAAGATACATACATGTGCTCATCCTTCAGTGTGCTGAAATGAGAGGTGGTAGGATTGTCAAGAGGTAGGCTTTAGTGTGAGGGAACTAACTTATGCATGTATCGTGTGTGTGTGTGTGTGTGTGTGTGTGTAAGGACAAGTTATTAAAGCAGACACATGATTTTATAAGACAAGTTATTCAAACTCTAGTTTTAAGGGGTCAGAGTAGCATTAAATTATAACTACTTCCCTAGCTTTTGAAGTTCAGAGATTCCTAGAGTTTGAGTTATTTTGAATTTAGCTTCTAAGAGACTTAGGGTAGTTGAATATAGAGCTTTCAAAGCAATTCTTTCTCTCTCTCTCTCTCTCTCTCTCTCTCTCTTTCTCTCTCTCCCCCCTCCCTCTCTTTTTCTTTCAAAAAATTCTTTTATTGTTATCTAGTTTTAGCAATGAAAAATCACATTGCAGTGCAACATAGTCCAGGTTCTCAGACCAGATCAGCTAACACATCAGCACTTGATTGAATCACTGTGGAGATGATTTCGGTCCTTGTTGCCCTAGCCCTTCTATTGACATGCACACTAAGTTCCCCTTCGTAGCTTCCAGTTGAGTGCCAGCATCTCCCAGAGAAAGCAATACCACCCACAGCTGTGCCCCACAGTGGCTGTGCTGCTAACGTTACAGCTTGTGGAGGATTTAGTCACAGTGCTCTAACCGCTATAAACACTGGTGTTATTCATACAAATGAGCAGAAGGAGGGACTGTCAGAGGGATTTCTTTACCTGTTTCCCCACCACAAACAGAATGGGTCATGAGCTGTAATGCAAACTCACAGCTTGACAAGTCAATATAGAGGCAGGCCGCGCCTCCCAGCCCCTTGGAGCCTCTAAGGTTAGAGGCAAACACAACTTGGATATGTTCTGCCCAGGAGGTTTAATGATCCTCATTATTCCGCTATTGTGTGCAAACACTATGAAACCAGTAATCTAAATTATCAGAGTCCAAATAACTGGCTACTCAAGTGCTCTTAGTTCAAAAGTTCCCCACAATGGCTTACTTATGTACCTAACAGCGAGTGGCCATTTCTAAATGGTGACACGACCCCACAGGGAAAAGCACTGTGATCACACTTAGGGATGTTGTCTATGTGACCTTCTGAACACTGAAATCAGTCAATGGGTAAACATCACTTTGAGGAAAAAGCATGTTGCTTAAATTGCAATTCACCTAACTTTTTTTAAATATTTAATTTTAGATTTCAGACATACCATCTGCCACAAGAAACATCCTCACATGTTAAGTGTGCCTCTTCTCACAACAAATGCAGACTACTCCTGAGATTTTATAATACCACGGCTTCGAAGCCTCGAGCTTGGCTTGTGACATGAATATGTATGTCTATTCTTCCTAGTTTTGCATTTTCACTTTTATGGAAAGCCCCAGACATACCTGGCCTAAATGTGGTAGTCAGGCTGGTGTGCACACATTGGCAGATTTACATACTTTGAAAGTCACTTTCGGAGACCTCTGAGACCACCTATGAGTGCTGCACGCTCCCCCTCCCCTCCCTGGGGAGAGCCAGCTGTGGTGTCTGTGGGGACGCTGCATAGTAGGAGCTCATGGCTGGGTGAACTTAGACCCAGTCCTCATCGAGGACTTTGGATGACATCTTCTTGACCAGCAGCTTCAAAGACCTGAGTGAGAACTGCTCAGACCCTCAGAAGCCAATGGGAGGCCCGTTGCTTTAAACAGCTAAATTCCAGGCCTATTTGTTGTATGGGAATGGAAAACAAAAATGTTCCATTTTTCTAGCTTTAGTATCTATGCAAATATTCCAAACTTGGGAGGAATTCTATTTTAGAGTATCGGTACTTAAAATGCCAAACAGTGAGACAGTCATTTCCATATTTCACATTGATCAAATACCCAAAGACAATTATGAGAATCAGTTTTATGTTGATTCTTCAAATCAATCATTATTTCTTATTCTTCTTGATCCTCACAGCTCAAAATTTAACATTCGTATAATTATAAGACAACGATAAATGGATTTAATTCCTCGAGCTCATGGCTTGCCTCCTGAATATTTACATCGTCTCATAAAATGCGTATTTTATCTTGTCATAGCCCAAGTACACATCAAGTAGCAAACATTTTATCTTTTAATGCAGGCATGACCTATTTGAAAAATGAAACAAATTGCATGAAGTAATTAGAGAAAAACATCACCATTATAGAATCTTGTTTTCAAGGGAGAGGCCTAAATGATTATACTTCTATTGTCAAATGTTCAAAATCTGTAAAATACCCTAAAAGGGCACCACCATCCAGATAAGTAATGAATAACTTATCCTCGCAAGAGGATCCGGCAGAGCGATAAAGGACTAAGGAAAGCGAAGTGATGAGCTCTCCAAGGCCCTGGACCAGGAAGAAGCGAGTACTCTAACATCATAGCTCCAACTTTGGACTCAGGTAAATCATCTCTATATTCAAGAAAATTAATTTGTTTTTTAAGACAGGGTCTCACTATACAGTTCTGGCTGACCTAAAACTTGGTATGTATACTAGATTACCCTTGGAGGATCCACTTGCCTCTGTCACCCAAGTGCAGGGGCTATACGTGTGAGTCAACACATGTGGCTCGGAAAATGAACTTTTACAACTGACTTAGAATGGAAAATCGGCAGAAATGAATAGAGCCCCCAGTCTGTCATAATGATGAGATAATAAACATCATTTCAGGAGACTAGGATGCTGGTATACTGTTCACACATCCATAGAAAAATGGAAGAATATATGCCGAGTGAGCTAATTCCCGATCAGCTGTAGGCCAGCTCACTTCAGAGGCCCCAAAGCAATACATTTCTACCGTTCCTGGATGCCCCGTGGAACTCCAGTAAGAATCTGCTGCAAAAGCCATGTGCTCTGGTTCAGGACACTGAGAAACCAAGCTGGAACTAAGCAGGAGGCTGTATAGCTATAAAGCTTCCTGCTGACTAGTGTCATAAGGCAGGAAAATGCTATGCAGGCTGTTGGTGGATGGACACCCTCTATGTTATAATGCTGGACTGCCTGGCAAGATATGCTCACGGGTGCAATGGCAGCACAAAATATTCTGAGGGTAACCACTGCTTTCTGATTGGATTTGAGGCCAACACCGTGGGAGGGATTTATGTCTGTGCAAAGCCTATGGCTAGGGAGGTCACAGGCCCTATACAACGGAATCTAATACTGATGTTTTAACAAATGGACATATAGTTAAACTGTCTTCTAAACGCCCATGTTTATACTCATAGATTAGTGTAACTCTCAGCCTTGGTCAGAAAAGCCTTTTTTAGAGGGCAATGGCACAACAAGATTTAGAACTGGTTAAAGTGCTAAGAATAGTTAATGCTTTATGTTTGACTCCAGACAGAACATCTAGGGAGCATCATAGAAGAGGGACAGGAGGACTCTAGGAACTGAATGGCAGAGAGGCATGCGGTAGGACACTGTCTTCTGGATGCAGTGTGGCTGAACATGCAGCAGCTATGACCGCCTGCATGGAGCCTGCTCACCCCTGCCTCCCTAAGCCCCTAAAGAAGGAAGAAGAGAAGCAAGGTTAGGAGCATGACTGCTTGGGAAGAAGGTGGGTATTTTAGAGTCCTACTGCTATGAAGAGACAGTATGTCCAAAGCATTTAACTGGGGGCTTGCTTATAGCTCCACAGGGTTAGTCCATTATCATCATTGTGAGGGCATGGAGGGAGCATGGTGGCACTCATTGTACTGAAACAGTAGTTGAGAGCTACATCCTGATCCTTAGGTGGGTGGCTGGGTGGGTGGAAAAGGAGGGAAAGAGAGACAGACAGACAGACAGATACTGGGCCTGGTGTGGGTCTCTCTCTCTCTCTCTCTCAGATACTTTACTTACATTTCAAATGTTATTCCCTTTTCTCGGTTCCCCTCTGAAAACCCCCTATCCCATTCCCTCCCTTCCCCCTGCTCACCATCCCGCCCACTCCTGCTTCCCTGTCCTGGCATTCCCCTACACTGGGGCAATGAGCCTTAACAGGACCAAGGGCCTCTCCTCTCACTGATATCCAACAAGGCCATCCTCTGCTACATATGTAGCTGGAGCCATGGTCCCTCCTTGTGTACTCTGGTTGGTAGTTTAGTCCCTGGGAGCCCTGGGGGTACTGGTTGGTTCATATTGTTGTTCCTCCTATGGGGTTGCACACCCCTTTAGCTCATTGGGTGGTGTGGGCTTTTGAAACCTCAAAGTTCACTCTAGTGACTTCTTCCAAAAAGACCATAGCTACTCCAACAAGGTCATAGCTTCTACTCCTTTCAAACATACAAGCCCACGGGTGCCACTCTTATCCATATCACAGTGGGCAAGTGTGGGAAGAGGGATGAGAGGCAGTGACAGGGTGGGGTGAGTGAGACCATAGTGCGTCCACAGTGCCCTGGAGACAAGTTCAATATTGTAAGACAGACAGACAGAATACAAACAGTGACGAAATCTCAACCCTTCCCAATCAAAAGGGGCAATGATGAAGAGTAAGAAAATCTTAATCTTATTATTTCTTAACTTTAGATTTTTATTTAGTATTTATGCATGCATTGGGAGGTATGACTATGCTGTGGTGCACAGGTGGAGGTCAGAAGTCAACTTTCAGGAGTTGGTTCTCTCTTTCTACCATGTGAGTTCCTAGGAGTGAACTCAGGTCATTAGGCCCAAGATGGCAATCACTTTTATCCACTGAGTCATCTCACCAGCCACTGCAAGTGTTTGCGTGGCTTCCTTAATCTAGCTAAGTAAGGTTTTTATTTGTAAGTCAGGGTAAATTGGTTTTATTTAAAACATTTTTTTTTAAATCGTAATCCTTAACTTCATTTGGTAGTCTTGTCAGTAGTAACAATGGTATTGTCATATGCAGATTATTTTGTAGAGTTCTTATGGAAGAGAACTAATGGTACTTGTCTTGGCACTCAAAACTGCTAATGTAAAAAGGCACAGAATAAATTTAAAGAAGTCACAGTAATGTTAAAATCTGATTAAGTTTAGAGTGTGTGTGTGTGTTGTATGCATGTTTGCAGGTGTGTGGAGGCAAGAGGCTGAGGTCAAGTTTCTTCCACAACTGTTCTTGACCTTTTTGTGATAGAGTTTCCCACTGAACCTGGGCCCAGAGTTTGGCTGGACTGGATGGCTATCAAGCCGCAGAAATCCTCTCAGCTGCCCTTTGCAGACCTAGGATCCCAGTGCGTGCCGCTGTGCCTAGCCCTTTACGACGGTGCTGGGGATCTGCTCTCAGCCCTCCCTTTGCACAGGAAGCACTCTGCCCACTGCCGTCACCCCTGCCTGGTTTTCTCTCCTTTACAAATACATCTATTTCCTAGATCTGTCCCTTGTGAAGGCCTACAAGTTATAACATTCTAGCAGCAATGAGCACCTTTACAGTGCGATTCCTACTCCACTGAAGGAATGGTCAATCTGAGGTCTGTGAAAATGGCCGCCAACACATAGGAAATACACGAAAGCTATTCAACACTAATGAGGTATTGAATCTAACAGACAATGTGAAAGAATTACCACTGGACAAGACAGGATAATTTGAAAACGAACATGATAAAGGAGAAAGGAAGGAAGAAGGAAACAGGTGGTGGTAGGATGGGGTGGGCACAGACAGACCAAACCCAAGCATCATTACTAGTGCAATTCTGGATCTGCTCCACTAACTCCTTCCTCTGAAGATAGCAACAGGAGGAACTCAGTGAGCATTGCTCATCCCTTTCTTGTTTGATTTACGCTTCAAAATAACCAAATAAAAGCGCACTTTCATTAAAGGGTTTCAGTTAATAAATACTAAAGAGATGGTCAGATGTCACAAGGTCTAATGAAATGACTGATTTAATATTGTTTAAGGGTCTGAAGCTCACCATGTCCCCTCTGCTGAGACAGACAACACCAGAGCTGGAGAGATGGCTCAGCAATGAAGAATGGTCATTGCTCCTCCAAGGCCCAGAGCTGGGTTCCCAGGTAGCTCACAACCACTTGTGAGTCCAGGTCCAGGGAATCCCACACCTGTAGCCTCTGAGCACATACCCACATGTGACTATATAGTCTGCCTACACATAATAAAAAGATAATAAACATGAATCGGGGTAAGAGCACTTGCTGCTCTTCCAGCACAGAAGTTCAATGGTTAGCACCCATACCTGGTAGTTCACAACCTCCAGTAACACCAGCTCTTGAGGGATCTTAAGTCCTCTTCTGGTCCCAGCAGGCATCACCTCCACCCCCATCCCCTGCCATGCTTAAATAAAGTAAATATTAAGGAAGTGCTAACTTTTTCTTTCTTTCTTTCTTTCTTTCTTTCTTTCTTTCTTTCTTTCTTTCTTTCTTCTCTCTCTCTTTCTTTCTTCTCCCTTTCTTTCTTTTCTCTCTCTCTTTCTTCTCTCTCTCTCTCTCTCTCTCTCTCTCTCTCTCTCTCTCTCTCTCTTCTTTCTTTCTTTCTGTTTGGTTTTTTTTTCGTTTGTTTGTTTGTTTCTCTGTGTAGCCGTGGCTGTTCTGGAACTTGCTCCATAGTATAGACCAGGTTATCCTCAAATTCAGAGACCAGCCTACCTCTGCCTCCCAAGTACTGGGATTAAAGCTATGCACTTTAATCCACCACCAGTGCCCAATAAGAAGAGCTCTTTCATCTTTTACTTTTCAAACTGAAAAAAATGGTAATATTTAAAGCACATGTGCTGGTAGACAGATGTGTACTTGTATACAGAAAGACAGCCCACACTTTTAGAGAGGCCAAAAAAAAAAAAAAGCAGAGGGGCAATTAGAAACCTATTTTATAAGGCTCTGTGACAGCAACCTAAATCTATAAGGCAGATGTTAATTTCTTTGTGTTTATTATTAAGCAAATAAAATGAAAACAATAAAAAAAAAAGTAGAAAACCATTGTACCGTACTTCTTGGCTTTGAATGGCTTGGTGGTGGCAGAGCACTTGTGGCTGCCGAACAAGGGGAGCACAGCACTCGGCACTGGTGTCTGACTTACTCACACACTCTACCCTAGTGCAAACAGACGATCCTGGAGTGTCTTACACAGCGCTCTTCTGTACTTCAGCAAAACTCACACGTCCGTTCATATAGTTGGTACCTCACAGCCAAGTCAGAACATATGCTAGAGCCATGTTCCAAATCAGTCCCACATCTAACACCAGCAAGTGTTCTAACAGTTGAATGAAAATAAAAGTACATGAGATGCCCATGACCTAGTTATGGCCAGGGGTGGGAGCAAAACTATAGGATAGTATATATGATAATCCCATTTATTAATAGACTCTGTGGACACAGTGGAAGGGTCAGAGTTAACTTGTAGCAGTCAGGCCTTTCCTTCTACCATGTGGGTTTCTGGGCTTGAACTCAGGCCATAGAACTTGACGGCAGGAACTTTACCCTCAGAGCCGTCTCACTGGCCCACAGTTAACTCTTTAAAGAAAATAAGAACCATATTATTTTTGCAATCATTAGAAAAAAAAAAAGAAAGAAAACAATGTCAAGTACTTCCATGCATAGTAGTACTTGTTTAAGTGATTTTTAATACAAGAACCCCTGATTTTATCCAAAAGACATAAAATGCTGAGGTCAAAGACCAAAGGAGACAGTCATTTTTTTGGTTCAGTTCTGAATATTTGGAGCAAAGGAGCTTGTTTGTCCAGCACAGTATTATAAAATAAACACAATATCCCAATTATACTACTCAGTCTTAGCCTTCTTTCTAGTTCTTCTAAGACATACAGTGGCTTGAGAACAGGGGCCGCAGGTTCATCACCAGCATGTAAGAAACAAGAGGAACCAGTGTGGAGGACACCATTGTGGTTTGACTTTTCAAAGTATGCTTGACAATGACATTGGTCCATTCAGACAAAATTCTCTGGGAGGAACTGGGCTAAATACTATGAACAAGAAAGGTTTGCAGTCATCCCTGCCTGACCGAAACATAAGGAGTAGGGAAGAAGAGTGAGGGAGATGAGCAAGGAAGGAAGGTGTGTAAAGAAAAAGAAGTACATAAAGAAAGCAAAAGGGATGGTCGGAGAAAGAGCCACAGACAAGCAGGGAGAAACGGGTGATAACGAGTCTCAGGGCAACTGGGCCCAGAAGAGCAAAGAGAAGTAATGCTCTTAGGACTCAGCCTGCTCTCTGCACCAGTTCCAGTAACAAGTAACAAGTTACGGAAGCCTTGCAAATGAAGAGTGTGTGAAAAAGCTACATGGAAACCTACGATCCTCCAACTCAAGAAAATAATTCATTAGAGAGGACAGTAGGTGGCCCTGTTGTTGAAGCACTACTCGCTTCAGTTTCAGGGCACAGAGAAATCAACCTTGACTAACCAGAAACTTCTCCCTGATGACCAGCTTACATAGTATCAGAAGGTGCTACATAGGGGACAAAAGTCATTAGTGGTCTTTCTCAGCACTAGAGCCTGCATTTTAGAACACTGATGTGCCGGCAAGATGCACCCAATGGCGTAATAGTGGCATGACAGCTACATGTGTAACCAACTGCATTCTGAGCAGACATGGGTCTGGTCTGTAGGAGGATGATTTCATGCCTATCGTAAATCTGCTCCAAAGCTGGGAGCAGGTCATAAGACTGGGGAGGTCATAGGTCTGGGGGACTTGGGGGAAACTATTGTTATTTAGCTAAATTGTAATGCTGTCAAACTGTATTCTAAATACTTAAGTTTATACTCATAGATTTATACTGCTTTCTGTTTGGTTAGAGAAGATCCTTTTGGCAGTGGGTGGTGCTTAATGCAGAAACTCGTAACTGGTTAAAGTACCAAATTTAAATTTAAGAACAGGTCATCTATATCAATCTCTCATCAAAAGTTTAGGGAACTTCAAGAGGAGGGATGGAGAGAACGTAAGGCTGGTAGATGGAGAGAAAAGCGAGGACATGCTTAGGTTGAACATGACATGGCTGTTGTACATATCAACTCATAGCAGTTATGTTGTCTGAACAAAAATAAAGCAATCAAAATTACAGCCTGCATAGGGAGAGGCCCTCAAGGACCCACCCAAAGCTGAGGAGCTATTGGTAGTTGGTGGCTGCTGAGAAGAGAAAGTTACTCTTTTTTGAGAACATGGGGACGGGATGCTTATTTCCCATTGGATGGCCACATACTCACAGACATATGGGAAACATTAATCCAACTTTGAGGATTATTAATAACCAACAGTCAAAATAGGACCTGAAGGTGGGTGGGTGATGGGATGGGGCACTATCCAGAGTTGGAGGGAGGTGGCAGCTGATGGACATGGTCAACATACACGGTATCAGTGGAGAGAACTTTCAAAGAATGGGAGGCATTCTCTAAAAATGAAGCTACAGAAGTTCCTTGAGTAGAAGTCGGGATGCAGTGGGCCAAAGATTAAAACAGAGTAAGGCAATCTGAAGGGGAGTTCTCAGATCTCCCTGACAAGAGTGAAGCCTGGGTTTGGCATGCAAAGATGAGGCTGAAGGAAGAACAAGAGTGAAAGAAAAAGGCAGCCGAGAGCCGAGGAACGAGGAACGGGAGAGAGAGAGGCCCCAGAGCGAGTCGGGGCTGTAGGCTGAGGAAAGGCCCGTAAGGGTCGGTAAGGATGCTGCTTCACGGTCTTTCCTGGAGCCTGGAAGACTCCAGGAAAGGGGATATGATGTGCAATTCTGGAACCCCACAGAACAAATCCGGACAGGCCAACAAGGCTTGCCAGTTCTATGTGCAGAACTGAGGCCATACTGTAAGAAAAAAGGGTAGACGTCATCCTAGAACCCATGTTGCGATGCGAGGATCCACTTTATAATCTCCTGGTGCGGGTGTAGAAAAGGCGAAGAAACAAGTTATTCCATGCATCCAAAATCTTTAGGCAAATATCTGTCTACCACAGGATAGACAGGAAACACAGAATGCAAATGATGTAACAGGAGGTCTAAACGTTTCTATCCCTATGCATCTATTGTTTTATAAAGACCTGAACTGTGAGCAGGTTGATCTTTAGGGAGAATTATAATCAGATAGTAGCTGAAAGGTTACCATGATACAGCTAAATTATCTCTGCCTGTCACAGGCTAAAGAACATTTAAATTCTGGAAGTTCACATCAGCTTTTTTTTTCAGATAACAAATCTTAAGTACCTTCCTATATTCATTCAATTAGTGATGTTGGGCCTTGATAAAGCTGTGGAGAGAAACTTTCCAACTATCATTCAAATCATATCTAAAAAGGTGGTCATAAATATTTTAAAACCTAAGTGAACTAATAAGACCTAGACCCATTAAGGATAAGATCTTTTACAACAAATTAAATAAAACAATTTATTGAAGTCTGGACTCCAGATAAGCTAGATTTACTGGCTGACCTTTTATTCATTTAAGGAACAAAATTAGCTCTAATTGCATTAGAATGGAATTCAGTAAATTTTCCTCAGTCTTCTAATGTGGCATCCCTATAAGGATGGCTGTAATTGTTTACAAGCAAGATGGAAATGCTTTGATTATAATCTTTCCACTTGTTTTACTGGGTCATAAAAGCATTTCCCCAAACCCAAAGCTAGCTGTTCTGACAGCACACTAGTTTTTCTCTTAAATATATGTACTGCAGTTTTGGTGTTTGAGAGCGAACAACAATGCTCCAGAGGAAGAAATTAAATTAGACTTCATCACAATCCTAGGTCGGTGAAGAGAAGAAGAATGTAATACATGAAGACCAGAGCTTTCTGGAAAAACAAAAACCAAACTACCAAAAACCTAGAAAACAGTTGACGACCCTAATAAACAGCCATTTAACTGCCTGTTTGTACCTCGGGGGCTGAGACAACTGAGGAACACAGAGAAGAAAGGACCTCACCGGACTGAGTTGGTCACTGGGCAGCCAAGAAGGCCTCCAGGAACAATGTTTAGCATTAAAAAGAAGTCCTGCATGGACCTAGCAGATGTGCAGCTTGGTCTTCATGTGGGTCCTGAACAACTGAAGTGGGGTTATCCCAAAGCTGTTTGTCTGTGGGATGTATTCTGGCTGGGCTGCCTTGTCTGGCCTCAATGGGAGAGGAAACGCCTAGCCTTACAGAGACTTGAAGTTGAGGGCTGAGGGATACCTGGGGATGGGGGGCAGGGGCACCGGCACAGAGGAGGAGGAGAGAGGGGAATGGAGGGAAGGATTGTGGGAGGGACTGACTGGGAGGGGGGGACTGATGAATAAGTAAAATAATAATAATAATAATTAAATAAAAAAAAGAGATGCTTTTGATGTTGCAGACACAGTCTTTTTTAAAAATTCAAACTGCATTTTCAAAATCTAAATATGGGCAGTCTTTGTTTTGTCATTGTTTCTGTTAGTTACCTTAAAGCCTGGGAGGCACCTAGGGAATGTTTCTGTTTCCATAATAATTTCCCTAGGGCAGAGCAAAAGAAAGACAACTCATGGTACCTCAATTAAAAATCAAAATGAAAACCAAACAGTTTTTTCTGTTTTTTGTAAAGGGGAAAATATTGAAATCAGAAAATCAAGAGGCCTCCCCTGCCTGGAAGGCCATGTTGCTTACTACTGAACTTTGGTGCTAAAGAGCTGTGCTGTACAAAGGCTTCTTTGCTCTAGTCCTGCCTGCCTTTCTCTAATGACCACAAAAGGCATCTGTTCCTCTTGGCTGCCCTGTCCCATATTGTGGTAAGAACCCACCTTGCTTCTAGGGTTTCCCTTTGGTTACTGCTGACAGGGTTTTGCTACACAGCACAGGCTGGCCTCAAACTTGCAGTAATCCCCCTGCCTCATCCCTTTGGTGCAAGGAATTACAAGCATGTCTGCCATGCATACTGTCCCTAACTACATTTAAAACAGAAATATGTTTATTTTCCTTGAAAGTATTGTTAAATGGTTATTTTTGTATTTCCTTATGGTTACTCTATTTCTCTTGTCAAAAGTTTGGCAACACAGAGACAAGTATCTAGACCTACTTTATGCTTTAAAATATCAAGCCTTCTGGTTTTTGATCACTAAGCTTCAGCTCTAATTTCCACAGTGCATGGAGCTAACTGAGAAAGGACAACTATTACAAGTCCCCACTTACGCAAACCTATAGCAACCCCACGACAGCCTAAGCAAGAGTATATCTGTTTCAGCGCCTCAGGAGCGGCTGGAGAAGGAAGACTCTCAGGAGTGGAGAAATCCACTGCCAGTCACTACTGCAAATCAAAATATCAGCAGGATGAAGTTGCCAGTAGTTAAGCAGCCCCCAATACATCAAACCCAACCAGAAAACTGGGTGAAGCCATGAAACAGAATATACCGTGCAACCCGTGCAAACTCTCAGAGGGAACCGTGTTCTCACTGGGAAAAGACATGGCTGTCTGATAGGCTCATCACTGTCCAGGCCTTGGAGGGAGGGAGGAGCTGGGGTGTGTGAATTCCTCATCAGGATCCTATCTGTGGGGGAGTATAGCCTAGAAGATGGAAAAGGGAAGACACTCGAAACTAGGGCACATGGCCACAGTCCCAGTTCAGGGCCAGTCTAGGCTACTTAGAGGGATCTTATGTGGGCTAGGAGGTGTAAGATATTCCCTCTAGCATCTGTGATAGCACAGCTTTAAGAGGGGGTGTTTACAAAATGTTGAGGGAGAATGGTTATTCTTCATCAGTAGTCACCCTCAAAGTTTGTACAAATTTATATTATGTTTTTATTAATACTTTACAATGACAATATGGAAAATTACCTTTTCCTATGAAGCATAACTGAATTTTCAGTTATATAAATATTCAGGTGTTTAAACTTAGAAAACCTGTAGGCATTATTCTGCCACATTTCTTTCCTGACAACTGCTTTTTTTTTTTTTTTTTTTTTTTTGAGACAAGGTCTTTATAGCTCTGACTGGTCTGAATTTGTTAGAAAGACCAGGCTAGCCTCAAATTTACAGAAATCCGCTGTTCCCTCCCAGAGTGTACCATCATACATAGCTTCTCTCCACGAAGATACTGAGTCCCTAACAAACTCTGTAATGTTACTCGGCTCTGTGTTCTTCAGGAAAGGACTAGGATGAGGCCACCAGTTAGCCATCCCTTCTAAAGCTGCCCAAAATAAAGCAGGCCAGCAAACGGTAAGTAAGGTCAGGGTGACAAACGCAGGGCAGTTGTGCGTCCCTGAGAACCATGCATTGCTTGTCATACCTGCTGGGGAAACCCCAGGATCCGGACCAGAAGAGCTCTAGGCTCCTGGGCAAGCTGATAGGCCAGCACGATCGTGAGCCCAGACACTTCAGCAGCGGCCTTGAATGCCTGGCTTCCTCATTCACACAGCTCAGACTGTAGCTTTGGGGTCAGTGCTTCTTTTTCCTCTTCAGTGTGGACTGGAGGGAACTCGGGGTTTTTGAAAAGCTGCTACCTGAGTTTTAACACTGTCAGGAAGGGTACTGGCATCCTAGAACCCTCAACAAGACAGTTTTGAGGGACGGGAGACTAAGGAAAACAACTGCTGCTGCCTTGCTCTGAGGAGCACTAACAGAGAACAGAGGACCCTCTAACCACAAAGTACTTTTATGGATCAAGAGCAGAAGACCTAAGTTCTTCAAGACTTAGAAACTAAATAGTCTTAAAGATCTTCCGTCGAAAAGGGTATAATTTGAACCTTGTAAAGATTTTTCTTTCTCTCATAATTTCAAAAGACTTGGTTCTTCAGCAATAAACAACCTCCCCCAACACACAGACACAATGAATACACAGATTCTCTTGTTTTTGAATATCCATGTGCTCATTAATTTCATCTTAAAAGAGTATTAGCAGGCCCCTAGGTATACAGACAACAAGTGGACACACATGGATACAACTCCGCACTTTCCATCATTTAGCCATGGAACAAGGTATGTTCAGGGAAGCTCCTCATGTGCTACCATAAAAGATGGATAGAATTTGATGTTACCCACTCCTCGCATGCCATAACATTATGTTTAATTTTTAATTAAACATTTTATGTGTATGGGCACATGGGTGCAGACCCTCTGGACCTGGAGCTACAGGTGACTGTGAGACACCTGATGCTCATGTGAGGAACTGAACTCTGGTCCTCTGCTGGAGCAGCAAGCGCTCTTAATTGCTGAACCAACCCTACAGCCCCACAGAAGATTCTCAGAAGTTTTTCAGTCATTTAAAACACCATTCTTAGCTTACAGGTCACACAAAATCAAGAGGTGGGCTGAATATAGCTCATCGGCTGCAGTTTACCAAGCCTTAACTAAGATCTTCCCATCTCCCAAAAATATTCACTGAATCTCTATTTATATGAAAGTCTGTTTGACTTGAGCCCCTACCTCCCTCTGATTTAATTTGACATGTAATGTGTCACACTTAATGTTTTTGTCCAGCACACTTCGATGCCTACTTTGGTCAAATAATTAACTGCTTATGTTAACATGGTAGTTATTTTCTAGGCATCTACAAGTTACGTGTTATGTAACACTACTTCAAAGAGTAATTTGTCTAGAATCCAGGCTATCCTAACTTCCCTCAAGCTGGACATTTTGTTCCAGAGTATATGCATAGGATCCAGTCCTTGCATCTTCCTATATCTTAGGAATATGAATGATTTATTGAAAGGTGAAAACAGAACAGACAGCCAACAGAATTACCAACAGGCGCTTCAGGGCAGAGAGATGAATGTAACTAGCAATGCCTTTTTAAATCTTAATTCTCTAAAAGGAAGAAGGCAAGCTTCCGTGTGGGAGTTAAGATGGTACTGATGAGCTACGGAGAAAACAGGAATTAAATAGGAATAGGTAAAAGTATCTATTGGAAGATGAACATTTCCCTTAGAGAAATGAGATTGTACAGCTTTTCCGGGGAGAAGTTGTTTCCTAGCGCTGTGCATGCTGGTAAGTGCACGGCTGGGCAGGAACCTGGCTCAGGCTGAGCTTCCTAAGGAAGCTCAAGCAGAATTCAAGTAGTTTTGAAGATCTTCTGCTTGTCAGCAGACAGTGATGTGGGACGCTGTTAGAGAATGCAGGGGAGACTAAGATCCGCTGGATCCCAGCCTTCAGCTCTTCCTTTCTTGAGCATAGACTGTTTGAACGATGATGTCAGTCTCTATCTTACCCCATCATAATGCAGAGGGACTTCTTTACTGAAGGACACTTAGCATCGAGAGAGCACTATAGAGAACACACATGTTCTACAATGAAGCAAACTGATAACAGTGATCTGCACTGTAAATCCTGCTAAAGGCCCAAGTCTGGGGAGGTCACAGGTCCTGGGTGGTGTGTGTGTGTGGGTCTTCTACTGTTGTTTTACTAAAGGGACGCGATGTCAAAAGGCCTTGTAAATATTTGTGCTTATACCCAAGGGCTAGCACTGCTCTGTCAGGTCTCAGAAACGAATGGCTAAAGGAGGTGTCTAGTAACTATCAAGGCAGAGGCTGGTCAGCTCTGTGGTTCATCCCAGCACTCTTCATCCAGCCTCTACCCTGAGCCTCTCCCTCCCAGGGGCCAGGCTTCTGCTTCGCTTCCCTCAGCCTGATGCCTACCTAACTCAGCTACGTTGGCTAAGCAGCTCCCCTGGTCTCTTGGCCAGGAGTAGCCTCTCTTGCTCAGGGTTTGGTTTAGTCTGGCAGCCATGATCAGTATGACTCTTCCCTCTGCCTGCTTTCTCCCTTACATCTACAATAGAAGTCTTCCTCGTACTTTCAGAGTAGGCATGTCTTCCTCCTTTCCTGGTCAGAGAAGCTCCTCTCTGTAGTGGGCAGCAGTCAGGGTAGAGACTTAGAACTCATCCATGTGCTGAGAAGTGACTGAGCCCTAAGTGAGCCTTGGGCATCACATGCGTCCCTGCCTGCCAAGGCTTACGGAGGGCCGTGGAAGAGGACAGAGGACATAGGAGCTGTCTGATGTGGGCTATGAAAGGCTCTCCTCTGGCTGTGACATTCCTGCCAGGGCTTCAGAACCAAGAGGAGAGGCTCTCCAGGCTCCACCCAGAGCTGCGGAGCCACTTCAGTTGACTGCTAGGTAGAGGGTGTCATTTTTCGTGGTGGGTAAGGCAGCAGGTAGGCTGCTTTTGCCCCTGTGGATGGCCCCAAACCCATGCACTTGAAAGCAGCCATACCTGGACTGGGGGTTACTCAAAGGAAACAGAACAAAAGGACGAAGGAGGCAGGGTGGGGCAGGACTCTGAGCAAGTACGATGGGACTGGGCTGCATGTGATCAAACTGCATTGCATATGTGTATTAAACTGTTGAAGAAGAAATAAAAATAGTAAATGAACATTTCAATTAAAAAAGGGAAACTTCCAGTTTTTTGCCTTGTGTTGGTTCTGGAGGCAGGGCCTTGTTGTTGTGGACCAGGCTGGCTTTGGATTCTTGACCATGCTGCTTCATTCTCCCAAGTGGTTGATCTCTAGATGGAGAGTACCATCGTGCCCAGTAAGCACTGTAGTCTTTGCTCAATCAATACATTCTTAAGTCTTCCTCTCACTTTTTTCTTTTTTCTTGAGACAGGGTTTCTCTGTATAGTCCTGGCTGTCCTGGAACTCAGGCTGGCTTTGACCTCAGAAATCCACCTGCCTCTGCCTCCCAAGTGCTGGAATTAAAGGTGTGTGCCACCACTGCCTGGCCTTCCTCTCACTTTTATGCTGAATTTGCGCGGGACCTGAATGTTCCCATGCCTTCTCTCTAATATCTGACTGCTTTCGAAGCAAACTGCTCTATTTTCACATTTACTGGGAAAAAAATAAAATAAAATAATAAACTCATGAATTTCACTGAAATGCCACAGTGTGCTGTTCAGAGCAAGTATTTCAAGATGACTTACAAGAGAGACTAATAGTTCATACTGTATCGGGAGTCTCTGAGAATACTGTAGGTCTTAACACTTCCTCAACGAATGAATGAAGGAAAACAATTTTCTTTAAAGAAAAATGGGCCTTTCTGCAGGCACCCCTACGTATGTGGTATGTACACACTCAGGCAAAACACACAAACACATAAGATTTACAAACAATATTGGAAAAAGAAAGACGGCCCAATAAGATGATTTGTGAGGATTCCTATAAAGGGTAAGCTGAGATTTACATTCCTCATTTTCCCTTAAGAGCAAACACAACTGAGTCGATGGCTGGGCTCCCAGCTGTCAGTCACGCACCCTTTCCCTAAGTCAGCAGACATCTTTGTCTTACTGGCACTGGACAAATCACAGACCACCTCAATCTCTATTCTCTGTCCCAGTGACAGATGATGTGCTCAGAGAATGTCTAACACTGCAACCACGTGTGTGAAGTATGGCGGTTAACACACTCCCTACTTATATTTCAGATAGCCAGGACCTCAGATAATCTGCAGGAATACTGCCATATATTAACCTTTAAAAAAGAGAAGGCAGGGTGGACAGCATGGAATCCTATATGCGAAGCAAAGATAAAAGCATTTACCTGGAGGAGGAAGCCAATAAAACTTGAGAGCAAAGAGTTCCCAGTTCAGACTCTGTTCACACCTGGAGGTCTGGCAGAGTCCTAATATATTTGGACAGCATGCAGAAGGTAGGTTTCACTGATTCCCAATGTTCACACTTACATCTTGTCCTGGCCAGCGCCAACTCGCAGAGTCAACCTGGGGATAACTGGACTTGGGGCTGGGATGACAGGCTCCACTTTTATCTGTGGAAATTAGTACATTAGTTAGAAAAAAGATTCTCCCAAAAGTATTCCTTTTCCTCTACTTCCCCACCCTACAAACCTAACCAAGCCATTTGAAATGCTGGATAAAAAGACATGGCTAGTGTGTGCTCTGTGTGTAGATGTGAGTGTGAGAGGCCGGAGGCAGAAATGGATGTCTTCCTGGACCATTCTCCACCTTTTCTGAAGACTGCTCTCTCAGTGCAGCAGAATCTCGTCAATCTGAGAGGTAAGGGTGTCCAATGAGATTCAGGGTTCCAAGTGTCTTGGTCTTGCCTCCCTGCAAGCTCCAGGTTCTCTGCTTTTTACTGGGTTCTGGGCATCTAACCTCAGGTCATTATTATGGTTGGAGCACGTCAACTGAGCCTTCTCCCAAACCCATGCCATGTTTTTCAATAACTGAAGGCTACTTGACACACAACAAAGCCTACGAACTTTATTTACATTACATTAGTTGGCAGTTGTTTCTGGCTTATTGATTTGTGTTCATTTCTTTGGTTTTATTGTATTGTTTTACACACAGAAACATTCACAAACACAAAGTGATATCACAGCTTCTGAAAGGTATTTGTTTTTTTAAAGGTTTATTTTTTTATTTTATGTGTATGTCTTGCCTGCGTGTATGTGTGTGTGCCACGTATGTGCCTGGTGCCTGTGGAGGTCAGAGGGGGCATCAGATCTGTTGGAACTGCGGATATTGTGAACCACCACCATTGTGAACCACCACGTGCATGCTGAGAACTAGACTTGGGTCTTCTGAAGAGCAGCCAGTCCTCCTAACCACTGAGCATTGTCTAGAGCCCTGTGACTGCCAGGCTGACCATAACCAGAAAGGCTGCCATGAGATTGTCCCTATACAACAGCATCCACTTATAGGCCTTGATGAATGCAAACCTCACTGTAAATTTGTTTCATTGTATTTGAAAGTTAAATACTAAGTATAATTATAGCACTAAGTAGTTCCATTTTGGGAACACTATAAGAAAACTGAAATTTGTGTGTGTGTATGCCACACTTTCTCATTTTAGAAAGGATTTATGGTGAAGGTAATGACTCTTGAAAAAGTTGAAGACTTTACAAATATTTGAGCTATTAGTCAGAAAGACTATTAGCTATTAGTCAAAGCATGACATTACATGGTCTCTTGACAGTTACGATCTTATGATATAATAAATGTTTTGAATAAACAAGTAGACAAAATCTCTGCAGTCCCAAATTCTTATCTTTTTCAGTGGTGACTGACTGGTCAGGAAGTTTTTGGTAGGATAATTCTTTGTCATGTGGGACTGTTCCAAGCACTGACAGATGTTTAACTTGTCCTGGAATACTGCAAGCCTGTATGTCACTTCAACCCCAACATCTCTCTACAAATATTTACTTGCATATTTGTGGCCCAAGAATGAAACAGTAATGAAAGCATGTGGGGGCTGTAGAGAAAATGGATATATAAAGTACTGTTCAGTGTGTTATATCAGGCAAGTATTATGTGTATATGTGTATATATATTCTATCTGCAGCTCATTTACAACCTATTATCACATAAGTATGACAGACTATTCTCTTGAACACTGCAAGGTGTGTAGGGCATGCTCAATAAACATCTGTTGAATTAAATGCTTATCTGAACATAGATCCAACTCTTATCACCGTTACTACATTCTTCTTCCAGAATCAACCTAAAGCACTCAATGAAAGTAAGGAACATTTACAAAACTTGTGACTTTATGGAAGCCTTTAATACTATTAGTTTATTTGGATGTCTACTTCACTCAAATACCACTGAAGCTGTGTGCTTTGCTTACTATTCTTTCTCAATGTCTATCACAGTGACACTAAGAAACATTTGAATCTTAAATATGAAGCAAAGATTCCAAACCACCATTTCTTTCAAGATCCTCCCATGATTTCTTTTTTGTTTTTGCTTAGCAAAATGGTATAAATATTGAGGCCAGAGGTAGGTGAATTCCTTTATTTCCTATGAATGTACAAACTTCTCAGGCCCTAAGTATGAAGTCCATCTCTTTTGGACTTTTTGAGACGCCTCTCCCTTCCTTAGCATAATGTACAGAACATCAAGCCTCTTGACTCCATAAATTATTCTCATTAAACTTATTTTTTTACAAAGATTTATTTAATATATGTAAGTACACTGTCATTGTCTTCAGACACACCAGAAGAGGGCATCAGATCCCATTGCAGATGGTTGTGATCCACCATGTGGTTGCTGGGAACTGAACTCAGGACCTCTGGAAGAGCAGTTGGTGCTCTTAACTGCTGAGTCATCTCTGCAGCCCTCCATTAAGCTTTTAAATGTGCTAAATTCTTATCTTTAAAAAATTATCTTCTCTTTGTCTCTGACTAACAACCTTTTGCTATTCTCTTTATTGTCTGTTTCTTCATTTTTTATTCATTCTGTTAGAGACAGGGTCTCACTACACACTGGCCAGAACTTATCATGGATACCATGTTGGCTTCAAACTCACAGAGATTTGTTCTCTGCTTTCCAAGTGCCAGAATAAAAGACCTACACTACCTCACTTGGCAGAGCTTATATTTTAAAAACAAAGCTGTCCACTCTGCCGTAAAGATTCTGCTTTACTAACTGTTATATTCTGCACTGTTTGGCCTCTTTCTTTGTGATAGCCATAACTTACACTTGTCCAGTATTTTAAGGAATCACCTGAACACCACCCAGCTGATCTTCACAACTCCACAGTGCAAGAGTGGAGTGCAGACTCTCCCCATATAATAGCTACTCGGAAACAATCCAAGGTTTGCTCAGGGATGCAAAATTAGCAACTATATCATGCAGAACCAAGCTTCCTGACACAAAATCAGAATACAATTCCTTGGGACATTCTTTGCGTCTTCGTGTATACATAATCTGAATGGAGCTGCTCATTTCTTTCCCAAGTCATAGTAAGTCATAGCACTTGTATCAGTCCTAGGGCTAGCTGTAAGGCATTTTTCTTTATGGGAGGCTAGTGAATTTATGATTTACTTTGGTTTTACCTTTATTCAGCTAAACAGCTGGATTTTTATCATGAATGATCTGACATGAACCAAAACATGAGCTACTCATGACTTACTTACCCCAAAAGTTAAATGAAGCTGAGCACAGTGGTGCACACCTTGGATCCCAGCACTCGGGAGGCAGGGGAAGGTGGATCTCTGTGGGTTCAAGGCCAGCATGGTCTACACAGAAAGTTTTAGGAAAGCCAGGGATACAGAGAAAAACCCTGTCTCAACAGCAAACAAAAACAGTTAAATGATGTGTACAAAACAGGCAAACAAAAATGGAAATATATAGTCATATTCAGAATGTATCTTGAAGGCAATAGGTATTCCACCAACTGATAATTTTGCTACATATCTCAAAGTTCATCTGTAATCATGATATTCAACATTGCCGACATACTTCTCATAGTAAAAGAAGAACTATTAACTACACTATGAAGCAGACATGAACCAGGACTATCTCAGGCAGCTAGGACAAATGGAAACTCTACCCATAAAGCAGTCAAATACTTTAATTTCAGTCAAAAAGTGAAGTCATATTTGTCTTGAAAGGCAGTCTGGAAATACAGAAAAAGAGGAGTAAGACCATTTTGCTCAAGGGAAAGAGATTAATAAGGATGCTAATGCTATAAAGAAAGTAAACTTTCTAAGTAAGTTCTCCCTAAATTTGTATGTTAACTCTATCTGAATGCTTATCAAAATAAAATAAAAACAGAGATCCTAACTACAAATTAAAAACGATTTCTCTCCTGAACTTTGCTGAAAACAACAAACTGAATGAAAATAGCGACTGGTTACTTAAACCGTATGCGCGACTTCATCTTTTAATGGCACAAAGCCACATCCTGGGGCCAAAGGGAGCTTCTAAGGGTTAAAATAAAAGACCAGCACTTTGGAGTAACGTTGAGAATTGGGACGAGCAGAAGAGCATTTACAGTGGATTACGAAGCTTCCCAATTCACCAAAGAGGTAAAGTCCGGCAATATAAGACTCCTTTGTAGCTAACTAAAAATACATTGTCAGTGGATTTGTCCAGTCTTATGTATAAGCAATACCCCTTTCACCTGAGCTAACACTAGTAGTCATATAAGCCCCTTATTGCCATGTGCTGCATTTTTTTTGCTAATCTTCAAGGATTTAGCTTCTTTGCCACATACCTCAGGGCACCAACTGATAAAGCCCTAACTCTCCATTTTTCCAGGACACCAGCAGTGCGGCCTTGCAAAAAATGAAAATCGCTCAAGAGATTTAAAGGGGAAATTTATTTTTAAAATCCTGACTTGAAGCAAAGAGGTGGATTTTTAAAAAGCTTATCTCTAAAGAATCAGTTTAAATTTAAATTCTATCTTGGAAGCCTTTCATGCATTCCAGCTTTAAAGTTTATCTTTTGACAGGGACTTTCTACAAAGGTAATGGGCAGCTTTGTCAATTTAATCTGTCCAAGTTTATTTATTTATTTTTTAATGTTAAACTCCTTTCATTTAAAAAAAAAAAAGAGCAAAGAGCCTCGAGCACATATGTGCACTGGCTTGGGTAAGCCGGGCTGGCAGGAGCTGGTCTTGTTGTCCACCCCTGCAATACTCCTCACAGGAAGCCACATGGGACCACTTAGCATTCAGGATGCTCATGGTGGCTGGTAACCCCTGTGTTGTCCTTCTTGGCAATTAAGCTCTTTACATGAGTTCCTTTTTGAAGCAGGCTAACAAAGTCCCCATCACCTATTTGAAACATTCAGAAGACAGTCTGTAGAGGCCTGGCTGTGGTTGAGTGGGGAGAATGGTGGCCAGTGTGGACAGCAAGCTCCCATCCAAGCCCATTCATAGGAGGATGGGCACAGCCTTTAGTAGCTGCATACAAATTCAGACACAGTCCCCTGCATGCTTATATTCCTGGCCTCAAGGAAGAGGCGGCACTGAGAACAGGGAGGGGACATTTCCCCACTTTCCTGTGGTACTTTGTTTACTGCAACCCCTTCATTTCACTATTACCTACGACAAGGAATGAGGAAAGACTAGAAATAAGACCTTGCTGTTTTAAATAGAAAGGAAGAAAGAAGACATGCTGTTGTCTAAAAGAGAAAAAAGTAAGACTGATTCTCTGTTGTATTACACCGTCTAATTGAGCCAATGGTGATTTGCAGGCAGATACTAAAGGGCTTGAGGCCAAATGAAAGAGTCATTAAAATGTTTCATAGTTCTGATTACTAAAGTCACAAGGCTCTGAGGTCATCACAGGAGCTCATAAGTTTTCTTCAAGGACTGATACTTCAGCCCTTCTGGTCACCTTACTCCTAATGGTCAGCCCTTCTGGTCACACCTCACCCCTTATCAGTCATTTTACTATCCTGTGTCCTGGACATGCCAGAGTGGAGAGAGACTAATGTGAGCAGGCTGCTTGAGAAGCAAGGACATGGGATGTAGTTGGATGGATAGCCAAGTCAGTCTCCCCTCACTGGGGCTGCGGGTCACTCAGACCTCTCAATGCACAACTTTCTGAACTTCGGAGTCAGCAATATCAAAGCCACAGAGCATTTTGGAGGATTAGCTAACTCATGGAGTAGCCTGTAACACAAATATACTCTCAAGTGATAGTGCTAGTATCACTCCTACCTAGGTTAGGCCAATCATAAATAGCCATTGTCAGCTCAAATGCAAATAAGACAATTTTTTAGTCAGGTCAAAGTCTTGAGTTTTGTTTTTAAAGTCCATGAATTTTCCAGCATAAACTTTTTTGAATTATCCATGGATGATCAACCTCGCTAGTTATTTGTAAGAACATTCCAAACTGTTGGTCATCTACACATTTTAAATAACATAAACTAGTGTTTGCTCAGCATTTTCTGTGGGGGGTGGCCTTCATGGTGAGTACGCTTACAGAAGGTAAAAAACAGACATTGCTTTCTTTGTTTGCTTGTTTTGAGACAAGGTCTCATGTATTCAAGTCTGGCTTCAAATAGACTATGGAAGCAAGGATGACCTGGAGCCCCTAATCCTCCTGCCTCTCCCTGTGATTGCTAAGACTAAAGGCAGGGGCTGCCTAGCCTAATTTATGCAGTGCTGTGGAGTAGAGCCAGAGCTTCGAATGCTAGCAGTGCTCTAACAACTAACTGAGCCACAGCCCTGCCTCCCAAGCTGTTTTTAAACAGAAGTAAATGTACAGAGTGATGCTGTCTCTTCCCAAAATGAATGTGAGGCAGAGACAGAGGGAAGGAAGCAAAGGCCCCAAAAGGCTCGAGAAAATCACGATGGCTAGGCAGTGGTAGGGTTGGGATACCTACCAGGCAACTGCCAAAGCCCAGCTTCCAAAAATTGCTGTGTGTCTAAGTTGTGTTTATTTATCTACAGATGGTAATGCCATCCTCTTGGAGTGATACTCTGCCATTAAGACCGTACTCAGGTAAGAATATACTGAAATACAAGAATAGGTACTCCTCGGTCTGATGCTGATGGCTTATCTTCTATTTAGATTATAGGAAAGAAAGCTCACTAAGTCTACGAGGGGACTGGATCCATCATTATGAACATGCATATACATGAAGACTATGAACACAGCTGTCTAGTTACACCATAACAAATAACAAGGTGTTTTCTTTTTTGTCATCATTTTTTCTATGAAACACACTTAAAATACTAAAAATAGATTGTAGTTAAGGTAATCCTTCACATCTATCTAAATTCCAACAATTCATAGTTTGAAATAATCAAGCTTTGTAACACACACGTGCGTGTGAGCACACACAAATATATAATCATTTTGTATGTATGTATGTATGTATGTATGTATGTATGTATGTATGCATGCATGCATTTGCTTTGTGTATATGTGTGGGTCAGCATGTGCCATGGCATGTATATGGAGGTCAGAGGGCCAGCTTGTGGGAAGTAGGATCTCTCTTTTACCATGTGGGTCTGGATCTAGGAAGGCAGGTTTGGCAGCTAGTGCCTTCACCTACTGGACCATCCTGCTGACCTACTTAGCTTACTTTTACTGTCTTTCTTCTAACAATATTTAAGGAAATCTGCAGGGCAGACAGGTTTGCTTTGATGACTTGCTTTGCATGAACTTGCGCAGACTGGTGGGTAAAGAGAAGCTTTAATGTTATACTAGCTTTAATATCTATTCCTTACTAATGTTTCCACAAGTGATGCCACCTCTCCCTTTTCTGTTGCTACAAAGGACTAAGGTTTTTTTTTAAAGGTTTATTATATGTAAGTGCACTGTCGCTGTCTTCAGACACCAGAAGAGGGCGTCAGATCTCATTACGGATGGTTGTGAGCCACCATGTGGTTGCTGGGATTTGAACTCAGGACCTTTGGAAGAGCAGTCAGTGCTCTTAACCACTGAGCCATCTCTCCAGCAAAAGGATTTAACTCTATGTTTCTACACTTTTATAGTGTTGTTCAAATAATAGAATAATATTACTATTCCTACAACCATTTACTCAGATAACATTTACTACACATATGCCAGACATGCTCCTATACACATCTTGTATAACAGTCTTATTTTATTTTCATATAAGCAATTTCTGCTTATAACAAAAGCCGGGATTAGAACTCAAGTCTAATTCTACAATTCTATTTGTTATTTGTAAAATTCTTGTAAGTGATTTTGATAAATTTTTATATTTTGTCATTTCTTTGATCTATAACCAGTGATGACTGATTACCATCAGACAACATTTCTATGAAAATATTTCCAAATTTGAAGACTATCTATGTAATAAGAGGCTTGGCTCGTGTGAATAAAGGCTCCTCAACTGGGATAGGTCAGTCTCCTAGGCTGTTTCTTGTTCCCCAGCATTGGTAATACCTGATGGACTTGTGTCATAGCTATGTGAGAAGGGGGAAAGCGTGTGGAAGTGCTTCAGAACCTCACAAGTACCATTTTAAGATAACACAATAATTAAAAGATAACAAGACTGTAAAGACAGAAATAAGATGTGCTAAAGAAATGGTTCAATAGATCAGAGCACTCACACTGACTGCACTTCCAGAGGGTCTGAGCTCAGGTCCCAGTTTACAACCACCTGCAACTCTAGCTCCAGGGAATCTAACATCTTCTTCCGGACACATGCAGACACATTAGTAAAAATAAAAGTGAAATAAATCTTTTAAAATGAGAGAAATACAGAGGCGGTGTCCTGTTAGTAAGTTAATGGTGTTTCCTTACTTTGCCAGTGTCCAATTACTGACATAATTTTTGTTCCACTTCTTTACTCATGGAAACAACAAGGGATCTAGGCAAATTAAGAGTTAGGCAGAAAAAAAATGTGGCTGTTGCCAGCCAAGTTAGCTTTTCCAGGTAAGTCTAAGCTAAAATCATTGTAGCATTATTGGTACTGTACTGGCTGTTAGGTAGAAAAGCATTCATTATGTGGAAAGAAACTTCTGGTGTTATTTTGGGGCCCAGTGCAAACAGAGAAGATCTGTGAGTAGGAGGCTCTGAGGTGAATGTCAAGCAAATGTCTGCAATCATCTCAAGACTAAGAGGAAGAGCAGAAATGCCCGAACAGAGGTCACAACTTGTGTCCACAGAACATGGCTCCTGACTTTGACGAAAGTGCAGGGCTGACTAACATCCCTGTTGTTTACATGGACTCTGTAAGTCGGCGTTCCTGACTTGACAGGTAAGATCTCTGTATATGGAGGGACTTTCTGACTGTTGGCTGGATCGCCAGATTAGCCCGGGAGTTCTGATCTTAACATGAGAAATAGCAAGCATCAGAGAAGCTGCTCCAGCCCCCCACACAGCCTCTGCAGTAAGTAAATGGCAGAGTGGACCTCCAAGAGCGGACAACAGCTATCGGCTCCCTGTTGGCTTCCCGTCTTCTCCCAGAAGGAACATAGGTTTACATGTTGTAGAAAAATGGATGCTTTTGGGTACCGAAAAAAAAAAAAGTACAAGACGTTATGTAGTAATAGACTTCATATTAAACAAAAAATACTTTACTGTTACTGTGTGCGTGTGTTTTAACTGAGAGTTAGATATCAGCTTAATGAACACAGAGTTTACAGCTTTTGATTAGATCCCTCTGAAGCTATGCATTTTTAGCATCTAGTGTACGTAGGGCTTAGTTACAGAACTAAATTTAATCTTTGTAACCACATTACAAATAAATGTCACTTAACTGCCCATCGATTTACATCCAAAACACAGATATAACACAGATATAACTCCTGGCTTTGTTTACCTGCATTTTGCACTAGGACCTTGTTCAGACAGTGGTGAAAATGATACCCAGCTTACTTTTTCATGCTTGTGTTTCTCCTTTTCTTTCTCTCTCTTCTCTCTCTCCCTTTTCTCCTTCTCCCTCTCCCTCTCCTTCTTCTCCTTTTCCTTCTCCTTCTCTTTCTTCTTCTTCTTCTCCTTTTTGTCCTTTTTCCTTTCTTTCTCCTTGGGCTTCTCTTTTTCCTCAAACAGTTTTTCGGGGAGCACTGGTGAGAAGGACGGCAGCATGGCCGGGACCCTCACTGCTGAAGCGCTGAACAAAGGCAGTGCCATTTCTTTTGGGGGCAAAACCAGCTGTGTTGGAGGGGCCTTTATCTTGTCTTCTCTGCTTTTTTCTTTAAGCCTTTCCCTTTCTCGCTTATCTTTCTCCCTCTTGCCTCTTTCTCGATCTTTCTTCTTGTCCTTATGCTTCTCTCGCTCTCTCCTCACGATCCCATCTTTCAATCGCACTTTTGCATCGATGTCTTCAAATTCTTTGATTTTAAACTTATAGGGATCGGCATCTTCGTCTTTCATCAGCTCCTTCCACGGGTACTTAACTTCCTTTCCAGCCTCCTTCTCCTTCTCCCTCTCTCTCATTTTATCCTTCTCTTTGCTTCTTTCTTTGTTTCTCTCCCTCTCCCTCTCTCTGTCTCGCTGCTTTTCTTTCTTTTTCAACTTAGTCTTCAGTTCTTTTTTCAACTTCTTCTTTACATCCACAGATGAAGGCAGCTTGGCTTTCTCCTCATAGCCCTTGTGCAGAGGTTCGGGAGTGGGCGGAGAAATGGAGGGAGAAGAGATATACGGGAAGGCGGGAGGCATGTTGGAAGGGGTCCCCAGCTTTGCCTTCCGTACCACCTCATCAATAGAGGCATCCATTGTCCACGAGTTATCTGAACTTGAGGTTCCGCCAGAGAGAGGCAGAGGAGTAGCCAGGGACTTGGTAAAGTTATTGGTGGAAGTGGAAGCTTTTGGAGTGGTACACTCAGACCCTGAAATCCTCTTAGGACTTGTAAAAGTGTCTCCTTCCGATTCAGACCCAGAAGAAAACTCGAAAGGGTCTGGCTCCCGCTCTGCACAGGCACGTGCGATCACAGCATCGATGGAGTCCTCGATGGTTTTGTCTGTCACCACACCCTTTTTCGGTTGCATTTCAATGTTCAGTTTCCCAGCTTCCGGGGGAGTCTGTGTTGGTTTCACTGGGATGGTCTCTTTAACAGTTTTTTCAACTACCATAGCTGAAGGGGTCCTATTTGGTGTTTCAGGTCTGACAGGGATTTGGGGAACATGAGTTACAATCTTGGGGCTCTTAGGACTCTTGGGGCTCTTAGAACGTCCAGGTGATTTCTTTTCTTTAGGGATAGTTTTTGGTGACCGAATAGGACTTCCAAGCCTTGCTGGTGATAGGGCAGCCTTGGGTGATTTAGTTTTCTGTCCTGGAGAGCTAGCTTTAGTCTTTGTTTTCGGTGTAAATGACTTTGTTTCTAATGGCTTTGCAACTGGTAGTTGTGACTTTGCAAATGGAGCCAGCATGGGGGGCTCCGGTGATGGAGGGGCCAGATCAGTACTGTCCTGGACATGCACAGGAGAAAGCATTGGTGGGATCTTCTGTGGATTTATTGAGCTGAGAGGTTCTCGTGCTTCTAACAACACAACATCTAGGGAGTCCCCTTTAGTGCTCAGGAGTCGTGGGCGCTTCATGGCGGGCATTTCTTCCACTTCAGGACTGTCCAGTGGCCTCTTACCCAAGAAGTTCTCATCATTGATAACCTCTTCCTCTTCCATTTCATCATCTTCTTCCAAGGGCACTTGCATGGCCTCTGCTGAGGTACCCCCATCAGTGGGCACCTGCTCTTCTTCCTCCTCTGCAAAGGGAGAAAAGGGCATTATTAGAATTGACAGAACAAACAAAACCTAGTCTTCAAACATCACTTCTTGGAAGGGAGAAACAGAGTATAAAAGACAAAGCAATGAGTTTTCCCTGGTCTTCCTAGCCTAGAGTTATCATCTGTTTATAAGTGGCAACATGGAGAACCAGCGTGCTAACGTTACTTTCTAACCTGAGAGAAAACTGACCTCCTAGTTCGTTCTTCTCACTCCTTCTAAAACTCACACAGCCCTCAGAAACAGAGCAGTGTTCATGACTGCTAGTCTCAGAAATGAAAGACACTTTTAAAAGACTGTGTTTAAGTGTGTGTGTGTATATGTGTGTGTGTGTGTGTGTGTGTGTGTGTGTGTGTGTGTGTGTGTGTAAGCCAGAAGCTGATATCAGATGTCTGTCTGTCGCTTTCCACCCTACTTTCTGAGATAAGGTCTCTCAATGAAACTGGATCTTACCCATTCAAGGAGACCTGGGTTATGGTGGAGTACATACAGGTCCAGATGCTTTTGTGGCAAGCATTTTACTTGACTATGACATCTTCCCAGTCTTACAAAAAAGACTTGTGCAAAACATTTTAATCTCTGTACACAATTCAGATTATAGGTACACCCCTTGGAATGGCAGCATAGTACAGTGTGACGAACTTGGCTCAGACATCTGAAACTATGTTTAGTTAGTGTGTCTGGTCCTACAGAGTGAGAGGCCTTAGGCAATCTCAACCTCCTTGAGCAAGTTTCCTGACCTTTCAAAAGGAGCTGATATACTTGCACTGCCTACTTGATTTAGTTTTTATAAGATCAGATTGTCTTTCTCTTCAGTACATATTACGTAAGCATCTTCTGCATGGTGAGGATGGCTGAAAGAACTATACAGTTAGTTCCTGACCTAAACTGGTGCATGTGTATGGCACACAGAAAGGTAAGTGGAACCAAAGACCAAATGTTCCAGGAGCTCATAGCAGAAGGGGACGAGCCACTGTCAATGGGCGAGACTTCAGGAATAATGCACTGATTAGAATATTGCCAGGAGTGCCAAGGTCCAGGATGAAAGGTCCAGGTGGTAAAAAGGCAGATTTGAGACATAGGAAGTGTGTAAGAAGCATGGAATAATTTGTCTAGAATGTGAAGAGGAAAGTGGCGGAAAGCTGAGTAAAGTCGTATCCATATCACAAGGCTTCTGCTACTTAACACTGAAGTATGCCCAAGAATATCTCAATATAAACACATGGTGGACAGAGTGGGTGGTACCAGACACCAAAAGGAGGGGACAAATGAGATATGGTTAACACAATGAGGCAGGAGTGAAGAGACAAACTAGACCATGGTAGCAGACAGGAAGCAGGAGAGGTGAATGGCATTCTTTAGACAGGAAACAGACGGCTACACGCTCAGGTGTGAGCAGGAGTCAACCACAAACCCAAGGCTGTGAAGTCCATAATGATCAGGGCCATCATTAACAGGAAGGCAAATGGAGAGCAATGATGACTTTAGCTTGATCCCAGACACAAAGCTTGAGGAACACTCAGCCAGTGGTGTTGACTGAGCAGCTCAAAAATGTGCTGAAGTTCCAAAAACCAGAGTGGGATTCGAGAGGCTGCTGTTGATACTGAAACCACGATTGAGGACTGGGATGAAAATGAAATGCGGATTCAGAATTCCATGTAAAGATAAAGGGAACAACAAAACATGGCGGGTCAGGTGTCAAAGAGCTCAAGGGATCAGGGAGTTGTGAGAAGAAAGTTTAGAGTGAGAGACAGAGCTCAGTGGGCAAAGGTGCTTGCCATCAAGACAGATAATCTGAGTTTGAGTCTTGGGGCCCATAGGAGAAAACTCACAGGTTGTCTTCTGGCTTTCACATGCACTCTCTCTCTCTCTCTCTCTCTCTCTCTCTCTCTCTCGCGCGCGCACACACACACACACACACACACACACACACACACACACACACACACACACACACTAAACAAATGAAACACCCCTGGGCTTCAAAGGCATCAGGGGTGACTGGGTGAGGTGACGAAAATGACAGGCAGTGCTCTATAAACTGTCACAACATGGAACTTAATCCTAACTACTGCTACCATCACATGACAACACCACCCACCTCTCCAGTGGCCAGCAGACACTCAGGAGTCATTTCAGACTATTTCTTTGTTCATTTTCCCTCCTACCTCAATTTTTGAGTACATCACCTGTGGGTTCAATTGGTTACACATGCAGAAAAGATAGCCTAGAGCTGGGCATGGTGGCACACGCCCTAAGTCCCAGTCCTCAAGAGGCAGAGGCAGTTAGATCTCTGAGTTCAAGGTCAGCCTGGTCTACACAGAGATCTACCACAGCTAGGGCTACTCAGAGAAACCCTGTCTGAAAAAATGGGGTGAACGGTTGTGGGTGAGGGAAGATAGCCTAGAGTCAAAGGCCTGCTGTGTTGGACCTACAATGTTCAGATCCTCTAAACACTGCCTTCCCTTCCTGTCTTTATAAAAATGGCAGGACAGACATCATTTGCTTAGCTGCTGAGAGGTGAACTGTAAAGGATCAGAAATAACATTGCTTAGAATAGTCTCAAAGGGAATAAAAATTTCAGAGTACTTATTAGTGGGCTGCAGATGTAGTTCCTGTTGGTAGAGGTTTTGATTGGTATACATCCTGAGTTGGTTCACCAGTCATAGCATAAACCAGGGCATGCTGGTACACACCTGTAACTTGCATTTGGGAGTCTGAGTCAGGAAGATCAGAAGTTCAGAGTCATCCTTAGCTATAAAGCAAACTGAAGGCCAGCATGGTATACATGAGACTGTCTCAAACAACAAAAAGGAATAATACTTGCCAGTATTACATATCTTTTTTTGTTTTCTGTGCTGGAAACCAAACTCAGTCTCATGCACACTAGGCAAGTGCTCTAATCACTGAGCTACACACCTAGCCCTCTTTTTCCCTGTTTCAAAAACTTCTACAAAAGGTCGCACATCTAAAGATAGCAAGGAAGAGGAACGTTTTGGCTGAGTAGGCAAGAGGCCTGCAGACTCTTTTACAGCATACACTGCTCTAATTCCAGAGGCTAGTCTGGTGTGAGTTCCCTAGTGTGCATGAAGGATAGGCCTTTGGAAATTGGAGGGAAACATACGCAGTCTCTGGCAAAGGACAACTGTTAAAAGTGACTGAAGTCTTCCAGACACAAACATGTTTATATTCAGAATAATTGCTGTATTTGTGTTTTTCTTTTTTCAAGTGACATTTGCGAGCGTGTGCGCGTGTCTGCAGGCGCATATATGTGTATGACCATGAGGAGGTCAGAGGACAGTTTGCAATAGTCAGTTCTCTCCTTTTTCCATCTGGGCTTCTACCACGTGGGTCTTGGGGACTGAATTCAGGTTGTCAGGCTTGGCGGCAGGGGCCTTAACCAGTTGAGCCGTCTTGCTGGCCCAACACTTGTGTTTTCAATATGAGATGTCTGAAAATATTATTCCACTAGTGTATAATTCTATCAGGTTGGAACTGGCAAGATGCTGCCAGGTAGGTATGAGAACTGAAGAGAGTACTCAGGCTTAGCTAGGAAAAAAATATAATAGCTTCATACAAATACATTAGAAAATGGTTTATTTTCAACTTAGATCTCAGATAGTTCATAAAAGCCTAGAAAATTAATAATAGTTACTCATGATAGTAAAACAACTTAAAAAGTCATAAAGCTTTATTCAAAACAGGGTTCTATAAGTGAGAAGGGGGATATTCTGTTTTATTAAACTCTAGAAATGTTTTACTGCTTCCTGTCTATGGAAAGGCTTTACTGTAAAATCTCCTCACTTGTCTGACAAAAGTTAAGTAGTACACAGTATTTCTCCATCTCAGTATTTGGAGTCCAGAGGCAAGATGTCTGCCGTCCATGTGCGTGAATCAACGGTGAGGGCAACCGTGCAAGGGAAACGACCAAGGGGAGGTTTTAAGGAGAATCTTTTATTTCTCTGTTTTCTCTCTTGTTCCAGAAGATGATGAAGATGTCCCTTGAGGGGACAGTGACAAACTGTCATTACAGAGACGCATTCTCAGGGATGACACTGCTCAGCAGTGTAGACCTACAGTAGAAGATAACCCTTATGGAACTTTGTAGAAGAGGTGTGAAAAACAAAAGCAACTGTTTCTTAAAATCCATGCAGTCACAGAACAATGGGATCAGGGCAGAGTGACCATCTCCTCATGAAGTGGCTGTCAGTTTTGCTGTCTGCTCCAATAACCCTGTCCTGCCCCAAAAGCTGTAGAGTGACTGGGCAGACTTCTTGATGGTATCTCAGTATAAGAAGCCAGTTCTGGGTGTTTCATACTCAGGTTGCTTCAGAAATCACAGAAGCGATGCGTCCTTTCCTGAAAGGTCAGAATCTGGCTGATGTCAGCAGGGATACAACTCTGTGTTTCTGTGAGAAGTCACCCCAATCAGGATTTGTTGTAATGATTATCAGTACTGTCCTTTATTGAAAGATACCATGTCAGAACCCCATACATCTAAGAGACACCAATCTATCTGCCCTCCCGCCAAAGAAGACAATATGAAGAATCCTAGTTAAGACAGGGTAGGAATCCTCAAAATTATTTAAATGTCTGGGTAAATGCTCACGGCTGCTAACAACTTGGTTTTCATACTGATTCACTAAGGTGTGAATTCCATATAATTCCATCACAGAAAGTACTGACATAACAAGAGCACAGAGGAACTTTTCATTCTGCCAGATAGTTTCCCATATGAGCTGACACTGTAGGGTCTTAACTGTCCCTAAAGATTTCCATGTTAGGCGATGGCCCCAACTCCCTGTTTTAGGAGATAGTGGGAACTTTATGAAGCGGGGCCCATGGGAGGTTTTTAAGTCCTGGAGGAGTGACCTCTAAAGGAAATGTGGACTCTTATGTCTCTTTATTCTGCTTTTGCTTCCCGGGTCATGAGGTCAGCAGGTCTGCTCTGCTATGTGCTCCCAGCATGACTGTTCTGCCACAGGCTGAAAGCAACAGAGTCAACCAATCCAGAGAAACAACGGCTAATGCCGTGAGCAAAACTAAGCCTCTCTTTTTTGCTCCTAACTGAAGCATTTGTTACAGAGGTGGGAAGCTGACTGACACATCTGGAATGCTTTTGCAGCAACATTACAGGAGGAAATAATAGGAAACAACATGGATGACCGGGCACAAAGTCTCTTAAATTACACAAAAGGAAAACGCATAAACAACAGCAATGTCCACCTTTTTAAAATCACAAATGTTGAAGAGGACAGGACAGTACAAACTTCACTGTGATTTTCCTTCATTGACAACGTAAATAATCACCAGTTTCTACATTTCTCTGAGGAATAATGAAAAAAACATGCTCCCCTACCAAATTTCTCAAACAAACACTAAACAAGGCAATGAGGTTTGAACACACCACAAGGATTTGGGGATGTTAATTCTAAGCTATGATAAATATTGACTTAGAACAAAATATCGTTTTAACTAGAACAGTAAATGCCTTTAAAGAAACACTGTAATCTAAAAAGCTAGTAGACATTAGGAAGAAGAGGAAATTGTTTGCACATGGCATGAAAGCTTTTTATCTCATTAACTGCATAGATGCATGCAACTCTTAACTTCAGTGGCGTGTTCTCAAACTAGGCAGAAAACACACTTCTATTGTTAAACTTTAACTAAAAGGACAATAAAGTGCTACCCACATATATTTCCCCCAAATTAAATGCATTTAAAGCTACGTTACTGCTGTGGAAACTTTAAATTTTAGATTGGTTCTTGTTAGGTTGCCTAGGCTGGCCTCAAACTGGTAATCTTCTGCCTTAGTCTTCTAAGTTATGGCATTAAGGGGGTATTCCAATATTGCCTTTATTTGCAGAATTATTTCTTTTATTCCCAGTAAGACTACCTTCACATTTATTGGGGTCTTAGATGTACTTATCATCACAAGTTCCTGGAAGTGACTCAATTATCCGCTGTGTGTCACCATACATAGTACTGTGCTAGACTCGGGGCACAAGGCCAGATGAGCAAGTCCCAGTCTCCTGACCTTCAGAATCACTTGTATCCTTGTAGACATTCCTTGATGTGGCAGAGCAGAGATCTGAACAAAGGACATACGGAAGCCAGAAGCCTGTGGAAATGCCAACTAGAAATGGAACTGTGCTGAAACTGCAGCTGGGTTTTCCCCATGGCCACAACTGAACCCAGTAGAGTCTATTTAATGTCCCCAAGACCCATTCATCTACGGAATAGAAGCATGGGTTCCTGAGCCCCAACAATATTGTAACTATTAAGGCCATCTCTACATGTAGTTGATCATGCATAAGGAATGACCTGAAGGGCAGGGCACAGCAGGTCCTGATCCTACGTAGGCCACTGAAAACCCAGACTGTTGCTTAGAACTCCAGATACTTCATTATGGCTTTGGAAAAAGGTTGTGGCTTTAAACTGTTGCTGTCAAAATACTTGAAGGACAAAGAAGATAACAAAAAGTGTGGGCCTACTTTGGGGGCCGAGAGGATGAGAAGATGGCACACAACTGAAACAGTCTGATGGTTGGTGATGGTTCAACAGGTTTGGAACACACTATGATGCTGGAAGTTCAAGCCCAGAAGAGCCACTGCTGCAGGGAGCGAGCCTGGGGGAAAGAGGTGCAGCGACAGCCAAACTGACTGCAGTTCATCTCAACAGCTTGTCCTTTAGTTTGAGGATAAACATTTTTAATTACAACTATATTGCTACATGCAATATTTTTAAACTGTCCTGTCTGTAATTGAATCAAAATCTGAACCCTTTTAATCAACATGTACAAGTGGGTATGTATTTTTAAAAAAATAAACCTACTTACTTAAAAAAACTTACTAACGAAGACAATTAGGCAATGACAACTCATAGAGTACAGCCAATCAATGGCACGATAGATAAATTAGCAATAGTGAGGAGGCGTTATGAATACCTACACACACTGACCTGCAAAAAGCCCCATTCCACTAACATTGTGCACAATAAGAAACTAAAATTCGAGATAAGCAAGCCAACCTGAAATGACACCTAGCATTATAAATGGCCTAATCTATATGTTAATACTGTTGTATCACATAACTGCAGCAAGACCAAGATAACAATATGACTTTGGGGTTTCTATGGCTACATCCTGGCTAACGGGCCTGAAAGCGCTGGCTGCTGACACCACACAGGCTTTCCGAGGACTTCTTTTTGGTTATTTATGATATGATTTATGATAACGACAACATCTCCTATTTTCTTTCCTCCTCAGATACAATAAATTGCTATCGTTAATCACCCTTCTCTGTTCAGCTAGGATTACAATAGCATAATAGGCCCAACTATGGTAATATTGTAGATTTTTTACAAGAAATAAATACAAGTAGATCTCTTCAGACAATGTCAGTATCTCTAATATTTTAATCATATTCCTTTAAGTCTTTCAGAATAAATTTTGCTACAATAAGATCCCATATCCAGAATGTAAGCCCTTGATGTGAATCAAATTTACAATCAAGCACCACATACTCACCACTCACCATCGGCACAATTTACTTAGACTTGTCACACAGGAAGGCTGCCCACAGGGCACAGTTTTTCCAAGACAAAAAATGGCAGTTGTTTCTTCTTGATTCATAGAGCCTATTTAACAGCTGTCCCCCAGCCCTATTCCTCTATCAGAAAGCAAACTAGTGGAGAACGAATAACCATCTTGCAGTCACAACAGACATGGGTCAAAGTCTCTGCCCATCGCTGCAGTTTGGCCTCCTTATCTTTCTGAACCACTTCCTTTCCTGACAATCTGTGCTCAAAGAAAGTAGCACCTGTGCAGCTTTTGAGTCACAGTAAAACAAAGCATAGAAAAAACCAAAAAAACAACAAAAATCAACCCTGGCCAAAGGCCAGACAGAAGGCTCAGCGGGTACAAGGGTTTCTTAACATGCAAGCACAGAAACCTGGAGTCTCCTGGAACGCAGAGTGGAAGAACATCAACTCCAGGAGTTGTCCTCTGACCTTCCCTCTTCCCCCAAAAACAAATAAAATAGTCTTAAAAAAAAGAATCCAGTCAAGTATTTAATTCATAAGCTCAACTGAAAGGAACAACAGAGTTTCTTCTCCTCTACAAATGCATCAATGGCCAACGCAATGCTAATCAGAACAGAAGCCTATTTGAGTCTGTGTGGTCATCTGACTTGCATAGCTAGTCAGGGATCAAGGTTGTCAGATGTGACAAACAGAAGCTTGGAAAGCACTCTCACTCTGGAGCTGGCTAGCCCTCTTGCCTGATGGATGGTGAAAACAGCAGAGCTTAGGGCACTAGGCAAAGCATCAGAAATAGAAGAGAGGAAGGCTTTCTTTTAGGTTCCAGTTCCAGGTTCAAGTCGTCAGGATGGGGAAGGCAAGGCATCTGGAGCTTGGCTCACGCTCTCCATCCTTACACAGTCCAGGAGCCCCTGCTTGGGGACCAGGACTGTCCACAGTGCCTGGATCTGCTGATTTTAGTCAACACAATCAAGATACTCCACTACAGGCAAGGCTAGAAGCCTGTCTCCTAGGCGACTGCAGGTTCTATCTAGTTGAAACTTAAAATTAAAACCAACCATCACACACTTAATGGTGACATACCTGGCTTAGATGCTCCAAATTCAAACAGAGATACATTTTAGATTAAGTCATAGAATATTCATACAGATCACCTTGCTCAAACCACATGAGAATTTTTTTTTTCCAAATTCTGGAACATGTTGAGGTCTTTTATGTTGTGTTTTTCTCCTGAAGAACACTCATCTCTTGGCTGGGTCTGCTTCTCTCTCTCATTCTGCAAAGCTAAGCTTAACATTGTCTTTTAAGAGTATTTTACAGACATTAGAAGCCTGGAAAAATAATTACAACTGTCTAATCACTGATGTCATTCTTGTTTGTTTCCCGAACTAAAACTCAGAGTCAGGAACTAACTTCACTATCAGCTGTTAATCAGGATAGTATCTACAAGTGGTCCCAAGTGATGTTGTTAGTCAAGCTTATTTCTCCGCCTTAGGATGGTTCACAACTGAGAAGTGTTCAGGAGAAACCAGACTTTGGGTTTGAGATTTGATCTTTCTCAAGCAAGATTTGTGTAAGAGACTCTTGCCATTTAGAGCCAAGTCCACAAAATGCAAGGGCTCTGTTCTCACAGATTTACTAGGAGAGCAGAGGTAACAAATAAACACCAAGGCTAATTCACAGTGATTAAGAGCTAGGAAGCCAATAAAATAGGGCAATGTGTGTGGAGAGGGACAGGTTGGTGACAGAATCACCAAAGAAGTGATCCCACAGATGTCACCAGACAAAGTAAAACGTGACCCTGGGTGATGCTTGAACAGACATGCCAGGGAAGAAAGACAGAGAGTAAAAGTCTCGCTGTGGTACCAGAGTGCCAGCATTGGCTGGGGCCTGTGTAGAAGGGAAGAAGATACTCAGAGAGTGGTTCCAGCCTACAGGAGCTACAGTCAGCATTAGCAGTGCATTGACACTGGAGGAAGGAAAAACAGCCAGGGAGGAGGGCAGAGGAAGCTGAGGGCAGATCTTCAAGTGCTCACTTCTCTGTGAACAAGAGAAACTATCAGATAAGACACATGAATCTACTAGTGTTAAAGTCTCAGCTATGTGAGCTGATTGGTCAGACTGAACAACCACAGCCAGCTGGAAATCCAGTATTAGATGATACGACATAGACACAAAGTCACTAAGCAAGCGTGAGGAGCTGTCAACTACAAGTTGAACTTGACTGCAGAGGCCAGAGGCCAGGGCCCCTCAGAATCCCCTTGGAGAAAGGCATAGTCTCCATGACTATGCCTCATTCTATCTGAGCTATCAGGATGGAAGTAAAGCCATACATACACTGATGCTGCCTGCCCCTACATCTTCACAATGTGCTCACTCACGGATGCAATGTCTGTGCAGCACCTGAGCCTAACACTGTCTCAATGACCTTGACAAAATTTGGAGGGGAAAAAAAATCCCTCAAGACCTGGGCTTTAAAGTTATTTTAAAATTAACTGTGAATAATTGTCCCATAATAGGAGTTTCCTGATTAATTGCTTAAGATAAGGTCTCCTTTCCTCTGTGGCCTCCAGGGCTCCCTCTAGTTCCCACAATCACTTTGTCTCCTCCTTCTAAGCCCTGGAAGGCTAAGAGAAAAATCAGAGATATACCAATTCCATCACTTGAGGATTAGCTGAAAGATAGTTCTCTGAGCTGCAGCACCGACCACTACGTGAGTGATTACTCAGTAACTACTACACATCAAGAGAAAAGTCATTGTTTTCTGGAGCTCATTGGCTTCGGAAGAAAAAGTCACAAACGCTATATCCTTTAACACCTCAAGTCCACATGCTGTCTACATGACAAAAGGAAGCACTAATTTTTACTGCATTTTGCTTTTCTGATATTTTTCCTAAACAAAAATCAAAAGCTAAAATGAGAATAATTAGTCTTTTGATGGTCTTACTAGCTAGAAAATTAGGACTCTATTTTTTTTAAACTAGATTTATGTCTTACAAAGTCAAATTTTGCATAATTTAATGGAAAATTGGCAGGAATAGCTCTTCCATCTAATTTCAACAAAATTAGCACTCAGCCACCTGAAATGTTGGCAGCATTCCAGTATGTTTATCCAAAGCAGTAAGTCAAAAATAAAATTGACAACTATGCCTAAACAAGTTACTCTTTCCCCAACATTCCCCCAACACTCCACACTCAAAATTTTAAGAAATGAAATTTTCAAAACTCTATTTTATAACAGATTCACAATTTTCCATTCTTCCTCTTACACATATTAATTGCAGACAGAACAAGAAAACCCTATATTCAATGCATAAAGAACTCTATTGTAATAGTTTGAATGAGAAATTGTCCCCTTGAGGCCCTTGTGTTGAATGGTTGGCCTTAGCGTTGGCAATATTGTGGAAGGTGTAGACTTTAGGAGGGCCAGCGTTGGTCTTTGAAGCCTCTTTCTCTCAGCTTACTGTCTATCTGAGGTGAGCAGCCTCGGCCACACGTTCCTTGCTCAGATCTCTGTACCTTCACACCCTTACTGCACAAGCTGTGTCATATCAGCCACAGAAATATATTTTGGCTAAAACCATATAATTTTTGGGTTAAAAAAAAAAAAGAACCATGAACTATCAGAGGGAATTCCTACCCATATCCCAGTGAGATTTAGTTAAAGTTCATGGGTTAAAGGATATTTCATGAATGTTTACCTCAAGTATCTTTTTCAGATAAGTAATATTTGTAAGCACATTCTATACAGGAAAGCTACTGAAAGCTACAAAAAAGTTGTTACAAATAGCTGCTAGATTTCCTGGGACTCTTGGAAAGACTTCTTCCAATTCAGAATTATGAATTATAAGAACTTAACTAATAGAACATTATAGAACTTAATGAAAATGTCAACCTGTCACCTCCTGAAATATCACTGAAGTGGAGCACATGACTCTCTACGTGCGGAGCAAGAAAGTGACCTTACAACAAACATTCCTGATTCCTGGAGGCTGTACTCTATTTGACACTTTGGGGGGACATGACAAGAAGTAACTGAAATGAACTAATTATCCCCGCAAGTGCTTCAAAGTAATATTTTGCTTAATTTAAGAATGTAGAACAGTGCTAGACCCAGCACAGTGGCGTCTTTCTCCTCTGCTGCTGACATGCACGCTCAATGCTTCTCTAGCACTCCTAACTGGAAACATCGGCTGCTTTATTCAACTCCTTCCTTCCCTTCAACACTGCTGTCTAGCTCAAGTACACAGTGAGTCCGTCTAGAATCATTTCTAGACATTATTTGAAAATTTGCTATTTTTCAGGCCTAATGAACGTAGTCATAGGAAAAGGTATTCAGAACCAGTTGAACATCAAGCAGGAAGGAGACCTAGGACACCCAGAATATAGTGTGACAATCAGAGAAGAAGACACACTTCAGCTCTGTCACACTGTTCAAAGATCACACTGGCCTGATCACTTTATCACCCACCCACTCGTATATATGTATGTATACTGTAGCTGTCTTCAAACACACCAGGGATCCCGTTACAGATGGTTGTGAAACACCATGAGGTTGCTGGGAATTGAACTCAGGACCTTTGGAAAAGCAGTCAGTGATCTTAACTGCTAAGCTATTTCTCCAGCCCCCCCCCCATTCACTCTTAAACTCTTAATTATTGGTCCAACCCCAGTCTCCATCTCAAATGCTTTTTCATGGTCTTCTATAGTGTATCTCCTCCTTCCTTCTTCCTCCTCTTTCCTTTTGCTCTTTTGCAAATGCTGATCATGTTACCGCAGACTCCTTGAGTACCAGGATTACATGTTTACAGCGTGTACCCCTACCCCTCAATGTTCCATGTACTACAAACCCCAGGCTGGCCTTCAACTCCTGACTTTCCCACTTCAGCCTCCCAAGTGCTAAAATTACAAAAGTGTGTCACTGCTCTTGGGTCTTATTTCTAATAGCAAGTCAACATCCTGCTTATTCTCTAGCCAACAAGTACTAGACCATCCTTCCTGTGGTGGTTTGAATAAGTATCACCACCACAGATTCATGTGCTTAAATGCTTGGCCCATAGGGAATGGCACTATTAGTAGGTGTGGTCTTGTTGGAGGAAGCGTGTCACTGTGAGGGAGGGCTTTAAGGTCTCCTATGCTCAAGGTCCACTTAGTGTGGAAGACAGTCCCCTTCTGTTGCTTTCAGATCAAGATGTCGAACTCTTAGCTCCTCCAGCACCAAGTCTGCTCCTATGCTCTCATGCTCCTCTCCATGATGATAATGGACTAAAAACTCTGTAACAACCTCCAATGAAATGTTTTCCTTTATGAGTTGCCATGGTAATAGGGTCTCTTCACAGCAATAAAACCCTAAGACACTTCCTCTTTCTTGAGTTCTCTAATAGTATGTTTAACACAACAAACATTTACTATGTGGGTAGTCCATGCCAAGCAATCAGGGAGGGGCCAAAGACAGAAAATACATTATTAAAGCCAGCAATGATTCTACCTGGTAGGCAAAACACAGCCAGTTTAAAAGATTCTTTAGAAAAAAACCTCTTCCTAGTTAATTCCAGTAAGTGTGTTCAGCCTCAGGAGCTAAGGGTGAACCTCACAGCAAAGCCCAGTGCTGGAGCCTGGACGCAACATTCACTCCTTTCCTCCAGCCTCCCTGCACTCCCGCAGCCCGAGTTACTTAATGTCTTGAGTTTTCCATGAAGTTCTAGTTATATTTTGTACTGACTTTTCTCTTTGTACACGGTTGTGAAAACTTGATTTATTTTATGAGAAATACCTCAAACAGTTTATATGAAGCCCCACTTCCGGTCAGATCTGAGCTGCCACTGTCACAAATCTCCACAAGTAACTGCTAATGTTATGAGAACACTTGAGCATATTTGTCTGCACTGTCCCAGATTAGTGAATGTGAAGTTATTGAAAGGAAAGCCTGGGTTTTAATTCATCTTTGTTTTCTGAATCTTTCGGTTCTTTCAGCTCAGATCTATAAATACAAGACTGTTACTGTATGCATGGGGTCACATTAAGCATATACTGGGTGCTGAAATATCTACTAGATCCAGCTGAATTTAGACCATATCATCTGATAGTTTCTGGGAAGAGATGCTTGAGAAGTGAATGCTTTCAGACAATGTGTCTGAAATTTCCACATACGACCTCATAAGCTGACAGTTTGGCTGAAGACAGGATTTAAGGCTGACATTCCTTTATTCTACATTCTGATGGTATGGCACCATTGTCTTCTTCCTGTCCCCTGTCCTCTTCTCCACCTCCCACCCCAAGCCCCACATTCTGAACTGCACTCCTCCTGCTAATCTCTGATGCCTTCTTATTTCCCAGTAATGTGCCTCAGGAATCTCAACTTGAGTAAGAAGCAGAGTTAGCTCAGTGACAGCCTTGCATGACCCCTGAAGCTTTCTTTTACACATGATATGTGATAAGTCAGACTTGTTGGAAGTGGATATATCTGACAAATCGAGACTGAAACTAAGTGAACTAATACGGAAGAAAAAAAATATTTCTGTCACAGGAAACTACCCAGCAGGAGCGTGTGCAGACATCATAAAATGAGTATCTCCCTCCAAAAGCAACCTTCAGCACTGCCTACGAGGGCTTTGTTTAGGCCAATTTTTGTACACATGTGAGCTGCAGAGATTTTAGACACTTACTAATGGCTTCTCACTTATGCTACCTAAGAGATCAGGACATTTACTACTGGGATGAGAATCTGACTACAAAAAATCTCACTGCCAGCTGTGGTGGTTTAAATGATAAACCCTCTGTAGTCCTGGGTATTTAAACACTGGTTCCTAGTTGATGGTGCTGTTTGAGAAGGCTCAGAAGGTGTGGCCTTGTTGAAGGAAGTGTGTCACTGGAGGTGAATTTGAGTGTTTAAAAACTCTTGTCACGGCTAGTTCACTCTTTCCACTTCCTGCTTGAGGCTCAAAATGTGAGCTGTCAGCTGTTCCTGTTATCTGTTGCCACAGTGGACATCCCAGTGGAACTGTAAGCCCAAGTAAACTCTTTCTCCTGTAAGTTCCCTTGGTCATGTGTTTTATCACAGCAACAGAAAAGTAACTAAGACACAAACAAGCCTTGGTGCTTCACACGGACCTGGTGGACGCCATCTTTCATGGGCATGGGCACCGTGCTTCATATTCTCTAGGAAGTTCCACGCCTTTGTAGCTCCCAACCATTTGTTTCTAATATAGAACTATGGTAAGTACAACGTGCCTTCGTGTGCATTTGCAGTCCTTCATAATTGCAGTGCCTTTAAGCCTCTTTCAGTATTTTTTGTATTGAGAATTTTCTTGTATCACTTCTTAGACAGTTTTATGTCCTTGAGTTTCATTGGATCTCTCTTCCTGGACATTCTTCTAGTTGGCTGTAGGACTAAATAAATTAATTCTGTGTTTTCTAACAATGTGCTCCCTATTAGTCTTCTCTTTATGCTGAGTGCTCAGATTTTCTTAATTTTGTCTCCAAACTCCTCTGTAGAGCATTCCCAGCTCCAGCCTTTTTTCTTGCTCTTTTCTTGCTTGTTCCTACTTCCGCTCTTACCTCTCTGAAGGTCTGTGTCTGCATGACATGCCAACTCACTGAAATCATTACCGTTTCTCAACTGTTCCTACTTCCGCTCTTACCTCTCTGAAGGTCTGTGTCTGCATGACATGCCAACTCACTGAAATCATTACCGTTTCTCAACTGTTCCTACTTCCGCTCTTACCTCTCTGAAGGTCTGTATCTGCATGACATGCCAACTCACTGAAATCATTACCTTTTCTCAATGCCAAGTCACTGACATTTGATCCTTAATCATGTAATGCTTTAAACTGTTACAGCAAATCTGATTTATCCCTCCAACTAGAATGTCCCAGAGACTGAAAGGTTCTTTGTGGAAGGAAAAGAGGAAGTAGGGGAGAGAGAAAGGGAATAAGGAAGACAGACTGGGGGGGGGGTGGTAAAGAAGAAAGGGACGGAGGAGGAAAGAAAGAAGGACTGGTTTTCTTGTTTGGCTTGGGGTCTCACTGTGTTACTTGAAGCACGGACTCAAAGGTTTCTTCCACTTTAGCCTCCCTAGTAGCAGGAAGACAAGAAAGGCTTGTTCTTCTTCATGAAAAGTTATTTTGTAGTGTTCCATGTGTAAAGCCTTCTAAGAGACTATCACATTTACAGAATACATCTTACTTTGCTGTCTTGTTTGAATTTACTTATAATTTCGATACCATGGTTAGGATGGCATCATCTGCTTATCTTGATGTGCAAGTATCACACTAGTCAAAGACACCAACATCTCTCATCTCGAAAGTTCTCACTACCCATTAACAGGCCTTGCTGCTTCCGTGGGGGAGTCTGCAGCTGGCATGCAGAGAGCCAAGCGCTGAGACCCTGTTCCTCCCATAGCTCAGACTCACAGCAGCCCTAGCTGAAGCAGGTGGCAGCCATCTTTCTTTCCCGTTCTCCCTCTCTCGCTGGTTCCAGTCTGGTCCTACCTTGTTCCTATGTTTTCAGTGAGCTGCATTCTAGCATCAAGGCTGCTGATGCTGTCCTCTGTCTGTGCAACTATAGTTTGACATTGAGTTGTGATCTTATTAAGACTGCTCCCTTATTTCCTGCGAGGTCCTATTTAATTTTCATTTATCAGAGGCCTTCATGAATAGCCTCACATGCACACTGGCCCTGATACCCACTGGCACGATAGTTCTGTTTTCATTCTTCTCCCTTTCCTCCCCCTCTTCTCCCCTTACTGTGCGCCACTGCGCTTAAATTTCATGTATGTGAGTACACTGTCACTGTCTTCAGACACACCAGAAGAGGGCATCAGATCCCATTACAGATGGTTGTGAGTCACCATGTGGTTGCTGGGAATTGAACTCAGGACCTTCAGAAGAGCAGTCAGTGCTCTTAACCATTGAGCCATCTCTCCAGCCCTCCTATTCCTTTTCTTTTTCTTTCCCTCCCATCCTTCCAGTTGTACCCAAGGCTAGCCCCAAACTCTCTATGCAGCAGAAAACAACCCTGAATTCCTGATCCTCCTGACTCTACCTTCCAAGTAGAAGGATTACAGTGATGCCCCAAATGTTACTTTTTCAACATCTGTCACCTGCCAATAATGCTCAGCATTTTCTCTGGCACATACGCTTTGTTAAGGAAGAGACTGGCTTTGTCCACTGAGTACTTACAGCTCTGAACACAGTGCCTGCCTCTCAGGGCCTCTAAGTGAGTGACTATAAACAAGAGCACTGGCCAGCTATTTTATCCTCTCAAGAGCATCACAGATAAGAGGGAGTGACAACTGTGGCAACAGAGCTTCTTTGACCCTAAGGTGTCATCTCGTTTTCACTTCTCATTAGAGAAAAGCCCTGAGACAGGAATTTATTTGTACTACTTGAATAATGTTTTCAGATTTACTTAGAAGTTCTCTAGATATCATTCTCTGAACCACAAAAGCTATAATAAGCTGCGCAGGAGAGTCCTATAACTTTTCAAGTGTCTAATTCTTCTGGGCTACTCTGCAGTCCTGAGCTGTCAAAATCTACACTTTCCCACACTGTATCCATCTGCACGCCATCAAGAGTGTCTGAAAGGCAGTGTTCTGTGCTCAGCGAATGTCTCTGGGACTCTCCTGCAAACCAATGACACTCATTCTGCAACTCTGGTCTGTGGTGCAGGTAATGACAGCTACGTTGCGACAGCTGCCAGGCAGTGACTATAAGCATCTGGGTTTCAGAAATGCAGAGAGGAAGAAGTGCTTCCTTGTAATCTAGAACAGTAAGAGGGAAGGCTTATGGGATGTCCACTGACTTGTGCTGGATACTCATGTGTTATCCCTTCGCTCCCTTTGAGGATTATTAGTAGAGTCATTCCTGAAGACCTAGACTAATGTGCACGCGAGTGTGTATGCTGTATGCGTGTGTGTGAACACCAAGGACACTTTACTGACACTCACCACTGTTCACACTGAGGAGGATGAACACACTCCTGGCCCCAGTTCCACTCTCCACTCCCAAATGAGGTGTCATCAGAGCTGGCAACAACACTTGGCTACTCGTTGGACGTCTGTCCCCGCAGCAGGTGCCATAGCAATAATGTGTTGAGACAATGTGTAAGGCGTGCCTGGCACAAAGAGCTTGTTCTACCACACACCTATGATCTGGAATTCTTTCCATGCAGTCGGTCACTTGTATTTTCAGGGAATCGGCATTTTATGAAGCCAAATGCTTGTAGTGTTTGTTCCCTCACTTTCTGGAAGAGCGTGTAAATACCATGACCTACCAAGAGGTAGGGACAGCCCTGAAGACCCTATCACCCCTTATTTCAGAGGTGCCAGGCATCTTCATTTGCTGTAAATCAAGTTGAAGCAAGTTTCAAACACAAAGGAGTTAAACAGAACTGGGGTCTCTTCTAGTCTTGCTCCCTCAGTACTGAGTACAGTCTACATCAACACCAGTCACACACTGGTATTTCAGGGCAGAGAAGAACACTGACAAAACTGTTCTTTACATTTGGGATTGCATCACACTAGAGAATATACATACACTTTTGCTGCACTCACAATTCTGGTTGTACATTTATGACACATAAATCCTGATGGGCACTCAGTCAATCCTCCTCCTCTTCCTCCTTCCCACATCTGTACTGTCTCTTAACAGAAAACCAGGACTTTCTGATAGACTAGCAACTGCTTGGTCAGTGGGATTTAAGCATGGCCAGTCTGTCTATACTCAAGGAGCTTTGTGTGCTTTCCAAGAGAAAAGTAATTTACCATTTGAGGTGAAAGTTGCTGCCATTCTAGTGCAGAAATCTATTCTGAATACTCTTTAAACAGGATTAATGGCCATGCTGACTAATATAGGTACTTTTACTTTTCAAAAGTACAAAAATCTGATGAAAAAGAGAAGTTCAGAGTAGTAGAATGAAGAGAAATGAGATCAGTAAGAAAATACTGCAGATAATTGCATGATGTTTCATATTATTTCCTCAAAAATAAATTATATTCTTCATATTGAATGTGTTTCTAAGGAAGTTTCTAATACTTGTGGTGTCTGGACACGAAATAAAGCACAAATCCATAGAGATTTTGTATCTCCATATAAAGTAAGATAATTTTCTTGAATAAAGAATATGTAAAATATGTTCTGAATTCATACTTATAAAATCCACACTGCTTAAACACCTAGTACATTGCTGTGACTTCATCAACTGCAGTGGACTATAAACAACCTATTCATTTTTCTGACTTTTTCCTGAAGCCAAAGCCACATAAGCAAGCTCAGAGAAGGCAGGGACTGGATGACCCTCTGTATATCTAGTACCAGATACACACCAATGGCCGTTCAAAGGTCTGTGGAGCAACTGCAGGAAGCTCACACTATTTACACTCATTGCCTACTGCCTTACACTAATTTACACTGTCAAATTGAAGAACATGTAATGTTATCATAACCTAAGATTTGCAAACATGGGGTTTGTGGGGGCTGGAGAGATAACTCGAAAGTTAAGAGTACTTGCAGGTACCTTAACTATTGCATGAGTTATTAGGTAAAGGAGTCACACACATAACATCTTAATAAAGCAAAAGTCACCTAAACTCAACAATTGGACAACTTTCCTCTAACCTCAAAGATTCTTAAGGATATCAGATGGCAATAACCACACAGCTCAAACCAAATTCTTCTTGGTATAGTCAGTGTATGCACCTCAGATTTGGCAGATAAAAATCATTTGATTTTCTGATGCTAATTTTATATAATAGGGGCAAAAATGGATACTAGTATTAGCTGCATCTACAGTGCTGCTGACTAGAAAAATTATTCAAGAGTTCTGTTTCTTTGGGAATAGATGATTGTGCTGATAAAAAACGGTAGTTACTCTATTCAGTCATGCTTCTCTATTCCCTTAGTGTTCTAGATAAACTGGACTCAGCTACAGAACACCGTCTCCTTTAAACAAAGGAGGGAGCCTGTGCTGCAGACCCTTGACCACAGACCACACCACTTCGGATGTAGAAGAAGTGAGCCCTCATTTTACTTTTTGTTCCAGATCACTGTGTTAGATGGATAGGGAAATCAGTGTGTTCTCTGAAATCCAGCGACAGGGTTGGAAAAGTGTGACCATTTAAGGCCTAGCACAGTTGAGCAGGAATCAGTTACATATAAACTGAGAACCTACAGTCAGCCTTCTGTTTTCATGGGTTATCCGAGTCCTTGCATTCAACAACTATAGTTCACAAACATTTGTGAGATTGAGGAGAAGGAGCAGAGAGTAACAGACTTCTGGCATAAAAACTAAGGTCTCTGTCTGACCTTGACTCTTGGAACTCACATAAAAATGTAGGTGTGCTGGCATGTACTTGATTAATCCAGTTCTGAGGAGGTAGACACAGACAGATTCCTGGTCAGTCAGACTAGCCTAAAAGGCAAGTTCCAGATTCCAGTGAGACTCTGTCTCAAAAAGCAAGATCGAGGTGGAGAAAGGCTGAGTGATAGTTCAGCTGTTCGGGTTACTGTTCTATCAGAGGACTGGAGTCTGATCCCAGCTCCCACACGGGGAGGCTCACAACTCCAGTTCCAGGGCACCTGACATCCTCTTCTGGCCTCTCTAGGCTCCAGGATGTATGTGATGCACATAAACTCACATAGGTATCCCACCCCATAATACAAACCACACACTGTCCTCACAACCAGGGTTCACACAGCTGTACTTAACTATAACTGATTGAACTGATGAAATAATACAAACTTTTGAAGTTATCAACAAACAAAAGCTCTCCAATACAAATGAAGAGATCCTTGAAATTTAATTCTTATACGACTTGTCTCTACAAAACATTTTCTCATGCTAAGAATTAAATCCTGAGTAAAATTAAAGTTGAAAGAGAATAATCTAGAAGGTGAAATTATCTTTAAGATACAACTGTGCATTTCAAAACAAACAGAGTTCTTACATTAAATTTAAGTGTGAAAATTTGGCTTTTACTATAGTAAATATTCTCCCCCAGCATGCCATTCTACACAGAACAAGCAAATCCAAGACACTAAAAAGAAATTTTCTTTATAGAAGAAAATCTTTTTGTAAGAATATGCCTTCAATTCTACAACTCGCCTAATTTATAATAAGCCTGCTTCTTCAGGGGTCAGGCACCAAGAAAGTTTGATATTCGAAAAAATCAGTTCTCTGAACTGAAAAAGAAATTACTAAATGGGGGTTAGTGAGATAGCTCACTGGGTGAAGGTGCTTGCTGCCAAGCCTGAAGACCTGAGTTTGATTCCTGGGACCCACACAGTGGGAGGAGAGAATCAACTCCAGAAAGTTGTCCTTTGACTTCCATGTGCTGTGGCACATGAGTCTACTTGCTCTCTGCCTTTCTCTAAATGGACATGAAATAAAATAATTTTAACAAAGAAATTTACTAACTAGGAACTATTTGCCCCAACACACACACATATTCACACTCACAGGCGCACAGCACACACACACACACACACACACACACACCCCTCTATATCTTACTAAGATAAAGATGGTCCATGTCACACCATTCCCTACATACCTGTGAGTAAAGACTAATCCAACATCTGCAGCAGGAAGAGCATCTCAGCACCTGATACTGGGTTCACTGACCACACAACAGCTCATGGTTTTGAACACAAAGTCCTACATATTTCAAAGGCTCAGAAATCCAGAGCAATCATTATTCTAACTCTAGTTATAATATAAAACCTACAATATAACTTGAAAATATCTTCATAGATTACAATAGTATTTTGATAAAGATAAATTCATTTATGCAAATACCCTCTAGACGTCTAACTACACAAACTGATGCAGAATATAAGTGAGTTTGTCATACTGTAAATATTTTAATTAGGTCATTCAATAAATCTTTAGTGCTAAGTCCTGGGACACAGCAGGGAATAAAGAGATATAAACTCCTGTCCACCTGAAATTTATATTCCAGAAGAAACAGAGAAAACAATAAGAGTAGCTTCTATTTCTGTGGTTCTTTCTATTGTGAAAGGTCAAAAGTCTTTAAATCAGTATTTATACTAGCACTTTGTGTATCTAAAGCATACACAAATAAATTTTACTTTTATTTTTGTTTGAGACAGGATCTCAAGAGTGTAGCCTAGAGTAGCCCAGAACTTTCCTTGTGGACCAGGCTGGCCTTAGACTCACAGAGATCTGCCTGCCTTTGGCTCCCCAGTCCTGGGATTAAAGATTAAACACTATCATGTTTGGCTCACGAATGATGTTTTGATTTTTTTATTTTATTTTATAAATCAAGTTTGGGGGCAGGAAAGATGGCTCAGCAGTTAAGAGTTCTGGGCGCTCTTTCAGAGGACTCAGGCTTGATTTGCCAGTACCCACACAGTGGCACATGGCCTGTGTCTGTCACTCTGGTCCCGAGGATCTTCTTCCAGCCTCCATAGGCACTGCACACTGTGTGCCCAGACATACACGCAGGGAAATCACCCATACACATACAAACAAATACAGTTTTTAAAAGAATCAAGTTTTGATCAGTCATTTTAAATAAATTTCAAAGAGGCAATAAAACATGTAATTCTTAGTCAAAAATTTAGAAATCAAAAGAAAAAAAAAAGTCCAGATTTAGAGGACAGATTGTCTTGCCTGAGATTCCTTAGCAGACACTTCTATTTATTTGTTTAATGTGTGTGGGTATTTTGTCTGCATGAATGTCTGTGTACCATGTGTGTACGATGCCTATGGAAGTCAGAAAGGGTATCAGATTCATGGAGACTAGAGTTATAGATGGGTGCTAGCCACCATGTGGATGCTGCGAATTGAATGTGGGTCCTCTGGAAGAGCAGCCAGTGCTCTTAACTTGTTAAACTATGTCTCTGAGTCTGGAAGCTAACACATTTATACAGACTCTACTCTGAATAACAATGTCCCTTTGCCGGCCAGTCCTGTAGAACCAAAGCTGCAGGATTACCGCGACACAGGACAACAGTAGGGCACTCCAGAGGAGTGCCAGTGAGGGTCCTGCATTGAGAGTGTAGCAGAAGCCAAGGCCCTGAACCAGACCAAAGGCTCACAGCACTGGAATATTTGTAAGAGAAGATGTTTGGGCAGAAGGGTGGGTGTGTATACAGACACACACACACACACACACACACACACACACACACACACACACACACACTGTGACACACTGCAGCTTCCACAGCAAGGCCTTGAACTAGACCAATGGCTCACAGTAATGGAACACTTGCAAGTAAAGACGTTTGGGCAGAAGGGTGTATGTATGTGTGTGTTATATAGACATAGACATAGATATAGACATAGACATATACACACTGTGACACACTGCAGCTTCCACAGCAGGGGCAGGGGTCTACAAGGGCAGAGGGCAGACATCGAGGGATAGGGAGATGAATGAGACTGGAGAACATGATGTGAAACTCACAAAGAATCAATAAAAAGTGTTTTTAAATGTCCCTTTACAAGCAAAATCACCTTATAAATGTGACTGTGACCGTTAGGATGGAGTGGCGGTGCTCTGAGATACATTTTACTATGCAGTCCTTCCTTGCTGGCCTAGAATTTGCTATGGAGACCAGTCTGGCTGTGAACTTGGAGCAAACCAATGAACCCAAGTAGAAAAGAAAAAGCTGTAAGTGATTTTTCCCTGTAGGACAGTGGTTAGGACCCAGGTCCTGTGTATGTTGAGTAAGTATTCTAACATTGGGCTGTCACATGGCCCTGCAACCAACTTTATAAGGTTTGACATAGGAATACTTTACATATTACTTGTTCTTTTTTTAAAAACATAGCAAAGCTTTATTATTTCAAAGCATAATATTATCTGTTCTTAGGACAATGGAAAACCATTCTATAAATGAGCTCTTGGTTGATACCTAAGTTTCTGTGGTGACTTCATCTAAAGCCAGTACTGTGGCCTGAGATACTGCTGGGGAAGTGAAAAAAAACTGGGATGCAGCAGAAACAGAGTGACAATGTTTCCAGTTTTCATGAGCTAACAGTGTGACAACAACCAGTGAGAAGGACTTGTAAGAATATGGCCAACATGCAGGAAAATGTTCACAAGAAGAGAAAAGGGAAGACTGAGTGGAGACTGGCAATGAGGATCTCAGGAAGTCCCCCCCACCACCCGCATCACACAGACAAAGTAGGTTGTGTTCACCAGCCTACCCTTTTCACACTCAGCCATTCAAAAGCACTTGAAATTAATTTTGCCCTCTTGAATTTTGAAGATGAGTGGGTGACATTCTCTCAGGTGGCTCTGAAGTGAAGGAAGCCTTGGCACAGTGTGGCATATCTCTGCCACCTGATGAGGCATGGCTACTTTGTGACAAGGAGCAGCTCTTCCCAGAACATCTGTTTCCTCATCTAGTTACTTTTTTAATTGATAGGTCATTTTATCTTTGGGTCTATACCATGTACAACAGTGCCACTGATTATATGTATGTGCTATTAAACCTAAGAGAAACATACCATAATTTTCTTTCTGGTATTGTTAATACTAAAATGTTCTCCTAAGTCTGAAATAATATTAATTTTCTCCATGATAAAAAAAGTAGCAAAGTTTTAAAAATATACTTTACTAATTTGAAATGTGATAATCAAAATTTTTATTTTATATATATTGAGCTCAAATTCAGATTCCAAAAGGGAAAACAGAAAACAGTATAATAAATAGATTAGTAGCCAATTTAAAAGATACTTTATCTTGCAACTGACAAGAATAGCTGTTGAGATTTTAAGAGTTCTTATAGAAGATGTATTACCAAAAAGGTATTGTAGGGTAATTATAATCCAACAACATGACTGCTCTGGCTGAAATATAGACTCATCCTTAGTACATACCTTTAATCCCAAACAATATAGACAAGGTTAGTTTGTAGAAGGAAACAGCCATGTTTGAAAGTGACATCTAATTGAGAGGCAAAGTGATGAATCAGAGAAAGATTTGACAGAAAGAGACATAGGATACATCCCACTCTCATGAGAATAGACAGGAAAGAGAATCTACTTAAGAGCAGGCAGAGAAGGCAGTTTTTTACCTAGACAGTTTTACAGACAGGCTGCAGAGTGAACAAGTTAGACACAGGTGAAGACAGAATGAAACAGAGAGTGAGAAGGAACCAGAAGATTAGAACAAATTGCCATAGTTGGTTTGAGGCCAAGCAGAGCAATTCAGTGAGAGCCTGAGAGGAGCCAGATTGATGTCAGCTTGGAGAGGAGTTTGAGCCAGAAGAGTTGAGTTGAACCAGCTAACTAGAGCTCAGAATTTAGAGCTAGAAAGGGTGAGCTTATTTAGCAGCAAGCCTCTGAGATGACAATTACAACAGGCCAACAAAAGTTACTTTTACAAGGTATTTTGTTTGTTTCATTTTGAGGCAGGGTCCCTGTGGGTGGTCTTAAACTCTCTGTGTAGCCAGGGCTAACCATGAACTCCTGAGCCTTTTGCGGCTCTCTTCAAAGTGCTGGGATTAAGGTCTGTACCACTATGCTTGGCTACCTTGTACATGAGGGCATGCATGTTTGTGTGTGTGTGTGTGTGTGTGTGTGTGTGAGAGAGAGAGAGAGAGAGAGAGAGAGAGAGAGAGAGAGAGAGAGAGAGAGAGAGAGAGAGAGAGAGAGAAAGAGAGAGGAGGGGGGAGGGGGGAATGAGAATGTGTGTGTCCATGAGGGAGGGAGAGAGAGAGAGAGAGGGGAAGGGGGAGGGGGGAACGAGAATGTGTGTGTCCATGAGTGTGGTGATACTCATATGAGTGTACAGAGTCTAAAGTACAACTCTGTCTACTGTGTTTTTCATAATAGGATTTCTCTCTCACTGGCCTGGAGCTAGCCAAGTACTAGGTTAACTGGGTAGTGAGCCTGCTGTCTCTCCATGGCTGGATTACAAACACACTACTTTCCTCTTCCTTGTTTGTGCTTTTAATGTGGGTTCTGGGGATGCAACTCAAGTCTTCATGCTTGTAAGGCAAACTTACTAAACCCTAACATCATTTTTTATTTTTAAATTGCTATAACACAAGCACTCTGCAATTTTCTTTATAATTCAAGATGCCTAACAACTCTTTCCTCATTGGGATGGTAAAAGAAGATGACAACTCACACCATCACCCAAATTTTGACTATGTAACTGTTGCCCAATTGAGAATGACAATAAGTACTGGACATTCATAAAGTATATTATAGAGGCTCACCCACTTGTCCGCAGATTTAAGAAAAGTTGGCTATATCAAACACTGTTGAAGGCATTGAGGCATTAGTAATGTAAGGGAGCTATGAAAGTATGCAAACCACTGCACACACTAGGTTCAGTCTGTAGAGAACCTAAGTGAAAGCATGACAGCCTTGAGTTCAGATCCACAGAGCCCACATGAAGCCAGACACAATAAGCCTGGAATCCCAGCACTCCTGCAATGAGATGGGAGGAAAAGACTGGAAAATTCCAGGAAGCTTACACCAGTTAGCCTGATATCCACATTGGCAAATGGCAGGATGCCCTGTTTCAAATAAGTTGGTAGGTGAAGACCAACAATTGAGGTTATCTTCTGACCTCCATACATGGCTCCTGGTCACAAGGGACACTTACACACAGGAACACATCTGGGAAAAAGACAGTCTGTCAGAGACAGGGACTAAATAAACTAAACTAAACTAAAAGTAAACTAAACTAAGCTAAACAGACCCTTATCCTAAAACTGGCAGGAAACTTTCCAGGTGCCAATACTTTTTGTGTCCCAAGGTTAATCAAATTTGCTATCTTATATATTTGACCAAGAGAATTTTTAAAAAAAATTACTTATATCTAGTTTGAATATTAAGGCATCTGGGTACTTTTCACTCTTAAAATACTAAAACTGAAGTGAGAGAAGGTGTCAGAAAACCAAATTGACATGGTTATCCCCAAAGCAGAAACTTGGTTGACACAGAATTAGTGACAGGGACAGAGCTTGCAAAGATCTGGGTGTGTGAGAACACAAAGGTGATGTGGCAGCTGGAGTCAAAGACTTCTCCTGAGGTGAGGACACTGGTGTGCAGACATGAATATGTACACCAACTACAAATGATACAAATAAGGCAACACACAAAGGCAGAAAAGACAACGAGGCTTGAAAAATCAGGTGGTTTTTTTTTGTTGTTGTTGTTTTGTTTTTTTTAAAAAAACCTACTGTGTAATTTTTCTGTAACGTACAAATTAAAACCTTTTTTTTTAAAAAAAAAAAAAAACAAAAAACAGATGAGATCGTCAAGGAATCCCCATCAGTCACTGGAGCTCTACTGCACAGAGCTGTCTCTTCTTTCTTTTGGACAGTGCTCTGAGGACAGCTCAGGACCTCACTCATGCCAACCAGGCCTTCCACAAATGAGCTACTCTCCCAGACTAACAGAGAATTCTAATGTTTGTCCAAAACCATGAATTTAGTGTTGAGAAAGGTTAAAGGAAAACTGGCAGACATACCCATCTCAAGATGTGTAAACGGCCTATGCACCTGACTTCTGTGTTTGATGTGCCAGTCACAGGACTCGAAGGCAAAGCTCGTGGGGAACTACAATTCATGCAGGAGAGGGGAGCACAGAGACTAAGTCGGACGAGCTACAGTACAGAAAAAAACCTAGCCTAATCGAAACACACTATCAGAGCAAGGTAGGTTTCTGCAGTGGCTTTGTGCTAATGGAGTTTTCTGTCAGGATAACAAAAGGAAAACCAAGAGGTTGGTCAATTCCACCGAAAGGACCTGCTGTCTTCCTGCTTCATCCTCACCTCCAGCCTGGTACCAAGTGTAGGGTGGTGAGCAACAGTATCCAACACAGTATCTTCTGAGTCACTCCTGCTGGTAGGAAAGATGCTAAGTGCTTCCTTTTTAGCAACAGTCAATGCTCTAAGATGTTGTTAAGAAAGGACAGCATACACACTGTTAGGTGCACAGTTTCACTGTCTTATTAGCATTTCGATGTGTGGAATACAGGATTCAGGGGTGAAGCATCCTTTCCTTTAGTGCACTCTTTATGTTCAAGTGAAAATGGACAGTTCTGTTATTACTTCTGATCAAATGTTAGCGCTGTGAAAGTTTCTTATTCAGGATATCAGCCTTGCTTTTTGTATAAAAAGTCAATCATGTGGAAAAATTTAATTCTTTCTCCATTTATTCAATACAACAGCTGATCAGCTACAGTGATATTTGTACAGGGAATGAAAATAACTGGGGAAGAAAGTCCACATTTTGTTTGTACTTAAGGCATGCTTTGTATTTTGCAGAACATTTATCATCATGCATTGACCACTCTAATTCAGAATGAACATCAAAGCAACTGCAAGAGGGAAGAAATGGCTATTTTGTTTTTGTTTGCTTTAGAGCCAACACAGTACCACTGACTTCAAAATTAAATGTGGCCAGAAAACTAATGACTAAGTTCATTTTGAGCCACTTTAAACATAAAGATGTAGTATAGCCTTGAAAGTACCACACTATATATATAGCACGTGACAACAGGCAAAGCTCCCTGTGCAGTCCGTAAGCCTATTTTCATGACACACACAAACCCTGCAACAATGTGGTAAATAAACAGTCATGCAAACCCTTTATGTTATTATTTGAGATAAAACAAGGCATTTTGAAGTTCTACCGGCACCTGTTCTTAGTATGGCTTTCTTAAAGATACTACATACCACGGAGTGAGCATCACCCTTCACCTTGAGTTCAAGTGTCGGACGGCCGTGACTGTAAATGCAGGTGCCCATACTTTTGACAACTTTTGCTCATTCATGTACAAAGACAAAAATTAATACAGTATGAAAACATTACACAGATTTTCATACATCACAAGAACAGTGCATGTAAATAGTTTAAATGCACACGCTGCAGGGTCTGGAAGCACAGGGCAGTCCGGCAAGACACTCAGTCTACTTTGGTGTCTTTAAAGTGAGATAACCGGGATGAAATGAACCTATGTGCCTTCTAAGTATTTTGAAGAGGAGCATTATTACTTATAACTTGAGAATACAATACTTTTTACACATACCAGAGCAGGTAGTCAAAACACTAAAAATCACTATTAAGCCACGACCAAGAGACTGCTATCTATTTTAGGAATGTGTTATTTAAGCGTGAATGGGTACTTCTTTTCGGGGAGCAGGGCCTCTCTGATGGGCCCTGGCTGGCCTATATGTTTTTGTTCTTCTCAGTGAGTTGCACTATTATCTCCACCACACTTACATGAAAGCACAGTCCCACACTCTGAATCAGAACACACTGGTTTGCACTGACTTGGAGATACAAAAAGATATCTAGCTATTAGTTCGATGTCTGGAACATAACTTAATTATCATCTGTTTCACAGAGGAGAAAAGTTTGGAGAAATTAGGGTTAACATTATATAATAAAAATTACAATACATATAACATCAGTGCTCAAATACAAATCTAGTCTAACACTTTAAATAACTAACAAGAGAGTTCAATGTTTATTTAGTGAGCAGAAAAATGTTCAATAGAAAGAAATATTTCATTATAAGCTTGAGAAATCTGACATTGATGGGGTAAAGGCCAAACATTTTTGAAAAAAAGTATTTAGGCTGAATGCTAAGGGGACACACAGTAAAGCAGGTGGAGTGGGGACAGAAAGGGTCTGAACACAAGCCTGGCCACAGTTTGAGATTGTTTTGTACCTGCACTCATTCAATACACGTGCTAACTCACATGACTTTCTTAGATGAAACAATGGTTTCCCTCAATGCTTGTAAATCTTTTACATAAAATGTCTGGACTACTACCAAACAGTTACATTTCTATTCGGTATTACTTTCTTTTTCTATGTGTAAAAAACAGTTGTCCAATATAATGTGAACGAAGGAGCACAAGTCTGGCTGAGTTTGCCCTTTGGTTGTAGAACAATGTTCGAATAAGAAAAGAAGAATCAGTTTTAAAATGTAGTTTCTTTAAATTTCTTCTAAATTTCCTTTAAAATATTCACGAACTCTGGCATTAGTTCAGTAGCTGAAAATTCAAGAAATTAAAATGTAAACATTTAAACATGAGATTATAAATCCTTTCTCTAAAATATTCTCTATAGTAAGACTTTCCAGCCTATGAGGGTCATCCAGAGCAAATAAGTATCTTCCTTTTTACACTTAGACGAAAACTCACATACACATCTGTCTAAGTAGAACAAAATCACCACGAGACACTGCCTACCCTTACTATGATTGCTATATTCTATTAACTTTTACAATGTTGGTTTTAACCCACTAAACTGATTTAATGACCATTAAATGGGTCATGACCTGAAGTTTGAAAAACACTGCTCAATACACCTCAGAAGGTTTAAAGGGACTGATGGGTCAAAGGGAGTTGATACAGTACTTAGCTTTGCTTTGAACAGAAATATTTTGGATGTGTAATAGATTCCTAAAATGTCAGACTTTTGAGATTGGAGGGCAGTGAGTTCAGCCTCAGGAGGCTGAACCCCACACTGTGTATTTTAGCAACTGGCACGGAAAGGGCAGGGAAGCTTCCAGATAGAGACTGTCCTCACCCTCCACTTCAAAGGCAACTTAATTACGTTTTTAACTAATGAGATTTCCAAGAGGCATGGTAGGCATTATTAGCAAGAGCACAGAAGAATTAAGCAATATGTAATATTGAAGACAGCCTCTGGCTTGGAAAGGCCCTCCTAAGACTTACCCAGGGTTCCAACCTCCCAAGAGAACTCAGCTAATACCCTCCAGATTGGCTGGCCCAGTCTCTAACCACCTCAAGAAAATGTTTACATTACAACTCGGTTCAAGTGGAAGGTCAGTGAGCACTGAGATTTGGAAAACTAGGAACAATTTTTTAGCTACAGTATTGTCACAAAAATTATTAACTTTCTAAATTGACAAAAACAGTCTCCCTTCCAGGCAGTGCTACCACATTTCCTTAAGCTATTTATAATAAAGGTAAGTTTTATTTGAGAAATGTTTTAGCAGTAAATATAAAAGCCATCAGGGTTAGCCTTACCAGTTTAAAGAATGAAAACAATTAACTGTGATTTTTATCTCTACTCTGACTTTTAAAATGCCAGTTTCTATCAAATAAACAAGACATGGCATTTACATTGTTCCAGCGAAGCTTGCTCTGTAGAAACTGTTTCTCTGGATTATATAGAGTAGACGCTACAAGATTATTTTCTAATGTTACATAAAAATCAGTATGATTGTATTTAGGATAAGATGGCTAGAAACACACTTTATCACTTATAGATCAGAACAAAATACACACCATGAAAAGCCCAACATTATAAGCAATGATTGAAATTATACAAAACCCACAGCATTCATGTAACCAACAAATGTACCAGGCATTTATTTATACACAAAGGTTCCTAAAGCTTTTTAAAAGAATGTGCATATGGGTGTGGGGGGGAGGGGCAGGGAGCTAGAAACAAAGTATTTTCCCATCTGCATGGAAGGAAGACAAGCACTGAGTGTGTACTGTAGTCCAGTTCTTGATAGAACCAGCTGGGGTCTCCAGCCTCCACTGTCACCACTTCCTCACACTACAGGCTTTCTTCCACTCTCTCCCGTCATAGTACGTTCTCTTCAATTCCCTCTGAAGCCACTCTCATCTTGGTCACCAATAGCCTTATTACAGCTTGAAACTGTACTAACTGTGTTTATTTCTTTTAGATTTTGTCTCCAAACTAAAATGTAGGCTGAAGTTGAAGAACTTTGCTTCCTACATTGAATGTGCCATCATGTCAGCAAACAAGTTTATGCACACAGTAGGCAGTCATTAAGTGTACACTGCATGAGTTGGTCTAGTCAGCAGGTGAGGCTGCCTCAGGGACCTCCCAGACAGCAGCACACTGTGAAGTGATCCAGCCAATTGCTTTAATACAAGGATATATCAAAAAAAAAGTCTTTTTTTTTTATTTATTTACATTCCAAATCATTTCCCCTTTCCTGTTTCCTCCCTCCCCGAAAGTCCCATAAGCCCCCTTCCCTCCCTCTTTTCTCCATTCAACCCCCTCTCGTTTCTCTATCCTGGCATTCCCCTACATCCAGTCTTTCCAGGACCAGGGGTCTCTCCTTCCATCTTCTTAGAAATCTATTGATATGCGAATTGTGTCTAGGGTATTCCGAGATTCTGGGTTAATATCCCCTTATCAGTGACAGCATACCATGTGTGTTCTTTTGTGATTGGGTTACCTCACTAAGGATGATATTTTCAAGTTCTGACCATTTGCCTAGGAATTTCGTGAGTTCATTGTTTTTAATTGCAGAGTAGTATTCCACTGTGTAGATATACCACATCTTCTGAATCCATTCTTCCATTGAGGGACATCTGGGTTCTTTCCAGCTTCTGGCTATTATAAATAAGGCTGCTATGAACATAGTGGAGCATGTGTCCTTATTGCATGCAGGTAAAGCCTCTGGATATATGCCCAGGAGTGGTATAGCCGGATCCTCCGGGAGTGTCATGCCCAGTTTTCTGAGGAACCGCCAGACTGCTTTCCAGAGTGGTTGTACCAGCTTGCAATTCCACCAGCAGTGGAGAAGTGTTCCTCTTTCTCCACATCCTCGCCAACAACTGCTGTATCCTGTGTTTTTGATCTTAGCCATTCTGACTGGTGTGAGATGGAATCTCAGGGTTGTTTTGATTTGCATTTCCCTAATGACTAAGGATAATGAACATCTCTTTAGGTGCTTCTCAGCCATTAGATATTCTTCAGGTGAGAACTCTTTGTTTAGCTCTGTACCCCATTTTTTTAATAGGGTTGCTTGCCTCTCTGGAGTTTAACTTCTTGAGTTCTTTGTATATATTGGATATTAGCCCTCTGTTGGATGTAAGGTTGGTAAAGATCATTTCCCAGTTAGTTGGTTGCCGCTTTGTCTTGTTGACAGTGTCTTTTGCCTTGCAAAAACTTTGTAATTTAATGAGGTCCCATTTGTCTATTCTTGATCTTAGAGCATAAGCTATTGGAGTTCTGTTCAGGAAATTCTCCCCTGTGCCCATATGTTCAAGGTTCTTCCCTAGCTTCCTTTCTATTAGTTTCAGTGTGTCTGGTTTTATGTGGAGATCCTTGATCCACTTGGAATTGAACTTAGTGCAAGGAGATAAGAATGGGTCAATTTGCATTCTTCTGCATGTTGACCTCCAGCTGAGCCAGCACCATTTGTTGAAAAGGCTATCTTTTTTCCACTGGATGGTTTTAGCTCCTTTGTCAAAGATCAAGTGACCATAGGAGTGTGGATTCATTTCTGGGTCTTCAATTCTGTTCCATTGATCTACATGCCTGTCACTGTATCAATACCATGCGGTTTTTAACACTATTGCTCTGTAGTACAGCTTGAGGTCCGGGATACTGATTCCCCCAGAGGTTCTTTTACTCTTGAGAATAGTTTTAGCTATTCTGGGTTTTCTGTTATTCCAGATGAATTTTTGAATTGCTCTTTCTAACTCTATGAAGAATTGAGTTGGGATTTTGATGGGGATTGCATTGAATCTGTATATTGCTTTTGGTAAGATGCTCATTTTTACTATATTAATCCTGCCAATCCATGAGCATGGCAGATTTTTCCATCTTCTGAGGTCTTCTTCAATTTCTTTCTTCAGAGACTTGAAGTTCTTGTCATACAGATCTTTCACTTCTTTGGTTAGAGTCACGCCAAGATACTTTATATGGTTTGTGGCTATCGTGAAGGGTATCATTTCTCTTACTTCTTTCTCAGCCTGCTTATCCTTTGAGTATAGGAAGGCTACTGACTTGCTTGAGTTGATTTTATATCCGGCCACTTTGCTGAAGTCGTTTATCAGCTGTAGGAGTTCTCTGGTGGAGTTCTTTGGGTCGCTTAAGTATAGTATCATATAGTCTGCAAATAGTGATAGTTTGACTTCTTCCTTTCCAATTTGTATCCCTTTGACCTCTTTTTGTTGTCTAATTGCTCTAGCTAGAACTTCAAGTACTATATTGAAAAGATATGGAGAGAGAGGGCAGCCTTGTCTAGTCCCTGATTTTGGTGGGATTGCTTCAAGTTTCTCTCCATTTAGATTGATGCTGGCTACCGGTTTGCTGTAAATTGCTTTTACTATGTTTAGATATGGGCCTTGAATTCCTGATCTTTCCAAGACCTTTAGCATGAAAGGATGCTGAATTTTGTCAAATGCTTTCTCAGCATCTAATGAGATGACCATGTGGTTTTTTTCTTTGAGATTGTTTATATAGTGGATTACATTGATGGATTTCCTTATATTGAACGATCCCTGCATCCCTGGGATGAAGCCTACTTGATCGTAGTGAATGATCGTTTTGATGTGTTCTCGGATTCGGTTGGCAAGAATTTTATTGAGTATTTTTACATCGATATTCATAAGAGATTGGCCTGAGATTCTCTTTCTTTGTCGGATCTTTGTGTGCTTTTGGTATTAATGTAATTGTGGCTTCATAGAACGAGTTGGGTAGTGTTCCTTCTGTTTCTATTTTGTGGAACAGTTTGAAGAGTATTGGTGTTAGGTCTTCTTTGAAGGTCTGATAGAATTCTGCACTAAAACCATCTGGACGTGTGCTTTTTTTTGGTTGGAAGACTTCCAATGACAACTTCTATTTCTTCAGGGGTTATAGGATGGTTTAGATGGTCTATTTGATCCTGATTTAATTTTGGTATTTGGTATCTGTCAAGGAAATTGTCCATTTCCTCAAGATTTTCTAGTTGTGTTGAATATAGGTTTTTGTAGTAGGATCTGATGATTTTTTGAATTTCCTCAGTTTCTGTTGTTATCTCTCCCTTTTCGTTTCTGATTTTATTAATTTGGATACTATCTCTGTGCCCTCTGGTTAGTCTGGCTAAGGGCTTATCTATCTTGTTGATTTTCTCAAAGAACCAACTCCTCGTTTTGTTGATTCTTTGTATGGTTTTATTTGTTTCTACTTGATTGATTTCAGCCCTGAGTTTGATGATTTCCTGCCTTCTACTCCTCTTTGGTGTATTTGCTTCTTTTTGTTCCAGGGCTTTCAGGTGTGCCATTAAGCTGTTAGTGTATGCTGTCTCCCGTTTCTTTTTGGCGGCACTCAGGGCTATGAATTTTCCTCTTAGCACTGCTTTCATTGTGTCCCATAAATTAGGGTATGTTGTGCCTTCATTTTCATTAACTTTCAAAAAGTCTTTGATTTCTTTCTTTCTTTCCACCTTGACCAAGTTATCATTGAGTAGAGCATTGTTCAGCCTCCATGTGTATGTGGGTTTTCTTTTGTTTTTGTTGCCATTGAAGACCACCCTTATTCCATAGTGATCTGATAGGAGGCATGGGATTAGTTCTATCTTCTTATATCTGTTGAGGTCTGATTTGTGACCAATTATATGGTCAATTTTGGAGAAGGTACCATGAGGTGCTGAGAAGAAGGTGTATTCTTTAGCTCTAGGATGAAATGTTCTATATATATCTGTTAGTTCCAGTTGGTCCAAGGCTTCAATTAGATTCACTGTGTCCCTGTTTAGTTTCTGCTTTCCTGAACGATCCATTTCAGAGAGTGGGGTGCTGAAGTCACCTACTATTATTGTGTGCGGTGAGATGTGTGCTTTGAGCTCTAGTAAAGTTTCTTTTATGAATGAGGGTGCCCTTGCATTTGGAGCATAGATATTCAGAATTGAGAGTTCTTGATCGTCGATTTTTCCCTTGATCAGTATGTAGTGTCCTTCTATGTCTTTTTTGATGACTTTACATTGAAAATCAATTTTATCTGATATTAGGATGGCTACTCCACCTCGTTTCTTGGGGCCAGTTGCTTGTAAAATTGTTTTCCAGCCTTTTACTCTGAGGTAGTGTTTGTCGTTGACACTGAGGTGCATTTCCTGCATGCAGCAAAATGCTGGGTCCTGTTTACATATCCAGTCTGCTAGTCTATGTCTTTTAATTGGGGAATTGAGACCATTGATATTAAGAGAGATTAAGGCATAGTGATTATTGCCATCTGCAATTCTTGACGCTATCTTTATGTTTGAGTGGTTATCTACTTTTGGGTTTGATTCAAGAAGGTTACTATCTCATTTTTTTCCAGGGTGTTGTTTCTCTCCCTGTATTGGAGGTTTCCACCTATTATCTGTTGCAGGGCTGGATTTGGGGAAAGATATTGTGAAAATTTGGATTTATCATGGAATATCTTGGTCTCTCCATCTATGGTGATTGAGAGTTTTGCTGGGTATAGTAGTCTAGGCTGGCATTTGTGCTCTCTTAGTGTCTGCATGAGATCTGCTCAGGATCTTCTGGCTTTCATAGTCTCTGGTGAGAAGTCTGATGTGATTTGGATAGGTCTTCCTTTGTATGTTACTTGGCCCTTTTCTCTTACTGCTTTTAGTATTCTTTCTTTGTTTAGAACATTTGGTGTTTTGATTATTATGTGACGGGAGGTATTTCTGTTCTGGTCCAGTCTGTTTGGAGTTCTGTAGGCTTCTTGTACGTTCATCGGCATCTCTCTCTTTAGGTTAGGGAAGTTTTCCTCCATAATTTTGTTGAAGATGTTTACTGGCCCTTTAAGTTGCAAATCTTCACTCTCATCTATACCTATAATCCTTAGGTTTGGTCTTCTCATTGTGTCCTGGATTTCCTGGATGTTTTGGGTTACACGTTTTTTGCATTTTGCATTTTCTTTGACTGTTGAGTCGATGCTTTCTATGGAATCTTCTGCACCTGAGATTCTTTCTTCCATCTCTTGTATTCTATTGTTGATGTTTGCATCTATGAGTCCTTATTTCTTCCCAAGGTTTTCTATCTCCAAAGTTGTCTCCCTTTGTGATTTCTTAGTTGTTTCTACTTCCTTTTTTAGTTCCTGGATGGATTTGCTGAGATCCTTCACTTGTTTGTTTGTATTTTCCTGTATTTCTTTAAGGTATTTTTGCATTACCTCTTTCAGGATTTCTGCCTGTTGACCCACGTTCTCCTGCATTTCTCTGAGCGATTTTTGTGTTTCCTCCTCATGGGAATCCATCTGTTGATCCATTGTCTCCTGCATTTCTTTAAGCAATTCTCGTGTTTCCTTTGTAAGGGCATCTAACCGTTGATTCATTTCTTTAAGCAATTTTTGTGTTGCCTCCTTATGGGCATCCGTCTGTTGACCCATATTCTTCTGCATTTCTTTATGCAGTTTTTGTGATTTCTTTGTGAGTGCATCTACCCGTTGATTCATCTCGTTAAGCGATTTTTGTGTTGTCTCCTTGTGCGCCTCCATCTTTTGATCCATGTTCTCCTGCATTTCTCTAAGCGATTTTTGTGTTTCCTTTGTAAGGGCTTCTAACCATTGATTCATGGTCTCCTGTAATTCTTTATGAGATTTATTTGTGCCCTTCTTGTGATCCTCTAATAGCATCATGAGAAGTGATTTTAAATCCAGATCTTGTCTTTCGGGTGTGGTGGGGTATCCAGGACTTGCTGCTGTTGGAGAGTTGGGTTCGGATGGTGCCATATTACTTTGATTTCTGTTAGTAATGTTCCTACGTTTGCCTTTTGCCATCTGGTTACCTCTGATGTTAGTTGGTCCTGCTGTCACTGGCTGTTGGTTGGACCTTCTGTGAGCCTGCAAAGCTATTTCTGCCCCCCCCTGGTTTACCAGGATTCCCCGGGCACAGATTTTTGGGGCCTGCCCTGCTCCTGAGTGACTTTGGAGCCCTGATGTGCCTTGCCCCAAATGATGTTATATTGGGGAGTCCTTGCACATCCAAAGGCTCAGCGTAGTGGATTCCTGGAGCAGAGGTCGCCAAAGGGAGGCTGGTAGGCTCCTGCCCTTTGCAGGGGTGTGTGATCTCTCCTAGAGTGTGGGGGGGGGAGGGGACGTCCCTCTGCCAGGCAGAAGTCCCACAGCAGAGCTGGCACGCTGGTTACTGCAGATCTGCCCACCACTTGGGAGCCACGTACACACAAGCCGCCCGAGACCCAAGCGATATTATGCCTGTCTGTCTCTGAGCCTGGCAGTCCCACCTTCCCGGCCACTGGACAAAGATGGCGGAGTGCACTCTGCACTCTCTCCGTGGCACTGGTCACCCTGCAGAGGCGATGGCCTACAGCAGATCTGGCACCCAGACGACCACAGCGCTGTCCTGTTCTTGGGAGAAGGCGGAAGCCCCAACAGGCCGTGTCCCAAGCGATGTTATATTGGGGAGAACCTGGGTACCTGTCTCTTCAGTGCAGTCTACCGGAACAGAGGTCCAAGAATGTCTTTAATAGCAAAGAGAACAGAAAAGCATCTGTGCTGAACAACAGGTGTCAAGCATCCTAGGCTGCTCCAAGACAGTTTATGGCAGCACAGGCTCACACAGTTAGGAATAAAGCCAACCGTTAAAGACTCTTAAACACACACCCTTTAAAAAGGCACTATGGAAAGAAAGCACACCCTTAAGAACACTATCCCCAAAAAAGCCTATTAAATAGGAGGAAACGGTTAGATGTGGTGTTAATTATGGGTGAACTGAAACTGGGATACATGTAGCTATGTGAACATACTAACTGACAGATTTTTAGAATTAATTCAGATCTTATATTCTTAACATTAAGTTCTTAATGGCATAGCCAAAGATTTACCTAGAACATCACAGAGTAAGGGTAGGAGGTACATGAGATTAGTTATATGCTACTTTTGTAGGTAGTCATTTCTATAAGTATACACAACTGAAAAACAATGGCAAACTAAGCAATATAACATTCATTGTCTGAGGAAGATGAAGACACAATATGATAACACACCAATAAAGGGGCATCTAGCTGAGCAGCAGCAAGGCCCCTTCTCTGTACGAATGTTTAACTACGACACAGCAGCATCCAACCAAACCATGGGGGGGGGGCACAGTGAACAGTCCACATCTGGTCAAACAAGACACGGTGCTAAAACATGACTTGGTGTTAATGAACTTAGGTTCACAGTTGTTTAGGAGTCTATGAAATGTGACCCTAAACTCTAACACAAATTCACTCTCTGACATGAGTGACAGGGGAAAGAGGCATGAGTTTTTCACAAAAAGCTTTCAATAGGGACACAGATGTGGGGTCGTCCCTGTTTTAAGTAGATATCTATTTGTACAATGAAAGATTAACAGGTCAATGCTTGGCCAACAAACTTCAAAGTGGCATCTATTAACATGTTTCATGTATGAATTCTAAAGTTGAAAAATATAGCCTGTGTACTGGCCAATCTTCCTAAAAAAAAAAAATAAGAAAAAAAAGAGAAGAAAGATATATTCATAACAGATTCAACAATCGTAATGAACTTCCAACATTGGAAACACTAAAATGTAAACATTTTGAAGTCAAATTCCTTCTCATTTATTCTTTTTGTGTATGTGATATTGTATGCTGTATGTGATGAGTGCATATGAACACGTGAACATGCATGCGCACGTGTGCACACATGGGAGTCAGAGCAGGACGTACAGTGTCCTTTTCTACCACTCTCTCCCTTAGTATCCTCTCACTAAATGAGAAGCTGGCCACTTCAGCTAGGTTGGCTGGCCAGTGAATGCTTTTCCAGTTAGTGCCAGGCAGGGTTACACGTCATGTAGGCATTCCTATTTTTTCACATGATTGTTGGGCATTTGAACCCAGACCTCATGCCTGCAGGCAAGAGCTCCTGCTCAGGAACTCTGAGGCTGAGATGTAAGGCTTTCACCACACCCCAAGCCATCAGAGGCCCTATAGTTGCTCTGTCAGAATTGCGTCGCAATGATGAGAGCGTGGCCTGCACATTGAAAGGGTGAGGTGATCTGGCTACTGGATGCGACAGATACTTGCTTCGCTGCACCACACAAGGTGGACCTGCCAAGGAGGCACAGTAAGTGCTGAGCCTGAAGACATGGATGAGGTCAGCCGCTCTCCTCTCTTCTCTTTTTCTTTTTGGTTTTCTGAGACAGGGTTTCTCCGTGTAGCTCTGGCTGTCCTGGACTTGCTTTGTAGACCAGGCTGGCCTTGAACTCACATAGATCCACCTGCCTCTGCCTCCCAAGGGCTGGGATTGAAGGCATGGGCCACTAGCCTGGCTCTTCAACTGCATTTTAAGCATGAATCTTAAACGCAACATGCTAGTACTCCCAGACACCTTAATGATACATATACCCAACACCACTGTCAGATCAATCAAAATTAATAACAATTTGAATAGCTACTCCATATGCAAATTTAAAAGAAAATTCAGCTCACCCCCCCCCCCCCAATGATATGTTTTAGTGAGTCTTCAAGTAAGGAACTAAACTTGAACTGCACATTTGGACAATCTCTGTTCTCATCCTCAATTGTTTTATAACATTTGTTTGCTAAAGGAACTAGGTCACATTTGCACTCAGCTTTGATTTGAACACGGATGTTTATTAGGCTACATTAGCAGACACTGCCTGCTACTTACAGTGAAGTCAAGACTCATCAGTGGTTGAAGAGAGAATTGAAGACTGACCCTGGCACAGGGGATAGGCATGTGTGTGCTAGAATAAGGTCTACTAGGAGATGACAGACAACTTGGAAGCTGCAGCGCTGTCTTTGAAGAAGCAAATTCGTAAACTAGGTGGTGAGTTTCCTATCTAAAGAGATTTTTAAAAGTAAGCCCAAAACATGATGGCATGAAATGTCAGAAACCTTTAGAAGAAGGACTGAGCTTCTAACTTCTGCATTTCTGTTATTTAAAAGGCAAAGACATAGGAACTATAAAATACTGCTAGGAGAGGGAGCAAACAGAAGCTCAAGGAACTGGCACAGGACAGACACCGGACTCCTTTCCTAATTCACTTCTATTTGTCATGGTCTGGATTATGCCCCCATGTGACTTCAGATAGTGACAGACCCTTTAAAGTGTTAACTGAGGCTATCTGAGGTCATACGGTACGGCTTTGATTCAATGGGACTGCATTTCAGAAAAGGAAAGAAAAGGAAGAAGGACCTACAAATTCCCTGTCTTGGGGCTGGAGAGAGGCTCAGTTGTTGAAGCGTTGCTGCGCAGGCACGAGGGCATTAGCATAGCTCTCTAGAACAACTGCAGAGGCCTGTGACTCTGGCACCAATCACGGCATGGCACACACGAAGAGGTGGATCCCTGGAGGGGGTTCACCAGACAGTCTGGGCAAATCAGTGAGCTTCAGGTTCACTACCCAACCCCTCCTGCACTGGAGGGTTGAGCTTAGGGCTTTCACACGTGCTACAAAGATTCCCTACCACTAAGCTCAACATTCAGCCTCTCCTTTTCGTTACCTTGTATGACCTCTTGAAACTGCTGACAAATGCAGCTGTCTCTTTAATGCTATGGATACAGTGAAGGTCAAGGAAACTTTTGGTAGAATCAAGAACTTAAACGAGTGGAAAGATCACTTTGTTGGGTAGAGAGAGGCGGGCATCATTCTTTCCATGGGGATTTTCTTAAGCTGCCCCTAAGCTTGGGAGCAGGGTATGCCCAGGTGAGCAGTTCCCAAACTTTGGCCACTATAAGAATCAACAAGAGTTCTCAAAAGTGCAAATCCTGAGCATCAGATCTTCTGGTGGTTTAGAACGAGGGTTGTGGACATGCATTTATAATAAGCTCCAGCTAATGGACCAATAGATCTCTTCTAATGGTATGTACCACTAAATACATTGCAGACAACAGACCCCAAAAGGCCCCAAAGGAAGAAGATATAGCCCCAGCTTTGACTGATATGTAAAACGTCCAAAGCTCTGGCTCTGGACATTCCTCAGTCTCATTTCAGACTCACTGACTCAAAAAAAATGTGGTTGTGCCCAGAAGTCTGTGATTCGCATGCAAGCTAGTTGGAGAACCAACACTCTGGTAGAGACACAACTGCCCATGACAACTTCAAACAGAGCAGATCCAAGTTAATCTCTCTTACATATCGGGTTTCCATGTCAATGTTTGTTGAAGAAAGGGTTCTGTGGCTTGCAAAATGTCTCCTGTTGACTTCCGTGTCATTATATGCTCTGTGCTCTAGCAGGCAGGGATATCTGTGATGCTCATCATGAGAGAACAGGCTTTGTGCATTTTCCCTCAGTGGCCGGTCACCAGGGACCCATGTTTCTAAGGGGTGGGGGGGGGCATAAGGGTGGGGATGGTGGTGACGATGTTGATGTGTACAAGAGTTAAGGGACTCGCCTAAGGTCTTTGCATTTATTAACACAGGCAATTCTCAGGGCTGCCTCATTCAACAGCTATGTTTAAGTTTCAAGGTAAGTCCAACATTGGAAAATCAGGTTTCAAATAATGATTGAATTTTCATTTTCTATCCATCCATCCACCCATCCACCCATCCACCCACCCATCCATCCATCCATCCATCCATCCACCCACCCATCCATCCATCCATGCATGCATGTATCTACCTACCTACCTACCTACTTACCTATTTATTTATTTTTCATTTTTCAAGGCAATATTTCTCTTGTGTAATAGCCTTGGCTGGCCTGGAGCTCATTCTGTAGACAAGGCTGGGTTCGAACTTGCAGAGATCTTCCCCTCTGCCCCCTGAATGCTGGTATTAAAGACATGTGCCCTCACACCTGGCTCAGTTTCTATGTGCACCTCAGAGCATGCACCCCTGCTTGAGACTAAGCATTCCAAGGCAAGCCCTAGCCACCCATTCTGTACTCTCCGGTCCTAGACCCCAGCACCAAGTCCTCTTTATTTTTACTTATGTCTGGCATCGTGACATTTACTTTGAAAAAACCCCACACATCTATTGATATACAGACAGAGAAGGCAATGCAGGAGGAAGATAAGTGTGAATTAAGTCAGGGTCAGGATTCAGTGAAGGTTCGCAGCAACTTCTACTGATTAGCACACAACTCTCTTCCCTCGTTCCTACAGTCTCTTCCAGTTTCAAGCAACCTGGCCCTGGCTTCAGAGTGAGCTTTGTCAAATACAGATTTGCTAATTTTGCTCACCTTGAGAAGTTCCACATTATTTAATAGAAGCTTCCCAACTTCTAAAACACAGATCTCCTTCCACAAAGCAGCAGCCTGTTTGGGGTATGTATGTATGTATGTATGTATGTATGTATGTAGAGGCACAAAACAGACAGGGCCTCCTAAGGTTCTCCTACAAATCACCTATCTAACTTTAGGAAAGCATTTCTGTCAGGTTTCAACTAAGTCACTATTTTTCAAACTTCAAGCATTAATGTAGTTTACCTTCAGAACTTCTGGCAATCAGCAAATCATTTGAATTATTAATTTCTTCTATTTTTTCTTTTTACTTCTTAATTTTGTTTTTGTTTTAAGACAGAGTCTCACTCTATAGCCAAGGCTGGGGAAGGAATCACTATCTGGTTCAGGCTAGCCTTAAACTTTTGGCAATTCTCCTGCCTCAGCATCCCAGTTACTGCAGGCTTGAACCATCACATTGAAGTTGACTTTTAAATTAGCTGAGATTTAACTTATATCCAACTTTTTCCTGTCCAACAATTCCTGGGACATCAAGACACTTCCCTATAGACATATTCTCAGGCCAACCTGATCTAGATAATTCCCTGAATAAGAATCTCTTTCCAAGTAATCCTAGATTATTACGAGTTGGTATTTAAAACAACCTACAAACTGTTGAATACTAATTTCAACTGGAAATAAAGCAAAAAGGGAAAGACTTCGATTTTTTTTCAACATATTTCCCTTGCTTTTTTTTTTTTTTAATATAGAAAACACTGCTTTATTTATGCTTATTATCATTTGGAGGAAGACAAGGATCACGATCTTACCGTAACTTCTTTCTACATTCATCTGAGTGGAAGCAAATTGACTTTCCAATGTACATTAAAGGCACCAAGCATCATCATCATGCAGACTCAAGAGCTTGGCCCTTTTTGTTCCTTCCTGTCTATCACTTTAGGGATATCCAACTCCCTTGGGCACCAACACTAACATTCCCTTATTTACATAATAGAGACAAAGACCATTCTACACATTCACAAAGAAATATGCTCTCCAGGCTAGAAAGATGGCTCCAAAGAGCACCTGCTGCTCATGTGGAAGAGCTGGTTAGGTCCCAGCACGATAGAACAGTCTAATCCAGCTCCAGGCAATCCAGTGTTCTCTTCTGACCTCTGTGGGTATTAAATGCATATGATGCACAGACACACATGTATGCAAAACATTGACACATAATATAAAAATAAATATTTTTTTTAATGAAAGATCCTGTTGGTTTTCTTGGAGTACGTGACCCTTTACAGATGCAAGAAAGGCAATGTCGGAGAGAGGACCTGGCAGATGACAGCTCAAGAGAGAGGACACTGGCACGCCAGTGAGCTGGAGCTCTTTAAAACAATCCACACAGGTTCCACTAGCTGCTGCCAGGTCCATGGCCAAACTACACCAAAACTTCTAGTTTTTCAAGGGGACCTAGAAAAATCCCAAGTTCTAGATGTTTTCCCTTTTTCTGAGGTGCTGAGGATTGATCCCTGACCTCAATGTGTTAGAAAAGTGGTCTACAGCTGACATACATCACCAGTCCAAAATTCAAAGGCTTAGTATTGGCAGTTATTTCAAACGTCTCTTACGAGACCCAACATTCTGTAGATAACACCGGTCCAGATTACCATTTAGGTAATTATTGCTGAATCTATGCCCCATTTCTGATCCACTCACTAGTTCTAAAGAACATGCCTGTGGGGTTAATTTTCACTGTCACCTTGACTGGATTCAAGAGTCAGCTAGGAGACATTCCTATGGGTAGAGTTTCCAGACAGAAGGACAGAATCACTGTGAATGTGGTGGCGCTATTTCACAGTCGGTCCTGAACACAGGAGAAAGTTAGTGACGCACTAGCATGTCTCTTGCTTCCTGTAACACCTTTCCACATGATAGCCTGTGTATTTGCCTCAAGCCAAGAGGTAAATTAACTCTTTCCTAATCAGCTTATGTATTTCCTTACCGTTCTTGAACTTCCTTACAAGAACAAGAAAACTAATACAACGTCCAGACATCGGACAGGAGCAGCCTTCTGAACTGACAACAAACAGTTTGAACTGCAAGCCTCTGAAAGTGGTTTCATCTTATTTCTGGTCATGTCTATTGCTTCTCTCTTCGTGGCTCTGATTTCCAGAGATACTGGACTCTGTTCTCACTTATACACGCCATGAAAATTCTCTGCTACCCTTAACCAGCATGATGTTTTCTAGATACCTGCAACACTTAAATATTTTGTAGTGCTTACTGGAGTTATCTCCTACTTTAAACAATAAAATCCTCACCCCATGTTCCCTAAGAGATGGTGAGCTCCTGAGAAAACTGCAACACACATTACATAAAAAGAATATATCTGCCAGAGAAAGGTGATTAAATTCAAGAGAAACATCAACAGTCTGAGCTTCACAATATTTATTTCTGTTTCTCCTAAAATTACATCTTTACAGGTGAGTCATCAAACTTTTGGTCTATTATACAGAGTTGGACTCTGCATATTTAAGCTATCATAGAATCTGACTCACAGATAAGAGTTATCTCCCTGAATAAAAACATATCAAGCACAGACCCCTTGATAGGATTAGGCACTTTGTCCCTTTTGAAAAACAAATCATAAATTTAGGAAAGGAAGTGGTGGCTGCAAGGTGGGGCTGAGGGGGGTGGGGATGGTTATCAGGAGATCAGTGAATAGGCACCAACATGCATTGTATATAGAAAGCATACAACAGAATATCACAAGCAGGAGGGGTAAGTGCATGCCCCTCAAAACAGAAGGGGAACACACAGTTCACAAGTTACAAAGCCCTCACTGTGCACAGTGACACAGACCTCTGCTCTCAGCATTTGCAGAAGAGGCTAAGGTGGAGTACAGGCCAGTCTGAGGCCAGCCTATGCTGGACAGCATGATCTTGTCTCAAACAACCAGAAAGGTTCAAAATATGTTAATAAAAGAAACGTTAAGAAGCACAATTTTAAAATATTTTTACTTATGTACCTGTGTATATATCTCTGTAAGTATATATCAGTATGTGTGGGTGCTCAGAGAGGCCGAAGGAGGGTGCTAGAGCCCCTGGAGCTGGACTTCAGGTAGTCGTGAGCCATACAATATGGGTGCTGGGAACTGAACTCTAGGAGAGCAGTGAGCTCTCTTGCCATCTCTCTAGCCCACTCGCGATGGAATTACTTCCTACATACCAAAAGTCCCTGAAGGGAGCTGGTCTTCCAGGAGAAATGGCTCAGTGTAAGCTGCAATAAAGTAGATATGCACAGGAGTCTAGGGCAGGGGAGTTAAAAACAGAGTAAGGGCTCCAAGAAACAGGGAGAACTATTTCTCAGAGGGCACAGGAGGCAGATGGGGTTCTCATGTGTCCAGGCAGGGGCATTACTACACATGGAGTAAGAGAGAATCCTGAGTTGAGGCAAAGAAGCGAAACAAGCACAAAAGTAACTTTTAAAGGACTTTTCCAGTTTGCTGGGTATGGTGATACATGGGCCTGCAAGCTCAGGAAGTCTGAGGCAGGAGGATGCAAGTTCAAAAATAGCTTGAGCTGCATAGAAAGACTGCTTTAAAAAATAGAACAGAGCAGACAGAACAAGAAAGGAGAGAATTCCAATGTAGAAGAAATTAAAACAAAGGTAATCATTATTTTGCAATTTCAATATTTGTAACTGATTTTGGTCAGACTCATCATTGAATGCTAAACATAATGTCTTATATTTATACATTTCACTCTACTTCTCATTAATTAAAAATGGGAAAGACTGACTTGTAGTTAAAATTACCAGGTAGATACTCTTGAGCTAATTGATCCTCAAACAGACAAACTGCCCGGCGAGCCCTGGCAACGCAGGCAAACACCAAGAGTGGTCCTGCAAAGTGTTCTGGGCCACAGTTCTCCCCAGGGTTAATCCCGAGGAAACAACCGTACACTCGCATGTATGCATTAACGTCCCAGTAATAAAAGATCCTTCTGTGTAAAGTCTGAATGCTGTTGGAGATGGAAGTGTGCTCCTGAAGGGATTCACGGACTGAGGGCCCAACTGAGAGCTCGAACTACAGACCAGGAAAACCGGGGGCAAACAGAACAGAAAACAGTTAAACCACACCAGTGTTGTCAACCTGAGGGTGTAGAGGATCACCGTCCTTGTGCTTAGCTCACACCGTACAAGGACGAAGTGTCAAAACCTGAGTAGTAACTCTTACTTGGCTCAGAAAATAGAGGGGGACTGTTGGTGTGTACCAAAAATCTTCAAAGACAGAGAAAGCGAATGAGCAAAATGACAGGATTATCAAATCTTCCAAAGTACAGAGGTGTTTATCTCGTAAAATATCAGAAATGAAAGATACACAAATATCTACTTTCAATATAATCATTTAAATGGGATCGTCACAGGCCTTGGCCAATAAGGTATAATTTGTTAACAGCATTATTACAGTATCGAAGTATCTTTTCATAAAATCTAATTAAAGATTTTTTTTCTGGTTATTCTAGTATATCTGAGAGGTTGGTTCTGTTAAACACTAAAGACAAAACCAAATGTGTTCGAGGCACATCTTACAGTAAGTTCAAAACAGAACAAGTCACTGACTTCACCAATCATGGGAAAGAGCTGATGACCCAACGACCCGACCACCTAACAGAAAGTAACAGCTTTCTGCTCAAGCCTGGTTTCAAAGGAAAACAGTTTTCAATGGTTGGTTGGTCAAAACCAACATTAAACAGCAAGCACTAAAAAGTTAATTGAATGTTTGCCAGAAAGAGTAGGGCTTGTTTTCGTGCTGGATAATTAATTTCTTTGTTTTTATAAGAATTTTAGAGAGGTCAACATGCACCCTATGGGCAATTAACTTCATTCATGAAATACTCCTGATTTTTGCAGCACAGAATCTGTGGAGTTAGGGAAACACTTCAAGAATATATTTATCTTAATTTTTTTCTTCATAATTTTTCTTTAAAATTTATTCATCAAGAATATCACAGCATTTAAATTCAATTACAAGCAACTTTAATAATATAGATGACAACCCCTGTCTAGTTAACATGTCAAATCCACAAATTTATAATATGGTTCATTTTAAACTGAATTACAATCAATGACAAAATACCAGTAACTTTAAATAATCTAAAACAAGTTTTTTAATTCTTGGTCTACCTTAAAAAAAATCAAAGCATCTAGGAAAAAATGTATGTAAAGAACACTGAAATTATAAATATTTGTATAGTATTCCTTCATGAAGCACTGGTTTTAATAATTTTTAAAATTAACATATATTATCCAGGTGATTTATTTTCTATTAAATTTACTATCATTCTAAAAAATTATGATTTCACACTGAAAAGGGGACAATTAGTTTTCCCCAAGGATTCTTTTCTAATATTAAGTGGTCAGCCCTAGAAACACATATGCAGGCAACACTGAAAGTGTCCAGCAGGTTGTATTATTTATATATATAAGTAATAACAATGTCTAAAGGGGAGGAGGAGGTCATGAATTTGGGAAGGGCTGACATAAGGAGAATGGAGGGGGGATGGTACAATTCTATTTTAATTAAACAAAACTTAAAAAAAATGATTTCATGCTTAGAAAACAAATTCTACAAGCTTCCAATCAAAATCTTAAACAGAAAATTTCCACGAACAGTGAGCTAATAAGCACTCTGTATTTTGTACCCTCCCTTCAAACAAGGAACTTGCTATTTAAGTATGTCATGAAAAAAAGTGATAAAGTCTTTCTGTAACAATGAAAAGGATTCTGAAGAGTCCCAATCCCATTCTGAGACCGTCTTTTCTAATCTCCATTACAGGAACACAAGTGGTCAATTTTGGCAGGACCACTGTTCGAGCTTACTTCCTCTGGTCCTTGCAGGGCAGGAGGTTGCCATGCAATAGTGACTCTCTAGTCACTTCAGCCTCGACTCATACATGAACAGTCACCTGGAGCTGGAGAGGTCCAGTTCTCAGCACCCAGATGGCAGCTCTCAGCTCCTGTAACTCCAGTCCTAGGGGATCTGACATCTTCTTCCTGCATCCTTGGACAATGCATACAACACTACACATACAAACACTCATACACACAAAATATATGTAAAATAACATACAAATCATGAATAATCTTAAAAAAAAACCAGGCATCTATTTTATCTGTCATTTTGAACTTCTAAAATAGCTAAAGGTATACAAGAAATTATAGCCTCATGATGTGAAAACAAGTGCCTCCATTGAAAGTTTAAGTCAGTCCTCTCTCACTCACTCTCTGTCTCCGCTCCACACATATTGGATTCAGACAATGACCAATCAAAAATATTGCAAAGAAAAGTGCCTCTGTTCTGAACATATACCATCTATTTTCCTTATCACTCTTCCCTAACAAAAGAGTAAACTCCAACTTAAAGAACATTAAGTTACATGAGGTACTGTACAGAATCCAGATGTGACTCGTGTCTTTCTTAATCAATCACCTCTGACAAGGTCTCATATGGAATCCGGAGCTCAACAATCAGGTAGGCTCACTGGGCAGCAGCCGCAGGGCTTCCTACCTGTGTCCCCCAACTCTAAGGTTTTGGTGAACACCAGGATGCAACTACATGGGCACGGGGCATACAAACGGAAGTCCTCCAGTTTTAGAGGCAGGCAGCTGACTGAGTGAGTCATTTTTCATAAAAGACTTCAGCACCTATGGGGAAGTGGTACCAGTCTTCAGTAGATAACAGGGATGACTAATTTATTTGAAATTGTTCTCATATACTATTATGAGACCAGAATGTATTATATACATGCATGAAACTGTTGAAGAACATGTATTCCCATCATTTCCTGGCTGTTTCCAGTGTGTCCTGTAGCACATAAGCCTCCTGAAGATAGAGACTACTTTTGCTTGCTTCCTGGTCTTAGCACGGTAATGTGTATACTATACACACAGACATAAATAAAGCTTTCGGAGGACGGAGAAGGGAAAGAATGTCTGAGGCAGAGGGAATGGAATACTGACTCCTCTCTGTAAAGAGAAATGGAAATGAGCACACAGCTCTTCGTGGGACAAAGTTTGGAGATGAGGGGTTAAGGTGCCTTTGGAAGATGGACGTGGAGCTAACAGGAGAGGAGTTGCTGTCTGTAGGAAAGATAAGATCTCTCAAGAGCAAAGGTCCAAGAGGCCCACGGAACACACGCAGTGAGCCTGCCCCAGGTCCAGCTCAGCAACTGGCATCTGAAATGTGTGGGGGCAGAATCATGCCAGAGCGGTGTTGCTTTGGACTTGGGAATTCATTATGTTTGATCTATACTTTATATTACTCAGGTGTGTGGTAATTTTATATAACTTCATAAACTTGCATTTTAACTGCAACCTGTCACATGAGGTCACCTGGGAATTCCACTTGTGGCATGTAGACAAAACATTTGTCTTTTTGAACATTGTGGATTTCAGATTTTTGGATTACAAGTGATTAATCTATTTAGTAAAAGTTTCAATGTGCCCAATGAACAAGTATATCATCATTCTTAAGGCACCCTCTCAATGTTCCCTTCAGAATCCTGGCAGCTGGGTTATAATGATTCTTCTAAGTAGACAGGGGTGGTGTTCATACAATAAGTGGAAAGACCTACAGGGACTGACACTGAGAGAAATGACACTGAAAGAAAAATGTTAATTCCTAATCACCCCTCAGTTTGGTCCCCAAAGAATCCCTGATCACATAAACAAAACTAACTTACTTACTTTCTTTTCTTTCTTTTTTTTCCCCCGAGTTGAGGACTGAACCAGGGCCCTGATCTTGCTAGGAGAGTATTCTACCACTGAGTTAAATCCCCAACCCCAAAATTTATTTATTTTTATGTGGTTGCTTTGCTTGCACATATATGTCTGTGTGAGGGTGCCAGATCCCCTGGAACTGGAGATACAGACAGTTGTGAGCTGTCATGAAGGTGTTGGGAGTTGAACTTGGGTCCTCTGGAAGAATAGCCGGTGCTTTTAATCCTGGAGCCATCTATTCTGCCCGACAAAACTTTCATTCAGTATTAAGTACAACACTTAAATGTAAAACCACATCCAGTGATCACAAAGTATCTGAGATATTTCCATTTAAAGGAAAGGAAATGTATTAAGAGAATCAAGAATAAGAAGTTGCCAGGAGGTGGTACATGCCTTTAATCCCAGCACTTGGGAGGTAGAGGCAGATGATCTCTGTGATGTGAGGCCAGCCTGGACTGCAGAACAAATCCAGGAAAGCCAGGCTACACAGAGAAATCTTGTTTCGAAAAACCAAACCAAACCAAACCAATGACGACGACGACGACGACGACGACGACGACAACAGAGTATGAAGTTATTAATAAAAGGCAAGAGGATGCACAAAATCCATAGAACACAAAAAAGGGGTGAGGTTTATATTGCTTGTGTATTAAAAACATGTTTCTTCTCTCCTTCCATGGAAAAACACCTGGCACTCTAGAACAATCGTGAAAGTCAAGAGACAGGCTGGATTTGAGGATATGACAAAAATGAGCACTCCACACATAAGTCTTCTAGAGTTATTCTTACTGAAGCAACACACTGCCAACAAGAGCCCAGGGAACATCACACAGGAGGACTCAGTAGGCTTGACTTCCTGTGCCTCCCAGGGGCACATCTGGGTCTACGGCGATAGCTTCTGCCTTCCCAGGATGAAGTCAGGCATGGAAAGCCTAAGCAGGGCTTCCCCAGCACTTACATGGCAAACCGTATCTAAGGGATTCATTCCAGTGGTGACAGCTGCCTTTGGCAAGCTACAGTGCCTACTTCTGAAGAGCAAGTCCACATTACGACACTAGATCCACTGGCATATGACAGCGATGAGACATGGCCGGCTATCTACCAAGACCTGTCTGTAGTCATGAGAAGTCTCTTAAGGTTCAAGAAGGACCTTAAACCAGCACTCAGCGGCCAGTTAGTTAGGCATTCACCTGGCCAGTCTCTGGAAAGCTAGGAGTGGTTAGGTGACCTAATTCTGACTAATGGAAGCAATGAGATTCTTGAAAAGATTTTTCTTCCCTACTAAAAGGGGGAGGGAGACTTAGATACAGTCCATATGTTGTTGTTATGTTATGTGTTGTTATGCAGTAAGAATTACAATGTTTTGTGGCCAACTTTGTTGAGACAAAGAGGCGAATACATCATCACACACTGAAGAAAATGGGAAGATGGAAGAGGAGTCTGAGGTTGTCCCTGGGTCAGTGTTAGAAGCAATGATTCTTGATTCCTTGTTAAGTTAAAAAACAAAATATTATAGTTTCAGCCATTTTGAGCTGAGTATTCTATTACTTAGACGTGAAAACATGTAGAGAGGATAATGAATAAAATCAAGGAAAGCTGTGAGTTGGCCCACCTCAGAATCTATAATATCTGCGACTGGTTGGGGTGTGTGAAAGGGCCAGTGCTGCTGTTCTAAAGCTTCAGGATCTCTGTGACACAGGATACAGCAGGATAATTGGAAGGAGTTCCAACAAGGATCCAATCATGATGGTGTCACAGAAGCCAAGGATCTAAAACCAGACCAATGACTCATTGCAATGAACATTTGCAAGAGAAGCTGTGTGGACAGAGGGATCTACTGTGGGACACACTGTGACACACTGCAGCTTCCATGATGAGATGTTTTCTATGCTTTTTGTTATTTCTTTGTTATTTGCTTGTTTGTTGTTATTTCTTTGTTGTTTGCTTGTCTGTGTGTTTTATTGGGGCGATGGGAAACTCAGAAGTTTAAACAATTTTAAAATAGCTCTTAGAAAGAATGAGGAATAAAGGTGTGCACCATCACTGCCCAGATAGCCAAGGCTACACAGAGAAACCCTGCCTCGAAAAACCAAAAAAAGAAAGAATGAGGAGACCAAAGAAAGAAACAGCATTAGGAGGTAAATTTAATATAGTCAAGGTTCAATCAATGACAGTTCCAAAAGAAAACAGTACACAGAAATTAAAAAGTTTCCAAATATTAGACAAGAAACTTTCTGAGGTTCAAGGCCAAGAGTGAAGATCAAGAGTTGCCAACTGCCCGGTGGCACAAGAGTGGGATGAAGCACTGTGCTTCATCTCAGACAAACCAGAGGAAACTTTAAAGGTGGAGTAGGACACTCAGCACGCCCAACAGGAAACACTGACAAGAATGACTGCGATTCTGAGCAGGACAGGAACTCTCAACTGTATCATTACCACTAAAGACACAGAGTGAAGAACATAGAATGTTCAGGAGACAAGATATCAATCTGAGATCGCTATATTCACTTCAAAGTTCCAAGGTAGGCAGAATTCTAGGAATGACCCGTACTGACTCTGGCTCGCCTAGAGTCTCCAACTCCTCCAACATAGTAGGCCATGTGGATATGAACAGATATTAATTCCACAATTATGCATAGAAAGACTTGTCCAAGTGGGCGTGATCTAATAAAGTGGAATTTCCTCTGGCTAATACTAGAAAAAAAAATGAGGATTTGACCTCTGGAGGCAGATGCAGGCAGATCTCTGAAGTCAAGGCTAGCCTGGTCTACAGAGTGAGTTCCAAGACAGCCAGAGTTATACAGAGAAACCCTGTCTCGAAAAACTACCACATATCAGATATCCAACATATCAAATACTTATATTATGAATGATAACAGCAGCAAAATTAGTTGTGAAGTAGCAACAGAATAATTTTATGGTTGGGGTACCACAACATGAAGCACTATATCAAAGGGTCATAGCATTAGGAAGGTTGAGAACCACTGTTAATAGGACATGACATGCTCACTGTGGGCCAAGTGACCTCTGTGGTCTAAGTGTTCTCAGTGTGTTCAGTAGGTGTCAAGAAGAAAGCATGACAAAAAGTGGGCTAAGTGGTAAGGTTGGGAAGAGTTTCCTTCACCCTTCTATCAGGGTCTCCTCCAAGAAGCCAGCTAACACAACGGGACAAGGTTCTGTTTGAAGCTCATAGCACACAGGGGACAAGTATCTACCCCGACCCTCACTGGTCCATTTCTTGCCCCTGGTTTTACCACTCCACTACAGTTCCTCTATTTATATTGACTTTACTATTCCAGTCATAGGCCCAGCCCGGACTCCCATCTCTGCATGCTGCTCTATGTGGACGGTGGGCAAGAGATAACATGAAGCAGCAGCAGCAGGTACTCAAAAATGTCCATCTTCATGTCAAGTGTACAAAGGAGGTACTCTTCTCTCCACTCTGGAGGTGAGAACTACAGGTTCCAATACTAAGGAGGCTACATAATGGGTGCTGTGCCCCAAAGCCCACACCTTTCCCATTAGGACCATGTCCCTCTATTTTTAACTACCCCTTTTCTTTCTACTGTAAGAAAGATTCTTGGACTCAATAGCCAGTCATATCTTCAACTCCTAGCTACCTGGCCATGGCTAGACAAGGGAGCTATTCACAAGATGCTATTGACGACCAGCACTAATGCTTCAGAGCCCTGAGACTTCTCCCTTGGAGAGAGAAACTGCCCCAGACTTTTCAAAGAACTTTGCAGTTGAAATCACCAACAAGGCAGCCGTGTAGGCTGTGTCCTGGCTTTTGCTGCCTTAGCTCCTTGCTTTGTGTCCTGCATTGCTTTTGTTACTCCTGTTTTTCTCCTGTGCCCAGGTCTATCCTGGTCCTCTTCTGCTGAGACTGCTGGAGGAGGACAGCATCATAATCCTGAGGCTTCTAGGATGGCTGCCACTGACCCTCCTCCTTCACCTTCATTGCTTCCTATTGGTGAGGGCATCCATCCCGCCCACAAAAGTGCCTGCCAGGCACAGACATCTGGAGACTGCAGGCCAGCAAGTGAGCACTGCCATCTTTTCTTACCCCAGACTCCCCAGGCTTTCTGAGGAGAGTTATGCATGTCAGGTGATTCACATCATAGGTGCACATGTATGACATGTCAGGAAGGTTCTAAATGCAATTAGATAAAAAAGAAATAGAAGCTAAGCATGTTCCCAGTGAGTAAAGTTAAAAGTGGGAATGCCACTGCGGTCCAGGGTCTCCCTGTCCGATGTCTGAGGAAGTAAGTGTGAGTGTAAAGGGCGGACGGCACCTGAGCCCAGAGGGCGGAAGAGGCAAAGGGAGGCTTCCAGGGTTTTTCTGGGGAAGAGAGATCTAAGCATATGTGTGTGGGAAAGGAAGAGTCAATGGAGAGAAAGACCTGGAAGAGAGAGGATTGGGCTGTGGAGCAATGGAGCCTCAAGTAGGCAGGCTGTCACATTCCCAGGGACAGCAGTGGCAACCAGAACATTTAAATACATGGGCTGAGAGGGCTGGAAATCCTGAAAAATTCTCCTTGAGTTCTGTAGATAGCACTGGTCCTCAGGCTGAAGCAGGCACCTCTGGCCTCTGGACCAGTGGAACTGACTCACTGTTTCAACTCTACAATTTACTTTGACACTTTTTAATTGGCCAATTAAAAGTATAGGGAAATCTTAGCCATCTAAAAGGCACAATCAGGCATTGTCCCTCTAATCCGCAGCTTTTCCTAGGTCAAGCCCAATGTCAGTGTGAATTGACAAGTCCTTTCCTGGGGTATGTGGGTCAACTTCAGACGGCTTGGCATCAAACACGCCATGGCTCTTATCTGTGTCAGCGCCAGGCAGTCAATTCAGCAGACTGAAACAGTGTGCGGCCTCACCTGGGGAGTCCTGCTCTGCGTCCGGTCGCATCCACTCTGTCTCTCATCTCACAGCAGAAGCCCAGGGAGAAGGAAGGGAGGCGGAGAACTGAGGAGAGCCACCCACAGAGGCTCATCATTGTCAACATAAGCGCCTTTCTTGACTCTTGGTGAACACAAAAAGTTCTCTCCAAACAGTGACAATTTTACAAGCAAAAGTGTCAAACAGGGGTCATGGCTAAACTATTTTACATAAAACATAAGGCATAAAGGTCACCTAATCTTCCTTTTCTAATGGTAGCTCACAAACTGCTGAAAGCTTAACTTTTCAAATCGTGTGTGTGTGTGCACACACCTATACAAGCATAAGATATCGGGTACCCTACCACCCTCAGTCTTATTCCTTTAGGGTACGCTTTCTCCATAAACCTGGAGCTGGGCCACAGCCAGCAAACCCCAGTCACCCAGTGATCCTTCTGTCTCTCCCTACACAGTGCTGTCCTATATGTCATGCACACAGTCATGCCTGGCTTTTTTCATGGGTGCAGAGGGATTCAAACACAGGTCCTCAGGCTTCCATGGCAGGTTTTATCCACTGATCCTTGTCCCTAGCATTTTAGTTATTTTCTTAACATGCTTGGTTTTATTCCACATATAAAAGGTATTTCAAACAACATTTAAAGATACTCTTAATACAGTTAGGACATGTGGCACATGCCTGGAATCCCAGTACTTTTGAGGCTGTGTCAGGAGACTTGCCATTAGCTTGAACCAGGCCGTGGAACACAGTATGACCTGCCTCACTCTTCACTAGAGAGGTATTTTAAACATCTCTATAATAATATCAATGAATGGTAGTTTTTGCTCATCTTTTAAGTTTTACTTCCTGAATATAACTAATAGAAGTACTGGAAGGCAGATGTCATACTATGTTCAAGTCAAAGTATTAGGTCATGATAGGGATTGGTAAAGAAATAGTTGCTGACTATCTATCCTGTGCTACAACGCACACAAGTTTCTCACTTAACTTCTGTGGCAACTCTGTGAACTATCACTGCTGTTCTCATTTTACTAAGTAGGAAAACTAGCTCAAAGGACCAAGAGCTGTGAAGCTGCAAAGCCAGAGTCTTCTTTTCAGAGTCTCTGTCCCCATGCCGGAGACTGAGCGGATGTAGGGCCTGGCTCGTGCTGTTGTAGAGCTATAGCTCTTTACAAACATCATGTGTATACTCTAGACTGCAGGTTTTCTGAGTACCATTCCCATGCATGCAGTCCAAGGTGCAAATGAACCCTTTGTCCAGCACAGCCACTGCACATGCTGCTAGCCAGGCATTCCCCTAGTAGCTAGTACTTGTGCCCATGAGTCATGTAGTAACCCTGTCAGTTATCAGATTGGTGCAAAAGTATCACATAGCTTGATCAAGTGACCGTTACTTTACTTAATAATGGCCCACAGGGAAAGCGGTGATCCTGGAGAGGCTGCAAAGGGCTTCCTCTGACTGAAATGGTGAAAGCTCTTGATTTAAGCATTCGAAGTGAATTCAGGGATTGCTAAGATCCATCCCAGACTTCTGGGCAGTGGAGGAGGAAAAAGAAGTGCATCCTACTTTTGCTACTGCACCTCATCTTAGTCAGAGCTTCTATGCAGTGATACTACACTGTAACCTAAGCAACTTGGGAAGAAGGGTTTACTTTAACTTATAGATTATAGTCCATCATCCAGGGAAGTCAGAGTAGAAACTAAAGGCAGGGACATGGAGGCAGGAACTGGAGCAGAAGCCATGGAGGACTGTCACTGTCACTCACTGGCTTGATCCCTCTGGCCTGCTTCTTTATATATCCCAGGTCCACCTGCCCAGGAGTGGCCCCACCAATAGGCTGGGTCCTCCCAAATCAATCACTAACCAAGAAAAGTGGTCAAAGGCTTGCCTATCAGCCAATTTAGGAAAACATTATCTGAGTTGTAGTTCCCTCTTTTCAGATCACTCTAGCTTTTATCAAATTGACAACAAAACTAAAAGACAAACAAAACTCCCTAAAACAAACAAACACACACACACACACACACACACACACACACACACACACACACACACACACAAGCAGGAGATATGGCAGCAGGAGCAGGAAGCTGAGCGGTCACTACTTCAACTAAACAGAGCAGACAGGGCAAACCAGAAGTGAGGCAAAGCTATATATTCCCACAGTAAGGCACCTCCCAAACAGCACCACCAAGTGGGGACCAAGTGTTCAAATCCTGAGCCTGTGAAGGACATTTCTGACTCAAACCTCATATTCTACTTCCTGGGGTCCCAGAGACTCATGGCCACATCATAATGCAAAATTAGTCCAACATCAAAAGTCCCCATAAACCTTCAGTCTCAACACTGTCTAAAAGTCCCAAGTCTCTTCTGAGACGCAAGGAAATATCTTAACCATCACCCCCTGTAGAATAAAATAACAAATTATACACGTCCATCATACAATGGCATAGAATAAGCATTTCCATTCCAAAATGGAGGACCTGGGGCATAGTGGACCACAGCAAGACTAAAACTCAACAGGGAAAATTCCAAATTCTCTAGCTTCAAGTTCAGTTGACATCCTTAACCACAAGCTTGAAGTAGAGACAACAACCTGGAAGTGGACCTTAACACTCGGAATCCTCCACAAAGAGGTCCTTCCTTCTGCAAGGCTGAGGGCACTTCCTTCCCATAATCTCCCCAAACAGCACTACCAAGCTCAGTTCACCAACTCTAGAATTCTAAATTCTGTTTTTGAAAAGCAGGAGCGGGTTTTTTTTTTGGGGGGGGGGATTCCAGGTCTAAGGTTCAGTAGTACAAGAGTAAGTTGGACAACTTTGTTGGGTCAAAAGGTAAGAAAGTGCCAAGAGAACAAATCACAGAGCACAGAAGGGAGCTCAGCTTGATGGGTGAAATCAGAAACAATGGAGGCACCAAAATAAATAATGATAATAATAGAGACTAACATACTAGAATCTCAAAGTGTACAGTAATAACAACACATGAATAAAAATTGTGAAAGAACCTGTATCTTTAAAGAGTCAGCATTCCATTACTGTAACTAAATACTTGAGGCAGCAAAGTTATAAAGAAAAGTATATTTAGTTAACAGTTTTGGAGGGTCATAGTTAAGCACAGGGTAGGTGAGTGGTTTGACCTCTAAGTGAAGTTGGGGGATGATGCTACCTCATGGAAGTCGACAGGAGCAAGCTATTTTATTTTAACCAGAAATAGACCAAGAGATCCAGCAGAGCCAAACTTGTTTTTGTTGTTGTTGTTTGGTTTTGTAACAATCCTTTAGCATGAATTCAAGAGGTAATACATTTATGAATTACCTCACATCCTGATGACCTAAGAACCTCCCGCTAGGCCCAAAACCATCTACCACTTCACAACAGCACCCACTAGAGGCCAAGATTTAATTGCATATACTCTTGTATACTCAGAGCACACCTAAATAGCACAAGAAGAAATTTCCATTGCAGTATCGTATCAACCAAACATATAGAAGGAAGGATGGAATTAGAACTCTTCCATTAATGTGGTGACATATATTACTGATAGAGGGCATGTAAGGCACGAGCCGGGTTTAATCCCATATAAGTTTAAAAAAAAAATTGGCACCATACCAATTATCAAGAAACTATCAATAATAACTGCTACAGAATATTTGATCACACTGTGAACCCCAAGACTGTGTTATTTACTGAAAACCATGTGTCCTGTTATGGTGCAGCTCAGCCACAGCACACACCTTTAACCTAAGAGCTTTCTGTAAATAAGAGCTAAATAAAGTCAAGGGTAGGCTACTGCTCCAGCATCATGCCTGCCTGCCACCATGCTGTCCTGCCATGAGGGTCATGGATTCTAACTCTCTGAAACTGTAAGCCCCGAATAAACAAAACCAACACAAGAACACAGAACACGCACAGCATGGGGACCTGCAAACACTGAGGCAGGCAGATTTTCTTTCCTTCTGCTTTAAAGGACATTAATGGAACAACTGATGTAATTTGAGTATAGTGGATAGGCCAGACAGTAGCAGTGAAGTGTACTAGTATCAATTTCCCGACTTGACGATAGTACTGTTGAGTATCAGAAATTCTCCATTTTAAAAAAACACACACATAGTTGCTTCAAAGAAAGGTGGCATGTCTACAGTTTACCTCCAAACACAGTTCAGGAAAAACAAACAAAACAACAACCCACACATACACACAGAAACTGATCAATAGGCAACCTCTGAAGGTTCTTTAGAAACACTTCCCCGCCTTCCTCCAACACTCCTGCATCTGTGATTGTAAAGCAGACTCCATCTGCAGGACAGTAACCCAGGCACTGCTCCATAGGCTCTGCAAAGTCCTATTCACTGCAGGGCTTGTACACCATTGGCCGCTGTAACCACCACTCACTCTCCACTGTTAGCATCAGCAGTCCACCTTTAGGAATCATGATGTGAGGACTAAGATGCAGCCATCTATGTCCAGCACATATTCCATTCACCAAACCCATGTGCCTTTAGTTATGATGGTGTCTCCCTAAGGCCTTTCAAAGACTCTACCATCCTAAGGATCAAATTTCATACACTCATTTTTGCTTCTGAAGATTCCTTCTTCTACCTTCATGACAATATTTCCTTGATCACTATATAAGGTATCTGGGCCAGTTAGCCCCTAAGATCCTATCCAGAGACCCAGTGTCTAAGAAGGCAAGGCCTGCTGTAGGGATATAGGTATGCCTGGCAGTAAAGATGAAATCGAATACAGTGAGTTCAACATTTCTATAGTAAGCATATCTTTGTGCCATGGCACAGATGAACTAAAATATCTCTCCAAATTTGTAACAACAACAACAACAACAACAAAATAAACAAAAAACCAAAACTCCCAAACACACCTTTCCATTTCTAATTACTTTTCTGTACTCTAGATAAATAGTGACTCATGCAGGGAAACGATTATGTTTGAAAACTTGCAGACAAATCACAGTTGTGTGGTTTGCAAGGTTAAGCATAGGGGTGGCCCCAGTCAAGCAATCCTTGTTGGATGGAACTTGTTACTTCTTGGGTTATACTGTCAAAGACACACCTCTAAACCCTCAGGAGCAGGCAGTATGGAAGCTGACGCTGACCAGAATCTGATTTAAACAGCCTCTAATCATTGCTCTGCTCAAGAGCTGTGATATGTAACTCTGCTTCTGTTTTTGTAAGTGGAGTGCAGAGAAGGAAGGCAGTTTTACTCCAAGTCACACAGTGAACTGGATTTCAGGTAGTGTGCCTGTGTGAAGCTCTAGGCCAGCACTGGAGTACTGTGGAAGAAGATGCGCTTGAGATAACTCACCTCAGGGCTCCCATCACTCTGCCAACACGACACCAACATGAGCCCTCAGAATGATTATCACTATGTTTAAATGAACAGTTGCTAATATATCTGATTGTTGATGGCCACCAGAAACCAAAGATGTTTTGTTCTCTCTGTTTGAAAACATATACAAATAGCTATGTGATACTAAAAAACCATTTATCAAGCTCATACTTGATTGTTAAATTTTGTGTGGAAACTTGCTGTCTATTTTGTATATTTGGGAGATAAATGTCTATATTGTTTAGGTCTTTGCTAATTTAGTTAGATCATGCTATTTTACAGCATATAGATCTTTTAAAGAGCACTATGCAATTTTTGATATGTTGACGTGGGGTATTACAGGCAGCTCTTGAAGACACTGATTTTGGTAAGGTGAATACTCCTCAATCAGTGATGTAATGGATTTGCAGAAAATGTCAATCTTAACAGTTACATAGTTTAAATGTTACACATCCTTGGGATACCCTGTCTCAAAACTAATGTTTGCCAAATTACAGCATTACAGCACACGAGGAACAAGAAGTTGATTCTAATGACCTGGGTGGTCAGCCTAGAAGGTGTTCAGGAAATGCTTGCACCGGGGACCTCAAGGCATGGGAAGGCACCAGCGCTTTGTTAGAGAAGTAACTGTGTGAGCATGAGTACATGTATGAAGGTCTGCTCTTACAGGACCAATGACAACAAGACGATACCTATATACAAGCAGAGAAAGTGGATGGTGGAAAACCCACAGTCAGTGTCTGTCAGCACTGGAGAACTGCTGGGGAGTGTTAGGGTACTGGACAGGGTCCCAGTATGGCTTTGATTGCTCACATCCACAGCCCCACTCCAGACCCTAGCCTCTCCTGCATGCACAAGGGATCACAGTCATTAGAAGACATCTAGCTTCAGGTAGCAAAACTGTGGGCAATGAAGGCCACTTACAGTGAGGTCACCATTCCCACCTCACCCAGAAGGCCGAGAGCTGCAATGCTTGGGATTCTCTGTACTAGGACTATTTACCCCAAGTCTATGACTACAAAGAATGTCTACAAAGGAACTCTGAATGTCTGAAGATGTATTCCACTACATGTACTACTACTATCTCAACAACACATGCTGCTTAAGACTTGGACTTATAAAGAGAGCCCCTAAACTATCAACACTCAAAACACCACAACTGAAGGCCGAGGGTGACGAGCTGTGCCCACGGGACAGAGAATCGCCGTGTCTGCTAAGTCCACAGCTCTCTAAGTTTGTTGTTTTCATATTGGTAAGGATCCCTTTATACCACAGGTATATTCTCTTAAAGAAACAAAGGCACAAAGAGAAAATAAAAATGTTTCATTACTCACTATGGACTACATTAGTAAGGCCTTCTCTCTAAACAAAATACAAAAATGCTAAAACAAAGCTCTAAACATGAACACATTAAACATCTCATAGATTGGCCTGTCTCTGCCTCCTGAGTGCTAGGTTTAAAGGAATAAACCACCATGCCAGGTAAATAATATATAGTATGCATTTTAAAGCTTTTCAAATCAGAAAGACTCTGTATATCATTAGAAATAACCCAAATATCTTACATGGATAAATCAAGTGAAATCAATTATAGTTTATCAAGGAGTGACCCATAAGTTAAAGGCCTTTGGACTACAGATAGGATTTAAAACTTTTTGTCAAATATTATACATAGGGCCTAGTGTTGTGGCATATATATGCCTTTGATCCCAGCCCTGGAGGGTGGGAGTGGGGACATGTGGATCTCTCTAATTTCTAGGCCAGCCTGGTCTACAAAGTAAGTTCCAGAACTCCCAAGGATATAGAGAGACTCTGTCTCAAGAACAAAACCCCCAAAAATCAAAAACAAAAAACCCAACCAAACCAAACCAAACCACCTCCGACAAGAACAGTAAGAAAAGGTACGTACAAAGCACACCCACTTACAACTGTGGCTCTCGACAAGGTGGACACACTTAGATGAAGACAGGAAACTGCGGTAACTGTTCCTTCCCAATCAACCACGGACTAACTGATTGATCACTGGTCTAACTGATCATTACTCTGCCATAGGCACATACTGCCTGAACCTAGAGTCTATCATTGAACTTGACATCTGAGAGATTTTTCTACACTCTGTGTTCCTAACGATCCTTTTTTAGTGTTACATAACATTTCACAGCCTTTATTTATTATATTATCGATAGGTACTTTAATCAGCTTTTATATCTGAAATTTTATATATTTCTCTTTTTAAAGGCTTCCAAAATTTGAGGGTCTTGCCATTGAGTAGTTTAGGCTGGCCTTCAAGTCCCAATTCTGCCTCAGTCTCTACAGTGCTCCTGGAATAAGAGCCAAGAGGCCTTACTCAGGCGTCACCTGTCACTAGAGTTCTGAAATTCCTGCTCAAGCCATGCATGCCTGCTGAGGCTGTATTCAGCATGCCTTGCAGCATGAGGTCAGAGGCACAGCACCTGTGGCATGTAGCGCACACTCAAAAGCACACTGAAAAAAACAGCGATTTTAAAGTTCAATGATTCTACCACAAGGGAACCATGACACAAGGAGACAAAGACACGAGCTAAACTTCCATCAGACATGAGCTCCTCTCAGCCAGCCGTTTTCGAAATAGCACACGAGATTCCGAAGGAGGAGGCATGTATCATGTGATTAAAGGCCATGTTCTTTATTTCTGTCTCAAATCCGCTTTGTAGTTCTTGGTCAAGTCCCTTCCTCAGAAGGACTCGGCAGCCACCTCAGCCCCAACACTCTTGTACTTTACCGTGCGCGTTACTAAAGGGAAAGAAGCAAGTGTATTGCTAGGGTATTAAAATAGGACCCCAAACCCCACTATATATGATATCATGTCTTGTTCATTGTCCAAGGATTTAGAAATAAACAGGTGCCAAAACACTGTAAATGTTTTCCCCCTCTGTGTCTTCAAGAATTGAGCAAGAAATTACAACTATATTTTCTTTAACATTTGCAGACAATTTTAGGCTAAGAAATGGGGCTATCTGACTCAGGTTTTTAAACACTGAGAAATTAACTAATTAATAACTGCAAACACAGTCAACTATGAAAGGAATGGCAAGGCCTCTAAGTATTTCAACTCAACACCTACTGGGTTCAAGATCAGTCCCAAAGCTACACACTCAAGTTATCTTTTCAGAAACACATAAAATCAGTACTACCTCCCTCTAAGGACTTAGACACTGCCACTGTCTCATGTATTCTACGAGGCTTTAGACTAAAGGTGTGGTGATGTGACGGGAGTAACAGCCACATTATAAAGAAAGACTTGAACAACCCGAGGAAGGGCAGGAACAGCAAAACCAAACATCAGGTGTGGGATCACCACTGAGAGCAAGGCGAGCAGTTTGGGAAGGGAACTCCAGAGAGGTCTGCAAGCCAGGATGACAGAGCTATTTAGATTGCTGAGGATAAAGGAGTCAGATCAAGGAAGGTCCAGGCAGCAGTCTGGCGCTGTGCTACTTCCAGAGTTGTACAGGGAGGCACGCTTCCCAGCGTGCGGGTGACCTATCTGAAGGGGGAGAAGAGTTTTATGAGGTGGAAAAAGCACTTAAGGCACAGGTGAAGATTTCAGTAGAAATGAGGACCTTGGTATCTCTCCAGTGATAACAATAATTAAACCAAGGAACTTTCACAACTTTTGAAAATATGTGTCGATGTCCAAATTCACAGATTATACGTGACATGACATAACAATTTACATTTATGACTGTACACAGCTATCACACACATTTCTATACTATCCCTTTCTTTTGTCCTGTGAACATGACATATCAATAATCTCTCCTAAAGCAACAATTCAGTAGCTACTCTTTCAACAATAAGTTGTCTTCTAATTAAACCAACAGGAAATGTTTAGAAAATACACACTTGAAATACCCACACCTAGACTTTCTTGCCCCAACTAACTTTATATAAAATTTTCTACTTCAGCTTAGGGAAAACCAGGTTCACAGTTTAAAATGAGTGTTCCCCAAACATGAAAATAAAGTGTTTTCAGGAAACAATTATTATTTTAAAATTCTAAAACACACTTCCGATTGTTTTAGAAAATTAATCTTAAACAGTGCTCTCATCTTTCTCTTATTATAATTTTTATTTAACAATTATTCACGAACAAAGAAAAGGTAACTATAAAGAGTGCACCAAGCTATTTGGCACATGCGGCCTGTCTGCTTCTGGTCAGCAGGTATGCCCCCTTCACTGCACAGAGCAGACAGAGCCCTCGGTATGAACCCACCTCATTGCCCCGCTAGACTTCCATCCCACCACAGTGGGAGCTTCCACCACTCCCTGCGGCCTATTTTCTATCAGCAAAAGCAATCCTATAAGAAAACACCAAGTTTTAGAATGTGTCCTCTTTTATTGCCCTCTTGATTAAAGTTGAATTAAAATGTTCTCAAAGACAGTGGCCATTTCCCAACCCATGTCTTTGCTGGCAGGACAGTTTCTCCACTTTCTTTTCTTTGAGTAATGAGACACCAGAGAGTTTGGGGGTAAATTCGCTACACTAAATATATTTTAAAAGGACCATTGTTCTATTTTTAAAGCTCTAATTCTTAGTGTTACATTAGGCCTGCCACACAAAGATAACTTTGAAAAGAGACAGTCAACGTCTCTTTCATGTAACTTTTCAGCTGGAGCCGCGGCACCCTGCATGGCCGCCAGTGCCCGCTCAGAGCGGCAGCCCTTCCTTCAGCCGAGCGAGGCCACCACAGCCTTGGGTTTTCTCCTTCTCACAGCACAATCTAGAGGATCCAGAAATAAAACACAGCTTTTTTTGTATGTGTATTGAGGAAACACTGTCATTTCTTAGCCAGAAAAATGAATAGCTACATTGGTGGCTGTCTGGGCCCACGTTATCAGAATTAAGAAGCACATGGCCCAAGGATCATCTTCTATAGGAATTTTTAAAGAAAATGCTCACAGTTTCTATAAGGGTGTCAAGTATTTATATACCTTTTACTTAAGTGATCAAATAAATGTATTAAGTTCTGAGAGAGAAGGAGGGAGGAAAGACTACAAGAGGCACAGCTCCGGGGCAATGAGCAACACGGTTTTCTGCGTAGGAATAAGAACCTCTGAAATCAACACCAAGGTTGGGCTCAATCTCCTTACCTCAATTATCCACTAAGATAACAAAAGTCCCCTTAAAGCAAGGAAAAGCCACCAACTGATCTCTAAATGAGCAGAGGGAAGAGGGAACATTTTTAGATATTGAGAAGTGTAAACTCATTCAGTCATAACAAAATTCGGAATCCTAAGACTGCAAAGTTTGGAAAGTTTTGTTTTTACATAACACTGGAAGTCTCCTGTAACTTCTCTAGAGCTTTCCAATTGTCATATGGCTCCTGCATGGGAGGCTCTGGCAGAATCGCTACCAAGAAAAAAAGTAAATTCAAGTACATTTGTCCTAAGGTGATGATCATCTTACCTGCCGAAAATCGAAACAAACAGACTCAAAACTCTTTAGCATATCTGAAAGGTGTTCTTCTGAGTTGAAAACAAACTAGTGAATTTGTGTGAGTTCTTTCTGTCATCTCTGTCACACACTCAGGTAGCAGTTCTTACAAAGTGAATGTGTGTGAGTTCTTTCTGTCATCTCTGTCACACACTCAGGTAGCAGTTCTTACAAAGTACTACTCACAGCTCCTTGTAAGGGGAGGATAAGTCTCTTTTCCCACCAGAGTTCCTCAGCTAAGGAAACCAAAATCTGTGGCGAGGCCCCTGGGTAAGATGTATATCTATACAAAGTCAAAAATAATTATTTTAACAAGGAAACTTAAGTTATGTTTTAAATTTATAAATGCCTTCTATAATATTTATTCTTTTGCCATTTTCTTTAAAAAGAAAAACAAGCAGCCTCTCAGACTTCTTCAGTACAAGCTTAAATCTGGAGAAACTCATGGTTTCCAAAATGCTATTTTAATCGGTTCCTGTCTCTTTAAAAAGCCTGCATATTTAATGATGCTTTTAGTGCCATTCAAATAAATAAAAAACAGTATGGGTATATTCCACATGACAAGCTTACAGCTTTGAAAAATCATTAAGAACTTGGCAATAATATTTTCAGTGAATTTTACTATTGCCTATCGATCCTAATGCACTTGACTTATCTGTGGAGATAAAACTTATCTTGACCTTGCTGAATACAAACAGCCCAGACTAAAACCTGTGATAGCCTCCGTGGGAGAAAAGGCAGCGATAACCATTACAAGACAATACAGGCAAGTCCCAGGACTCAATACAAACGTTCCAACAAAGGGAGAATTTGCTTTATTCCCTCTTTGGTCCTAACAAATAGGAAAGCAACAGTTTTATGTCCCCACATGAACAACATTCAGTTACTTTTTTTCTAATCTACCCAACATATTTTTAACAAGAAGCAGCAAAGTCTCTGTCTTAACAAGTCCCATGAAGTACTAAGGAGCAGGGACCAAAAGGGAAGAGACTGAATGTCTTCCTTTGGGGACAACTATAACAGCAGAGGAACTCCGTGACAAACAGCAGAATCCTTCCTGACCATAGCCTGAAATTTTCAGCTTTCACTTTAGGCAAACTCAAATATTCTAAAATTACCCCTGCAGGAACTAATGCCTGAAAAGTATTGCCTAGTGTTTTCCTTTAAGTTACAGCAGTGTCCTTAAACAGTATCGCTCTTCTCTCAAATGTTAACACCACTTTTTTTTTTTTTAAAATAGGAGTAGAGAGCTAAATCAAAGTGGAATGGCCCACTCTGCTTCCCAAGCCTGAGGAGCAAAGATAGAGCTAACACAAACCCACTTTCCCTTCTGGGAGCCTGTCTCCAGCAGAGCTACCTGTGCCACCACTGGCCTTGCAACTGAAGTACTTCATGAAGTTAAATAAAACTCCCAGGAAGCTGTTGATTCCCTCATTCTACATGGGCTACTCTTGGTACTAAGATTTCTGATTCTCAACTAAATTTCTCTTGCAATTTTAAAGTACAAAATGAAATATTTTCAAAATATTAGTCATAAAATTTCAGTTCCAAAAATGAGAAAAGACTATAATTTGGCCTTGAAATCATTTTTTTTTTTGATTTTAGACTACTTGGGGAGGCAAACCATAGAGCTACGAAGTGTGCTGGGACCCCAAAACCCAAACTCCAGGCTGGGACTCTCGGGTCTCACTCCAGCAGCTGGAGGCCAGGTCGTGAGTACACATTTAGTCACTCCAAATGACGTTTACAAGCATTAAGCAAGAGAGGCAGCTTCAGCCATCTTTCCACATCACCTTCTAGTAGTTTAATACCTGTATCAATGACATAGGCTTTTAAGGAAGCATGAAAGGAAAATTATTAGTGAACTTGCTAAGTTGACCAGTAGCGTTCATCAGCAGAACGCTAGCACAGAATTAGCTGTCCTCTGTTACTATGCAGGGCACCCGAACACTCCTCTTATGACCGTGGCATAGTAACTCCGCTGGAACCAAGAATTTTAAACGTTCCCTACTGGATAATTAACTCGTAGGGTCTAAATGAAACCTACAGTAGTTTTTATACATTTCCATCTCCAGCATTGCTTAGTGCGGGCCGATAAACAGCAACACAGCTTCCTATATTTTAATAGGGGGCAGTTTAGGCACTTGGCTACAGATGAACAGACTTAAAAAAAAATAATGCCATCCACAAACAAACTCTGCCACAAAGAATATGGGTCGACTGCTAATTATACAGGGAACTGATTTTAATTACATAGAGAATATTGCTTTTAAAAACACTGCAAATTGCAAAGGCAGACAAGGAGTTACGGAAGCAATACATTTCTCTTGTGTTACAACAGTGCCCTCTACTGGCAGTTATAGAACCTTGCAGATATTTTTACAGGGGGGAAAAGGCCAGGAAGAACAAACTTTAATTATGGAAATTGTGCTGCCTTTAATGTAAATTATGAAATCCAACTTGTGTCACTTTAAACCTAAACCAATATTTAACTTGACATATGAAAAGTCTTCTGATGAAACTTGTAGTTTTAAGACAACTGAGTTCAAAAAATGTTTCCAACTATCTATCTAGTTAAAGACAAACCACATTTAAGTGATAAATATTAGAAATACTTGGATAATTCAACACTTCATAGTAACAAATTCAGAGAGCTAAAGGAACTAAGATTTCCAATTAAATGTATGAATATTTTTCTCGGCATGCCATAAAAGTGACCAACAGGTCTTCATACAACAAATTATTGAAACCAATTCAGAGGCAGAGACAACATATGATGACTTTACTTATCTCTTGTAACTAGCAATATTTCTTTAACACAAAAACCAGCTCCACAAGAACAGCCTTGTTTGTAGCCAGAGCTAGTGATGCAGAGACAGCAGATATCAGTAACAAAATAACCATGGAGTTCTTAGTTGGAACAAAAACTCTAGATGTTTCTAAGAAATCACAATACAAACCTCTACGTGACATGCAATCAAAGCTTTGAATCTTATACTGTAGGATAGGGCATAAGAAATACTGCTATGGCCAGGCAGTGGTAGCACAGTACTCAAGAAGCAGGAGGATCTCTGAGTTGGAGGCCACTCTTGTCTACAGACCGAATTCCAGGACAGCCAGGGCTACACAGAGAAACCCTGTCACGAAAAAAACAAAACAAAACACCAACGAATCAACCAAAAAGCAAACCAGTGTTTATAAACTAGCGTATTAAACAACTGATCTCAAATTATTGTTATTTCACTGTTAGCTGACTAGACTACAAAAGACTTTCTGTTGCTTTTATTTGCCTATAACAAATAGGTTAATTCTTTCAGAGGGACCTACAAACTTCTGCTGTAGAAACTTTTATCTTAAAATCAGCTCAAGATGAAACTCACTTCAAGAAAGGTAAAACCTTGAATACATTCTGAAGAACAAAGTGGCCACAGCAGGAAACTATCAGGCAGAGTTTAAAGTCTTATGGCAAGGGCTGTTGAGACATTCAAGGCTTTGAAAACTGGGAGACGGACAGACAGAAGGATGTCAGGTTCAGCAGCTCAGAGCCTAGTGAGGGCTGAAAACTTCTAAGAGTTACCACCCGACTTTTCAACTACAGGTCTTCATATCTTTATTAATGGTGGCGTTTTCAATTTTATAAGGGGAACCAAGAGAAAAATGAAACTTACATCTAGTCTCCTATAATGAACTACTACTAAAAGTATCCTTATTAGGCCGGAATGCACATGTAAAGAAATTATATTCTACATTGTCAGTGGGAGGAAAAACAGAAGGAACCAAGAGTGACTTCTGAAAGTACCCGAGAATTATAACTGAGATAAAAGTAAACAGAATATACCCATATCCTCAGGATTAGAAATTCATTTTTTACAAGGATATACTTTCCTCCAAACAATCAGAACTTAAAAGAAGTGAGTGATTAGATTTTCACATTTAAAGGTATAATGGATTACAAAAGGCAAGGAGCAAGGTGATCACGGGATCAGAATTCTACTGTTTCCTCTCCAGGGAAGTTTATGAATATGTTTCTTTCCACAAGCTCTTAAGAGACAAAGAGAGATGGACAGAGAGAGGGAAGGAGGGAGGGAGGGGGGGAAGAAAGAGAGAGAGAGAGAACACGTACATATGCATATGCACATCTATGCATATTTTCACTATTACACTATTACTTGTATAATATCCCAAGCTACTTTTTCTATCTCCTAATTATCTACATTTTTTAAAGGACACACACCTGAAATCTCTAAATCTAAACATGCACAAAGAGATATTTTTTAAAAATCTACAAAGGGGCTGGAGAGCTGGCCCAGAGGTTAAAAAGCACTTGTTGTGTTTCCAGCACCTACATGGTGGTTTACAACTACCCTGACTTAAGTCCCACGGGTTCTGATATCCTACTCTGACCTCTGTGGGCACTGCCTATACACATGGCACACATACATATATACAGGCAAAACACTCATACACATAAAATAGGTAAGTCTAAGAAATTAACAAAGCAGATATTCTGGAAACAAAGGCTGAACTAGAAAGTAACACAACAGCACATAAAGGTCATGTCTGCAATACAGAGGGTAAAAAGAAGTAAAAGGCACAGAGTCACAAGAATTCACATGAGATGACAAATAGTGAAGAAAAGCAAAAAGGTCCCAGCATGGTGGAGAGCAGGCGCCCAAGTAAGGCAAACTAAGAGCAGTTCATCCAATGTACTATGAACTACCTATTCCTAAAGGACACGGCGCCGCTCAGTGCAGCTCAGAGCAACCGACCAAGATATTCTGATGAACTCCAGACTCTCAGAAAGAGAAAACAAACAACAAACTCCTTTGAGTATTTAAAGAGCAAAAAGGATAAGTTATATACCAGAGAAAAAGGCTTGGAAACAAGCCTCGAACCAGTGGCCATCAGTGTCCCAGGACCAGAGTAGGTGGGTCCTGAAACACAAGTCTGAAAACTTGTTGGGTCAGAGTCTAGTTTCTACAAAGTGTAAGTTTGCCTATCAGAGAGAGTCTTCTTTGGGTAATAGATAAAATAACGAAAACAAGTATTCGAAGGTTCTAGAAAGTAAGGAAGAGCAAGTAGACCTGAAAGACAGTTACGGTTGAAAACAGAGGTCAGCACTGAAGAGTGCCCCATCTTTGGGGCCTTCTGTCTAAGGGCAGACTCTGGCCTGTGCTTTGTGAAGTCGCTGGGACGTAAATAAAAGCCTGCACTGCTACTCTCCTGTGGACGGAGCTTGAGATTGACAACCAAACTCTACAAAGGAGATAGATGGGAGTGGGAGAGAGCCAACCAGCGGTGGGGCATGCTGACCTCTACTTATAAGTTCTGACTTAAACAATTATGGTGTCAAAATGGAAAAAAGTGCAGAGCAAGGGTGAACCCTAAGTAAAGCACAGAGCAGGAGCAATAGCAACCTGACAGCGTGCTCCCCAGTATACCCTCAGTCAGCGCGTCTGCGGCAGGGACTGTGGAGGAGGATGCAGTGGGCATGACAAATTTTTTGTATGTTCAGATCAATTTTGCTTTTTGAACTTAAAATGACTCTTAAGCCAAGTACATAATTAAATAAAACCCTGGTCAGGTAGCATTAAATATAAGATATTTATGGGTAAGTTAATAAATTATGTACAAGAGGCACACTGAAAACTACTGCACAATGCTGAGGAAAACCAAGTAAGATTAGGAAGTGTACTGGCTGGTTCTGTGTGTCAACTTGACACAGGCTGGAGTTGTCACAGAGAGGGGAGCTTCAGTTGAGGAAGTGCCTCCATGGGATCCCAGCTATAAGGCATTTTTTTCAGTTGGTGATTAAGAGGGGAGGGTCCCTTGTGGGTGGTGCCATCCCTGGGCTGGTAATCTTGGGTTCTATAAGAAAGCAAGCTGAGCAAGCCAGGGGAAGCAAGCCAGTAAGTAACATCCCTCCATGGCCTCTGCATCAGCTCCTGCTTCCTGACCTGCTTGAGTTCCAGTCCTGACTTCCTTTGGTGATGAACAGCAGTGTGGAAGTGTAAGCTGAATAAACCCTTTCCTCCCCAACTTGGTCATGATGTTTGTGCAGGAATAGGAACCCTGACTAAGACAAATTGGTATCAGCGTAGTGGGGTATTCCTGTGACAACCCGACGATGTTTTGGGGAGGACTGTGGAAGGAGTTTGGAACTGTGGGCTAGAAGATCCATTCGGTCTTAAGAGCTGTGGGATGCTGTGTAGGAGCTTGGAAGATAATGTTGAGAACAGTGCAGAAGATGGAGGCCTGGCTTGTGAAATTTCATAGGGAAAATTAAAGACTCTTACCAGGGCTGTTGCTATTTTGATTGTGAAGATTCTGTGGTTTTGGTCAGCTGGGGCTGAAGAATCAGCTGTGATTAACAAGATACCAGAACTACTAAAGTGAAAACTTTGCATTACTGGGACTATTGGTGCTGGCTAGCTGGAGCTAAGAAATTAGCGGTGATTAAGAAGAGACCAGCATCACTGAGGTGAAATCTTCTAGGAAGATTTCTGAGAGCACACAGAGGCTGTATTGCAGATATAGTCAAGGTTGCACCTCGTGCTGCAGCTGGACTTGGTGGTACCGGGTTTGAAGGCCTGAAGGAGTCCTGAAGAGCAGCTGAGGCTCAGCACTCTGAGGCCATGGAAGGCCATTAGTGAAGGTGCAGCCTCAGTTGTAACTGATAGCCCAGGACTGAAGAGGTTGTGCAAAGGAATTGAGGCTTGGCACCATGAAGAGCCTATGAGGGACTATTGGTGAAGCCTAGTTATAGCGGAAGACAGCGGTGTTTTGCAGATGCCAGTGCCATGAGATGAGCACCAAGAACAGCAGCAGCAGTGGAGTATAGGCAGCTGGAGCCTAGAGGACAAGGTGTGTGTTACAAAGAGCCGAGCTGGAAAAGTGACCCAAGCCCTTGGAGGAGCCCAGAAGATCGTGAGTAGATCCCAGATATTGGACAGTTGGAGTTTGATTTTGCTTTTGACTGTGACTGTGCCCTGATATTTTTCCCTCTTGAAATAAGTAGGTATTTTAGTGGAGCCCACAGTCAAGAGACTTTTAATTGCAAAAAGACTTTGGATTTTAAAAGAGATTGGATATTTTAAAGGGATTGAAATTTTAATATGTAAGAATTTGCAAAGACTGTGGGACTTTTACAGTTATTTAGATCTTGGGGATGAATAAGAAAGTAAGGGTTGAGGCTTAAAGTGATGTGTTTGTGTATCAAGTTGACAAGGGGTCAATTGTACTGTCTGGTTCAGTATGTCAACTTGACACAGGCTGGAGTTGTCACAGAGAGGGGAGCTTCAGTTGAGGAAGTGCCTCCATGGGATCCAGCTATAAGGCATTTTTTCAGTTGGTGATTAAAAGGGGAGGGTCCCTTGTGGGTGGTGCCATCCCTGGGCTGGTAATCTTGGGTTCTATAAGAAAGCAAGCTGAGCAAGCCTGGGGAAGCAAGCCAGTAACACCCCTCCATGGCCTCTACATCAGCTCCTGCTTCCTGACCTGCTTGAGTTCCAGTCCTGACTTCCTTTGGTGATGAACAGCAGTGTGGAAGTGTAAGCTGAATAAACCCTTTCCTCCCCAACTTGCTTCTTGGTCATGATGTTTGTGCAGGAATAGAAACCTTGACTATGACAGGAAGTGAGAGATAAATCATGCTCATTAATTGGAAGGTTCAACACTGCCAGGACAGGAATTTTCTCCAAACTGACCTATAGATTTTATGCAGTTCCCAAATTCCTTGCAGTCTTTTCTGCAGGAGTCAAGAGGCTGACCAAAGCCTGATGTGGGAAGACAAAGGCCTCACGGCAAGAGCTATGACGAGTCTAAAGAGCTGTCCTACTTGTAAGCTGAGAAGTGGGTCTGCCACAGCTCTCTGCATTTTCATAGACAATATCTGATCCCAAGATCAAAGATTAAAAAGTTTCTCTCTCTCAGTCTTCCATGGGTATTTATCTGAGATAAATGAAAGCATAAATGCTCACTGTAACTTTATCAGAAACTGTAAAACAAGAAACAACTGAAATGTCCATTAACAGGTGAACGGATAAATAAGCTGTGGTGCATATATATAATAAACTGCTGGTCCTCAATAAAGGTCAGAGCACAGAAATTACAACCATATAGATAAAACTCAATATAATTAAGTGAGTGGGGAAAAAAATAAAGATGTTTTCCATGATGGAAAACAGGCCAGCAATTATCTGGAGACAGAACTGGAAAGAAGAGGAGAGGAGACTCCTGGGGAGGTGGGTATTTTCTCATTTTTGTCTGTGAAAATGGTTTGAGAAGTATTTACACATCTTGAAACTTATCAAAATGTAGACTTTTTAAACACATAGGATTTATTCCATACCAGGTATATGTCAATCAAGGCTAAAAAAGCAACAAGCGCCAGGTGTGACACACCTGCAACCTCAGAGCTCAGGAGCTGAGATCTGACAGGCATGGCCGGAAGGCCAGTCTGCAGTACATCCTGATAACCTATCTCAGAAGAAGTAAGAGGAGCACCCACAGTGACACCGAGTCACCAGACTTCAGCTGCTGCTCAGCCTGGGACGCACAGCTGCCAGTCTGAGTACAGCCAAACTTCCTGCTGACACAAGCAACCAACAGAAGCAAAATCAACACTCATCAGTGAAGTGCAACAAAACTCAGACTAACACTAACAATGTCAGGAACATAATTAGGACTTATTAGCCATAGGAAGAACTGCTAATAAAGCCTGCCCTATATAGCAAAGAAAAGGCAGTGAGAGTCCAACTCAATTGATCAAAAGAGGCCCTCTCTTTATCACTGTCTCAAAAAAAACACAGCACGCGTCTAACCCTGGGGCTGCTGAGATGGTTCAACAGGTTAGAGAGTCCTGCTCTTACAGAGAGCTGGATTTGGTTCTAGGAACCACATCATGTGCCTTACAACCGTCCATGACTCCAGGCCCAGGGGATCTGAAGCCTCTGGTCTGCACAGGCACCTGCACTCATGTGCACATACGGCTGCACAGACGCAGATACATAGTTAAAAATGAAGTCTAACATATGCTTAACTGAGGTCTCACAGAGATGACAGACCAGAGAAGAAAAAGTATGCTTCTCAACACAGTCGAACTGCTGAAAACCAAATATAAAGTCCTAAACTTAACTAAAAGAGAAAAATGCCCATCTCACAAAACAATATCAACATTTAGAGCCATGACATATCACTACAAAGACACCTGACTTCTTATAGAAACAATGAATGTTGACAGGCAGTACTGGGGTATCTATGAGGTGGTAAAGGAAAAGAATAACCCCCAACACAGACATCTATCCCCACAGAAGCTTTGTAAAAGCCAAGACTGTTCTGAGAAGAGGAGAACTGTAGATCTAAGCCAGGAGCACACACACTTAGCCTGCAGCATTCTGACCATAGCAAGAAGCCTATGTCCATGGTGATGTCCGGGAACACAGATCGAATATGACAAGGCCCTGCTGCTGAAGGGCCTGCAGCTGAGGCACACGCACAAAGGCTTTATGCCCATTAAGGATGTCTGAGCCTACTAGTTCAGAATGCACAAGACTAACCCTTCTGCTAACCTCCACACTAAGCAATATGAGAGTCACACACTTAAGAACTATTGGGACAGGTAACAAAACAGCATGTAAGGACAGAATGCCTTTACAAAAGCTTTAAACCACAAGTGCAGAGTTACTTTCGGAGGGCAGCAGTGGTTATGGCTCGGGGAGCAAAGGAACCCACCCATAGGCCCTGGCCCTAAAGCTGTAAGGCCAGTTTCAAGACAGATTGTGTGTGTGTGTGTGTGTGTGTGTGTGTGTGTGTGTGTGTATGTGTGTGTGTGTGTGTGTGTGTGTGCGTGCGTGTGTGTGTGAGACCCTGCACATTACAACACTGAATCTGACGGGTGTAGTGACACAGGCCTTTAATCCCAGCAGAGGCAAAGGCAGGAGTGTCTCTGTGTTTGAGACCAGCATGGTCTACCCAGAGAGCTCCAGGACAACCAGGGTGTCATAGAGAGACCCTATTTCAGCAAACAAACACTGGACCTGGCATATAATACATGGGCCCTCAACCAAAGGAAAAAAATCCTTTCTAAAAGGTAAAATCTTGAGAATTATATGGCTTCTATATGTTTGCTACTGTAAACAATACTAAAACAGTTCTAAAGTAGAACTTCCTAAATAAAGCTCACTAAACATAGATTTTCTTAAACCAAGGCTTAATAAATATGCATAGTTCAAAGAATTCCTGAATCTATGACTGACAACAATGCCAGCTTAAACCCCTTAAATTTGTTACAGAAGATCTCGTTTTGCTCCCCAACTCCTAAATGTTCCTGTTGAGGATGCTATTACCTCTTACTTGAGAGTAAGCAAGCGGTAGTGAAGCTTTTCCAGCTCACAGTGCCCTTACTGTCTCAGGCCACAAAAGTGATTCTACTGGTTAAGCAGTTATAGACTAACAATTCAGAATTCATGTAAGAACGAGTTGGTCACTGGTTAAATAACATAGGCACAAATATTTAAAACATTGTTAATTGGCCCAGCCACCCGTTTCCTGTTTTCCAGCAGATTTTATGTACCTCTTACTTTTTGATCATACCAGTGACGAAAACTCTAGTTTTGAAAAGCTATGACATCATCCAAGGCATGCAGTCTGACTATCGCTGAGCCTGTAAGTCATGGGAAACAAATGAACAGCACAGTGTCTGGCAGACGGTAAGTCTGTGTGCTTTCCACTGAGAGCTTAACATTCTTAGGGGCAACTGTGTGCATTCCCTGCACCACCTAAGGCACCAGCACAAAGCTGGAAATGGGAAGACAAGACCGCTGTGCTCCTGTTCCTGAATTACCAATGACTTTGGAAGCTAATAAACTCATGTGTGTGTGTGTGTGTGTGTGTGTTTTAAAATTTTGGCATATCATAGATTAAATAAAATAATTTAAAACTTAAAGAATCGTTGCTTTAAAGAAAATGTTAGAGTAAAGTTCAGTCTATACAGTGATCATGAGTGACATTTATGGTTTGATGGAAGGCATAAGACAGGAAGAGTGCAAGGGGGTGGAGAGGCGCTGGGAGCATACAAGCACTTGCTGCTCTTGCAGAGGACATGGGTTTAGTTGCTGGCACTAACATGGGGCTCATAATCATCCGTAATTCCAGTTCCACGGGCTCTCACAAATCCTTCTGCCCTCTGAGGACATCAAGCACACCCATGGAGTACATACATTCGTGCAGGGAAGACATTCACACACATAAGATAAAATAAATAACATATACTTAAAAAGCCAGGAATGCTATATCACTAAGCATAATAATTATCATGAAATAATAAATTCTCTAGAGAAGAGTAACTTGCCCAAAAGATATTTTGAATATATTAAGCACTGTATTATAAATGCTAAGAGTGAAACAGTCAATAAAATAGGAAAGAACCAAATAAATCTTTCCTGTGGAGTACACCCAGGTTGAGGGAGGTAAAAAAAACAAACAAACAAACAACAACAAAAAAAACCCCACCAAACCCAAAAACCAAAAAACCCTAAATGAACAGAAGGTGCCATCATCATTCACCAAGGTATAGAATACTGTACAGTTAGCAAACCAATTCCTTCCTGTTTCCTTGTCAAATGAAGATAGTTTAAAGTTATTTTATCAAGAGCAAAGATAAGTGACTGAAGAGATGGCTCAGTGGTTAAGAGCACAAAAGAACACATACTGCTCTTGCAGAGGACCTGAATTCAACTCTGATCACCCACAGCAGGTGGCTCATAACTGTTTGTAACTCTAGCTCTACAGGGATCCATGCTGCTGGCTTCTATGGGCACCACACTCTAATAAAAGTTAATATACAATGAAAAAATTTCAGCTGGACATGGCGGCACGCACCTTTAATCCCAGTACTCAGGAGGCAGAGGCAAGTAGATCTCTCAGCTCAAGGCTAGCCTGGTCTACAGAGGGAATCCTAGGTCAGCCAGGGCTACACAGACAAAAACTGTCAAAGAAAGAAAGAAAGCGGGGAGGGGAGAAGTGGGAGAGGGAGAGGGAGGAAGGAGGGTGGATGGATGGATGGCCAATGACAAGCAAAGACAGGGAAGTAGGGATGAAGGAAATGGGATCAGACCAGAAAACAGTGAGCGATCCTGCTGAGCCCCGATTTCAGGAGCCAAGGGTGTTGGACAGACAGACAGCACCATTACTCTTCTCTCCCATCCTAAAATGAGCTGAAGAGAGAGTCCATGTCAGAGGATTCTGGACTTCAGTGCAGCTCTCCTGGAATCCAGAATCTACACAGCAGGGATGAAGGGCACACTTCCATGTACAGAGGGTGGGTTACAATTCTTGGTAAGGCATCCCAGAAAAGCCCCAGTTGAAAGACAGCGTGTGAAAAGCGAGCTGAAGAAGCAAACAAACTGGCTTTGGTGTCCTCTGAACCAACACTCAGGTCATCTAAATTAAACAAGGAGAGACAGTCTGATTTTTAGTCTCTGGACATCCAGTTGTTTTACATTTACTCACTGCAAAATTAAGAAACAAAATCTCAGGCTGTTGTACAACCCTGGCTTTGTACATGGATCTCCCATGCAAAAAACAGTATGTTCTTAGACAGTCAGGTGACTCCCCTGTACCTCTGCTTGGGGTTTTAGCTTTTGTTTTTCACCTACAATGAGGATAATGATACAACCTCAGAGTAGCTGTGAGAACTGCACAGACATTCTTGACGCCATATACTGAGAGTAACACAGAAAGCATCAGTACTTAGAGAAAATTTGTTCCCACCCAGACTAGACACAAAGAAGCCCACACAGTGTCAGGATCAAGTGCCACACCTACTTGAAATATGATATCAAGGCTTTGAAATTAAGCGCTGTCTGAAAACACCTAAGACAAAGCTTTATTAAAACCAATTGTGAGACATTAATTTTTTTGGGTTATATCAATACTTTTGTGACTTTTTATTTTGGTCTGGTCATGAACTAAAATTTGTTATGAATCCAAGACCTTGAACTTCTGACGGTCTTCTGTCCACTGTCTGATTGCTGGGATTACAGGTATGCCCACCATGACCAGCTTCTGTGATGTGCCAGGTACTGAATGCAGAATTCTGTGCATGCCAAACAAGTATTGTACCAATTGACCCAAACCCCAACCTAAGACACTGCATTTCTTAGAGCAGATGGGTTCTAAGGCCTGGTCATTGTGGGTCAGGTTCTCATTGCACGCAAAGAAGAAGGGTAGAATGTTTCTTTCTCATTCACCAACACAGTGTGTTGTTATTGGTGTTATAAAGAATGACAAAGGAATAGACTCCAAGGGTACTCAGTTTCTACTTTACTCTAGTATTAAGAGAACTGACTCAGGAAAATAAGGCCAAAGGGACTGTCTCATAAGACTTCATATCCCAATTTGTACTAAAATATATAAAAAATACTATTTTTGATGATCAAAAACCAAAATCACAAAATACAGATTTCTATAATGTACCAGTAGATCTCATGATAACAAATGTTGAAGTAAACAGATATTAAAAGAACAGGGTCAACAAGATGGTTCAGCGGATAGAGGTGCTTGCCAACGAGCTTGTGTTTAATCCCTGAAACCCACATGGCAGAAGGAAAGAAGAGACTCCCGGAGGTTGTCTGCTCACCTTCACAGTCACCTCCTCTCCTATGAATATAAATTTTTAAAATTAAAAATACGAAACAATTAACATCTACTGTATTTTATATATTAAACTCACAAATACCCTAAGGTATATTCTTATTTATGAAACATTCACCGAGAAACAGTACCTCAGGAATCATGATTAGAGTTTTCACTCCCCTGTTCAGTAGAATAAGAAGGTCTGGAATCTTCTAACTGATCAGAGAGGATCAGAGCTGGTGAAAAGGAAAGTGTGTTCAAGAACAAGTAATCCCTGTGCTGCTAACTACAGATTATTACAGAACCTGGAATATTCCAACACACCAAATGCCAAACAAAAAAGTAAAAGTCACACAAGTCTAAATGACACCGACCTGTTATAAGCCACTGGGAATGTCACTCATTTCTTTGTCACCTTTTAAATAAGTAGATATGGACTAAAGATGGGGATTTGATTATGCTACTGTCAAAATTCTCTAGGAAAAGCCCTTGACACCCTGGCCAAGCACTATCTCAAAAGTGTAATTCTTTTACCGTGGTATAGAAGAAAGTAAAATGATTTCATATTCCAATCTGTAATTAAGCAGAGCTCAAGTTAATCTGCTACCGAAGACATCCGATGCTATTTGTAATCTGCCTACTCCATAAACCTCCAAGTTCCACTCTTCCTATCTTACCTTCCTTACTCAAGTAATTCAACTGACATAAGGTTTCATAGAAATCCCTAAGGTCAGTAGAAAAAAACAAAACAAAACAAAACCAAGGAATGTTGGAAAGAGCCACGGTGTGACAGGGCTGGCAATCAGCTCCCCAGGCATGCAGTGGTCTCCCAACGTCCCCAGTGCTCTCCTATCACTTTCTTTCTTGACCTTAAAAACATCACTTAATACACTTGGGTAAATAGTCACATTAACAAGCAAAGAGAAAGCTAAGAACTCTGCTTACATATTTATACCCGTGTGAAAGAAAAAAGTCATGATTTCCCTCAAATCAAAATACAATTGCCCTTTCATGAAATAACTACAAATAGGATGATGAATTCAGGTAACATAAAATCAAAATGCTTTTTAAAACTCTAGAGCAGGTCTGAGTAGAGTCTTGTGACAGTCTACCACATAATACACTATCCAGTGTCCACTTTAACGTTCCAAAGACTGGCCGGCACCAAGCCTTCCACTCTGGGAGTAGCCATTGCGATCCCACGGGCATCTTGCCAGATCCGCCTCCAGTTCCAGAGTCCCTGCTACTGGACACACACACCACCTGGGGGAGCAGCGCTCCAGCTGGGTAATGGGGAAAGCTCAGCTCTGCGGCAGGAGAGGAGGTTTCAGCTGTGAGTGAATAGTCGCGAAGATACTGATTTGAATCTGGTTGTGAGTTCTGTCTTTCTCTCTCTTCACAGTCATTCATTTTAGGCACCAGCAAGATGCTTCAAATTCTATCACCTTTGACACAGAGTGCTCGCCTGCACTAATTGTTATTGCAACACAGAGAAGAAGGGATTCCAATTAAAAAGTAATTTCAAAGGGAACTTCAGAACACTGCGGAGTGTACTGTGCTCGGGTCTTTTTTATTTTATTTTTTTTTGAAGGGATGGCAATATTGCTAACATAATATTTTGAATATAGGGCACTGTCAACCTTCCTTCCAGTGACAGAGAAGTTCAAGATGGCTCCTCAGTCTTACGATCTTCACTGTATGATTAGACATTCCTCAAAACCTAGTCACACAAGCATAAATGACAAGAAAGAAGTGGCGTACGCTATCTAGAGGAGGGAGGGGTTCAAAAGTATATTACCTTTGTATGACGATGTCACTAAAAAACTGAGTACTATATAAAATGAATATGTGCCAACTAAAAATATTAAAAACTAGGAGATGAGTATATGACTTCTGAAAGGACTTGTCACCTCACAAAGATTGCAGGGCACATGTCCTTTGGTGGAGAGCATTTTATTTTTACTCTAAATCACTTTGTAAAAACCAAGTAAACAGTAACTTTTCTCAGGATCACCTGGAGTGTGCATGCTGGGACAGGCCAATCACACAGTCTGTGGCTCTTACATCATCACTAACAAAGCCTCCCTTACACCCCAACACGGGTGCGCTGGGGACTCCGTGACAATGAAAGTCCCAGTTCTCTCAACATCATCCCACTGGAGACTAGAAATTGGCCACGGAAATTAAGACAGACAGGCAGGCAGGCAGGCAGGCAGGCAGGCAGATGGGAAGATAGATACCCTACAAAACACAAAAAGACTAATAAACTCTTATGCTGACTATGAAAGCTGTAAGAAACTTACAGAAGAAACATTGAAAATGGAGAATAACTGAAGTGTGCTGGGGTCCAGAGCCATCCTGCTGAGGAAACATTCTTCTAGTATTTAGAGACTAGATCTGATTCAGGAAGGTACTCATGTCATAACAAATGAGTGACGCGCCACTCTGTCCTCTTCACTAACACACAAGATGTCAAGCAGGTTCAGGCCAGAATGGTACAAACTGTCAGTACTACCAAGGGTGTGCTACAGACTTAGAATTCAGTAAAAATTAACTGAATTAATCGAACATGTGTGTCTTTCTGTGTCCAACCTAAGAGTGGATACCCAGAACTAATGGTCTGGGCCAAATGTTTTCTTCTAATTATCTACTGTGGCAGCTTTGGGGCCACAGTTTTCTAGAAATCAATAGTAAATTTAAAATACAAATTATGGGGACAGAGAGATGTCTCATAGGTTAAAAGCACTTGCTGCTCTTGAAGAGGACCTGGTTTGGTTTCGAGTACCCATATGGTGGCTCATAACCATTCCTAACTCCAGTTCCAAGGAATGTGACATCCTCTTCTAATCTCTGCAGGTACCAGGCACGTATGTGGTACACAGAAGTAGGCAAGACACTCATAGACATAAAATTAAAAATCTTTAGATATACAAACTATGAATATTTGCAATACTCACTGGGTGACAAGAATTTCTTTGAGCTTCTAGCTATCCCTGCTGAGCCTCACACACATGTTCCTTTTAAAACTCAGGGTTCTTTCTGTTCACTCAATTTCCAATTCCCCATTCAGAGGGCAAAGTCATTCTAGCAATGGAATCAGTTACTGGCTGCATTTACTAGATGACAGTTCGAGTGGACAGAGTGGTGCGCTGGTTAGTGTTTAGCAATTGCTTTGGAACATGGTGCTATGCACATGTGCTATGTTTACATTTTAATGACATAAAGGATTCACAGAGCATAATTTAAAAATATAGTTGTCATAAATCCTACATGTGCAATTGTTACAGAATATTTTTTGCTGATATTTGCCAAAATTATTTCTCAGTAAAACCAACTCGGGTTTGCAAGTGAAGAATGAATGCGCACACGGAAGCTGGCTTAGCCCAGAGGAACAAGTCCACTTAGAGGTCCAGACGGTGAACGGCACAGGCTTTTCGCACACTCAGCCTGTCTGCCAAGGCGGCATTAAGGCTGCCACAGACAATACACACACAAATGGACACAGCTAGGCTCCAATAAAGTTCATTCTACAGAACCAGGAACTCTACTGACCTCTGCTTGAAGCTGAAGCAAAATAAAGATGGCGAATGTCAGAATTCCACTTAATGTCAATAACAGGAATGAGTTCTTTTGCTGCAGAATGCTGAAAGGATATTCCTCATGACTTACAATCAAAGAGCTACAGACAGGACTCATTTTGGAATCCAATGTACATTTTCCATATTTTCACCATCACTGTTTCAAATCAGCAGAAGAATAAATCAGGCCAAGATTTGTTGCCTTCTGTGCTGCAAAGCCTCCCACTGTGGCCAGTTTCAACCTATTGGTAAGATGTGCAGTTGAGAACAGACAGTATGAAGCATTCTCTTCACACAGTATAGGCAGCTTAACTAGAAAAGAACTGAGAGGTGATGGTGTGTGAGTACCTTGCTTTTAGTATAACTTATTTAAGTTTACATGACTTTTAACAAGGTCTGCGCTTCACAACCAGTCCACAAACTTCCTGGAATTTTGACAGTATTTGTCAGTGAACCAGAGAGACTTGTGAGAGTGGGAGCCAGCTCACACAGTCAGGACAATCTAAACAATCAGTGGGCAGTAAGTGTTGTGTGGATTGACACTTATCAAATTTCTTTCTCTTTTTTCTTTTTTTTTTTTTTGTTTCTTGAGACAGGGTTTCTCTACGAAGTCCCAGTTGTACTGGAACTCACGCTGTAGACCAGGTTAGTCTCAAACTCAAGAGAGCTGCCTTCTTCTGACTCCTGAGTGTGCCATCACGACCATCAAATGTCTTTAAGTCTATGGATCAGGATGATTTAAAAATGGGCACAACTAGTTAGTTGGTGGTTACCTGCAATAAGCCAAGGAATCATTTTATTATAGTAACAACAATGATTGAACAGAAAAGCCACTTATTAGTTCTTCTGTAAATATACTACTCCCAGGTCCCCAGAGTATAGGAAAGGACATTTTCTTTATAGAAGCACAGCAGCTAATAAAGGCTTGAGCTGCCATTATTTACAACCTGTGCTGACTTAATGATTGGATGGATGTCTGCTGAAATCACACACTCCCAACTTAAAACAGCCTCCACTAAGCCACTGAACCTGACATTTGAAGGTTTTGGAAGCACCATCAATGTCTAGGATATAGAAGACTATGTGAAACCCACCTGCTAGGGCACTGTAAGTGAACTGCCGGCTGTGAAGACCTGTGGAGGGCAAACAACCCAGACCCTGCAGCAAACATGCTGATAGAAAGAGGGAAGAGACAAAAGGGAGGGGAGAGGAAGAGAGAAAAAGAAACAAACTCATTACAACATAGTGATCCTAAGGGTTTGACTGAAACAGACAGTCACAGTATGTCCATGATCAGAGAAAGAACTGTTACCTGGTGACATCTGTGAGGCATTACTCCTAAGTGTATGGCAATAGGACTATACCATTGCTAATGCAGTTCTCATCTCTAGAGTTATATGCTTAAATGAAAACTAGGCATGCTGGTACACACCTGTGTGATCCCAGGACTTGGGAGACAGAGGTAGTAAGCTCAGGCATTTGAAGGCCAGCTTTGGCTACACAGCAGGCTAGAGGCCAAGCTGGGCTATATTAGGCCCTATCTTAAAACAAAGAGTTATGATGAAACAATATGAGGCCAGACATTTCCTTCAAGAAAGTCTGGAAAGAGAAGAAATGAATGAGAGTATAATGAACAGGACTGACTGGGAACTACCTGTTGAGTTGACGGACAGATATGGGAAGCTAACTAGTCTAATCCCTTTACTTTTGTATTTGGAATTTTAAAAATATTAAAATGCTTCAATTCCTCTTGATGACAGTGAGTCAAACATCCACCTGGCCTCCAGTGAAGAGCGCTTGTACTTCTTCTGGACTCTTTCCTGACACTGTCCCCCTCCATCCTGCTCTAGTCTTACTGACCCCTTTGTACTTCCCCCCCGACTCCCTAAGCATGTGCCCTTTTGGGGCCTTGAATTAGAGTTCCTTCTCTTGGTGTCTCTTTTCCCAGGTGCCTTTAATTGTTCTTTTAAATGTACGCTCAATGAACCTTACATAATATTCCATGACTTTACATAACTGAAATATTTTTGATTTGTTTTTATTTTAAGTGTATGTGCTTTGCCTGTCTGTATGTATATATGTGCACAACATGTGTGTTTGGTGCCCTTAGGAATCAGAGGAGGGTATCTGATTTGCTGAAATTAGTGATTGATATGAATGATTGTGACCCACCCTATGGGTGCTGGGAAGTGAAGCCAGGTCCTCTGCAACAGTAATAAGAACTGTTAACCACTGAGCTGTCTCTCTAGCCCCAATGTAATTTTAACCAACTCTTGTTCTATCCACCTAGTGTTTTCAATTCTCATCTATAATGTTCTACCTTTTCCCTTTGGCATATATTGTAAATATACCATATAGTTTATTTGTTATATGTTTATTATTTCCCGCTTGTTTCACACATGAATGTGTAAACACAAAAGTGGGGATTTCTCTGTTTCTGGACAAAATACTTTTATATTTTGTGTGTCTGCAATACTTCTTGATGCATAAAATCAGAGAACAAGGACAGCAACAAACACAGTTGTGTGAGCCTGTAGACAATATTAAGCACCTCTCCTTTGATCCTACAACAAAGTATCCAAGGCAGAAAGGCTTTACAAAGTATACGAGGCAGAACTTCTTTATAAAGAGAAGAGGCTCATTGGTTCACAATTCTAGAGGTTCAAAGTTGCAGCTCTGGGCAAGGGGTGGAGAGGAAGCTGGGGGACACCTGTTCTGATTCTGCTGAGCATCCTAATAGACAATGACAGGAGCCCATGTGGGAGGAAGCTATTTTATCTTTCTGTTCTGAGATAGCATCTCACTTCGCAGCTTAGGCTGGCCTCAAAATCATGCTTCCTTTTCTGCCCCATCTTTCTGGGTGGAGGGATATAGTGTGGAACACCAAGTCCAGAAGACAGATTACATCTTGAAATAGGAAGCCATAGTTGGATTCAGCAGCCAGCTCTATTGCTAACAACTCCCTCAAAAGAACCTGCATTCCCAGGAGAGCTAACTTAATCCCTTCTGAGGGCAGTGTCCTAAATGATCTAAGGACTTCTCACTAACCCCACCCTGGGAACCCAGCTTCCAACCCATAACCCTATGTTCCTGAGGGAAAAACCACAGCCTACTGCAGGATGGACATAGGCAAAGTTCCCTAAGACACTGAGTCTGCGGAAATTGGGAATTTAACCTCAAAGTTAAACTTTTATCTCTAAATATTACAAAATATACTGCAAGACTGTTGTGTTAGCAACAGACTTAGCTTTCTGTGTGCTGTGCACTTTGCCTTCCACAAACTGACAGGAGGGGTTCCCTACCGGTACAGAATGAAGCGAATGCACAGCCTCCTCACCCCTGAAAGATCAACCAGAAGGTGTGCATGTTTAATACACCCGCAACACTGAGGACAGAAAAGCACTGAGTGTTACTGCTGACTGAATGACCCAGAGCTATCGAGAGGGGTGCAATCAGGAAAAGATGGGGCTCCACACTTGATGTAAAGCCTGTAGCTGTTTCCTCAGTAGATCTTAACTATCCTTGTAAACCCTGGTCCATTACATACATTTAATTCATGAACCATCACTCATAGAAACCGATTCTAACTACAAGAAAATGGCCAGTAACTGAGAAAGAATTCTTTAGAGTTCAACTGCCTCAATTCAAAACTCAGACTCCCCCCTAGTTACTAAGGTCTGATCTTAAAAGTTGTTATTACCCCACATCTCATTTGGCTCAGCCATAAAATAAAACTCTCATAGTTTCTTTTCCAGTTGCTGTGATAAATACTCAGACCAAAGAAACTGAAGAGTACAAGGGTTTATTTTTAGCTCGAAGTTCAAGGCACAGTCCACGTGGCAGACACCTGGAGGAACTGACCATATCGAATCCAGTCAGGAAGAGGACACCTCCTCCCCTTGCTTAGCTCTCTCCCTCCATGTCCATCAGTCCAAGAAACAGTTCCTACCTACCATTAAGAGTGCCCTTCCCACATCAGTTAACACAAGCAAGGTAATCTTCCATGTATATATCCAAAGGCCCACTGGTGAGGTGATTCCAGAAAGTTGACAATTAGCACTTGTTATCACAGACGTGGTAGCATTTACTTTGTGGTTATTACGAAGGATAAGTGAATTTGTGTGAGCCAGGCTTGGTGGCATAGGTCAGTAATCCTAGCTTCTCAGGAGACTATGCAAGAGGGTTATAAACTTAAGACCTGTCTGAGCTATAGAGTGAGGTTAAGGCCAGCCTTGGTAAGTTACCAAGTTAGAGTTAGTAAGTTAGAGCCTATCTTAAAACAAAATGCAGCTGTACAGATGGCTCAGTGGGTAAAGAGCTTGCCATACAAGTGTGAGAAGCTGAGTCAGAATCCCAGAACCCATGGAAAGCTGGATGTATGCGGTAGGCACATCTAATCTCATTGCTCCTTCAGCAAGGTGAGAGACACAGATGGGATGGATGGAGGCACGGCTACCATTCCCAGCAGGAAACAATATAAGATCCAGTCTCAAACAGGTAGGAAGTAAGGACTGATACCCGAGGCTCTGCTCTGCCCTCTATATGTGTGTATTGTATCTTGGCATGAATGTGCCCACATTATATACATTCAGAAAGAGAGAGAGAGAGAGAGAGAGAGAGAGAGAGAGAGAGAGAGAGAGAGAGAGACAGAGAGACAGACAGAAAGAGAAGAGGGTCAGAGATCTTGCTCAGAGGTAGAGCATGGCCCTGCATACAAGCAGCCTTACATCCAATCCCTCATCATAAGGAGTGATGGAATTCTACTGCAAGTGCAGTAGTTAATTCAAGAAAGTCTCCCAGCACTGCATATGAAGAGGGTGAGTTTTACTGAATTTTTAAATGGGGGAAAAAGTAACTACAAATAGGTAAACAAAAGGTTGGTGTACAGAAATCCTCAGATGTGTTCATGATACTTCGGCAGGGAGCACACAGATGCTGTTTTTACAGTTAAATTTCTTTAAATCCAGAATCTGGCCCTTTGTCCCTCAAGATCTAATCTAATTTACCATGTTTTATTTCTTGTTACTACAAAAGCATAGAAATTAAACTCGAAAAAGAAAAGCTTCAGAAGAACCTTGCCATGAAACATTTGTTGAAATCCTTAACGTTTCCACACTGCACACAAGTTCGCTAACAGGCTGCACTGTTAGTGCATGGGCTTGCTGACCCCGGGATCTTTATTTACAAGGAGAGTTACTGTATGCGCCACGTAGACACGGAAAGGTACAGAACTGCATGGCGTTCATTTTCCCACAGCATTTTCTATAACACCACAGAGACAGGCAAGCTATCGCTCCCTTCTCCACAAAGCCAGCTTTAATAAAAATGCACGCACCAACAACTGCATTTGAAGCTGAATGTGAAGAAATCCTTTAAATGCGAAACTAAGTCCATCCCTGTTTCCTATTTAATTTGCAACAGGATATCTGGCAGTTGTCAAGGGGCCTGGCAAGGCTTGTTAGCTGATGACTGGATGCCTGCTGAGCTGGGCTCCACACACAGGTAGTACTCAATTGTAGACACAATCTTCTGACCCACCTCTCACGCTCCTTTAAAGTTAATCTGAACACACTGTGCATGAAAGGAAATGAGAGATGAGCGTTTCTCCGTCACCACGGTGCTGGGACTTCCCGAGTGTTTACCCCACTCATGACTGGTCCAGAGCTACCATTTTTTCTAACTATTCCCAATTGTGACTGTCAGTCACAATTAGGGCTGTGCACTGAAGAGAGGTGTTAAAATGGAATAATGCCATTAGATCTGACAAGTACACTTTTTCTCACTTTAACCCTTCATTGTGTTAGGAAACACAGCACTTGCCATTTAGCAAATGCATCCAATGCAACCTTTACATTTGTAAACTCATTTCGTGTATAGCTTACAGAAGTATATATGGAGGATAATAAAAACAATTTTATTAGAGATTTTACTATAAATCTGGAGAGAGATTTTCAGTGATTATGAGTGCTTGCTGCTCTTCCAGGACCATAGCTCAGTTCTCATCCCCTTATAAGGCAGCTTACGAAGGCCTGTAACTTCAGCTCCAGGGGAGCCAAGGCCCTCTTCAGACCTCAAAGTGTACCTGAGCACACACACATACATACATACATACATACGTATGTACATATATACATACATGTATACAAATATACATACATACATACACAAAATTGTTTTAAAAAAAATCAATAAAATAAAGTTTTACCATTACCAATACTGTTGTATAAAATATTTTTCAAATATCTTTTCAAAGTAAGAAAATTTGTTTTGTTCCAAGATTCTTCTTGTATGGTAAAAGCTTTCTTGTTCAATGGTGTGTGTTTCTACAAATAAAATTTCCCATAGGATGCTCTCGTCTGCACTCAGTCTGTCACCCCCCACCCCAACACCACCACACCACCATTGCCATTAAACTGGAAACACTACCTCTGCATTTACTTTGATTTGTCTTTTATTTTTAAAAAAGATTTATTTTGCCTTTTAATTCGGTGTATCTGCGTGTGGGCATGCACACATGAATGCAGGCGTCCTAGGGGACAGAAGAAGGCTTCAGATGCCCTGTAGTTACAGAAGGCTATGAGCTGGGAACTGGACTCTAGCTCTCTGGAAGAATACTTACTTCAGAATGCTGACCTATCTCTCTGGAGTTCTATTTTAATCTTTCTAATAACTGTGAAACACACTAACTTGATCTCTTTATTATACATAGAAAATAAAATAGTTAAGCATTTCAGCTGTACTGAACAAAAGAAAAACAGACTTTCTGATTTGTTTTTGCTTTTTGCTTTGTTTCTGAAACAAGGTATCCATCCATGGTCCTGGCCAGTCTGACTTCAGGACTTTGCTATGTCTACCACACTGACGAAGACGAAGGGCAACTCCAGAAAACCCAGGTTCCAGTCCTTTTTAGAACACTGCAGAATTACAATAGTCTCAGATCCAAAGTAAGAAAGATAGAGAATGACAATGTATCTCACTGGTTCACCTTTCTGTAATCAACTTAATTAATTTTCCATTGTATTGATATTTTACATTTTAAGGCATATTTGGAAGTAGTTGCTGAATAATACTTTATGAAAATGATGGAAAATATTTGAAGATTTGGGGAAATATAATCTCTCAAATCTCATACTGCTTATCTGGTTATCACACTGCCATTTGGTTTTCTGTGGTTTTAGCTGGTCTTGCTGTCTCTGACTGTGGTTTGTCCCTCCCGCAAGCCTGTGTGTTAGTACTCCTAGGAGACCAGTTTTCTCTGGGAGGAATTTGGGTATGGGAGCTATGGCACAGGGTCATCTTTGGGGTGCAGATGTAAACCAGAAGGATCCTGTCTCCGGCTGTTCCTTGGTTCCTGTGTCCTAATGGCTCTGGACGGGTCCCTCTTGGGCCAGGAATTTTAGCAGAAGTGGTGGTCTTACCTGTACTCACAGGTTTATTTGCACTCTTGGGAGACCAGCTCTCTCCTGACAGTTTTTGGGTTGGAGTGTTGTGGCACTCCAACAAAAGTTACAAAATAATCCCAAAGCCACAAGAAGGAAATCTTCCCTTATTCTTCTATGACCTCTTGCAATAAATACAAACCACAAAATTCTAATCATTACAAACATCAGAACTTCTCCAACTGAAACTCAAAACAAAAACTGGAGTCCATGGACCCTAACAGTCTGTCAAGGATTAAAATTACGGTTACACAAGCTTTGTTTAACGATAATCACAAAGGAGCTATGAAGGCTGCAAGAAGGGAGCCTATCTGTAATCCAGGAACTTGAGAGGAAGAGGCAGAAGCTTAAAGTCATCCCCAGTGAGTTCAAGGCCACCCTGGGATACATGAGACAGACAGTACCTTATAAGAAAAAAAGGAAAAATGGAACAAGAGCAGAAAAGTCAAATAAAACACCTACTATGTTAGAAGGCTCCACTGAGGTGGCGGGATGAAATGGATGACTACCCCGTATCATTGGGAATGGGACTGTTTAACACAGGGATGGCCTGCCCTGGGGCCATTTGCAATGGTGATGGAAGAGACTTTCCAGCAACAAAAAACAGCATTCTTTACCTTTATCTTAGAGACCTCTCAACCTTCACTTTAAATATGAGTGGCTATTTTCTGTAGGTATATATGCACAAATATTTACTTAGCATTCAGACAGAACTACCCAACAGACTTGCATAAGTCTATAACAGTGCATATCTCAAACACAACCTCCTATCTACACGGCCAGCCACGCCTCACTGAGCCACTCAAACCACATCATTCCAGCCCACTTTAGATACTTCTATAAAGCAAGGCCTCCCAACTGTCCAGCACAGAGAAACAGTTGATGGCCAGCACAGTTGATGGTGTGACTAATTACATGGGAAACGCACGTGACATCATATATGCTAAGCTACTCTAAACTGGTCACTGCACACACATCCCTATGCACACTTACAGAAATACAGAGAGATTCAGAGGACAGCAAAATCTCTTCAGTGGCCATAACTCTAGTTTAGGGGCAGGGGTGTTAAGGTTTTTGGTAGTTCCTACATTCTAAGTAAATGCTTGAAAAACAAATGACCCAGTCTCCAAAAATGTTTAATCTACGCTTCTCAGGGGCTGGGCGGGGGTGGGGGGGAAAGAGGCTTGGAAATTCATTTGTTGCGACTGTTGGAATGCGATCCAATCACAAACTCATCGTGGCTTTGTAAGTTGACACAATTCTCTTGGAAACTAGTATGTAAGATGTGTCAAAACCATACACCTTTGACCTAAAAACTCCTGAGAATTTGTTGGAAGGAAATTATAAGAAAGAAAATGTGCACAGGGAGCTTTGCTGTGGAGCTGCGGCATCTTAAAACAAGGACAATGCTCACCCAACACTAATAAGATAGTTAAGTAAATTAGTGTACATTGCTCAAAATGTGGGGGGTGGGGGTGGGAGGGGGCTAGTGAGATGGCTCAGCGGTTAAGAACACTGACTGCTCTCTCGAAGGTCCTGAGTTCAAATCCCAGCAACCATATAGTGGCTCACAACCATTCGTAATGAGATCTGACACCCTCTTCTGGTGTGTCTAAAGATAGCTATAGTGTACTTACATATAATAATAAATGAATCTTTTAAAAAAAAGAAAAGTACACAGGAACAAATGAACACTGTCACATAGAACACAAAGCCTGAGACAGACGGATATACCCTACTCCAATCACCGAAATACTCTCTCCACAAAGCAGGAAGGCAGGGATCTCCTATAAATAAGGAAATCTGCTGCTTTAGAATGGGAGAAATTAGTTAATTTCTAACATGCCTTTTGATGGAACTCGGATGATAATGTTTAAAAATAAATTATAGACGGAAAAGAAGATGACAATGAATAATAATTTCAAACTTTGGAAAGGAAACTGGCTTCTGAAAGGACAACACGAGCCTGTGCTAACAGAGATTCTGTTCTAGATGCAGCTGCTTCCTCAAGGCAGACACATGCCCAACAGATGTACATTCGAGCATCCCAGCAAAGCTCCAGAGCTAAATGGGAAACTGGAAAGGAGAAGGTCTAAAACAAGTCGTGAGCATCTGATGTCGTTTCTACTCAGGACTTAAAACAGTCTAGCATGTGACTGCATACTCACTGATACTAAGAAAGGAAAGGGTGCCACCTACTGAACTACAGTCACCTCCACAGTAAACAAGGACCACTTTCCTTACACTGTCTGAGCATTATGTCTCCAGTGAGGATAAAGGACTAGGAACATTACCAGCAAGATCAATGTATATCTAAACTTTATATCGTGACTATATAGCATTTTATTAAAAACTGTTAGTTGAAACCAAGTCTGATGAAACGAGAGGAAAGTGTACACATTACACACAGGACATTGCGATGAACAATGAACCAATTACCAAAAGTTAATTAGCAACACAACAGAATTCCTCATAGAGTCAGTGAGCAGAGAGAGAAGAGGGCATGGAGGGAGAGAGAGACACCGAGACAGAGTACAGCAGGGACAAGAGGAGAGGCAAAGAGCAAGAAGTATTACCTGTTTTTGCCCTTTTGGTAAGATAAGATGCAAATAACTATACTTAAATATTTGTAAATAAAAATAGCATCAATATATCCATAAGTTTCAAATAAAAGAAACTAAATTACTAAACTAAAAAAAGAAACAATTACTAAACACTAAAAATAAAGTCCATTATTACAAACCAATGGAAAACAAATACAAAAAGTAAAAATACATTCTCATGGGGCTGAAGAGATGGCTCTGTGGTTAAGAACACTGACTGCTCCTCCAGAGGAACTGGGTTCAAGTCCCAGCATCCACATGGCAGCTCATAACTATTTATAAATCCAAGATCCGACACCCTCATACAGACATACATACAGGAAAAACCCAAATGTACATCAAATAAAAACACATAAATAGATTATTTAAAACATACATTCTCATGTAGTTTCATTTTTCTTACAGTACTACCTTTCCAAGACCAAGTTACACTGTGGTCTCCATAAGTGGAAGTGCAAAGACATTTCTGTGGGGAGATAAGGTAGAAGATCCCTAGGCAGAATGCAGAAGATTCCTCTAAGCAGAAGCAAACTGAGCCCTACTACATGTTGCACTTTACACACTGTTGTTATATTCAGTTTAGAAAGACTCAGGGGAAGATATCATCACAGATATACTTACTACATTGTACTTTTGAAGCCATGTGTTATGTCAATCACTACATCAGTACAGATTCTCAGGAGAAATAATGGTAAATGTGAGCCTGTTTTCGGAAAAATACATAAGGCCTCTAGTAAGATAATTTATGTCATTCAATTATAATTCCAAGGAAGTATTATCCCCCATTTTATCACATCAAATAATTTTCCACTTCTATCATAATTATTTCCATTTACCAGGCCCTAACATCTGAGAGCGGAATATCAATGGCTTAGCACTGTCCTTTTGTAGCAAATGGCAGTCGGTGCAGCAGCAGCAGTACCAGGTGCAGATGCGGTCAGATACCTTACAACCCCAATCCAAAACCCTCACAAGAAATGCTTAATCATCTTCTTCAGACTTGCTGCTTAAGAACTGACAGAGCAGACACAGTGGCACATGCCTCTGTCCTAGGAGGTCCTAGCCTGGGGTGCATAGCTAGACCCCACCTCAAAAATACACACATACATAGATACATACATACATACATACTCACTCAAATAAGCAGCACTATCCTATGAAGGAAGCTGGGCCATCTCTAAACACTTGCACTAAATCAAGAGCTGAGTGAGAGAGCCTCTGTCGCCAGCCTGGGTCACAATGACTGTCTGGCACATCAAAGACACTCAGTCCGTATCCCAGATCTCCACCCATCTGTTGTCCAAGTGCATCCGTTGCTCCTAACAGACACCCTGGTCTGTCCTGAGACAATGTCCCAAGATCCTTGGCTTATTACTATTGCAGAACCTTGAACTCGATCTGACTCCCATTTTTTTAAAAAATCAGCATAAAAGGTATATATTAAAATATTCCTTTACTGTAAACCTTAAGTTGATATCTGGCCAATTTCTTTAAGGGCTGGGTATTTACATATTTGATCATCCACACAGTCTCCCAACTGTGAGACTTGGCTCGTATGTATTGAATTCTCTAGAACAACTCTATAACCAAATCTTATCCATGAACATGCCCCAACTGTGCTCCTTCCTGTGATCATTCTTATGGCTGCAAGGTCTACTAGGTCTTTTTTTTGGGGGGGGAGGGCATGCCATATCACTGGAGTCCTCCCTCTCAACAGTGCCAGCATTTGTCAACTGAACCATCTCACCCACATACTTAAAAAAAAATCCATTCATACCCTTTTTTTTTATTGTACATTAAGTTAAGAAAACACTGATACTTATAGTTTGGGCACATTCTTTGTTTTCCCTCAAAGAATCCAAATTATAACTTAAAGTAATTCATAGACACTAATTTTTTGAGAGCACCAGGAAAGCTACCTTGAAGTAAAAGGAAAGATCCAGACAAAAGCATGGGAGAATAGGGATGGAGAAGTTACAGTATTTGGAGCATTACATAAAAGCAACAGAAGAGGGCGCACTGTGGAGCTGGAGAAACTCCCTTGAACCACCTAGGTAGACGTTATGATGATGGCAAAAGAGACATTATACCTGCCCTGGGTCACTGGGTAAACAGGGACTTCTCTCCAGGAGCTCTATGGACTTGCCCATCGATGCATCTTAGGACATGTTCAAGTTACAACATGCTCACTGGGATTGAACTCCACGATGAGTCAAAGGAGCACCTGCAGCCGCACTTGTAATTTTTAAAGGAAAAGGTGATTAAATACCCTTAAACCTACACCCAACAGTCAAAAGTTGAGAGAAACACACTAGGAAGCCAGAAGATCAAAACGTGAGCAATAAGGTGGCAAAATACAAGAAAGTAGCTATAAGACTTGGCAGTGTATGCATGGCAGCTTTCAAATCTAGGATAAGACAGTGTGTGCAAACCAAACAACGCAAAACTCTTTTACCTCTTTAGTAATCATGAATGACAGTATAAAGATGATGTGTACTGTGAGATAAGAAAAGAGTAATCACAGAATATTATAATGCTATGATCTTCATTATCTCTAAGGACTGGACCTGTTAGCAACGATAAAACAAATGCTGATATAGCACAGAAAGCAAAATCCCTATAGGCCTGATCTTGAACTTGAGATAGCTGTGTAAGAGCAATGGGCATTTCTAAGAAGACACATGCATGGCTAACAGTCACATTTAAATATGTGCAACATCACTGGTCTTTAGGAGAAATATAAACTGAACCACGGCATTATCTCACATGGGTTAAGAAAGGCTGTTATCAGACAGATAATGCATAAGAGTTGACAAGGATGTGAAAGAAGGTACTCTTGTATACTTTTAGTGGGAGGTTCACTTAGTCTCAGAGTTCAAGACTAGCCTAGGCAGTGAAGAGATTCTCTATCTCAAATGAGTGAGTACATATGGTGCTGTAGCATAGCTCAGGTTAAGATGACCTGCTGATCTTCAAACTGCAGCACCACATAACAGCTTATAATTGTCTCTATCTCTAGTTTCAGGAAATCAGACGGCCTCTACAGAGGACCAGGTATGCTTGTGGTGCACAAACATACAGGCAGCATTACACATAAAATTCAAATTCAAATAAAAACATAAAAGTGGTAGTTTCTCTTTAAATCTTCCTCCTCCTCATCTTCACAATTTTGTGTACTAGTAAATACACTGGGAGATTAAGAACTTCACAGATAGACAAGGACTAATTTTCACAGTATAGAGGACACATCATAGATTCTTAGTACTATCTTCATGAAGATACATTGGATGTATAAGCAAGCATATTTATCAATACCAACAAGAAAGGCCTTCCAGGACACAGGCTGACTAAAGGAGACAATGGAGTTCCTTCCAGTCAATCAAATCACTATCTGGCCAGTGCCCCAGTCCGAAATCCTTTGTTAACATTGGTCTTACATGAACTAGTTATATTTTTTATATTTTTAAGTAAATAATTTCTGTTTAAAGCAGATATAACAAAAGTAGGTTTCTAAGCTAAAAAAAATCATTAAACAATAAAGGGCGTAAAGAGAACTGAACCTGAGTGAGATTCCCCCACAGTAAACAAAGGTCATATAATACAGATGACTCACAGGAGGGGTAAGCAGAATGCTCAGGAGTTATGGAGGAAAGCTGGCAATGGCTGAGGTCCATCTGAGGTTCTACAGTCTGATACAAACAGCTGGAGCTCCAGACAGGAGAAAGCGGGCCTCCTAGTGGGTGTGACTGTCCAAACGATCCTGACTCCATTTATGAACATCCTCGGACGTTGCACTATTCTCAGTCCTGTGTCACTAACACCTGGCTTCCATCAGTACCACTCTACCAGATCCTGGAGGCTAAGCTACTGAGCAGTCTGTCTCCTAAAGGCTCAGCAAAGAGAATGTTGATAACTTTTGAAAAACGCTAATGAAGGGAGACAGATGGCTCAGTGCGTATGCAGGCTGGGCAAAGCTAACCTTGGATATCCAGAGCTCTATAAAAAGCTGGGTGTGGCCACGCACAACTGGAGCCCGGTACTGGGGGTTACAGAAAAAGAACGACCACTGGCCAGCCAGCCCATCTATAAAAGTGCAAGCTCTAGGTTCGGTGAAAGCCATGTCTCAGTGAGCGGAAAGCAAGGCTGGCGTTGAAGAGCATCTGCTGACATCTTCCTCCAGAGTCCAGAGGAATGCACATGCCCCTCCACAATTCTAACCACAGTCACACACGTCACCACCTCCCAAGAAAAGAAAACAATGAAAGCTTACAGTTAGTACCTTCCCTGTCTACCATGGCTACTGCCAAGGCGAATGGGGCTTCAATTTCAGAAAGGCGTACTACAGGTACAGCTCGTCTCAGTGGAGTACACTGCACACTAGAGCCAGGGTCTCACAGCGACCCATCAACCCATGAGAACGGTTTACGACTCAGGTCCAGGGTCTGTCCAGTTTGCACATAGGCAGCATGGGCACATGGACTGTAAGACAACCTACTCCAAGTTTAAGCCCAGTCCATGAAACAATCAAGTACTACTTCAAAAGCTAGGGGGACCTGAGATCACTCAAAATGAATTGCAAGAAGTTGCAGCCTTTGGCAACTCCTAGTTGGAAGGTAATCGATGCTAGTTGCTTTAGAAAATAGTAGTATGGTTCCCCAAAACTCAGATACATCCTGGGGTGGAAGAGATGGCTCAGCAGGTAAGGGCGCTCACTTCATGCTAAGCCTGATGACCTAGCTCTGATACCCAGGACTCGCATAATTGAAGCAAAGAGCCAATTCTGGCCAGGCAGTGGTGTCGCACACCTTTAATCCCAGCACTTGGGAGGCAGAGGCAGGCGGATTTCTGAGCTCGAGGCCAGCCTGGTCTACAGAGTGAGTTCCAGGACAGCCAAGGCTACACAGAGAAACCCTGTCTCGAAAAAACCAAAAAAAAAAAAGAACCAATTCTGATCTTTACACACCACACGTGATCTGGCACTCTTGCTGTGCACTTGCACATACACATAAATGAACAAATAAATAAAAGAACAAACAAACAAATAAAATATAATAAAATAAAAAACTTTACAGGTGAATGTGTTGCTCAGTAGAGGAACATATGTAAAGCCCCGAGTTCAATGCCCAGCACTCAAACTAACAAAAATCTGTATTCTGTATTTCATCCTACCACAGCATGCCCATTTTTTACTATATACCCAGGAGAACTGAAGGCATGGATATAGACAAGGATTTACACTCAATGTTCATATGATCACAACAGCCTTACTAAGCTAAAGGTAGAAACAACCAGGATCTATTTAGGAGGTGGGGAAATAGATGTGGAATATGAAAATTGAAGCGAACAATTCGTCAGGCACGGTAGCACATGCCTTTAATCTTAGCAGTACAGAATGCAAAGAATGGATCGTTGTGAGTTCAAGGCCAGTCTGGTCTACATAGTGAGCTCCAGGAAAGCCAGAATTACATAGATAGACCTGTCTCAATAAAATAAACAAACCAAGAGGACAATGCTGGTACACAAATACTGGAGACAAGGCTTGAACACCTTACGCTGTGTGAGATCAGCCACTCCCAAAACACAGATACTGTATGATCCCATACACAGGCTACTTTTAAACTACTTTTTATTAGTACAGTTTACATTCTTACATAAGCATCACCACCATCAACCTCTAAAATATATTTATTGTCTTCCAAAACTCAAACTCTGTTCAAATTAAACATAAATGCCCACTCCTTACTTCCCCTGGTCTTAGCAACTGCCATTCATTTTCTGTGTCTGTGAATCTGTTTACACTGGAAACCAACCAGCCTCCCTTCCTGACAGCTACATACCTGCCTGCCTTCTTTCCTCTCTTTCTTTGAGACAGAGTCTCATGTAGCCCAGGCTGGCCTGAACTCACCATGTAGTCTCTGATAATCTTGAACTTCTGATCCTTCTTCTACCTCCCCAGTCCTGGCATTACAGGCAAGCACTATCATGCTTAGTTGTATACAGTGTTTAGGCATGAACTCAAGGCTTCCCACATAGCGAGAAAGCACTCTACCAACTGAGCAACATCTCTACCCTCTTTATAATCAAACATTCTAAATGGCCAAGAGGAAATGATATCTACCCACATCTCCCTTCCCCCAAAAGCTCCAGAACCAGGCAGGTTTCAAATCAGCGAGTACTCACAACATATTCATCACCCCGTGTATGGAGTGTATGGCATTCATCTCTACAAAATTCAAATGACAGGACAAGAGGTACCCAAGGTTTCCTTTTTGTTTCAAAGGTCTTCTAACTCGTACAATACATGTACTGAGAAGAGTCTGCTGGTCACACTCTGTTCTCTCCTATCTGTAAGTCATAAGGTAGATAAATACCTCATCCCAAAGAACCTAGATCACACCAAGACTGTGCCTGACACCGGCTGCAAGCATGTCTGTTAAAGGGTTAGAATAATTTGTAAATCACCTTAGAACACTGAGAATGCATTTCTAGACTGTGAGCATTGGCAGAGTGTGGAAAGCTAAAAAGACCTGATCCCTAACACAGGAGGAGGATTAGACAGCAAATACCTTCTTGAGAAGACACGATGGGGGGCAGGTAATCCGGAATGTAGTCTTTTCTTTCCTCTGCATCTTTACTTCCGGGCTGAGGAAACTGAAGGACATTGTTCTTGCTAACAGGAAATGAAGGAATTTGATGTGGGAAAGTGACAGGTTCAATATTATGAATATAGTCTTCTAGTTCATGCAGGTTAACCCCCATAAGTTGGAAGGCTTCGCCAACATCATCCAAAATGGGGTCTGTTCGGCCATCTGAAACAAAGTCAAAAGCAAATGATACCACTGGAAGAAAGTACATGGTTCATTTTAAAAACACATGTATGTATGTGTCTGTGTGTCTGTATGGTTTGAAATGAAATTTATTACTTATTCAAAACCTAGCTACATGAAAAAATAGATTTTTAAACAGAACATCACAATGCTTAAGTAATACAAAGCTGACTGCCAGACTTGGTGGTACACACCTTTAGCCCCAGCAATCAGGAGATAGAGATCTCTGAGAGTTCATGGCCAGCCTGGTCTACATAATGAGTTCGAGGTCAGTTAGAGCTACATAATGAGACTTCTCTCTCTCAAAAACAAAACAGGGAGAAAAAGAGAAAGGGGGGGGGAGAGAAAAAGGGAGGGAGGGGAAGAGGAAGAGGAGGGGAGAGGAGGGAAGGAAATGTGGGGCTGGGGGGGGGGCAGAAAGAGGGAGAGGGGAGAGAACAACTGGTTGGAGTCGGTCTCTCCATCATGAGTCCCAGAGTCTGAACACTGGTTGCCAGGCTTAGCAGTCAGCACCATTATCCACCTAACAATCTCACTTGACTATCAAATGCTTTTTCAGGCCAGGTGTGGTGATGGCACTTGCCTTAGGTGTCAGAACTAGGGAGGCAGAGGCAGGCAGATCTGTGAGTTTGAGGCCAGTCTGGTATATATAGTGAGTCCCAGGACAGCCCAGCTGAGCAGATAAGTCCTGCCTCAAAACAAACAAACAAACAAACAAACAGACTTTCAGTGACACACAAAGACAGAAAAATAATACACATTCCTCCTATTACTGAATGTAAGCATGCATTTCATTTCTTTGCATTGAAGTCTTTATCACTATTGTGTAAAGAAGAGAATCATCTTAAAATCTACGAGCTCCGTAAGGGCCAGAGCTACGCGGAGAAAACTGTCTTGAAAAACAAAAAACAAACAAAAGAATAGTCTTTGTTTATCCATGGAAGATACTTTACACCAGTCCCAATGAGTGCTGGAAACCTTGAAGAGCACCAAACCCACACAAACTATAGTTTTTGCCTATATATAGCTTAACTATGCTAAATAATTTATACATTAGGGACAGTGAGACATTATAACCAATGACAAAATAGAAAAAAAAATCACAATATACTCTTAAAAAATGATTTAAGATGAAATGCTTATTTTTAGAATATTCTATCTACCGCTTGGTTGCTAGAAGGTTGTTATGTGGTTCAGTGAGTGGATTATTAAGACAAGGTCTAAATGCATAGTTCTCACTAACTTACAACTCATTATGAAACCCAGACTGACCCCAAACTCACACTGATCCTCCGATCTCAGCCTTCTATGTGTTGGGAGGACAGGAGTGGACGGTGGTATCTGGTAAAGGGGCAAATAGGGTAGGGCTGTGGCTTCAAGTTCTGCCCACTTAACATATCACTGGCGGCACATTTTCTTAAAGTGTCTCATCAGAATCTTATCCTACGTAGGAACATGGAGTGTTTTCTATCATGTTCCTTTGCTTCCTCTGTGTTGCTGGCCTTAAACGTGCAGTGTCCCTGACAAACCTTACTGAGTATTAGGATTACAGAAGTGTGCTACTGTGACTAGCCCAGGTTTTCCTTCTGTGACTTTGCTATGGTTTTTGGAGACACAGTTTCACTTTGTAGTCAAGGCTGGCCTTGAGCTCTCAGCAATCCTCCTGCCTTAGCCTCCTTTTGTAAAGCCTTATGGACTTCTCTTGAATAGCCTTCTAATGAGCTAGCTGGGCAGGGTTAGTTTAGTGGTCAAGTTTAGTGGGTACTTTCACTATTCCTGTTTATGCTGTCTTCTGACCTCCAATTCTCTCCATTTTCACACAATCATACTTCATACTTCAACTCAAATCTTATCTTTTTCCCCAAAGCAAGCTTTCCCTGGAATCTACAGCTAAAACACATTGCCTCTGTTTCTCTTGTTTTACATGTACTGCAGTACCATAAGATAATGAAGCCAGGGTGCAAATCCTAAGGCCCATCTGAAAGATTTAGTGCCTGCTTTCAGTATGACACAGCAATACCCACACTCAGGGACCAAGGCTCCTGCATATGTACGGAAACTGCCACCTTCAAAAAATTTAAAATTTGTTACGTGTGGAATTAATAGCAACTTCTAGTACCTGTTTTAGTTTGTTTTATTTATTTATTTTAGAAAAAGGATCACACACCATCATTCTGCTCATGTCAATGTTTTGGCACCCTTGTAGGCAGAGGTTGTATTCCACAACACTCAGCCCAAGGTTCAGTTCCTAAGTAGTACTCAATAAACGTTTGTCAAAAACACCAAGAGAATTTATTATAGAATACAAGATGACATAATGATAACCTGAAGTTACAGAATTCAACTTTAAAGTTTGTAAATTTGTAACTGTTTGTTTGTGTGAGTGTGTGTTTGTGTGTGTGTGTGTGCGTGTGTGTGTTTGTGTACATACGTACCCTTTCCCAGGAGATGAATTGATTATATTCATATTCTACTTCAGTACTAATGTGCTAAGGGACTGGAGAACCTTGATTGTATTTGTATCATGCTGTGGTAGAACGAAAATAATATAGACACTCAGAAAATTGTTAGCTAGTAAATGGATGGACAGCCTTGCAACCCTGTAATCTAAAAATGTGTTTAATAAGTAAGCATTCCTAACAAGTCACCAAATCCAAATGGGGAACAATGAATCTTATAATCATATTCTCATTAAAAAAAAAAAGAGTGAAAAGGAGGAAAAGAAAACTGACCAGAAAAAAATGGGTAATTATAAAAAAGTTTCATGCTGGACAGCAGTGGCACACACCTTTAATCTCAGCACTCAGGAGGCAGAGGCAGGCCTCTGGTCTTCATAGTGAGTTCTAGGATAGCCAGGGCTATGCAGAGAGACCATGTCTCAAACATAAAATGAGAGGGAGAAGGGGAGAGGGAGGGGGGAGAGGGAGAGAGGGGGTGGGATAGAGGAGAAGGAGGAATGTAAAGGTTCTCAGTAAAGCACAACTGATGTCTTGGACACTTTGGAATGCTTAAATTCATGAACTATGGCACGGAAGGTAACTATGTATTCAGGGGATGTTCTCAGAACCCAAAAGGTATACAACATCTGCCTTTAGTTCAGGAACTAGGTAACAAAATATAATCTATCTTAAACATAACAGTAACAATATACTGAAGGACAAGGGAGGCGGGTAAAGAAGGTAAAGAAGCAATAGCTAGACAATCGTTCTGCCATGACACACTTTTAAGGTGCCAATGAATGAAAACCACTTTGGAGTTTGTAACTTAGAAAATCAAGCACTCAGCCGGGCAGTGGTGGCACACACCTTTAATCTCAGCACTTGGGAGGCAGAGGCAGGCGGATTTCTGAGTTCAAGGCCAGCCTGGTCTACAGAGTGAGTTCCAGGACAGCCAGGGCAACACAGAGAAACACTGTCTGGAAAAACCAAAAAAGAAAGAAAAGAAAAGAGAAGAGAAGAGAAGAGGAAAGGAAAGGAAAGAAAAAAAGTAAAGAAAGAAAATCGAGCACTCAAAAAAAATGTACATTTTAAGAATTCATTCAGTAACTCTTTGTAGACTACCCATTAATTTACTAGCCAACTGTTTCCTATTTGGAACAACTCTAGGGTAATACAAATACAATCAGAATGCTCCATTCAGTTAGCACAGTAGATACTAGAGTAATACAAATACAGTCAGGGCACTGCAATCACCACATTAGGTACTTATGCAGAATATGAATATAATCAATTTATCTTCTGGGACAGGGTACATATATACACAAGCAATTACAAAATACGATGATAAATAGGATCTGATTTGTTGGGGTTTGATTTTTGATTATTTTGTTAAGAATGGCATTTGGAGTCTTAAAGATATGATGAATCGATAGGTCCTCATTTTAAAGGTAGGAACCACTTTAGCAGAACAAATTACTCTATAAAACACTTCATTTAGTTATCCAACTTACTACCTTGAAAGTCATACCTTGGAATTTAAATAAATGGTATAACTCCACCCCCCACACTCATACATTAATAAAATCACACATCTATAAAATGATCTGTAGCTTCTATTGAAACGTTCCAAATCATTAAATACCACCGGCTAAAGATGGTATTGGGCATTCACTTAAAATAGATACTGCAGCACGGAGTACCCGGAAACCCTTGCAAATTACCCTATGATCCCTCCCATCACACTTAGATCAACACTGACATAAGAGCATAAAGAAAAGACTCCGTGCGTAACTGAGACACTTGTGAAAGTTATTCAGCGAAATCGACAAAAACCGGCCTTGAAAAGTAGCAAGTGGAGAAATCTGTGAAACGAACAGATAGAGAGAGAGAGAGAAAAAGAAAAAAAAAAAGGCAGCGACCCTGACTGAGCAGAGCTGTCAACGAGTCTAGTTAGGAGCTCAGGAATGGCCAGCCTTGTAAGAAACGACCGGTAGACGGAGCGCCTGTGACAACTAGTTGTAGTAGTTTGCGGGCAAGAGAGGCAAAAGACCAAGGTGAGCGAGGTGGAGAGCTGGGGTGGCTCTGGCCGCAGCAGACCCGAGACAATCAAAGAGAACGAAGCACCGTTCCAGGGCCAGCATAGGTGAGAGGGCGTGTAGCTGCCAGCCGGGACCCCGCTTCCCTGCTGGTGGCGGGAAGTTAGCGGATGAGGAAGAGGCACCTAAGGGATGATTGGAGTTCGCAGGAGACGGTGGAAGCCCCAGACCATCGGAGTCTGAGAGGATCCCCATCTCGAAGCCGGCTTCGGAACGCCACCCCTGGAGGGGATGCCCAAAGGGGGGGGGCAAAGGTGTCACTCGTGACCGGCTTAGGGCAGCCCTCCCGCATCCCAGCCCCAGTACTCACAGAGTTCAGAGTACCGATGGCAACCCCGGCCCAGCTGCTGCAGATAGCGCTGCAGGACGTCGGTGAGAAGGTGGCAGGCACTGAGCTGCACCGAGTCCCAGCCCAGCGCCTGGCAAATCTGCGCCACCGAGACCCTCAACAACGACCTGGAGTAACTCTCGCACATCCCGCTGCGTGGACGCCACCGCAGCCCTTTGCTGCCACCGCTCTCCAGCCCTGCCGCCTCGCCTCAGCAGAGCCCCCGATTCATTCTTTGGGGGCTCCGCGGCGGGGAAATCGTCCCCCTCCGGCCCCGAGCGACCACCTCAAAGCCTCAGCAGCACCGAGCGCGCCAGCCTGAGAGCCGCCATTTTGGACTCGCTCCGCCTCCCGCTGGACGGCCGCCGGGACGAGGCAGCACAAGCAGAATGCCGAGAGGAAGGAGGCGCAGGCTCCGCCCAGTGGGAGGAGAGCGATAGTCTCGGGATCGACTCTAGGGCCTGGACACCGGCCGGAAGCCGAACGACCAGGCGCAGGTGGAGTCTGCGCCTCCCTGACAACAGGTGCCGGTGTCTTTCTCTCCCGGCTGATGGAAAAGTAAGAGATGAACATCCGTGTGTTCGGGGGCAAACCGGGGAGGCAATGTGTGACAGTGTAATGTTAAGGAATTAACATTAATAATGTTGATAGAGATTTAAATGTGAGTGTAGGGAATTTAAGCTACTCCTCAGAACGCGAGTTCGATTCAGTTTTCCTTTACTTAAATTTAAAAAAAGTAAAAACTAAATTAAAAGATGAAAGAGAAGATAATATTCAGAATGAAATAGTGGCCACTTGGGCGATTTGAGTGAAATCCAAGGTGTTCACTCAGGAGGCTGAGACAAATGAATCATAGAGGCCAACCAGAGTCACCGAGAAAGACTCCGGCTCTAAAAAGCAAACAGAGCTAATAAACTCAAGTTCTTCATTGTATCGTTCAATGCTCTTCGTACTATGGCTGGTATTAAGGGGAGAAAAGTCTATTCAATTAGTTCAATTAGTGGGAACCGCACCCACGAGTAGCGAGCAAGATATTTTAGTGTCGTTTATGCTTTCTTTAAAAATAACTAGTTCTGGTTTGCATCTTACTAGTCACAGTAAGTAGTCTATCCAGAACATGGTGGGTACAGTTCCCTACAGAGGTTGAATACTCGGTTAAATCCTTGAGATTGATTTTGTCCAGAGAATGCTTGCCATGCCTTTCCCAGAGCCTTCTTCCAGCCCTAGTTGAATTTTGCCTAACTCTTGCATGGTAACAGAAACTATGATGATATGATAAATAGCTTGGGTTGAAATAGTGGGATTTTTTTCCCGTCTCAACCATGTTAAGTTCCCAGATCCACCTTTAGACTTTTAGGCTGAAATCCTTTCACTTTAGCCCCCACAGTAGCTGGCACTTCAGGCAGCTGCTGGTAGACCCTGATTACTGGGATGCACTATAAAAGTTTCAATTGGGCAGGAGAGACGGTTCAGTGGTTAAGAGCACTGACTACTCTTCCAGAGGCCCTAAGTTCAAATCCCAGCAACTACATGATGGCTCACAACCATCTGTAACAGAATCTGACACCCTCTTCTGGTGTGTCTGAAGACAGCTACAGTGTACTCAAATAAATAAAAATAAATCTTAAAAAAAAAACAGGCAGTGGTGGCGCACGCCTTTAATCCCAGCACTTGGGAGGTAGACACAGGCGGATTTCTGAGTTCAAGGACAGCCTGGTTTACAGCGTGAGTTCCAGGACAGCCAGGGCTACACAGAGAAATCCTGTCTCAAAAAACCAAAAAAATAAAAAAAAAGTTTTCAATTTTCAGCCAGGAGGCATTGGCACAGGCCTTTAATCCCAGTGCTGGGCAGGCAGAGGCAGGCAGATATCTGAGTTTGAGGCCAGCCTAGTGTACAGAGTTAGTTCCAGAACAGCAAAGAAGTTTCAAATTAGAAGCCAAACTAATCCCAATGACTGACTACTAAGCTAGACCAAACCTACTTTGGCTATATTTAATTACTGTATTTCTTAGTTGTGCCTGCCGTATTTATCATTGCGTATTGTATATAACTTTCTGTGCCATCTTCCAGCAGCTGTGATGGCTTGTCTCAGTTGTCAACTTTAGTATATCTGGAACCAGCCAAAACCCAAATGACACCTGTGAAGGATTGCATTTCTTAACTAAATGACTTGAAGTGGGAAGACACACTTCTAATCTGGACCTTTGAGGTGGGACTCCATCTTTAATGTGGCTTATGCTTTCTGCTGGCGGCATACGTAAAGCACATAAGAGATGGAAACTTGCTTTCTCTCTGCCTGCTTGCCTTCACTCTAGCTCACAGTGCGTTCCTTCCCTGGAAGGAGAGTCTACTTCTTTGGGATTCCAGAGTATACTAAAGATCAGCTGAGACAGCTAGCTTCTTGGATTAAACAGTTCCTGAATTCTTGGACCTTCTGTTTGTAGGCAGCCATTGTTGGGTTAGCTGGACCATAGCCTATAATCCATTCTAATATGGAGGGACGCAACAATACTAGGTCCATTGGTAGTTCTGGACCCAAGCATCAGGAGCCTGTTTGATACAAAATCTCAAGGATACTTTTTTTAATCTCTGGCCTTAATTGAACATTTTTATTTTTTGGTTTTTCAAGACAGTGTTTCTGTGTGGCATTGGCTGTCCTAGAACTCTAGAGCAGGCAGGCCTCGAACTTAAGGTCCGCCTCCTTTTGCCTCCCAAGTTCTGAGACTAAAGGTGTGTGCCATTGTGCCTAGCTCATTTTTAGAACTTTTGATAACATTGAACATTTCCTTAACTTGAAGCTCATACCTTGGATTTCAAACCCCCCCCACTACCTCTTGATTTATGTGGTGGAAATTTTTCAAAACTACAAAAAAAAAACCCTGAAACAAGATTCACAGATTATTAACATTTTACCACATTTACTATATATGGATATATTTTCATTAACGTATACTCACTTTTTCCATGAACAGTTTGAAAATAAGCTGCAAACCTCAGGACACTTATGTCTGAAGAACGTGACCATTTATCTTCCCAAACCAGCATAGTTCCCTGTGTAACCATATGTATGACCATATGTCCACAACTTTGGTTTCCCAGGAAGCTAAGTGTGGGATGGAGGGAACTCTACAGCAAGTTTATCTGGGCACACTCCTGGGACACCAAATGTGGGAGGGAGGGAGTGGGAGCCAGACAGATACACTGTCAAAGATGCCCTCTGCCAATTTCAAGGTGCTTGCTGAAACTCCTGGACCTTTACATTGCCAAATTCATAGGTCACTTTGTGTTGGCTTTCCAGGAAAGGGTGTGTGATCTTAGGCCAAAGTGCTGTTTATAGCTGAGTCAGTTCTTTTTTTTTTTTTTTAAAGATTTATTTATTGTTAGATGTAAGTACACTGTAGCTGTCTTCAGACACACCAGAAGAGGGCATCAGGTCTCATTACAAATGGTTGTGAGCCACCATGTGGTTTCTGGGAATTGAACTCAGGACCTCTGGAAGAGTAGTCAGTGCTCTTAACCACTGAGCCATCTCTCCAGCCCCGCTGAGTCAGTTCTAAGGAAGGCTGATGTCCTTAAGACCTGGGGAGTTTGGTAGTACCTTATAATATCCAGCACAGTTCATCTGTTTCCCCTCTACTCTTTTGCTTGGTGTAAATTTGAAGAACAGCTCTTCCAGAGGTGGTGGGGTTCTCCTTTGAGAACATCATTAAAAAGGAAGACCGGAAGCTGTTACACTCTTCCTGCTGCAGATGAGTCCCACGTCTATTTTCAGTGGCTTGCTCAGACCTCATGTGTAAAGGAGGCCTCTGAGTCCTAGGTTCCCATGTCCTTTCTAGAATGTGACTGCTGGCCTTGTCAATTCACTTTCAAAATTGAACAAAAGCACCCAAACAGACCACCAATATGGCAAATAGTGCTCATTACCCATTGGGATAACAGCTCAATCTTCTCTCATAATCAGAATCAGCTGCCTTGATGGACCTCTGCATCTCTTGGCTGAAGTAATAAAGGAACACCTGTAACCTTGTTCATTCCAGCAGGACTTTTACTGTCTCCTCTGGTAAAACTCCCCCATTTTGGAGATTAGACCCATAAGCCTCAAGAACTCTGGGTTGCAGGAATTGGAACAATTATCTAAGTAAGTCCCTGGGAGTGATGGCAAATGAAGAAACTTCAGCCTCTACTCCATGTTAGCTACCTGTTGAGAACCCAGCTCCAAAGAAAAGCCATTGAGTAAAGTATGTACCGCATCCTCAGAGTTTGTACCCCATCCCCACAAAGTATTTCCTATAAGCTTGTGCTTAGCAGTGCCTATAAAGGCCATAACATCAACCTGCTTGTGTAACAGCTTCAGGGGGCATAGGGCATTAACACTGGATTTCAAATCCGGTGCCTTTCCAAAACACCTGCTTGTAAAATAGGTCCTAAAGGATTGTTACAGCATGGTGTGGTACACAATTGTGTTTTGGATAAGAATGCCCCACCATGGGGTCATATATTTAATAATTAGTCCCCAGTTGTTGGAACTGTTCTGGAAAGATTAGGAGGTATGGCATTGTTGGAGGAGATATGTCACTGGGGTGGGCTTTACGATTTCAAACGCCCATACTAGTCTCTCTTTCTGCCTCAAGCTCTTAGCTACGGTTGCAGTGTCATGCCTGCCTGCCTGCCACTTCACTTCCAGCCAGTCATCATAGATTCTAACCCTCCGTAACTGTGAATCCCCAAATCAAGTGCTTTCTTTTATAAATTGCCTTGACATGGCAATAGAAAAGTAGCTGAGCCACCAGTGAGTCAGAAACCATGAGCAGGAATGTCCACTCTTAGTGAAACAGTGGCTGCTCTTTCTCGGGTTGAAAGGCCAGATGCTGTCACCTTGGTCTCTTTGAAAATCCTCAAGGGACTCTTTCTGATCTTCTGTAACACAATTCTGTAGCTTGGTGGCTTAATCAACAGCCTCTTTTTTTTAAATATTTTTTTTATTGAATATATTCTTCATTTACATTTCAAATACTAAAACCTTTCCCTGTTCCCCCTTCCCTAAAACCCTAACCCCTTTTCCCATCCTCTGCCTCCAAGTATGCCCCTCCACCCGACCCACTCCCACCTCCCTCCTTCGATTTCCCCACGCTGGGGCATCTATTGAGCCTTCACAGGACCAAGGACCTCTCCTCCCACTGATGCCCAACAAGGCATTCCTCTGCCACTTTTGGCTGGAAACATGTGTACCCCTTGGTTGATGGTTTAGTCCCTGGGAGTCCTGGGGCATCTGGGTGACTGACATCATTGTTCTTCACATGGGGCTGCAAATTCCCCCTTCAGCTCCTCCAGTCCACCCTCCAACTCTTCCATTGGGAACCCCATGCTCAGTCCAATGGTTGGAACAGCCTCTGTCTTACAGTTCTGCAGGCCAGCATGCTTGGATGTCCCTGAGACCTTTCTGCCTGAGTTACAGTCTGCTACCTCCTCGTGGTTAACTTTATGACCTTTGTCTCTGGGTGCACAGTCCTTGTTTCTCTTCCATTTTTTTCTTTTTTATTTTTTTAATGATTATTTATTTTATGCATATGAGTACACCGTCACTGTCAGACACACCGGAAAAGGGTATTGGATCCCGTTACAGATGGTTGTGAGCCACCATGTGGTTGCTGGGAATTGAACTCAAGACCTCTGGAAGAGCAGTCATTGCTCTTAACTGCTGAGTCATCTCTCCAGTCCCCTTCCATTTCTTAAAAGAACAGCCAGTCCAGTGAACCAGTACCCATCCTTATAACAGTTTAATATGACCACTTTATTTTATTCATGAATTTGTGTGAGCGTGTATGCATGGGTGTGTGGGAGACTAGAGTACAACTTTGGGAATTAGTTCTCACCTACATTTGGATCCCAGGGAACAATCTCAAGTCTTCAGGTTTGGCTGTAAGTGCCTTTATCAACTTTAGCAATGAGCCACATTGCTAGCTCAACATTACTTCTTTAAAGGCCTTATCTCAGCCAGGTGTGCATGCCTTCAGTCTCAACACTGGGGAGGCAGAGGCAGGTAGATCAGTGAGTTCACAGCCAGTGAGACTCTGACTCCAAACAAGCAACAATGAAAAACCTAAATCAAAAAGCTCTATCTCCAAATCTAGTCATATTCTGAGGTATACCTGAGGGTGGAGTTTGACAATCATATTAGAGAAGACAAAGCTTGCTCACTTCACACACACACACACACACACACACACACACACACAGTGACATCATGGTACTGTCCCATTCCACTTTTGTCTTGATCTGCTTCTTTGGCCATTCCTCCATGGAAGATTGGCCTTTTCTCCTCTCCATCAGCAGGACATGAAGAACTGTAGTGTGACCATTGTTCTTGGTGAAGAACACGTGGGAGCTAGCCTCCCTTCTCAGTAGCTTGCTTGTACCCTGTCAGCCCTGATCATGAATTCTGGGTGTACAGTCTTACTGACAGTGGGAGGGGAAAAGTCTTTGAGACAGATTCTTTTTGTGTAGTCTTGGCTGTCCTGGCACTCACTACAGACTAAGCTGGCCTCAAATTCACAGTAGTCCTCCTCCCTGGGTCTCCATGCCACCATGACCAACCTAATGTGCAAACTTTTGGCTTGGTAGTTTTATCCTACCTAGCTTGTGTTCCTTGCCATCCCACTTCTAGACCTTCATCTCTGTTCTAGCCAACAGCATGGCTGGTATTTCTCCAAGGGTGTATGATTTAGGACCACACATAACCATGGCCTTACCTCAGAATCCCAGGGTTTTGCATTGTTGTTTACCCTTAAAGGCTTATACTAAGTTCTATAGGATTACTACCCATCTCAGGTGCCTCTAATACTAGAGTCTACTACAGGACCTGGCTGTTAATGGATGCCTGACCTTATAATGCCCTTCCCTATTCTGGACCTTAACTCAAACCTGGGAACCTTCTATGCCATCAGTGTGTAGTTCAGAGAATTCCTAAGTGTGACGCATTCTGCTTCCAGAAGCTATATAGGTCACCTCGCATGGTGCTTCCCTCCTCAAACTGGCAGTTGCAAGATGCAGTCCTCTAATTCCCTGTGACTTTGTAGATGTATCCCAGTGAGTTAGGCCATACGATCTGAAAAATCTCAAATCATATGGCAAACCCTGGAGTCTTTTGGACTCCCTCCATCTCTTTCTTTCCTTCCTCCCCTTTCACCATAGCCTTGGAGGCTAGCAGGAACTCTTGGTGTCAACTCACAAGTGTACTTGAGTTAGTAATCACCAAATAAGACCTTTTACAACTTATCTTCCCATTAAAACGGGCAGTCTATGACTCCTAATATACTAAATTGAATTCCTTTCTTCCCCCTTGAGACAGTCTCACAATGTAGCCCTGACTGGCCTGGAACTTGCTATGTAGACTTGTGTTGAACTTAAGGAGATTCTCCTGTTATTACCCCTAAGAGTGCTGGGACTAACTACCTGGATGAATTACATACTTTGGGTAAGTTTTATGGCAAATGACTTGTATCTCAGTAAAGCTATTTTCAAACACTAAGTTTAGAGGCATGAACTCTCTCCTCTCTCTGCTTATGTGTGTGGTACTGGGATTGAACCTATGATATTCCACTTGCTAGACACCAAGCTATAAAGCCAGGGCATTAGCACATGATGTTAAGGGCAATGGAACTGAAATGTCTGTACACAACTTACTAGGGCACAAGAGGCAAAGACTTCTGAGCTCAGTTCCCATCACTTTCTCTTGATAAATGATGAAAAGAGCAGAGGATAAAATGACAAAACCCTATATTGAGATAAAAACCAGTGCTCAGCTACACAGAACCCCAGTGTTTGGCAAGGCTGGAGCAAGAGGATTGAGCCCAGCCCAGCCCAGCCCAAGCTATATAAGAAATTCAACATTCATCTCCTTTAGAGTAAGACTGTGTTTCTGAATAACAAAGCGGGCTGGAGAGATGGCTCACTGACTGTTCTTGCAGAGGATCCTGGTTCAATTCCTAGTACCTACTTGCTCACAGCAATTCATAACTTTCCTCATTCTACCAGAACTTCAGCAAAAGAGTTTCACAAGGATCAAGAGAGCTAGAGAGAGAACATGAGGAAATACCAACAATTCTGAAGCTGGAGCCTTGCCCCTTTGCAGTAACTCCTCTCCAGTCCTAGGAAACAGATTTGTTTCCTGAGAGAACATCAGACTGTGGGTCATGCAAGTTTTGCTTGTGTAGGTGCTGACCAGAGAGTTAGACGGTACTGTGGTTGAAATGCTTTAGGTCCATTCTTCCCCCACTTTGATGCTAACTCCCAAGCCTTCACTCTCCAAGGAGTTGGCAAGAATCTGCTAAGACTTGAAGACACTGATATAAGTAGTAAACAATCCAACTAGCTCATGAAGTGAAGCTTATAGCCACCAATATATTCACAAGTGTATACATTTTTTTAATGATTTATTTACATACGTGGTTCATTTTGTTTTGTCTGTCTATATGTCTGCATACTAGAAGAGGGCATTGGATCCCATGGAACTACAGTTGTAGATGGTTGTGAGCCACAATCTAGGTCCTGGGGAATTGAACTTAGGACCTCTGGAAGAGCAGCCAGTGCTCTTAACTGCTAAGCCATCCCTTTAGTCCCAAGTATAGATTAATGAGCCTGCAGTAGACACACCAAGAATTTCCAGTCCTCTGGAACAAGAATTGGCATTTAAAATGGGGTCAAGTTACTAAGCATGTTTTCATATACATACATATATAGACATATATGTATATTATTTTAAAGGACTTGTAAAACAAAAATGAATGTGCAGCAGAGACCTTATGTGGCCCAGAGACCTAAGGTATTTACCACATGGCCCTTGAGGAAAGTTGTCAAGCCTTTGGAACATGAGACTAGGTACTATGCAGGGAAACATTGATAAATAAAATTTAAAATTAATGTTTTAAATAATTACAAGAATACTTAGGAAAGAAATGCAATGGAAAATTTACCAGAAGAGACTGAAGAACATTCAAAGAAAGGGGAAAATTGCAAATTAATGTAAAATTGGGTTCTAGAGAGTGAGACAGTAGGAAGGAGGAATCCATCAAATGACATGGGGGTGGGGCTGGGAATCTGTCCTCTACCCTGGTCTTTTCCTCACTCAGTTACCTCAGCTGAATCAGTGTTCAATGCAGTGCACATAAAAGGGGCCACACCAAGACCATCGTTGAGAATTATCAGGACAGAAACCTACATGTTTTCAGGGAGGATTAGAGGTGTGGCTCAGCATTTGCTTGTGAGACTGTGTGTTCCCCAGCACTACACACAATATACAGCTTTCAGAAGGAAAATATGGATGAATAGCTTCAATAATTAAGTCATTTGGTGGCCAAGCAGACAAACCACTTTCTAGCCATACCTAGGGAAACTGGTGTGCCGAATGACAAGAAAATGAGCTCCAGGATGCTAGATGTGTGCTAGAGCACGTGCAGAAATCATTGTAGCTACTGAGATGGGATTCCAAGGTGACTACTCCTGGCCCCATTGTTTGCTTCTGAACCTAGGCATTCTGCCAAAGGTCAGCCTGACACAGTTTTTTTTTTTTTTTTTTTTTTTTTTTTTTGGTTTTTCAAGACAGGGTTTCTCTGTATAGCTCTGGCTGTCCTGGAACCCACTTTGTAGACCAGGCTGGCCTCGAACTCAGAAATCCGCCTGCCTCTGCCTCCCAAGTACTGGGATTAAAGACACAGGTTATTCTTAATGTTGAGTATGTCAAATCCCTGCTTTTCCTCCTACAAGTCAACTGAGATGCAAAGGTTGCCAGCCTTCATAGCACTCCACTGTCCTGGAAATGGAAGGTGAGCTGATTGTTAAGCCAAGTCCTGAAGAGAGAAGCCTGAGAGCACTCAGGAGTCTGAGGCCAGCAAAGACAGGATCCTTTCCTGACAACCACTGACCCCATTCACAGGGGGCTCTTTTAATAGAAAGTAGCCAGAAATAACTACTTTCTTCTCCAGAAAGTACTGATCTCTATCAGTTTCTTTATTGATCAGTTTTCATTGTTAATATAGCTGTTGGGAAAACAAACTATTTGAAGAACTTAGAGCTTATGAACTCATTTCTTAGTATTTTTGGTTAAGAGCAATGTGTGGGTTTTATATGCTTTTTCAGAATGCCTATATTACTTACTGTTACAAGAAATGTTCAGTGCCATTTGATTTAGTGCACTGAGGTTTTCATACAGATCTCACTGTACCTTGCTTTTGTTCTGTCCCAGTGCTCCATTCTACTCCCCACAAAAGCTCCCATTTTCATCACAAACACAGCGTGTCTTTCTATCACGCCACGTCCTCCTTGGGTTGGCTTCCTCCCATAGTCCCTCTTCTGCTTTCATGTCCAATGTACAAGTGTATATTTGACACTAAAACTGGAATCATGGAAGATGGGAAGATATACTGTCTTTCTGAGCTTTGTTCATTTATGATTCCAGTTCCACTGTGATATGTATCATTAATCTGTTGGTGGACATCTAGGTTCGGTCTGTATCTTGGCAACTGTCAATAGTGCAGCATTAAAAACACAGGTATGGCGGGGGGGGGGGGGGCTGGAGAGATGGCTCAGCAGTTAAGAGCTCTTCCAGTAGTCCTAAGTTCATTCAATTCCCAGCAACCACATGGTGGCTCATACTTCTGTAATGGGATCCGATGCTCTCTTCTGGTGTGTCTGAAGACAGAGACAGTGCACTCATACATAAAATATCTAAATATAAAAAACAAAACAAAAAACCCAAAAACTACAGGTGTGCAAATATCCTTAGGGTATGCTAACAGATTTCTTCTGATACACAACTAAGGGCAGTGGTATACAGCTGGGTCATGTGGTAGTTTTGGTTTTTCTTGTTCTGAGGAATCTTTACACTGATTTCCATAGTGACCCTAAGTGCTGTCCCTGACCATCCATCCCTGTTGGTATGGCTAACATAGTACATGGAATCACTTCAGGCATTCAAATTTTATGAGACAAGTACACTGATTCTCTAGGAGGCCAGAATAGAGATCAGATCTGTGGAGATGGAGTTACTGGGAACCAAACTTGGGTTCCCTGGAAGAGCAGAAAGTGTGTTCTTAACTAAGCTATCTCCCCAGCCCTTCAAATCTTAATGGTCATCTATATGAAACATACTTTCTCAATACATGCAAAATATTATTTAAAAATTGTTGAAACTACCTATCTATGTGCCTGAAGTTCTGCAGAATTTTTGTGAGGAATAGTAAGCTGCCCCAGTTTATTCAAATGGCATCTTCCCAGCAGGTCTTTAAGACTGCCTGGGAAACTGGCCTGCAGGCATGCCTGCCTTGGACCCAGAGCTCTAAACCATTGAAAGTTGGCAGAAAACTGTAAATCAGACCTGAAATGACCTTCTGCTGAAGAGCTTTACACAGTACAATGTTACTATTCTCAACTGCTTAGTATTATCTCCTTCTGAAAACCATAATTATTAATAATGAGACTGATTTTCACATTGTAAGTTGTTTATTGTAAGATAATTTACAAACATCCTGCTGTCTTTGTAACTCAGTGGACCAAGTTTCTTCTGACAAAGACAGCAATCAGTTAAAATCAACTTGCTGCGATTTTCTTCTTTACCTGAAAAACAGTATAGAAGAACAGGAGTCAAACAGGCTGCCTTGTGGAAATGAGAACATATTCTTAAATGGGGCACAGAACTGCAGTTACACAAAAGATGCAGGTGGTTCTCCAATTCTGGACTGGGACTCTCTGGGATTTGTGAGGGCGAACTGGTTTCATGATAGTACTGTCCCCCCTCATTCCCACTCACAAGGAAATGACTGTTTCTCCAGAGACAACAGAAAACAGCCAAGTGAAGAGAGGACTCTCCTGTGAGCCAGATATTAGGAGTCAGGACCATAGGCTTGAGAACCACTGCCCTCACTAACCTCCACTTAATACTCTAAATGATTCAAGGTCTCTCTGCCTAAATGTATTTCCTTATATCTACACTCTCTAGAACACAAAGGCTCACTAGCAGCACCCACATTTATCTCTCTGCCTATATCTGGTACTGCCCAAACACACCCACAAATTGGCTGCACTATAAATCAGCCTGCTCAGCTAGCCTGTCTTAGGGAAGCAATTTCATTACTGCAAACTAGTAATGCTAACTAGTAACTGCTAACTTTGGTGATACTTGGCTAGGTTTCTTTGCTGAAGGCTTAGGGGAAGAATGTGTTGAACTTTACCTCTTGTCTGAGGATGCAACTTGATTTTCATTAGTCCCTGGTTATTATATTAGGAAACACAAGAGCACAAAACAAGCAGGTTAGGAAGCAATCCACGCTAGTTAACTACAGGCCATATCTGTGCATGTTACCTGAGCATACAATGCAAATAGTTACAATCTTTAACAAGCACTCAGTATAAAATACCATAGACTGCAATGTAATTAGAGGCAATAAAGAAATGATCATTCAAATAGGCAAGACAACATGTAATAATTTTATATCTGTAAAAAATAACATACAATTGAAAAGATTAAGCTGACAATATAAATATAATTTGTTCATCATTCTTTTTAACTCGAAAAGCCAGTGTTTGTATTAAAATCTGAACAACAATCCCTGGAAGGTTACAGAGCATGCAAACCCATTAATAAAAGCAAGCCACTGTTGAGACTGCACAAGGGACCTTTAAAATAAGGACTTACATTATCTAGAAAGAAAAATGTATCTCTAGTAGATTACTTTTTATAGTCTCAGTATAAGGTCTCAATCCCCCTCTTCTCATTTTTCTTAATTTTGCTAAGTGAAGGTTCTCACATCCCTAAGCAAGAAAAAAGGCCCAGTCCTAAGCAACAGAATTTAGATCCTCACTTTTCATACCCAGTTTCTCCTATTTCAAAAGCAAAAAGAACTCAGTGTTCGCTGGTTCTCATAGTGTTCTCAGATTCTGGGAAGTCAGCTCTTTGCCCCAAGCCATGTTAAGTCACACTTAACATTCCAAGATGTGCCAGCCTGGCACTTGGCCCTAAGTCATAATGACTTAACCCTAGCATTAGTCTCATGTCTCAGGAGACCAAGTCCCAGGAGCCAGACAGAGTACCTTGACCATGTTTAGAACCTGGACATCAAGGTGCTGTGATGCTAGTAGGGTAGTGACGGCCAGGCTGGGAGATGGGCAGTCCTAACAAAGCTGTGTTCAGAAAGCAAGAGTTTAGGACCAGGATGCGGACCCAGGACAGCAAGACTCTAACTTTTATCATATTCCATTGAATCAATCAGTTTTAGATTCCACCCTCTCCAAGGCTTAAGGACAGAGACCAATACAAAGTCAATTCCTGATAAAATGGTGTAAGTGCTAAGACAAAGTGAAGTCAGATGATAAAAGATACCTTAAAGAATAAATGTTAGTTTTTTTTTTTTTTTTGAAGAAAAGTTTCCTCTACCCCAATCAAGGAAGATGAAGAATTGTCAGATGAAGAATGAACAGAACAATCAGAGAACTGAAGCCCATACAAAATCCTACACCTCTTAGACATGAGAAACAGCATGATGTGTTTAAAGACCTGGAAAGGCCGAGGTAGCCGATGTCCAAACAAGTGACTGTACAATACTATACGAGAAAGACTGCTGATGACCAGAAAGTATATGACCACATACAACAAAGTAGACATTTTTGCAGGCTGCTTCTCTAAAAAGCCAGCAAGGAAGCATTTTAGGCCTTGGGGACTATACACTGTCTTTCCTATAACCCTTTACAATACGGCCCCAGACCATAGTTTCTCAGTAATCTCCATATTCTGCATTGTCTTCTTGATCTCCTCTTAACAGATAGTAAATTCTCTGAAAACAAATACTGCCTCCACTACATCTTGAGGGTCTGGCATCTACAAATTACATTTTTTTTTGCCAGGCCAGCCTTGATGCCAGCTACTGAGGAGATAGCGGGAAGCTTGAGCCTTTGAGTTTGGGAACAGCTTAGGCAACACAGCAAAACTCCCATCCCCAGCAAACCCTTTTACATCTAGAGAATGGGATTAAAAAAGGAAAAATTAAAGGGGGATCTAGAAAGTAAAACTCAAGAGAACTTGGTGACCAGTCAGGAGGAGGGAAGCCTTAGCAAACCAAAGGCATTTACTACATGTTTCCTCTGTCATTACAACCTTTCACCTGGAAGACTGCACATGGTTGACGGCCACTTTAATCTTTCAACAATCCAGAAATTTTCTGGAGGAAAACAGTATGCTATTTATAAACCAATGAAGAATACATAGTAATTTAAAATTCTCATCATTCAGTAATTAACAGAATTATATAAAAATCAAACCTAAAACTAGCCTTGTTAACTCAGAAAGTTTGATTTATGCTACTGAGTTCCAAAAACAGACTTTCCAAATTGCTACTGAGTTATTCACAGCTTTCTTCCTAATTCTTTAGGAATGTCGACTGCACACAAAGGTCTCTCTCAAGATGGGAAATTATTCTTGAACATTTCAGCTTACACAAGAATAAAGCAGGGACACCCTTTCCATCAGGATTTTATGGAAGGACACCAGATGCTGCAACAAGTCTTTTCAGTTGTAATAGAACAGAAAGTCAAGCAACTAGAGGCTCACTGACCCCCACACAGAGAGAACACAACCTTCTGTAGGCACCAGCTACGTTACTCACAGAGCAGCAGCCCCAGAGATGATCTCAATCAGCTCCTTTGTGATGACAGCCTGGCGAGTGCGGTTGAAAGTCAGCGTCAGTTTGTCAATCATATCAGCTGCACACAAAGAAAAGGGATAGACAACAAAATAAAGTTTTGAAAAGAGTAATTTCTACTTAATTAAAGCAATTAAGAATTGAAGTAAATTCTGCTGCAATTTGGATCTCCAAACGGCCTCTCTGGTAGGTAAGAATTTTATCAAGTTATTTTTCACATTTTCTACAAGCTACTTCTATGGTGCTTGCAAATCCTCTATCAAGTAAGATGGACACCTCAACAAAATATTCTTCCTCCCCTCCTCCCTCTCTCTCTCTCTCCCACACACACACACCCACCCCCACAGTTTCTGGAGCTTTGTCTAATCCCTTGCTTCTAGGCGTGGGCTTACAAGCGTTCTTGCTGGCGTTGTCCATGGCGGTCATCCTGGCACTCTGCTCACTGGTGGTGGACTCCTTCAGGGAGTAGTAGATGAGGTTGGCCAGATTGTATTCTTGGTAATTCTGCAGCACATCAGCATCAATGTCATCATAAACGCTCATGTTCTCTGTTAAAACAAGTCAAGAGTTTCCTTGAAAATATAGATGAAGACCTGTTCATTAGAAATACCTTATGAATAAGAATTTCTATAATTATAGAAATCAAGTTAAATGAATCTGTTCTAATAACAATTCTATTTCCATAGTATATTATCAGCAAAGTATGTCAATAGGTACTTAGCTTTTTCCCTCAAAGATAACTTTAATATTAAGAAGTTGGCATTTAAAATAAGCACTAAATTTCAAAGTTATGAGGTTGGGAATTTAACTCAATAAGGAGTGTTTGCCTAGCAAGTATGAGGCCTTTGCTTCAATCCTCAGCTATAGGAGTAGAGTGTGGAGGCTTAGGTTTCATGGTTATAAAGCCCTCTGAATGCAGCTAGCCAAGTGTTTATCACATATCTATCATTCAATAATTTTCTTAATTAAAAAAAATCAAAGACTGAATCTAATAGTGTTATACAAATCCACCTTAATCATTAGTTATTAAAGAAATATGAATGTCACTCTGACAGACATGAGGACTGAAACTGACATGAGCTAGAAACTGACATGAGTTTTGGATTCAGTGTAGATACTTGCCAGTCATTTCAAATTCATTCACAACTGTAAAAATAGTACTATGCTGCACCAATCTCAGGCGGTATTAACGCCTATTTTATATATTATTGGAAAAAAAATACGCCCCCAAAATACCCTAAAACCAAAATCTCACTGTGATGGTTTATATAAGATTGGACCAGGGAGTGGCAATATTAGGAGGTGTGGCCTTGTTGGAGTAAATATGTCACTGTAGGCATGGGCTTTAATGCCCTACTCCTAGCTGCCTGTGAGTATTATTCTAGCAGCCTTCAGATGAAGATGTAGAACTCTCAGCTCCTCCTGCACCATGTCTGCCTAGATGCTGCCATGCTTCCGCCTTGATGATATTGGACTGAACCTCAGAACCTGTAAGCCAACCCCACTTACATGTTGTCCTTATAGGAATCATCTTTGTCCTGGTGTCTGTTCAGCAGTAAAACCCACACTAAGACAGAAATTGGTGCCAGGGACTGGGGTATTGCTGTGATAGGCCTGACCATGCTTTTGTTTAGAAGAATGGGGATTTTGAAACTTTGGATTTGGAAAGCAGTGGAATGCTTTAAATGGGGCTTAATGGGCTATCCTAGTAGGAATGTGGAAGACTGTGTTACTAAGTGTGATTTGAATTGTGCAGACCTGGCCTAAGAGGTTTCAGTGGAGAATTTCAATATGTGGACTAGAGACCATTTTTGTGGTATTTTGGGTAAGAATATGGCAACTTTTGACCTTGTCTGAAGAGTCTGCCTGAGGCTAAGGTGAAGAGACTCAGATTAATTGCATTGACAAAGGAAGTGTCAGAAATGCCCATTTTAGACTTTGTTCTCTGGTTGAGTCTCATGAAGAGCAATTCAAACAAGTGTAGCAAGCTGAGAAGGGAAAAAACATAAAATATATGGTTCAAGTATTAAAGGGCACCAGAAAGTGAAATGGAGCTGAGTCCTGTGTTCAAGGAGATAACAAATTAACGGACTGGGAGTTTGGGGCAAGAGCCCACCCAGCTGAGTTTAATCCCAGGAGTCAAAGCCAAGCAGATCTCTGAGTTTTAGGCCAGCCTGGGACAGCAAGTTCTAGGTGAAGAAAAGCTTAAATCCAGGCATGGTGGTATACACCTTTAATCCCAGGAGACAGGCAAAAAGATCTCTTAGTTTCTATAGAGCAAGATCCAGGACAGCCAAGTTTAGGCAGTGAAGGCGTTGGAAAACAGAAAGCTGATGATACTGTAATGGAACAAGGGGGCCATTTTCCAGCCTCAGCAAGCAGCAGAACTCAGCAGGTTTGGCCATGTGGCTCTGGCTTTAGTGTCAAGAGAAGGAGATTACTAGGACAATTGATGCTGGTTAGTTGGAGCTAAGAAATCGGTAGTGATTAAGACCAGCAACACTGACGTTAACTCTCTGGGAAGTGTTTTCTGAGAGCACAAAGACGCTGTGTTCCCGAGATAGCCAAGGTTATACCTCATGTTGCAGCTGTACTTAATGTGTAAGAGTCACCCAGGTGGTACTGGTTTTGAAAGTATGAAGAACAGCTGAGGCCTGGCACTGTGAGAGGTCATGGAAGGCCATTGGTGAAGGTGTAGCCTAAGTTGCAGGGTCATGCAAGGGATTTGAAGCTTGGCACTACTAAGAGAGCCTATGAGAGGCTATTGGTGACGCCTAGTTGCAGTTGAAGACCCCAGCATATTGGAGATACCAGTACAATGGGATGATCACCAAGAACAGCAGCAGCAGGGGAATGGATCAACCTGAGCTACAAAAGACAGAGCTGCAGAAGTAACTCCAGCCCTTTCAGACACTGAGACAAAAAGTTGTAACGTTGAAGTTGCCTTGGAGACCCCAAGATGTTTAAGATGTCAGAGCCATGGGCTATTTGCTGAGGAAAGCTGCTAACAGGGAGTCAAACCCCTTCCAGGAGAAAGAAGTTTGTTGTAGTCAACAAGATAAAAAAAGAGTTGAAGATCTGAAGATCATTTGACAGACATCAGACATGGAGATGCAGAGTTTGGAGTTTGCCCAGCTGGGTTTCCTGTCTTGCTTTGGGGATTACAGTTAAGTGATTGGATGAATCTCAAGAGACCTTGAACTTTGAACTTTTAACATTGTTGAGACAGCTATAGACTATGGGGACTCTGGAAGTTGGACTAAATGTCTTTTTTATTATGCTATATTTAGGTGTGGCCCCCATAGACTCATATGTTTGAACAAGTCTATGGGGACCAGGGAGTGGCACGATTAGGTGTGCCCTTTAATAGTTCTAGCTGCCTGGAATGCTGGCAGTGTTCAGATGAAGGACTGTGCATTTGGAGACCATTTTGGGCTAAATAGCAAGTACCCATGTCTAAGGGGATGGGTAATTATACACAACCCCCAAAAGTAAACAAATGTAGAACTCTACAGATGAAATATAATACACACGAGGAAAATACTTCATATGTTGTTACTGAGCAAAGACTGTCCAGTAAGATGACAGAGTTCAGTGGGCCACTGAGACAGCATCCTAGTCACTGTCTGGTGCATCTGAAAGCAGCACAATCCAGGGGAGGTAATGTATACTTAGCATCCTAGCTACTTGGTAGGCTGAGGCAGGAAGACGAAAATTTAAGACCAGCCTGGGCTACTAAGCAACTCCACTTAACAGCAACCCAATAAGCACTGGCTTTCCTCAATGTACAGTGGTCTCCTGACGCCACATTTGCTGTGTAAAAGTGACTTACCAGCACTCGCAATGGTATTGAGAGAGAAGATGGGCTTCTCTTCTGTCTTGTAGGAGATAACAGACCTGAAATGACAGATGCACATTCGAATAGCAAAGTGATTTCTAAACTAAGCAGACATTCACATCAAAGAGCTCAGAATTCTAAATGTTCTTACTTGAATTGATTAAAAATGATAGAGCCTTCATCAAATTCATATCCAGAATTTAACAACTCAAGGGCAATGACTGATGCATCTCCAAAAGTAGGGGGCTTCCGTCCCACATCTTTGAATGACACCAAAAACTGATCAGAGTGAGTCCTGGAGATCACATAAAATAGGTTAATGAGATATTGTGTTGTAAGAAAAGAAAAAAAGCAAAAGAAAAAAAGTTATCCTAGGTCAGGTTTCTGTAGGGATGTGGGTGGTGGGTTGCCTTGAATTAAGTTGTTCCACACATGACTATTTCTTTAAAGGCACTTGCAACAAACTAAAAACTACAAGTCAGGCTGTCTATCTTATATTCTTAATGGACTAATGTTCCTTTCTAGTATTTCTAGGCTGTGACAACCCTGAGGATTCCTTCTTTAGCTTAATGCCAGTAGTTCCAGTAATCTTCATTGTATTCCACTGCTGGTATCGAAGAAGTGTACACACATGCACACTCACAATGCAACACATAGAATAAATATACACTCCAATATATCATGAAAACCTTTTCTCTATCCTAGTCTTCCATTCACTCATTTCCACTCTTCTGAACATGGAACACATGTCTCATTTACCTATAAAGTATGCCCTTGATTTTTTCACCAATTCCAACAATCATAACTTCTTTCCCAGCTGCTGTGAGGGCAGCCACTTCATTCTTCATCTGTTTGGCCACTGAGGAATGAATAGCACCACAGAGCCCTCTATCTGAGGACACTCCAATGATGAGGTGCTTCTTCTTGTCCTCAGGTCCCTTGATATCAGCCTTCTCATACAGAGCTAGAGAACAAAAAGACAAGAGTACTGACATGAAATTTATAGTAAATATAGTAGTGACAGTCTCTAATTTAAAAGGAATGAGTTAATTTCCACTTTGCATGTCTCTTGGGTGGCTCCTGATGAGTATGATCAGGGGCATTTGTGTATTTATTCTATTACAATCAGGAAGAACACCATGAAGGGTCCAAAGGATCAATTAGTGGCCAGCTTTTTTGTTTTGTTTTTTAAAATATTGACTGAAATGCCTAGATACAACCAAAAGGAGACAAGAATACAAAAGTACCTGCTTGGCTAGACATCAGATTTCTATACAATATAAATCCCCAGCACACAACCAAAAAAATAAGTATTGGCTGAGCCACTAATGTAATCTGTACATCATTGAGCTCCTGTGTTATAAAAATTGTTGACACTCAAGTTACGGGTGTGAATTTATTTTTGCCATTACTTTACCAACTTTCCAACTGGTTTTCTAAGAGGTAGAGGCAAAGAAGAAAATTAAAGAAACCTGGATCTTACAAAATGAATTACCTGTGACAGAAAACAAGAAGTTGAGGGAATGAAGAGCCATCAGACCCAGGGATGGCTTTCAATAGCTGGCTGCTGCCAGGACTCCACATCTTCATAGCCACCACATGCACTCACCTTAAGAAAACCATTTCTGTTTTCATTATAGAGCAGGAATCTCACATTTTTATGCCTATATGTCCCCTCCCCAAGCTGAATGAACATGAAACTACAAAGTTTAGGGACTGTGGAGAACACATACAGCTCTTTTCGATATTATTACTACACAGTGTAAACTCCTGCCCCAGTCCTGAGATATTTAAGTGACTGTCCTTTCATTGTCTAGTACTGTCTGGCAGTAGGACTCCTCAGCTTAAATACTTCAGAAGTTGCCAGGAGCTTCTGCCCTGATCGCTCCATTACAGAAACCCGTCAGTTCTCTCTGGCATTTTCTCCCACAGTAAGTGAAGAATTTTGTGGTTTAGAGACATGGAGGAAGGGTTCCTTATTAGCAAGAAAGGTAACCAATTAAATGACTCCCCTTTTCAGAGAAATAAGCTAGAGATTTGAAAAGAACTACTTTCTTTCTGAACATTTAGTTTCAATTTCTGATTGAGCAAACTAGGAAAGAAGTATTCCAACTGTAGGGAGCCAAAGGTGTAGCTCAAATGCTCAAGAGTATAGTGTTAGACCCTGGGTTCCACCCTGTACAGATTATTCAGTGCCCATTAGGTGTCCAAGCCTTCACTGCTGAAGCAGCTCACTAGCTGTAAATAAAGTACTTTAAAAATAAGAAGCCATTTCATCTGAGGTCTGTGCTCTATTTTTCCTTCATGTAAAATGTCCTTTGGCAGGATGAAGTGTATGCTAAAAAAGACATGGAGGAATGCAAGAGAACTTATCCCAAAAGGCAATCCACATCTAATGCATACATATGCTACTATATACACAGATCACAGTAGCTTCAACTTGGAAACAAGTGAAATTTCAGTTAATGCTTCTGAATCTGTTGGTAATCCTTGTCTTTTTTTTTAAATGTGCATGTATTTGTGTCTATGTACATGCATATGTGTGAGGGTGGCCTTGGAAACCAGAAGGGGGTAATGGGTCTTCTGGAAGAGGAAGAGTTCTTGCCACTGAGCCGCCTCTCCAATCTCTCCATCTTTTTTACTGTCATTCCCTTCTATGTTTAGCAAGTGTTTGTCCTAGGTGTTGGGCCTGCAGGAAAGATGTTTCTATTCTAGCAGTCATTCAAATAATAAAATAAACAAGGACACAATGGGTCAAGTTATAATTGTTAGGTTATAAAGAACCCTGCCCCCATGGGATGGGGGAGGAGATGGCCCAGTTGGTAGGTGCTTACCCCACAGCCATAAGGACATAAGCTAAGGACTGTACCTATGTAAACAGGAGAAATGTCAGTGCATGCCGGGATGCAGACAAATGGATGAATCCCTCTACCCAGCCCCAGGCTCACTGGCCAGACTACTCAAAACTGTGAGTTCCAGCTTCAGCGAAAGAGCCTGTCTGAAGAAACAAGGTAGAGATCTGGCTGAGGAAGATACCTGCTATTCTCCTTTGGTTTCTACACATACACAAAGTATCCATACACTTATCCACATCACAGACTGAATGGTGAAGTAGTGAGAAGAGTCCTGAAGACAGCCAACTCTGTTTTATATAGTCCAAGATCTGACTGTCAAATCTTGGTCCAGCATTCATGACAATGCCTCAGTTCATAAATCAACAGCTAGTCATAAGAAGAAACATGGACCGTGAGCAATCTCATAGCAGTTAGATACAAGGTCATCAAACAGCCTGTAATTGCATCTTCTTGGGTCTGTCTTGTGACTGTCAGAATACCCTTACTTCAATGACCTTGAGATTGGAGAAAGATTGTTCTTGCCACATCAAGAACTGAAGCACAGACTGGAGAGATGGCTCAACAGTAAAGAGCACCCATTGCTCTTGCAGAGGGTCTGAGCTTGGTTCCCAGGCCCCCTGGCATCAGCAGCTCACAACTACCTAATTCCAGTTGGAGGGGTCTTGAGACCCCTTCTGGCCTCTCTCTATGGGACTTTTACAGACACGTATCTGAACGCAGAGCATTCCCCCCACAAACGCATTAATAAAGAGGTGTGCATCTTCAAGAACCCTTGGCTACACAGCAGTGTTGCTTACAATGGTGGACTGTTGTAGAGGATTATGAGAATACCTGAGAGATGGATATCCAGTCTTGGAACCCGCCCACCCACCCCCTTTCAGAGTTTTCTTTACTTTCCTTTAATAACTCCATCTTGGCTCTTACCTCTGAAATATGCCGCCTACCTCAAAATTTCTTCAAAGTTCACAATGGAAAAGCCACTGTTGTACCGCCCTCATGGGCAGCCCACTCTAGTCTCGGGACAGTGTGCTTTGCTAAATAAACTGTTGTCTATATTTTCTGTCTCTTCATTGAATTCTTTCCTTCAAGATGAAAAAACTGAGAACACTATCATAATGACTTGAGGAATAAAGTATAGGAAGTGATATGGAAAGATACCAGGGGTGGGAGTGTAAGATGGCTTGAGAGGCCTGCAGAGCAGGTGACTGTGGAGACCTGCATAAAGCAAACCCAGGAAAGGATCAGCAGTGTGGGCAGGGAGGTGAAACAGGAATAGAACTGCAGAGAGGCTTGAGAGCCATTGACTACTGCACTCTAAATGTAACAAGAGTTGCAGGAGGGACAGAATGAAGTCATTCACAGGTAACCCCTGCAGCCTGGGGCGAGCAAACCCTGTAGAAGAGCAGAAGCAGCAGCTAGAAGGCTGTGAAGGACTGAGCCATGGGCGTCCATCTTAACCTGCTATGACCCCCTTCCCATTCAAATCTGTAGCACGTACTTTTCATAGCAAGTTAAGGATTCTTAGAGGGGCCCAGCGGACACATCTTAATCCAGTGTAAGACAGCATGATACTGCAAGAATCTAGATAATGTAATTGCAGTTAAGATGGGAAGTTACCTTCCTACCTCTTTAATTTTGCTCATCTCTAAGACAAATAATCAAATCAGTACAAAATCTTCTAAACACAAACTCCAAGTTCTTGCCACTTTTCTCTTTGGAAAAGCAATCAAGAACAGATTATATACAAGAACAGATTCTATCGGTCCTTGACCGATGTGCTTTCCCACTCTGTCCCCACCCTGCTATCCTAATACAGTGCCCATGGCTATGAACAGGATGAATACTCCTTCCCAGTCTGTCAGTGTAATGACTCAGGTAAGGTTTTAGGTTATTTAAAGTTAACAGTCATAGACAAAGCCAGTACACAGGCTTTGTAGCAAAGTATAGAGGGCTCTTGTTCACTCGTGTGAACATGGCCCCAGACACTGGTGTGCAGAACTGACATGTGCACATAAGTTCACACACACGAAAGCACGAGTACATGAGGAGTACGCACCATGCCAACATGTTGATACAACAGGAACTAACCAACTTGAGGAAAGGTCTTATTTTATTTTACACTTCCAAGCAACAGTCGGTCACCTGGGGGTTTGTAGGCTCTGCCCAAGTTACCTAGCAACAGCCATTTAACTTCTAAGAATCTGCTTTCTCTCCTTCTCTTCTCTTCTCTTTTCTCTTCTCTTCTCTCTCTCGTCCCCCGCCTCCCCCCACCAATAAACTGTATATTTTGTCTGTCTCATGGCTTGATTCCTCAGAGGATGCCTCTGCATGAGCCTTCCCAGGCTCTCCCTTCCACCACACCAATACTGCCTTCATTTTATAAAACACAACACAGGAAGTCATGGCAGGGACCTGGAGGCAAGAACTAAAACAGAAGCTATGGGGGATCATTGCTTACTGGCTTTCTCTGCTCACTTTATCTACAGCTCAGGTCTGTCTATACAGGGATGGTCTAGCCTACTTAGCAGTCAAGAAGATGTCACACACACACACACACACACACACACACACACACACACGCCCACAGGCCAACCTCAAGGGGGCGATCCCTCAATTGAGAGTCCTTCTTCCCCAGTGTCTCTTTTTAAAGTAGACAAAACTACCCAGCAGATTATCGCGAGCATACCATCTCTGCGAGGCAGGCCAGCTCTCCCTGACTCACCCAAGGAACCTGTTCCGTACACTCGAGCTGGCTTCAGCTCCCGCTCAGCCCGGGCGTACTTGGCAGCTGCCACCATCTTCATAGACTTGGTAATTTTCTGGATGTTTTTGATGGACTTCAGTCTCCTGGTAACTAAAAGATTGAAGTGTCATGTTAGACAAAGGAGGCATCAGAACATCATCATCGTGAATTCAGAGGTTCTACAGAAGTGCCAAGCAGAATAATTAGCACTTAGCCTTCATCGGCAAGCAGCTGGTTCTTATCTAATCTAAATGCACAAGCTAGTCAGTAGCCATCAAGAAGACAGGCCTTAGGACATGGAATGAACATTATGTACACATATTAAATTGGACAACCTACTTACTTCTTACTTCACACCACTATTTTTAGTTGATTTAATACAAACACACTGAAATAGTATAGATTTACTAGTTATATTATTGTGCAGACAATAAAGACCAACATTATTCTGTGTCATCTCATATGGTCTTTCAAAAAAAAAAACCTCAATATACATAATGCAAACTAATTTGTCAACTCTTTTTAAGACACTAATGTGGCATATATGCATATGTATAGTCACACACACATTATATACACACACTTATTTTGCATGAGTGCATGTGTGGGTGAGTACCACAGTGTACATCTGGAGATCAGAGGACAACTTGCAGGAGTTGGCTTTTTCCACTGGGGTGGGTCCTTAAACTTTGTGGCTAGAACCTTTATCTGCTAGACTATGTTGCCTGCCCAACTAGCATACTTTAAAAATTATTTCTAGGGGGCTGGAGAGATGACTCAGCAGTTAAGAGCACCATCTGCTCTTCTGAAGGTCCTTAGTTCAAATCCCAGCAACCACATGGTAGCTCACAACCACCCATAATGAAATCTGATGCCCTATTCTGGAGTGTGTACTTACATATAATAAATAAATAAATCTTTTAAAAAAATATTTCTATTTGTCAAACTTCAGTTTGTCTTAATTTGCATATTGAGAGAGACAACATACTTACTATCTTTCAGAGTTGCCATGTTTCGAACTTGGATCCTGAGGATAAAGAATTAAAAAATACTTGAGTTTTTTTGTTCTACAGTAGCTTTGCTACACAAGTGTCATGAGTTAATGCTTACTTTAATTCACTATATAGGCAGACCATCAGATACAGGACTGAGTGTGAATAGAAATGTTTGCACATTTACACTCTAGCACAAACAGCAAGCCCTAAAGCACCAACCCCACAGACAGCTTCCCCAACCCTGGATTTCTACTTCCACACTCCTGCTTACTTTACTTCAGTAAAATCTTTCCCATTGTTAGGCTGTCTAATTATACTTAAAATTCAGGACTGATATGCAAACCCACCCCTATGATGCAACTAAAAAGAATACTTAAGCCAAATCAGGCATGCCTTTAATTTCAGCACTGGGAGGCAGACACAGGTGGATCTCTGTGAGTTCGAGGTCAGCCTGGTCTATAGAGTGAGTTCCAGGACAGAGCTATACAGTGTGACCCTGTCTTAAAAACAAAACCAACAACAAAAATTACACTCAAGCCTATTACATTGGAGTGACCCCAAGTATTTATTTTAACTTGAAGATCAGAAGACAATTTTTTCATATCAATAAACATTTCCTAAAGTTTTTACATTTGGGGTTAGTGAACAAATCATGTCCTCTGAACATTATTTCAGACAAGATTCACAAAAACTCAATTTACAGAAAATGTAATAAAATATTTGTTGTCTTTAAAATTAAGAGTGCTAATACAGAAAAATAAGAATGATTAGACTTAAAGGAAATGTCCCATAAACTGAGACCTCAATCCTAGGAGTAAAGATAGCATGTTATTAAACATTACTTCTAACTAAGCATGGTAGTGCATGACTTTACTCCCCGGTCTACAAAGCAAGTTCCAGGACAATCAGGGTTACACAGAGAAACCTTGTTTTGAAAAAACAAAAAGAAAAACAAAACAAAACATTTCAATCTTTGGATGCTACTAATATCGGGAGTCAAAGCTATGCTAAAAAGTAACCAATCAGCTAGTTTTTGCAGAGAGGACCCAAGGAGGGCATCTTCAGAACACACTTCTCAAGGACAAAGTCTGTTAGGAGAAGTGAGAGCCACAGGCTGTGTTGGAATATTAAATGTTTAATATCTTAAATAATTTTTTATAGATGGCCTAGGAGTTTTACATACATATATGCACATATGTATGCATACACATGTGCAGGCACACACAGACGGCATGAAAATAATGGGGGTTACTTAGAGCAAGAGGGGTGATGAGCAGGGAGTAAGGATGACAAAGACAAGACGCATCAAAATGCTACCACAGAATCCACTTCTAGGACACTATCTAACAGTTTCTAAAACCCTCCAATAGCAAGTTTAAAGAGTGGGCTCAGGCCCTCAGAGTTCCAACAGCTACAGCTTGGGGCATTCCTGTCACATTTGTCTGTCCATGCTGACAGTTTAGACCACTCTCAATAAAGTCTTCTTGTTTCCATTAAAGTATTTTCTTTCTTTTAAATTATGTATTAGGAAAAACATAACAGTTTCTACCGTTACAGGAGTAGGCAGAGAGCCACAATACAAAGCTATACACTACATGGGCCCCCACCCTAACCTACACATCTGGCAGAATCAAATTTGACTTTTTGGTGCTTGCATAAGCATATATTAATTATACACAGTAACAGGTTTCATTATGACATTTACAGACATGTATGTAACATTTTCAACACTATAAACCCCATCATCCTCTCGTTCCTCCCTCCCACTTCCTCTTCCCAATTAATCGTCCTTCCACTCCATGTCTTTTTTTCCTACACCCTCCACCCCAGCCCTTTTCTGATGAACCAATGAGTTTAATTAGGGCTCCTTAGGGGAGTAGGAATAAGGGACTATTAAGAGGAGCAAGGGCAACTTACCAGTGCCCACACCACTGAAAAAAAATGTCTCTTCCTCCCTCAGCAACCCTTAACCGCCTACAGATCCACGGGAGGGGCGGGGCCTGTGAGTTCCTCCCACCTGGCAAGTTAACTGCCAATAAAGTCTCACCCAGAGAGGGAGGGGCTCCTCCTCCATGATGAATGCTAAAGGGCTGAATCTCTTCAGGGCAACACAACTGTGCACAAGAGTGCCACAGCCTGCAGCGCCAGAAGACTGAGTTCCACAATGCTCCACTCCACCAGATAGATGGCTCTTACACGGTTTTTCTATTCTTTGGGGATGATCCCTGAGCTTTGGAGGGAGTGCTACAGATATTCCATTTCGAGCTGAGCATCCTACAGTCCTGTCTTCTGAGCACCCTCACGAGCTTTAGGAATCTCTGCTGCTAACTCTGACCGTAGGCGTAAACGTAAGTATTAGGAGGCAGTTTGGTAGGCACCCCACACCCATTTAGCAAGGCAGTAGTAGCAGCTTTCCTACTAAAACTTATTCCCAGGTTTATAGTACCAGCGGTGAGAATCAAAAACAATCAGAAAGAAGATGGTTAAAGAAAAGATGTTTATAAGCGCACAAATTAGATCTCAGATGTCAGTCCCCAGCAGGAAATGATGGGATGAGCTCTGGCACGTGGTACAGGCAAAGCAAATCGGAGACTACACATGAACACACTCTTAGAGGAATGAGAACCAGGGCTCTATCTATGTAAGGATTTAAGTGGACTCCGGAAGAAAAGGTAAGCTCTCTGGCGCTGATTTTTGAGACAGTTAGACTAGGGGGCTAACTGGAAATGTTTAGTGTAAACAAGAGCAGTTCTGAGAGTTTAGGTACAAACTAGAAAACCAGGAGAGATCGTAGTTGATTCGAAAAACTAAAACCAACGAAAGGAAAGCACATGCAATAACGGCAGGTAAAAGTAGAGGAAAGCTTTCCAATTTTACAAGTAAAGTATTAACCTAACAATGGAACTACATAAATGCACAAATAACACAGACACTAACACCTCTCATGAACGCAGGAACAAAAATATTTTAAAAATTCTACCCCATGACCATGCTTAGCTTATTTCAGCTACGTAATGCTTGTTTACTATTTAAAAATAACATAGGCCCATCATACTAACAGGTCAAAGAGAAAACATCATCAGATGTAGAATCATCAAACAGACTCTAACACCAATTCACAACAAAGCCTCTGAAAACCAGGGCAGAAAACTTCCTTAAGCAAAACCTGTAACTTTATGGTGAGAAACTAGAAGCTTTCCCCCCAAACCTGGGAACAATCTAAGAAGTACCTCTAAGCCTAAGTCACAGCTAAGGCAGCAAGTTAAGAAAAGAACCAAAAAGAAAAACTCATCTCCTTAGACGGTACAACTGTCTAGTTAGAAATTCCCAAAGAATCTGGAGTGGAAAAAAAAAAACTTTGTGGTCAGAGAGATGGCTCAGTGGGTGAGAGAAACTGCTATGTAAGACCCCTGACCCCTGAGACTGCAACCCTACACAGAGAACTACAGGTGACTGAGTAGACCTGGGAGCCTGCGAGGCAGCTCCAGGGAAGGACACAGCTGGTTATCCAGTGTCAAATGGTCGGCCCCGAAAACATACATACAAACAACAGTATAACTCAACAAGTTGTATTCAGGAATATGTATGTATATATCCTAGGGTAAAAAGGCCAGGGAAAGAACACCCAGACCTTGACTTGATTCCAAGCCCAAGATCAGGGCTAAGAAACAGTATCTCACCAATCTTCACCCTGGAAAGCTCCACTCCAACCCCCCAAGAAACCCTATATAAAGTTTGCCTTCTGTTCAGTTGTTGCTCATTGCTGGAGCAGAGGCAGCCACTCTCCTGGGTTTTTTCCCTTCCAGTAAATCTCTTGTGTGAGGTTTGTTGTGCAGTGTGACTTTTTTTAAAACAATTTTTAAACTTTTAATTAGTTCTTTGTGAACTTCACATCATACACCCCAATTCCACTCATTTCTCCCTCCCCTCCAACCCCCCCCAACAGAAAAAAAATCTCATGGAAGCTGTAATGTATCTACAGTAAATCCTTTGTCTATACTTCTCTGCTTGCAAATGTTCATTGCAATGACTCATGGTCTAGTATGAGGCCTCTGGCTTCTGCTACTCTTATCAATACTAGAACCTCACGGATTTCCAGTTGTTGTCCTGTGTCATAGAGACTCTGTAGTTTTGGATTTATAGGACCGGCCCCTTCATGCACTCCAGTAAGCTCACTGGTGGGGTAGATGTTGGGGCGGACCATCTGAAAGCCATGCATGCGGGCCTGAGAGGTGTCAGAGACGGTCAGCCCATCATGCTCTCGTGCCCTTGGGGCTGGCTCACCACAACCGCAGCACCACCTGCCATAGATGTGAGGGATCAGAGGAGGGTGCCTCTCCGCGTTTGCGCCACCTCCCAGCAGACTAGAAGCAACCCTCACACCCATGACTAGCTCTACTATTCAACCTAGGAGAGGCACAGGGCCTCCTCTCCTGGGCTGTAGCAGGATCAGCTCTCCTGCTTTCATGACCCCAGGACCAGATCTCCTACCATAGGTAGCAAGGAGCGAGGGAAGGGAGCACGACCACAGGGCAGACAATAGGCAGGGCTGGCTCTCCTACTCTCATGACCCCAGGCCAGGTCTCCTACCTGTAGGTGGTGAGGGTGAGGAGGGCAAGGTTCACCTATGCTACCACAGGGAGAGGAGTGGCAGGGCCACGCTCTCATGCTCTCATCCTTGGGTGGCCAAAGCCAACCAAAAACTCTCAGTCCTTCAGCTGGTTGTGGCAGCATCAGCTCTCCCTCCATGCCCAGGTGAGGGGTGGGATCAGTACTGTACAGCACTCAGACATCAACACGTCTCCAGTGGTAGCCCAGACCAGGGACATCCACCTGGCCTTTGGTGGTAACGGACACCTGCTAGTACAAGGACACGTCTGGATACATGTCAGCACAGGCCAGAACCCCATCATGGTCCCAGGTAGCATCACCAGCTAGTCCCACCAGGCTGTTCCTAATTACCTTCAGTCTCCAATTCTGCCTCTCTTATAAGTACCTACATCCTTGTTTCTCTTTCTCCTTCATTTCTCCACTTCTTACTTATTCACCTTAGTGGCTCGCTAGGTCTCTTCAGGAGTGATCTCAGGAGTTCTCTGCTCTGCTTGTGCATTACAGTGCCAGGCAGGAGTCATCTGGAGCATGGTATGCCCCCCACCAGACTGGTGTTCATCTCAGGCGAACTCCCTTTCCAGGCCCCATGGCCCTGTCTAGTGGTCCTTTCAGGTTTACTCCTCTACCAGTCCACCCAAGTGTCCATCTGACTAGGAGCCTTTCTAGTCTCCAGCTTGCTTCCCATCCTCAGAGACTGTCCAGGCTTGCCTGGCACCAGACTAATCACTGTCTCAGGTTAGTTCCATGTCCAAGTCCTCTGGCACCAGGCTAGTGGTGGTCTCAGGCTTGTTTTTCAGAGAATGTTAGGCTACAAATCATTCAGATGTTCATAGGTCAGAACACTGAGTGTAGACATAGCCTCTCTCCTCTCAGCCTCCTACTGATGCACATGTGACACAGGAGCCACATCTACAACGCCTCTAGGGGCAGGCAGTGTGACTTTTGTGTATTCCTTGGCTTCTGACTGCCAGGATACCTCTTGGAGCAAAGCTGTAGCACTTTCACTGGGGAAACCTCCTTCTGCAAGAGCCAAGCTGTTACACTTGTACTGGGAAAACCTTCCCCAGCAGCAGCAGCGAGCCAGCGAGCCAGCGAGCGAGTGAGCGAGCGAGCGAGCGAGCGAGAGAGAGAGAGAGAGAGAGAGAGAGAGAGAGAGAGAGGATGTGTGTGTGTGTGTGTGTGTGTGTGTGTGTGTGTGTGTAATACTTCTGTAAGGGAAGACTTTCCCTTCAGATCTGCAACATTTACATATACAAATACATACATGCACATAGTAACAACAAAAAAAGAGTAAGAACCTGAGTTCGAGTCCCTAGTACCTACATAACAGACCAGGTGGGCAGAGTGTCAACAGGAGGATGACTAGGGCTTGCTGGCCACCAGCCCAGCTCCAGGTTCGGTGAAAGAACCTGTTTTAAGGCAGCCGGGATGCCCGTTGTTCTCCTCCAGCCTCAGTCGTAACATAGTCCACACCATACACACACACTAGAAATAGTAATTTTAGTGAGGTTGCAGATAGGAGGTTAATGTACATAAAAGCTAGTTGCTTTTATATACACCCTCAGCAACCACAGGGTTTCACTTCAAGACCCTTTTGGATACTAAACCCTTGGTGTCCAAGTCCCATATATGAAATGGAATAATAAGTTACAGTAGTTAAGGCTGGTTAGTGGACAAAGAGCTGGGCACTCAGACCTCCACACACATTCATCTAAACAATGATCTTACTTCTATATCCAAGTGATCACAGACCTAAAGCTTCTGGAAGACAAACAGCATAGAAGAAAAAAATGAGATTGGATTTTATAAAATTAAAATCTTTGCAAAACACATCTCTTGATAATAGACTTATACATAAAATATAAACCTCTCTAAAATTATTTTAAAATTTATGTTTAGTTGGATGAGAGTTTTGCCTGTAAGCTGTCGGTGTATTGTGTCTGCAGCCTTTGCAGAGGTTAACAGAGGACATCAGAGCCTCTGGGACTGCAGGTACACACAGCTGTGAGCCATCATGTTGTTGGGAAATTGAACCTGTCCTCTGGAAGAACAGGTAGTACTCTTAGGCCCCAAGCCTTCTCTCCAGCCTCTAATCCTCTTTAAAAACAAAACCAAACCAAAACACACTCTTGTATACATGCCACGTGAGGTGACAAGGCGCATGTCAATGTCAGGAGGACAGCTTAGGAAGACCTGGGTCTCTCCAACTACAGTCAGGGTTCTGGGGATCAAACTTAGGTCAAACTTGGTGGCAACTGCCTTTATCCTCTGAGCCATCATGATGGCTCTGAAATATGTGAAGGTAATAAAACTCACAAAACGAGTGAACTTTAACGAACCATATCACACCACTATAATACATGATATTAAGCACTAGGGGTGGGGGGATAGCTCTGAGTGGTGGTCAGGGATATTCTACATACTTTATGTTCAACGTCATACAAATCTAAAACTGCACTGAAAAATGTGTTTTTCTCTTAATTATAATTTTCAAATGCAGATTAAGGAATGTTGTATGCTTTGTGTCTCAGCATTGCTGTTAGGCATTTATTAACTGTAAGAATAATATAGGTTATAACCAAAATAGTTGTTTTAAAGAGTCAATCTCTTGGCTTATAAATTGGAGTATGCAACCCCTGTGGAACAGCATTTGCCTACCATGTTCAAGGCCCTGGGGTGAGTCTCTAGCTCTAGAAAAAATTAAAAGCCAAACAACCAAAAAAAGTAAAAGAAAAAAAGCACCAATCCCCCTCCCTCCCAATCAAACTGGTACTACTTAGGCATAGAGAAAGAAATTTAAATAAAAAGAAATAGACTATATAGAAAATACTGGGTTTGGTTGTAAAAATATAGAAAAGATCAAAGTTGGAATATATGACAAACTATTTGGGCACAACAGCTACTAGACATAGTGACCGTTCCATTAGTCCCTCCTTGAAATGCACAACAAAGGCAACACCAATTTGAGCTGCTTTGTCTCCTTTTTCTACTGCTTCCTTTCCTCGGTGCTACAGATGTACAGTTAGAAAGTCTGGTTTTAGGCACATGCTTCACTAGAACTGACACAAGCTCCTCATAATGCAATGCTGTGCGGACGACTCTGAACCGAACACCGGCTGTGGACCAATACGATGCTCTTGTCTTTCCATTCCATCCTCGGCAGGGCGAGGTCATGCCCTCTAACTCTGTGCAGTGTGTGCGATCACTTCCTAAGCCTTCAGGAGCCTTTATGCCTCTCCTTCCTTAGCTCAAGACAACTGTCTACACCACAACTCTATCACTGAATGGACACGAGGGACCTGACTGCTTAAAAATATTATGGGGGGAAATAAAATATGTAGTACTGAGTCTCAAGGGTAGAGGTCAAGGGACGACTTTTGGGAGTTGGCTCTCTCCTTCAACTGTGTGTCCAGGGAGCTAGAGCCAGATTCAGGATGTCAAGCGTGTACCTCTCAGGCCACCTTTGGAGCCTTTAGGGATAATTTACTTTAACGAATTCCACATGGAAAAGAGTCTGCACTGAGAGGATAAAGGGTCAGCTACTGCACCACGTCCTGACTTATTCTCTGAAAGCTGCTGGTACAGAAACCTGGCAATACCAAACATGTTGATGGCGAAGCAAGTGGACTGTGGGAAAGTTTCAGTATCTTTGTACAGTGTTATTTTAAGACTTCAAGTTGGTATAGGAAGGAGTCAGGATCGATGCCTATGAACGAATTAGCAGTCAAGAAGGAATGCTGGGAGTTCGTAATGTTGCAATGTAGAATTAAGGACAACACCTAGCATTAGCTAACTCTCAAGAAAACGTTTGGTTTATCGTTCTGGCAATGGCCTCACTACACTTGACAAAAGACTAGCCTTTTCACACACTGTATATACAAACATTGGAAAGAGCTGATGTTCGCTGAACATCACTGGATGCCAACAATTTTCCCAAAAGCTCAAAGACCCTTCACGTCTTAACACCTAAGCAGTGCCAATTGGTGCAGGGCACAATCCACAAATGTCTACCAGCTAACGAAGACACAACTGAGAACTCAACTATTGACTTACATATAAGTAACGCAACCTGACTTCCAAGGTTAATCTAACAACACCCCAACACACACACACACACACACACACACACACACACACACACGGATTCTCTAGAACTCAAGAGATCCACCTGCCTCTGCCTCCCAAGTGCCGGGATCAAAGGTGTGCACCACCACCATCTGGCCAACATTCTTCATGTACATAGTTCATATCGTATTTAATTGGAGTCTTAGCATATTGCTATGAATTCTTTGCTTAATGAAAGAACTTTCAACTAGTTCTTTGCAGTTCCCTAAATTACAAAACCCTAGTTCAGTGATGGAGCACCTTAACAATCCTCCATACCATAAAACCAAGGAATCGCTAAAACACCATCCACAGTTAATAGTCTCCTTAGCACCAGTTCTTCTAGCCGTCTAGCTTCAAAGTAGTTCATGTTATTATACAATGTCACCCATAAGCCACATTTTACCTGATCATCCCTAGGCATTCTACTATTCAATTTTATTTTATTTTGCACAGAGAATTAGTATTTAAAGTCGTCAAACCTATGGTATCCCTTTATCACATGGCGGTTAGCAAATGTAACTTTATTAAGGCCTCCTCCTCTTACCGAGGGACCTTGGGACAGTTTTATGACCTTGCAGGGATTTTACTTCAACATGAGGGCGTTTTGACCACAGCAATGTCCTTCTCTTCTTCATCGGCAGATTCTTTTAAGCTCCTTTAGCACCAAGGTGACCAGCAAGTTCAGGAGGGGCTGATTTTGAGTTCCTTCGTTTCTCCAGTACCCAGCAAAGAGCCGGATGGATACCCAGTGAGTGCCTGGTCAAAGAGCTCAAGCAAGCCATCACACCTTAAAGGGTCACGCTGCTCCCCAGTGCAGTGTTCCACAGGGCGTCAAAGACAAAAGTTACACCTTAACGTTCCCTAAGCCTTATGTCCGGTCTCCCCTTCGCCTTCAGGGCCTTTCTAAGGACTTTGCAAGCTGTGTTCCCGGGTCCGGAGCGGAAGTACGGAGCTTGTCGAAACCTAGACGGCTCCAACCCTGAGTCCGACTCCGGTCCGGGTCCTGAGGTCCCAGATGACCGTTCTAGTCTCAGGGGATCAGGCCGTGACCTTGTTCCCTTTGACCCCAGCCCTTAGCACGCGACCTTCCAGCTCTGCAGACACTCCCGCGGCCCGGACGTGCTAGAGCTGGGGCCTTCCTCCGCCAGGGTGAGCATGCAGCCCCATCCCTCCTGCCTTGCAGCAAGCCCGAGCCCCCACATCCCTCCCGATGTAGTCCTACCATTGCGGCTGCACGGTGCAGGCCGACAGCCCGACGATACTCGCCCGCGAGAACATGGTGGAACCTTGAAGGTCGGGCAGACGGGGCTCACTGCGCGTGCGCGGGAGCTCCGCGAGCACCAGCCAGCTCCGCTAGCGTCCCCAGTCTCGCTAAATCTCGTGAGCGCGGAAGCCGCGAGTTCCCAGGCCCCACCCATTTCCTGCTGTCAGTTTTGGTCCCGCCTGTCCCCGCCTCGATCCAGTTCCGCTTCCGACGGCTTTGCAGTTGTAGCGCTCAGGGTCGCCATGGGCAAGTCGGATTTTCTGAGCCCCAAGGCCATCGCCAATAGAATTAAGTCCAAAGGGCTCCAGAAGCTTCGCTGGTACTGCCAGATGTGCCAAAAGCAATGCCGCGACGAGGTAAGTGGCTCACGCTGACCGCGACTCCTCGGCTCGGAGCGCTCTCCCGCGCAGTCTTCCCCAGCCTTAGGACTGTTTCCTCACTGCCCTTCGTGCCGCCCTCCAAATCCACGAGAAATGATCCCAGATAAGCAGTCACTGATCACTTACAATTGCTAGGCTGAGGCACTGTTGGTTTTACATTTAGGCTTCCCTGGTGGGGTCGGTCAAGATTAGGAACTCAAGTTGCCCCGCTTAATAGTATTATGGGCTTGGACAATACTGGCAAAGTGGAGGTAATAGTTGTACCTACCTGCAAGGTTGTCGCTGGGTTTGTCTTTTTAAGAGAAGGGACTCCCCATGACATAAATGCCTCAAATCCCGGCTTGCTACTGCTATTCTAGAGTTTCAAATCGTGGATTTCCAATAGTACAGGCTTGCAGTCCATCGCACCTAGGAGTTACCACTAAGCGTTTTTCTGTGTATGCTTTTTGTCTGAAATATAGTAAATTGTATACATAAATATCACTATACGCTCACCCTTGAAAACTTAGTGGTGTGACCAACATAACAAGTAATCGTATTATCATTTCAATTTATGTCAGAATATAACAAACCTAATAGAAATTCCTGTACATTATCTGATACATACTTATTTATTTTTATTTTGTTTTAGAGACAGTGTCTCAGTATGTAGCTTTGGCTGGTCTGGAACTCACCAATGTAGATAGACCAGGCTGACCAAAAAAGCGAGATCTACCTGCCTCTGCCTCCCAAGTGCTGGTATCAGAGACATACACCACTTCACCTTATATTAATACTTTCTTGGTAGTCTCATGGTGGTGATGGGGACCAGGGAGGTTCTTTATTAAGAAGTGCTACAATTTCTGTCAAATGTCTTATGCTATGTCTAATGCTCTACCCCTGAGCCCTCATGCCCCCAGCCCCATATCTCTGTTATCTTATTTTGATGTGTGTGTGTTTATACATGTGTATGTGCTGCACCAAACATACATTCATACAGAGATCCAAGGGCTACGTGTAGATGGTCATTTCCTCCCGAATGAGGGTCCTGGGGATTGAAACCAGGTTGTCACGTCTGGCACCAAGCACCTTTAGCCACTGAGCCATCTTACTGATCCTATGCTCCCTTCTTAGTAACTCCTGTCAGACTCTACTCAGTCCCACAGCCACTGACTGGACTCCAAAATTCTGTGCTTGCTGTTGTTGTTTTTCCAAGACAGGGCTTCTCTCTATAGCCCTGGCTGTCCTGGAACTTACTCTGTAGACCAGGCTGGTTTTGAACTCAAAGATCTGTCTGTCTCTGCCTCCTTAGTGCTGGGACTAAAGATGTGCGCCACCACTGTCTGGCTTCAAAACTCTGGCTTACTTATACCCATTTCTTTATTATTTATTTTAATTGTTTCTTTTGTTTGTCGCGATAGGGTTTCTCTCTGTAGCCCTGGCTGTCATGGAACTCAGTCTGTAGACCAGGCTGGCCTCAACCTCTCAAATGCTGGGATTAATGGCTTGCTCCATTGCCACCCAGATCATTTCTTAACCTTTAGTTATCCATGGGCCACCTACAATTTCTGCCTAATTTGTGCACTGCCTGAAAGAAATGGTTATTTCAGTTTTACTTTGAAAGAAATTTGGTATTAAAGACCAGTATTGCTTTCCATAAATTAAAATATAAATCAAAATGAAACCAAAATGTTATTCAATTCTAGAAACCCAAAGGAATGGATTGGAAGGGGGTGGAAGGGATGTCATGGCTCTGGTCTTGCTTCCTCTCAGTTTCCCCAGTATTTCAAGAACAAAAAAGGGAACATGGAAGAGCCAGCCCCTCCTCCCCTTGACTAGGAAAGGCAGTGAATGTACCTGAGGACAGCCAACCAGAACCAACAGAGCCCTACAAAGAAAACAGATAACAGAACTGCTCATGTGTCCTCTTCTCATGAGAACTTAATTTCAGAAGAACATTTGAGGATAATCAAATAGGTGCCAGATGTGGCACACACCTGGAATCACTGCACTCCACAGGCAGAGACAGGAAGGTCTCAAGTTTCAGACCCAAGGTTGAGGTTTAAGGCATATGCCCCCGTGTCCACCTCATTACTTTCTGGTTTAAAAAATATTTTTAAACTATTTTCACCCTCTTGCTAATTCCCTTCTAACTCCAGGATAGAGTCCTTTCCAATATTACTTTATAGCTAGGGTGTCGCCTTTAACGTTTCTTCATGAATCTTAGCGCATACTATGAGACCCTGAGGACTTCCTTCTGTGGTACAGAATGAAACATATGGGACCACCCATAAATTGGTCTTTCCTAAACTGTTTACCCTGAACCTAATCTAACTGATAGGATTACAAGAACTAGAGAAAGAAGGCAGAACAAAATTACTCACCATCACGAGGGTGCAATACACAACTATGTGGCATTGGTTTCTCCACTGAGGCAGTGCCAAGAAGAAAAGGATTAGGCAGGGAAGGCTGGTTATGTCTGACTGTGTGTGCACGCTTGCTTGCCCGTGGAGGACAGAAAAGTGTACGTGTGTCTATGTGTGTGGGTGGTGGGGAGGGGAGGGGAGGGGAGAAAGTTGGAATATGTAGGGTAAATTTTTCATTTCTATGAAATTCATATGTACTATTGAAATTTCAGATTGAAATATAGGTAGGAGAAATATACCAAGACATATGTTGTTCTTAAGTTTTTATGTCTTAGTGAGTGTGAGAAGAGGTGCTGGGTTCCTGAGGTTGGTGTCATAGGCAGTTGTGAGCCCCCTGATGTAGTGGCCGGGTACTGAACTTAGGTCCTTTGCAAGAGCAGCTTGTTCTCCTAACCTCTTAACCATCTCTAGCCCCAACGTATTTTCTTTTTTTTTTTTCTTTTTTAAGCAATCTTAAAAAGTATGGCTATAATATATTTAACAATATCTGAGCAATGGGCATTAGAGTATTTTGGATAAGAAGCTAAAGTAGAAGAAAACAAGTGAAAAGCGTATCTTACCCTGTGGTGGCTTGAATGTACTTGGTTCAGGGAGTGGCCATATTTGGAGGTGTGGCTTTGTTGGAGTGAGTGTGTCACTGTGGGCATAGGGTTTAAGACCCTCATCCTAGCTTCTTGGAAGCTAGTCTTCTGTTTGCCTTTGGAACAAGATGGAGAACTCTCAGCTCCTCCTGCACCATGCCTGCCTGGATGCTGCCATGCTCCCATCTTGACAGTAATGGCCTGAACCTCTGAACCTGTAAGCCAGCCCCAGTTAAATGTCTTTATAAGAGTTGCCTTAGTGTCTGTTCAAAGCAGTAAAACCCTAACCCTTTGTGCTTGTTTCGCCCCGCCAGGCTCTCTGGTACTCAGTAAGCGGGTTGAGCAGTCTACATGGTTTTTCCCCCAGCACCACTTTCAGACTCTTGACCTTGCATGTTCTGTATTTGGCTGGGTTGCAAGATTCAGTCCTGTGAACAGCAGAATTAAAAGTGAAACTGTACTCAGTACCATATTTCCCACAATATCGTGAGGATCTTCATTTGGATCACCAATTAAGGGAGGCAGAGGCAGAAGGATCCCTGCAGCTTGCTTGCCAACTAGTCTTCCTGAACCTGTGAGCTCCACCTGAAAGAAGTAGCTGGAGAGAGTGGCAGGAGCACACCTGATTCCCACCTCTGTCCACACTCACACACACACACACTCACAGGCACATATTCACATACTCCTGCACACACACACACACACACTCACATACACACCTGCATGTGTACGATCACACACATACCCACCTGTATACACACACTCACACATATACTCACATAGAAAGTGATTAGAGGGATTTGATTTAGTAAAAATCATTTATCAAGACTGGAGAAATGACTCATTGGCTAAGAGCTCTGACTGTTCTTCCAGAGGACAGAGGTTCTATTCCCAGCACCACTCCTGTCTGTCAATGTCTTCAGTTCCAGTGAATCCAACCCTGTAGCCTGTCCCCTTCAGACACTGCACATGGCAGTACACAGGTATATGTGCACACAAAACATCCACACATAATTTTTAAACTTAAAAAAGAAAAGAATTTATCATTAACCCATTTGCAGGGCTTAATCAACTATCTTGGGAGGGTGTGGAACAGGTGTTGTGATACTGTAGATAAGAATTTAACTACCTTCTTTACATATTTTGCAGAATGGCTTTAAGTGTCACTGTATGTCTGAATCTCATCAAAGACAGCTGTTGCTGGCTTCAGAAAATCCTCAGCAGTTTATGGATTATTTTTCAGAGTAAGTGATTGAGAGCCATCCTTACCTTGTAAAGTTACTCAGTGGGCATGTAATAGAAGTGTTCAATATTGTATGTGTTGTAGATCACTGTCCCTTGTATGTTGAGATGGCTGTAGTCTCATCATTGTGCTCGGTCTTTATCTTCTTTTGAAATTAACCACAGTGCGACACTGTTAGCAGTGTATCTTAGAACTGCTTTCCCGCCTTTCACTTCAGCCCTTCCTGTCCTCAAAGCTCTCCCCACAGAGGGGCTTTGAGGCAGCACCTTGGGATGAGTGTCCTGAGCTTTCCTGTTCTGTAGGTATGTCCTAGGTATTATGGCCCTGAAGTTCCCTCACTCAACACTTGGGCTCCTGTGCAGGACTGGAGGAGGATTAAGTGACAATACTTTTAAAGGGCTCAGAAGCTTGTCAACTTCTAATAAAACCTTTCTGATAATTAATAGCAACACTAGTCTATTTTTTTTCTAGATCTTTTCTGAGGAACATTTTATGCATGTGATTAAAATCCCAAAGGACTTTTGTTTCTATGAGTTATATGTGTCAACATTTGAAATTAAATCTGAAAAGAATTACAAATATTATTTATTAGTCTATTTAGAAATACCAGTATGCTTACCCTTTGTTCAAATAAAATGGGGACTTGGGAGAAGACTCCTTGAATAAAGTGCTTGCCAACCCCATTTGAGGACTAGAGTTTCAATCCCTAGCATCCACAGAGCAGCCAAACAAACAGGTGTGGCAATTAGCCTTCTATCCCAGTGCTCAGGAACAGAGACAGCGGATCCCTGGGGCAAGCCAATGTGGCTGTCTTCAGACACACCAGAAGAGGCCATCAGATCCCATCAAAGATGGTTGTCAGTCACCATGTGGCTGCTGGGAATTGAACTCAGGACCTCTGGAAGAGCAGTCAGTGCTCTTAACCTCTGAACTATCTTTCCAACCTCCCCCTGTAGCTCTCCTCTCTTTTTTTTTGATTTAAGACAAGGTCTTACTGTGCAGCCAAGGACAGTCTTGAATTTAAAATCCTCTTGCTTCAGTCTTACAAATGCTGGAATTATAGGTGTGTTCCACCGTACTTGACTGAGTTTTTTAATAGAAAAATCAAACCAAAGCAACATACTATATTCCAAATACAACAACCTATATTTTACATTTTTACAAATGTCTTCAGTATCTCACTTAAAAGGCAACTGGATTCTCACCTTTCCTTGCACATTTAGTCTGTTACAAAATACTGTTTGGTTGGGGAACGTAAAGGAAATTCAACCTTAGCATGGATGGTTTGTCAGATGAGGAAAGCACTCTGACTATCTTCCCAAAGACACTGCACTGAGGGAGTGTGTGCAGGGACTTGGAGCAGTTATAATACTGAGTCTGAAACCAGGGCAGTGAGTATGTGTATTCTGTTGAATTAAAATCCATGGATCTTCCTTTTGGGTGGATCTTGTACACCCAAAAGGTCTTGTAATGAATGCATCTTAGTCTTTTGAAAAATATTGAGTATCTGAGCTTCAAAACCTTGCTTTGCAATAGTGACCTCATTCATTGTACAGTGTCATCTGGTCATACTCATTAATAGCAGCACAGATGTTGTCAGAACAGCTCTTGGGTTGAGAGGTATGCTGAGCTCAGGCAGGCAAGCAGGTCCTACCTGCCACGTTTCTAATCGTGGAGAAGCTCCGAAGCTCCATCCTGTCCTCGGCAGCACACTGTCCATTCTTATACTAGCCCGAGAGTCTTACTTTAATTTTGAGAACATATATGCCAAGTGCCCAGTTAGAAGTACTGGTAGCTTACGTGTCTTTTGGTCTTTTATGCCTCGTGAGAGTAATTCAGCTCCCAGCTCAGTCGTGTGGGTGCTTTCCTCACAGCAGCTAGGAGCACAGTGGCAGCAGCAATTCATCTGTAACTGTCACTGCATTGCAGAGTGTTAGCAAGGTGGCATGAAAGGCTGGACTGTAATACAGACAGCAAGCGTTACTGCTCCACGGGGCCAGTCTAGATCAAACTCGGCTTAGTTTTCTGGTTACCGAGCACATCCGCTGTTGGTTGGCTTGAGATCATCCACTACCTGAGACCTCGCTTTGGATGCTAAGCTGCTGGGTTTACATTCCATCTTCATTCACTTGTGTTTTGAAGCAGGGTCTTGTTAAGTCCTGGCTGACTTGGTACTCACTATGTAGTACAGGCTAGTCTCAAATTCAGGTTAGTTCTCTCGTCTGAGCCTCCTTAATGCTGGTATGACGGGTGTCTGCCATGAAGCCCATTTTCCTTCCACTGCTTTTAATCTCTCAGAAAACCACAACAACAAATGCAAAAGTAGTCTGTGAATTACCTAAAACCGTCTTGAATACTATGGGATGCTTAGTCCAAGCACTGGGAAAGAACACTGTGGCAAGTACTAGACACTTCCTTCCTTTACCTCCTCTCTCCCTCCTGTTCACACTGCTGTCTGCTGGAGGCTGCCCTTCTGTCCCTTGAAGTCACTATGACTTTTCCCTGTCTTCATCTTCCATGGTCTGTCTTGAGTGGATTGCACTATAACTCCTCACTGACGTACTTCTCTCTGTGCCTTCTTTCATGGCAGTCTTACTTCTACTCTCTCCTTTTAGCTCCTTGATTATCAGAAAGTTCTTCAGGATGATTCTCTGAACTTTTTGTGTCCTCCCACAGTCACCTTATGTCATGTGTCACCATAGGTCACATCCTTTTATCTCTTGCCTTTATGGTCAGGTGTCTCCTAAGTCTTCTCCCCTAGATCTTAATGTTCATTTTTAACAATCATCCTGAGTTACAGATGATTTTTTCCTTGACAACTCTGCTTTTCTGAAAGCTTTTTCAGAGTTAGCCTTTATTTATTTTTCTTTTTAAAATTTTATGTGTATGAATGTTTGACTTGCATGTACATATGTGTATCGTGCTCATGACTGGTGCCCATGGAGGCCAGAAGAGGGCAGTGGATCCTCTGGAACTGGAATTAGGATGGTTGTGAGCTGGGAATCGAACCTGGGTCCTCCACAAGGGCAGCAAGTATTCTAAACCACAGAGTAACCTCTCCAGTCTCAGAGTCAGCATTTCTGAAGTTGGACTCCGTATGTGCTCCACCAGACCTCCTTGTCAGCTAATAGAACCTCCAGTCCACTTGGAACCCCTCTTACCTGTTCTCTGTGATGCCCTTTAAGTTGAGGTCCTTTCCATTCTTCTGCCCCAGTAATGGTTCTCAGCATTTCTCACTTGAATCGCTTTTATGATTCCTCACTGATGTTCTACAAAAAATTGTGTGTACAGATTAGCTTAGTGTTTAAAACAGCGGCAGAACCCGCAGCCATCTTCCTATTCAGGAGATCCTGGATGGGGCCATAGGTTTTACGTTTCCATGGCATTCCCAAGTGATGGTGTGCAGCTACTTGGGAGTAGAACTTGAGAATCACTGTGCCTGGCTGCCCACCATGGTTTTCTCCCTTCCTTCCTTCTTCCCTCCTTTCCTCCCTTCCATCCTTTTATCCGTTTCCAGTTTTGTACGTGGTTTGTGTATAGATTACATTTTTTTAAAGATTTAATTATTTTATGTATGTGAGTACACTGTAGCTGTCTTCAGACACACCAGAAGAGGGCATTGGATCCATTACAGAGGGTTGTGAGCCACCATATGGTTGCTGGGAATTGAACTCAGGACCCCTGGAAGGGCAGTCAGTAATCTTAACCACTGAGCCATCTCTCCAGCCTGGATTACATTTTTAAAGAGAGCATGCAAAGTAATGAGTTTCCTCATGACATTTTCAGATGTGCTATTCTACAAAATTGATAATTTCCTACTGGCCGGCCCTCCTCCCCCTTCTCCTCTGCTTGTCTCCTCCCTTCCTCCCCCAAGTCATCTCCTCTTCTGTCTTCATGTCACATGTATTCTATTAACCTCGTTTTCCTCTCCCTTCCTTGTGTGGCTTCATCTCTCTCTCTCTCTCTCTCTCTCTCTCTCTCTCTCACACACACACACACACACACACACACTTCAAATCTAGGTTTCACATATGAGAGAAAATGTATTTGTCTTTTGATCTGGCTTTTCTTAACATCATGATTTTCATTTCTGTTTTTTTTCCTTGCAAATATTATGATTTCATTTTTCAAAAATTACTTATTTTATGTGTATATGTGTTCTGCCTGTATGGAGACTAGAAGAGAATGTTGAATCCCCTGGGACAGTTTTGAGCAGCTGTGCGGTCCTCACAAGGACCACACGGAGCAGCCACTGCTTTTGTTGGCTAAACTGTAGCTTTAGCCCCTCTGTTTTTCTTTAGGACAGGGTAGTACATAATCGTCTTTCAAATTACAGATTTTAATTTCTTAATTTTCAAACAAGTTTGAATGATTTTTCTGATGCCTGCCTAAAACTAGATCTATATAACATGACCTTTGCGATGATTGAAAACTTTGACTAGCCCTCATGTTCAGGCACACCTTCTCCCTCCCGCTCTTCTTCCACACCCTCATTACTGTCTTCTCAGATTTCCGCCTAAGCACGTTAAGTGTCATGTCTCAAACACACCCTGTGTTCATGACTCTGCTAACTGGGAATATATTGAATATATTTGAATATATTCTACTGTCCATATTAAAATCACCTCTGCCAATGTGCTTAAATCTTTTTTAAAAGATTTATTTATTATTATATGTAAATACACTGTAGCTGTCTTCAGACACCAGAAGAGGGCATCAGATCTCTTTTACAGATAGTTGTGAGCCACCATGTGGTTGCTGGGATTTGAACTCAGGACCTTTGGAAGAGCAGTCAGTGCTCTTAACTGCTGAGCCATCTCTCCAGCCCATCTTAAATCTGTTTATGATGCCTTCTTACTTTTCTTTTTTAGTTGCCTTTATTGGAACCGCTTAGGTTAAGATGCGTCTTTTGCCCACCTGGACAGAGTGGTTTTATTTTGCTGGAGTCATCAGCACAGGGACCCTGTGATGGATCCTTTCTAAGGACGTGTGCTAGCTTTACTAAAGCCAAAGTCAAATCCAGGCTGACTTACAACTTTCCTTTGGAAGCCAATCTTTGCAGATCTTTTGTTTTGTTTTGTTTTGTGTTTGGTTTTTCGAGACAGGGTTTCTCTGTGTAGCCCTGGCTGTCCTGGAACTCACTCTATAGACCAAGCTGACCTCGAACTCAGAAATCCACCTGCCTCTGCCTCCTATGTGCTGAGATTAAAGGCGTGCGCCACCACTGCCCAGCTGTTCGAAGATCTTTCTCTGTTCACTTTAAAGGTTTGTGGCACATGGTAATATAGGTGATTGGTGAGACTATTGGTCACTAAAATTTGTGATTGCTCAAACTTCAGGAAGATGGCACATTATATTTATAGCAAGAACATTAATGGCTCTCTCTCTTTCTTTCTTCACTAGGGAATTCCGAAATGACTTTCTGGAACTTCTGAGGAGACGCTTTGGTAACCCTCTTAAATATTTTGGAAATAATAATTTCATAATTGTGTGGGGTCTTTCAGGCTCAACAGTGTCATATTTTGTTTTCAGGCACTAAGAGAGTCCACAACAACATCGTGTACAATGAGTACATCAGCCACCGAGAGCACATCCACATGAACGCCACTCAGTGGGAAACGCTGACCGACTTTACCAAGTGGCTGGGCAGAGAGGGTAAGAAGAAAGAGAGCGGACAGGAACTGGTGACCCATGGCTCAATTTCTAGGGGAGACGCCATTTTCAGTTTCTGTCTGATTTTCTAGAACGAGGATATATAGGACAATCAGAAAGGCAGGAGGCCGTACTGTCCCTCAGGTGCGCTTATGATATGCCACTTTGGTCATTTTGTTTCCTTTTGAAGCTGGGTCTTACATAGCCCAGGCTGCACTGCAGCTTACAACGCTCCTGCCTCTGCTTCCTGGGTGCTGGGCTTACAGTATTTGGAGCCGCAGCGTCCCGCGGGAGGACTTCTTTGGACAATGCACTGCATTCTCTATTAGGCACTTTTCATCCAGTGATAAAGCACCTGAAAATGATCTGTTTTGACTCACAGTTGCGGAGAATTCAGCTCACGATCACTTGGCTCCTGTGCTTCTAGGCCGTAGTGAGGGGAAACATCATGCCAGGGAGCACATGATGGAGCAAAAAGCTCAAGATGAGGCAAAGAAGGGGGCAGGGGCTTGGGGTGAGCTGTGCCCTTCCAGAACATGGACCAGTGGGAGGCCTGATCCCTCCTGCCAGGACCTACCTGTTAGTCTCTGACACCTCCCAACAGTGCTGTCCAATTAGGAGTCCCTGAATGGATTAATTCACTGATGGAGTCAGGGCCCCAGATCCAGTCACTTCACAATGTTTGGGGACCAAGCTCTCAGCACATGAGCTCTGGGAGACGGTTTGTATCCCAACCATAATATTTGTATCTGGTTTAAGAACTATTAGCAGTCTGATGGTCTGAAATTGAGCCTTAGGACACACTTTTCACATTCCTGAAAATTTCTAACCTCCACACAAACACATGTGTATATCACATAAATAAATAAACATGTGTACTACACACACATAAATAAAAGTAATAAAAATTATTTTAAAAAGTTATTACTGCTAATAACTTTCTACTTTTTCTTATCTTCATATTCACCCTTCATTTCTTCCTTCATTTGTTGAGACAATAGCTCACACTGTACTCCAAGCTGCTTTAGAACTCAAGGTGTATCCCAAGTTGGCCTGGAACTCATGGATGTCCTTCTGCCCCAGCCTCCTAAGTGTTAGTGTGATAGCATGAATCACCAACACTCAGCGTTATAGTCCTTCTTTAGGAAACACTTCTCATTTTCTCATGAGCTTAGTGCTCAAGTGTGCTTTTCTCTCATTTCTAATCTTTACATGATGAGAAATTAGGAAGACAAGAACTTGAGGTTAGTATTTTGCTTATTTAATGTGTTACTTCATTCTAAGTTAACAGGCCATTTAATATTTATCAGACAGCAAGGACTATGTGTTGATCAGTTGTTCCTAAAGTACTTCCTTATGTGTCTCCTTAACTGTGGGCTCAGTGTAGCTGTGTAAGCATGGAAGTGAAAACTGTCTCAGGTCTTTGTGTTCCAGGATATTGATTGGAGTTACTGAATGCGTGAGTGTGCAGAGGTGGAATGCTTTACATGTGTAGTTTACTCTGCATCTATACAATCACGCTGTCGTTTTGTTTTTAAGGCTTGTGTAAAGTGGATGAGACACCAAAAGGCTGGTACATTCAGTACATAGACAGAGACCCAGAAACTATCCGTCGGCAACTAGAATTAGAAAAGAAGAAGAAGCAAGATCTTGACGATGAAGAAAAAACTGCCAAATTCATTGAGGAGCAGGTGAGAAGAGGCCTGGAAGGGAAAGAGCAGGAGATGCCTGTCTTTACAGAATTAAGCCGAGAAAATGACGAAGAAAAAGTTACGTTCAATCTGAATAAGGGAGCGGGTAGCTCAGCGGGAGCAACAATGTCCAAGTCAAGCGCTTTGGGACCAAGTGCACTGAAGATGCTGGGGAGCGCAGCATCTGTGAAGCGGAGAGAGTCTTCACAGAGCTCTGCTCAACCTGCAAAGAAGAAGAAGAAGTCTGCCCTGGATGAGATCATGGAGATTGAAGAGGAAAAGAAAAGGACCGCGCGGACAGACTCCTGGTTACAGCCTGGGATCATTGTGAAAATTATAACAAAGAAGCTTGGGGAGAAATATCACAAGAGAAAAGGAGTTGTTAAGGAAGTGATTGATAGGTACACAGCTGTGGTAAAAATGACTGACTCTGGAGACAGGCTGAAACTGGACCAGACTCATTTAGAGACAGTCATTCCAGCCCCAGGGAAAAGGGTTCTAGTTTTAAATGGAGGCTACAGAGGAAATGAAGGCACCCTCGAATCCATCAATGAGAAGGCTTTTTCAGCCACGATCGTCATTGAAACTGGACCTTTGAAAGGACGCAGAGTTGAAGGTATTCAATATGAAGACATATCTAAACTTGCTTGAGTTTGAAAATTTGTTAACAACACATTGAAATTGTAAAGCATCAAATTGATGTTAGTCAAGGCACTGTGTAACTCTACTGTGTTAGGGGATTTGTTTTGTATTTTTAAAAAAGCATCTATTTAAATACTACTGAATAGTTGTTTGGGTAAATTTATAATAAAATCTTAGGTTTTTTTAAGTGTCAAAACTCATTTTATCTTTGTTCCATTTCCCTGATGGATTTTTACCCATTAAAGAATACTATTGTAAAGCGTCAGGTAAGAAAATTTGGAAAAAATAGCAAATTCTTAAAGCACAGTGGCATCTGTTTGTAGTCAGGCAAGTTTGACCTGATTCTGATGAGTCACTGTAATTTTCTTTTGCTAGAATAAGACCAGGGAAGAGATGTCACTTTATTTTATTAAGAAATCCTTTAGAATCTGTTGAGATGGCTCAGCAGTTAAGAGCACTGATTGTTCTTCCAGAGACTCCATGTTCAATTCCCAGCACCCACACGGTGGCTCACAGCTATCTATAATTCAAGTCCCAGATCCAACACCCTCTTATGGCCTTCATGAGCACTTCATGACATGCTGTCCAGACATCCATGCAGGCCAAACACCCATACACATAAAATAAATCACACATGTGTCCAACCTTTGGTTTCTCTGGGCCATATTAGAGAAAGAACTGCCCTAGAATACACATTAGATCTAGTAGTGTCTAACTGGTGGTCCATAGGTTGTGAGATCATGCATTGGTTTATTGTTTTCATGATGTCATTTACAAAGTTCATGCTTCAGAACCAATCAGGATACATTACACACACACACACACACATGGTGTATGGTTTTATTTACAGTTTTTTAAAGAACTATGATGTGTGCATGCGTACATTCGTGCGTGCGTGTGTGTGTGTGTGTGTGTGTGTGTGTGTGTGTGTGTGTTCAGCATGTGTACAAGCCTGCAGAAGTCAGAGAGGGCACTTGATACCCTGGAACTGGAGTCATAGATGGCTGTGAAATGACATGGGGGCTCTAGAAACTGAACTCGGAGCCTCTCTGCTGAGCCAGCTCTCCAGCCTCTTGCATTTACAGTTTTTACCCTAAAGAAGCTGATTAGTTTACAATTTTTTTAAAACATAGTTTTAAAAACTGAAAAACAAACTTCTGACTAAGGTACAATCTTCACTAAGATGTATTTTTCTCAAATAAGATTTCCAGCCATTTAAGATAAAATGCACATTTAATTGGTTTCATGGTAACTCTGTGATTGATACTTGGGCTAAGCTTGTGAACACAGGCCACATGAGACAAAAAGATGGTTAATCTGTCTGCCTCACGAATAGCAGCTCTGTTAGTTGGCCGAGATCTCAATTGTTCATACTGTATATAACTAAATAGCAAGCTGTCAGTTCATAGGACCCTCTAAAGAATGATCAGACTTGCTTATAGGGAAAGCTGGTTTTTTGAGATGTGGCTGAGCCCCAAGTAGAGGACCAATTCCTCTATGGGAAATGCTAAAGGCTGCTCCCTCTGAGGCCGTTTGCTTTTTATCTCAGGAATAAGAGAGTTCTCCTAAGTCGCAGAGACATCTAAGCTCCAGCACCTCACTTTCACCCAGTATGAGCTCTGTGCGTTTCACCACATAGGCTTTGCACCTGACAGATTGCACACAGCAAAGGCAGGAATTAGAGGCCTTCTCAGAAGATACCTAGACACAGGAAGCTTGGAGGTAAATGAGAAACTACAAACACCCATTCAGTTAATTCACCTTTGTTAATAGAAATCATAGTCTCTTCTGCTGGTGACAGCTTGCTGTCTCATTAGTTTGTCTTGAGGAATGAGTTTTAGAGAAGAAAAAAGCCTCTCACTAGCCCCATTCTGGAGTGACGAGGCACCAAGTTCTTGCCTACAGTTATGAGCAGAATTGTATAGTAGCATAAATCATCTTCAGCGATCAACATCTGCATCCTCAAATTGTCCGGCAACAGTCGGTGTGGTTTCTACCTCCGTGCCATCTTCATAATTTCTTACTGAATCTTCTGTTCTGATGCCTACCATATTATATTGACTGCTCTGCTCACAGACTGAGAAAGCATTCCTTCTAATCTGTCCAATGTAGCTTGCCCTTCTGCTGTTAAATGGATAGTTCTTCATAGATATAAAATGTAGGGATGTCCCCCTGTCCTTGTTCATGTGCTTCCACATCATACTCCTCTCCACCATAGTCATCTGAGTCTTCATCGTCAGGGTCTGGATGCAAGGCCTGGCACTCACACATTGCTGTGAACATTTCCTCCAATGCTGACTTATCACTGGGCACAAATCTAAATTCAGAAATGGCTTCAACATCATCATTGTCTTTTTCGTCAGAGAGAGGTTCTTTTGATTCTTCTCCAAATTTGGCATTCACCATAACATACAAAAGCTCTTGAGGATAAGCATTTGGATCCCTGGACACCGCATGTAAACTAATGGTGGGGTACTCCAGTGAGAATCCTAATCCTGAACCAACTTGATTTCCATTCTTGAAATGCAAGGTTGATTGATTATTCATTTAAAATGGAAAATAAGTCACAATAGCTCTGGTCTCAAGAGGGATTATATACAAACAATTAGTTTCTGATAAAGTTACTTTTGCAGGTGATGAATGTTGAAATACCAACTATTAAAAGTTTTTTTTCCCTGAGTTACAAATATGGGGTTGATTTTTATAGAACTGTTCTATAGAACTGTTACCCCAGTTTTTTCACATAAATATATCTATCTCCCATTTTGGCAGTGCTATCCCTGCAATGGAGTTCAGTGTAAAGCAACCATGAAGACACAATGTTCCCTGTTTATGTCTGTGTTCGCCCAAAGTCTCATAATTGACCCTCCTGTGAAGTAACAGCAAGTGTTTAATTCCCAATGCTAAGGTGACATTTAACAGGAAGTGGATTTTCACAGTATAGCCCAGTTCCTGTACTTGACCTCAGTGGCAACTTGACTCACTAACCATGTCCTGGGTTACTGATTAACTAACACATCATCTGAAAACAAATTCTTGAGTCCTTTTAGCAAATATTTATTTTTATCAGGTGGGTTAGCAGGCCTTTTAGGTCACTTTAATATCTGGGTTTATTTCAAGTTGCTGAAATGGAGGAATAATTGCAAAAAAGTGTCAAGGGAGAAAAATGTATGCATACAGTTTCCAAGACTATAAGCCATTAAGGCCGTTTGAGAAAGCTATAGAGATGAGGCACAAAATAATCCTTATAATGTCCATCGATGAAACCTTTTCCACTGTTGTGTACGAACCAGCAGGGAACATCTGTTCCAAACACAATATCCGTCCTGTAGTCTTTCTGCATGCCTCTAGAAAGAAGATGGTGCGAAGGGTTAGGAGGAAGACAACACAGTGACAGGGCATGGCTGGAAACAGCCATTGCCCCTGTTCTTTGTGCCTTTTGTACTATTTCTACCCACCCTCTATTCCTTCCCTGCCACCCCCACCAAATTAAAAGAAATGTCAGTGTCCAGGGTTGATGCTAGAACACAGTGTAACCAGTGTGTACTCCGACAATTAAGACAGTCCTCCTAAAAGTTGGTCTCCATGGATTCCTCCAGCTATGCAACATTTGACTAGTAAGAATGGAGAAACTAAAACTCAACACTGTGGGCTAACCTTGCTCCCCGGCGAATCTGAGGCACCCCCTTAGTTTGTGGATGTGTTGTATTTAAGGGAGATGCCAGAAATTTATGAGCAAATTCAAGTCCTTCCCCTTGGAGGATGAAGAAGATTAATATTTTGAAATACATGCCGCACACCACCTTCAGCAAGACTTAAAAGAATGGAGTAGGGCCCGTTTGGTTTCATTTACTGATTGGCAGGCAGGTCTCTGGCTTGCAGGAGGTGAAGAGGCTCAGTGTTTGCCCTTTGTCAAAGAAAAGATGGTTTGTTATGGAACTGCCTAGGCAGTAAGGCAATTGCTGAGTGCGTCTCACCATTTCTCCATGCTTACTGATCTCTATTAATAACCCATTGTTTTCTGTCTGGTAAGCCAATACCATTTGGGTGGTATAATCAGAATCCATCATTATACTTCATGTGTCTATTATGTGGTGGCATGCTGCATACATAATTTTGAGATTTAATTACCACTGCAAAGTTACATTTTGATTATGTGGAAGATGATGGCATTTCTGTCCTGTTATTTTTAATAAGGAAAATTAATTGCTTTATAAAATATCAAAAGACAAAACTGCTTCAAAATTCTATCAAATGAGGCACCAGGGAAGCAATTGAACAAGATGGAGGGGACTGAAATTCAAAGATTTATAATTTACTCTTAGAGCGCTACATTCCCGCTTTGAAATGAAGCGCATGGGTAGGAAGCATGCAAGAAAAACTACCCCACAATACACGTAGAGTGTCCATGTTTGAGAAGCTTTTGCATAAGAATATGCATGTCTTCTCTAGAACTGTGTCTCCTGGATATTTTATGACCTCTTCCTTTGGACAACAGTTTCAATTATCCAGTTTCTGACTGTAGGGCTTTAACATTCAGACAAGAGCACTAGATTAATCATCTTGCCTTTTCATGATGTGCGTGCATACATGTGGTCATGATTTGCATTTAGTCTGGGCTATCTGACGTGCTCTCTGGCTAATATTGTATATACGTCTATTGTCAGGGACTTGGGAAGTTTGACAGTGTGCAAGGTGGCTTTTCTTCTGCATCCAGGGCCTACCTGGTGACAGTCAGCTTTTGTCCTTTCACCTCCATGCTAGCCTCAGGTTTTCCCGGCTCCTTTCCTGGTCTCTCATTGAAGATGTGGATGTCTGGCTCACGCATGAACTGCCCTAATGACACAAAGCATAGACATTAATTTACACGGACTCCAAGGCCTGTCACTGTGCTCAAGTGACATATTGATCTTTCCTCCAGAATCCCTTTATACTTGATGCCAGTTTGCTAGACCATCAGTAAATGACTACCCTTCTGATGGTAGCAGGCTAGGAGGGTATTGGAGGGTGTAAGTCAGATCATAAATACAGGGTGGTTTGAGATGTCACATGCTTACATCTGAACACTTCCTAAAATACCTGATGTCATGGAGTCTACTTGTGACAGACCTCCTAAACCAAGTCACCTCTCTTCGGTCACAGAAAAATAACCTTAGTGTATGGGATGGTTTGCATATGCTTGTCCCAGGGAGTGGCACTATTAGAAGGTGTGGCCTTGTTGGAGGAAGTGTGTCATGGTAGGGTTGGGCTTAGAGATCTTCCTCTTAGATGCCTGAAGATGCCCAGTCTGTTCCTGGTTTCCTTTGGATAAAGGTGTAGAACCCTCAGCTCCTCCTGCACCATGCCTGCCTGGATGTTGCCATGCTTCTGCCTTGATGACAATGGACTAAACCTCTGAACCTGTAAGCCAGCCCCAAGTAAATGTCTTTTATAAAACTTGCATTGGTCATTGGTGTCTGTTCACAGCAGTAAAACCCAAACTAATACAGTGTAAATCTTAACCTGTTTTATCCCTTGTCTTAAGTTGCCACTGTCATGTTATTGTGCAGATGGTTTTGGCCATAATGCTCCCCAGTCATGGTGCCACGTTGGGCACTCTGCTCTCGTGGCCTTACCTGCCACGATAGTCATCCAGGTCACTGCACACTAACGGTAAAAATACATTACCTAACAGTCCATGCACACTCGGCGAGAACTTGTCTGTCGGGGGAGCGTAGATCCCCAGGAAGTCCACATTAACTGGATGCTTCCTCCACACACGGTGCAGCAGAACGGAAAAGAACAGCTCTTTATTCAGGGTGAGAGTCACAGATTTTTCTTTCTTCACAGAGATGAGCACCCTATGGGAAGTCAACATAGTTTCTAGATGATTTCAGAGCAGACAGTCTCTGTCTCTGTCTGTCTCTGTCTCTGTCTGTCTCTGTCTCTCTGTCTCTGTGTGTGTGTGTGTGTGTGAGAGAGAGAGGGGGGGGAGAGAGGGAGGGAGGGAGGGAGAGAGAGAGAGAGAGAGAGAGAGAGTGTGTGTAGTGGAGGTTAGAAAAGGAAAACTTGCAGGGCTTCTTCTCTCCCTCCATTTTGTGGGTCCTAAGATTGAACTCAGGTAATCAGTCTCAGAAGCAAGTGCCTTTACACACTGAGCCATCTTGCCAGCTCTAATAACAAACTCTCCATTCCTTTAGTGAGAGGTTCACCATATCCGGGCTGTGGGATGTGGTATGTCTAAAACAGTCACTGGCCAGGTCCTAATTGGAAAGATACTCTTGCATAAAATACAGTCATACCATTTGGAGCATACTTGATGTAGTTAGCTACAGATTCCAATGGACGAATCTGCTTACATGTACCGAGCACTTACTGTATGCATTTCACTGATCCTTGTCAGTGAGACACAGTGAGCATTGAAAACAATTCCTGGTCCCAGGGATAGCACAGTGCATGAGAAGAGCTTCCCTGAACCTCAGCATCCTTGTATCTAAAATGACGGCTGTATGATCTCTGCTGAGGTTGAGGCTGGGCTTGCTTCTGCAGCCATGTCCCAAGGGCAGATGGGAATCGAGGTGGAATACTACTTGCCTCTCATTCCCAAGATGAGCTGTGTCGGCCCAAGACAGTCGAGATGTGGAGGAACCAGAGCTCAGGGTGATGGTCTCAGTACTGATTTCTATCTTCATGTCTTCCTTTTGGAAATAAAATCCCAGTTTTCCAAAGTAGGTTCTTAGTTTTCCATTCTCTGCCTTTTTGGCACCAGTAAGCTGACCATTGACTAAAATTCCTGTAAAGGAAAATATGCTGTCACTCTTGTGTTGACAAGTTGAAAATTTCACAATAGAAATACTTTTCATTATGAGATATTTTAAAGTTAATGTTTTTATAAAATAAATCAAAACATCAGCTAGCTCATTCTCAGAATATTTATTTTTAAGTTATAATTGCTTGAAATGATTAATATATAATTCAATTTCTCACTAGTTATAATACTTTTAAAACTCTAGTATATCTAATGAGGTGTGGAAAAAAAGGAATCCCAGGTAGTCACAGAGCAGCCTGGCCATCATGCAATTAGTTAATTCAAATGCAATCTGCTTTTATGTTACCTGATTCTGGATCAGACACCAGGCTTAGGATTTTCCCAGGTTCTGAGTCAATATTGAAACAAATATTCTTTTTGCTTTTGGGTAGGTAAATGATGAAGTGGGGGTCATTTTCCACTAGAAAATATACAAGAAAAATAAAAACATAAAATTATAAAAAGGAAAAGGGTTTTTGTCATTGTTGTTCACTGAGACAGGATCTAACTTTGTAGCACAGGCTGTCCTTGAACTTGTGACCTTCCTGTCTCAGCCTCCAGAAGGCAGGATTGTAGGCATCCATTACATTACCTCCTGACCCTTCCTTTCATCTCTCAAGCAACACAGTTCATTTCAGGTGGTCAACAAAGACTTGGTTCATTGGTCAATATCAAAACAGGGCACTAGAGGGCACTGTTAAGGTATGACACAATGACTCCTTTGGAAAACATCTATGGCAAAATTTTCCTACCATATAAAACCAGTACTAAAGCCGGGTAGTGGTGGTGCATGCCTTTAATCTCAACACTTGGGAGGCAGGCAGTTGAATTTCTGAGTTCGAGGTCAGCCTGGTCTACAGAGTGAGTTCCAGGACAGCCAGGGCTATACAGAGAAACCCTGTCTTGGAACCCGCCCCCCGCCCCCCCCCAAAAAAAACAGTACTAGTGGTGATTTGAATAATATTGCTCCGCACTCCCACCCCAGGTTCATATATTTGAATGCTTAGTCACCAGGAAGTTGCAATACTTGAGAAGAATTAGGAGATGTGGCCTTGTTGGAGGAAGTATGTCACTGGAGGGGTGGGCTTTGAGGTTTCAAAAGACAAAGCCAGGCCCCGTAGCTCTCTCTTCTTGCTAGCTGCAGATCCAGATGTAGAACCCTCAGTGACATCTCCAGTACCCTGTCTGCCTGCATGCTGCCATGCTCCCTGCCATGATGATGTGTTTCTAAGCAAATGGAATGGACCGCCTCCTTACGCTAGTCAGCGAAGCTTTAACATTTGACAGAGTTGGAAGTGGGTTGAAGATCTCCATGTCAACTTTATACATTCCTGAAATCCTAAGATTTATGGGCCAAACACTAGTTAGACTTTGCTGAATGTCTAGATATGAGAATCTTGCTTTATGACTACCCTATAGCCATTACTCCATAATATAGTTAGGCAAACTGAGAGCAAAGAAGTTAGTTTACAGCCCATGGTTACATTGGAAGAATTTGACCCCAGGATGGTCTGATTCAGGAGCAGTCTTTTTGTTGCATCAAACAGTGGACTAGACACAAGGAAGAAGCCTTGTAGTCTTACTTGGAATGTCATTTTAAAATGACCTTGTCCTTTGTTGCTGCAAAAGCTTTCCTTTGAAAAGTGATTGTGCATGGCTCCCATGGTGGACATCATAACATGTCCTGCTCTTGGGAGCCATTCACCGCACAAGCCCTGCACACTAATCTTCCCTGTGGGGTCCTACTCGGGAGTGCAGCTACAAGGAGCATCATTGTCAATAAAACAGAAACAGCAAAGAATGCTATTGGAGATAAGCCACAGGGAGTGAGATGAGGCCGCTGAGCATGGTCGCAGAGTCCTTGCTGTTGCATGTCACAAAACGATGCTTGCTGTATGTCATAAACAATCGGAGCCTTTCTTTCTCTTTCCTCTCCCCTCCCAGCTGCCCTGTTATATGACACATAGGACTTTGCACCCACAAGGCATGTGTTCTCTCCACATAGTGACATCCTCAGCCATTCTCTTGTGAGTTGGGGTATTGCTGTGTGTCCACGTTGGCCTGAAACTCACAGTTCATCTGCCTTCATTTTGAGTGCTGGGATTATGGGTGTCACCCACCCAGTCTAGAGTTCATTTTTAAACATCGTTTTATTTAGTTTTAATTTTAACTAATTAATTTTTGAGACAGAGTTTCCCTGCATAGCCCAGGTCAGCCGTGCACCTATGATCTTCCCACCTCAGCTTGGCAGTGCCAGCCTATGCCACCATGCTGGCTCGATAGTCCTAAGATGCCAGTTCTGAACACTTATTTGTGTGTGTGCTCGCGTGCACACGTACACATGCACGTGTGCATGTGTGTGCGTGCGTGTGTCCATATGGGCCTGTATTCTAGCATGTATGTAGTGTTCAGAAGATTATTTGTGGTCGTCTGTTCTCTCCTACCATGCAGGTTCCAGGACTGAACTCAGGATATTAGGCTTGTTAGCAAGTGCCTTCACCCTCAGAGACACCTCACTGGCCTAGCTGAAGATTTTTTTTTTAAATATGAGATTCTATTCAAGAGAACTTAGGGATCTTGTATTAACAGAAAGTCGCTTTCTGCTTTCATTTCAAACACCCCACATGCTGCTGACCAGTGGAAACTTCCCGTAGGGCAGAAGCCTGGAGCGCTATTAGAATGTCCAAAGTTCATTCTCTAAGAGAAAGAAAGGTTGCAAAGCACACGTACACTCCAGGGGCTGCTAGGGAGTTTGTGAAGGCTTCATGGCCTGTACACACACACACACACACACACACACACACACACACACAAACACACACACACACACACAAACACACACACACACGACTCAAGGTATGGGGTAAAGAGGGGAAACCTGGACACACCCTCAGCTCATTGGCGTTCTGTCAACTGTGACAAGCACTAAACCTTGAGGTGGCACAACAAAGCTATATGCTGTTTGTCTCCTAACTTTGCTGTGGCTAACACTCTCCAGATGTTCTGATCAAGGTGATAACTGTTGCCTATGTTGCTTCTCAGTGACTTGAAGACCTTGATTGTTGAAGCCACTGACTCTTCCCTTGGACAAAGACACGTGTCTGATGGGTGTCTTTATGATGCCAGAGGGCCATCCCTCCATCCTCGGATGATGCTGAAACCTCCATTTTCTGAATGTGCATTTCACAAAGGCCTCTGGAATCTAATTGTCTGTTTGTAAACCACAGATCCCTTCACCTCTCATCATTCCCCACACATTAATCACTGTTTTTTGCCCTATACATATCCTCAAGCCCGGCATGTGGCTTTAAGACCTGTATCACGTCCCGTGTCTCCCTGTGTTCGGCCACATTGTAAGTAAACTTTATCTTTTGCAAAGCTGGTCACTTCAGTAATTGACAGAGTGCGTGTGGCTACCATTTCTGTTAACTGTGGGGTAGCAGGAAGGAGTCGCATTTACTGTTAAGTCCTCCAGGTGGCACCTCTGTCTTACATGTTGAAAGGCAATGTGTCCATTGTGCATTCAGAGTGTACAATGGCACCTCAGCGCCCAAACTCTCCAACAAATACTTCTTATTGGCTTTCAGATGATCACATCTACTATCTGTGCCTACCACGTGCGTGTGACAACCCATGCATTTCTCAGTCAAAAAACTGATAGTTCCTATTCAATGATGACATCCACTTACTGAGCAACTAGTAAGTGCTTAACCAGTCGAGGCTATTCATCACCAGTGCATTCCCACGAGAAGAGAATCTCTTCTATGCCAGAGAGCTCACCTCATACAGTTGGAAATAGGTATGGGTTTGTCCCCATGCAAATTCATATTATGAGCCCTACACCTCAACATAGGATGGTGTCTGGACATGGAGCCTGCCCTTCAGAGGTCATTAGGTCTCCATGATGTCAGAGAATGAGGCTTTGAGGCTAGAGTTAGCGCCCATCGAGAAAAGACACTAGACGTGCTCCAGCTAGTTTGTTATGGCCCCGCAGTAAGCTAATCCATGGAGCTGTTGGCTCTCCATAGAAGGCAACAGTGTCTGTAAAAGTCAGCAAGCTTCTCAAGACATGGAGATTCTATTCATTTACGGAAATCCACACAGGGTTCTGATGGGTCAAGAAGGGAGAAATGCGTTTACCTCGAATCACATGAGGAGGCGGAGTAGACTCAAGCGGCTTTGCTCCGACTGCAAGCATGGCCGTCATTGGTGTCGGGGATGGGTTGGCCCACGATGGGATGGGACCTGAGGCAACCTTGGTGCCATAATACAGTGCGCCTGTGTAGAAGAACTCCCATTCATTAGTCCCCATGTACGCTTCCATAGAAATTGCACTCAATTTAAAGAATCTGATTTTTGCATCCTCTTTCCCAACCAGAAGTTCTCAGCTAAGGTTTTCTCTTTCTGTCTAAAAAGAAAAAAAAATGCAGTGCTAGGCATCAAACCCAGAGTTTTAAGCATGCAAGGTAAACACTCTGCTACTGATTTTCAACCCAGACTTTTAGTCGGAGTCCCTTCTTCTCTCATTCCCTCTAGCATCACACTGTGGGAGCCTGTGATCCAATTCTTCCAGTGTCTAGGACTATAAATCAATCTGTGGAGAAAAAATTCCTCTGCTGAGCGTAGTGACACATGACTACAACCCTAGCACTCAGAAAGTGGAGGCAGGAGGGCCAGGAGTTCAAAGTCACCCTCAGCTAAATAGAGAGCTAGTACCATCAAGCCTACCGGAGCAAAACTCAAATCTCAGGATCCTTGTAGTGAAGGGTAGTCACACTCAAGACAGTGAAAGGCTGTGCACCAAAAGGACACAGGAGGGAGAGAATCTGATTGGTTCTGTCTTAGCCTTAGCTATAAATATGCTTGGACATTTCTGGAGACTTCTTATGGGGCATAGACCACAAGAATGATTTTCAAGGCTGTTTTGAGGCCCCCAATTTCCATAATATACTCTTCTTTTAAAAATGTGTGTGTGTGTGTGTGTGTGTGTGTGTGTGTGTGTGTGTGTGTGTGATGCAGGAGTGTGTGTGTGTGTTTGTGTGTTTTTATGTGTATGTGGGTGCATATGTGTGGGGAAGTCAGGGGTTAACCTAGGAGCTGTCCACCTTGTGATTTGAGACAGGGTCTCCCACTGGGACCTGGGAGATCAATGATTTAGTCTGGGCTAAAGGATTCTCTTGTCTCTAAGTGTGCGCCACCATACCCTGATTTGGGTGGGTGCTGGGTATTGAAATCAGGTCCTTATGCTTGCGAGACAATGATTTTACTGACTCAGGCATTTCCCTAGCCTTATTTTCTAACAAATGCATGCCATTCCCCTGCCTCCCCAGAAAGAGTCCCCAGGAACCAAGGTACCAACTAAATCAGTGTAGTGCTAAGAAAGGACTCCAGTGACTCTACAATGAGTTTTCAGTGGCTAAGAGTGTGTGCTAATCTTCCAGAGAACTTGAGTTTGTGGTTCTCATCACCAAAGCTGGCAGCTTCCAACTGCTTGTAACTCCAACTCTAGGGGATCTGACGTTCTCTTCTGGCCAGCAGAGACACCAGCACACAAATGCCATGCACTCACACAGACACATAATAGAAGCAATTCATTTAAAAAAATGATTAGAGAAGTACATTGGCAACTTATGCATCATTAAAATGTTTTGTTTTGCTTTTTAAAATGTTATTTATTTTTGTTTTATGTGTTTGAGTGTTTGCTTGCATGTTTGTCTTGCATGTATGTCTGTTCACCTGTGTGTCTGGTGCCCACAGAAGCCAGAACACGATATGGGATCCCCTGAAAGGGAAGATACAGGTGGTTGTGAGGTACCATTTGGGAATCAAACCTTGGTCATTTGGAAACTGGGCAAGCGCTCTTAACTACTGAGCCATCGCTCCAGCCACTCTTTTACTTTGAGACAGGGTCTTGTTATGTAGCTTAAGCTAGTCATGAATTCACTATGTAGTTCAAAGAAGCCTGGGATATCAAATCTTCTAGCCTTGGCCTTGGAAATGCAGGGATTTCAGGTGTTCATAACTTGTCAAACCAAACTTAAGATTGACCACTTATGAACACAAGCTGGGAGCAAAAGGTGGATAGGAGATGGGAGCAGAGGCTTTGGGAGATCAACACAAGACAAGAAGGCCACTCCATCTTGTTTGTCCCATAAGGACCCAGCGCACTGACCTGAGCAGCAGGAGTGGTCCTGTGGCGGGGAGTCAGCCAGCATGCGCTCGTCTCCAGCATCATTCTCTATCACCATGGCAGTAAGAGGAGTCACGATATGATGCTCTAGAGACATCTGCAGGATGGTTTTTGTGATTTTCCTTTTGATGGCAGCTGTAGGAGCCAGACTTCTGCATTCGGAGGATAGATATTGAAGAACATCACCATATACCAGGGTGAATTTGGGCCCCAAACCTCTCTACTCCTCCTTCTGATAGTCACCCAAGACCTGGGCATAGGGTGAGGGTGCCAAAGGCAAGAGGGAAACAGAACCAACTGCTTCATGAGCTGTAGTATTTTATCGAGCCGTGTGGTCTCTAGGGAATATTTTTTTTAAATTACATTTACTTGTTATATGTATGTATGTATATATGTGTGTATATACACATGTGCAATAGTGCCTGTGTGAAAGTCGGAGCACAACATGTGGGAGTTACTTCTGTCCTGCCATCATGTAGGAGCCCAAGAACAGGCTCGGGTTGATAGCATTGCCACAAGCACTTTTGTCTGCGGAGCCGCCTCACTGCCCCTCAAGATATTAGTTTTAAACACATTCTTTTTTTCAGGGTAGTTTTAGGTTCATGGTGAAATTGACTAAAAGGTACTGAGGGGGTCTCCGTGTACCCCACTGACCCATAGCCTCCTGGATTACAGTCGTCTTGTACCAGAGAGGTACATGTGTGACAACAGATGAAGCATGTCCAGATGTATTGACATATAGGTAAATGGTATACACTGGCACATACTTGTACATACCATGAATAAATAGATATGACAGACCTATCATTGCGGAGTCATATGAAGTAGTTCCTCTGCCCTAAAATGTTCTGTTCTATCCATCCCCTGGAATCCTAGATACCACTGATCTTTCTACAGAGCTTTAAAAATCAAAATCTAACTTCCAGAGCAACTTCTCTATGCTTTTAAGTATAGCCAAAATACTTCTGTCCAAGGGGCAAGGTTACTTCTTTCTTACTTCAAACCCACAGCTTATAACCATGTGTGTGTGTGTGTGTGTGTGTGTGTGTGTGTGTTTTTAATATAACCTTATTAACATCAGGGATTTTCTCTGTGGTTCGTATAACCTAGTTCAATGACCTTGGTCCATCTTCCTGAGACTCCTATCCAAGAGGTGAGGTGGGACCTTTGCAATGGTAAGTTTTAGCAAATATCCCCATGAAACTTTGGTGCGTGTGTGTAAGTGTTTTCTAATGAAAGGATGTTATGTTAGAGATTTGAAATAGAGCTCAGCCGAGAAGCCAGCCATGGCATAAGTATCAAAGAGCCATTCCTTGGGGGACATTGTAATCACACAGTCATAAATTTTTCCTTGGACCTATTTTTCAAGAGGAAATGTAAATGGATTATTGACATGCACAGCTACATGACTGAATCTAACAGTTGTCAGGGTGAGTGAAAGTCAGAAATGAGTTGTGTGATTATGTACGGTTTAGCAACAGACAAAACCAGTCAGTGGCGATACAGGGCAAAAACAGTGGCTTCTTCTGGATGTAGGAAAGGAGAGCAAAGTGACCTTCGGTAGTTCTACATTTATAGCAGGATGGTCATAGATACAGAGGAATAAAGATAGAGATAAGGATATACATGTGTAGACAGAGATATATATATATACATATACATATGTATATATGTATCTTCAATGTATATATGTATACATACATGTATATCCATTAAACTACATACTTAAAATCAATGCACCCCACACATCTCACATATGTTGCACTTAAATTTTAAACATTTAAAGTTTTTAAAAAATGCATATAGGTGTTTTGTCTGCATGTGTGTTTCTGTGTATACCATGTGTGTGCAGTGCCCACAGATACCAGAAGATGACACTATAGTCTCTGGAACTGGAGTTAGAGCTGCAACATGGGTCTGGGAATTGCACCCAGTCCTCTGGAAGAGCAGCCAGTGCTCTTGACTGCTGAGCTGTGTCTTCAGGCTCCTTGTTCCATTTTAATCAAAAGACAAGAAAGAGAAGGAGGAGGGGGAGGAGGAGGAAAAGGAGAAAAGGAAGGAGAAAAGAGAAGAAGAAATAACCCAGCTTTCGTTAAAGTGCTGTGAACAAGTCAGTAATAATCCAATCCCTCCATTAATTTGACACCTTTCTTCGTTCCAAATACTTCTTGCTCATGACTTCAAATGTCCCATTTGCTGTTTGATTGGAAGTATGGGAATTGTACCTAGAGCCTTGTATGTTCTAGGCAAAGGCTTTCATGCTAAGCTACATCCCCAGCCCTGACTTTCAAATATTGTAGACGGACATTTCACGTTTGTAAATTTTCATGGTGTATACTCTTCTTGCCTTACCTCTCTGCTAGCAATTGGTTGACTGTGAGGTAGGCCCATAGCTTCTTGGTGAAGTCTGGGTCTGCATGCTTGTCTTTTGATAGAAACTCCTCCAAATCATCCATTTGACTCAGGGTTTCCAAGACCAATTCTGTGTTAGCCTGGACAATGGAAGCATCAGTTGATGGGCACACATGGATCAGAATTACTGTTAACTCATCTGCTGTAAATGCACTTATACAAGGAAGGGTTATACAAGGAAGAAAGCCTTGACTGGATGGGCTTAGAGCACAAAGTCCAGACACTGGAGTTGGGTTTGAGTGAAACAATGAGGTTTTATAGCATGGTTGAAAAGATGGCAGAGATGCGCCATGCCTTCTCTTTGAACTCTTGCTTCTCTTCTACACAAATGCTTGGAGATGCAGCATGTTAGCTTGTTAACACAGAGACTGACTGCAACAGGGGACTAGTTAGTAATTTTAGAATAAGCAGGGAAGCAAAAGTACCGAAGTCGCAGTGATGATGCTCTGAATTTCTGCCAGTTTGCTGGGATCATATTTCCCTGCCACCACGATTTCAGAACCTCCAAAGTAGTTGTGGAAATTGTTTTGGGTGACGTCTGTTACTGATGCATGGGGGTAGTTGAACTGAACATTTCTGAGCAGCGGAGTAGAGACCTGGTTGTAAAATTTCTAGAAGTCATAGGAAAAGAAAAAATGCACAAATAATTATTTTCATGCCACTTTGTAGATCTAAAGTGTTTCCCTCCCCCATGAGGCTTATCAATATGTAGCAGGTATCTCTTAATTTATTTGCATGGATCTCTGGGATGATCAACACCCATGGTCATGAACTCTAGCAGAAGACAAAAACATACTGTTAGGAAATTACCTACAATTTAAGAGCCAAAGAAATTTCTCCCCTTTTTTGTTATGATCAGAAATGAAAGCTTGTGGCATTTATAATAAAAGCTGTCTGGGTTGAAATAACCTGAATCAGAACCATATCTTCTAGGTAGTCCAAGCTTCCAAGGCTGTTCCTGGAATTGGCAAAAGTTGGTTGTCGGTTTAATAAACAAAGGAATCATGAAAAATGATATGAAGCTAATTATTTGCTAGTTTCAAGTCAGTCACCCTTTCTTCTTTCCTTCCTTTCTTTCTTTCTTTCTTTCTTTCTTTCTTTCTTTCTTTCTTTCTTTCTTTCTTTTCATTCTTTGTTTCCTTCCTTCCTTCCTTCCTTCCTTCCTTCCTTCCTTCCTTCCTTCCTTTCTTAATATGGTGGACAAGTAAATTAAAAGTAACTGATAGTGAATGTGGGGAACCCTGTGGGAATCCCTCTGGCTTCAGAATGGCCATTCTAACCGTACAGAATTTCATGGAGGGGTATAAAGTTTAGTACTGAGAAACTGCTCAGTGGCTTCCTTAAACTAACAGTGTGAGGATTTTGTATGTTAATTAGAATAAAATGATTTTACTTAAAAATCCAATAAAAACAATAGTCTCTCTCTCTCTCTCTCTCTCTCTCTCTCTCTCTCTCTCTCTCTCTGTGTGTGTGTGTGTGTGTGTGTGTGTGTGTGTGTGTGTGTGCACGCTCGCGCGCGCATGTAGCCCTAGGTGGCCTGGCACTTGCTATGGACATAGGCTGGCCTTGAACCCACAGAGATCCACTTGTTTCTACTTTCTGAATGTTGGAATTAAAGACATTTGCCACCATGCCACCCAATCAGTCTCTCTTGTTTAAGGAAGCTTAAAGGACTTGGTTTATATTACAAGAATGACATCTAAAGTGCCAACACAATTCAGAGAGAAAGTGGGTGGCCACGAAAGCAGGATGAGCAACTGCTCAGGGGACAAGGAGGCTGGCAGAAGGCGGATGAAGACTCTTGGGTCACAGAGCAGTCAGTTGTTTGGCTCTGGCCTTTCTGTTTTATGTTAGCCAGCGCTGAAAAGCAGAGATGGGATTGTGTGAGACAGTAACTGAAGAGTTGCCAGAACTTTAAGAGCAAATATGGCTCCGACAAGTCTGAGCCATGTTCAGGGGTCTTCTGAAGGGATCGGTATGAGCAACGAGATGATCTTCAGGAAGGGAGAAAAGAAATGTTACCTTGAGCTGGGAGGATGTGTCCCGGTTCCCGTAGATCCGTTGAGCAATACCACGATTTTCATTGGACAGCCTCTTCAAAAAATCATAGTCGACATCAAATCCGATTCCCAAACTAAACAGGGAGATGTTATCTTGGATGTTCTGCTTCACATTTTTCTGAATTTTGGACAGTTTTAGTTCCCCTAGAATTGGTGGTGACAGAAAGACAAGAGGAACCAATAAGAAGAGGTTAATCTTTAAAACCAATTAAAACTAAAACTGCATTTACCCTCTGACCCAGTAAGTCAGAACTTACTTAGAACTTTTAAATGGATGCACTCTTCCATGGAAGATTTAAAGTGGCAGCAATGGTGCCTAGCAACATTCCTTGGGTATAGTGACATATTAGAAACAACTCAAAACAGGCCCCCATAAGGGAACATGATTAGATTATGGTGCAACTGGGCTGGGGAAATCCTATGCAGCCACTCTCCGTATTCATATTCAATAATCTCAAAACATTCCAATGTTTTATTAGCATATATTATTTTATGTAACAATGAGTTTTATCGCGGCATTTTCTACATGCACATAACATATTTCAGGCAAAGTCTCCCTGTAATTTTTTGTCACTGCCCATTCCTGCTGATCTCTTTTCTCCTTCCAACTAGCCATTCTTCTACTTTCACTTTCAAAGACATTGGGTTTTGTTTCTGTCAGAGAGAGAGAGAGAGAGAGAGAGAGAGAGAGAGAGATGTTTATGTGTGTGCAGGTGCACAAGCCTCAGACATGCATGCAGAAGCCAGAGGGTGAAACTCAGGTTCTCCCTGTATTGTTTTCTACCTTATTGCCTTGACACCGTGTCTCCCACTGAACTGTAAACTTGCTGTGTTGGTGAGGCAGGCTGACTGACAAGCTCTTGAGACTCTCCTGTTTCTGTCCCCACAACGCAGAGATGAAAAGCCATGTCCAGCTCTTTTTTTTTCTTTCTTCTTTTTCGAGGCAGGCTTTCTCTATGTTTCTTAGAACTCATTCTGAAGAGTAGACTGGTCTCAAATTCAGAGATTCTCTTGCTTCTGCTGCCCATGTGCTGGGATTAAAGGCGTACAGAGCCCCCGCCACTATGTCCAGTTTTTTAGTGCATGGATTCCGAAGATTCAAACTCAGATCTTTATGTTTGTGTAGTAAGTATTTGTGCCCCCTGAGCCATTTCCTCAGTCCCTTCAAAGGTATTTAAATTTAAAAACATTTATTTACTTTATGAGTATGAACAATGCATGCATGTATGTGCACTGTGTGTGTGTACACAATATATGTGCCTAGTGACCTTGGAGGTCAGAAGAGGACATCAGATGCCCTGGAACTGGAGTGATGGAGGTAAGACATCTTATAGATGCTGGGAATCAAACCCAGGTCCACGGCAAAAAGCAAGTGCTTTTTATTTATTAGTTTTATGCATGTGAGCACACTGTATCTGTCTTCAGACACACCAGAAGAGGGCATTGCATCCCATTACAGATGGTTGTGATGCCACCATGTGGTTGCTGGGAATTGAACTCAGGACCTCTGAAAGAGCAGTCAGTGATCTTAACTGCTGAGCCATCTCTCCAGGCCCGAGGTGTTTTTTTTTTAAAGAGAAAAATCAAAGTAAATGGATACAGGTAGGGTGTCCTTATGTGTAATGCATGCATCCTAACATATATATGTGTATATACATTCACATACATACATACATACATGCATGTATGCATACATACAAACATACATAGAGTAAAACAGGGATGTACTAATGCCTAAGGAAGCTAGTAGCCAGAGCAGAAAATGAGTGATTAGGAAATAAGAGTAAGTAACAGGCATAACATATATATGTGTGTGTGTGTGTGTGTGTGTGTGTGTGTGTGTGTGTGTGTGTGTGTGTGTGTGTGTGTGTGTGTCTGTGTGTCTGTGTGTGTCTGTGTCTATGTGTCTGTATGTGTGTGTGTGTGTGTTTGTGTCTGTGTGTCTGTGTGTGTCTGTGTCTATGTGTCTGTATGTGTGTGTGTGTGTCTGTGTGTCTGTGTGTGTCTGTGTCTATGTGTGTGTATGTGTGTGTAATTTCCTTTGTTTCTTTGTGATATTCAAAACTTGCATTTTAAAAGCTATCAGGAGGAAAGAAGGACTCCACCACAAACACCAAGCAGCTGCTCGGGTCGGCGTCATGCTAATGAAGGGGACGCTGCTCCTCCTTCTGAGCCCCAGGTTGCCATCGTGATAATTGCCTCCCACCCTTTTCTCTTATTCATCCGTGCAGCACGGGTTAGACACTGCCCTGTGCACACTGCAAGGCATCCATGGCCGCACCACCTCGCATCCGTTAGTCCTAATTCTTGCCAATATGAAGGTGCACATAAAATAACAGCAGGTAATAGAAACCGGGAGATGCTGAAACCATTTTGTAGATAAGGAAAAAAAATGACTTATTGAAAGGTTGTCCAAGCCAGCTGTCATTTCTCCCATGACTGGTGGAAAGGAAGCGAAGAACAATAGAGACTACATTCCTGTGGGAACTGAGATAAATACATACCATTCTGCACTCCCATCTACCATCTTCTCAGACCCAATGTTGAGGAAATAAAGGCATTTACCATCCCACGCTAGCAGCTCTCACAATATAGATGAGAGCACAACCTTACTTTCCTGAGCCTGTTTTGTGGAGAGAGAAACAGAGGCATTCAGGAGCAATGCCTGCTTAATAATGCTGCTGAAATGGTATCCTATTCTGGTTTTGTACATCTTATATATTTATTTCCTTTGAGTTTCATTTTTATTTCTATGTCCATGCCTTTCACCTTTCATTAGCTCTCCCTCATGCAAAAGCAAATCTTCTCTTACATTTTTTTTAAAGATTGCTCCTGGGTGCTTCTGGGTCAGGAGACTTTCTTGCAGAAGCCAGGGTTTAAAATGTTTTAGAAATGTGCATATATGCCATTACAGTTCCCACATTAAGCAAATAGCATTCCTGGAAGCAACAGTGAAAACATTTGTCAGTGGAAATACTTGCCCACTGTTGGATCTCCATCAGAAACCAAAATGATCAGAGAGACTGAGTTGGGATTCAGCAATCCCATGTTACCGGCTTCATTCAAAATGAAAATTGCTCGCAGCAGTGCCTCATTGATATTCGTGCCTGTCAAAATAATATAATGTGTGCACGCGTGTGTACATACACACACATGCACACACACGCACACACACACACACACACACACACACACTCATACACACACACACTCATACACACATACATCACATAGTTAATAAGGAAGCCTAGAAGACTTACTAAACATCATTTTCAGTAAAATGTTTAAAGACGTGTGTGAGCTGTATCATGCATTATTATTCCTCCACAAACGTATTGTGTGTTATTATTTCTCCACCCACACTATTCAATTTTTTTTAAAAAAATCAATACATGTATTTACAGAAGACTACAGCAGATTGGCAAATATCAGCTGTATTCTTGGTTGTTGCTGTTGTTGGAGACAGGCTTTACTATGTACTCAAGGCTGGTCTTGAACTAGCTGTAACTCAGGGAACACTGAACTTTCACTAATTCTACCTCATTGTTCTAAGTGCTAAGTTTATAATACCTGTTACTACACTCATCAGGGGCTATGAGTCTCGTGAGAACCTAGACTGAACATTTAGAAGTTTCCCTGTGGGCTTTGGAGCAAATCCACTCACCTCCACTAGGCTGGATTTTCTCAATGTATTTCTTGGCATCTGCAATCTGTGTTTTAGTAGCTGAAACTAAATCATTTCTCCAGGTTCGAACATTATGGTTGAAATCAACCACAGAGAACTGGTCGTCTGTTCTTAGGTCATCCAATATGGTCTTCATCGCCTCCACAGTCTATTTCAAAAGAGAACCAAGTGAGGTCTCATTACATACAATTCAAGCCAAAGGAGAAATCAGTGGGCCACCAGCAGCCCCATTCATCCTCCAAGTACTAACGCAAGCTCAGCTTATTAAAGAAAACTGCAGCCAGCACAGACCTGTCCCTTATGTTCTGAACATGTACTATTGGACTTTGGATACTCATTTTTTTTCTGTATTCTTAAATACACCAGGTCCTACTTTAAGAATAAGCAGCACAAATTTAGACATTTCCTTGGAGCTTCCAGACACACAGTAGGTATTTCTCAGATATTTGTTGAGTGAAGAAAGGAAGAAAGAAAGGAATGGTAAATAAAAATTGGTTTCAGAATAATGATGTTAATGGGGGCCAACTTTTTGTTAAAAATAGAGGGTAATAAATGAAGGGGTGTGTGTGTGTGTGTGTGTGTGTGTGTGTGTGTGTGTGTGTGTGTATACATGCACATGTGTATGTGTGCATGTGGAGGCCAGAAGCAAACCTAGGGTGTCATTCCTCAGGTGACATCTACTTTGGTTTTTGAGACAGGGATTTTCACTGGCCTAATTATGATAGGCTGGTTGGACTGTTAGACTCAAGAACCTGTCTGTTTCTGCCTCTCCAGTGCTGGAATTACAAAACCATACTGGATTATTTTTTCACATAGGTTTTGGGGATTAAATTCAGTTCATCATTGATACATACTACAGATATTAGCAATTATCCTGTCTCCTCAGCCTGGATGCAATTTTTACTCGTCACAACTAGCTGGAGGTCATGCTGCTGAAGTCAGATGAGTCAGGTCACGGATGACACTCGGCTTTATAAAATGCACAGGAAAGCCTCCTTCAGAAAAAGAGAACTACATCGGATGGGTGGGGACTGTCCGGGACACTGACATCTTGTGTGTTGTTACAGAATAGTAATCATATGAGGTGGTCAAACATGGCTCCCAATGAAGGAATAGTTGGTTGATTGTTCAAATAATTTGGCTTAATGGGCAAATTAAGAAATTATTGCTGGGCAGTGGAGGTGCATGCCTTTAATCCCAGCACTAGGGAGACAGAGGCAGACAGATATTTGAGTGTGAGGCCTGGTCTGCAGAGTGAGTTCCAGGATAGCCAGGCTATGCAGAGAAACCCTATCTTGAAAAATGAAGAAGAAGGAGGAGGAGGAGGAGAAGGAGGAGGAGGAGGACGATGAAGAGGAGGAAGAGGAAAAAGAGGAAAAAGAAGAGGAGGAAAAATCACCTCACTTATTGTTTAGATTTGCCTTTATTCTATTTATCAAGGATAGCCTATGCTTATCTCTGAACTAGAAGACTTCAGATGGGATATACACTGCAAGGAATGACAATGTAGATAAATACGATAGACTAAAGACAGGGAGGGAGGTGGTTCAATGGGTAAAGAGCTTGCTATGAAGGTACCAAGACGTGTTTGGATCACCGACATCCGTGTAAAAGGCAAGTGTGGTGGTGTGCCCGTATAACCCCAGCACTGAGGGGGCAGAGATAGGGAGATGTCCAAGGATTCACTGGCCAGCCAGCCTAGCCTAAAATGGTACACTCTGGGTTTGGAGAAGAAACTCTGTTTCCAAAGATAAAGTGGAGAGTAATAGAAGGAGACGCCATAAGTCCATCTCTGGCCTTCATGTGCACTACACAGAAACTCACATACATAGCATGAGTGTGCATGCGCGCGCGCGCGCACACACACACACACACACTCATGATACAGTTATGAGGATTTTTCAAGTTACTCGTGACTAATGGCAATGTACTAAGGCTAAACAGTATGCTGAGACAATGATCAGAAAGAGAACACATTATGTAAGGACGGGACAGTTCAAAGGGCGAGTTTTGTGACATAAAACAAGAAAATAAAGCAGCAGGAGAGAGAAGACAGAGGAGAAAACTCAGAGATGAGAAGTTTTACAAGGAAGCACTGGTTTTCGTATAAGCCCAGTGGACATACAATTACCTCCCAACTCTGAGAAGGGTTGACACCCTTCGTCAGTGAGGATCAGTGAGTACAGTTCCTGAGTTTTAGCCCCAAGTGTGGGGTCAGAGGGAACATAATAACTGCATTATTAAAAGAGAACGAAGAAGGTGGAGCTCTCAGCTCCCCCCCCCACCCGAGCATGGAGTCCTTACCTGCTTCATCTTAATTCCCCACATGGAGCCACTGACATCAATAACAAAAAGGATGTTTTTGGGAATTGGGTCCAGGTTCTCAGGAGCAAAGAAGTGCACAAAATATCCATTAAATACCTAAAAAAACAACAACAACAAAAAAACACACGCATAAAAAAACAAACCAAAACCTTGTGTATGAGTCAGATGATGAGTGACCTTTGGAATGGAGGCTGGAGACCACAGAGGAGAGGTAGGCTACAGGAAAAGCAAACATGTCCATGACGATGAAAAAGCAGGAGTGGAAGCTTTGTATGTACCCACCCTTGTCTTCTCCTGATGTTTCTCCTGCTCCTCTGTTCTGGGAGCCTAAGCTGTTCTGCTTTCCCACCCCAATCTGCTTCACTTTGCCCTATTCCACTTCACCCGGTCATCTCAAGCCTCCGTTGCCGCAAAACACTCTGCTAAGCAACGGTGAGTCAGGTGGTCTTTGCCTGCACAGGACTCAACCAGCAAGGCTACAGACAGCTAACAAGTGTTTTCAGCACGGCATGCTAACTGATCCCAAGAAATAGCATTCTCACCAGACCCTGGGAGATACATTTAGCACAGTCTACCATTGAGGGAGTTCGAGTCAGTGGGGGGTGGGGGGAACAAACACCTGCTTGATGGACACTTTTAGTTGTCAACTTGATGGAATTTATAGTGATCAAAGGAGAGAGTCTCAAACAGTCCACATTGGGTTGGTATTATGGGCATGTCTGTGTGTGTATGTGTGTGTGTGTGTGTGTGTGTGTGTGTGTGTGTGTGTGTGTGTGTGTGTATGTGTGTATGGGGTTGTCTTAAGTTAACTGTTGTGGGAGGACCCAGCCCAGTGTGGGCATCACCATCTCCTTGTCAGAGGGATTCTGAATTGTACAAGAACAGAGAAATTTATCTCAGCTCAAGCAAGTAAGCAAGCATACATCCATTTATTTCTGCTTTTGACTCTGGATGTGTTGTGAATAGCTCTTGTCATTGTGAACCTGTTATTGTGAACTATAACCTGAAATTGTAAGATGAATAAGATCTCTTTTCTCCCCTAAGTTTTACATCAGAGTATTTTATCACAATAACAAATAAAACTAGGACAGGATGCCACCATACCCAAATTCGTTATGTATGTTCTAGAGGTGGAACTCAGGTCTTCACACTTGCATGACAAGTATTTTAACCAACTAGTCAATCTCTGTAGCTCCTTTTATTTTTTATAGTATAATGGATAATTTTTGGATGCATATCAGAAAAATACGGTTGTAGTCTTTTCTCTGGATCCTGAACCCTTCCTTTGACAACCAGGAGACACTCTCAAGTCAAGGAATTTGTTCAACAGCAATGAGGGGTTTTTTGTCCTCAGCTTGGTAGTTCTGGAACCTACCAGCACTTACCTCGAGTTCCCCAGCCTTCTCTTCCCTGTTGACATCATACATCACCACCAGCTCTCCATTCACTGCAGTCTCTGTGCAGTTGGGGCATTTTCTTTGCTGTGTTACTGTGGGCTTGAAGGAGACATGTGCCTGCAAAGGACAGAGACATCAGAAGCTGATCTTTGCTCCCAGGTCCTGACTGGGGTGGGTAGCAGTTGCCTCTGCTCATCACATAGAACAGCATGCTGACAGCATTCACTGCCTAATACTTATGGAAGTGAGAGTTAAGAGCAATTGGCTGGAGCATCCAACAGACTGTGGTATTCTTTCCCAGGTATCAGACCTTTAAAAAAGAGATCAAAAGAGACCACCAGACACTGTGGAAGGAACAAGGAATGGCTCCCACTCTGGAAAGAGTCTGTGTACATTCTGAGAGGACTCTGGCCTTTTCATAGTTGCTTTTTATTGTCCATTACGGCAAAGACAATTAAAGTGAATATGCCTTGTGATTTATGAAAATTCTTTGTGTGAAAATTGTCTCATGGAAAAAAGGAGGCTCCAAAATGGATGCAATGGATTACATAATTGGGAGTGTTGCTTTGTATATTTAGTAGAAAACTCTAGCATTTGACCTCAGCCCATCAGACCATTCCCCCCCGCCCCCCACATACACTGTCAGAGCATAGGAGAAAATGAGCCAGAACCCTGCGACCACTCGGATAGCTGGCAATGAGCAATGCATCTAGTACCTTCTGTTGTCCTTTGGATATGACCGGGACACCTTGGAAATGGCCTTCAAATGTGTCAGGAACATGAAGAAATCTCATTCCTTGAGGTTCAATAATCCACACATTCACCTAAAGAGGTGAGAAATGATGGAATCAGAAGTCTTTAGAGATCTTTAAAGCAGGAAAGAGAACTCACTCTTAAGCTCTCTGATGCCTTTTATTATCTCCAGTTTCCTAAGCATGGTACTGTGATCACTCTGGGAAGTCCTTTAAGTTCCCCGGATCCCAACTTTGTGTCACCTCATTCATCCCAGAGTTTACTTCTCCCGACTATGGTGTGGACACATGACTCAGTTTCTTTTTCTGTTGCTGTGATAAAATACTCTGACAAGAGCAACTGAAGGAGGAATGGGTTTGTTTTCACTCATAGTTCACGGCACAGTCCATCACGGTGGGCACAAAGAGGCAGCAGGAGCTTGATGACGTAGATCAGATGACACCCAATCAGGAAACAGAAGGGATGAACGAAAGCCACTGTACTTTAATCCAGCTCCATTTAACATAGTCCAGGATCTCCTGCTCAGGATCATCCACAGCTAAGGTATGTCTTTCCACAAAAGTTAATATAATCAAGATCATTCTTCTCCTAGATTCTGTCCTAGAGTCTAGATTCTGTCAAGGTGATGATTAACACTACTGGTCAGGACACAGCATTAGTATGGTCACATGCTGGAAACCTTGCTCACGGGGGTGGCATTAATTGAAGTGGGTGGGGCCTCAGGCTGGAGATGGCTCAGTGGGTTAAGTGCTTTCCCAGGCAAGCTTGAGGACTTAAGTGCTAATCCCCATTGCTCATGTCAAAGCTGGATGCGGTAGCGTGCACTTATAACTTCAGCACTGAGAGACAGAGACAGGATGACCCTGGAGACCCACTGGCCAGGCAGTGAGCTCTAGGTTCAGGAAGAATGATGAATCCAGGCTCACCTCCAAGTGCTTGGCCAGCTTCCCCGGCTGCAGATGAATCTTGTGCTCATAGGACCCCAGCTTCCTCCACTTTACTTCTTGGTAATGAAGTTCAAACTGCACCTTTGCTCCAGGCGGGATGTTCACCTCAGTGTTGAAGTTCTCCATATCGAGAGTTCTGCTCCTAGATGCCAGAGACCCCAACACAAGCAGACAGGTGCATGAAGAAGTTTCAAGACACAACATTTAGACAGAGTTCTCATCTTTATCCTGGCGATCAGACCTGCTCAGTTGTTCATGAACTTTGTTCATCAAGGAAAAGTGGAAGTTGGAGATAAATTTAATGAAATCAAGAACTTCAACCTTTCCCATCTGGTCTATTTATTAATTGATTGATTAAGCTTCTCATTGATTTAAGTGTCAGTTGTCAAAGGACCACTGATTTGGTACTGGTCTGTGAGGAAGTCAACAGGTATCACTTCTGATACAGCAGTTAATGTAAGCAGACGTCATTACCCTCAACTTTCAGATGATAGGTGAGATTCATAAAGGGTAAGGGACCTGCTCAAGATGTCTTGCAACTAGTCAGTTGTAGAACCAGGATCAAACAGAAGCTTAGGCATCTCCAAAGGTGGTACTTAGTCCCTACACTGCATTCTGAGACTTAAGTTCAGTTCGTTATATATTGGGTGATCTACAGAGCATCAAACATCCGTGTTTTTAGACCTGAATCTGTATTTCCAATGTAAGGCCTTGTTAAGTCACTGTCAAATCCAGTATAATGGTTGCTTCTGAGGTGCTTGCTTAGGGTTTTAAAGAGGAAGCAGCGAAATTTTCCAATGAGGTTGAATCCGGCATCAAGTCTCACACTGAATGGTGTGTGTATTCCTGTATGTGCATGTATGGATGATTTTATTTCTTTTGAGACAAAGTCTCACTGTGTAACCCTAACTTGGAAGTCACTGTGTAGATCAGGCCTTGAACTCACAGAGACCCATCTGTCTCTGCCTCTGGAGTTCTAGGATTAAAGATGTGTGTATCCAGACTTGAGTGAATAGCTTTTAAAATTAAATGATTAGTGGGAGTAAGATTCTGCATAATTAGCTATTTTGGGTTCAAAGATGTAGTGTGGGATATTCAGTAGTGGAAGAAAAAGCTGAATATACCTGGCATAAACTTTCTAGGCAAAACACACTGAGAGAAGCCATGTTATATAGGAGTGGCCTGAAAGTTAAGTTCCAGGTTTTCTGATAAGTGTGTAGTACTCAGAAAAATTCTTTTACAAAGACAATTGTGGAATTGACAAGTGAATTGACAACAGGGTCTAATTGATAAAAAGGATGGGAGGCAAGCAGGAGTTAGTGTACATGACTGTAATCCCTGAGGTTAGCAGGCTGAGGCAGGAGGAGGTTGAGTTTGAGGTCAGGCTGTATATGGACATACATATATGTATGTATATGTACATAAACCCAGCATCAAGAAAACAATGTATGTAAGATGCCACAAAGATTCACAGAGGTCCAAGGATGGTTAACACAGTGCAGTAGTAGAGTGTCCCCTCTGCTTGGGCTTGTCTCCTTCCTCCACATGGCTGGACTCTGTGTATCTGGTTGGGCTCAGCTGAACTACTACTCCCCTGTAAGAAATTTTCTGGATCTCCTACAGAATTGCACACACAGGAGTCAGATCCCCCTGGGCCCATTAGCACTCATCCACGATCCTATGTGCTCTGTGAGCCTGACAATGCTTGTTTTTATGTTGCTTCTAACAGAACTGGGTACAGTGCTGACATACAATGCATTCTGCTAATAAAAGAAATATAGGCTGGAGAGATGGCTAGGTGGTTTAGAGCACTGACTGTTCTTCCGGAGGTCCTGAGTTCAAATCCCAGCAACCACGTGGTGGCTCACTACCATCTGTAATGAGATCAGATGCCCTCTTCTGGTGTGTCTGATGATAGCTACAGTGTACTTACATATAATAAATAAACCATTTTTAAAAATTAAAAAAATACATGAGTGAAATGAAGGGTTTTTTTTCTACTATAGGTCAGTTTTGGGATGGAGAGGAGGAGGCAGAATAGAAGAAACTTGGCAGAATTTGGAAGAAGATGATGTACATGGGATGAAGAGTAAATCCTATGTTGAGCATTCTTTGAAGCTTTGGGTTGAAAGGCTTGCTTTACTTTATTTTAAAATTTTACTTATTTTTCATGGTGTCTGTCTGTCTGTCTGTCTGTTCATGTGTATGAAGATAAATATGTTTGTGTGTACCAGAGTACATCCTTAGTTGTATGTTTTAAATATTCTTAAAGCAATTATGTGTATGTGTATGTGTATGTATGTATGTGAATGTATATATGTGTATGTATACATACATGTGTGCAGTGCTTATTGGAGCCAGAAGAGGGCATCATATTCCCTGGAGCTGGAGTTACCAGGACTTGTGAGCTACTCAGTATTAGTGCTGAGAATCAAGCTCAAATCTTCTAGAAGAGCAGTGTGTGGTCCTAACCTCTTGAGTCTTCCTTTAGTTCTTCAAAGCCTGGAGGTACTGCTCTTTAGCAAAGCCATCGACTCATTGTGTAGACAAGACAAGGTTTTTCATTGGCTTAGATCTGGCCAATTAAGACAGGCCGGCCGGCCAGTGAGTTCCAGGGATCCTCCTGCCTCTGCTCCCTTGCACAGGGATTACCAGTGGGTGTCATCATTTCATCTTTTTATAGAGGGTCTAGGGGATTGAACTCAGGCTCTTGTGTTTGTAAGGCAAGAACTTTATGAATTGCACCATTTCCCCTGGCATCAACAGTCACTTTTTTAGATGAGTCATATATATATAAAGAAAAAGTACACCAGAAGCTACGTTTTGTGATTGACGCTTTAAAAGTCACACCCCATAAAAATAAAGCAGAATAATCCATTAAAATAATATCCAAGCCTTTCCTTTTGATATACTTTAGTCTACATGTATTAGTGTTTCACCTGCATGTGTGTCTGTGTACCACATGTCTGTAGTGCCTGTGCAGGCCAGAAGAGAGAGTTGGATCCCCTAGACCTGGAATTTCTAATGATTGTGAGAAACTATATGGGTGCTGAGACTTGAACCTGGATCTTCTGGAAGAGCACCCAAGAATTCTTAACTATCGAGCCATCTCTCCAGCCCCTCCATATGTTTTGTAACAATAACATGAATACAATATTTCAGCAGTTCACATTTCTGCATTTTTTGGGTGGAGTGGGGTTTATTTATAGAACATCTATCTACTTGCAAGACAAATCACACAAAAACAACCCATCTAAAACTTTCAAACCACACTTATAGAAAAGACATATTTAGGGAAACAGATATCGTGACAACTAATTCTGTTATCAGACTACAGGGCTTGACCATTTTCTGAGGCTCCCAGTCCCCCTGGAGCCTGGTGTGCCCTATGAGGAACAGAGCAGGAGGGACCCAGGTGGAGAAGCGAGATGGGAGCCCTGATCCTCAGTCCTTACCTCACCCATCCGGCCGTCTTGCCTTTTGCTCTTGCCTGTGAATAAAGAGCCCTGCCCACAGTTTTCTCTTTAATGGAGCTTGTAAATGTTATGTCGTTCACAGTCCTGGAATAGACAGAAGTCAACAGTGGGCCACATTAGCAGTGTTAGAGAAACTAACAAAGAACAAGCAATCAGTTAGATCTCATGAATGAGGGCAATGAGCATTTGAATCTGAAGGAAGCAAGACAAGAGATCTTTGAATAATTTATAGACAAGATTCTCTTATCTGACTATAATTTGAGAGAAGTTAAGTTGGGTTCCAGCTCCATGGATTTCTCTTATGTACTATTATGTGTTCAAACTTTTCTATGTTCTAATCACAATTTTTTTGAGTGAAGCATCGGGGAGTGGATATGCTCTTTAAATGTGGTCTAGGAGAAGTGGCTAATAAGCCATTTGTAAGTTAATCTTCATTTGGGTTATCAGACCATCCTCAGAAGCCATAAGAATTAAACATAGTCTTGTAGGAAAGAAAGAAGGTGTTCTGCCAAAACTGGTAGGTTGAATTCTCCCTCTCAGGAATGAAAGCAAAGTCTAGTGACTCTTCCCATCAAATCATGGATAGGCTTGAAGTTGAACGGTTCTCTAGACACAATCATCTTCCATCATCATGCATGACAGTCACCTTCCACCAGGATGCATTTGGGATCTTGATTAAAGATAGAAAAATAGTTTGCCTGATCCTAAGATCTGCATAGCCCATGGGTCTTCTGTGGTCTAAAAATTCAACCCAAATAAGAGCAAACCAAAATAAACCTACATTTTATGATATTGTCTTTTGCTACCTCAATTTGCCAAGGGGATAAGAAGAGAAAAAAGAAAGAAAATAAATGAAGGGAAACAGAATCCAAAAATATCTAGATGAAATGGACATGCACACACACACACACACACACACACAAACACACGAGAGAGAGAGAGAGAGAGAGAGAGAGCATAAATATAATCAAAGAATTCAAAAAAGGATAGTTACCATATATCTACAGCTTCTTTAATCAGTCAAAGCACTTGTTAGTCAAAACACCTGCAAGCTAAAGCTTTTGTATTTGTATTTGACAAATACCATTCATTGATCCCCTTGGTGTATAAAAGGAAAAAGCAAATGAGACGTAATTCAACATAAGATCTTCATTAAGAGTGGGACACAATGAAAGCAGTGCTAAGAGGAAAATTCATAGCCCTGAGTGCCGCCAAAAAGAAACAGGAGACAGCATACACTAACAGCTTAATGGCACACCTGAAAGCCCTGGAACAAGAAGAAGCAAATACACCAAAGAGGAGTAGAAGGCAGGAAATCATCAAACTCAGGGCTGAAATCAATCAAGTAGAAACAAATAAAACCATACAAAGAATCAACAAAACGAGGAGTTGGTTCTTTGAGAAAATCACCAAGATAGATAAGCCCTTAGCCAGACTAAACAGAGGGCACAGAGACAGTATAGAAATTAATAAAATCGGAAAATGAAAAGGGAGAGATAACAACAGAAACTGAGGAAATTCAAAAAATCATCAGATCCTACTACAAAAACCTGTATTCAGCACAACTAGAAAATCTCGAGGAAATGGACAATTTCCTTGACAGATATCAAATACCAAAATTAAATCAGGATCAAATAGACCATCTAAACCGTCCTATAACCCCTGAAGAAATAGAAGTTGTCATTGGAAGTCTTCCAACCAAAAAAAGCACAGGTCCAGATGGTTTTAGTGCAGAATTATATCAGACCTTCAAAGAAGACCTAACACCAATACTCTTCAAACTGTTCCACAAAATAGAAACAGAAGGAACACTACCCAACTCGTTCTATGAAGCCACAATTACACTAATACCAAAAGCACACAAAGATCCAACAAAGAAAGAGAATCTCAGGCCAATCTCTCTTATGAATTTCAATGCAAAATTACTCAATAAAATTCTTGCCAACCGAATCCAAGAACACAACAAAATGATCATTCACCACGATCAAGTAGGCTTCATCCCAGGGATGCAGGGATGGTTCAATATAAGGAAATCCATCAATGTAATCCACTATATAAACAATCTCAAAGAAAAAAACCACATGGTCATTTCATTAGATGCTGAGAAAGCATTTGACAAAATTCAGCATCCTTTCATGCTAAAGGTCTTGGAAAGATCAGGAATTCGAGGCCCATATCTAAACATAGTAAAAGCAATTTACAGCAAACCGGTAGCCAGCATCAATCTAAATGGAGAGAAACTTGAAGCAATCCCACTAAAATCAGGGACTAGACAAGGCTGCCCCCTCTCTCCATATCTTTTCAATATAGTACTTGAAGTTCTAGCTAGAGCAATTAGACAACAAAAAGTGGTCAAAGGGATACAAATTGGAAAGGAAGAAGTCGAACTATCACTATTTGCAGACGATATGATAGTATACTTAAGCGACCCAAAGAACTCCACCAGAGAACTCCTACAGCTGATAAACGGCTTCAGCAAAGTGGCCAGATATAAAATCAACTCAAGCAAGTCAGTAGCCTTCCTATACTCAAAGGATAAGCAGGCTGAGAAAGAAGTAAGAGAAATGATACCCTTCACGATAGCCACAAACTATATAAAATATCTTGGAGTGACTCTAACCAAAGAAGTGAAAGATCTGTATGACAAGAACTTCAAGTTTCTGAAGAAAGAAATTGAAGAAGATCTCAGAAGATGGAAAAATCTGCCATGCTCATGGATTGGCAGGATTAATATAGTAAAAATGACCATCTTACCAAAAGTAATATACAGATTCAATGCAATCCCCATCCAAATCCCAACTCAATTCTTCATAGAGTTAGAAAGAGCAATTCAAAAATTCATCTGGAATAACAGAAAACCCAGAATAGCTAAAACTATTCTCAAGAGTAAAAGAATCTCTGGGGGAATCAGTATCCCGGACCTCAAGCTGTACTACAGAGCAATAGTGTTTAAAACCGCATGGTATTGGTACAGTGACAGGCATGTAGATCAATGGAACAGAATTGAAGACCCAGAAATGAATCCACACTCCTATGGTCACTTGATCTTTGACAAAGGAGCTAAAACCATCCAATGGAAAAAAGATAGCCTTTTCAACAAATGGTGCTGGCTCAGCTGGAGGTCAACATGCAGAAGAATGCAAATTGACCCATTCTTATCTCCTTGCACTAAGTTCAATTCCAAGTGGATCAAGGACCTCCACATAAAACCAGACACACTGAAACTAATAGAAAGGAAACTAGGGAAGAACCTTGAACATATGGGCACAGGGGAGAATTCCCTGAACAGAACTCCAATAGCTTATGCTCTAAGATCAAGAATAGACAAATGGGACCTCATTAAATTACAAAGTTTTTGCAAGGCAAAAGACATTGTCAAAAAGACAAAGTGGCAACCAACTAACTGGGAAATGATCTTTATCAACCCTACATCCGACAGAGGGCTAATATCCAATATATACAAAGAACTCAAGAAGTTAAACTCCAGAGAGGCAAGTAACCCTATTAAAAAATAGGGTACAGAGTTAAACAAAGAGTTCTCACCTGAAGAATATCTAATGGCTGAGAAGCACCTAAAGAGATGTTCATCATCCTTAGTCATTAGGGAAATGCAAATCAAAACAACCCTGAGATTCCATCTCACACCAGTCAGGATGGCTAAGATCAAAAACACAGGAGACAGCAGTTGTTGGCAAGGATGTGGAGAAAGAAGAACACTCCTCCACTGCTGGTGGAATTGCAAGCTGGTACAACCACTCTGGAAAGCAGTCTGGGGGTTCCTCAGAAAACTGGGCATGACACTCCCGGAGGATCCGGCTATACCACTCCTGGGCATATACCCAGAGGCTTTACCTGCATGCAATAAGGACACATGCTCCACTATGTTCATAGCAGCCTTATTTATAATAGCCAGAAGCTGGAAAGAACCCAGATGTCCCTCAATGGAGGAATGGATTCAGAAGATGTGGTATATCTACACAATGGAATACTACTCTGCAATTAAAAACAATGAATTCACGAAATTCCTAGGCAAATGGTCAGAACTTGAAAATATCATCCTTAGTGAGGTAACTCAATCACAAAAGAACACACAGGGTATGCAGTCACTGATAAGGGGATATTAACCCAGAATCTCGGAATACCCTAGACACATTTCGCATATCAATAGATTTCTAAGAAGATGGAAGGAGAGACCCCTGGTCCTGGAAAGACCGGATGTAGGGGAACGCCAGGACAGAGAAATGAGAGGGGGTTTAATGGGGAAAAGAGGGAGGGAAGGGGGCTTATGGGACTTTCGGGGAGGGAGGAAACGGAAAGGGGAAATGATTTGGAATGTAAATAAAAAAAAACTTAGAAAATAAAATTAAAAAAAAAAAGAAAAAAGTCTGAGGTTGTATGCAGAGCAATATACTGTGTTTCAGGTGGTCTAAGAGGGACACTGACCAACGAGAATGCTGTAGAGACAGCCACATGGGTGTCCAGGTGATTGACACCCCTTCCAACCACCTATGGGAACATCATTTAGCTTTAACACACAAATGACTCATATGGAGAATGGGCTTAGCTATGAATATAGCAGAGCTGTTGACTTCTTTTATTAAGAAAAAGTTCAAAATCATAAAATATAAAGAGAATAGTACGAGAGGATACCATGGACACATCCTTGGCATTTGTTATAAATACTGGGCCAGCCTTATCCATTTGTACTCTCTTGCTCCTCACCTCAACTATTGGAAAGCCCATCTCAGATCTCATGGCTTTTCACCTGTGAGCACTTTAACATCTACTTTGTAGTCGAGCTTTAAAATGTCTATGTGAGTAACAGAGTCATTGGGTAGAAAATAGAAAAATTTTAGACGAAGCATAAGAAATAATTCTAACAGAGCTACCAGCCATCGAGTTGGTCACCCTGGGAAGCAGTGCTTTTACGATGAAGGGAAAATTCAAGTCTAACCTTTATAATCCACTTGTCAGGAATGTTGTAGAGAAAACCAAACACTAGATAAGCCACTTGGTTTAAGTGCTGATTCTCAACTCCTTCTTCCCAAAGAAATGTGTGGCATATAGCACTGACTTTTTATAAGTATACTCATATGGTATCCTATAGGATTCATATGTTTCTCTCTCTCTCTCTCTCTCTCTCTCTCTCTCTCTCTCTCTCTCTCTCTCAAAGAAATCACATACAAATGTGAGTGAGTAGAAGGTAGCTGCCATAGTGAGAGTCTTCCATTTGCTTCCATATGTTAAAGATGAGAAGCAGGGGCTGGAGAGATGGCTCTGTCAGTAAAGCTCTTGCTGTGTAAATATGAGTTTGACACTTTGCACTTGCATACGGACTGGGCATGGTGACACGTGCTTGGGTTTCCAGCACTGGTGTTGCAAACCCCAGTGGATCCCTGGAGCTAGGGTAGCTTACGTGGGGAGTTTCAGGCCAGCAAGGAATCTCATTTCAAATAAAAGGTGCCTAAGGGAAGGCAACTAAGGTTGATCTCTGCCCACACATGAATATGCATGTGCAGTCTCACATACATGGGCACACAAGTCCATACACACACACACACTCAAAACAATGACAAGCACCCATCTCATAGTGACCAAAAGCATGTCCCTAGTTCCGGAAGTAAGAGCCAGTGGAACAGTGTCCCCACTGAGGTCTGTTGTACCAGGAGGGCTTTGGATTCCATGAGCCTCCATTCCTGCTTCTACATAGGAGTTACTCACATGGTGAAGTTGGAGATAAAGGCTCCTTTGGGGATCTGAACATCGAACACGACATTTTGGGGCAATGGGGAATTGTTCACCAGTTTGCTCTGGATGCTAGTTGTGGCCATCCGAGAAGTAATAGTGGACTGGACTTTGTAGCTATAAAGAGTCACTGGATCAACAGTGTCCTGGAATTGGCAAGAAAGCATAACTGTAGTAACAAGAAGCTCACATGGAAAGCACTATGTATATGACGTTGCAAGCTATGTATTTTACTAGGAGGTTTGGTAAATACACAACTCAGGTATTGTTAAGCAATCTTCTAACTTCTTGAAACACCCCACAGGAAGAGATTGATCATTATTACAAGATATCTCTCCAATTTTCTCTTTCTGCTTTTCCTCCTATCTCCCTATCTCCCTCCCACCTTCCCTCCCTCCCCCCTCTCACAGCAGGGGTGCTGTGGGATGAACTCCATATGTAACCCCCAAACTCCATATTGCTATCTCTTTCCTTCAGTCTCATCTTTCACGATCACATCTTCAGTCCTCGCTTCTTTCCCTGTATTAAACAAGCTAAGGGAAACTGGCGGCTGCACACAGTCTACAGAATTGTCCTGGAAAGGATGTTTTGATGCAGTTGCTTGCTTAACAATACCTTGGGCCTCCCTTTCTCTCTGCTGTGTGCCTTAGCATAAGCAAACAAAACAGAACACTGCATTGGTATGATCACAGGCAAGGTATGAGGAATCTCTCCTTTAGAATGTTCCTGAGAGCTGCAAGGTCCTTCAGACCTGTGGCAATGTGTGCCCTGCTAGATTTTGCCTTTTCTTCTTCTAAGGTTTGGTTTATTTCACTACTAGTTCTCATCCCACAAATTTTGCTGTCCAAGGCTAATGCTTCCAGTTAGTTAGCTCCCTGCCTATCTCAAGCTAAGATAGAGTTCAGGACAATTTATTTCCCCTTCCTCCTGCTCCAAGGGGGAAAACTCTCAGTTTGGAACAGCACACCAACACAAACCATTCCCGTTGGGTGTTCTCTTGTGACCAGAAGATCTACTCTAGATCTTTCAGGAACTTGGGCCATGTGGCTTCCCATAGCCACAGATATCAGGTGTCATGTTTTTAGATCAAAACTATTAAGTTGGTATTTAAATATTGTTGGGTGAACCTTACACCATTAGTAAGACATGAGAAGACAGGAAAGGCACATGAGCCTCAGTAGAATCTGCCTCGCCTGCGAGCACTGTGCTCTTCAATACTGTGTTTCAGAAGTACTTCCAAACAGAATTGGGCAAGGGAAAGTTTCAAAAGTCAGGTAAATACCTCTAGTGACAGAGACAAAGGAGACACGTGGATTGGTTTCCAGGTAATGGATAACAGGAAAATCACTCACACACCAATCTGTGCCGCAACCAAAGCAAACTCACCATCCCCTCGTCGGATTCCTCAGGTAGGCTTCTCTGCGGAAGGAAGTCAGAGAGGCTTTACTACCTCAGGGCAAAACCCCATGTTCTCAGTCAGAGAATTATGTGGCATAACTTAGTCATTGACGTCAAGGCAAAAATACGGAGTATTACAGAAAATGGCTTCGCTGCTAGTGAGTTTCTCTGAACAACCTTCTCAGCCATTTTTGTCGGGATGTGTGTTGCTCTGTGATAGAATATTGTTAAGGTCACAGCTTTGGAAGAACTTTCTCTGTGAAGTTTTCTGACCCTCAAGTGAGCTTCCTGTTTACATTGTGGTAGGCATTTTTCTTTAGCTTACTCACCTTGCTGATCCATCCTATGTGTGGCATGATTTAGAGTCTGCCTCATCCTCTTAGCTAAGCTATGTGAGAACAGGGACTTTAATGTGCTGCCTACATTGTTAGCTCCAGAGCCACACATGGTGAACAGTAACTTGAAAACTCTATGCTTTTAACTACCACGTTAGAAGATTAGCCACATGAGCAGTGGGTCCTGTGAGCACAGACAAAGGATACCACCTTACTTCTGAAAGGTAACCAGGTTAAGAGTCATGGGTAAACACCTAATGTCTGAGGGGTTACAAAAAATGCCCAAGGTTGTACATGAGCTAATTTTGGATCAGATGATATTTTAATGGATGCTGTGTGACACAGGTCAGAACTGCCTTTTGGCAGTCTTTGAGATACTCTTTCTGAGCCGACCTGGAGCTTCCCGTGTAGTTCCAGCTGGCCTCAACTTTGTAGCAATCCTCCTGCCTCAGCTTCTAGAGTGCTGTGATTATATGCACCACCATATCCAGCTCATTTAGATGTTTTGACCCAGTGGCTAATGACTTAAGTTTTCTCTCCAGAGGCAAGCTAAAAACCATGATACAAAGTCCTGACTACTGGGTTTTTAATAGTATTGATCTATAAAAGCTGGACTTTAGAAAGTCAAATATTCATAGCCAGACAAAGCCAGTTGTCTCTCAGCTTAGTGTTACTTCCATAAACACCCCTTTTCTCAGTATGTGGGTTCTGTGTGACAGAAGCCAGATCCTTGTTGGCCTGCAGAGCTCTCCCTCCCCCGAAAATTAGGAGATTTTCCCTGTCAGCCCGGCAGCTTCCAGGATGTTTAGTTCTTTGGACCAAAGTGTTCTCCAAGCTGCCCCCTTTGGCAAAATGGCCAGAGGAAGGAGAATATGTGGTCTTACTAAGTGCCCTTTATGGGTAGAAACTTCCAGAAAACAATGTCAAAGTCCCTTTGTACAACACCTTGACAATATTTTATAAGAGTGTAACAAAATTGGACTACTCTCCATTAGAAAAGAAAAGCCCAAATTCTTGAGAAAATAGAGTCATCTTTTACTCTTTTCCACCCACAATCTCTTACACTTACTTTCGCCATTTGGAATTGAATTTACTATACCTGATGTCTTCCATACTCTTGTACAAATGGAAGATTATCTGGGGCCAGTTCCACGCGATCATCGTATTCTGCAAACTAAAAGGATAGTTGTGGATGCTCAGCTCTTTAAAAACCATCTACAGAAAAGAGGCGTTTGTTATATTACTTTATATTCCTTCCTCTGTTGTTGGACTATCTTATTTTTGATATAATTTCTTTAATATGTATATTTGCTACTTAGGTCTTAGAAATAACTAAATGAAAATGAACTATTTCAAATTTGTTGGGTGTGAGAATTCAGGTTTGAGTTTGCTTGGATGTGATAGGGCAGACATGTGATCAATTGATAAAGTGCCCAGGAAAGTACCTGGATGGATTTAGGGGGCGTTAATCAACAAATATATGAGAAGAAGGCTGGTTAGAAATTACCTGAAAAGCACAAACCTGTCTATGTGTTTTACTTTCAATCTGAGATTTCTGACACTTTCTGGTGGTTTTCAAAGTGTAGAAAAATATGACAGTTCTTAAGCAGAGTGATTTTCCCTCCTGAAAACATACTGTTTTTTTCCTCTGGTGTCTTTGTGTGCTACTCTGTGCCATCCTCTAAAATAATTCTGTAGCACATCTTTCTCTGCCATCACAGAAGTAGCTCTAGTATGCTACTTGAAATGGCTCAGTTCAAAGTTTCTGCCAAACTGGGGTGTCCGCCAGTCTCAAGTGGAGAGCTGAAACCCAGGACCGCCATTCCTGAATTTTGCCAGCTTGGTTATTGCCTTCTTTTCTCAGAACACTTAAAGTAACTGTTCGCTTACACATAAAAGACCACGATTCTTTGAGAATGGCCTAGTAAAGAGTAACAATAGTATTTCTATATAACAATGCTTGCAATCACTGGGCAGTACTAGACCATGTACAGAGCCTGGTAGTTTACATACCCCTTTTAATTCTCATTGGAATTAAGAATTATTTGGAATAGGTTTGTTATCACACACTTTTTTAAAAAAATAAGGAGTGGGAAAGTATGCTCTGTAAATGCTACAGAAATATCTGACCACCAAATTTGATTTAAATTTCATACAAAAATCTAATAATGTCTTAGTAAGCAACTGCATTTTATAATTAGAACGGGAGTGCCAGTAGTCAGATGAATGTTCTCCCAAGTTTCTGTTCTACACAGAGCAAGATTATTGAATAGGAATGGCACTCAGCCATTTGCAGTCCATTTGTTCAGGCCAAGAGCAAGAAGTCCTACATCAGTACTTACTTCAGAGGATCCGCTTATGGGGATTTCGAAGGCTTGTGCTTCCAGAAGAAACAGCCAGCTGAGAAGGCGCATGAGCCCAGGCATTTTACTGGCCATCTGTGCCAAGCTGTCCAGAGCAGATGGTCTGGGAAGAATTCCTCACCTACGGAACCGACAGCTTTACAGGAACTTGTCTGTTGATGAGGGCAGATCGTTTTAAAAAGAAGAAAAGAGAAGAAAGCGCTCTAACTTTGCTCAAATTCAGGACAAATATTTGTTCTGGAGTTCAGACCTGAGCTGTGGGGGTGGAAGGGAAAGCTGGGGTTATTCAAACAGCAAGGCCAGGAGCAGTTCCTGGGCTGTGGGCGTGAGTCAGGGTCAGACCTAGGGATAGACAGCTGTGCATTCCCCTACCCTTGATTTTGTTGATTTTAATTGATCTCAAAATCAGAGAGACTTGAAGATAATTATCAGCCTCTGTAAAGGTTCAAGTAAGGGACTATACTAAGGAAAAAAAACAGAAAAAAGAGCTAAACTCAGAATGTCTGGAGACAAAATTATTTTATTTAAATAGCAGCAAGAGGGCAGGAGAGATGTCTCAGTGGCTATGAGCACTGGTTGTTCTTGCACAGGACCCAGGTTCAATTCCCAGCACACATGTGTTGGTGCACATACACAAATGCATGCAAAATGCACACTCAAAGTAAATAAATGTGAAACATTAAAAGAGAGCAAGAGGCATTTAGGAAAAGTAAGAGAAGAAAAAGAGTGATTTTTCTGAGAAGAGGATTCATGTCTCCTGTTTTCCCCTCTCACTGGGTAGATGCTGCATGTAAAGAACAGGGGAAGCTGATGCAGGGGACCAGGGCTCACTTCTCAGGGAAAATGTTCAGGAAATGAGTGTCCCCTCTAGGTGCCCCTCATCTCTGTTGACATGGTGGTGCTGTCATTCCAGTGAGACATATGGTGAGAAGACAAACTATGTTACTCTGTTATTAAGACACCATGTACTAATTTCTGGGAAACGATTTAAAGAAAAAACAGGGTGACGAATAGAAAACAGGGTGAAGAATCCATATCCACAAAAGATGGACAACAAGCACATTGGTAAATAAAGGGGGAGCACTGAGGACTGGCTGAGACAGATAATGGATTTAGTTTACGTAGTGTAAACGTCAATGGAGGCTTTATTATGTACTGGGTACCAAATCCGTAAAAGAAAGCATGGGAATCATCCTGCAATCACTCTCTACAGTAGTGGAGGAGGATGGAAATACACTGGGATGAGGGACAAAGTATGTCATGCCTAGTACAAGGATGGGATCCACTGACCAGGAGACGTGGAGAGAAGGTGGGGTCTTATCAGCTGGGTCTACAAGGATAGGGGTGATCGGTCCAGGCTAATTGGGCATGCTCTCACTCAGGGAGCAGGGTAAGCATGACCCAAGGAAGAGGGAATATATTAATGTCAGGAGATGGAGGGAAAAAAGGAGTAGGCAAAGGAGACCTCATGCATTGGCCCAGAGGAGCCTGAATTCTGCACTCCAGGCAGAAAGAACTCAATAGAGTTCGAAGAGGAGAAGAAAGATGGTTCCCCCTTTTTGAGAAAGATCATTTTGGGTGCTGCTTGGATGATGAAATTAGCAAGGTGTGAACTCAAGAACCTACTTTAGAGACTGACACTCTTTTTGAGATGGCATAAGGTCCTGGACCAAGGCAAAGGCAGTGCAGCTAGCTTGAGATGACCAGTTGATTCATGAACAAGTCACATAAAACTCTAGATATGAATATGAAATGGCAGGTATGCACATTTTTCAAGCATTCACTTTTGATTTGTAGATACGTATATGCTAATTATTGCCAACTAATGAAAGCACTGTGCTGACTACTGAGGCTGTGTGTTGACAGCTGTAAGAAAATCATATAGACAGACAAATAGCCAAGACATCATAGTAATTATTGGATTGTCCAGCTTTGGGGCAACTTAGAATTTTTCCTTTACAATAGTAGCTAAGAATCTGTTCTCCTAGGTCATACCTGCTTCTACTAGATGCTCACTGTGGGATAAGCATCATCTCCCATTGCTGTAGACTGAATTGTGTCCCTCGCAGATTCATAGGCCACACCCACTATAGCAAGGTTTAGAGTAAAGAAGAAATTACAGTTAAATAATGTCAGAGGGGTGAGGCCCGTGATCCAGTAGGAGTAGTGTCCTTTTAAGTCTCCCCATAAAGACTCAACAAGAAAGCAGCAGTGCACCGATCAAGAAGGGGCCCCCATCAAATGGTAACTGGATCTTAGATACTCATCCTTTAGAACTTTAAGAGTAAGTCTCTATTATTCAATCTGCTCAGCTGACATTATTTTCAATTATGATAGCTTGAGCTGGGACATTAATCTCCTCTACATCATGGATTTTTAGAGCATTAAATATGATCATGTATTTGGAATACTTGGTACTGGGATTGGAAAGGTGCTTGCTCAGTGCTTAAGACCACTCTCTGCTCTTTCAGAGGACCCAAGTTTGATTTCTAGCACCCACAGCAAGCTGTCTGCAACCATTTCCAGAGGGCTCCAACACCTTTAGCATCAGTAGACCCCTGCACTCACATGGTCATACACATGCACACACACATGTATACATACATGATAACACACTTGCATACACACATGCACACACACATGCCCCCCATACATAATTCAAAATAATAAAAGTAAAGAAATAATAAAAGCAAACTGCTAAATGCTCAGTAAATAACATTTTCAAATTGAAAGGGAGTGTAGATTTTGGTGTGAATACATTTTGGGTACATGGATAGAGCTCCATAATCGTTAGCTATCTTACCCACAAAACTACTTCCATGTTTCAGATTCAGGAGAGCAAGTCTTAGCTCAGTGCCTGGCAGACTATTTTCCTGCATATTGTGGAGAGCAAATAAAGATGCATTCAATTGATTTTTCCATTATACATTATTTTGTTACATATATGGCTACTTTTCTTTCTTTTTGTTTCCTTCTAAACAAGTAACTCATCCACATTTATTTCCTTTCTCTTTGACTTTGCACACTGGTTAGCATATAAAGTTATTTATTCACCATAGGCCAGGGAGACCTGAACACTGAGGACATTTTGTGTACTGTGTGAACCTAGTAGAATTTTATTTTCCTTGTCACAAAATATGGACACTTGGATTCAGACTATAACTAAGCATCATTTCAAGTACAGTGGGAGAGAGAACAGGGGTCCTCCATCCCGTGCCTCGGACAGACTGGGTGAACTAACACCAAGCCCTCACAGAAAGGACCTCCTACTGCTTGGTATTCTCCACTGAGAAAATTATTTGGGACAAATTAGGCCCAATGGCACATTTTTCATAAATAATTTTAATTTTTAATATTCTATTTAATCTCTTTCATTCACTCTCCTATCTTCGCTGACTTTAAATTGATATTCAGAATTATCTCTGATGTAACCAAATTTGAAGCAGCCTGGGTCACATTTCCCTTTTCATGGTGCTGGCTTGTCTCCAAATGCCAAGGTCTCCAGGAAAAACGCAGTGTTTGCTCTCTCTTGATGTTTGAAAGCACTGCGACTCTCACTGGAAAGGGCATGTGTGTTCAGGTCACTGGGTCCTGGACCTGTGACCCTTCCCCCTCCATCTTCTATGCCCAGGCCTTGATAACGTAATGAACCGAAGTTACCCACTGTTGCAAGTGTTCATGATTTACAAGACAAAAATCAATATTATAAAGACCACAAGAATATTCACTTTCATGCGTGCGAAAAGTCAGCAGTAAATCCACAAGAAAAAAAAATCACACTATTTCACGACATTTGGATGGAGTAATAACTCAGTGAGTACTCATTGAGAGTTCTGAGAAATGCCAATAAATCTGAAAGTTGCTACTGAATGTGCTGTGTAGTTTAGACAGTGGCAACTGCTTCCTTATAAAAAGCTCAGTTTTATCCTATCTGAGATAGATAGGTAGGTAGGTAGATAGATAGATAGATAGATAGATAGATAGATAGATAGATAGATAGATAGATAGATAGATAGATAGATCGATCAACAGGTAGAACACACCTATATGTAGGGGCACTTGCCTGTGCTTGCATATGTGGAGGCCAAAGGTTGATGTTGGATGTATCCTTCAACCATATTTTTTTTTCAGACATTTGTTCTTGATGAACTGGGAGCTCACTATTTTGGCTCAGTCAGCTGGCCTGGATCTATTTCTGTTGCCTTAATGCTAGGGCCACACTCATGACTGTTACATGCGGCTGTTACTTGAGTGTTGGGGATGGAACAGAGGGCCTCATGCTTGTGTAGCAATCAATCTCTGCTCTTAGACTCCCTCAGCCCAGGAATATGTTTAGAAGTTCTAAATCAAAGCTAAGCTAATTTATACATAGCCATATTTGAGTGTCACCTTCTGGCTCACAAGGTCCAATGATGCACAATACAGAGAACATTTATTTCTATACAAATATGGGTTCTGATTACTTCCCCCTTAAAGTGAAGCCAAAGCATTTTGTTAAAGGGTTTAAAGGACTGTCTTTAGCATTTTAAAAATGATGTCCTACCATCTGGCCACATCTGTTCCCTTACATTAGGTACAGGTATAAGTTAGTGTCATTTAGATCCATGATATGAAAACATTTTGGAAGAAAAAATACTTGGAATAAAATATCTGCACCGTGAATAAACATATAACCTAGGGATTATGGAACTGGTGTTCTCTTTAGTTCTTATGCCAATAAAATCTTTGTTGTTGGGTCATCCTCTTTCCTGTGCTTCTTGTGTTCAACATTCATACCATCTTCTACCATAGAGATAATGAGCCTGGGGCGCAGAGCTATCATTCACCATAGGTCAGCAGAAGTATAGCAGCTTTAGGCATTCTTCCTATGGTGTCTAGATGTTTCTGGAAAATTTAGAAGCATATCCATAACATTTGTCCTTATACCCATAGATAAGGCTTCTCTCCACCTGGTATCACAGAAGCTTCTCTTTTCAAGATGGAGGCTACTACAGAAAACCACAACCAATCAAAATGCAGAGTTATGGAGTCCAGTCCTAATGGATATATCAACAAAACATTCCTGTAGCCAGGGTTCTTTAGAGTCACAGAACTTAAAGAATGTCTCTCTATATTGAGGGAATTTATTGTGATGACTTATAGTCTGTAGTCAAGCTAACCTAACAATGGGCCGCTGTGAATGGAACGTCTAAGAACCTAGTAGTTGCTCAGTCCCACAAGGCTAGTTGTTTCATCTGATCTTCTGTAGAAGTACATTCCAACAGATGTGTTGGGAAGTAAGTGCAAGCAAAGAATGAATTTTCCTCCTTTCATTGTCTCCAGCAGAAGGTGTGGCCCAGATTAAAGGTGTGTGCTATCTGGGACTTGTTTTGTCTCAGACTGACCTTGAACTCAGAGACCTCCTTCCTCAGTCTCCTGGAATTAGAGACTTGTACAACTTTGCCTGGACCTAAGCTTTTCATTGCCACTGTGCCTCAAGATTTCCATGCTGAGGTCCAGGTCAGAAACTTGCATCTTCCAGCTTCAAGGTCTGGATCACAACTGGTGAACCCTCCAATTCTGGATTGTAGTTCATTCTAGATATAGTCAAGTTGACAACCAGGAATAGCCATTACAATCCCCATACCTAGGACCCAGGGAACATTGTGAAAGAGAAGGCAGAAAGATTGCAAGAGCCAGAGGATCAGTGAATCTGCTGTTTTGTGTCACCTAGTATTGTCAGAAACTACACCCGACATGGATTGCCCAAACATGAGTTGAGCAAGGATGACATCAGTGGAGGTGCCAAATTATACAGGGAAAGCTTTACCTTGTCTTACAGTTTCAGAGGTTTGGATCGATGGTTGATTGGTTCCATTGTTTGACTTATGGCAAGGCAATGTGTCTCGGTGGGAACCTGAGGCAAAGGAAAATGGTAGTATCAGGCAGAAGATGAGGGCAGGACAGGGTCACTACACACCTTTCAAAGGCATACTTCCAACCTGATGATTAATCTTTATTGTCAACTTGAGAGAATTTATAAGACAAACTTGTAAATTTGTTTATGAGGGCATTTCCATAGAGGTTAAGTGGGGTGGGAAGATCCACCTGGAGTGAGGGTAACACTATTCCAGTCTGGAGTCTCAGACTGAGGATAAAGCAGAAAGCAGGTGTGTATTCATCATGTATACTGTCTGCTTGTACCTATAGAAGCAATGTGAACAGCTGCATCTTCGTTCTGCTGCTAAGCCTGCTCTACCGAGATGAGCTGTGTCCCTTCAAACTGTGAGTCAAATAAGTCTTTCCTCTGCTCAGTCTCTTTGTCACATCTGGTGCTTCAGAAGTGAGTAATGTAACCAATACGCCCAATGTCCTAAACTCCTCCCCTCATAACACTCCTATAAACATTCCACCACCTCTTAATGATGCTAAAAACTTTAACACACAGGTCTTTTGTTGACGTTCTCGACTCAAACTATAGTGTGGAAGGTGTAGCTCAGTGGCAGAATGCTACCTAGAATGCTGCAGTCCCTGTGTCCAATTCTTGGTACTACAAACAAATAAATATATACACAAACTATTTGAGAAAGGTCAGCAGACCGAAGAAGTCAGAAGCGGACAGTCTGAGCCCCAGGTTCAGGAAGAAGACAGAAAGGGATCTAGGAAACCAAGTCAAGTATAGAGTTCTTCCAAGATGTGCTTAACGGTGGGAAACAGAGGAATCAAAGAATCTTCAGAGGGAATTGAAGTTGGCGTTACATCGAAGCCAGAACTATGGCCCCACCCTGGTCAGTCCCTCAGAGACAAAAATTGGTCAGCAGACAAATTTACAAGTTGTCACATACAACTCATAACCACTTGCCATTACATCAAAGCCTAATCTTCCCTGACTATGGAATGTACAAATGATAGAGAGATTTGCTGCCCAGATAACTAGTGATTGACAATACTCTACAGGACATTAAATGGAACTAATTTTACATCACTTTACTATAGTGTTTTTAAGATGAAGACACAGGTTTGTCATAATACAGATTTATTTTAAAATGTTTCTTATGGGTGAGATAGAAAGGAGAAAATACAAGGAATTTTCATCTGGTTAATTATAGGACCAGTTATTTCAAGAAATCTAACCAGGAGAATAGAATGACGGCTTAAGAGATAGCTCGGTTGGTAAAGTATTTGTCTTATAAGCATGATGATCTGGATTGGCTTCCCAGAAACCATCTGAAAATGTCAGTAGTGTTGGTGTTGGTGTGTTCTTGTAATAATGGTGCTGGGAAAGGAGATGCAAGAAGGTCTCTGGAACTCCATGTCCAGAGAGTCTAGTGTAATTGATGAGCTCCAAGACCATCTCCAAGGAAATGGACAGTGTTCCCAGGGATGACATTGAAGGCTGGTGGAACAGAGATCTAAAAACTACATCCTGAGGATATAATCTGAACACACAGCTCAAAACGGCGAAGATGGAGAGGATATGACTGCCATCCAAGTATGAAGCCAGAGAGGAGGTTATTAAGAACTCATTATTCTATGGAGTCTCCATGCCAGAAAAGAGGACAGAGTCTGAATCCAGGGAATGAAATCAAAGGTTGGAAGAAGCTGGGCAAATAGCCAGTCTCCATGGCATAAAAATGAGCAGGGATAAGCTTGCCGTGAGAGGACCGGGGGCAGAGGGAGTTCAAATGGATGAAACTGGGCCTTTCTGTAATTCACCCCAGGAGCTCTGAGCATCTGCCAGATGTTGCTTTGAGGTGCAGTTTGGCAGCAATCTCTGGGCCAAGACAGGTCGGTACCAGGAATGTTCTGTTTTCCTTCTCCTGTATCACTGAAGCAAGTTAATAAGTCTCTGGAGTCTAGCTTTGCTGGGTTCAGCTGGAGGTTCATTTGCTTGGTGTAGTGTTGTCTGGGCCCGTAGTTAAGCAGAGATTCATCTAGGCTCTAGCATCCAACGACCTCATCAGGGGTTGGAGGTCATCACTGCAGCGTCTGACTTCTGTCTATAAAATCACCACATGACATACGCAGCAAGGTGGGTCTCAAAAAGAGCATTCTGAAAACTCAAAAGTGTAATCTGTAGACGGCTAAACCCCAACCTTGGATTCCATATGTCTATAGCATTTAATTGGGCAAAGTAATTCTGAGGGACACCTCTGATCCAAAGGGAAAGGAAACAAATCCCAACTTCAGTTTGAAGAATAAAAAGGAATTTGGGGGCCATCTTTAGGCTAGGGAATATTTTATCACAGATCTATACTCTAAGCCCATTGGGAATTCCTTTAATAACAAGGAAAGTAGAGGATGTGGAAAGTGTAAGGAGACAGAGTTTCAGAGTCTTGATATCAATGTGGAAATGAATACTTAATAAGGAGCATTCTAAAGATAAGTTGCAGGTGACCATGAGGAGCTTTGCAGTAAATGAAGCATGGCCAAGTCTCACTGAACAGTGTCTGCATTGGATGGTGACATTTTGATTATTAACGCTGTGTCTGAACTTTACACAGAGGCTGCCAGACAATATTTTGGGACAGACTCACAGGGATTCTTGTATTGGGATGGTAAACTCCCAAAAGTCAAACTCTAAGGAGCTACAGCTGTTATGTAGGAAGACTAGGAAAATGGCTTTCTTTTCTTTTTACTTGCTTCAGAGCACCCCCTCATTCCAACAAGCTTCTTTCCTGACTTAGCAGATAGCACATCTGATATATTAGAGGTGGGTAATTCATCTGAGAGATTAGAGGTAATATTAGATATTAGACCATCTGGGATAGAGGTAGAGGTGGAATAGAGGCAGATAGCCCATTTGGGATATGAATAGAGATGGATAGCCCATATGAGATGTGAATAGAAGGTAGTCTAAGAATACAGATCCAAAAGAGAAATATTTGGGGTTAGTTTTGTTATACGACATCTTTGTATTTTGTATATAACATTACTTGATCAGCTAGAGCAAGTAAGCTATTTTTTAAAATTGCCTCTCTCTCTCTCATTTTGTTTTTAAAACAATATAATGTTTTTAATAATTATTTGACTCACATAATACCTCTCCAAGCTTGCAACTTCTCAAGACTGGAAACCAAGGACAATGAGATAAATGAAATGCCACAAAGAGATGTCAGGGTCTGACTTTTCAAAAAGATCAATGACCCAGAAAAGACTCTGTCAGGCCAATGAGGTGTGGAAATCAGTTTAGGACGTAGACAAGAAAGTTAGCAATGTGGATGAAGTACTCAGTAATTTAGAGGAGGAACCAAAAACCCTGGAAGGAAAAATCCGTCTTCCGAGAGGAATGGTTCATTCAAACAGCAGTCGTGTGGTTAGCTAGGCTGAGTGAGATCAGCTGGGAACAGCCCCGGTCCATCACAAGTTTTAATTTCCCATCAACTACAGTTTTCCCTCAGCATGTAGGCAGCAACACTGCCTGTCGTGAGCCAACAGATCTTTGTTGTAAGATAGTCATGGAAGACAACAGTGTGTTCTGCAGGAAATATGTAGAATAGAGGCAGATAGCCCATCTGAGATCTAAATAGAGGCAGATAGCCCATCTGAGATCTAAATAGAGGCAGATAGCCCATACGAGATCTAAATAGAGGCAGATAGCCCATCTGAGATCTAAATAGAGGTGGATAGCCCATCTGAAATCTAAATAGAGGCGGATAGCCCATCTGAGATCTAAATAGAGGCGGATAGCCCATCTGAGATCTAAATAGAGGCGGATAGCCCATCTGAGATCTAAATAGAGGCGGATAGCCCATCTGAGATCTAAATAGAGGCGGATAGCCCATACAAGATATAAATAGAGGCGGATAGCCCATACGAGATCTAAATAGAGGCGGATAGCCCATCTGAGATCTAAATAGAGGCGGATAGCCCATACAAGATATAAATAGAGGCGGATAGCCCATACGAGATCTAAATAGAGGCGGATAGCCCATCAGAGATATAAATAGAGGCGGATAGCCCATCTGAGATCTAAATAGAGGCGGATAGCCCATATGAGATCTAAATAGAGGCAGATAGCCCATATGAGATCTAAATAGAGGCAGATAGCCCATATGAGATGAGAATAGAAGGTAACCTAAAAACAAGAGGTCAGGAACATGGGGTAAAAAGGAACCATATTTTAGCTTAGCTGCACACTTGTGCAAAAGTTCTGTTTTCTCTGTAGTTTTTGTTGCTTTCACTCATGGGCAGCTAAGATCGCTTGTCATACTGTCTAGAATGTCTGTCTCCACTAGGTGGCAGACAGTGGTCATCACTTTAGGGCTACTGGGCAGGCTAGTCTAAAATGGAGAGGAGGAACTTGTAAATAAAACAGGGCCTCAAGCTGGGAGCTGAGGGTCAAGGCAGTTGTTACTGGGACAATAATGTAATTAGAACTTTACCACAGTGTAGTTAAGTAAATATGCGCATTCTGTCCCGCGAGGAATTTATGGGCAATTAAGCTTTTTCTATCCAAAAGCCTAAATAGCCACATCTTAAAACTAATACAGATTGACTCTGGCAATATATACATGTTTGTAGTGTGTGATAAATATATAATGACATATATTATATATGCATATAATATGTATGGGCATGTATATGAAAAAGTTCATACAATAGCATAAATGAGTGAATATTCAAGGGAATTGTGATGATTAGCTTAAATGTCACCTTGACAACCTAGGATCACTTGGGAAGAATAAAGGATTGTCTGGATCAGGGTGGAATCAGGTGACTCATTACATTGAGCTTTTGCCAATGTGACTTCACTACAATGACAAATTATAACTGAGTGTCTTAGTTGGGGTTTTATTGCTGTGAAGAGACACCATGACCTAGGCAACTCTTGTATAGGAAAACACCTAATTGGTGTTGGCTTACAGTATCAGAGGTTTAGTCCATTATCACAGTGGGGAAACATGGTGGCGTTCGGGCAGACATGGTGCTAGAGAAGGATCTGAGAGTTCTACATCTAGATCTGAAGGGCAGAGCTTGAGCACATGACACCTCAAAGCCCACCCTTACACATTTCCTCCAACAAGGCCACACCTACTCCAACAAGGCCACACCTCCTAAAAGTGCCCCTCCCTATGGGCCAAGCATTCAAACACATGAGTCTTTGGGAGTCATTCTTATTCAAACCACCATTCCTAAAATAGTAAGCTCAAAGTAAAACCCTTTCTACCTAAAGTTGCCTTTGGTCAGGATATTTGACCATAATTACAGAGATGAAACTGGGACATGTTTATTAGAGCAAAAACGTATAAATTTATTCAGAAACTGAATTTATAAATCAGAAAGTGTAGATGTATAGTAAACTCAAGAGACAATCAGCTAACCAGTATTCACTACATTGGAAAGCTTGGGTACAAATGTATTTAACACATTTAAAAATCTTAAACTCTGAAGATTTCAAGAAGCCTTCCTCTGAAGAATTTTTAGACATAGCATCAAAAGTCACTGCTAATTATTACAGCTCATAATAGATTGTCACCTAGGAGCCCAACAACCATCAAAATGTCTCAGGAACAAAAGCTTTCAGAAATCTCTAGTCTTTTCTATGTCTTTACCCAAACATACTTGCACTTGTTAAAATTTTATTTATGTGTGTGGATTGTGTGTGTGTGTTGGGGGTGGGACTGTGGAGAGCAGAGGAAGATGTTGGGGGTCTTGCTCTGTCACTGCCTGCCTTACTCTCTAAGATAGACTCTCTCACGGAATCTGGGGCAATGTTGGTGGCCAGTAGACCCCAGTGATCCAGGTGTAGGTGCCGTCATGGCTGGCTTTTCACATACGTGTTGAGATCCAGACTCGGGGCCCCATGTTTGTTCAGTGCAGGTTCTTACCAAGTCATTGCTCCATCTCCTCCCCATCTTGTGTTCTGAGTCAAATCTCTCAACTGGCCTGAAACTCACCAAGCAAGCAAGCTAGGATGACTGGAAAGTGGGACCCAGGGATCCTCCTATCTCCATCTTTCCTGAGCTGAGATTATAAATGCACACCACCATCCCTGGCTTTTTTTTTTTTTTAATTTGACTCTAGACTCAGGCCCTCATGCTTGCAAGGTAAGCACTTTACTGACATATTTATCTTTCCAGAAACATATCCCTATATAAAATGCTTCTTTCCTCTCAGAAGTACAAAGTTCAGGCTGTAGGGTCATACACCAGGTGTATGACGAGGGCAGTAAACTGAATGACATGTTCATGTCCTCAATTCCAGAATCTGAGAGTACGTTCTTTACATGATGAAAAGAACTTCGAAGGTGTCAAAATTAAGTCAAGGATCTTGAAATGATATCTGAGTTATCTGGGTGAGACCAATGATCAGAAGGGTCAGAGAGAGAGAGAGAGAGAGAGAGAGAGAGAGAGAGAGAGAGAGAGAGAGAGAGAGGCAGAAACGAGATGCCATGGGATAGCAGGCTGTGAGGGATGCAGGGCCACAAGCCACAGAATATAAGTAGGCTGTAGGCTGTAGTAGCTGGAGATGCAGGTAAAAGATTCTGACCCACAGTTTAAAGGGACGAACCACAGACCTTCAGCAGTCTAAGACAATAAATTTATCTGTTTGTAGTTGATTATGCCTATAATAACGCAGATAATTTTTTTTGCCTTCTGTCACTACTAAGTGCATCATTTGTGCATTAGAAAACCTATCATATATATTTCCTTGCCCCTCCTTTCTGTCTGTATGTTGAAGGTTGAAAGAAGGGCCTGAAGTATGCTCATGTCCTGCTACTGAGATGTGTGTTCAGAGGCCCAGGGCTGCAGCACTTTTGGATGTGTGTGTGTGTGTGTGTGTGTGTGTGTGTGTGTGTGTGTGTGTGTGTTGTTTTGCCCAGTGATATGTCCAGCATGCTTAGTAGCCTTGAGAATTTACTGACTCTGAAAGACTTGGAATCTACTAGAACACAAACAAAATATGCAATAAAAATACAGCAGCCTTACGAGGAAACAAAAGCCCCGCAGCTGTTCTTCAGACAACCTTGGATTTATTAAACCCCAGTTCCACTGTTTATAGCTCTGTCCTTCTGGGGAAGTTGCTGCATTTCTCTGAAGCTGTATTTTCATCTGTGCTGTGCAGATTATCTCGAGGAGCAAATAAGGTAAGGCATGGAAAACACTTAGCATTATGCTGGCGTGTGGTCCATAAGTTGTCTTTCCCTTTTGTGGTCATGAAGCTACATTAGACACTAGACGTGCTCTTGATAGGAGGGAGAGGTGTGCTGGTATTCCTGTTGAAATGGTAGTAAAGTCTGAAAAATATTTAAACAAGAGAGGCTAATGGGGCACAGTGGCAGACACCTGCAATCCCAATTGGGCAGGGCAAGGCAGGAAGGTCATGAGTGTGAGGCCACCCTGGAATATATAGCAATAATTTGTCTCAAAGGAGACAGAAAAAATAGAGATGAGAGGGATGAGGATAGATAGATAGATAGATAGATAGATAGATAGATAGACAGATGACAGATATATAGATGACAGATATACAGATAGATAATAGATAGACAGATGATGAATAGATAGATAAATAGATGATAGACAGATGATATAGAATCATAGACAGATTGATTGATTGAAGGATAGACACTATATCTCAAGTTTAAGTCAGACAATTAGTAGCAGAATAGAGTAATGACTGTGCATAATAGAACCTCAGAGGCCAATATTCTCCTTTGATATTCATGCCATGTGTAGTTGATAGAAGAAGCTAAAAATAATTTCTTTATTCCTCATTTTTTACTCTACTGGGGAATCAAATCCAAGGTCCAAATCACTCAGCTATATCCCTAGCTCTTGCTATTTCTAATAATACCATTAAACATAAAAGCAGATCTTATGGTAGAGAAAATGCCGAGAGTGGCTACACACACAAATACACATGTAAACCAACACATATCTGCAGAAGCTACCTTTCTGTTGCTGTGGTGAAGACAAGTTAAGGAAGACAGAATTCCAGATGGGTCAGAGTCCGTCACAGCAGGGAGGCGTGGCAGCAAGTAGCAGACATAGAGCAAGAAGTGGAGAAATCACATCTTGGGTCACAAGCATGAAGCAGAGAGCATAGTGAAAGTGGAGTGAGCCTATAAATTCTCAAAGCCCACCCTCAGTGACATACTTCCTCCAGCAAGGCCATACTTCCTAAGCCCCCATAAAAATGATACCACCAGAGAAAAATATCCAAATATATGAGCCTATGGGGGACATTTCTCATTCAAACCAGGACAACATCCAAGCACATACATGCACATGCATATGTACATACATACACGCATACATACCTACATACCTACATACTCAGACACACGCTATTACCAAAACAAGCACACAGTGCCCCTAGAAAATGTCAGGCACACCAGAATGATATTTTTCTTTTCCTTCCAGACTCCGTTTCCTAAGAACAGTCTAGAAATTAGAACTAACCCAAACAATAGGTGGGAAGATTAAAAATTCTAAGTTGAGGAAGAAAATATTGATTTGCTTCTCTGAAAAAAGAACAATATGTAATGGAATCATTTCAACCATAAAAAGGAATGAATTCATATCATTTTCAAGAAACAGATGATAATCATATTAGGAACATTAAGTCATTCTCAGAAAGACCAAGATTTTCTTTCATTCGTGGATCTTAGATGATTTTATTTTATTTTATGTGTGTGTAGCCGAGAGACTATATTCGGACCCAGGCCTGTGGAAGTCAGAAGGGGTCATTGGATTCCCTGGCACTAAAGCTCTAGGAGATCATGAGTCACCCACGTAGATGCTGGAAATAAAACCCAGGTCTTCTGCAAGAGTAAGTGTTCTTAATGCTGAACAATTTTTCCAGACCCTGAATCTTAGATTTTACACAAACAGATAAAATTATGTATGTGCATATAGCAGGGAAGTAGAAGTAAAACTGTCTACAGGAACAAAGGAGACTGACCAAGAAGGGGGAAATAGAAAATTGTGGTGGGGTATGGGAGAAATGTACTCAAAGTACAGTATATACTTGTATGAATATGGCCTTGTGTAACCCAGTGTAATATCAGAACAAGAATTTTAAAACAAACCAGAACAGATGTATACAAAGATTTTTATAAACTGGCAAGTGGGTCAAGGCCATTCTCACCAGACAGCCTGGAGATTCGGAAAGAGAAAGGATGGCATTATCTTCTCAGCAAGTCTGTACCCATGTGTTTGGTACTTGTCACACACTGCGTTGCATGCCACAGAGGCTTCCTCTCTGCCTCAGGAAGCCTGCCCGTCAGCGCTTCCAGAGAACCCAGCAACGCTGCCAAGTCAGATCCTGGTTTCAGCTAGTGTGTGATACATCTCTCAGCACCACCCACAAAACCCACACTCTGTGGGAGCCAGAACCTTTCCAGAGACATGTTTGTGTTGGCAGGTACATTCTCTGGAGCTCTCCCAACATCTGTCTGAGACACATCTGGCAGCCTTTCAGGTTGAAAACACTCCATGGGGATTGCCTTCAGGTGCTGCTGGGTTCTCTGTCTTCTGGCTTTAGCATCACAGAAAATACCAGGTGGGTGTCAGGAGGCAGGGGAGAAAGGATGCATGTCTCATTCCATCTGTGTCTGAAAAAATCCTCTCTGCCATTCCAAGTGATAATTCCAAGTCAAGGCCAAGACTGTCCTTTGTAGTACCAGTGTTGTTCTGGGCGTCTGTATCAGTTTCTCACTGTCCTGACCAAATACCTGAAAAGAAATAACTTAAGGCAGAAGAGTTTATTTTGGTTATGGCTCAAGGGACACAATCCATCATGGTGGGGAAGGGAAAGGACACAGTCCATATAGCCTCCACAGTCAGGAAGCAGACACAGAGGATCGGACACTAATGGTCAGCTCGCTTTCTTTCTTTCTTTCTTTCTTTCTTTCTTTCTTTCTTTCTTTCTTTCTTTCTTTCTTTCTTTCTTTCTTTCAGCTCAGGACCCCAGCCAGCCCATTGGATGGTCCGATGGTCCTATCTGCACTTAGAATGAGTCTTTCTACCTTAATTAACATAATCTAGAAAATGCCTACAGATACATTGAGACTTGTCCTGTTGGTAATTCCAGATACTGTAAAGATGACAATCATAACTGCTACTGGGTCATTTCAAAAGAAAATCCAAATGACTCTGTTTTTGACTGCAAGATTTTTGATCAATGGATGTTTCTATACAGATAAATGGTTGCTTAACTGATAACTGTTTCGGCAAAGATATCAGCCTGGCTTTGAATTCCATTTGAATGTGGATGCTGAGCAGACACGGCAGCTGGCTGTTTTCAGCTAAAGCCAGACCATGAAACACCAGCTCGGATTTTTGTTGTTGTTCACATCTGGAAAACAAGGCAAAAATGAGCATTAATCAGGCCTTCTAATGTCTTCAGGAATCTTTGTACTACTACAATCCAGGCATGGGAGCACAATTTGGCAAATTTGGCATCAGGGAAGTTAGAGTAGAAAGATCAAGGGTTTAAGATCACCTGTCTCAAAAAGCTAAAGGCTAGGGATGCTAGCTTAGCGGCATGGCACATATCTCTCACATGTGCAAGCACCTAGATTCGATCCCTACAATGTGGCCCTAGCCCTGAGTTTTATAAGCCTTAAACTTTCTCAAGGGAGAGAAATGTTCAAGTGTGCATTGTGGGAGAAGGTTGAAGTTATTTCTGAGTAAAATTTGGGTAAAGGGTCCTTGAAGAAATAAGAGTTGGGAGTGAAGAAAAGAGGTGTAATGGTGGGGGATGGTGGGAGCAGGGCTCTCCACCCCTGGAGCTGTGCCCCAGTGATTCCCCTGCCTTTGCCTCAAACAGCCCTGGAGCTACAGGTGACTGTGTGATCATGACTGGATTTCCACATGGGGGCTAGGTATTTGAACTTAGGTCCTCAAGCTTACAGAGAGAGGGTTTTACCCATTGTGCCATCTTTATAGTTTCTATAGAGGTTTCTGTAGATTTTAGTCATTTTTACTGGTATATATTTATTATGCATGGAGGATGGGTTTTTTAAAAGAGAGTTTATTTCAAATATAATATATAGTTTGACCATTTGCTCTCTCATACTTTCTTCATCTCCTTGGCCACTTTCTCCTTCTGTTGGTTTCTTTCCTTCCCCTTGTCTCCCTCTTTCTTTCACAGTTTTAGAGGACATAGGAGTGTGGGGGATGGACACCTTAGTCCTTATTCAACTACGTCTCATTTGAGGAGCAGTATAATACCCCTATTCTTTTTTTCAATTTTATTATTTTATGTATTTACATTCCTGTAGTTGCCCCCACTTAGTGCCTCCTTTCACAGTTCCTCATCCCATTCCTCCATCCCTTGCCTCCAAGAGAGTGCTCCCTCTCACTAGGCCTTCTGGTTCCCTGGGGCCTCAAGTCTCTCTCAAGGATTAAGCCCAGTTTTCTCCCACTAAAGTCTGACCAGGCAGACCTCTGCTATATTTGTGCCTGGGACTACTGACTGGCCCATGTATGCCCCCAGTTGGTGGCTCAGTCTCTGGGAACTCCCTGGGGTCTGGGTTAGTTGAACCTGCTGGTTTTCCTATGGGGTTGCTCTCCCTTCAGCTTCTTCCGTCCTTCCCCTAATTTGACCGTTGGGGTCCCCGACTTCAGTTCAATGGTTGGGTATAATATCTGCTTCTGTCTTATTCAGTTGCTGGTAGGGTCTCTCAGAGGACAGCCATGCCAGGCTTCTGTCTATAAGCACATCATAGCATCAGTAATAGTGTCAGGCCTTGGAGCCCTCCCACAAGATAGACCCCAAGTTTGTCCAGTCATTGGACCCCCTTTCCTTCAGTGTCTTAGAAGGAGGGGGGGAGTGCAGGAGGGACCTTCTAAAAAGTATCAGAGATCTGGGAGGTGAGAGACTCTAAGGATTCGGTGGGGGTAACCTTAGTCAAAATGCCTAACACTGGGGAGAGGGAACTCAAAGAGCCACCTCCAGTGGATAGACAGGGTCTCAAGCAGAGGGACAGGGTTACTAACCCACCATCAAAATTTCTGGCCCAGAACTGTTCCTGTTTAAAAGAACTGCAGGGACAAAACTGGAGAAGAGATAATCCCCCTATTCTTATGCATGAAGCCAATATCTGTCAACAGCCTTGGAAAATTTTGTCAGATCTTATTTGGGCCTACAAACATCCCACAGAGGTCCAGGTGCAGTACAAAACAATGGAATACTACAAATTACAAATGTAGGTACTTCTTTTTAAATGGTTTTGCCTCTTGATACACCTATCATGAGTTGAAAACATCATTCATATGCAAGTGCATTTAATATGCCTAATATTGACCATCACACCCGACCTTATCACAAACAGGCTAAGAATACTTTTATTAGTATATAGGATGCAAAATCATCTAACCCAGCTTCTATTTTATAATGAATATCTTGCACACATATATAGATAGGTATTTTGTTGACCCAATGATGTATGAAACACAATATACATTATCCCAAAATATTGGCAGCATACCATACTCAGGCAGGCGTGTCCAGCCTTTTACATTATAACATGGTTGTCTTCAAAATTCATGCTTACAAACTACTCAATATAGCTATAAAAAGTCACAACGATATTTTACAATGATTTAACTAAGCTTACACTTTTATACTGAGCTGTATTCATAGCCATCCTCAGTCATGGGCTGGACATGCCTGCTAGAGTGTATATGCTCTGTGGATATGCTGGTTGTATATGTTCATGGCTACATGGTTGATTCTGAAGCTTCAGATGGTGTGGTTGTCCTGTATCATGGGATAACATAGCAACTAATATTGCTGGTCTGGAGGAAACATAAAATACCCCCCTAAACTCAAAGCATGCTCTCTCTTACATGTGTATTGCCCCGGTCCACTATAAAGTCAATGGGTTGTACGTGGGCCAGTGTGAGCTGAGACGCTTTCACAGACAGTGCATAATCTCTCCCAAGGCATGTAGCTTGCTAGGGTGCCAATGTTGACCAGTCCTCTCCTTCCTTAGCACCACTATCTACTCCATGTGTCTTATGCCTCATTCCACTCATCAAAAGATTACTCCAGTGATGACTGCGCAATGCGCAGTGCTAGAAGTCGTAAAACAAGCTGGTTTTCAAAGAACTTCTGATCACATCAAGAAACTGACTAAAAAGTAAAGCAGGTGTGTGTCAGTACCTTGGTTCCCGGAGGAAGGAGAAAGAAAGCAAAACATACTTCTTCATGTTGCTGCTGTGACTCTCAGCTAGAGAGCCTTTGATAATAGGTAACACGTGAAGTGGGGGTGGGGTGGGGGTGATGAGTATGGTCCTGTCTAACATTGCAGGATAAAAGGAATGTAAGAGATGAGGAAGAAGATGGAACCCCTGGTCTGTTTAAACCCCCAAACCCTGTCCCTCTTCCAATAACCTGATGTCGTCCATTGCAATGTGAACTCTGAGTTCACAAGGAGTTATTGTCCCTGGGGGGACTAGTGGAGCTGATGGCGGAAGAGCTGAGGTTTTCTTCCTTAGTGGGGATGGCACCTGTAAACAACCTGTTTGCTGCCAGGTTTCTATGTGGTTTCTATGAGGTTTCTGTGTGGAAACCCGTCTGGGGCGGCCTCTTTCTTCCTGCTGGCTGTGTGCTTTTTAAATTACTGGGTGATTGGGATAATTTAATGATTAACGTTGATGACAAGGGTCTTCCTTTCATTTATTTCATAGTAGCATCAAGTTTGTTTGTTCACACTTCTCCTGATTTCTCTGCGGAACAAACCCCATTGCTCTAAGAATAAGGAAATGGGGTGTTTTAAGAGGAGGAGGCTCCTGAAACCAGAATGCCCACTGTTGCCGACTTTTGTAAAGTGTATTCCTGTGTGTTTTTACCTAGCTACAATGTGTCTGGGATCTGACATCCCTCCCCCCACCATCACACCGCCAGCACTCTCTCTGTTTCTACAGATCTCATGATTATTATTGGCTGTCTAACGGTCCGCAGGATATACGGTGCCTAGGGTGTGGGCAGTCACTTCCCCGTTTGTGGTCACAGAAGCCCATTTCTCACCTTATCTCACAGACTATGTCTTTGAGACAACTGCCTTTTACAAGCCGGCCTAAAGACATAGCCCAGCTACATATATATGTACAGGGCAAAAATGCTGCCTTCGGGGTTGCAAAAGGTCAGGAGTGGCAGGTTCATGGGCAATGGTTTTCCTGTGGCAAGTCAGAAATAGAACTAACATTTTACAATCAAGATCCATGCCATTCATTCCCCAGCTAACATCCACACAGGTTCAAATGTTTTGTGTTCTCAAAACAGACAATGCAGCTTGTGTTACTCATGACTCTAGCATTGGTGGCAGATACTAAGGGTCCCCCCCCCCCTTTTAGGCTTCAGGTGAGCCTGGTGTACTGATCTCCCATCCCTTGGCAATAGGAATTATGCAAGTCCATAAAGGGAAGGAAAGCAGGAAATGAAGGGTTGGGGTGATGCACCTGGCCGCTACAGGCAGAGGAAACAAGTTCCACCGAAGTTTGTTCACTGCATGCAGGATGCGAGGACAACACTGGGTTCCAGCAGGGCAAAGTTTGCCTTGCTGAGCACACAGTTAGGGCAGGTCTGGAGTTTTATCCTCCTGGGACCGATCATGGGGACCCTGTAGCTGCTCAAACTGGAAGCTGGACCTGGAGGTGGTGGCATACAGGAAGCTGGAGCCCAGGGGAGGCAAAACTGGGAGGCCAGGGATCACAGGATGAGTTGTGGGCGGAACCAATGATGCCCCACAAAGCCCCCAAGGGACAGAGACGCATGACTTCGGGTAGTGGTAGTGCGGAGACTGGACTCAGGCTGGCCTGGAGGGCATAAAGAAGGCGGGGACCTTGATGGGCGGGGCATTCGTGGAGGCGGGGCTGGATGGAGCGTGTTTCTGTGCAGCTGCCGCTCCTCCAACTCCTTGAAAAACCTTCCTGGTCCCAGAGAGGTCGTGTGCTCCCGGCTTCGCTATGCTCCTACTGCTAGGGCTGTGCCTGGGGTTGCCCCTCTTCTCAGAGTCCCAGGAAGAGGTATGGAGCTTGGATGACACCCCGGAGCAAGTAAGTAGGAGAAAGAGCTGTGGGAGCCCGCGACTCTGTCCCTTCCCTCCATCTCCCTGGGCCGTGTGGCTTCTGGACAGGCTGGAACTGATCCGTAAGATGTAAGGAAGGGGGGGAGGGGGACCGCCTTCCTCCGGGTCTGCACCGTTCCTTTTCCCAGTCTTCAGCATGGGGGCTTTCCCATCCGTTGGTCACTTGTGCCACTTCTGAGTGGTCCCTAGCCCGTGCCAGATTCTGGCAGAGCTGTGCATGGAACTTCAAAGTTGTGCAGAATCAAATGTTCCCGTTGGCTCCGGCTGTCTACCAGATTCCTATCCGTCCTTACAAGTTTCTGAGATGGGCTCCTGCCCAGCAGTTTATTTCAAGTTTCTGAAAACCTTAGAAGGGTGAGGTGGTTAGCTCTCACCCAGGGAAAAAATTGCTGATTAAAAATCCTAAACTCCTGGAAACCTCAACACTCTCCACCCAAACATGGGAAAACTCAATTTCCCCTCCAGTTCTTATCAATTGTGAGTTGTCACTGGAGGTCCCATGATTAAGCCAGTGTCAAGAACTAAAAGAGCTCAGGTCCTTGGTGCACACATCAGTGTTTATGTTTTAACAGGCCTAACCGCACAGGTGAGCACAGCTCTGCAAATGAAAAGGTTCAGTCCTGTGTCTGACCACTGAAAAAGTTCCATGAAAACTGTCAAACAGATTTTCCCTAACGTCCCTGTGAAGATCCTGGAGGAGAAGAGAGCTTTTGTGGTGGTGTAGGAGAAAAGTAGGCTTGGGTCCAGAGAAAGGCTGATCCCCACTCTGCCCACTCTGCCACTGACCTGGGCACACTCCGCATTGAAATGCAATGCATTTTCTCTGCAAGGCGTGCTAGGGCTGGCCTAGAGCTTGCTATTAACCCAGGCTGCCTTTGACCTCTCAGTCTTCCAGCCTGAATCTTCCAAATGCTGCAATTACAGGTGTGCATAATGTCTGGCTTACGATTCCTTTTGAGCATATAGTAAGGATTTAGCTAGCTTGTGTAAAGAACTGGTATCCAGTAGGCACTCAATAAATGAGAGATATTTTAGTGGTCAGGACTTGGCTACCTAGATCTGAATTCTAAACTGCCAGCAGGGTTGGCTCTTAACATAGCTTCTGCTGGTAGGCTGAATTGCTGAGGGAAGGAATTCAGGGTAAAGTTCTTGAAGCTTTGCGAGGGTGTAAGGGGAAGGGAATGTGGGAAGAACCAAGACAAAGAATCTTTCTGGGGACTAGAGATGGATTCAAGCCATGTTGTCTCCACAACTACAAGTGAGCTTAACACTTTCCAAAGTTTCTTTCTTAGAAAAAATATGGGATTTGGTGATTTCCTGTTGTTTCCAACCCATGGCAACATTTATCTTGAAAATGACTAAATAAGACAAAGCACACACACACACACACACACACACACACACACTCAAAACCTTGAAGTATAAACTGCTACAGAAATTTGCATTTCTACTCTCTATTTGTACTGTATTTTAAATTTAGTTTATGGTGTGCATGTGTGTGTGAGAGAGAGAGAGAGAGAAAGAAACAGAGACCGAGAGAGCGGGGAGGGGACAGGGTGCTGAGTAAGAGACAGCCTGAGATGAATGAGGTCTCTGGGTTCGATCCCAAGAACTGATAAGAAAAAGACTGAAGAGCTGATGTACTTAGCATAGAATCTGAGAATGCAGTCACTGTCCTAATCTCAAAAATTACAACCTCTGAAGCTATGTGTAAACTTCATAAACTTGTAAAATGTAATCAAGGATCCGGGGAGACAATTAGGCCAGCACGAAGCTTATTTATAAGCATGAGGACCTGAGTTCAATCCCTAGACCCCCACAGAACAAACAAAGAAACAAAACGAAATGAGGCAGCACATGGTGGCCAACTAGTAATCCCAGTGACAGGGAGGTGGAGACAGGCAGATCCTGGGACTTGTAGCCAGTCTGACTTGCTTGGCAAGTTCCAGGCCAGTGATCCTATCTCAGAAACAGATGGACAGAGCCTGAGGACTGTCAGTCGTTCACTCACGTACAGTGAATTAAACACGCACACACACACACACGCACACACACACACGCACACACACACACACACACACACATGCTCTCGCACATGCACAAGAGTATGTAGATTTGATTTAAACTGTGAATTGATGTAACTGAACATGCTTATCGCTTTCATGGCAGTTCTGATCACTTACGTGTAACTGATCACTTTGTCTTATTTAGTCATTTTCAAGATAAATGTTGCCATGGGTTGGAAACAACAGGAAATCACCAAATCCCATATTTTTTCTAAGAAAGAAACTTTGGAAAGTATTAAGCTCACTTGTAGTTGTGGAGACAACTGAAAAATACGACTTGCATATTAGATTCAGTTTCCTTCTTCCACAAAACCCTTCCCTGCATCTATACATTATACAACCCTTAGTAGAGTAACTACTAAATTCGGTGGTTTCCAACTGTCTCTGTGTACTTGGGAAGTTAATTGAATATCAGAAACATAGCTTCTTTTCCGTCCATGTGGATCTATGGGAAGGGATGGAGTCAGTAATAGGAAGACCATAGGTTGAATAATGTTACCTTAAAAGAAGCTGCCAAGGGCCAGGGATATGGCTAAGTGGGTACAAGCAATTGCCACTAAGCCCAATGACCTGAGTTCAATCCCCAGACCCCACATGGTAGAAGAAGAGAACTGACTCCCACAATTTGTCCTCTGACCTCTGCAAGTGTGCTGTGGCATCCCTCCCCTACAAAGTAAATAAATAATTGTAATAAAAAGTGCAATAGAGCAAAATGCCAGGGAATTAAAGTAAAAAGAGGCAATGAAGCACTATAGTTAAAAATATTCCAAGTGTAGGGCTGGAGAGATGGCTCAGCGGTTAAGAGCACTGACTGCTCTTCCAGAGGTCCTGAGTTCAATTCCCAGCAACCACATGGTGGCTCACAACCATCTGTAACGGTATCTGCTGCCCTCTTCTGGTGTGTCTGAAGGCAGCAACAGTGTACTCATATATAATAAATAAATCTTTTTTTTTAAAAAAAAATTCCAAGTGGAACAGGACTATGTGGGGTTCAAATTTGGATCCTGCTACCTCCTGGCCGTGTGTTCTTGGGCAAGCAATTTAACCTCTCTGTTTTTCACTTTCATTGTGTCAGCACAGGGTTAGTAACTCCTAGATCTGCATTTAGGAAGAGAACTTAATTCTAAAGGACTCATTTAAGAGGAAGAATTTGAAATTATGACTACAAATGAAATATGCATGCACACGTATGTGGTGTGTGTGTGTGTGTGTATGTGGTGTGTGTGTGTGTGTGTGTGTGTATGTGGTGTGTGTGTGTATGTGGTGTGTGTGTGTGTGTGTGTGTATGTGGTGTGTGTGTGTGTGTGTGTGTATGTGGTGTGTGTGTGTGTGTGTGTGTATGTGGTGTGTGTGTGTGTGTGTGTGTTCAGTTAAACCCACAGATGCCACAGTGAAGCTGATCTATAAGGGACAGTCATCCATGAAGGCCATCCAGAGGGATCTTTGCCCTCAAGCTTATACATACAGATCTCAAAGCTCAAGGATTGCTGAATCCTGAAGCTAGGGATCCCAAGGAGCCTTCCATATAGCAGGCCACTTCCAGACTGATAATGCTCACGACACAAAGTCTGCTCAGCACACACTGGTCCTAGATGTCTAACCTGGCATTCTGTTTTCAAACATCCCAGATGTTAAACTCCCCACATGGTTGCGCCTGTTAGCTTGTCTTCTGATTGGAATCGAGACAGATATTTCTTTAGCTCTCTAGTAAGAAAAACCAGGATAAGCTCGGCAGCCTGCTGGTCTCTCTGTACAGGGATGGGATTGCTGAGGTGGAGCCTTAGAACTGAATGGGGAAAGAGATGTGGGACACGGTCCAGCAGTGTGTTCACTCCCAAACCAGCCGCATCTCACGTCCTGAGGGTGGAAAGGAAGGGCGGGGGTGCCCTGAGGCTGGGCGATGAACTGTATGTGACTTTGTACTCCAAAGCAGTATTTTCTCAAAATTCTGATGCTCACCCATTAAAAGCTCTTGCTTAATGTGCGGTCTGAAGTCAATCAGCGGCACCAGCAACACTTCTGCATCCAAGGCTGGCTTAGAAGAAGAGGCACAGGATCCTCTGAGAGTTTTAGGGAGCGGAGAAGCAAAGATGGGTGGGTCCTAAGCCACTCAATTTTTCTTTTTCTCCCTCTCTTTTTTTGACTATCTTCTCTTCTGTGTACGTATATGTGTGTGCAAGTGTGTGTAGCTGTACACGCAGCTGTATACACATGTGTGTGGAGGCCTAAGGGCAACCTTGAATATTGTACTTTTTTTTAAAGATTTAATTAGTTTTACTTTCTCTGTCTCTCTTTGTCCATGTCTTTTTCTGCGTCTTTGTCTCTTTGTGTGTGTGTGTGGGGGGGGTTGAGTGTATATATGTATATCAAGTACCCTTGGAAATCAGAAGAGAACATCTGAGGCCCTGGAACTGGAGTTAGAAGTGATTCAGTGATATTCTCTCTCTCTCTCTCTCTCTCTCTCTCTCTCTCTCTCTCTCTCTCTCTCTCTCTCTCTCTCTCTCCCCCTCTCTCTCTCCCTCTCTCTCTCTCTTCACTTTCTCCCTTCCAGCCTTTCCAGACTCAGACTCACAGCACTCAACTGGAATAATCGCAACCTTGCGTGCCTTTTCAACATCCACCTTCAATCTCGTGGAGAGTCTGCAGCAGCTCTCTAAGGCAGTGGTTGCTCTGTTGCTGGGCTTTGCCGTCAGTGTTCTGAAGGCCCAGAGAAGAACGGGGTTAGCTAGCCGTTCACTTTCCCATCCTTGTCCCACTTGGAAGGGTGACTTTGGTATGCTCAAGATGCCTGCTGACGTTGATAGTAATGAAGTGTCCCTCACCCCTCACGTGTGTTGTGGGACCTAGACTCAGGGACCCCTGGATAGAGCTTAAAAGAGAGAGTGCACCCACCTTTACATTCTGTACCAGCCAATCTTGGTTACTGAAGCATCCAGAGCTGGAAACAGTGAAGATGTTCTAGGCCTCTCCTCTCCTCTCCTCTCCTCTCCTCTCCTCTCCTCTCCTCTCCTCTCCTCTCCTCTCCTCTCCTCTCCTCTCCTCTCCTCTCCTCTCCCTTCCCTTCCTCTCCCCTCCCCTCCCTTCCCTTCCTCTCCTGTCTCACATACTTTGCCACTGATGAACTATGCTAGTCAGTTCTGTGATGCTCTAACAGACACCTGCTAATCAACCTGTGAAGACAGGGATATAATTTGGTTCACACATTTCAGGGTTTCTGATCCGTTGATAAGCTGGTCCTATTGCTTTCAAACATGTGTGAGGCAATTCAGACACATGTGGTAGGAGCAAATCCATTTACATCTTGGCTGGGAACTGAAAAAGAAAAAAAGAATAGAAGAAGCTTGTTTCCCATACCCTCTTTCCAGCATTTTTCCCTCATGTCCCGAAGCGTCCCACTGCGCCCTTCCTGCTTAAATTCCACCACATTCCAATAGTAAAAAGCTGGAGACCATGCCTCTAACGTGGAGGTCTTGGACAGACACCCAGAATCCACAGTAGAGCTGAGACTCATGGGGGAGTATCTCAACCTCATTTCTCTGAAGTGTGATTGAACACTACGATAGACCCTGGGAGAAACAGAGAGTAGCAGCCATGATTTTAAAAGATTCTGTTTCAAACATACATTTCTACTAACTTATGACAGAGTAGAGCCAGAGATTCTGAACTCCAGCTCTGCTGTAGTTTTGCGGCGAGCGTGTTCGAAGAACAGCTAGTTTCCGGTGGTGGCGGATGAGGTGCCTTGACGTTGTTTTTGTGTTTGCTTGCTTTTTCTTTTTGTTTTGTTTCTTTTTCTTTTTTCTTTTTGTAACTTATACATGTATCTGTACTGGGTCTATTATTTTATGTTCATGGATTTCTTTCTTCTGTCCTTCCTTCCTTCCTTCCTTCCTTCCTTCCTTTCTTTTTCTCCTCTCCCATTTCTTTTTTCATAATTGTTTTTTATCCTTTTCTTTTCTCTTTTGATTGTATATTTTATTTATTTACATTTCAAATGTTGTCTCCTTTTGTGGTTTCCCCTCCAGAGGCCCCCTATCCCATCCTGCCCCTCCCCCGCTTCTATGAGCGTGCTCCCCCACTCACTCCTGCCCCCCTGCCCTGGCATTCCCCTACACTGGGGCATTGAGTCTTCTCCGGACCAAGGGCCTCTCCTTCCATTGATGTCCAACAAGGCCATCCTCTGCTACATATACAACTGGAGTCATGGCTCACTCCATGTGCACTCTTTGGTTGCTGGTTTAGTCCCTGGGAGCTCTGGGGGTCTGGTTGGTTGACATTGTTGTTCTTCCTATGGGTCGCAAACCCCTTCAGCTCCTTCAGTCCTTTCTCTAATTCTCCTCCCACTTCACTTGTTCATTATATAACGTGGCTATGAATGGCAGAGTAAGTTTAAAAACTTACATCTATTTGTTTGTTTATTTATTTATTTGTGCATATGTTTGTGGTTGCACCTGTGCGGCAGCATGTGTGTGGAGGTCAGAGTCTAGCTTGTGGGAGTCTGCATTCTCTTTCCACTGTGTCAGTACCAGGAACAGAACTCAGGTCTTCAGACTTAGCAGCAGGTAACTTTATTCAAGGACTCGTCTCACTGGCCTACACATCTCTACACATTACACATCTTAATAAATATTGCAGTCTGGGCATCTTGTGCTCTGATGTTGGGGTGAAATGCTCTGCTTGCTAGAGAAGCCCACTGGAGCCATCTCTTAGGCCTGTGGTTTTGGAGTTATATAAAAGTCCATGGAGGCTCCTTAGCTATTTATGGTCCTTGTCTTAGATCTGGAAGCCTCTTATTTTTCTGTCCATAATCCCCACCCCACTCCCCAGGTTCTTTGAAGATAATGGAGGAAAAAAATCCTCAAACAACAAAAAGGATAAACATTCCTAGCTGCAAACAATAATGGTGACATCAGTGCCATTTCCACCTCCTGTCCTGGCTGGCACCAGTCATCTGCCTGCCCCAGTAAGACTCAGTCCCGGGTCACTTTGAGTCTGAACTTGGGCTGAAGTGTTGCCACAGCGATCCCTTGAGAAGCTCGATAGCCATCTCAAAAATGAAAAAGCAGCTTCTCTGGTTTTCCTTCAAGTTTTCTTGTTTTGCTGAAAAACCATTTTGCAAAGGAGGGAACATCAAAGAACAAACTTTAGATCAAGCAGAGGACTTAGAGAGAGAGAGAGAGAGAGAGAGAGAGAGAGAGAGAGAGAGAGAGGAGACAATTGCTTCTGGCAGCAATTGTCTTAAGTGATCTCCAGCCTATTCTACAGTTTTCAGGAGGAAAAGCCCCAAGGTGAACGGAGAACTGGCAAAGCCCTCACCCTGGGTCCTTACACTGGTTTGATCCTCTTTTCATCTCCCTTCACTTTAGAAAACAAGCAGATTTCTCCTAAGGGAGATCTTGTTCCCATGTGGGGTCGGCTGCTGCTCTCCTAAGTCCCCCAAGTTTCTCTCTTCATGTTCTGTTCCTTCATGCATAGGAGGGTATACAGTGGTCATGTAGTTAGGGATAAGATAAAGGATGGAGTAACTCCATTATACTTTTGGTTTATTTAAAAAATGTTTATGTGTGTGTGTGCGTGTGTGTGTGTTTGCACGCACGCACATGCGTGTTGTGATGCATGTATGTGGAGGACAGCTTGTGGGAGCTGGTCCTCTGAGACCCGTGTGTGGGTCCCAGAGGATAAACTCAGGTCATCAGGCGCAGCAGCAAATGATTATACCCACTCAGGAATCTCAGCAGACATCCTTCTAGTTTTTAAAATGGAAATATAATTATTGTTTTTTTCTAATATGGAAGTAGCATTTTCTTTTTTTCCTTTTTTTCTTTTTTTTATTGGATATATTCTTTATTTACATTTCAAATGTTATCCCCTTTCCCAGTTTCCCCTCCTCCCTTATCCCATCATCCTTCCCCCCTTACTTCTGTGAGGGTGTTCCTCCACCCACCCCTCTCCCACCTCTCCAGACTCGATTCCCCTACACTGGGGCATCTGTTGAGCCTTCATAGGACCAAGGATCTCTCCTCAGAAGATGCTCCAACATGTAATAAGGACACATGCTCCACTATGTTCACAGAAGCCTTATTTATAATAGCCAGAAGCTGGAAAGAACCCAGATGTCCCTCAACAGAGGAATGGATACAGAAAATGTGGTATATTTACATAATGGAGTACTATTCAGCTATTAAGAGCAATGAATTCATGAAATTCTTAGGCAAATGGATGGAACTAGAAAATACCATCCTGAGTGAGGTAACCCAATCAATCACAAAAGAACACACATGCACTCACTGATAAGTGGATATTAGCCCAAAAGCTCGGAATACCCAAGATACAACTCACAGACCAAACAAAGCTCAAGAAGAATGAAGACCAAAGTGTGGGTGATTAGGTTCTTCTGGGAAGTAGCATTTTCTAATTTGTCAAAAACCAAAGAAAAATATAAATACAAAGAAGTCAACCACCCCAGAGCAGTACCCATTAACCCTGCAGAATACATTCTACACATTAAACTACTCATCATGTTAAATGTAGTTTTGTCCTCTGGGCTAGTGCTTTCAAGTGTTTAATAAGTATGGCAGTCTGGACAAAGCAGATTGTGACTGATAACAAAGAACCCCGTACACGAACGTCTTAAGTAACACACATTTTATTCTTGCTTTTACAACCAGTCCATCGTGGCCTGGCAGTGGAACAGCTACCCACATGTGGTCACAAGTTCTTGGGGGAACCACCTCTACCCCTAATGTGACCAATTACTGTCCCAGAGGGAGCAGGCATCTCTGAGGGATTAGATATCTAATCCTAATCCTTCAGATTACCTGTGGTCCAGAAATGGTAAATGTTGCTTGCATCCATAACATTTTGCCCAGAGTTTGTCCTGTGGCTCAATCCATCCACAGCAAATGATCTTTCTGGCAGAGAGCAGCTAGAAATATATGTAATGAGCAGTGTTGAAGTCAAGTAATATGATCTGTCAGTCAATAGATATAGAACTTCTTTATTATTTTCAGTATTTTTATTTCAATCTTTATTATTTTCAGTATTTGTGTATCATTGTGTGTGTGCATATGTGTGCATGTTTGTTTGTGTGTGTGTGTGTGTGCGCGTGTGTGTGTGTGCGCCTGAGGGTGTGCACTCGCGTGAGGAAGTTAGAGGTCAACTTAGGGTGGCACTTTTTAGAAGTGCTCATCTGTCTCGGATTTCAGGACAAGGTCTCTCAATGGAACCTGGGATTCTTAAGGCTATGCTCGATGGCTAATGAGCCCTGGGATCCCCCCATCTCTGTCTGACCGTGGCCACAGAGCCCCTGGGTCCTCCTGTATGTCTCCCCATACGCAGTCAGCCCCAAATCCCTGAGTTCAGGTCTTTCCTGCCCCAGTATCACAAGGAAGCCACTATGCCTGGGTTCTTAAGGGTATTCTGGGCCCAAGTTCAGGTCCTTGTGCTTGTGCGGCAAACACTTTGCCAACTGAGCCATCTCTGGTCTCCAGGGTATCATGGTGTATTTAACCAAACTACATTTAATTGATATTTTAGGCCAGTGGTTCTCAACTTTCCTAATGCTGTGACCTGTTAATACAGTTCCTCATGTTGTGGTGACCCCCAACCATAAAATTATTTTGTTGTTACTTCAGAACTGTAATTTTACTACTGTTCTGAATCGACATGTAAATGTTTGTGTTTTCCAATGGTCTTAGGCAACCGCTGTGAAAAGATTGTTCAATCCCCAAAGGGCTCACGACTCACAGGCTGGGAATAGCTTTAGGCTATTTTCAACTATTAATAACTGTTTTAAAAGTTATACATTCTATTTTTCTAATGATTCCCCTCTCTTATTTTTCTGTAACTAGAGTTTTTAACAGAAAGATATAAACATAGATGAGAATATATGCATACCCACTTTAGAACGTTTTACAATTTCTTAAAAGTCAAATTACTGCATGAAATGTGAATTTCACTCATAGAAAAATAAAACCACATCTCTACATCCCCAGGAAAGATTGTCTGTGTGTGAAAATTAAATTTTCATTCAAGTTATGAGTCATTCATACCAGCTAGAGGGAAGCAATAACTGTCAGATGGCAAATGGTTAAATGTCAGTTGGTTAAATGGTGTATACCTAGACTTTGGAATATTATTCAACAATGAAAAGGAATAAAGAAGTGTCTGCTGCAGTGTAGATGAGCCTTGAGACCATTATGCAAAATAAAAAACAAGACATATAAAAAACATACATGGTATATGATTCCATTCATATAAACTGATCAGAATGGACAAGACTCTCTAAAATAGTTTAGTGGTTTCCGAAGGCTGGGCATGAGGGATTGAGAGGTGATCACCAGAGGGTGCAAGATTTGTGTGTGTGCACCCGTGTGTTTGTATGTGTGTGTGTGTGCATGTGCGTACCTGCACGTGTATTTGTGTGCGGGTGCACATGCATGCGCTCGCGCATGCGCGTGTGATTTTGTGTGTGCACATGCACGCTGGCTAACCAACAAGCTCCAGGTGTCCTCCTCTGCACTCCCCAGCAGCAACGGGGCTGAACGTGCATGCTGGCTTTTCATGTGGATACTTGGAATTAACCTCAAGTCCTGATGCTTGTGCAGCGATAACTTTACCCACTAACTCATCTCCCCAGGCTCCGGAGTTCCTTTTTAGAACGTTAATAAAGACTGCCTTAACTGTGGCGACGGTTGTCCACTCCTTACAGAGGAAGACACATTACATGTGCACGAAGTGAGTCAATCTTATGGTATGAAACTTACACTCAACAACTACTTTAAAATCTGTAAAGACAGAGGCTGGAGAGGTGATTTGGAGGTTACCCAGACTCTCTGCTCCTGCAGAGGATCTGAGTTCTGTTCTTCAGCTGCAGAGGGGCCCAAAGCTTCTGCCCTGTGTACAACGCCACACACACAGAGACACATAATTAAAGACAAAATAGATTTCTAAATATGTAATGCCTGGGCAAGCTTTTCAGATATCTGTTCTGTGTTCTCTGACTGCCAGAAAGGAAAACTTGTTACTCATGCAGTAATCATGACATTTCTGTTATTTAAACAGAAGTTTGATGTGTGTGATACTCCAAGGCCAGCTACAATTGTTAAATCAGCCCAGAGTAAATGGCTTATAAGTACAGTGATTTTAAATTTTAAATTTTATTTAATTTTATGTGTACAGGTGCTCTGTCTGTCTCTATGTGTGTATGCTACTTGCATGCCTGGTGCCTGTGGAGGCAGAGAGGGTATTGGATTTCCAAGAACTGTAGTTACAGACTATTGTGAGACATCATGTAGGTGCTGGGAATGGAACCTGGGTCCTCTGATGAGCTATTTACTGTTGAGACATTTCTCCAGCCACTGTGGTTTTTGTTTTGTTTTAGAAAAATTTTACTACTTTTTTATACCCATCTCTTGCCTATGAGAAAATACAAGAAATTGTCCAGAAAAAAAATATCTTTAAGACAATTTAGGGTACCTTCAGTTCTGTATTTGGGTTTCCCAGGATTTTTCATTGAATAGGAACTCTCCAGAAGAAGGCCACATGCCTGTATCACAATGATGTAATGGATATAATTGTGGAAGTGTGGCCTGTTGCTATGTATAATCATGCTAAATATTGGCCTCAGCTGCCCCCAGGAATGAGGACAGTCTCACACAGACCCAAGTGATGCTATGTAACCTTGCCCCCCAAGTTATCCCTGATTGGTGAATAAACATGACTAGAGTCTATAGCTGGGAAGAAGAGAGATGGGCAGGATTTTTGGGTCCTGGGCTTGGAAGGTGAAGAGAGAAGACACCATGGGGCAGGTGAGTCATGAAAACATGGCCCTGAGGAATGGCCAGTTGGAGTTAAGAGTGTCACAGATAGAACATGGCAACTTATAGTTTGGGGTTATTGATGGGGAAGTAGATTTTAATAGCCCAAAGGGTAGATATCTGCCCAGATCTAGTGTATTAATGACTTTTTATAAATATAAAAGCTGTGTGTCTTTTATCCAGGAACTAAATGATTAAGGTGAGGTACAAACCCCTGACTGAGATTAAATATTTAATAGAACACGCAGCAGCAAGGAATTTAATGTCAGGCCAAAGACGGGGGAAGCAGAATGTACTCATTCCATGGATGTCTTTGGTCTTGTCACTTCATCCACATGCCTGTTACAGATGTGGGCACACCCAGATGATGAGGTAGCTTGACCTCACGGGTTCTGAGTCAAGTGGAGCTAGAATGATGGATTCTAATTCCAGCCTAGCAAAACAGTCTCTGATGGAAAAAAAAAAGAAGTCACGGCTTTGCAAGCTAGATACCCTTAGTGTGGGTTTGAGTGGGTGTCACACCTTCACAAGACTCGTTTATGAAACCTCGAAGTCCTGTCTCACACCTCTTCTCTCTTTCTAGGTCGTGCTCAGGGTCCCCAGGCAACTCAGGCTGTTGCAAAGGCTGGTATGTATATCCTCAGACACCTCGTTCAATACTCCACTCTTTTGCTTACTTTGAACCAGAATCTCATTTATATGCACGTTTCCAAAAGTCCCTGTTGCTCCTTAGAGAGGAATTCTAGCATGAAGTGGTATAGTTGGTTACTTTAGACGTTTTCTCAAAGGGAAATTTTTCTTTCTTAAAAGAGGGGCCAGAGAGTCAGTGGGTAAGAGTGCTTGCTACACAAGTGTGGAACCCCTGCACCCATGTAAAAAGCCTAATGTGACTGCATGCAGGCCTGTTCCCCAGATGCTGTGTGAGTCAGGGGGATCACTAGAGCTTGCTGGTTCTCATCTATCTCGAGTTCAGTGAGAGACACCACCTCAGAGGAAATGACAGAGTAAGACTCCTGAGGGTCTCCTCTGGCCTTGGCCTGCAAGCTCATGAGAACACAGCCCCTATCCCCACAAAGACATCACACAGAGCTTCAAATACCTGCACTAAGAATCAAAAGTCTAAATCCATCGTACGCATTTGTCTATTTCCTGTAACATCAGGAAATAAAGGCTTTGTTTCGAAGTGAACAGCACTTGCACACTGAAGCATTGTGTGAGGGGAGTCGGGTGGTCTTTCCAGGCACAATGGAGTCTGTGAACACATTCCCTGATGGTGACCAAATTCAGTTAAAATAGGGTGTTGGCCATCTAGTATAGCTAATCTCTGAGATGATTCTATTGTCCCTGCCCTTCTTCCTACCATTAGTTTAAATCCCCCTAATTGGAAACTTACTGGGGATGCTCACGCAGCCGGTGACATTTGTCTTCTGAATTGGAAGACTCCTTAAGAAACATGACACCAGTTCACTGATTTTGTTTTTGATGTAGTTGCTGTGAAAATCTTTTGGGTCCCTGTGTTTATCATTTCTTTTGTAGCCTCTGAATTTCACTATTGATTAAAATGACTTCTTTTTAGAAAAGGTCTCCTGTATCTCAGGTTGGCCTCAAACTTCTCTGTGCAGCCAAAACTGTCTTTTGGTTCCTGATCCTTCCAATCCTCCTGATCCTTCTGCTTCTATTTCTCAAATGCAGGGGGACTGCTGGTGTGTGTGTGCAGTTACAAAGATTTTCATGACCCTATCACCTGCACCGTTCATATGATCTTTCAACTTTCTTAGAAATCTCTTAAAATTTCCAAGTCTTCTTCTCACAAGCATTACACATGTTTCAACATGAGCTATATCCATGAAGGGTCTTTCCAGGTGTCATGCATATGCCATGTGTTCTACAATCCAGTACCTCAAGGAGTAAAACTGTAAACATAGTGTATTCATGTGAAACTGCATGCTCCGGCTTCTGCCTGTGCCTGGAGTCTCCTTTACCAACAGTAGTTTTCAGTATGTTCTAAATTATAAGTAATGAATAGAAAGTAGACACCACAGAATGTTCCAGGTTTTAATTAATGAACAGAAACTGAGCAGCATCAAATAGGATTCTTTCACCATTGTCCGGACCACAGAGATATGCTTGGTTATATTTGGAACTAATTAGATTTCTCTTTTTGTAGAAGTCCTTGGACACACATACACATGAGCGCACGTGTGCATGCACACGCATACATATGCACACATACACACACACGAACACATGCACACATGCATGTTTATGCACACACACAGAGATATTGCAATTTGAATATCAGGGATATCTTTGTATCTGAGCTTCCACCATACTTAAAAGACACTGGCTAGCTTTATCAAAGCAATTCACTCATGTCATTTACCCTCTGACAGCAGGGATCCTTCTTGGTAGCCCATTGGGAGATAGTATTCTGAAGTTTGTGCCAAGAATTATCTTATTGCAGTGTGGTATGATATACAAATACCGAAAGGATTGACACAGGAATAATTACACTCACACGTCTCCAGTAACAGAAGTCGTGCCCTACATACAGAGTAACACTCAGAAGCAGCAGAACGCGCCAGGAAGCAGTGGGCAGGGCAGGTGTCAGGGCACAGCCCAGCATCTCTTAGCACTTTCACGGGAAGGAGTGTGTGAGTGGGTGGCTATGCTCCGTGAGCTTGGCTTTGGACACTTGGTGCTGTTTTGGCAAGCTCCTGGCCGTAGCAGCTGTCCCTCATTGCCCAGGACATGCTTCCAGGGGTGATCGGGGGCAGAGAGAGTATTGGTTTTCTGTGGGGGAGTTTGACAGAGGAAGTGGTCAGCAGTGTGGGTCGTAGATAATTTGGTTAGTGTATTGAGGGTGTAGTTGCACGGCAGTCACTGCTGTCTCTACAGCGGCGGAAGGAATCTCTCCAGGAAAACATTCTCAGACGCTAGGACGGCAGGTTATGTCATCTGCAGGGAAATGGATACAAGTGGAGAGAGCTTATTAAGGGAACTAAGCCAACCTCATAAAGACAAATATTACATGTTTTCTTTCACTTATGGATTCTAGACCTTATAGATACATAAAATTGTTTGTGTATAGATGATATGAAAGCAGAAGCTAATTGTCCAGAAGGATAAAGAGGATTGATGGGAGGTGGGTAAAGGAAGCATAGTGGGGCCAAGAGGGGAGTGTGTACAAAGTGTGTTTTCATATGAAAATGGCCTCATATAACACTACACAAATTACAGTCAGGACAGCTGGTGACTTGGTGCTTGGTCTCTTGTGGGTGCAGCTTACATTTGTGTGTGTCTTCCCAGCATGGAGTGTCACTTTCAGATTTCTGAACGGGTGCTTCTCTCTGGATCGAGATAATCACACTAATGTTACTGCTTATCTTTAAATGTCGGGAGGCATTGATGTGTAGATTGTATGAACGTGAACAGGTGAATTGGGGATGGTGTCATATTCCATCTGTACATGGCGGGGAAGGAATGATTTCTCCCAGGCGGTGAACACAGCATCCGAGGAGACTTTATCAGTGACAACACACGCTATACTGCTTTTGTAAAGAAGAGGCCTTAAAGTTGAGTAAAGGTCATCAGACCCAGAATTCAGTCACCTGCTCCATTCCAATCTCCTCTGTAGAACAAGGGAGAGTGATGGTAGATTGCCTTTTTGAGTTACCCCAATGTGTTTCTTCTAAGACTGTAAATGATGGTTAGGCCAGGGGGCCTCAGAGATGGCACAAGAGTTTGGAGCACTGACTGCTTTTCCAGAGAACCTGAGTTCCGTTCCCAGCATGTACATGACCGCTCACAGGGGTCTATAAATCCAGTTCCAGGATATCCCAATGTCCTCTTCTGGGCTGTGTGGGCACTAGACATGCATGTGAGCATATGATTCACTTACATAAATGTCGGCAAACACACACATAAAATAAAAAATAACTAAATATTTATTTATTTATTATTAAAGAATGGCTAGTCTGGAACTAAGCACCAAAGGGTTAATAATCTTCTAGGAAGAGGGGCCTGAACCGAGCTCTGGCAGCTGATGTCCCTAACATTCCACAGCAACATTTCCAGATGGCAACGTGGGTAATTCAGGACATCCTCTGGGTGGCTTGAAGCTAAGTGACTCCCATGAGTCATACCCGAACCTCTGGTCCCTCAGGCAGCTAATTAAGGCACGCCCTGCCTCAAACCACTTTTCCATCTGGGTTGGTTTTGGAGGAAAGAAATGATGAAGAAATTATATTATGTCACGAGAAGCTTTTCTTTTGCTTTGTATTTTCCAGTTGACATCTCCAAACAAGATAATTATTTATATATAAATGTGGAGAGCATATTGAATTTTTAAGACCTATATTGGGAAAATTTGAGGCAACCCTTTTATAATCTTCCTTTGATGACAAATTTCCACACACTTCTGCCACACAGAACTCTGTGTTTGCTTTCTGGTGTCAGACTCACTCGCCCACGTGTCGCCTCCTTAGCTAATATGCTTTTCACTGTGACTCTGTCCTAATTAATCTGGTGTGGTCACCACTCCTGAAATGAGCATGGATTACTTTATGTCTTTGTTCACTCACTCACTCTCTCTCTCTCTCATTCTTTCTTTCTTCTTTGTTTCTCCTTTCCTTCCCCTTCTGTCCTCTCTCTTCTGCTCCCTTCCCTCCCATGGCCTTACCTTCCTTCCTTCCATCTTCCCTCCCTCCCTTCCCTCCCTTCCTTCTTTTCTTCTGTCCTCCCTCCCTCCCTTCCATCCTGCCATTCTTCCTTCTTTCTGTCCTCCCTTCCATCCTCCCTTATTGGTGGCTGAACCCAGGACTTCATGCATGCTAGGGAAGTGTTCTTATCTCTGCACTATATTCTCAGTCCAGAACATTCTTTCATACTCTTCTACCATCTACAGTTTCAGAATCTATTGAAAAAAAAAAGCTTTCTTTCGCACTTTGCAGATATCACTGAATTATCTTTCTCCAGTAATTTTGTTCCCATTTTGTTTGTTTGTGGGGCCTGACTACTGAACCCAGCACCGGTGCCTGTGACAGGGTGAACTGCAGTCATTTATCTTTCTTCTGAGTTCTGGAAGGTCTGGCCAAAATTGTTCCTGTGGCTTCTCCTCGTGTTGCTCAGTGTGTATCTCTCTCTCCCTGTCTATCTTTCAGTGTGTTCATCTCCTTCCTATGTCTCTGTCCATTGCTTCATGTTCTCCCCCTTTCTTCCTTTTGGCCAAATGGAATACTTCTTCTCAAACTTTAATGAAATATAGTCTGTAGTAGTTCTTAAAAGAATATTAGCTTAGGACATTTTATTCTTGATGAGTATATACTTTTTGATTGTTCAAGAGTGAGAAAATTCCTTTCAATTACACAAACATTTTAAAGTTGCTTTCTTTTCATTTTAGTATGTATATGTGTATGTGTGTTTGTGAGTGCATATATATTGTTGGGAACAGGGTACACATGTAAATTTGTGCATATATGTGTGGAGGCCAGAGATCAATCGGGGCATTATTCCTCAGGAGTTGTCCATCGTGGGTTTTGAGGTTGAGTCTCACAGGCCTGCCAGCGAACCTGGGGAACCCTCTCTCTGACACTCCAGCACTGAGATTACCAGCACTCACCCCCAGGCCAGGATTTCTTTACATGGTTTCTGGGAGTCCTGACCTCATGATTTCATGGCAAGCACTTTAGTGGCTTGTGCCATTTTTTTCAGCCCCAAACACTTTGCTGACTTCACAGTCCCTTAGTGGTAGTTTTGATTTAGAAGTCTAGATTCAGAGCATACCATCAAAAAGATCCTTGTAGATGAAGAATAGCAACATAGTTTGAAATATCAAAAAATGTGACTAAATATAAGATGAAGCTACAATGAACAGCAAACTCAAGCACTATAGATATCCCATAGGCACTTCTGTCTTCTACTGTTGTATAAAAACCTTAGTGCAAGACTCAGTGCCTTAGAGCAGCAGCCATCTTGCATGATGTTGGAGGCAAGGATTAGGGCAGAGATCATCGTGCACTGTAGACAGAAGTCACTCAGAGGTGCTTGTCTAGTAGATGGGCTGATGTGGAGGTTCAGAACAGTTTTCCCCCATGTTGAGCTTGGCAAGGACAGTTGGAGCTTGTACTGTGAACTCTGATGTCTGTGTGTGGCCTCGGTAGCAGGTCAATGCCTAGTAACTGCAGATCTTAGAAAGGAATATTTCAGGATACCTGGATTAAAAACTAGATTTTGCTATGGCCTGGCCTTGTGGTTCTCAAATACAACTTCCAGTATCTTTTATAGATGATGCAAACTATCAAGGTCCAGACTCAATGAGAAATAAAACTTCACCTCACAATGGGAGGAGAAACAAAGACATTTATGGTGAGAATTAGTACCGAAGCTGGTCTTTATTGTTTCTACTGAAAAGGTGTTGAAGGTGGGACCCCTTTTTTACTCTCCTTTCTAGTGATAGAATAAGGTGTGTGCTGTTGGGGAGTGCCACTCTTGTTGAATGTATTGTTTGCTCAAGTGAATTTGTGAACGAGTGGTTTTTGTTGGCAGAGGTTTACCAGCCATAAGTGAAGCCAGCAACACCATTCAAGAAGCACCGTGCATCCATTCACATCCCAAGATGTGTTTGTACCATTTACTTCAGTGGTATATATAACCAGTGAAGCACAAACAAACTGCTTATTGATCTCAATTTATTTTCACATCTGTCCTCCTGACTATTGTACCAACATTTATATCATTGACCTGAAGAAAATCCATAAATAGCCAGGAAGCCATCCCAGCCAATGGGCTGTGCCAGTCTGTACTTAGGGATCTTTAGCAACGCAATTATCGCTTTACTTTGTTGTTGCGGTAACATAGGTATAATGATGCTACCTGTCTTAGTTAGGGTTTTACTGCTCTGAACAGACACCATGACCAAGGCAAGTCTTGTAAGGACAACAGTTAATTGGGGCTGGCTTACAAGTTCAGAGATTCAGTCCATTATCATCTAGGTGGGAACATGGCAGCATCCAGGCACGAATGGTGCAGGAGGAACTGAGAGTTCTACATCTTCATCTGAAGGCTGCTAGCAGAAGATCATCTTCTGGTCAGCTAGAATGAGGGTCTTAAAGCCCACACACACAGTAACACACCTACTCCAACAAGACCACACCTACTCCAACAGGGTCACATCTTCTAATAGTGCCATTCCCTGGGCTGAGCATGTACAAACCATCACATCCTCTTAGCTCTTTTTTCAGACTGTAGTTCAGTGTCATTAGGTGTATCAATCAGCACAACATCCATCTCCAGAACTCTCTGTTAAGTGGAAATTCTACACCATTAGTAAACCCCAGTTCCTTTCTTTGCTGGTTACCGTGGATGCTAATGTTCATTAGCTACTGCATGCAGGTGGCTTCATACAGTACTTGCCTTTCTGTGTCTAGTATTTTCAATTAGTATAATGGCTTCAAGTGTTACTCTTATTGGAGGGCATGGCAAAATGGCTTTTCATTTTCAGGGTGCATAAATGACATTGTATCACATAATCCTTTTTGTTTATCAGTTCACTTGTTGATGGACACTTAGGCTGTTTCTACATTGTTACTGACATCACTGCTCTAAACACACAGAAGCAAATGGCAGCCATCTTTATTCTAGAGCATACAGGGCATAAACAAGTGAAATAGGATTGGAATAAGAAAAAAAAGCATGCTAAAAGTACATGGAAACTTGGGTACTGGTAGTCTCAGAGCCAATGAGGCATCCATCTGAGACTAGTAAGGTCAGGGTTGAACTAGATGACTGTGGTATAGCAGTTAGATCAGAAGAGACAGCCTTCATCTCTGCTGATGGATTATAGTCTCATATTCAGATGCTAGACAGAGATGCCCCTCAAATTCTCAACCATTAAATATCTTCCAAACTTGACTACTTAAAACAATTATGAGTAAAGTAATTGAAGATCTCCTCCTAAAACACATCAATCAGTAAAGGCGATTGAGTAACTAATATCTGGTTAAACCAATTAATGGTAGAAACCAGGACTAGCAAACTATATGACAACAGATATTAAACAATGTAAGTCCTCTGTTACAGCAATATAACTCCTCTACTCTGCAGTGTTAGCACCAAAGCATCCTTAGATCATCTGTAAATGAGCAGATGTGTGGCTGTGTTCAATGAGCACTCATGGACTAGAGTGGGTGGTCTACCTACCACAGATTACCCATCCCTATAGATGAATCACAGGGCAGAGGGATCTGAAGGGAGTTTGCAACACAATGGAATTAAACACAAAGGATTGATGGATGTTATTGAGCTGGCTAGTTAGAATGCAATGTACTCATAAAGTGGAATGCTATGCAACTATCAAGACCAGAGGCAGATCTTTTTATTCAGCAGCATTTCCAAAGATGGTGACTCTTTGACTCCCTGTTTCTCCTACTAAGATGGTACATACGCTCTTTTCCATGGAAAGAAGGGTGTTTTGTGATTGTTTTTGTCAACAGGATAAGATAGTAAAAAGTACTATGTAGTTTGTTTGTTTCAGGAAGTGAGTGCAAGTCTGTATTTTTACCACTGAGTCATAGCTCCAATTTCTTTTTTTTTTTTTTTAAAGATTTGTTTATTTAGTGTATATGAGTACACTGTAGCTGTACTGATGGTTGTGAGCCATCGTGTAGTTCCTGGGAATTTGAATTCAGGACCTCTGCTTGCTCCAGCCCAATGATTTATTATTATATCTAAGCACACTGTAGCTGTCTTCAGACGCACCAGAAGAGGACGTCAGATCTGATTACAGATGGTTGTGAGCCACCATGGGGCTGCTTGAATTTGAACTCAGGACCTTCAGAAGAGCAGTCAGTGCTCTTAACCACTGAGCCATCTCTCCAGCCCTCCAATTTCTTTATACTTTTTAATTTTAAGATAAGATCTCATTAATTGTCCCAGACGGCCTTGGGCTCACAGAAGCCTGGGTAGGCCTTGACATGGCAGCTCCTTTACCTCAACATTGCACGTAACAGGCCCAGGCCCAGCTAGCTATGAGATCTTGAAAGTTAGAGCACATAGCAAGGTGTAGCTGCAATTTCACTGCTAGGAAAACTATCACATGGTTAGTGAAGTCTCTAGCTACTACTGACTCTGATAAGACTGTGAATTAACATACGTTGGGTTGCTGTTGGGTCAACATAAAACAGGAAGATATCAGTCAGCTCTGAGTTAGTTTTAGCACCAGTCTCCATTTGACTGTGAAGGAGCCAGACCTCTCAGCCAAGTTTATTAGAACTCTTGGTCCGCAGAAAGCATTCGAAGAGACAGTTGTTAAGTTACCAAGCTTTAGACTGGTTTGTTCTGTTGCATGAGATAATTGGAATTTGTAGATAATGATGACTGAATTTCTACATTGCTAGGAAAAACCAAAATAACACAAACCAAAGCAAATAAGTACATGAGTTCTGTACTCAAATTTGTGGGAGAGTATACTCCAAGCTGCTAAATATCACATCTGGGGAACAAAGCTGTAAATTCAGGGTCGGAGGGAGACCCTTACTTGTCATTTATATTTGATATAGCCTGAAGTTTTAACTATGTGCATGAGACTTGATACTTAATTTTTTTGTATTTACATGCATGAATATTTTATCTGCATGTATGTCTGTGTCTAAGGTAGTCAGAAGAGGACATTGGAAGTCCCTGGGGCTGGAGAAACATGTGGTTGTGAGCTGTCATGCAGTTGCTGGAGTGTTCTTGACTGCTGAGCCATCTGTCCAGCTCTGAGATTTGACCAATTTCTAAAAATCATTATGTCTTTTAAATTACGTGTGTGTCAATGTGAGTGCCCATGGAAGCCAGAGGCATCCGATCCCAGTGGAGCTTGTTACAGAGGTTGTTTGATGCCTGTTGTAGGTGCTGGGACGCGAACCTGCGTCCTCTGGAAGACCGCTAAGCAGTCTGAGCCAGTGAGTCCCCAAGCTGAAAAGTTTTTGAGATGCAGTTTAAATTGTAAGTGGAGCCATTTTTTTTAAAAAAATATTTCACAGTACATATTGTTTGATTTTCACAGATTCCCTTTTATCTTTCTAGTGTATTTGTGGGAATCTGAGCTGAACTGTGTGCCATAGGATATTTTAGGCTTCTATTCAAGAATTCTCAAGAGCACAACTGTGAATAACTTTTGCGCATGTCCTCAGATTTGGAGAGAAAACAATATACTTAAACATGTTTAATTTAGTAAGACACCCTGTTCCCAGCAACAACACAGACCAAAGTCAACGCTTCATCTCGGTTCTTGATTTGCTTTAGGGTTCTTGCTTTGAAAGATGCCATGCCACAGATTTTAAGTTCCATGAATCTGACAGACTGTCTGCTGTTGAGACCACCTCCTTGCTGCCTATCCCCAGCCTAGTTCTTACTTTTATAAAATGTAATAGAGATTCTTAATAAGGTCATTTAGCAGAAACATTTTGTTGAACTCCATCTGGAACCTCTTTTGGATCCAAATTACTTCTGGGGAGAGACACCGGATCATCCTACGAGAGAGCGCTTGCGATTTGTTTCTGAGCCGGGGTGAAATTTCTTGAACTGCAAGCCTGCATTCCTCACCTTTAGCTTCCTCTTGGCTCCATGGATCTCAGAAGTGGACGTGCTTCTAGAGGCTTATTCAAGCCAATTCAGTTCACACTGTAAGTTACTTTAAAACTTCCAGAACATGAGCTCTCCTAGTTTAGGCAGCTCATTAAGACGGACGGCTCTGAGCTCCGGCTTCTGTAGGGTTGGAGTGAAGAGGAGAACTTGCCTTTCTGATAAGTTTTCCATGATACTGCTGGTTAGCAGACCGCTCTTGGGCAATCAGTATTTTTGTGTAGTATGAGAACACTGAAACTTTTTATTGGCTAAGGTGACTTTTAACAAATTGAAGTGCATATCCTACAAACATTAATTTTCCTCAAGTAACAGAATGAAATCCCACTAGGATTCTGCCAAAGTCTCATTGGAGACTAACTGTTTTCTGTTGAAATTATAAAAATTCCAATTATTTTTATTTTTGAGTGAGTACAATTACATTGTTCAGTTAACAAAGAGAATAAAGTAGCCAGGTCCCTGGTTTATGCCTCTAATCCATCAGTTATCTTCCACATGAGGGTCTTCAGCTTTTCCCACATACTTCAGGGGCATCTGGCTCATACCCTTTGTACAAGCGGTAATCTAACGCATACATGCTCCTGTATACCACCTTAGCATTGTAACTTTGAGATGTTCAAACTTAGCCAGTCTCTGTCTCTCTGTTCCCTTCCTCCTTTTCTCCCCTCAACCCCCATCTTTAACTAGTGGTCCTCCTAACTCCATCTCCCAGGTGCTTAGGCTGTAAGGAGGCACCCACAGTGCCACGACTTAAAAATAACTCCTCCTTGGACCAAACTGTAAATTATTATTTACTTAAGCAAAAAATTATTTCAAATATGTTTCATCCCCTGCCCCCCCCGACTTGATTACTTAGCAAAACTTCACGTCAAGCTTATGTGTTCCAGCTGTCCCAGAGACACACAGAATCCTTCATATTGTCCCATTTAGTTGTTAGGGTTTTTTTTTTTCTAGGCACTAAAAAACAGGAGTCCCCCTGCCCCCGTCATAACTGACAAAAAGATGAGTATCGTTGCCGCGCCTGCCTGGAGCACAGCCGAACCCGAGTTTTGTTTTCCTGTTCCTGTGCTTGGCCCGGATCCTGTTGCCCACCCTTCTGTGGGAGTTTGAGTGTATTCTATTTTGCAGTTACTGTAAGCGCCTGGAGGCAACCAAGTGGCCAGGCTCTCCCCTGAGGACCTCCACCCCCACAGAGGTTCCGCCCACAGAACAATCTAGCCGCCCTAAGGGCTGGACCCAGCCCCTGGACTCTACAGAGTGAAAAATCCCAAGCTCTGGACTTAAATCCCACCAGTCCCCACCGTGGAAATCTCTGCCCTGGAAATATCCCACCTCACCACCCGGCAAGAAATCTTTTATGAACCCTGTCTTCTGCCCAGTTCCTTGCTGCTTCTCACCCAAGATGGCCACCCTCCTGGGTTCTTTTTTCCCAATAAATCTCTTCCGTGAGGTTTGTTGCGGAACGTGGTTTTGTGGTATTCCTTGGTACTTGGCTGCCAGGGTATCTTGCCCCTCAGAGCCGCCACACTTACACTCAAAATGCATGTCCACTTGTTGAACACATCATATACAGACAGCATCGCTTGAGTTTTCTTTCCTTGTTCTGATGATTTTGAGTAATAGAACCCTTGGTAATAGCTCCTTAGAAACAGGCTTGTACCCACCTTCTCTATCACAGGATCAATATGCTTGACAATAACATGTCATAAATTCATGTATACTTGGAAAACTGTTGTAGGTTTGTAAAGAAACTAAGTGGCTGAGGATTGAATTGTCCAGGTATTTTTCACAGAAGAAAGTGTAATTTCCCCAGAGTAAGATCATCTGGGATTTGAGCATGTAAAGATGGATAAAACCTTTCCATACAGTCCAGCCAGGTGACCTCATGTGATGGTGGCAGGCGTGGGCTCTGGGCAACTGGGATTGGTCCAGGTCCCGTTTTTTGTGTCTGGAGGGTGATCACCATGTGTCTCGTCGCTGAGTGTGACTTGCTGCCCCTGTCTACGAGGTGAGAATGAGATGCTTCCTTTGTCAGTTCCAAGGTCACACGGGGTCACTGTCTTGTCTGTCTGTTTGAACAGTCATAATAAAATACCACAATTTGGGTGGCCTTGACAGGTAAGAATGGTTAAATAAGATGGTGAGAATGGAGGGTTTGTATACGCCCCCCCCCCCACACACACAATGAAACTGCTATACATACATATACACATCACAAACTTGGCTATTTACAAGCTAAGATGAGTGCACCAAACAAAAACTGAGTCCCGAATTTCTGTTGTCAAGGCCGCCCACATCCAGCTGAACACTATCACACTGGGAATTAAGGTTTCAAAAGCCAGACTGGAGACAGGGTGGGGTCCTTCAATCAACCCATAACCCTGTCAGTTGCTCAGCCACTTCCTGGAGTTAGGGCATCAAGGTTAGGCACGCATTTCCTTATGAGGGCTTCCATCCTTTTAGGGCTTCTACAACCAGCTGTTACCAGATGTAGCTAGGAAAAAGAAAAACAAAACAAGGAACAGTTTTACTGAGCTCTTAAATCTTCCCACCAGCTACTGTCCTTATGAGAAGATGGCAGAGAGAATGAAGGGGCTTTTCCTCCAAGCCTCCTGACAGGAGTTCAAACCCTGAGACCAGAGAGTTGACTTTTACAAGTTATCCTCTGACCTCCACGTGTGTGATAGCAGGCATGCCAATGCAAATATACGCACAGAATAAACAAATATACTTTTTGAAATAAGCTTTTGTGATAAATGTAATTATTGCAGACTTAAGTTTTCTTTTTCTTTGGCTCCAAATCTCCCGACAGTCTCTTGACTTTGCTACTAATTTGTATAAAGACTAATTTATAATCATGGAGCTGTGTTCCAGGTGGGAAAGCCCTTGGCTATAGTTTTCTCTGATGAATATGGAAATAAGTGTGCTGATCACTCTGGGGGGCACATTCTGAAGCTGTGTTTGATCACCAGAGTGATTTAAAAGTTTGTAGCAGAAATAACGGATATTGTGCACTTCTAAACTTTCAACAATTTACAAAGCTTTATCTAATTAATATGGTTTTTTTTGAAACTGAATACCATTGTGTTCTCTTATAAAAGTTAGTGTTGAGTTGGTTTTACATCATGAATTGATTATTCAATAGATGTTGTTTTTACGAGTGCAATGAGTTAAGATGGAGAGTTAAGGACAAGATACAGAGAGAGTACAGAACTCATTGCCCAAAGGTTCTCAAACTGGAGATTTTGTTTCCCATGTGGGAAAAAATTCACACCCTCAAGTGTTTGGCTCCATTTTCATGCATCACTGAAAAGAGTGTGCCTTTTAACTCCCACAGAAAACCAAGCCCTTGATGGCGGAGTTTTCGGTGAAGTCTACCATCATTTCCCGCTATGCCTTCACCACGGTGTCCTGCAGAGTGCTCAACAGAGCTTCTGAAGACCAGGATGCCGAGTTCCAGATGCAGATTCCAGAATCGGCTTTCATCACCAACTTCACCATGTAAGTGACACATCTGTAGACAGTCAGGGTGAACCCGAGAGGGTCCGAGGTGCACAGTCCATTAACTGCAGGAATGCATATCCTATAGGTAGTCTAAGAAGCCGAAGGTTGCCTATTTGCTCTCCTTCCTCTGTCACCTCCCTTCTCTTCCTTCCTTTCCCTCCCTAACTTCCTAGCTCCTTGTTTCCTTTTCTTCCTTCTTGACTTCTTTCCTAACATCCTTACATTCCCCCCTTCCCTTCGTCCCTTCCCTTCCCTTCCTCCCTTCCCTCCTCCCCTTTCCTCCTCCCTTCCCTTCCTCCCTTCCCTCCTCTCTTTTCCTCCTCCCTTCCCTTTCTCCCTTCCCCCCTCCCTTCCCTTCTCCCTTTCTTTCCGCCCTTCCCTCCTTCCTTCCCTTCCTCCCTTCCTTCCTCCCTTCCCTTCCTCCCTTCCTTCCTCCCTTCCCTCCTCCCTTCCCTTCCTTCTCCCCTTCCTCATCTGTTTTCTTCTTTCATTCCATCCTTTTCACTTTCCTTTTCCCTCTTCTTTCTTTTCTCCATCCTTCATGTTCACTCTAGGTCAGGCACCCTTTGAGGAGATTGGTATAATAAAGAAGATTATTGCTGTGCATCAGAAATTCTAGCAAAGGAGAAATAGTCAGCAACTAAGTAAATGAATTAGTAAATGAAATCATTTTAGACGGCAGTGAACACTATGGTATAAAGATTGGGAGAAGCTTTTGTATGTGTTTTCTAAGACAAAGTGATCCCTCATGCCCAGCCTCCTGAGGGCTAGTGTTATAATTATCACTATCGTGCTTGTCAAGAAGGGCTCCTTTGGGAAGGGAGTTCAGGGAAATAGCTGTGACTAATTTGAGACCTAAACAGTGAGACAGTATAAAATTTTTGCGATATTATAAAATCTATTTCTTCTTATTCAGGTCAAGAAGTAAAGAGTTATAACCGTGGTAGGAATTTCTTGTTTAATTTTTGATGCAGGAAAGGTACAAGCTGCAGAGTTCCCCATGGGAGTTTGAGATCTTCGGGTTTACTCCCATGAATTATGGAGGTACCCTAGGTCGGAGTGTTGCCCTTTGGTCTAGATACTTCAAGGCTGGTGCTTAGTCTGGAATGCATTCTCTCTGCATACCCAGGAGGCACATACAAATATTTTCTGTGGTTGTCATGGCTCTGAGGTCCGTGCGGGAGTTTGTCTTAGAGCTGGTAACACAGCTGCGTCTTGTGTTTTAGGCTTATAGGAGACAACGTGTATCACAGTGAAATTACACAGAAAGAAAAGAAAAGCAGCGATAGCATAAAAGAAAAAAGGAACAAAACCTCGGACAATAATGAGTGAGTAGCCGTTAATTAAGCATCTCGAATCCAGTTAAACAGAGTGCCACACCCATTACCTCCTTGCCCACCTGTTCTCTTCTCCAAATGTTTTTCATTTTAATCAAAATAATTAAAATACCTGATTTTAAATGCAGCCACAAGAACTTATAATAATAAGAAAGGTTTATTATGCCTCCTTCTTATTTTCTAGACTATCTATTTGTACAGTTGCCTTTATGGTACCCCTCAATGCTATGATGTTTCTTGATTTGTTGAAAAGAATAAAACATTATCTACGGTCTCTCTCTGCTGTGAAGAAAATGTATAATACTCTCATTGTAAAGCCTAAACTTTATACGTCATTTCCTTTCACTACCAGTAGACTAGCCTAGGCCCAACCTAGACTAGACTAGACTAGACTCCCCGACCCTAAATGGTAATATTCCTTTGCACCCCCCACTCTGCCTTTCCGTAGTTGTTGTACCCATTGTTGGTTATACATAACTTATTTTTGCATTGTTAGAATTATTAATATATACAATCCTGCCTAAGATGATCTTTGTTGCATTCTTTTAAACTAATAAGTAACCTACAATCTTATGTGTGTGCGCAGGTGTGTATGCACACATTTATGGGTGAGTGGAGTGGGCATGTGTGTGTGTGTGTGTGTGTGTGTACTCACCTGTGAATAAGTGTGTGAAGGCCAGAGCATGACTTCAGTAGCTTCCTCTACCACTCTCCACCTTAGTTTCTTGAGAAGGGATTTCTCATTGAACCTGAAGCTTGCTGTTTTGGTAGACCAGCTAACCAGTGATCGCTCAAGGAGATTCCTGTCTCTCCAACCCCGTGCTAGAATCATAGGTGATCGTGGCATTACCTGACTCCTCTGTCCATGCTAAGGATTTGAAGTCAGGTCCTTGTGTTTGTTCAGCAAGCACTTTACCTACTGAGCCATCTTTCCAGTCCCAGCACTCCTTTGTAATATTGCTATTGATTGATTCTATCTAGTACACAAAGATCTACTTCTGCCTCTACTACTCCCATTGGAAGATTTCTTTTCCCTCTGCAGAAAAGGTCATTTTAATATCTAGACAAGAGGTTGTGTATTTGTAAATCTGATGTTGTTCATTCATAAAAGGACATGGTTTGGGGAAACTAGTTCTTAAAGATCATAGGATTTGGTGGACAGATATGCCATTAGTGAGAATGGAAGAGCTCCTTCTGCCTTGAAGATATGAGTCTTGTGTACATTCTGATTCTGAAAAGCAAATCAAGCCCGAGTGTCAGATAAGGGATAATCAGATAAGGATAAATCGCTCTATATTTAATCTAACACCACAGTTCCCAAGGACACAGGACCTTGAGGCGTTCCAGTCAAGGTGACATTGATAGCTTTGCACACAGCTCTGCTTGCTTTGACCCTGTTCAAACAATTCCTCATTGAACTTTTATGTACCCTGTCCCCAACCCCCCTTCTCACAATCCTAAGGCGCCATCTCTGTTAGGTAGGATGTTGTATAGTGTCTCTGGATGCCATCTCATTTGGTCAGCAAGTTATTAAAATCTCACTTTGCTGATCCACAACTGTGTCCCAAGTTGTCTTAATCAGAATTATTCAAAATGATGACACCACTTAGTTTAGTTAGACTATAAGTCCTGGAGTTTTAATAGCTTTTCTTATTTCTTAGGAGGTAGACATTAATTTTGTCATTGGTAACATCTATTAAGACACATAGTTTGAAATGATAACAAAATGAGGAGTTATAACTGAGCTTCATGTAAAATGACATCCAATCACACTGGATGCCTAGCCAACATCAGTAACAGAATGTTTGGAAGATCAGGCTAAATTCTCACATCATAGCTCTTAAACCGTGACTCGGTCCTGTCCTAGTATACTGCTTTTGCTTTGTCATTTCACAGTAAAGCATTTGCCCTGGAATCTCCCTTTTGTTCTGAGTTGGTTTTATTATTTCTTTGATTCTACAACTTCCTCCACTTTAATGGTCTTCACCTTTGTTGAAAGTATATTCTGAAGTAACTTTCTCAGCATGAGTGAATGGTGGACAAGCTTTCTGAGGCCTGTTTTGATATTTTGGCTGTGTTTGGAATTTAAGATTAAAAAAATGCCTTCCCCTTTGAATTTTGAGTTATTTCTCCAATGTCTTGCGTAATCAAATCTCGTTTTACTACTGAATGTGATTTAATACCATTCCTGCCCCATGTTTCCCCCATCAGAACTTCTGAAGTTTTTACTTCAATGGGCTTTGCTGTCAGTCACTTCTTTTTCCTTTGATCTGCCTCATGTGGAGTGAAACTTTTCTGACTCAATATTTGTATCTCTTTCCAGTTTTGGGAAGGAGTACAGTGAGTCAAGTAGCTCAATGAACTGTTTGTGTGTCGTGTGTGGACTGGAATGGCCCCCCACATCTGGTCCCTTTCCTCCTTCCTTGTCTGACGTATCATTGTCCTGAGTTCAGAACTTGTAGTTTTGCTGAGATTCCTCCAGACAGTTTGAGTCTCTTCTTTCCTGCTGCTTGTCTCAAAATGCTCTGAGCTATAGAATTCTTATTTAAATGGATTCTCCCCACCGACACACAATTCTTGAATCTCTTAACCACTGTTGGTGTTCTGCCACCTCAGATCAGACCACTGGAACCCCAGGTCCTGAAAACATTTCAATGCGTAGTTTTATAACTTTCACAGTCACATTAATTTTATTTCCTGATAAGCATAATCACCAATCACCAAGGTGCAAAAAAATGTAACATTTTCTAAGTTTTAGAATTATGTAAAATACATGCATTTTTGGTCTCCATGCCTCTAACACTATTCACATCTTGACCAAACTGACTCCTGTAGCAGTTCACCTCCTTACTATTCTCTTGATCATATCTTTGTGTCTGCCTCAGAGAGAGCCAAGAACACCAGAGGTTTAATTCTCTCCTACTTAATATTCTTTGGCCCTTGGTAGGATGCAAACAAATCTTACAGAAGCAACTGAAGAGAGGAAGGATTTATTTTGGATCATGGTTTCAGAGAGTCTTACCCATTATGGCGGGGAAGGCACGGCAATGAGAGCGGCTGAGTCTGTGCAGTAGAGTCTGTGGTGGGGCTCCCCAGGTGGCAGCGCCAGGAGAAAGTTAACCAGGAACTGGGCTGAGCTATTACCCTTCAGAGACCTTTCACTGGTGACCTATTTCCTTCAGTTGAGCTCAAAGGTTCCGCAACTCCCCCAAACACTGTCATTGCCTGGTGACCAAGTGCCCAACAAGAGGAGCCTGTGGGGGAAGGGCAGTTCAGGTCAGACCATAACAGAAGTCTTCCTTCCTTTTGTGTAGGTCTATACTTCTTCTGAATTTTATTCCCATTTGTCTTTTCTTTTTTTATGATGATGTGACTGAGCCTAGTGCTTCCTGCTCCCTGGACACGCCCTCTGCGCCTTAGCTCTCATTTTTCTTTTCTTAGGGCTCTCATCTGGCTCTGCCCAAGAGTCTTCTTGGCAAGTATAGCAGGTATCCTGAGGAGAGAAGCAGGCTCCTCCCCACCCACCCCAAGCTTAACTGTGGTCCATTTGTTGCTTCCTAACAGGGAGAAGGGGACAGACATGTTCAAGGCTTCCTTAGTGATTCCCAGCAAGGACAAAGCTGCTTTCTTCCTCAGTTATGAAGAGCTTCTGCAGAGGAGGCTGGGGAACTATGAGCACAGCATCAGTGTGCGTCCTCAGCAGCTGGTCGGGAGGCTGACTGTGGAGGTGAACATCCTGGAGCGGTCGGGTATCACATCCTTGGAAGTGTTGCCTCTTCTCAACAGCAGGAAGAAGGGGAGTGGGAAGGCTGAAGGTGAGTCAGGTCTCATGGGATGCTCAAAGCTAGGAGCTGGCTTTCAAGAACTCTAAAAGAAATGGTGCCCTTCTGCAAAGGCTTTGCCTGTTAATGGGAATTGGAAGAAAGTCACAAAGCAAAGGCAAGACTTTGCATAATTTTTTTAAAAGACCCGGATTCCACCAAGAGATGTACAAACATTTAAGATTTTGACAGTGTGACCCCACCCCCACCCAGAGAAACTGATTGTACATAAAACTTATAAAATATTGAGAATATTACCTCCAGGAAGCTGTCTGATAGTATTTATCAGACAAAATATCTTATCAATCTAAAATATGTAGTGATATAGGAGCAATTAATAATATGTGACAATCTAAAGTAATTTCGCATGTGATGGGGGGTAAAGACAAAACATATCAGCAGGCATGGTAATATTAAATAAGTCCAGTACAGCAGAAGACCAGAAAGTTATATAAAGCAATGATTTTATATTATGAGCATAGAGTTATGACTTTATATTTTATAATTTATATATATTATATTTTATAAAAATCTGTTTTTTTTATGGTGAATGGGTTGGAACCAAAGACTTTCAAAATATTAGAAAACCCACAAAATCAACCAGCCTGGGCCGACAGGGCCTCACAGAGACTGACCCTCCACCCAAGGAGCATGCATGAGCCCAACCCAGATGCTCCGCCCATATGTTAAGCTGTGTGTGGCTCGGTTTGCTTGTGGGACTGCTGACAGTGGGAGCAGAGCTGTCTGTGACTCTGCTGCCTGCCTTTGGAAACCTTTCCCCTGCTGGGTTGCCTTGGCTAGCCTTGTGAAGAGAGGAGGTGCCCTGGCTGCTTGATATGCCTGGGAAGCCTGACTTTTTCTGAAAAGAAACTGAGGGGGAGTGGGTGAGGTGTGGGGAGGAGGGGAGCTGGGGCGGGGGGAGATGGGAGGAGAGGAGGGTGGGGAAGCTGCAGTTGGGATGTAAAAAGCAAAAGTTAAAAAGAAATGTTTATTCAATGCAAAGACAGTTAGTAAAAAACTCTGCCATTGAACTGTTCTCCTAGCTCCTTCCCCATCCCAATCTTCTTCTCCTCCTCCTCTTCTTCCTCCTCCTTCTTCTTTTTCCTCAGAATTATTTATTTGTTTTATGTATATGAGTACACTGTCACTGTCTTCAGACACACCAGAAGAGGGCATCAGGTCCCATTACAGATGGTTGCGAGCCACCATGTGTTTGCTGGGAATTAAACTCAGGACCTCTGGAAGATCAGTCAGTGCTCTTAACTGCTGAGCCATCTCTCTATTACCCCCAATCTTCTTTAAATAGTTAACGAAGTTATATTCTTTCCAAGATTAAATTTAAAAACAAAACAAACAAACAAAAAAAACAACAAAAAAATGTTTGGAGACATTCCGGTGGCTCTCACCTGTAATCCCAGCTTTTTGGGAGGCTCGAGTAGGGGATTTGAAAGCTTAGCCTGGGCTATAGAGTAAAATCAAGGCGAGACTGGACAAGGTAGTGTGTCTTTCAAAGTGGGAAGTCAAAGGGCAGATAGGATATAGCCCAGAGAAATAGCCTTTCCTAGTGTGCATGAGGTTCAAGGTTCAGTACTCAGTACTGAAAAAAAGGGTTCTGATCTGTAGATGATATGAAGCAGACATTTTTAACTCTATAGAAGAAAAGATTCAGATTTTTCTAAAATTTTGATATTATTTTTAAAAATAGCATTGAATTTATTGAAGTGATTATGAAAGATTTAAGATGGTATACAGATGCAGAGGCTTCCATATATTATGTATATTTACATGTATTATATTTTTCTTTCATTGAAAATATTTTTTTCTCCCACTTAATATATCCTGACTATGATTTTCCTTCCCACTACTTCTCCCGGCTCCTCCCCACCTCCCTTCCCATCCAGCTCCACCCCCTTTCTAACTCTCATTACAAAACAAACAGGCTTCTATGGAATAACAAAAAATATATATAATATAATAAGACAAAACAAAAATTCATTCATTAGAACTGAGTAAAACAAACAGAGGGAAAAGATCCCAAAAGAAGGCACAAGAAACAGAGACCCATTCATTCATGCATTCAGGAATCAAAGAGGTCTATTTTTTTTTTTTGCTTCCATTTTGCAATTTTTTTTCTTTTTTTCTTTTTTCTTTTTTATATTTTTATTTACATTCAAAATAATTTCCCTTTTCCCATTTGCTCCCTCCCCGAAAGTCCCATAAGCCCCCTTCCCTCCCTCTTTTCCCCATTCAACCCCCTCTCGATTCTCTGTCCTGGCATTCCTCTATATCCAGTCTTTCCAGGACCAGGGGTCTCTCCTTCCATCTTCTTGGAAATCTATTGATATGTGAATTGTGTCTTGGGTATTTCGAGATTCTGGGTTAATATCCCCTTATCAGTGACTGCATACCATGTGTGTTCTTTTGTGATTGGGTTACCTCACTAAGGATGATATTTTCAAGTTCTGATCATTTGCCTAAGAATTTCGTGAATTCATTGTTTTTAATTGCAGAGTAGTATTCCATTGTGTAGATATACCACATCTTCTGAATCCATTCCTCCATTGAGGGACATCTGGGTTCTTTCCAGCTTCTGGCTATTATAAATAAGGCTGCTATGAACATAGTGGAGCATGTGTCCTTATTGCATGCAGGTAAAGCCTCTGGGTATATGCCCAGGAGTGGTATAGCCGGATCCTCCGGGAGTGTCATGCCCAGTTTTCTGAGGAACCGCCAGACTGCTTTTTTAATCATCATTCATTCCAAGTAATAGTTTGTATTACACACTCATATCTGTCTCTATGCTTAACACACGAGGACAGCTGTCTGTCAAATCCAATCAAATAAGGTAGCCATTTTCAAACACCACACCAGGTTTGGAGTGACAAAATTTCAGGACCCCGTGACCTTGAGAACAAGGGAAAGCAACCGGACAGGTAAAAGCACAGAATCTGAGTCAAGTCCAAGTGTCTGCCAGGAAAGTTCAGAGCAGGCACAAAAACCGAACTGGACTTGAGCTGTTGTCAAGGTGTCGGACATTCGGAAATGACAGGAAAAAAGACCCTTCATCCTCATGTCCTATGGGTGGTAATTACATGACTTGCAGATTTATGTTCAGCTACTGGTATAAACTGAAAGGAAATTATTGCAACGGCATAAAACAGGGCTCCCAGGTGTGTGCAGCAGGGACAGAGGCAACTCAGGCAACTGCAGCGCACTCTTTACAGAGGCCTTTGGCTCGGAGTAGGAGCTGAGTAACCACTGTCGTATTATTACCATTATTATGCTACTTATATTTATTGATTTTCTCTAGAAATTTTAAAACATATTAAGTGCCTTTAGAGGTAGATCTGTCTCCAATCCAGCTTTGTCTCTTTGTAGGATCTAATCTAATGCCTCTTGAATATTATATACCACTGACACAGTATTTTCAAATTAGAGAATAAAAGCAGATACCCACAAAGAATGGAGGATGCTTTCAAATTTAATAAATCACTAGTAGTAAGTTCACGAGGATTTTTTTCCTAGCCTTAACTATGTGGGAGAGATAGTCAATGGGAGAAGCTTCCCAGAGTTAGTGGGGTCTTCTAGTCAGTGAAGTGCTTGTGTAGTGTGCCTGCCATGAATTCTCCGGGGCAGTAAATATGTCCTTAGCATGATCTGAAGGCAACTGAAATACATGCTTTGCCTAATTTTCAGAGCCTCTGTAGCTCTTTGGATATGGAGTTGTGTGCTCTGCTTATGTGTATGTTTGAGCAGGCTATAAGTTATGACTGTCAGTCAATCCATTGCTTATTTTCATATTTGGGGCTTGTTGGGATCTCCAAGGAATGTTTCCAGGCTGTTGATCTCTTCCGACCTGTTTATTTTTGAGAAGACTGTTTTCCCAGGTCTTTGTGACAAAGCCGATCCAAGGTCTTCCAGACCATGGAGGTTTCACAGGGGTGTCCTCCAGTCTGGCTCGGGCAGACTTACTCACAGTCGTTCTCCATTGGCCCTTACAGCCCAGCTGTTGTTGTTCCTGAGAATGGTGACCCCAGCAGCGAGGAGCACAGGATGTTGTGGTTTTGTCTGGACACCCTTGTGTGGTTCCAAAATAAGTCCAGGGTAGAGATCAAACTAGAGTCAGGCTTGCACCAGAACGTGATCTGGAACTGAGAGAGCCCGGCCCAGGACTGGGATTTCATTTCTCTATGGATCCATCTGTGATTAAGAAATCAGATGTCTGCAGTTTGTCTAAACAAGTCTCTGACCTATGGCTCTACTGCATCTCTTAAAAAATTATTTATTTATTTTTTAGATTAGAACACAAAGCCTTGTGTTTCATCATGGCATCTTCATGCACGCATGCCATTAGACTTTATTCTCACTTATTCCTCGTTCCCTTCTCCCTCACACCCCTCCCTCCTTCTTGCTGGCTCCCTTCCATCTATCAAGCTCATCCCTCTTTCTCCTTTCTCCCCACAAATTTCCGTTACTCTGATTTCTTGGCTCTGTTAGGATCTCTTTCTTCCTTGCACTAATTACCTTTCCAATTCTATGTCTTATATGCGCATGTGTAAACACAAAAATGTATATAGATGCATAGATGATTTAAGTCTAGATTTTGTGTGTAAGAAATAGCATGCAGATTGGTCTCTCTGAGGCTGGCTTTTGCATCCTGCCTGAGTGTCATTTTAGGTACTGGACAGATCATGTTGCCTGCAGTGGTGTCTCATTTGCTCTTTACAACAATCTTCTCAGGTCATGTCTTTTCATGTTTGTTTTCCTTATGAGGAAGAAAGCCTTACTGATGTTGTTTGACAAAACTTTTCCTGGGGTGTTGCAGCTTACACATCTACTCGCCTAGATATGGAATCTTTGTTAGACCAAAGTATGGATATCATCAAGTTCCAATTTGGTGAGCCAATGAATTTTATTGGGGCTACTTATAGGAATATAGGTAAGGGAGCAGCAATGATTCAAAGACAGCTGCATCACTAGAACCCTCCCCAGCATGGGTGACGGCTCACAAAAGCTGGGACCTTGGAGCACACTGCACAGCCTGCAGCAAGCTCACCAGGTTATAGAATTTCCTTTCTAGATGCTTCAGTTGACCTAAACCTCTTCTAGGCCGCTGGCTGGTTCCTGTTTCTTCCAGATAGCCAGTCTGGTGAGAGAGCCTTCTTTTGCATCTCATCTTGTCTGAGAGTCTCTTTTGCAGCTTGGCTCTGCTTATTCTGGGAGGGAGGGAGAGGCCTAGTGAATATGGTCAGTTTCAGGGACTTCCTGAAGCTCTTTGGAGTTGCTTACCCCTTAAGGAGATTCTTGCAGGATGGAATATTTCAATCTTGAAGGAAACTATTACACAACACAGACATTCAAAAATATATACAAGATCTCATATTTAGTTATTAATAGGAACGATCTCTACATATATATCTGACCCCAAGTTCATGCCCTAAACCATTATTGTACCATTTTTACTTTAAATGGAAGATTACTTCCTATGGAGACTAGGAATTTAAATTTAAATTTAAAGTATCTTCCTAACTAAATACAGAAATATAGGGAAGAGGGAGCAGAGACATGGCTCAGCAGATAAGTGTATCCACTGTCTGCTCTTACAAAGGATCTGGGTTCAGTTCCCAGCACCCAAACGGGTTGACTCAAGCATCTGAAACTCTAGTTCAGGGAATTCAGTATCTCATTGTGGCCAAAACAGGCACTGCACATCCACAGCACACATGCATGCATGATTCATGTGGGTGCTCTCTCTCTCTCCCTCTCCTCTCCTCCCCTCCCTCTTCTCCCCTTCCCTTCCCTCCCTTTCCCTCCCCCTCCCTTTCCTACTTCCCTTTCCCTCCCCTCTCCTCCCCTTCCCTTCCCTTTCCCTCTCCCTCTCCCCTCCCCCTCACCCTCTCTCTCTCTCTCTCTCTCTCTCTCTCTCTCTCTCTCTCTCTCTCTCTCTCTCTCTCTCTCACACACACACACACACACACACACACACTGAAAGAAACATAAGAAAAACTAAAAGCGGATCTCTACCCTTAGTCAACTTCCTGGCGGATCAGAACTGAACCCACATCTATTGAACTGTTTGTTTCTGGCTCACTACAGTGTTTTACAATAAACATTTTCTTTTACAGCTAGGAGTACAGAAATTATAAAAAGAATGATATAGTAAGTGAACCAGTAATAGTTGTCTGTTGTTCATGATACATAATTGTGTGTGCATGCAATTGTGCAACTGGCAGTGTGTTAGGTGTGTACATCAGCATAAGTTATGAACTACAGTATACTTTTGGAAGAATGATCATAGACCACAACATCTGTAGGTGACAGGAACTCTTCAGCTTTGGTATAATATTTACAGAACCATTGTCACATATGTACATGGACTGTCACATGCTTCCTGATTATTATGCAGCATGTGGCATTGTTTGAAATGAAACCTTTCCTGGGACATGGCCAGCTGGAATGAATGCTTTTCCAGATGTGCACTGAGGCACTTATTTCAAATGTGTATTAGTTCAGGGCTTTCTATTCTATTTTCCCGGTGTGATGATTCATCTTCATTCTCAACTTGAATCCCCTTGGAAACAACCTTTGTGTGTGTGTGTGTGTGTGTGTGTGTGTGTGTGTGTGTGTGTGTGTGTATGAGGATGTTTCCAGAAAATGTTGAACCTCGTGGGACAATTTCCTCCAAATGTGGGTAGTACTATCTCATGAGCTGGGGCCCTAACCTGAATGAAAAAGAGATGGGTTGAGCTCCAGCATTCTTCTCCCTCTGCTTCTGAGTCTGGACAATTTTCTGTTGCTATAAAGAGTCTACATGATCAAGGCAACTTATAAAGAAAACCTTTATTGGGCTCCTGGTTCCAGAGGGTTAGAGTTTATGATCATCATGGCAGGGAGCATGGCAGCAGGCAGGCAGGCACAGGACTGAGGGCACAGCTAAGGGCTTACATCCCAATCTACAAACTGGAGCCAGAGAAACAATAGCTACCTGGGAATGGCATGGGCTTTTGAAACCTCAAAACATTCTCCTGTGACACACCTCCTTAAACAAGGCCACATCTCCTCCAACAAGGTCACACCTCCTCCAACAAGGCCACATTATCTCCCAATTCTTCCCAAACAATTCTATCAACTGCAGACCAAGCATCCAAATATATGAGCCTATAACTCCCATTCTATGTCCACCACAGTGACCAACCACTTTATTCTCCTGATGTCCTGACTCCTCAGCCGTGATGGTCTTTACCTTCAACTGTCAGATAAAATAAAGTATTTTCTTGAGTTGCATTTATAAAGTATTTTGTTATGGAAATGAGAGAAATAATCATCACACCATGCTTATACGTTTATCTCATAAACAGCCTTCTCTTTAGCTCATAGCACTTGGCCTACTGTCTTTATCAGGACTTCTTCCTGATCAACTTTCTCTTTCTATTTTGTTTGTTTATTTCTTTGAGATAGTGTGGTGGTTTGAATATTCTTGGCCCATGAGAAGTGGCACTATTAGGAGGTATAGCCTTGTTGGAGGAAGTGCATCACTGTGAGGGTGAGCCTTGAGGTCCTACTGCTCAAGCTCTGCTCAGTGTGAAAGAGAGCCTCCTCCTGGCTCCCAGAGAAAGACAGTCCCCTCTTGGCTGCCTTTGGATCAGGACATAGAACACTCGGCTCCTCCAGCACCATGTCTGCCTGGATGCTGCCATGCTTCCCACCATGATGATAATGGAATGAACCTCTGAAACTGTGAGCCAGCCCCAATGAAATGTTTTTCTTTATAAGAGTTGCCTTGGTCATGGTGTCTCTTCACAGCAATAAAATCCAAACTAAGACAGATAAAGCCTTTACTCGGAGCCAAGGCTGGCCTCAAACTCAGGATCCTCCTTCATCAACCTCCCTAATGTTGGGTTTACAGGCATGCACTACCATGTCCAGCTTATTATTTTAAATTGTGATTTAATTTCATAGTATAAAATGAACTCACTCTAAGGATACAGTTCATTGCATCTTAGTGTTTGCAGGGTTGCACAACCATCAGCACGGTCTAAGTTTAGAACACTTGCATCACTCCCGAATATCCATACCCATATGCAATGAGGCAATCACCCTGTAACCACCTCAGCCCCAGGCACGCGCTAATCTGCTCCCTGTCTTTTAGAGAGCAGGAAGACATCTTCAAAGCTCTACTGTGATTCTCATGCTTAGCAAAGGCTGGGAGTCACCACTTAATTTAGGTACATTGACCATGTCAAGATTTTGACTGATGGAAGCAGCTCTCAAATGAGGCAACATTACTCTTGGATTTCATGGGACCCTTACAATATTCTTGGCTTTGGATCTTTTAAAAAGATGTGTGTGTTCACAATTTTAAGCATGTATACTTTATTCTCACCTTAATCTCTCCATTTCTCATCCCCACCTCCTTCTGAAACCCTTCGTCTCCCAACTTGACTTTAGAGCTTTATTAAAATGGATGTTGTTCACCGTCTTACCAATAGGCTTTTTAGTATTGGATTCAGATCAACCCAATATTGCTTACCTGGCCCATCAAAATCACCTCTGGCCACCCCAACTTTGACTTGGTACCACAGGCACTTTAGAGACAGAGAAGCAAAGGGTCTGATCTGTGAGGATTTGAGTTGTCTCACCCCCTCCCAAAGCTTCCTATGCTGGTTTGACTTTCACATAGGCCCCCAAATTGAAAGAAGAGAACTGCTAAGTTATATCCTCACTCCCCTTTGCATTTGAAGTTGGAGCTTTTGACATTTTTTGAGAAGCAGGTAGTTGTCTGACGGGAGACCAGTACAGCATCCGTCATATGTTCAGAAGGGCTGAATCAAATCTATCCTTAGAATTTTATGTATGATTTCCTTGAAAGCCTTTAACGTCTGACTTTATCTTTGGCTATCAGGGCTCTTAAGATTATATTTTCAGTCCCCTGCAGCAGCCTGACAAGGGAAGTTTTGTTCTATAAATCAAGGAAGAAATAGCTTTGTAACCAAGACCTGTTACATTTTTAACTGTTACTGCTTTAGTTTTTCCAGGTCTTGGGTTTCTTTTCAGATAACTGAGAGATCAGAGGACAGACTTAGTAATTACACAGTTTGGTTCTAGAAGACATTAGCTGGAAAAGAAAAAGGAAGTGGAAAAGAAAAAGGAAAGAAAGGAAAGGAAAGGAAAGGAAAGGAAAGGAAAAATCTAGATTAAATCTCCCTTTGCTAGGGCTGCTGGGTGAATCTTTGATGCCTACATACACTTGAATTGCAAGTAAACCACATGTTGCCATGCAACATTCTGAACATACTAAAAACTATTGGGATTTGTCTAAACTTCAAATGGAAGCGGACATCCTGTATTTTGATTTTCTAAATCCAGCAAGTGACCATTACTAAAGGGCACCATTGTGACTCACCACCAAGCCCCAGTTTGACACTCTTCCCTGGATCCAGCTGCCTTTTAGCAGCTGGAAGGCTGTAGTCCTGCTTGACCTTGGTGAAATTTCTGAACTTTTGCCAGGAAAAACAAACAATTGTTATGTGAAGTTTTTCAGTGTTTTTTAGCTCAGAAGTGACTCAGGTGTGAATCACTTGGCTCCAGAGTTGATTTTTGTTTTGCTTCTTCACACTGGCATGGAAGTCTGTGTTACCGTCTTTGTTCTGATCAAGGGCATCTATGAGCAGCATACTTAGATGTGAGCGTGTCACCCACGCCCAGCCTTCTCCCTTTAGTTGGACAGTGGGAGACAGCCTGCTTTTCCTGTGGAACCTGGATTTTTGGCTCTTAGTTCTTTGATTCTCCTAGTGTGTGGGGTGCATGTCACTGTGCGTAATGGTTAAGATCAGAGTGTCACCTGCTATATCCACTTACGCGCAGTCATGAGCAGCCCCTTCAGTTCTCTTGGAAGCCTGCTTTGTCTACCTGCCCAGCACCCGTGGATGTAACAATACCTTCTTATTAAGGGTTTGACGTGTATGAGCTTTCTCCACACTTAAATATGGAAAGCTGAGACTCAAAAATATATTATTTGGGAGGGGGGGAAGAAACTTGATGTAGTGAAGAAAGCAAGCTGTTAAGAAATTTGAGCAAGCACCCCTTAAGTATAAAAAAGAATAGACATCTTGAGTTGTAAATTAGTTAGTTTTCCCTAATCTCTGAGGCCAATCAAGATGCAGTGGAAAGAGTGAAGGGCTGATTCCGACCCACTGTTGGCGGGGCAGGCTTCCTGGTGCTGGGGAAGGCATGGAAAGAGCGGTGTGAAGCAGCTGACCACATTGCGATCAGAAGCAGAGAGCAGATGCTCTGCTCCCTTCATCCTTTGCACTGTCTGAGACTCTAGCTCATTCGACGGTGCTGCCCACACCCGGGGTGGTTCATTGTGGACAAGTCCTCAGCCACAGTCAGGAGTTTGTCTCCTAGGTAAGTCTAGATCCAGTGAAGATGACAGTCAGTAGTGACCATCACATCAAACAGGTGAGAAAAAAACAACAAAAAGAACAAAAAATCCAAACTAAACCAAAACAAACAAACAAAAATCCCCCCAAAACAAGAAACAAAAAGAACCTTTATTTAAGGAGAAATTTGTAAAAACTAACCAATTTCTTCCTGTTGTCTATGCCTTATTAATTTTTTTATTTCAATGTTGATTTGCATGATTTCTGTCTGTATTGGGACCATCAAATTGCAGATGCCCAATTAGTCACATTTTTGACTACCCTAAATTTAGCAAAGGTCCCAGGTCCCAGGTGAGGAATTTTTATAAACAAACCCAGACCATCTAATCTCTTTTCAAGGGAAATGAACAGGCAGTGTTTGTTTGGAAATCCTTTTGTAAAAGCCCCCCAGGTATTGGCAGCTTAGGGGTTGACAGTAGCCAAACCCAACACCCACAGGAAACAGAGTCTAGGAAATCCCTCTGCTCATCAGCTCCCGGGGCTGTAGCTTCCAGCCAGTGTCCTTGAATACGGTCCCTTGGCTCCTACATATTTTCACCTTTAGACATTTTACGTAGTAATTGGCATCCCCCCAGCATTTGTGGATGTCTAAAACAATGTCAGTTTGTGAATAGCACCCGTGGTCTGGCATAAGGCCATGACTGTAAGTTCGTATGCTCTGAACCTTGCTTTCTTTATGTATAATAAATATGCTATATATACAGACAGAATTTATGTTTTGCCTTTACAAGATAGAATCAAATAGATAAATATGTAATAACATTTATAAGTATCAATTTCTTTAGCAAAAGTTATGAATCCTCACTTCAGAACAAAATATATATGCATTGATATGAAAATTCTGCACATCCTTTTTGGGGTCCTCTCTGGCAGCAGTTAACTCCACTGTACTTTATAAACACTGTTCTTTTTGTAGACACACTTAAATTCCAGCTCAGTAAAGTTCATAAGGACATGCCAGACCTTTCCAAATTATTGTTTTTCCCAAGTGCATAGTGGTGTGGAGAAAACTGTGATTCCAAATGAACACTAGCTGTTATCAAAGAATAGGGTTTTTTTTTCTTTTTAAGTTGTCTTTTTTTTTAAAGAGTTATTTGTTTTATGTATATGAGTACACTGTAGCTGTCTTCAGACACACCAGAAGAAGACATCTGATCCCATTTCAGATGGTTACAGGCCACCATGTGGTTACTGGGAATTGAAATCAGGGCCTCTGGAAGAGCAGTCAGTGCTCTTAACTGCTGAGCCGTCTTTCCAGTCCCAGTTGTCTTTTTAAATTGGACAGAGAATATAGGACATGACTCCAAAAGAGAGAGAGAGGGGTCTGTGATGGTTAAACTTCACCTTCATCTTGACTGGATTTAGAATCACCCGATACACACCCCTGGGCTCGTCTGTGATGCTTCTTACAGAGTCTTTCCCTTGAGGATGGAAAGCCAAGCCTTAGTGTGCGCAGCACCATCCAGTGGACTGGAGTTCTTGAAATCGAAAGGAGAAAAGCAAAAAGCAAGCCTCTGTTTGGAATCCTCTGCCATCATGAACTGTGTACCATCACACTGTGAGCCAAAATAAAGCCTTCCTTCTATAAGTTACTGCTGTCAGGCACTTTGTCACAGTTAATAGAAAACTAATGATTACATGAACTATCATGTATTGAACAACTATTACTCACCAGGCTCCATGATCAGTATCTTCCATATGTGACCTCGTTAAGTCCTAGCCCTGATGCTAGGATGATGGTGCTCCAGTTGCCCATGTGTAGAACTGAAATGTTGAGTCAATTACATTGCGTCTATGAAACACCAGAGCTGGCTTTCTTTGCCGGCAAATGTCAACATCTGTGAAACTTTTGTTCGATGCTTCCAGCATATAAGAAATGTATATACACCTGTGTAATTTCTAGATACTGTACTCATTTATGGAAGTTTTAATTCTGAGGGGAATAATCTCTTCATCTGGAATTCAGTCAGTGTCCTACATCAATTACCTAGCTCAGTTACATGGGATAAAGCTCCTGAGAAGAGCTACATGGCTTCCATGGGCAACACTGTTTTTGCTTGTGAAACCTAGATTTGCACAGGAGAACAGCCTCTTGGGAAGGCTGGTGGCCCGAGAGAAGGAGTCTGTGGGTACAGGGAGCATCTAGTAAGTTTTCTTGACGAGTGACAAGATAGAGTGTCCACTGGAGTAGCTGCCACAGGTCACTCCTACCCCTTCACCAAGCAGACAGAAAACAAAGAGGAGGAAAATAAGCAAGGCCTCTTGTTAGACACTACTGAAGTTGCTTCCTTCTGGAAAGCTTGTAAACTCTTCCTTTGCAGCCTTCCTTGTCTTTAGAACGTAGTGAAGGGCACCTCGAACACACTCACTAGGCTTATGAAGTGCTGTCTGACATTTAGCATTATGAGCCCCAGTTCAGAACAAGGAAAAGTCAATAGTACTATGTAGTAGTATTTTGCTTTGGGGTTTAGGTGAGTCTATATTAAGGGAATGATCAGATTTCCCCTTCCTCTAATGAATGGGGGTTTTATTTTCCTCTCTCTCTCTCTCTTTCTCTCTCTCTCTCTCTCTGTGTGTGTGTGTGTGTGTGTGTAGATGTGTACACCTGTGTTTGTGAAGGCCATGGTCTACTTTTCTATTGGTGTATGCTTTTTTTTTTTAAGACAGAATTTCTCATTGAAACTGGAACTCTCTGACTGACTAGATTGGTTGTCCAGAGAATCCTGGAATTCCCCTGTCTCCACTTCTCAGCACTGGATCATAGGCACTGGTTACTGTGTCCATCTTCTTCTTATATGAGTGCTGAGGATCTTCACTCCGGCCTTCATGCTTGTACATATCATCTCCTTAGCCAAGAACATTGCAATATCCTAAGGATACAGGTAGCAGGTTGAGTGCAAGTGTGGAAGAGTTTTCCATGCTAACCTGGCAACCTGAGTTTGATCCCTGGAACCGCACTCAGGTTGAAGGAGACAATTGACAACCTCCTCATGCATGCCATGGTACACCTGTGCAGCTGTATATAATAATGTTTAAAAGATGCTGCTCTCACTGGGCAGTGGTGGTGCACGCCTTTAATCCCAGCACTTGGGAGGCAGAGGCAGGCAGATTTCTGAGTTTGAGGCCAGCCTGGTCTACAGAGTGAGTGCCAGGACAGCCAGGGCTATACAGAGAAATCCTGTCCCAAAAAAACAAAAAATAAAAAAATTAAGAGATGTTGCTCTCAAGTTGTTCCCAGTCATAGTAGAAACTCTACCAGTTCACTTTTACTGTGTAGCACTTAGTGGGTAGAAGCCAGCATCAGTAATTAAGCTTCCTAATGAAGAACCAAACAGAGAATCCACCCACTCTTTGGGCAAATGAAATAAGTCCATTTATATGAAACTCATGAATTTTCATCATGAACAGACAAACACCAGAGGTCAGCAGGCAACAAAACTTGTATGCATCCTTTCTTGTGGTCTGTATCAAAGAACCTAGTCAAATGAATCATGAAAAAAGAAATAATACTTTTCAAATCCCCAGGGCTTTCATTTCTTTTTATGAGTGTATTAAGATGGGTTACTTGTAAGAAAAAAAAAGAATTTTTATGAGAGAGACTTGGAAAAAGATAAAGTGTGTCCATGCTAGAAGTTTAAAAAGAATGTGTTGATAATTGCAGAATGTAGGGATAGGTGTACTTACATACAACAAAGGCCATGACTATGTTCTGCATGTAAGGTATGAGGTCGGGGTGAAAGGCATATTCTATTTGCCATCATCACGTACTGTATCACCTACAGAATTTGTTCTCTCCAGAGCTTCTGGGAAGGGTCTGAGAGTTGACATTTCTAGGAAGATCCAAAGTGTTGCTGATGAAGCTCTTCAAGACTCAGACCTGTTTTCCACCATCTGACAGGTGACTCTTTCAGGGTGTGCTTGGACACGCCTAACAAAATGGGGGCGCCAGCTGCTTGTGCCACCAGAACAATTTTCTTTGATTTAACTGACATTGTGAGTGCTTCCCAGTAACTCTATCCCTGGTCTTAATTCTGCCAGCTGGAACATCTCCGGATATTCCTAATCCCCATATAAGTGGCAATGCACACACATTTAGTCCAAGGAAAAGAATAGAGTGGGGTTCACTTGGCAAAGTAGATTGTTATGCTCCATGCCGCAGTGTGCCTGTTTAATGCATTCTGCTCCCAACTCCCATGCTTAAATAAATAAAATAGAATTAAGTGCATACAACTTATGTGTCAGTCTTGCTGAGTTATATATACATGTACAGATTCATACACTTACACTAAGTACACCCATTTTGCTACATCAAACCTAGGACACATCCCTTCAAACTAAGTACATCCACTGTGCATCAAACAGGACACTTCCCTTCAAAGATTCTTTTGTATTCTTTCCAAGTTAGGACCTTTCCTCCCAAAGGATCACCCGCCCTACTTCAGTTACCTTTGGATAAGTTGTGCTTGACTTTGAACTCTATGTAAGTGAAGAACAGAGAATATGCTCTCCATGCTCTGATGCTGTACCTCAACATGACTGTCAGCACCATTGGTAGACTTTCAATGGGGCTTCTTACATTTTCATAGTCCTATACCATCCTAAGTGTGCTGTGTCTATAATGCCCTATTGAATTCCTCCTTCTACTTTGAAAATGCTTACATTTAATAACAACACACTTGGTGTGATGTTTTTTCACAAACCAGAATGGTGATAAGCACAGCCAGTCATTAGGTCTTTCCAAGAGCATGACATTGGTACCACTATCAATGTAGTTTACAGATGGCTTGGTAGCGTATGCAAGGGCTCAAACCTAGCACAGTGGGTCGGTACCTGCATTCAAGTTCTTCTGGATCAGTGTGATGATTAATATTGTCAACTTGACAGGCTCTAGAATCACCCAGGAGACAAACCTCTGTATGTCTGTGAGGGATTGTCTAGATTAGGTTTATTGAGGTGGAAAAGATGGTCATAACTATGGGTGGCACTGTTCCATGGCATGGAATCCTGGATGAAATAAAAATAACAAAGCAAGCTGAATATGGTGTTCATCTCTCCACTTTCTGATCTTGGTTACAGTGGGACCAGCTTCCACTCTGTTATGGTCTTTCATTCACTCAAACTATGGGTCAAAATAAACCCTTTCATTCTTGAGAAATTACCAAAAGTTCTTAGAAGATTCGAAGAGGAAGTCAAACTTCCAATAGAATGAAGTTTAACATCCTGTGTCTATGAAAAAAGTTCATTCTCTTCAAGAAAAGTCTTTATGACTTCAGCTCTCTGCTATGTTTGTATTGCGTGCAGGTGATGTGGGTCCTCCTCCTTCTACTCTCATCAACCAAAATGAAACATTTGCCAAAGTCGTCTTTAAGCCTACTGTGGTCCAACAAGCTAAGATTGCTCAGAACGGGATCTTGGGAGATTTCGTCATTCGATATGATGTCAAGAGAGAACAAAACATTGGCGACATCCAGGTAATGGCTCCCAGGATGCCACTGCGTGTGAACTTGATCCTTTTTCTTCAATTCAGAACTACAGATTCCAATACTTACCTAAAGTGAAAGATCTTTCCAGTTCTTAGTAAAACTGTTTAAACCCCAAATATGTCTTCAAAGAGCCTACTGCTGTTCCCCTTCTGGCTGCCAAGGGTACCTATTTTGTGCTTCAGTAACCTGGACAGCAAATGAAAAATCTATAATTTTCCCTGTGGTGTTTTAGATGAGGTTAGAATTTTGGCACTTCTTCAACTTTAATTAAAAGAGACTGTTCCGTGGCTTATTTCCCTTCAGGTTGTATTGCTCCAGAGACAAGGTGGGAATATTAAACTGAGAGAATGTGCACAGAGAATGCAGACAACCTTGATATCTAGCCATATGAGATGCTTAGTAAAAGTAGATAGTGCAAGAAGCAGGATTCTCAGGAAGCAAGGTCAGAGGAAGATGCGTAATTAGTGTAGATGGCTTGTCATGGTCTATGTTTCTGTATGCTCACATATATATTTTATATTAGCTTTAAGGTAATGCAGATTGAACCCAGGGATCTACACATGCTCAGCAAGCACTCTGTCACTGAACTACACCCCCTTCACATGATGAATACATTTAAAATAGTTGATTCTACTTCATGATATTAACCAATAACTAATTCTTTTGGAGGGATCAAGACTGTAGATAACTTTCTTCGTGTGGCATGTAGCCCTGGACTGTTTCATGCCATCTTTGTGTTTTCTGGAAGTTCCAAAGACTGTTCTAGGAATTTCCTTCCGTTTTCAGAATGCTACTTCAGTTACTTTATTTTCCGTCCACCAGGTTCTAAATGGTTACTTCGTGCACTACTTTGCTCCTAAAAACCTCCCTCCTTTACCCAAGAATGTGGTCTTCGTGCTTGACATCAGTGCCTCCATGGTGGGAGCGAAACTCCAGCAGGTGAGTCAGCTGCCCACCCAGTGACTGCTCACGCTGTCGCCTGAGATGGTGATCTGCCTTGTAAGTGACATCCAGTTGATGCCAAATGTCTGTTTTACCACCTAGCTATTCCTTCCTATGGATATCCTTAAGCTGACCCACGTAAGCCACTGATAGAAACTATAGATTTAAGAGAGCAAGTGACCTGCTAGAGAAACACCTCAGCAGAGAGGATACCATGAGTTAAATAGGGCACACTGAGGGGCACTCAGAAGTACAGCCAGTTGACTATGGTGCACTTTGGAATGCAAATACTTAGGTGACTGAGGCAGAAGGAACACAAGTTTGAGGGCTAGCCTTGGTACATGGCAAGTTCCAGGACGCCATGGGCTACATAGTGACACCTGGTTCAAAACAACAGAAAACTAAACAAAACAGAATGAAACAAACCAAAACAGTACCATATTAACAAAAATCATTCCCAGTGAGGATTCCTCTGTGTGCAATGGAATAGAAAGGACCCTTAGACGTACATACCTTCAGCATATTCTCAGAGCAAAGAATTCAATTCTCAATAATTCAGGAGTAGTTCTCACAAAATCTACACCTCTCCCAATACACACAATTCCAAGTTCAGAGGGGTTATTAGAGGACGTTTAAATTGTCTGCTGACTTTTATTGTTGCTGTTGAAAGTCAGTAAAAATTTGACTTTTGTTCTCTTCACGGGAATTATTTATTGGTGTCTGATTTGGTGATTTTTCCCCTTTAGTTTAGCTGTCTGTAGTTTCAGAATGATGATTTCTTGAATATTCTTCCATACTCTATAGTTTGGGGATTCACAGGTGTGAGAAATAGCTTTGATTGTAGTCGGTCATGATCTAGACTCACCTGGGCAGGGAGCCGAGGTCAGGGTCCCTCTGGGTGCGGTTGCCCTGTGGTGGCATGTCTAGGAGATCTTTTTTATGTTAGCTGGGGTGAGAAGACCCCTCCCCACTATGGCCATCACCCTTCCCTAGGGGATTCTGAACTGTCTGAGAGTGAAGAAAGGTAGCTGAGCACGCTTGTGCGTTCATTGATTTCTAACAGTAAAACTGTTCTACAGGCACCAAGGGGCTATGTCACAATAATCAGTGAGCTGCATTAGGGAAAAATAGGTTCACTATTAGCTAGTTTTTAAGCCAAAGGCAAGTCTTTAAGAATAAAAGAGATGAAAGTAACTACAAAGAATAAAAACAATTACTTCAGGTAAAAGAAAAATTTAAACTTGTGCTGCAAATTAAAAACAAAAACAATGACTGGAAAGCTGTATGCAGGAAAAAGATAACTTTATCATCCATAAACAATGAGCTTTCCTAGACCAACAAGAATTAAACCCACATAAGAAAGGGAACAAGGGATGTAAGACAGTCCATGAGAAATAAAAATTCACCAAGATTATGAAAAGAGGGGCAACAATACTAACAATTAAAGAAAAGCTACTGACAGGGTTTGTAGAGTTCTTGAAGCTTAACATTCATAAAGTTCTAGCTCAGTCTCCAGCTTGGTATAAATAGGATGTGGGGTGCACTCCTGTGACCCAGTTCTCTGGAGGAGGAGGATCAGACGTTCGAGGTCATCCTTGACTCAACAGGATGTTCCATGACAGCCAGGGATACACGAGAGCTTATTGGAAAACAAAAACAAACACAGGAAAGAAAACAACATAAAAAGAAATACTATTTCTATCTCCATAGTTTTAAACTCTAAGTTTTATAGATTATGTATAAGGGCACTTTGACTAATATGCAGTTTTAGTATTAGTATCCACACATGTAGTTTTTGCATTTTTTACATTGTTTCTCAATAAAGTACTAAGAAGTAACAGAGTGGAAAAATGCTCAGCCAGCCTGCTGTCACCACACCATTCAGACCAAGGTCATTCATTCATGCAGGCTAAACTGCCCAAAAGGCTCATCTTCAGGTGCCCGGGTGACTCCAAGACTAGCCTGTATCAGGACATAGGGTCTTCCACTTCTGACAAGACGGTGGACAAGGATATTCTTACTGATAAGAAGGGTTTCTGTCCACATGTAAACCCAGCACTTTAGGCAGAGTGGCTGGGGTCGGGGTGGGGGTGTGTGTGAGTTCAAGGCCAGCCAGAGTTATATAGCACAACCCTATACAAAAAAAAAAAAAGAAAGAAAGAAAGAAAGAAAAGAAAAGAAAAAGAAAAAAGAAATAAAAGAAGGAAAAAAGAAAGAAATCTTGCAAAATAACCTCCATTAATGTAAAATCCTGCCCAAACTGTACAAAGAAGACAGACAGACAGACAAAAAATTAAGCAAGGCTCTCGTGAGTTCACCTTTAATAATAAAATAAGCACAGCCCTCTAATATGGATGCATGTACACCCGTGTGCAAGTGCTTTGGGGTGGAGGGTGACTTTGACTCATTCCACACCTGATTATATTTGATGCGGGGTGTCTCATTGAACGTGGTGTTCCTTGATTACCTAGACTGGCTGTCCAGGACCTTTCTGTCCCTGCCTCCCCAGTGGTGGGATCACACACACATGCTGCCAGCCCAGATTTTACATTGGTGCTGGGGGTGAAATTTAGGTTCTTATACTTGCGTGGTAAGCACTTTATAGGCTGCACTGTCTCTCTGACCACTTGAAGACCCCTTAAAAATGTAATAGGGCACATATTCAACATGGTATTTACTATCCTAAATATGTTACATGAATTATGTAGCATGGACATGTTTAGTCTTTGTAACCATTTTACTACTGTCCCATTTTTAACTGATGGAAAACTGAAGGTTTGCACAGGACAAAAACCTGGCCAGTAAGTGGAAGGTTCCGACTTTGATTCCAGGTCTTTCCTGAAGTGCATGGACCAAACATGAAACTGTCACACCACTATGCAACAACAGTGTGGAGCTGAGAGGGGTGTCATCAGATACATGGTCAATGCTATTTCTTGGTTTAAGACTGAGTTGAGAAGTCTGCACTCTAGAAGGCATGGGTTCCCTAGCTTTATACAAGAGCAATCCAATGAGTGATATGACACATTGCTACTCTTTATTCTGTCATTTCTGGGCATTAAAACCCCATTCCTTGCTAGTCACTGTGTCTTTGGCATGCATGCTACTGTCTTCTAAGCAACATCATGGCCTTGGTCCAGGAGGGCCACCCTGGAAAAGCCAAACACATGTCTGAGCAATTTGCAAGGCCCCTGGGTGGCTTGAGTGGGTTTGCAAACTCCTATTAGCGATCCATAGTTTCTCCAAGGCCACAGCAGTAGGTGACGAGCTCAGTTGGCTCATGGCAGAATTGGGTAGGTCATGCTGGATAACTGGTGAAAAAGACAATCGTCCCAAGCACAAAGCTTTCATATGTGTCAACAGGCTTGCCAGTGTGAATGAGACATTTGTCACCGGTCCACTTGGATCTTGTTATGAATCATTCTCTATTTGCTTGGCATCTCAAAACGTTGATGGGCTGGGGCAATTTTCCTGTTCTCCTCACAGGGTTGGGGGTATAGTTGGTATTTAATAATTACTGAAGGGCTGGAGATATGGCTCGGTTGATGAAGGTAGTAGCCATGTAAGCCAGATAACCTGAATTTGTCCCACAAGAGTGGACTTCTGGCCTCTACACCAGGTATACATGTGCCATGTGTACCTGAGGGTGCACACACACACACACACACACACACACACACACACACACACACACAATTGGTTTATAAAGAACTGTAAAGATTAAGGTGAGCAGATGGCCATGCCAGTAAAGTGTCTGCCATGCTAGAATGAGGACCTGGGTCTGGGTCCCAGAATCCACTTAAAAGAAGCTGGAAACAATGGCACTTATCTGTATTATCAGCACTAATGAAGTGTTGAGGTTTGGTGCTTTGTTATGTATTGTAATGATAAATATTGGTCCCCAAAGCCTGGTTTCCCCCAGGGATGAGAGAATCTGCACATAGACCAAATGACCTTGTAACCTTGTCCCCCAAGTTATCCCTGATTGGTGAATAAGCCTATAGCTGGACAGAAGAGAGAGGTAGGTGAGGTCAGAGATCATGAAGAAGGAGGAAAAGGTGGAGAAAGGAGAGAAGTCATGGGATAGGTGCTTTATGAAAACATGGCCATGAGGACTGACCAATTGGAGTTAAAATTGTCCCAGGTGGAACATAGCAAGTTATGACTTGGGGTTATTCATAGGGAAGTAGACATATGCATAGTAGATTAGCGGGTAGATATCTGCTCAGTGCTAATGCATTACAGGCCTATTATAAATATAAAAGTTTTGTGCCATTTATCTGGGACAGGGGGATCTCAATGGGTAACTGGCAAGACAGTCTGGCAGGACTGGGGAGATCCTGGCTCAGGGAAAGTTTGTCTCAAAAAGTAAGGTTGGGAATGAATGAGGAACACATGTGATGCCTCCACACCCATGTGAGAACACACATGAATAGCATGCATGCATACACACCACCTCCACAAAAGCAGTAATGGTCATTTGATCTGAAAACAAATGCATACTCAGTAGGGGCTAGTCTATAGCCGGAAGCCCCTAAACTTGCATACATCAAGAATTTTCTGTTTCTTTTCCTAACCCAGGGGAAATGTGCATCTGGATGCTAGGGTTTCCTCACTTTGGGAGCAGGGACGGTGCCTCCCACTGGCTGCTGGCACATACTTGGCTGTTTGTCTCCCATGTGGTTTTGCAGATGGATATGTTGAGAGATGGTCCTGGCATTGGGTCAGAAAGACTTCTGTTTATCAATCAACACTTATAAATAAATCTCAATGAAGTGGGAGCTGAGAGGGATAACAGAAAGAGAGGGGATGTGACCTGGGTACTTGGCTTTCTTTTGCAAGTTGACTTACACAACTAAGGCATGCAAGTCTCTGCAAACGTGCCTGTCTTAGGGAACATTAGTGATGATATTGTGGCTACTAAGTACATTATTTGGGCTGGCAAGAGGGCTCCGTGGGTGAAGGAACTCACTGTCATGCCTGATGAACTAAGTTCAATTCCTGAGTCCTACATGGAGGGAAAGAACTGACTCCTCTAAGAGCTGCCCTCTGACCCCCTACCCACCCCCCAGCTCACTCAGTCACATACACCAATAAATACACACACACACACACACACACACACACACACACAGAGAGAGAGAGAGAGAGAGAGAGAGAGAGAGAGAGAGAGAGAGAGAGAGAGAGAGAGAGAGAGAGAGAGAGAGAGAACAATCAAGTGCGTTGGGGCATGCGTGGAAATCAGAGAACAACCTTGAATGTCTTGCCTTCCCTTCTACTTCGTGAGACACAGTTGCTCACTGCTCCCCCTCTGCGTGGCCAGGCAGCTGACTGTGAGCTTCTGGAGATTCTCTTGTCTGTACCTCACATGTCACCATGGGAACACTGCGTTACAGTGGCTCACTACTTCATCTGGCTTTTATGGGCTCTGGGTATCTGAACTCAGTTCCTCCCCCTCCTGCCATGAGTGCCTTACCCACTGAGCCATCTCTCCAGCTCTCTCATCGGTGTGACTGGAGCGATTGTTTTTCCTTCATCATAAGGCTCCAGGATCTCTTTGACAGGTCTGGTGATGAATGGATCGTTTCCCAGGTGTTTCTCACTGTGGGATGGCCCTGACATTTGTTCCCACACTCTGCATCACCCTGTGCTAGCCCTGGTTCCAGGTAGCGTGGGAAGACAGCCGTCTTCCATTCTTTCATTCCTTTGGTAGACAATATCAGAGCGTGAAGGACATGCAAGCATACCTTGTCTGCCAGTCTCACCTGGAAATGAAGGGAAGCATGAGTTCCAGGCGGGAGGACTTGGTTGTAGGACTCTTGTGTGGTAGATTAAGCTTCATTCAGTTTCTTCCCTAGTGTTCTAAATCTAGTTCCTGGGAACTAGTTGCCTGCGCGTTCTGATGTTACCTTTCAGATAAAGAGTCTGGGGGCTCCACAGAGTTGGGGGCATCTTGGTTCTAAGTATTATAGACTGTATTCCCAGCATTTCTCTCAAGAACATTAGATTTACCTTGGTTTTTTGTTTGTTTGTTTTGTTTTTGCTATGATCGTGAACTTTATTATTTTTTAACTTTGTATTGATTCCTTGTGAGTTATATATCCTGCACCCTATTCATCTCCCCATCCCTTTGTATCTGCCCTCTGCCCTTGCAACATCCCTCCCGATAGAAAATACAAAAACAAGAATTAAAAATAAATAAATAAAACAAAAGAAAGCACAGAAAACATCTCGCTGTGGCAGCTCCAGTGGGTCACGGTGTGTCCCATGGTGTACCTTTTTGTCCACACATATTTACTTGCCAATGGTCATTGCATGAGGCATTGGTCTGTTGGAGGCCTCTAGCTTTTGCTATACCATCAATACTGGATCCTCACAGGGACTCCTCTGGGATATCCTGTTGTTGCCCTGTGTCATGGAGATCCTGTGGCTTTAGATATGCAGGGCTGGCCCTTTCGCATGCTCCAGTAGTTCGCAGTTGAAGTAGATTTTGGAGTAGCCAACTCTAAGTCCTGTGTCTGGGCCTGGGTGGCAGCTGAGATGGTCAGTCTGCTAGCCCTTCCGAGCCCACATCGGCATGTCAAGCACTCCAGCACTGCCCTGGCTAGCGCACCCAGTACAAGGGGCAGGATTAGCCCCATTCTTACACCCCCAGAGCCAGCTCTACTGTGCTGCACCTCAGTCAAGATGAGGGAGGGGCCCACTCTCCCACTTTCTGCATCTGTTGAAAGGCGGGGCCAGCTCTCCAGACTGTGACAGCCAGTGAGCAGTGAGGCCAGCTCTGCACAGTCCTTGGACATCTACGTGGTCCCAGGTGGCAGCCCAGACCAGGGATGTCCACCTGGTCTCTAGTAGTAACATGAGTCATGGAAATTGGCAGAGACTTCTGCTGCAGCACGCATGGAGTGGCAGCAGGGGCTGGGACTTGACCACGGCCTAAGATGGCAGGGCAGACAACTTTCAACAGGCCACTCCTCTCCAGGCTGGAGCCTCCAGTTCCACCTCTCCTCATATGCCTCAAACCATTCTGCATCTCTTTCCCTCCCATCTGTCCACCACATAGTTGCACGTTGTGGTGGCTCACGCTGCAGGTGGACCACAGGGTGTCAGGCCTCTGGGTCTTCTCCTCCACCCATGCTGCATGGTGTGGCCTTACTTTGTGTTTTCTTTTTCTTACTTTGTACTTTTAAAGGTACATTGGATACTATTAAGTGATTAATACTCTTTAAAATATACTTTTAAAAATATATACTATATATACTTTTTAAATATACTTTTTAAAAATATACTTTTTTATGTACTTATGTATGTGTGAATTTGTATGCACATATGTGCTCATACAGAGGTCAATGCTAGCTGGCTTTTTCAATTATTCTTCATTATCCTTTTTGAGATAGAATTTTTCATGGCTCCTGGCACTGGCCATTAGACTGGCCTGGCTGGAGGGCAAGCTCTGGTGCTCCTCGCTCCTGTTTCAGCCTGAACTGCAGGCTTGTACAGACATGCCAAGCTTTGTGTGTGTGTGTGTATGTGTGTGTGTGTGTGTGTGTGTGTGTGTGTGTGTGTGTGTGTGTGTGTGTGTGTGTTAGGGATCGGAACTCAAGTCCTCATGCCTGAGGGGCAAGCGCACACTGAATCATCTCCCCAGCACCGCTTTGCATACACCTCACCATTTAATCATTTGGAGATCCAATGAAGAAATAGATACTTTCGCCTCCTTTTTAATCTAGGATATGGTGATGGGCAGGAAGATGACACCATTAGTCTGAAATACACAAAGTTAAAAGAAGAAAGCTAATGTTCAAATTGGCCCGAAGCCTACTCTCATGCTCCCCGAGGTAGCATCAGTGAGGAACCACCTTTGGCCCATGAATCTCCACCTGATCTGGTTGACACACAGTGTAATGGAGAGAACTGGGCAGTGCAGGTGAATGGACACAGAGATCACCTCCCTGAGGCTCCAGCCAGCAACTGGGTGGATGCTGCTGTGAAAAACCAACGAAGCGGTTCTGCTCTGGTGCGTAGAGTGAAGAAGTGACATGTTCTCACTTAACATGAAGCACACCTTGGGTGTGAACAGGGCTGCGCATTTCTTTCACTTTCATGTTTTGCTCGGATGGGTTGAACCTGAACGTGAAGCCCGCAGAGGTTCTAAGTGAGGACGTGACTGGGAAGCCCGATAACATCCAAAAAAGTGTAGCACGTGCTCTTCATGATCCCGTGAACCTGCCACATTTTGAAAGGGAAGATTCTAGAAGATACCAGGGTATGTAGCTTTTAAGTGATGGGGATCAAGGGAGGCAATGGTCCAGCAACTGGGAGGGGTGAGACGGATACGAGCGGTGGAATGCAAAGGATCTCACCAGACATGCCTCGAGCTCGGGAGGACGCAGCTTCCAGAACAAACGACGACTCTCAGGAAGAAGGTGTGTCGCAAGAGCACCCAAGGAGAGTATGCCTAAAAACTGGGAGGGACTAGAAGGCAAAGACTATGTGGCATCACACAAAGGAAAATTAGTATAAAGTACTGGGCATCCTGAGTGTCTGTTTCGATATTAGACAGCACTGTAAGTAAGCATCCCCATTGGAAGAATTCATGCGGCCCCAGGATATAACAAAAGCGCCTTGCTTCCTTTTTGCTGGTTTCTGGGGATTTGTGAACTTCCTAGAAAGGAGTAAATAGATAACTTCAGGCCAGTTATTAACATCATAACTTTTAAAAGTGATATATTTTTATGTTATTTGTGTTTGCCTGAATTATGTATATATGTGCATGACAGGCATGTCAGGTACCCATAGAGACCAGAGAGGAAGCCAGTCCCCTGGAACTGAGTTATAGATGGCTGAGAGGTGGTGTGAGTGCTGGGAACCAAACTTACATCTTCTGCAGGAGCAGTAAGCTCTCTTAATCTCTGAGCTGCCTCTGCATCTCCAGAAGTCACGGTAACTTCTTATCACCACTGTTTATGCCCACTTGTTTGTTTATGTGGTGCTGGGGTTTGAACTCATGACTTCACGGATGCTAGGCAAGCACTGTATCACTGAGCCACACCTCCAGCCTAGCAACTCTACTACTGTGCTTCCAGAGGCACCACAGGTAACATGCCAAGAAGTAGGAGTGTCATGTTCTAAGAAAACTTTTTTCTCAGCACAAACTGAGATCTGGGTTCTTCTGTGAGTCCCAGTTTGTTGGCCTGTCACCTAGTGCAATGACTAAGCCACGTGTGGCTTCCGTCATTTCATTTTGGTCTTATTTAACTGCCCTTGTCAGCAGGGTAGGCATGTTTCAGAAATATATTACTAAATAGAGATCTAGGACATGGGGCAGGGTACAGGGGACAAGGAAAGTGTGTGTGTGTGTATGTGTGTGTGTGTGTGTCTGTCTGTCTGTCTGTCCGAGCCAAGATATGAAGTAATTAATAGATGAACAGAGGCCAAAATAGATTCCTTGGGCCAATTCCTAAGCCCCAAGATCTGTAGTTTCAAGGAAAAAAATGTCCTCCCACTTTGATATCATAGATACTTAAATTTTCAGTTATTCAGTGGATATGTGATTGTCTGAAAGTGTGTATTCACCATAACACTGAAGGGGAGGTCAGAGAACAATATACTGGAGAAGGTTTTCTCTCCTTTTACCACATGGGTCCCCTTATTAGAACTTAAGTCAACCAGAAGGCAGAAAATACCTTTACCTACCAGTCCATCCCGCTATAACACAGCTAACGTTGAATAACTTGGAGCTACCCCGTTTAACAATTTGTTTTGGAGGCTCTGAAGATTTACCTAAATGAGGTCGTGTTTCAAAGAGCAGAGCATCTCGGAACTCAGACTCTGACTGCCACACAAAAAAGCCTGTGGAGCGGGGCATGGGCGCTCTCCCCTCAGCCGTCCAGGCTGCAGTCTGTGCATCAGAAATCATGGCTCCAGCGGGTGACACAAAAGCTGCTTTCTCTCTTTCTGCTTCCTGAAAAATATGTTCCCCTATTCTCCAGCTGGGATTGGCAAAGTTTTCCTACAAAATGGTGATAGAGTGGCTGAAAGGAAACCACTGCAGGTAACAGAGAGATAAGCACTGTAAGCCTGAGACTTAGATGAGATAGCCAGTCTAAAAACGCTCGTCTGGATGTCAGAAATCTTTGTCAATCCAGGGACTTCATGGCCTTAGCTGGGTGATTGAAACTACGACTTAGTAAATTCCTCAAAGCTGACAGGGTGCAGCCACCCCCTTCTCTTGTTCGAACACCTGACACTCCCCCTCCCCTGGGGTCTCCCTCTTGACTTTGACCCCAGACTCAGATTCTCCAAGAATGAAACAAACATATGACTGTGTGTGGTCAGCAGGATGTGAGTGGGGGTTACAGAGATAACTGGGAGCCTTGTCTCACAAGAAGCCAAAGGAACAGAGAATAAGACAGAGTCGCCACACAAAGTCCCCAACAACAGAGATGGAAGCTTCAGCGACCGGTTCTTAGGGATGAGATGAGTGTGTATGTGGTAGGGGCGGGGTGGAGAGGAATGTTGAGGGGATGGTATAACTGAGTTTACAAGGTGTCTTGGAAGCTGTCTGAGTGAATGAGATGAGAATGAGGGGTGAGGGGGAAGACCAGTGCGGGCAGACAGGTAGCATCCGCAACAACAAGGAGTGATAAGCTTAGTGTTAACTTTCAATTCAACGGAATCTAGAATGATCTGAGAGATGGGACTCTGGACATGTCTATGGGAGATTACCTTGATTACATGTTAATTGATGTGGGAAGAGCCATCTTAATTGTGGGTGGAGCCATTCCTCGGACACGCCTCCGTGACTCTCTGGGTCTGATTGTGGATGCTCAAAGAGCAGCCGTTTCATGTTTCTGCAGCTGCCCCAGCTTCCCCATCGTGAGTCGTGAGACGGAATACACCTTTTCTACGTGAAGCTGTTTTTGTCAGCTTGCTTTATGGCAGCAGCTGGGAAAGTAACTGATCCATGGAGATGAGAGAACAAGGAGATTCAAGAAAGAATGTCCCACTGTAAGCCACATTAATAGAGGACATTAGCATTTTGCTGGGGAAGAGAAATGCCAGACATTCTCGCATTGTTCAAATCTGGGCCGTCAGGTAGATAGTGAGAGAATCCTGCGGATAAGAAAGAGCTGAGTAGCAAAAACTTAATGACAGAGGAGAGAAAGGAACCGTCCTTGGATGCAGTTTTCTTGGCAGAACAGGGATGTGTTTGCTTGAGGAAAAAACACAAAGAAAGGCTGGAAACAAGAAATTAATGTGCTGCAGTTGGAAGGGTCAGGTGATAGTTTTGATAGTTTTGGAGTAGATAATATAAAAACTTTCCCCGCACGAGCATTTGTGAAGACGGTGAAAGAGAGCCTCAGTTGCACAGCTGAGCTGCCAAACGAGCAAACCGTAAACCCTCACCCTGAAAAGCTGGCCATGGTGGCTCACATCTATAATCCCAGCACTTCGGAGGCACGCGTGAGCTTCACAGTAAGCTGTAGGCCAGTTTTAGAGTGAGCGCCTGTTTCAAAAATGGGAGAGAGGGAGATGGAAAGGAGGCAATAAAGAAGAAAGGTTCACTGAAAAGCAAGTGGGGAACATCTAAAGTGCTGCTCCCTCCACAGTCCAAGGGTTAGCATCACCATGGGAACAACAGATGAGACCTTGGGCCCTCTGAGATGGAGAGTTGAGCTTGAGATCTTGCACACCTCTCTAGAACATGAAAAATGTCTACCCGCTAATGTGAGACCACAAATGACGATTTGCCTCTCTAGTCCACAGGCCTGCTTGGGATGGGGAAGAGGGGCTTTATTTATAACCATGAGTTTAAAGTAAAATAGACCTGAAGATATTTAGGCTGGTGAACGAACTATGCAGTCAAGTGATCAAGGAACTCTCCTAGAGTGTGTATAAAGGCCTTCAGAGCCTATGACAACCCAGAAGTTCTTAGCAGAAGCTTCTGGAGAGATATGAGTCCATGTTACAGTTTCTTCTCAAGTAAATCCCTCTTGGAAGGTCCTCTCAGATATCTTTCCCCAGTCTCCTAAAACCAGATACTTCAGAACAGAAGAATTAAGGGAGCTGCCACAGACTTTGGAACCATATTTATGAGTATGGAAGCCGGAAGGGGAGTGAGTACTCTGTAATTAAGAATCTCATGAATTGTATTTCTAACAGACTAAGAGAAAAATGCTACAACTATCCAGAAGGGGAGAGAAGTCAAACCTGGAAATGTGGACTTGGGAATCTCCAAACAGAAGTAGCTGAAGAATGGATGAGATCCCTTCAGGAAGAGAGAGAGAGAGAGAGTCTAGGCCTTATGAGAGGAGAAATAGGGAAAGACAAGATACAATGAGGAAAGAGATGTTGTCCATGTGATGAACAACTCTAGAATGGATGGAAAGATTTTTCAGAGATGAAATGTAGCACAGAGCTGGGCAGTGGTGGCACATGCCTTTAATCACAGAGCTGGGCAGTGGTGGCACACGCCTTTAATCCCAGCACTTGGGAGGCAGAGGCAGAGGCAGGCAGATTTCTGAGTTCAAGGCTAGCCTGATCTACAGAGTGAGTTCTAGGACAGTCAAGGCTACACAGAGAAATCCTGTCTTGAAAAACCAAAAAAAAAGAAAGAAAAAAGAAATGTAGCCCAGCAATGAAAGCCCCTTCTACTCATTGGTGGCAATGTCCAGTGCTGGTGATCCCCTTGTTGAAGTACCTTCTCCATCATGGAACAGATCACGTACATTTATTTGCCCACCCCCAGTAGAACAGAAGCCTGCTTCTGCATCTCTCGTACAAATTGTAGAATGGGACCTGATTAATGTTGTCTGTTGTATATAGTGTTGTGTAGACACACTAGAGAGAGGTTTGGGGCTTTCTGTAGAGTAGATGTGTATCTTGAAGCTAAAGAGCAAGGAATAGAGCTGGGAAGATGACTCAGCTGCTAAAGTGCTTATCGTTCAAGCTTGAGGACCTGAATTTAGCTCCCCAATACCCATGTAGAAAGCTGGCCATGACTAAGCATGGGGAGAGAGCCGGTCACTGCAGATCACTGACCAGCCAGCCTAGCTGAGTTGGAGAGATTCAGGTTCAGCTTGTGAGCCTGTCTTAAAAAGTAAGGTAGAGAGTGATTGAGGAAGATGCCTGATGTTGACCTCTGGTCTCCATATACATGACCATGCACACTTGGATGTATAGCTGCACATACATGTGCACACCCATACACAGGCACAAATATGTAACACACATGCACACAAAGATCCAGGGAGAAAACAACTGAGTATGACTTCATGATTTCTGGGCAAATTCTTGAGTCTGACCAAGGCAGATCTTCTGTGAGAGCCAAATCCTGCCTCTTCTCAATGAACATTTGGCATTTGACATTCTTAACATCCAACAACATCATTGAACTGGCCCTTAGTCTGAATTGGGATGAAAGAAGGAAAAAGTCAAGCAATCACCAAGCTAGATACTGTGTGTATTTGATTTTTTGAAATCTCATTTTTGTGTTGATGTGGTTATAATGTAAGGGCAGACACACAAAAATTCAGTCCATTGCATAGTTCCCTAGGCTATTGCAAATGCTTAACTCACAGATGTAGGGTTCGACTACCAACTATAAGCCAGCTGATCATCAGTCATCTCTTTTCGTCTGCAAGGCCATGAGAACAAGGTGGACACCCAGAAGGAAAGCCTAGGACATTAGTTACCTCTGTATTGCAGCGACAGAATACCTGGCTCTACAATATAAAGAAGGAGGGGCTGATTAAGGCTCACAGTTTCAGGTGGTCTCAGTCCATCATAGCAGGGAATACATGGCGGAGCTCATGGAGAGGATATGGCTGAATCTTACTCACATAGCAGCAAATCAGGGAGCCAAAAATCAGGCCAGCGGAGGCTGTAACTTTCAGAGGCCAGCCCCCTGTCTCCACACTTGCCTTCCAGGCCCTAGCTCTAAGGGTCTCCACAGCCTTCAAAGAATGCCTCAAACAGGGAGCCAAGCTAAGACACTGGCCATGGAGCTCGTGTGCTCTGTCCCTGGTGGAGGCAGCAGGGAACTGTAGAGACTGAGGAGTCAGGCATGCTCATATGAACACTGTGACCACTTCATGAAGTTGTTAGACTGAGGGAAATACCAGAGGAGAATGGAATGAGGTGAGGCATAAGGAAAAGGAAAGTCTAGGACCCAGATTAAGTATGAGACTGAGAGTTGTTCAGCCATTTCCATCTTGTACACCAACTCAGATTTCTGTATGTGGTCTATCTTGGTACACTATCTGAAACTCATACCAATGGATAGCCTGTGCTATTGGTTTCCTCTTGTCATGGTTAATCTTCACTGTCCACTAGACTGAGTTCAGAGTCACCTGGAAGACACACCTCTGAGTGTGTGTGTGTGAGAATATTTCCAGAGAGGCTTATCTATAGCTGAAAGGCCCATTCAGAATGTGAAATATTTATTCTTCTTTTTATTTTATGAGTATGAGTGAGTTGTTTGTAAGAATGTATGTATGCATACCACATGCATGTCTCATGCCCAAGAAGGCCACAAGGCTGTTCTGAATATGGGTCCCACACACCAAATCAAGAGAAATCAAACTGAACGCCGGCATTCATCTTTGTTTCCTGACTGTGGCGCAGCAAGCCCAGCTGCCCCCTACCACTACAGAGGGACACCTCTGCTTTCTCTGCCATCTCTTTCCTGCCATGGCGAATGATGACCTCGAGTTGTGAGCTAAAGAACAGTGTCCTTAGTTTTCTCATGTTAGGTGTTTTGACACAATGAGAAAATAACTAATATTCTTCCCCCCAGGCAGCTAAGTCAGGGGGGTCATATCTGTGAAGCTTCAGTTTGCCTCCCATCCATATATCTGAGCCAACCTTTGCATTTTCTATTCTGAATTCACTCTCCTAAAACAAACAAGGAAGATGAGAAAGAGTAATCAACAAAACTTTAATTTCCATTAACACTAAATCTGGCTTTATGGCCTCTTCCCTTCAATAATGAAAATCTCACTTGCTCAACTCTGTGGTGACTTTTAAGAGCATGGGAAAATGGGAAGGGACACAGTGACATCAACATTCTCCCTGCCTGGCAGATGAGAGCTCTGCTGCCTCTAAATGCTTCTTGAATATACAATCTCAGTCTTTGGTAAACTGTGTTTATGTATTACACAATAGTCTGACAATTCTTCATTGAGTGTGTGCTCTTCTCTTCTATCGTCCCAGCATTCCATATCCTGAGCATGCTAGTGGGCGAGCCCAAGCACAGACATGAAGCCAGAGAAACCAGGAATCACAAGAACTCAAGACCGAAGGGAAAGCTGAATGGGACAAAGGCCAGTTGAAGAGTCAGACATCAAATATCTGCAGGAGGAAAGAGGCAGGGTCTCACAGACCAAGCAAGCAGCTTGGCAGTGTAAACTTTAGCATTTGGAATAGACAGTAGGGACCAGGTGCTCCATCATTCTCATCTGTAAGCTGATCAGATAATGGGTGAAGGACATCAGTATCAGGAAGATTTATACATCGTGGCAAATGTGTGTGCATGTGTGTGTTTTTCTTTGTGTGTACATGTGTGTACAGTTGTATGTGGGGATATCTAGTGCCTTTCTTTGTTTTTTAAACTTTTCTATTGATTCTTGTGAGTTTCCCATCATGCACCCTAGTCCTGTTCATCTTCCTGACCCTACATATTCAACCTTTGTGCCTGCAACCTCCCCCCAAATATAAAACAAACGTCAAAACCAAACAAAGCACAGAAACATCTCATCATGGAAGCTGTAGTGTGTCACAGTGTGTCCCACAGCAGATCCCTCTGTCCACACATCTCTCATGCAAGCGTTCATTACAATGAGTCATTGGTCTAGTTCCAGATCTCTGGCTTCTGTGACACCATCAATATTGGATCCTCCCGAGTAGCCTCTTGTCCTGTGTCATAGAGACCCTGAGGTTTTGGAAGAGCAGGACTGGCTCTTTCACCTGTCCCAACCATTTGCAGATGATACAGATTTTGGGATAGGCCATCTCCGAACCCTGGATCTGGCCCGGGGTAGTAGCGGAGGTGGTCATCCCACCAGCTTCCCCTTCTCTTCACTACCAGAGCGAGCTCTCCAGCACCGTTCTGGGTAGGCAACCCAACGCTGCCAGCAACAGGAGGCAGGGTCAGCTCTCCTGCTCTTAAACCCTCAAGGACGGCTTCTCTGTACCTTGAACTCCACAGCCAGCTCCGCTGTGCTGTCCAGTTCAGGCGAGGGCCCCACTCTCCCACGAGCCTCAGCCTGAGCAGGGCTGGGCCAGCTCTCTTACTCACACCCTCAGAGCTGGCTCACCCGTGCTTTGCCTTCAGGGCCGGCTCCTCTGTGTTGCCCAGTTCTCATGCCTTCAGGGCCAGGTCCCCCCCCCCACACACACACACACTACTGCAGGTAGCAAGGGACAAGTGTGTGCGGGGAAGCATTACCTTCCCTGAACCCACCCCCACTTCCCAGCAGAGGGCAGACAGGTGGTGCGGTCAGCTCTCCCACACCCGAGACATTAGGGCCAGCTTTCCTGTGCTGCTTGAATGAGGTGCGGGGTCCACTCTCATGAATGCTGCCAATGGTGAGAGATGGGCCCAGCTCTCCAGAGCGCTTCATCCTGGGGGGCGGGGGGAGGGGTCAGTTCTGCACAGGCCCTGGACATCCAGGTAGTCCCAGGAAGCTGCCCAAACCAGGGACATCCTCGTGTTCTCTAGTAGGAATATGAGCCATGGACATCGACCAGACCCCTGCCACTGTGTCGCCACAGACTCAAACAAGGCCTTCAGTGGCAGCTCAGGCTGGAAGCTCACCATGACCCCAGGTGATGGGGCTGGCTGCTCATGACAGGCTACACCTCTCCACCGTGAGTCTCCAGATCCGTCTCTCTTCACAACGCCCAAGCTGCCCCACTTCTCTCTCTTGGGGTGGCTCCCACTGCAGGCTGGCCACATGGCTGTCAGGCCCCTACGTGACATCCTCCATCCATGCAGTGTGGTGTGTTGGCAAGCCGGTGTCTATGGCCCACCTGCACTGTGCACTGGGTGGCAGGGCGGTCCACAGGTCTCTGTCTGTCTTCCTCCTTCTGTGCTGTGCTGCCTGGAATTGATTTGATTTTTACGAGTCCTAGTCACAAAACAGCTGTGGCCGACCAAGCCAGGCATCAAGCTAGGACGAACAAAGGACTGCCATCTGCTCTGCCCCTGACTGATAGAAGAGCAACACCACCAAGGTGTCTCTCTGTCCATTTCCTGGGGGTTCAAGTGTCTTTCTTAGTCACTCTCCAACTTTACTTTTTTAAGACAAAATTTTTCACTAAATCTTGAGTTCACCAATTTGGCTAGTGGCCCTCAGAGATCCTCTTATCCCTGTTTCCCCAGCAACAGGGTTCCGGCACGTGATGCATCACCCAGTATTTTTTATTTTAACACGGATATTAAGAAATCTAAACTCATGCGCCCATGAGTATACAACAAATTCTTTACTGGCAAAACTATCTGTTCAGCTCTAGATGAATCTCTCTTGACAGCATATACTCAGTTGAAGAAAGAAGCTGTACCCAGGGATTACCACCTGCAGCCTAGGGAGTTACTTTGCAAACTTAAGAGAACAGCTTAAAGGAGAGAGGCTTTACTTTAGTTCATGATACAGACATTTCCGGTCCTAGGGACTGCATTGATTCTAAGGCGAGGCAGTCAGTGTCAAAGCAAGCAGAAGCCCTTGGAGGAGGAAACTGCTCAGGGGCATCATTTGGGGGAGGAGATTGTTCACTTATGGAGGACAGGGCAAAGAGAGTGAGACAGAGACCTGGGAAGAGGACTGACCTTCAAATGTGTACCCCACCCCCACCTGTGCTCTCTTTCTCCAACTAGGGCCCAACTCATAAAGTTTCTATAATCTCCCAAAATAGTGCCACAAGTTCGGGACCAAGCATCTGATATAAAAGCCTGTGGTGCACATCTTATACTCCAGCTGTAACAAGTCTACAGATAAACAGGCTGTATTTTTGATAGGGCAACCCAGACCAGAAGGTAAGGCTGCATTCTGGCTATGGTGAGAGCTATGAAGTCAACAATGGGAATAAATTTCCCCAGGTATTAACCTTTCAAAAGAGCTAATTCTGGGAAAGAAGATTATTCTGAGTGCTAGAGGCTCAGCTAGTAGAGTGTGAACATGAAAAAGCCTTGCATTTGATACCCAGCACTGCATAAAGCTGGGTGTGGTGGTGCAACTCTGTATCCTCCCCAACCCCTCAACCCCCAACCCCTACCCCCCTCACTCCACTACCCCACCCCACCCCCACTCTGAAGATCAAACTAAGAAGGTCAAGAGTTCCAGGTCATGCCTCTCAGCTACTTGAGTTTGAGGACAGCCTGGGGTACATGAGACCCTGTCCCCAAAAACAGAACTGTTATGATGTTTGAATATTTAACATATCTAAATATGAAAACACAGATGTGCCCAGCATGCCGTAAAGATGTAATGAAATATTATTGGCAAAGAACTTTCTAGAAAAATGTACCATGACATCATCGGGTTTGTGTTTGGCATGTTTGTCAAAGCACTGGAAACTAATCTTAGCTTGAGCCAGAGGATGAGGTAAGGCACTCTGTTAGAGTGATGTCACGCAAACACAAAGACTAAAGACAGTAAGTTATGCTTATTTTCATGGCTTTTTTTTTAGGATCTAAACATCTTTAGCCTTAATTTAGGTAGAATTTTATGTCTAACTATCACTGTAAGCTTTGACTCAGTCCTGACGTGATATAGACATTTAGGTCTGGGGATGAGGAGATGACTTGGTGCTGGAGAGAGTTTGCTGTTCTTGCACAGGACCCAATTGCTTTCTGAGTCTTAAATGAAATGTGTTCTGTTTTGGGGGCTATTAACAGTGGAGTGAGATTAAAAAGGAAATCAAGGCAAGTATGGAAGCACCCCTGTAATCCCAACAATCGCAAGCAGAGACGGAAGAATCACGGTCTTGTAAAAACACTTGAAGTTCAAACTCTCCACTGTATCCAAATATATTTTCACACTGTTTTGGGGGAAAAGTACTGTTGCAATCCTGTTTCTTTGATTGTATGTGGTTAAGTAACAGTGCTTTTCATCGTGTTTGCTTCTTGAGAGTCTTCTTCTTGGATGAAGAGGTGATTGACAGGCCAGGAGACCGCAGTGCATGCATACTGTTCCCTCTCCACTCTGGAGCCCCGCGTGTCTTGGGTTCATTCCATTTTCTACTCTGCTTCTCAGTAATGGAGGCTGTTTACATTGTATGTGTTTCCTGATAACCTCTTTCTTCTATGGTTCTAATCAGACTTCCAGAAAGTCCTGGACCCATGTGCTTCAAGATATTTTTCTCGTAGGTTCATTCAAAAGGGTCATGGGTACCAATGGACGAGAGAATGTCAGCACCTTGGTAAACATTTTAGAATGAGATACATGTGGAACTGAGTGTGGGGACAATAGCATCATTGTTCTAAAAACACAGTGTGGCTACTCATTCTCTTGAACTTGGATTCATCTATGATGTCACAGGTTCCCCTTCTCTTATACCCAACAACTTAGGATTGTGGTACAAAAGCCTTCTGTGTCAATTAGATCCTGTGTGGTTTGACACAGATGCAGAGCTATTTGGGAAACGCTGTGTCAGCGGGTACCCTGATGGAAGTGGTGGGGAGGCGTGGGCAACAGCTGGGCTTGGTGTGGGCTCCACTGACCTCTCTTTGAGGGTCTTATTGGACACTGATCACCATTCACTGCACAATAGCTGCCGCAGGGCTTGTGCTTTTGTGGGATGGGCCCAGAGCCTGCAGCTGCATGGGTGTGGTTTTGCTGGGAAGATGGAAAGGGAGGGAAATGAAAGTTCCAACTCTTGTCTCTAAGTGTAGCTTAGGACCCATATCGCATAAGACAGAGCTTGCCTTCCAGTGCTGTCTTCCCTGGGGAGAGGGGGCTGAATGCCTAAGAACCCAGTTCTGCCTCCCATAGGCACCACGAGCGATGCTTCTCATCAAATCCATGGGAGCAAGAAGGCCAGTGCCAGCCATAGGGATGGCGGGGAGACTTGAAGCAGAGTATGTTCAGATTCTGGCTAGTTACTGGGTGAATTTCATGAAGATTTAAAGAGTTCCGTCATCGTCAACCTAAGGCAGACCTGGAATGGACTTCTAAGACATTGTTTTAAAAGAAAATATTGCATTCTTCTTTTAATCCAAGGAAAGTACACACAGTATGAGGAGTTTGTCACAGTAAAACAATGTTAAGCAGAGAGTAATCTTTAACCTTTGATATCTTAAATAGCTAGGATTAGAAGGGATCTGGCCTGTACCCAGGCCAAGGTTTAGCTTCACTAGGCAAATAAATATGTTTATATTCATTTATCTACATACAGACATTGTATTTACATTTTGCATATTTTTTCCAATATTTGTTTGCATATCTTTCTATATCCTATTGCTCAAATACAGTCTGGAAGATTCAAGGTCTTTGCTGATGACATGTCTGGACAATGTTCACAGTTGTCCTTATGTGTCAGTGGGTGCATGGGTGTGTGTTGACTGTGGATCAGCACTATAGAAAACTAGCCTACGTCCTTCAGGGCCTCTTGCTGGCTGACCTCTTTAAGAGTTCTCTGGTCTCCTCAGCAGACTTTCCATGAATTCATTGTTTTTCTCTCTGAAGAAACAGCCATTTGATTTTCTTGCCTCGTGACAATTGCCCCCTGTCTAGTATTGCCATCTCTCCCTGCAGTTGCTACACACACATCTCCCTCTCCTCTGTATCCCGTTGTGGAATTTTACATTGAAAAAAGACGGTGGCCTATTGGAAGCATAAGTAACATTCTGACATCAGACACTTAACCCCTCTCCATAATCAGGCTACCTCCGCCCTTATTACCCTTTCCTCTGCTGAGACTCTATGAAATGCATCAGAATTAGGGCGACAGGATGGAACTAGTTAGCCCAAACTGGACTCAACCTGTAAACCTCCTGCCTTAGCCTCCAAGTAGTAGTATCATAAACATGTACCCACATACATGGCTTTAATTAATTTTAAACACCTGTTTGTGGTGTGTGTGTGTGTGTGTGTGTGTGTGTGTGTGTATGTGTGTGTGTGTGTATTTTGTGGTTGTACTGTATTCATGCAGAGGAGGGCATTGCTTGTTTTCTTATGCGTGAAGGTCAGAGGTTAACCTCAAACATCCTTCCTCAGGAACTAGCCATGTTGATTTGGAGAAGGTCTTTTTTTCTTTGTTTTGGTTTTGAAGCAAAGTCTCTGACTGGGACTTAATTAGGTGAGGTCGTTTGGCCAGCAAACTCCAGATACCACCTCTCCCCCTGCCCCCAGGAATAAGTGTGGCATCACGTCTGGCTTTTGTATGTAGGCTCTGAGGCTCATACTCAACTCTTCATGTTAGAATAAGCACTTTACTGACTTTGGCTGCCTATTCATGAATGAATTTAGGGGCACCATTGTTTCTTGTTGCACATTTTGGTGGTTCCTTGGCCTCTTTCCAATACATAAGGCCCAGAAAGAGCTTTGTTAATAGAAGAAGAAATCTAAGCAATGTGATTTCCTGTGGTTTCCATCGTTTTTGTTCAGGCTTTAGAAGGGTGTCGGTAGGTGGTAGCCCACCTTGTCCATCACCTGTATCCAAACATATACATCTTAGTTGCAGCCTTGTCTGGTCTGGCAGGAACCCCAAAGGGCATCTAGTGAGCCCCTCATGATGTACCTTTGCCTCCAGGATGGTTCCAAGGCTCTTAGAAGCTTAGATTACACACATTCTTTGTCTCTCTGGGCTTACTCTGGAATGTGCTAACCCGTTTCTGGACTGTGTTCTTGGACAAAGGTTGACTAGGCTTCTGTTACTTTTCAACATGTAAGTACGATGCAGAGGAAGGTTGGTACAAGCCCACTAATGCTGACTCTATTGTATGGCCAGTCACCACGTCCCTCTAGTCCCTCTAGATCCTTGTAGGGAAGGCAGAGATCTGAAGCTGATCAGTCCATCAAGTTAGATAAAAGTAAGCCAAAGGTTAAGGAAGGGTAGAGAAGCTATAGGCAGTTGCAGTAGCTGTCTCTCAGTTCCCTCTGGGATGGCTTGGGAGATCGCCCTAGGCAGCTCTAACAGGACTGGAAATGACGCAACTGTCGACTGCTGGCCTGCTTTCTCTTGGTGCACAGGTCACAGCTGAGGCCTTACAAGGTCATAAGGAAAGAGCAGTTCCTTATTCAAGAGGAAGATGGGGAGACTGAATAACCACAGGAAATATGATGAGAAAAACATGCGTCAAGGAGACAGACTCATTGCTCTTGGGATACTGGTTAAGAGTCCCTAGAGATACCAGCAGCTCAACAAACAACTGCTTTTGACAAGGACCCTTGAACCACAGTGGCTCCAGGTCCCTCCGAGCTGTGGATTTGAGCTCCTGGAGACACAGCCTAAAGAGAACAGCTGCTGATTGTTCTTGAGCAGATGCTTACGGACCTTCCAGGCATCTAGGTGGTTCATTGGGGGATGACACCTGTCTTGTGTTCATGCTGGGTGAGCTAGCTGTCAAGGAAAACACAAGCAAGGAGCCTGGCATGAGCCCTGTGTGGATGCTGGGACTCCCCGCTCACATCTGCAGAATGCAGACATTTAACTACATATTCTTACTGTAGCTTCGGACTCAGCCACTATGAGCCTACTACTAATGTTTCTCAGTGATGAGACATCTCTCAGTACTATCTGATCTTGTTTCATGCTCATGTTTCTTTCCCAGTTGCTATGATAAAGCACTCTGAGAAAAGCAACTTAAGAGAGAAAGGTTTGTTCTGGTTCACAGTTCAAGGGTTTTTCAGCTCATATCATGGCCGGCAGGTCAAGTGGCCAGACCTTGAAGCAGCTAATCACATCCCATCCATTGCCAATAAACAGGGTGATGAAAGCTCTCCTTCATTTATACAGTCCTGGTTCCCAGTGGATGGATCTTCCCACCTGAATTAATGTAATTGTCCATGGGCATGCCCAGAGGCTCATCTCCCAGGCAATTATAGATTCTGTCAAGTTATTGATGACCACTAATGATCACAGTTCTCAAAGACTAGTTTGATCTTTCTTACATTCATCACATTACCTAATAATATTGTGTCTCTGTTTCCTCACTGTTCCTAAATCAATTTATTCTCCTTCTTCTTCTTCTCCTCCTCCTCCTCCTCCTCTTTCTTCTTCTCCTCCTCCTCTTTCTCTTTCTCCTCTTCCTCCTCCTCTCCTCCTCCTCCTTCTTCAGTGTTTTGTTTCTGTGATTCTCCCCCTTTCATACATACAGAGTCAAGAAGTTTCCAAAGGACCATGTGGCACAGCAGAATTTTAACAGTGGTTATTGCTAGGCGAGTGGGATTGTGTGAGTTTTATGTTTTTCTTCTGCTCTTATAAAAATGAAGAGCAAGATGGCATGCACCTTTAATCCTAGAACTCAAAAGTCAGAGGAAGGAAGGGGCAGGGACAGGGAAAGTTCTGTGCTTCTAAGACAGCTAGAAGATATATAGTGAGACTCTGAGGAGAAGGAGGAAGAGGAGGAGGAGGAGGGAAAGGAGGAGGAGGAAGAAGAGAAGGAGGAGTCACCATCACTGCCACAACTACAAAACATATGTAGAACCTCAGAACTGGTGAGGTTGAAGCAGGAGAACCCATAAATTGGAGGCCAGTCTGAGCTATAGATCAGATTACAGGCCTTCTTAGGCCACATACCTTGTCTCACATAAAGTTATGCATGCAAGTGTGTAAGTTAATAAACAAAATGGAAGACAACAACAGACGGAAAACACACAGATTACAATACTGAGGATATGTAGAAAGAGGAGCTGAAATTCCAGGATTGGGAGCCGAAGCACTTGGCAGCTGTAGGTGGGGCAGGAAGAACATTGGACACAACAGCCACAGTTGTCAGTTGGGCTTCAGGGTTTCTGAAGGTTCCTTTGCCCAGGAGAGAGAGAGGTGGGGGGGCAGAAGGAGAGGGAGAGGGAGAGGGAGAGAGACAAAGGACAATAGATTTGAAGAGGAAGATGAAGTTTACAGTTTCCACAATGAGTCTGAGCTGCCCAAGGGTCCTGCCTGGAGAATTGATTGGCAAGTTGTCCTCAATTTAGAGAGAAGTGTGTTCCAGAGGTGAATCTGGAAGTCTTGGAGAAAAGAATTGGTAGCTATAAACCTGAATAAAGATAAATTTATCAGAGGAAAGAGTGAGGTATGAGAGCCTAGTTAGAAATTTGGCTGAAGAAGACATCCTATGACTCTTCCATCAAAGGGAGTAATGAGAAAACCTGGAAGAAGACAATGGAAACACTAGAGAGAGGGAGAGGATCTCCAGAAACCAGAGCAAATAAGGCTCTATGTAGGAAGTGCCTTCACAGCAGAGCATCTCACGGACGTCCCTGAGGAAGTGCTACCCTTTTGGAGTGTAGACTCTGTATATTGTCTCAGAAAGCTCATCCATGTTTCCTGGGGATGGGAGTCAGAGCTGGGAAAGGAAAAAGAACCTTCTGCATCAATGTTCTGCTGCTGAGAGAAGGCTTTGAGCCAGGAGGAGGGGAAGAAACAGAACAGAGGGACATTCCTAGCTTTATGAGGGATAATAAGTGCTTCCGTGTTTCTCTTTTCCTGGAAGAACTGGAAGTAGGAGGCAGCTCTGGGAAGGATGAGGAGATGGACTGTGGGAGATAGCCCCAGGAAGGGCGAGGAGATGGACTTAATGAAATGTGCCCATTGTTCTCATTCCTGGGTTGATGTGGAATTCCTGCAGGACTTTCTGCATGAATGTTATAGAGGATGAATCCATTAATTGCTGCCAAAAAAATAAACTGAAAGAAACAAAGAAAGAATGAGAGTCTGGCAGGGGAGTTGGAACAGTTCCCAAGACAAGCTGCACACTAGAAAGGCTCTAACTCAGCACACTTGGCTTCCAATGGTTTTGGAGCTGCAGATCCCATGGTCTTGGATGCTGGTGTGAGTCCTGGCATGGGACTTCCTATGTTCTAATCATGTCTCCTATGGAACACAATTCTTAATTCCTCTGCACACGCATTGTATCGTACAAATGGGAATGCTGACTAGAGGTTTTACCCCAGGTGACTATGAGGACTGAGCCAGCCAATCATCTTGCACTCAGCAAGATAGCTAATAAACAGAACTAGTAGCTGTTAAAATCATCATCACCATCACCTGCTTCTCCTTCCTCCTCCTCCTCCTCCTCCTCCTCCTCCTCCTCCTCCTCCTCCTCCTCCTCCTCCTCCTTCTCTTCCCCCTTTACACTTGTGGTGATGTCTTTAGACTCTGCTGCTTTTCCAGGCCCCCAGAATGAAAAAATAGTGGGAATGTACAGAGCAGTAATTGCGCAAGGATCATCAGGGAACTGGACAAACACATGCTTAGGTCAGAAGATCTCACTCACTAAGCTCTGTGGGAGAGGGTGGAGCGGAGAGTCTTAAGTGCAGACACACCCACGCTAGTATTCTGCAGTGGAGTTTGGAGGTTCCTTTGGAATACAAGAGTAGGACTGTGGGATCTTAAGTGGGCACCTAGTTACAGGATGGGAAGGTGACTGGGGAGTGAGGTAGAGGGAGATATTCAGAAGGGAAGAGGTGGAAAGTGGTGGGAGTTTCCCACGGATAGAGAGGCAGAAGGTACAGTAACTGTCTGGATCCAGGATATGAATCAAGGTCCACAACACCCAGGGAAAGGTCAGGGGGACGCTAGAGCAAACAAACAATCTATGCCACCCATTATTCTGCCCCCACCCCCAGAAGCCAGTGCTTCTCTGAATTCTCCTTGTGTATCTCACTGGGGACCAATCAATAGCAAAGGTATCAGCCGTCAGCTCAGCTCCCTTCTGAGCACCCTTCATCTTGTTCCTGATTTAATAATGCTCATTAAGGATGAGGCAGGCTTGTCATCCCGACTCTGCTGATGGGATGACGTAGGGACAGCCATGTATGGCACATCGGTTCCTGCCCAGGGCTGAACTGAGGGTAACTATTGTGCCCAGGGTCCTTGCTATGGCAACTACATGATGCAGATCCTTAACTTCATATGCTGGATTTCTTTAAACGTCCAATGACAGTACTCGTGAGACAGGGCAGCGTTTGTCTTCCTTTCCTCCCCTCCTATTTGCTCCCTCTTTCCCAGTAACCCTCTCTCCACTCTCAGGAACAAAGTCTTACCATGTAGCTCATATGGCCTTAGCCTCAGTCCTGGCATCCCCTGGGTCCTGGGATTCCAAATGTGCACCATGGCCAGCTTCAGATTCTTTTCCCATATCATGCCAGTTCAGAGATTTTTAATATTTTTAAATCCTATAACAGCACCCCAAGAAATGACTCAGTGGATAAAGGCTCTTCCCATCAAACCCTAGGGCCCATATGATGGAGAGAACTACCCACACGAATTGTCCTTTTACCTTTACACATGACACTGCTCAAGAACACATACCCTATTCCCACACACAGACAAATAAATGTAATAAAATCTTTGAAAAGATAATACTGTCTTAGTCAAAGTTCTATTGCTGTGAAGAGACACCATGACCATGGCAACTTTTATAAAAAGTTCATTGGGGCTGGCTTATAGTTCAGAAGTTTAGTCCATTGTTATCATGGCAGGAAGCATGGTGGCATGCAGGCAGACATGGTGCTGGAGAGAAGTTGATCATCTACCTCCTCATCTGTAGGCAGCAGGAAGAGAGCCACTGGACCTTGCTTGAGCTTTTGAAACCTCAAAACCCACCCCCTCCTATAAGGTCACACCTACTCCAACAAGGCCACACCTCCTCATAGTTTCAAATGATGCCACTCCCTATAAGTTTATGGAGGCCATTTTCACTCAAACTGCCACAAATATATGTTTTATTATCTTTAATTTTATAATTTGTTAAATATTGTCATTCATTCACCAGCACACCCATGTCTGCTGCTTCCTGAACGGTAACTGGGCAATAGGATTGGGACTGAAACCCACCTACAGAAAATGTAACATCAGTTAAGGGGAAAGACATGAAATAAGCTGTCATTACTCTGAAACGTGCTTGATGGTAGGAGTGTGATAAGAGCCAGCTTAGAGAGAGGAATGTGGGCCTCCTTGGAGCAGCGAGGAAACGTTCATAGTGGAACAGAGCCCACCTTTCTGGAAATGACAACTGGCTTCTTAGTGAATGATATGGATGAAGCAATGGGGAGAAACATTCTAGTTCAGAAACATGGTGTTTATGGGTTGTGAAATGGCTCAGAAAGGTAAAAATTACTGTTTGCTATAGAACCCAGTAACTTGAGTTCAATCCCCAAGACTCATGGCAGAAAGAGAAAATGTTCACAAAATGTCCTGGGACATCCACTCGTGTGACCCGTTGAGTGTGAATTCACATACACATCCAGGCACACATATGCACATATACAGAAATCAAACCTTACTTTAAGAGTTTTGAAAGATGGCAGTTGTGAAGACATGGTGACCTGATATACTATGGTTGGTAGCAACAGGCAACCTAGTGTCGAGTGAAACACTCATGACCTCTGTCCAGCTGTCACACAGTTATGCCATGTTCCAGCAGGTGGATGTGAGCTTTCCAGGGCAGACATTAAGCATGAACCCTGAAGCTGGTCCTGGTAGTCAGTTTCTAAGTCAGGGATCACATGGACAAATGGGCTCAGAGGTGACCAGTTTGTGCTTTGTCTTCACCTAGACCAGGGAAGCCCTCGTTACAATTCTCAATGACCTCCGACCCCAGGATCGATTCAATATCATTGGGTTCTCCAACCGGATTAAAATGTGGAAGGACCACTTGCTACCAGTGACTCCTGACAACATTAGGAATGGCAAGATCTACATGTACCACCTGTCACCTACTGGAGGTAAGAGTGATTCCTGACGGCCCTTCTACCCAGCTTTGACATGATCATACACTCATTCTCTGCAAAGAGACAAGACTTCAGGAGTTGAAGCTGATACTAACAAGAGAAACAATGATAATAATTTCCCCAGGTGTCTATATGTCTTCAAGTTTGTAAATTCTTATTTCCTAGACCATAAGTTAATCATGACAAGTTATAGCTGGAAAATTCATCCACAATGTAGATGGATCCTGAACAAGGAAGCTGGTTTTGGCAAATTGTTCTTGGTTGGGGAATATTTTGAGGCTTATTTTTACTTTCTTGTATGTGTGGATTTCTACAAATTGATGTCATCTATGTGGAGGTGCCAATGGAAAACAGAAGAGGGAATGTGATCCCCTGGAGTTGGAGTTGCAGGCAGTTGTGAGTCACCTGACATGAGCCTTGGGAACTGAACTTGTCTCTTCTGGAAGAACAGGAAGTTATCTTAAGTGCTGAGCCATCTCTCCCTTGATGGACACTTGAAGCGAAGTACATGATCCAGAGTTTTGTATGTGCTCAAGCAATGGCAGATGGAACTGCCCTTTAAAACAAACTAGGGTCTTGCCTGAGCTGCAGCAATGGTGAGGGAGCACCAGTCTCAGATGCTCTGGGTGTAGCTATGGGGAATGTGCATCAGTCTCAGATGCTCTGGGTGTAGCTATGGGGAATGTGCACCAGTCTCAGATGCTCTGGGTGTAGCTATGGGGAATGTGCATCAGTCTCAGATGCTCTGGGTGTAGCTATGGGGAATGTGCATCAGTCTCAGATGCTCTGGGTGTAGCTATGGGGAATGTGCATCAGTCTCAGATGCTCTGGGTGTAGCTATGGGGAATGTGCATCAGTCTCAGATGCTCTGGGCTGTAGCTATGGGGAATGTGCACCAGTCTCAGATGCTCTGGGCTGTAGCTATGGGGAATGTGCACCAGTCTCAGATGCTCTGGGCTGTAGCTATGGGGAATGTGCACCAGTCTCAGATGCTCTGGGCTGTAGCTATGGGGAATGTGCACCAGTCTCAGATGCTCTGGGCTGTAGCTATAGGGAATGTGCATCAGTCTCAGATGCTCTGGGCTGTAGCTATAGGGAATGTGCATCAGTCTCAGATGCTCTGGGCTATAGCTATGGGGAATGTGCATCAGTCTCAGATGCTCTGGGTGTAGCTATGGGGAATGTGCACCAGTCTCAGATGCTCTGGGCTGTAGCTATGGGGAATGTGCACCAGTCTCAGATGCTCTGGGCTGTAGCTATGGGGAATGTGCACCAGTCTCAGATGCTCTGGGTGTAGCTATGGGGAATGTGCATTAGTCTCAGATGCTCTGGGTGTAGCTATGGGGAATGTGCATCAGTCTCAGATGCTCTGGGTGTAGCTATGGGGAATGTGCATCAGTCTCAGATGCTCTGGGCTGTAGCTATGGGGAATGTGCATCAGTCTCAGATGCTGTGGTCTGTAGCTATGGGGAATGTGCATCAGTCTCAGATGCTCTGGGCTGTAGCTATGGGGAATGTGCATCAGTCTCAGATGCTCTGGGTGTAGCTATGGGGAATGTGCATCAGTCTCAGATGCTCTGGGTGTAGCTATGGGGAATGTGCATCAGTCTCAGATGCTCTGGGCTGTAGCTATGGGGAATGTGCATCAGTCTCAGATGCTCTGGGCTGTAGCTATGGGGAATGTGCACCAGTCTCAGATGCTCTGGGTGTAGCTATGGGGAATGTGCACCAGTCTCAGATGCTCTGGGCGTAGCTATGGGGAATGTGCATCAGTCTCAGATGCTCTGGGCGTAGCTATGGGGAATGTGCATCAGTCTCAGATGCTCTGGGTGTAGCTATGGGGAATGTGCATCAGTCTCAGATGCTCTGGGCTGTAGCTATGGGGAATGTGCATCAGTCTCAGATGCTCTGGGCTGTAGCTATGGGGAATGTGCACCAGTCTCAGATGCTCTGGGTGTAGCTATGGGGAATGTGCACCAGTCTCAGATGCTCTGGGTGTAGCTATGGGGAATGTGCATCAGTCTCAGATGCTCTGGGTGTAGCTATGGGGAATGTGCATCAGTCTCAGATGCTCTGGGTGTAGCTATGGGGAATGTGCATCAGTCTCAGATGCTCTGGGTGTAGCTATGGGGAATGTGCATCAGTCTCAGATGCTCTGGGCTGTAGCTATGGGGAATGTGCACCAGTCTCAGATGCTCTGGGCTGTAGCTATGGGGAATGTGCACCAGTCTCAGATGCTCTGGGCTGTAGCTATGGGGAATGTGCACCAGTCTCAGATGCTCTGGGCTGTAGCTATGGGGAATGTGCACCAGTCTCAGATGCTCTGGGCTGTAGCTATGGGGAATGTGCACCAGTCTCAGATGCTCTGGGTGTAGCTATAGGGAATGTGCATCAGTCTCAGATGCTCTGGGCTGTAGCTATAGGGAATGTGCATCAGTCTCAGATGCTCTGGGCTGTAGCTATGGGGAATGTGCATCAGTCTCAGATGCTCTGGGTGTAGCTATGGGGAATGTGCACCAGTCTCAGATGCTCTGGGCTGTAGCTATGGGGAATGTGCATCAGTCTCAGATGCTCTGGGTGTAGCTATGGGGAATGTGCACCAGTCTCAGATGCTCTGGGTGTAGCTATGGGGAATGTGCATCAGTCTCAGATGCTCTGGGTGTAGCTATGGGGAATGTGCATCAGTCTCAGATGCTCTGGGTGTAGCTATGGGGAATGTGCATCAGTCTCAGATGCTCTGGGTGTAGCTATGGGGAATGTGCATCAGTCTCAGATGCTCTGGGTGTCGCTATGGGGAATGTGCATCAGTCTCAGATGCTCTGGGTGTAGCTATGGGGAATGTGCATCAGTCTCAGATGCTCTGGGTGTAGCTATGGGGAATGTGCATCAGTCTCAGATGCTCTGGGCTGTAGCTATGGCGAATGTGCACCAGTCTCAGATGCTCTGGGTGTAGCTATAGGGAATGTGCATCAGTCTCAGATGCTCTGGGTGTAGCTATGGGGAATGTGCATCAGTCTCAGATGCTCTGGGTGTAGCTATGGGGAATGTGCATCAGTCTCAGATGCTCTGGGTGTAGCTATGGGGAATGTGCATCAGTCTCAGATGCTCTGGGTGTAGCTATGGGGAATGTGCATCAGTCTCAGATGCTCTGGGCTGTAGCTATGGGGAATGTGCACCAGTCTCAGATGCTCTGGGTGTAGCTATGGGGAATGTGCATCAGTCTCAGATGCTCTGGGCTGTAGCTATGGGGAATGTGCACTAGTCTCAGATGCTCTGGGTGTAGCTATGGGGAATGTGCATCAGTCTCAGATGCTCTGGGCTGTAGCTATGGGGAATGTGCATCAGTCTCAGATGCTCTGGGCTGGGCTGTAGATGAACAATGGGAAGAGGAAAGAGCTGCACTCTAAGTCACTGCATGTATGCCTCGAATGCTGCACCCGGTACATGTGCAGAAGATTGGGACAGGGGCAAGAAGGCAGCAACACAGTTTCTAAGACTAGTGAACAGGCCCACTGTGTTGTATGTGGTTCCTTTCTTTAAAAGAAAACACCTTACATTTGTTATTTACTGGGGAGGAGCGTACATATGACCATGGTGGCCATATAGTAGTCAGAGGGCATCTTCTCAGAGTTGATTCTCTCCTTCAGCCTTCGTAGGTTCTGAATTCAGGAACTGAATTCAGGTTGTCAGACTTGCATAGCAGATGCTTTGACTTGAAGAGCCTTCACACCAGTCCCCCCTACCCGACCCTCTCCCAATGACAGCTATGCTATCTTGTGGAGTTCCATGTCTGTTAATTCTATCACTATCTAGAAACACTGCAAAACAAGCCGGTCAGCCTTTGTATTCATCATTTCCCATCCAAGACAGAGCCCTGATTTCCCACCTAAGCTCCTTGTTTAACTTGACATGCATGGCCAGTGCCTTGACTTATGCTGGCATTTTCTACCAGTTAGCAGAACAGTTTTATCATTAGGCATTGGAAATAAAAGGTTAGCTTTAATATTACAGTTATTATCTATTAAAGTAAAGAGGTTCCTCTTTGTGGCCCTAAGTCCCAGCATGCAACTTAATGCATGATACAGGCTCAGTGATCATCTGCACTTATGCTATTGGTATTGCTTACTATTAGAATGGTGTGTCTCATAGAGGCAATAAACATCTTTAGAAAAGAGCTGATCTATTCATTTAGAACCCAAACCTAAGAACCCCTATTTGTTCATTTGTTCTCTCTCTCTCTCCCTCTCCCTCTCTCTCCCCCTCCCTTCTCTCATGTTTGTGTGTACCACCTGTGTGCAAGTGCCCATGTAGGCCAGAGGAGGGCACTAGTCCCCAGAACAGTTGTGAACTGCCTACTATGGGTGCTGGACACTGAACTGGGTCCTCTTCAAGAGCAGTAAGAGTTCTTAACCATGAAACCATCTCTTGCTCTTTTTCTTTTTTTCCTTGACCCTTCATTGCCTGGCCCTCCCTGGAGAACATCAGAGGGCTCTCATTCTCTATGAACTGTTCTTTCAAGGTTGGAGCATAGCTTCTGGGGCTTGCTTCTCTAGAGTTGAATCTAGCTCCACCCTTTGTTAGCCATTTGCCTTTTGCCTCATCCATAAAATGAGAGGGTGGACGGTAGCCTGGCTGTCAGAGTGAGAGACTTAAACTATTCTAAGTGTGTTAAAGGGTCAGAACAGATACAGGCTCTGTTCTCCTTAAGATCAAATGTGCTGTTTATTTTTATACTATGTAGTTTTCTTTCTGGTACTGGGGCAACCTGTGAGCTCTCTGTGGAATGCTTGGACAGCTGCATAGGACTTCGCTTGTGGAGGGGACCCAGTGCTGGCGAGCATACAGGAGACACCCTGCCTCAGCGTAGCCGTCATTCTGAGCCCTGATGTGCCTTAGGTGTATGTGTGCAAGTGTGAAAGCCAAAGCTACACTGATGCCCTGGCTCTCCTTGGCTTTGGAGTGGAGGAAGAGACTTGACAGCGTTAGTGCTGACGAAAGACAATGCAGATGCTTGCTACATGTTCATGCCTACACACTCAGAGCTCGATGAAATTACACATGATAAAAAAGAAGGCAAAGCAATGGCTCAAAGAAATGCTAGGTTCGGGGCTGGAGAGATGGCTCAGCAGTTAAGAGCACTGACTGCTCTTCCAGAGGTCCTGAGTTCAATTCCTGGCAACCTCATGGTGGCTCACAACCATCTGCAATGGGATCCAATGCCCTCTTCTGGTATGTCTGAAGACAGCTATAGTGTACTTATACATAAAATAAATAAATAAATCTTAAAAAAAAGATATGCTAGGTTCTGTTTCCACTTCATCTTTTGCACCTGTCTGAACTCTGAACTTCAGTAACATGTATGGATATATCTGTTATAGTCACAGGTTATCTACTTTTCTTCTTTCGCTTAATGCTTTTCTTTTCTGAGACAGTCTTGCTGTATAGCCCAGAGTGACCTCAACCTCTCAGTAGTCCTCCTGCCTTTGCTTCCTGAACGCTGGGAATATACATGTGCATCACTATGTCCAGCTTCTGGTTTGTTTGTTTGTTTTGAGGACAAAAAGTAATGAAGGAAATAATTTGGTTCTTTTAAACATGGTACATTTTCCCATTCCAGCACAACTCCTACATTTTACTAAAAAATGGTATTTAGAATGTAAAAACATTTTGACATATATATTTTAATCTCAAGCCAAATACAAAAAAAACCAATTAGTTAAAATGATGGGGTTCAGTGCACATGTTTTATCTCAAGCCTCTAGAAGGAATCAAGAGAAACAGATGCCCAACACTACTGTAAGAGCTCCATCCTCCTGATGCTGGGCCTGGGGCTGATAAGTTGAATGGAATTTTTAGGAATCCAGAAACACTACTACAGCTGGCTCTTCCCCCTCAGCCAATCAACTGCCAATTTCTCCACCGACCAAGAGAACAGTTGTTTAGCATCTGCTCAAGTCTGGCCACTTTAATCAGAGATGCTAATGACAAACAACTTTGCAGGGTAGTGTATCAAGGGTGGTGTGTACGTGTACGTGTGCATGTGCATGTGGGGTGTGTGTGTGTAAAGGGAACTTACAGGCTGAGTCATCACTGAACACCTTCAGAAGATTTTTATTTTTAAGGTGTGTGTGTGTGTGTGTGTGTGTGTGTCTCCCCAGTCACAGGAGAAAATTTTTACAGTAGAATAATTCCAAATCACTTAATTATAGTTGGCAAATACTTGTCAGATTTCTAGATAGATCAGAAAGTCACCATCACTATATCTAAGTCCTACCCAGACTCTGAGCTGCAGCCTTGACTGTGCATTCAGAGGCAGAAGCCATGACTTGTCCTGTGTTGATGTCCTCCAGGCACAGATATCAATGGGGCCCTTCAGACTGCCATCAAACTACTCAACAACTATGTGGCCCAGAATGACATTGAAGATCGAAGCGTGTCCCTCATAGTCTTCCTCACCGATGGGAAACCCACCTTCGGGGAGACCAATACCCTCAAGATTCTCAGCAATACCAAGGAAGCCACTGGAGGGCAGATCTGCATCTTCACCATTGGCATCGGAGATGATGTGGACTTCAAACTGTTAGAGAAGCTTTCGCTGGAGAACTGTGGTCTCACGCGGCGTGTTCATGAGGAGGAGAAGGCGGGAGCACAGCTCATCGGGTCTGTTGTCTGTCTTCTCATAACCAGGGGCTGAGGGTAGATGTAGTAAGAACCCAGAGCTAAGAGTGCTTTTCTCTGGGCCTTATTCTCTTATCTTCTGGAAATGAAGACAGTTCATTGCATTGAGGAATGTTACAGTGGGATTTATTCTTCTATTTAAAATAATTTCTAATTATTTCTTTTGCAACACTGGCAATTGAACTCAGGGGCTTGTGTATACTAAACAAATGATTCACTCACCAGTGAATTTTAGTTTGAGATGTGGATTTTGTTAAATTCCTCAAATGGCCTTGAATTTGTTATCCTGCTGCCTCCGACCCTACAGTATTTGGTAATCCTTGTGTGTACCACCATGCCTGGCTCATAATTTAAAAAAAAGTCAGATTTGAATTTAATATGTGATTTTAGGCTTTGAAGGCTGTCTCTGTTTCCTCTTCTGTAAAACGAGGATTATAACCGATGACAGTTTAATGGACAAACTTGTAAAGATTCGACACAACGAGTATTGCATATTAGTGGTCAGGTAGGGTTACAGTCAACATCTTGATATTTTGAATAACAGGCAAAGTGATCATATTGCAACTTGAAATGAAATGACCAATTAAAACTGATGAAAACTTAGAACATTTTTTGAGGTAGTGGAAGAATCTAGAACTTATGTCTTCTAAGAATCAACTTGTGTCAGATACCATGCTGCAGATCATGGTGTATGATTTTGCTGTTTGTTGAAGGAAACACTGTGCCCAGGTTCAGTACAATGTACCTCAATCTGCATTGTGCAAGTATGGGATCTATTTCACAGGAAAAGTCTGCTTGATCTAGAGTTCAGTTGCCACAATCAAAGAAATTTATGAATGATAAGCCCAATTCTAAGATATGCAAACAAAACAGTTGGGCATCATGGGACTGGCTGACACCTTCCTCTGAGGATTGTGGGCACATAGATCTACTTCCTACCTTATAAAAATTACCCAAAACCAGATTCAAAGAGAGAAAACCTACTACGCCATGTAACAGACCGGGGTCTAACCAGGAGGTGACAAGGAAAAACAATGGCATTGAAGTCCGTTGTCTAAACTGCCATTGTGCCAGAAATGCTCTCCATACCTTGCATTTCTGGAGAACTTAAAACAAGCCACTCATTTTCTATATTCATCATTTCCCATGATTCTCACAAATATCTGGAAGATGTAGATAAGCGCAGAAGCTGAGATGCCCCACAGACATGTCTAGCTGCAATGGCTCACTATGTGGCTTATTTAAATCTCCTCAGTGGTTGATAAAGGTTAGTCTCTGCTCCTGTAGACTCATTCAGGGACCAAGTGGGGCTCTGTGCCCCACTACCTTAGGAATTATTCTTATCTGCAGTGTTGAAACTGAGTCATTGTCATTTCTGATCTCGAGACCAACAAGAAGAAAAGAAGCAGAAGTGGACACCAGCTGTTTTACTCCAAGCACACGTCTTGGAAGATGTACACATGGCTCCTAGTTATTTTGCATGGGTGAAATGCCATGACCTCACAGCATAGCCGTTCATAACAGAGGCTGGGAAATTTCTTTTGTAGGCAGATGGACACATGCCCAGTTAGAAAACTATCGTTTAAAAGGGGCGAATAGACGCAGGGAGACAGCTAGTGACTCTGAAAGAAATACTGTTAAGGAAGTGGAGACAGACGCCCATGGCCCTCACTTTCTAGATCCTTGGAGGAACATGTTAATAGCATCACTGCTTATCCAGAAGCAGCCATGTAACAGGCCCACAGGAGATGCTAATGGGAGCAAACACTAGGTCACACAAAAGCGCTATCTAAAGTCCAGATGGGCTTTCCCAAGTTTGATATGCTGCCCCGAGTACCTTCATAATGTATAGTTGAATTTAAAAAACAAATTGTAAGTAGCACTTTGAGAAACTTAGGTGTGTCCAACGAAAAGTTGTGAGGTGTTTTGAGGAATTTTGGGGACTGTATCACATGAAGACTATTTCAAGAAAGTAAGGGTTGGTTAGGTAGTGGGAAATTTTGATCTTCCTTCCTCTGCAGACCTGGAAGCTCTGTGAAATAGTGAATGTTCACTCATTAGAGGGATTTGGGTCATTGCTGTGCCACCTGCTGTTAAAATACCTAACAATGCTGTGCTGGATGTGATCATGTGCACAGTCAGACTCCTACCCTCTGAGAGTCTGATTTCCCTTGGAACTGACCACCTGTAGCACAGCCAGGCCCTGATCCTCTCTGTCCTACCTCTGCAGGTTCTACGATGAGATCCGGACCCCGCTTCTTTCTGACATCCGCATAGACTACCCTCCTGACATAGTAGAATATGTCACCCAAACCCTATTCCCCAACTACTTCAATGGCTCTGAGATCGTGATCGCAGGGAAGATGGTAGACAAGAAGTTTGATCAACTGCACGTGGAGGTCACTGCCAGCAACAGTAAGAAATTTGTCATCCTGAAAAAAGACATCCCTGTGGAGTCCTGGAAGATGGGGAATGATGTCTCTGTCGTGCCTGGCTCAGCCAGTGATGGTGAGAAGGACGTCAACCACATCGAGCGTCTCTGGAGCTACCTCAGGGTGAAGGAGCTGCTGAGCTCCTGGATGCAGAGCAACAGCAAGCAAGAGAAAGAGCGGCTGAGGCAGAAGGCCCAGGGCTTAGCCTTGAACTACCATTTCCTCACCCCCTTCACCTCCATAACTCTGAAGAAGCCAGGGCTCCGTGCAAACCAGCTGGAGGACACCCATGGCATGTCTGCGGCCACCGGACCTGCGACAGTGGTGCAGAACCTTCGAGAGGCCGGCATGCAGCCAGGTAGCACAGCCTCAGGGGTGGCCTGCGTGTAAGAGCCAATTCCTTGGAAGGCCTAGGGAACCTCAGCGGAGGTCTGGGTTATTTTTTATCATATTGTAAGTGTTACAAACAATGACCCTACATGAAAGGCCCAGTCGCCAGATGCTACCTGAAACAGCTATACTTGTTCTAGACTGTAGCTCCCAAAAGCATGGAAAAGAATGGCGAGAGGCTGAGAAATGTTGCCCACTGATGTCAGCTCATCAGGCTGAGGCAGAAAGACCATGAGTTTGAACTCAGCCTGGGCTATGTAGTAAGATCATGTCTCAACAAGACAGAAACAAAGAGTATATATACATTTTTTTAAAAAAAAACCAACATGTGCACTCTTGAAAATTTGTAATTTACACACCATTCATTTTGATGAGAGTTGACAGAATTCTTAGTGACAGGAAAAAATTTAAACTAAAGCCAAGGGCCACATCATCAGTACCATCACCGTGTGGAAAGTGGCCTAGTTTTCAATGGGTAACATCTTTATTGTTCTTGTCAAATTTCTGTCACCTAGAAAGGAGCCTGAAGTTAACCAGGCCCTGCTAGAATCACATACATGCTGCCTAATTTATTTCTCACATTAAACTCTGACAAGCACTTATAGCGGCAGAGGGAACATGAAGTTCGGATCCACAGACGCTCTGAACAGCCAGGGCAGACTTGGGGACCTCCCTGAGAGTAGTTGCTTGCCTGCAAGTGGGGACAATAGAAGTTCCATGAAGGACCATTGCCAGTAGCGAATATGAAGCCAGTGTCCTTTGGCATAGAATGGCTGTTCTATTAATACTAGATGCCTCTCCTTGGGGCGTGTAGCCCTGGAAATGTATTGGGGATTTCAGGGCTTTCAGCACAAGCTGTTTCCCATCTCAGATAGACAAAGCATCTGCTGGCAAAGTTAGTGAGACCTTGTCCTGGTCTACTTATATAGAATGTTATTACGTTGAATTTATTTATTGTGTGAGTGTGTTCCTGTGGGGAGGGATAAAGGTTGGGGAGGGTGGAGTGTAGACTATAAGTCAGAGGACAGTATGAGGGGGTTGTTTTTCCCTCCACCATGTCATGCGGGTCTCTGGCACTGAACTCAGGTTTTCAGGCTTAGTGGCAAGGTGAGTGACTTTACCTGCTGAGTCATCTCGCTGGCCCCGAATCATTTTTGGAGGATCATTTTTAGTCCTTGCTTTTGGTTTTGTTTTATTATTCGATCCAGGGTTGCACTCCATAGCCTGGGCTTGCCTGGAATTTGTGATCTTTTGCTTTTTAATTTTCATGGTTATTATAAATATATCTGAAAGCTGCCGTGTATTTCTGGGCTCCACCGACTGCTCTCTGGGCCTCTCCATGCGTCTTTAAACACATCTTTCAACTTTTCTTTTCTGCGTCCTTTTCAGGACCTGATCTCAAGAAGCCCTATGACCCAAGAATTAAAATCTCTAAAACATCAGGTAGGTAAGTGTGTAAGAGTAAGAAATTCTGTGAATTCTCTGAAGCCAGTAAAAAACGGGAGCTTACAGAACACATCCTCCTTCCCCCGTGTTGTTCAGCCACGTGAGCACATGAAGGAGAACCGCACAAGCCATTGTATAAACAGCAAGGAAATGACCCAGCCTTGCAGGAGAGCCAGGAGAGGAGGTGGACAGAGCAGGCGCACTCCGCTCATCACTGTGTTTAAAGGACATTAGGTTTTATAGAGCTGAAGTGTGCTTCCAGCATCTGCTATCCCAAAGCTAAAAACGGTGTTACAAAAATAAAGATGTCTGGTTGTACAGGCAGGAATTTTTTTGGTTGTTTTGGTTTGGATTTTTGTTTTCTGTCTCGTTTTTTGTTTGCCTTTGAAGGAAAGCACACATTGAAGAAGTAAAATTTCCTTTTGGCAGCACCTTCTGAGGATGTAGCATCCTAAGAACCCTGGTGGGAGACCGTCGGGTGTTACTCCCCCCAGTGCTTGCATCTTCCCTTGCAAGTTTTTGTTCTTTCCTTTCTGCTGATGAGCCAGAGGTGCTGTTTACAAAGCCAGGGACATCCCAGTGGTTGGCTGTGGGGATAGAGCACAGAGCGTCCCATGGAGGGAATGCACTTGTGAGTTGTGGAATGTGAGCAAGCCTTTCTCTTGGACCTTGCCTGTGGGGATGCCTGTGAGCCAGGATGACCCAGCAGTCATCCTGGGCTCCTTCACACATTCTTGGAACAGTGAATGACTTCCCTTGTATGAGGATTTGGGGGGGGGTGGTAGTTTTGTTTTCAATGTACCGTTCTTAGGTACTTTACACATTTTATTTGAGGCAGGATCTCCCCTTGGTTTGAAACTTCACCAAGTAGGTGAGCATTGCTGACATCAAACTTATAGAAATCCACTTGACTCATCATCGCTGAGATTAAAAGGTGCAGGCTACCACACCTCACTTTTTACATGCTTTTAGGGATTGAATGCAGGTCCCTCTACTTGGGAGGCAACTGACTTTACTGATTTAGCCATCTCTCCAGTCCTCACCTTGTATTTCTTTATGTTGCCGTTCACACAGGGTTTGAGGCCCTTCACAGTGAGCACTGCAGAGTTCACTCAAGGTCTTTTCTGGGAGATAGAACTGGAGTCACAGGGAAGACACCGATTTCTCTGCAATCTGAAAAAACTGAACTCCTCCAGACTTACAGTTCCAACACACACACACACACACACCATTTACATATTCATACAGAGCAGAGAGGTGTTCCCAGTCATGTTCTTTGTATAAGTCAGGAAGAAATGGAATCTCACATGTAGTAAGAGAAGACTATGGGTATTGATTCTCCGAGAGTCTGCTGAGGACGAGGCAATACTGTTCATCTACAGCAGAGGAGGAAACGGGAAGAAGAGGCAAAGAATAGGGCTGAGGCTTATAGTCTCATCTGTGTGACCCAAAAGAGACACTTCGTCACTGACTACAATACTCAGCCTTCTAGTGACTTTTATGCTTTACCTGTCACTGACTGATTGTGGGCTGATCATCAGCACAGAGGGTTGCAGGCAGTTCTCACGGTAAATGCTTATGAGGCTGAGTACTGTGAGTGTCCAATCTTTGATGTTGTGACACGACATTGCAATCTACAACATTTACATTCTAGAACCTACCTAGTAGGTGGCAAAAAGGAAAAGAAAATTCCATACTGAGGTCGGGGAGACGGTTTAGTAGGAGCGCTTGTCGCACAAGCATGAGAACCTGAGTTTGAATCCCAGCGGCAAGACGCCACATGCATGCCTGTAAGTCAGTGCCACAGGGATTGCAGGCTGACAGCCCGGCAGCTGAGCTGGAGATTCTGTGAACGAGGCAGAGGGATAGAGAGGGATACCTCATGCCTTCCTTTGGCATGCGCACAACACAGATGCCTGTGCCACGTGTGAAAATGCACACTCTCACACCTACACATACATATGCTCACTCCAAAACTTCCATAATGATTTGAGTAAGTTTAAATTTTGTGTTGAGGTGATTCATAGCTATAATCCTCAGGATGAGGGCTAGACACATTAAACTAAGTTGGAGAAAGAGTAATTTCCATGTAATTCTTACCATAATAAGAAAAGTTCTTCATTCTATTATTATTATTATTATTATTATTATTGAAGAGTTATTTATATGAGTTCACTGTGGCTGTCTTCAGACACTCCAGAAGAGGGCATCAGACTCTATTACAGATGGTTGTGGGCTACCACGTGGATGCTGGGAATTGAACTCAGGACCTCTAGAAGAGTAGTCAGTGTTCTTAGCTGCTGAGTCATCTCTCCAGCCCCCTTTTATTTATTTATTTTTTAAGATTTATTTATTCTTATTTTATGAGCTTGAGGGTTTTGCCTGCATGTATGTCTGTGTTACACTTACATGCAGTGCCCCAAGAGACCAGAGGAGGGTGTCTGATTCCCTGAAACAGGAGTTATGAATGGTTGTGAGCCTCCATGTAGGTACTAGAAACTGAAGTTGGGTCCTCCTGGGGGAAGGGGAAGCCAGTGCTCTTAGCCACTGAACCACCTCTCAAGCTCTGGGTCTTTGTCCCTTGATTAGACAGTTAAGGGATAAAGAAATTGATATGAGTGTCCACATGGGAAATCAAACTCAGTAGTCATTGAAAATTCATCAAAAATCTCCCTTATCTTTTTATATCTTCTTACCTCTCAAAGCCTAGTTGTCTGGAGTGTGATGGAAGCACCATCACATCTGAATCCAGGAGAACGGAGTCAGTGTGCCCTCACTGTGCTCTGACTGGGTAACTTGGGCTGTTGTTAGTCTTCTGTACATTTTCCTTACTTAGAATCAAGGATACTGTTTTTGTAGCATTATGATTATGATTAAAAAAATGATCCATCTGATAACATGAAGCAGTCTTTAGCCAATAAGCATTTTTTTTTCTTTTCTTTTTCCTTTGCTCCTGGTAGTGGATGGTGATCCTCATTTTGTAGTGGATTTCCCCTTAAGCAAACTCACTGTCTGCTTTAACATCGATGGAGAGCCCGGGGACATCCTACGGCTGATCTCTGATCACCTGGACTCTGGTAAGTTTTACCTTCCCTTGTGGTCCCTAGGCAAAGAGAGTGAATGTTTCATACTCTGAGCTGAAGATGAATGGCCAGTTATATATAGGAGGGAGGCATTCCATGAATGGCCAGTTATAGAAGAGAGGCATCCTAGATGCTAAGCAGGCACCGATGATTAGTAAAGGAACTGTACAAAGTTTCAAGCCCTTAATCTATGCTCCTATGGTCTCAGATGTACACCATAGCAGCTGTAGTATCCATCCTGTGAAATGATAATAGTAATACTGTGCTTGTCTCACAAGTTGTTGTGTAATAGATTCAACTGAATCATGGGTAGAAACCTTCAAGTGCTGTAGAAATGTATCACATCTTATTGTCATTATGTCTTCCCAGTCAGAAGCTGTGGTGGTAGGGAGGTCAAAGTCATTGGAGACCACTCCCGCACCCACCCCGGGTATATATAAAGAGGGACCCAAGTGAAAGAAATTAGCATGGAAAATGCTTTTTAAGTGCAGTGCAGGTAACATTGCTTGGGGACAGCCACATAGCCCAGCACTGTGAAGACCAGCTTTAGCATGCATTTTCTAATATTGCTTGTTACTAAGCAGTTATAGAAATACTCCCACAGGTGGCATTTGTGATGTAACTACATAAAGTTTAGTCCCTGATTTCCTTTACGAGATTATTTTCTTGCAGACTGCCCTCACTTCGTTTTGGTTGCTGTGCTAAAATGCCTTGATCAAAAACAACCTGGGTGAGAAAGGGTTTGTTTTATCGCATAATTCCAGGTTACTGTGAGGAAGTAAAAGAGGCAGGAACTTGAAGAAGTTAGTTATATCATATTCACAGTCCAGATCAGAAAGAAATTTCTCTACTCTTATGCAGTTTAGGACACCCCCCCCCACACACACACACACATACTGCCTAGGGAATGGTGCTGTCCACAGTAGGCTAGATCTTCCCATATCAGCTTAATTAAGACAACACCCAGCAGTCATGCCCCCTGGTCAACCCAAAGTAGACAGTCTGTCCTTGAGACTCTTTTCTCAGGTGATTCTAAGTTGTGTCAAGTTGACAAGGCTCACTATCACACAGGCCTTTCTAACCTCAGAGTTAAATTCCCAATAAATAAATAAATAAATTTCTAATTTGAGAAGCATCTGACAGTAAGCCAGCAGCCTCTCCATATCCCTTCCTGGAGGCGCTCCTTCTTTAGAGCCCGTAAGGTCTGAATGTGTAACATCCTTCACAGTTCATGCTTTGAGTGCTTCGTTTTCAGATGATGACCCTGGGAAGCCATAGAACTCTTAGCATACAAGGACTTGCTTGAAGGAAGTGAGTCACTGTGCTTGACTCCTTGGGGAAGGGCACATGTATTTTACCTGGCTCCATGCTGCAATGCTATCTGCTTCCTGGTCCCCCATTAAGGCTCTCTGGCACACATTCCCACTACTACTGAGAGAGCTGCCTCCACCCTGCCTTCTTTATCTAATAAACTGAAATCCCTCCAAAGCCATGAACCAAAATAAACCTTTCCTTTCTTATTTCTGTCAGGCATTTGTCATAGCAAGAACAATTGGCACAACAAGGCTCCTCTGTGGCTTCTATACTGACAAGTCTAAACCATGAAATCAGCCTGCAGATGTTAGAGCTTTGAGGCCCATGGTCAGGGTGTCTTCAGGCTGGGATTTCTCCTCTCTTCATACCTTTGCTGCAAGAAAGAAACTATTCTCCTTGGATAACTAAGAAGTTTATTGAAGGGTTTTCTAAAGCAAAGAAAACAAGGATTATGTAGCAGCCTTTGATCAGTGAAAGTTACCTCTTTTCCTGAAAGCAAAACATAGAGCATGTATCCCCAAATCCATCCCCAGGTATTTCCCATACAATGGCATCTGCTTATTGTTCAGAGGCACACCACTGAACTCTGGTCTAGCCCCCAGATTCGCACGGATGTCTGGAAAGTCACAGCTGTGCTTATAATGAAATAAACAGAGAAGGAGTTGCAGTCAACGGCACTCAATGGCTTTCACATAAGCCTCTTTCTGTGATACGCCCCCAAATTCCCTTCGGTTTCATACTCCTAGTTTTATAAGACAAGGAATTTCAGATTAACATTTTAACTGATTAATCCAAGGATAAACACATATTAGGTAGAAGTAATTGGCCTTCTGAATTCAAAGCCATTTGAAATTTGGATCAGAGGCATCAAAGGATCTCTAAATTATGATTATTGCCAGCTTGTAGACACAATATCTGTCGTGCCTAAGTGGCCCATAGGTATAGTCCACACAACAGTCTTGGTGGTAGATACAAATATAAGGAAGGTGGAAGGAAATTCATTAGATGCTATCTGTGGCTTTCTGTAAAAGTTATAAAATGTATGACATCAAAAACTTACAGAAGAGAATTTTATTTTGGCTCCTGGCCTCAGAGTTCATAATCCTTGACTCCACCAAATCTGGGCCCATGACGAGGCAAAGAATCGTGGTGGAGTATGGGACAGATAGGGATCACCTCATGGATGATAGGTGATAGGTTATTTCTCTGACACTGGTGAAATGGGCCAATTTAAGCCAGATTAGACTATATTAAAGGCAGGTTTCTTGGGCAGCTGCTCTTGGGTGGGCAAGTTCACTGGCCCCAAGAACCAAGGCCAGGGAAGTCGCCATGGGGAAAGGAGGGGGAGGGGAGAGAAAGAGAAAGAGAGAAAAGTGCACAGAGAGAAGAAGAGAAGAAGAGAGAGCAACCAAAATGTCTGGATTATACAGGACGGAGCCTTTAGGGGAAGAATAGCCCAGACTCTGGGCTATAAAGTTCAGAGTTGGGGACAGGGTAGGGACTGAGGGATGCTGGAGAACCTGGAGGCCAGGTGTGCTTTGGTATGTAAAATATGCACTTGAGTCTCTTGTCCCCAGGTCTAAAACCAAACATTAGGAAGTAGAGTATCAGAGAAACAGTATGGCTGCCACAAGATATCCCAAGGGTTCATCTTCCAAGTGACCTGCTCCATCCAGCTGGTCCCTACCTCGTAATTTCCCAAACTTCTTATAATAGAACCACCACCTGAGAGATTGGCCTTTTTTGCATGTGCCTTTTGGAGAGACAGTTTATGTCCAAACCATAACAGATGTCTTCAGCCAGAAAATAGGAATGGCTTTTCTAACCACTCTTCTCTCCTTGGTCTCTGAGGTGTGACCGTGAATGGAGAGCTTATTGGGGCCCCTGCACCTCCGAATGGTCACAAGAAACAGCGTACATACTTCCGCACCATCACCATCCTTATTAACCGGCCAGAGAGATCTTACATTGAGATCACACCGAGCAGAGTCATCCTGGATGGTGGAGACAGGCTGGTCCTCCCCTGCAACCAGAGTGTAGTGGTTGGGAGTCGAGGACTGGAGGTGTCAGTGTCTGCCAACGCCAATGTCACCGTCACCATCCAAGGCAACATTGCCTTTGTCATCCTCATTCACCTCTACAAAAAGCCAGCACCCTTCCAGAGAAACCACCTGGGCTTCTACATCGCCAACAGCAAAGGCCTGTCCGACAATTGCCATGGACTGTTAGGTAGGTGGCTGCATGCTCGGTCTGTGATCAGAGTAGACCTGGGCTTCCTTGAAGGAAAGTCATATGACCATTATCATGAGAGTGACAGAAATTTGCAGTGAGGATGTGGCCGTTCTATGTTAAGTTATCCCTCAGCATCCTCCAGGGCCATAGTTTCAGGATCTCTCATAACTACTAGAATCTTAGGATGCTCAAAGTTCTTTGAAATAAAATGTACAGAATTTACATAAAACCCACTCACAGTCTCCCCTGTTTTAAATAACTTCTGGGTAACTACCATACCCAAAGCAATGTGAGCGCTATGTAATTAGTTGCTGTACTGCACTGTTCATGGAATGATGGATGACAAGAAGGAAGCCTACATGTTCAGTATCAGTGCGTGTTTTCCCCATGCATTTTCAATCCACAGTTGTTATGGATGCCAGATTTTCACATGCAGAAAGTCCAACTTCATATGTGAGGTTGGCTTCGTTAGGATTTTACTGCTGAGAACAGACACCATGACCAAGGCAAGTCTTATAAGGACAATATTTAATTGGGGCTAGCTTACAGGTTCAGAGATTCAGTCCATTATCATCAAGGCAAGAGCATGGCAGCATCCAGGCAACTGTAATGATGCAGGAGTAGCTGAGAGTTCTACATCTTCATCTGAAGGCTGCTATAAGGAGACTAACTTGCAAGCAACTAGGATGAGGGTCTTACAGCCCACACCCACAGTGACATACCTACTCTAACAAGGCCACACCTCCTAATAGTGCCACTCCCTGGGTTGAGCATATACAAACCATCACAGAGGGATTTTTTATGGGCCACTGAATCCTAGCTGGACCCTCCCTGGGGACATTCATACATACATTGCCCAGTCTATTTGATGGAGTCCATGCTCCAGACTACATGAGGAGAGAGATGAGACTCTCTTCATTGTGGTCTGCCTCTCCTGGAAACTGCCCTGTTGCTAATACTGAGATGACGAATGGAGTTAGCATAATAACCTGCTAAGTTGGGAAGGCAACATTGTAGCAGGTAAGTAGGACATAGAGCCATGCCTCTCCTCTGCTCCCCTTGGTAAGAGATCCTTCCTCATCTACACACTCCTTATTAAGTAGGGCTAGGGTAGTGGAAGCAGTCAGTTCAGCTCAGCCCTGACACTCAGCCTCAGATATCATTAGTAATTAGATTACTCTTTTGTATGTGTGTGTGTGTTCATGTATGTGTGGGGTATGTGTGCATGTGGGGGTCGGAGAACAAGCCTGAGTATTGTCCTTAAATACTTTCACTTGTTTTTGAGGCATCTCTCCAGTCCTGAAAACTGTATTCTTGTTGCAGGAGTAGGTCTCACGCACTAGTTCTCACTAGACTTCTGAGAATTCAAATGGATGAGGAGAAGTCATCCTAAGGGCTGGTTTCTTGCCATTCTGCAAGAAGAAACAGATCCAGGGCAGTCCAGCACTGAGCACGAGAGGTGAATGCCTTTCCCAGAGAGTCATCTCAAGTGCTGTGAGAAGCAGGCAGGCCATGCTGCCTGACTCTCTCCAACGTGCCGTCTCATGTGGGCCCTTCGCCCAAAAATAAAGACTGAGTCACTTTCGGAGCTCCGTTTAGAAGGCAGGATTTCCTGGCACTTAAACTTGCTGTGTTTCCTTGGGTCCGGATGCCAAGCAAAAGCTCCAGCCCACAGATGCAGAGCCCCGTGACCCCTTGTCCTGCGCAATGCCCTTCCTTGACCTGGGTAACTAGGCTGAGTGTCAGGGCTGAGCGGAGCTGACTGCTTCCACTACCCTAGCCCTACACATCAGGAGTGTGTAGATGAGTTACCAAGGGGAGCAGAGGCGAGGCACCGCTCTGTGTCCTCCTTACCTGCTACTATGTTGCCTTCCCAACCTAGCAGGATATTATGCTAACTAACTCCATTTGCCATCTCAGCATTAGCAACTAGGCAGTTTCCAGGAGAGGCAAACAATGACAAGAATCTCACCTCTCATCTCCTCACATACTCCGGTGCGTGGACTCCCACAGACTGGGCAATGAATGAAGGCATGCCTCCAGAGAGGGTCTAGCCTAGTACTAGTGGTCCATGACAAACCCTCCTGCCTCTGACACCAACACCATTAGATTGAAGCTGCTGTCTGCATTCAACTTATATCAGTTTTCTCCCCTCTCAGGTCAGTTCCTGAACCAGGATGCCAAACTCATAGGAGCTCCCGAGGAATATGGCAAGAATCTTAGTAATCAGCCGTTTCCTCAAGCAGAAGGGATGCCTGAGGCTATCCTGAAGGTAAAAGGGCGCCGAGTTCCAGTGGTCTGGAAACAACGGAAGATTTACAATGGGCAAACACAGGCAGACTGCTGGTTTGACAGAAATAACGCTGCCAAGCTGATTGACGGTGTCTATAAGGACTACCTGGCATCTCATCCGTTTGACACAGAGAACGCACTGGACCTCAACATGTCCAGGAAAGCTGAGATGGACAGCTCTCTTGAGGACAGTGTCTAAAAGGGAAGTGACATTGGTCTACTCTGGATGCAACTCTTCTTGTTACGTATGGCTACCTTGGCTCTTGCTAAGAGCTGTACTGGTAGCCTGCCCCCTAGTGGAGTGGAGGTCCAATGTCTCCTAGAACAGTGAATACTACAAATACTACAATTCCACTTCCCTTCCTGCCTTCCTCATCTATACTAGATAAAAATGGTAGCACCAAGAGGAGTAATTAAGTAAAATCGTGTAGCACCTGGCTTATCCATCTTATTCTACTGTAACGTGATGCTCTATGAGAAAGCAGGGTTGCCATGACATTTGTTTTCTCTGTAACAGTGGCCGAGTTTGGCTACTCTGCTTTTGCCCTATATTAATGCTTAGGAAGATCTCTTTTCGGTTGGCTTCTCCAGATGGTGCTCCCAAACTCTCCTTCCGAGGTCATTTACATTGAGGCCAGACCACCAAATAGTTTGTACATTGGATCTCTAAGCAACTAGGTCTTTTCTTAGCAGAAGATTTTTTTTCCTTCTGTGGAATCTTGCCCAGTCAATATCCCAGATACTGATCTTGTCCTGATTGGCTTTTCAGGTCACTTGGCCTTGCTGGTGGGTGCTTTCCAATTTATTCCAATAAACCAAGTGATTTTAATAAATAGGAAAACTCCCCACGGATGTCTTTTCCTGGCTTGCCTTGGTGCTGGAAAGCTAGCTAGTTGAAAAAATAAACCTTCTACTCAGAGCAGTTTAGCTTTTGCTGTGATTCCAATGCTTTTTGTTTTTGCCTTTGGATGCCCAGGAAATAATAAATCAGACGAGAACAGTGCATGACAGACAGATGCAACTGTGAGTGGTTCAGCCTACGGGTGGGAAGACTCAACTTCTACATTCTCAGAGGGAGAAGGACACATGCCTGTGCACATGACCACTGCACCGTGGACTAGCAGCGGTTATCTGCAGGAGACAGGGCCCATCAATAGTCCATCCAGGATCGGGGGAGGGGTCATGAGGCCACACTCCTGCCTTAAAAGCTATGAGCAGTTAGCAATTGCTGGAGAAGGGGCTGGTCATATCCCTCAGTGGCAAAGCCACTTGCTACATTGTCCTTGCTCAAGGAAATGACCCCCCAATTTATAGCAAGCAACCTTATTCGAGTGCAGTGAATCGCATATTCATAAAGAGACATGGAGATAGGGCATGGGGGTGGGGACAAAGGAAACTATAAGAGAAGATCGTGGGAAGTGGGGGGGGGTTGATCCAATACATTAGAGATATACATGAGTTTGTGAATGAATAAATGAAGGGAAAGAAACTCTGAGAAGAGATTCCCACATCTCAGATGAGCACAAGCTAGGAGACCGGTGTGAGCTTTAGTTCTAGTACTTAGAGGTGAGTCTACTAAGTAGAGCGTCGCAATCCGAGGGGCTTCTAAGATTAACAAATGTAACCTTATTGTGACTCTCCTCCATCCAGCCTAACCATCCTATTCAAGAGCAAGGGAGATAGATTCGGGGGACCACGGAGCTCCATTCTTACACTCTGTGCTCTTCTCAGCTGTGATTCCCCTACTCAGGACTGGTGTGGGAGTAGCCTGCTTCGAAACAGGTGAACATCAGAGAAAGGAAAAAACGTGCTTGGGGGAAGCAAGAGTGTTTTGATGTAGACCACCAGAGTGAAAGCCTCCATGTGTCCCCACATGAGGTTTCTTCCATCAGGCACCATGCTAAAGTACCATCTACAGTGAGAGAGGAAGGCCACTTAGCACTTGGAGAGAAAGCAGCATCAAGAAAATTGTTTTCCTTCCTGTGGGAAGCATTTGGCGACACAATGACATCCACATGTGTGACCCAGCAGCCTCAAGAGCCAGTTGGGGCTGAGCGAGTCTCTTTTTCTCCGTTCCATGAACCCAGCAGGCCACGGCAGGGCAGCTGTGCTATTTATCTGACTCCCCGTGTTCCCAGACTCATCTGTCCGTTTTCAGGCCAGGAGTGCAAAGATGAGCAAACCGTATGGCTGCCAGATGTTTCCATCTTTTCAGGCTTAGGGAAAGGAGGATTTCAGCCAGGCCTAGCCAGGGCTGGCCCCAGGGCATACGCCATGGACCTGGTTATTACATAAATCCCAGCTGGAGAGACAACCCTAGAGCCAGGTGGCTCAGTCCAGCAGCCCACCAGGTCGCTCTCAGAGCGATGATATGCATGTCTTGTCTTCACCATCAACAGAGAAATATCACTAGGCATGAACAGATTCTACTTGCTGTTGTCTAGGAGCAGAAACACGTGAGAGAACCCAGCAAGACGCCCATCGCTCGCTGTCCTATCTAGAAACCAAATCAACTTAAAAGTTTCAGAGAGATTTTACTGAGAAATTCCTTTTATCTTTAGACAGACATTCTACAAATATAGCTCTCTCTCTCTCTCTCTCTCTCTCTCTCTCTCAGATGTATACTATTTAGCAACCTAAATTATTTGATATAGCTGGAAAGTCCTATTTGGGCACCCCAACCACACACCAACAGAAAAGTTTTCGTTAGACTGGCTACATTCGTTGTAGATAGAAAATTCAATACCTGCAGAGCGGAGGACTGTGTGTTCAAATGGGGAAACAGAGGCAGCTGAGCCACCTTCCCCAAGTCACATGTCAGATGTAGAGCAGGAGCAGAGCTGAACCCCAATGATTCACATGCTGGATCTGACTCTCTTTTGCCACCTGGTCAAGCATTTCTTTTCCTCGAGTGTTTTGTCAAAGATGGGATGGGAGGTTACTAAATAAACAGTTGGCTGGGCTGGAGAAAAAATGTGGAAGTTAAATGGGATAAACCAAGTTGTTGTTGCAGTAGTTAATTATAATGAGTCCGTGAACCAAATTGTTGAGCAATATTGTGGCTTTGGCTTCCAGTATTGCGCGCGCGCACACACACACACACACACACACACACACACACACACACACACACACACACACCCTTAATGAAAGAAGGAAGAGAAATGGGTCATTTTAAAGAGACTTCTCACTAAAATTTCATAGAAAATGATCTGACTACCTCCTGTCTATCCGTCCCAGTGTTGCTGTATCTTCTCCCATTCAACCTTTCCATGATCTACCCAGCTGGAGGTTGGGGATGTTTGGCAAGATGAAGTATAGAGGCATCCTTTCTGGGCCCCAGAAGTCACCGTGAGGATGCGGAGAGCTAGAAATTGGAGACACCAACCCATGGATTTTTAATCAGGAGTCATAGTCAATATTTACCTGACATTCAGGAGGCAGAGACAGGCAGATCTTTGATTCTGAGTCCAGCCTGGTCTACTTAGTGAGTTCCAGGACAGCCAGGGCTATGTAGGGAGGGTTATGTTGAGACCCTGTCTCCAAAAAAACAGTGTGTGTGTCTGTCTGTCTGTCTGTCTGTCTCTGTCTTTCTTTCTTTGCATGTGGGTTATAACCTGAACTGTATGTCCCCACAGGGTTCTTTGGACAAATAAATGCTGTGGACTAAAAGCTTCCTTTCAAAACACACATGCTTAAGTCTAAATCCACTCTGTAATGGTCCCTGCAAGTGGATTCAGAAGGGGTCAAGCCCTGAGAACAGAGGTCTTGTGGATTGATTTAGCGTGTTCATGAGCAGAGACTTACACAGGAGTATCTGATGGGAGAGAGGGAGGAAATGCTGTAGATAGAGAATTCATGTATGAAAATTTCAAAAACTGTTTAGTTAATCATATTGAGGGGATTTGGTTGGTAAAGCGTTCCCTTGCAAGTACAAGAAACTTGAGTTCAGCCACCAGAACTCAAAAAAGCCCGGCATGGGGCGTGCACATTCACAATCCCAGTACTGAGGAGGAGGCGGCAGGCAGGCCCCGGGGCTTGCTGGCCAGTCAGTTTAGTGTACTTAGTGAATCTCAGGCCAGTGAGAGCATCTGCTTAAAAGCAAAAAAGGATGTCATTTGAGGAATGGAAACCAAGGTTATCTTCTGGCCTCCACATGTGCATGAACACTTGGACACATATGTGCACCTACATGTATGAACACACACACACACACAAAACATAAGAGGCATGAAGTTACTCCTCTTTGTCATGTAAGAATATAACACAAAGCTGGCCATACAGAAGCCAGGAGCCACACACCAGTTTTGTGGCTTAGTCTAGATCTTCTCAGTTTCTGGATCTGTAAGCAATAAATGCATTTTGTTTAAACTGTTGACTTTAAAGTATTCTTCATATAGCAGCCCAGCGTCACTGAGGTAAAGAAAGTCTCCACAGCACAAATTTTCACCTTTATTTGGGCTACCCAGAATATACAAAAGCAAAGCTGTTAAGATCTGAAAGAACCCCCACGAGCCTAAGGGCATGGTCCAGCTAAAATAAACAGCAAAGACACAACACAGCTAACCAAATCCTTAGACATGCAATGCCAAATATTTATCTTAGCCTGTTTCAAATAAGTAGGTACAGACTGTTCACATCCCAAAAGACTTTGTTTCTTAAAAGTTTGTAAAAAAAAAAATGATGTCTAAAAACAAACACAGCACAGTGTGTTTATTTTTTAGGGGAAACTGAAATCAGGGCTACTGAGAATAAAATTTGATCGTTCTAACTGCAATGCTTGTTTGTAGAAATTTCTGCATTTCAGACCTGAACATAAGTATTCTTGTCTTGGTTACGTTTGTCACTGATGAATATGACTGTGGTCCTGTATGGTTATAACAGAATTGAAGATTCTGTTGCCCAGTATTGTTACTCTATTTTTAATGTCTAGATCTATTCATGTGCACAAATATTTACCATTGTTTTATAGCAGCTTAATGGATTCATAGTCACACTATATATGTTGATATTCTGGAAGCGATAAGATATGCCAGGTAGCATTAGCATATAATAAACTATACCATCTAGATCTGTGTCTGTATATTCTGTGATATTGACACAAGAGGGCTCACCTTCCAATACATTTCCCAGAATGCAGCTCATCATTAAGGGTTGCACAATTGTATACAATACGTCAATAGAGTGGAGACATTAGAAGGGTAACATGGAGAACGGAAAATTTATAGGAAATACTCCTGTGCCCTTTTTACATTTGTATTCATGAACATGCGTGTCTCTGCGCATGCATGCAAGTTATGTTCAGATGCTAACAGAGGCCAGAAGAGAGTATCGGGTCCTGTGGAGCTGGAGTCCAGACAGTTGTGAGCAGACCAATCTGGGTGCTGGGAAATGAATTTGTGTCCTACGGAAGAACAACAAGTGCTCTTAACTGCTGAGTCACCTCTCCAGTTCCCCCGTGCTTGTACACATCTGTCATATACAGGAGAGGGTCCGGCTTCTCAGTGCACTGTGGGAATTTGGGTATCCTCGACTTTCATCACCTCCTTATTGGGTCAGGCAATTGCCCACACTTTGCCCATCATCTGGCTTGGTATTTCTTCCAAGCAAGTCATTTTCTTTCCATGGACAGCTGTGGTTTGAATATGAAGCATTCCCCTCCTCCAGCAGCTCAGGCACTTGAACAGCAGTCCCCAGATGCTATCTCTGTTTGGGAAGGTTATACAGTCTTCAAGAGGTAGAGGTTGCTGGAATTATGTCCGTGGAGGGGGGCTTTGAGGATTCATAGCTCAGCCCCTCTAGCTGTTTGTCCCTGTTTCCTGAGTTAGATTCGGTGTGAGAGGCCAGTTTCTGCTCCTGCAACCATGCCTTCCTTGACCTGGTATCATGTTTTCCCCATCATGACAGACTCTCTCTCTTCTGTAACTGCAAGCCAAAATAACTTTTTCCCCCAAGTTATTTTGCTCAGGGTACTTCTAACTTCTGGCTCTGGGCACTTTTACCTCCAATTTCCAGTGGTCCGATTCAATCTGGTTTAGACCTCATTGAACTGTGTTAAATTCTAAATAAGGCAACACTTGCTTCGGGTGAAAACCAACATAGAACACAAGAGTACCATCGCCTACCTGCTGTGGCAAGTAGAAAACAACTAACCCATATTAAGTGGCTAACTCGGGGCTTCAACTTTTGTGGCTATAGAATAAAAGATCTGGGTTAGATAACATCAGGGATCCTCAGATCTTTATCTTAAAAAACAAAACCTGTGTGTGTGTGTGTGTGTGTATGTGTGTGTATGTATGCATATACATACATGCATCTATGTGTTACATGCATGCAGGCACGTATGTATAATATATGTGTATCATGATGTCCTAGCTTGCTTCCCACCACTGTGATAAACAGCATGATCTAAAGCAACTTGGGGAAAAAAGGGTTCACTTCCTCTTACAGCTGCCGACAGCAAACCAAGCAGGAACCAGGAGGCAAGAACTGAAGTTGACGCCACCGAGAGGAGTGCTGCTTCCTGGCTCGCTCGCCATCGCTTCCTCACCTTGGCTTTTATAAAACTCATGGCCACCTTGCCTAGTGGCGTAACCAACTACAGTGGGCTAGACCTTCCCACATCATCGTCTAGTCAAGAAAATCCAGCCCCACCACACCCTCAGACTTGCTTACAGGCTAATCTGATGGAGGCAGTGTTTTAAATTGACATTCTCTTTTCTCAAATTACTATGTGTCAAGCTACCAAACAATCAGACAGACAGGACAAACAACAACAACAAAAAATAACAAACAAACAAACAAAAACCCTAACCCAAACGAGTTGTTCTCTGGGAGGTCAAGGACCACTTTCTCAGTCAACTCCTTCCACTTCATTTCTGAGACAGCATCTCTGTGTCTGTGCTGTACCCCAGGTTAGCCGGCTGGAGAGCTTCAGACAGAGTCTCCTGTCTCCACTTCCTGTCTATCTCATGGTAGGAGCGGCGGGATTTCCAGCCTCTACATTTGGCTATGTTACGTGCGTTCTGGGGCTGGAATCTCATCCTAGTCACCTCCCTGGCTCCATCTATGTCTTTTGCTTTAGCTTTCCTTCCCCTAACTCTTTCTCTTCTCAGTGCTGAGGCTCAATCTCAAGTTGCTGCACGGGCTAGGCAAATACTGATCCCATCTTCTGCCTTCAGGCGAAGAATCTTCCCAAAGCTGTTCACTGGGAAATAGAAGAGTCTCTTTTTTGAGTCCCACTGTACCAGGCTTGAGGAATCACCAGAGAACTGTGTTCCTAGCTCAGCAGAGCTTGCAGTTCAGAGAACAGGACATCCACAGAGTGCACAGGAGGAAGACAGTAGGAGCCGTCACAGGTGCTGAAGACTGTTGTCACAGAGGAGAGGTCTCTAGAAGAGAAGGACCAGAGGCCTGTCAGGAACCTGCCCCAAGGACCAGAGGATTAAGTTGCAAGAGTGGTGTATACTGACACTAGTTGAGGTATGTTTTCCATGGTGTTACACAATTAAAAGCTTCAACCACATAAAACAATCTTACTCCATTCAGTTTACAGCTGGATGATTTATTTGGTGTCTTCTGTGAAGCCACCTGATAGAGAATGTTTAGTAGAATCCTGGTCACTCTGACTCTGTTGGGGGGGGGCGTGGATCTCAATCCACGTCCACATCACACCATCTGCTGTGGCTGGGATCCAGAGAACACTGAGGAACCGCAGAAGTCTACTGTATGTCTATTCTGACAATGGGGTTCCTGGTAACACAAGGGAAAACTGCAATCACCCAATTTCCTTTAGTGTGACAGTCTTAAAGGTTCCTATTTTCTGGCTGGCTGTAAGGTTGTAACTCTCCACAGCAAACCCTACTTTGACTTTTCTGAGGTAACTGAAGAAGAAGCCCCGCTTGTGTGTGCCATCTTGTCTTTATTTGGCCCAACCTTCCTGCTTCCGTGTGTGACTGTCTGCCTTCTTTCGGGTTCCTTCCTCCCTCACTTCCTTTGAAGGGTTGACTCAGTTTCTCCCTCTAGATTGGTGCTCCGTGCCAAGCACTGTTCCACTTTGATTTTAAACACAGATGCATCATCTCTCGGAGTACAAGTCTCAGATTTCAGAGCTTTTCAGAGTCTAAAACATTCTCTGGATCTTCTATATTGGGGCCCTGAAGTTTCAGATCTTGCAATGGAAGATCCACACACCTACCATGAAATCGTACGCTGACCAAAGACTTTTGTCTCTTCCCTGTCTCCTTCCATTTACTTCAGCATCAGAATTGCTCTGGGGGCTGCGCTTGAATCCTTCTTGCTCCCCACCTCCTAGCCCATTGTTTGCATCACTTAATGGATCCAGATCTCTGATACCACAGTTCGTTCCCGTCCGTGTCCAGCTCCAGCTGTGGTGTGGCTAGCCTCCTCACCAGGATTTCTCACCTCTTTTCGCCTGTTTCTTTGTTTGTTTTCTGTGTTCCTTGTTTTATACCAATATTTCGTAAATCTTTCCTAATCTCCTTTGATGGAGTTCTTTCTTCCTATTGACTGCATGCTTGCCCTTGCGCTCCTCCTTGGACCCCCTACCTGCTTCCCTCAGTGCTCACTCTTTGTCTCTGCAAAGATGGCTACAGAGCTCACCTCTGCAGTGTGGACTTCAGGCCTCAGTTCCCAGAGGTTATTCTGTCCTTATCTCAAATCCAGGGACTAAAGTAAACTTTCCTCTTTCAAAGTGTCTGTAATTGCGTGGGGCCTTGGATCTGGGAACCTGAGTCAAAAGGAAGGAAAAACTCCAGTGTTTCTCCTTTGCTGTTTTTCAGGTTGCAATAAAGGTAGATATGCGTATTCATGAGCTGAGTACATTTCATAGGGAGCTGAGTTCTCAACTAATTGTATTATCTTTTTATTTTTTTTAATTTTTGAAAATGTTATCTTTTAATTAACTTACCAGGTATCAGATTTCCTTGAGGCTTTGCCTACAGCACTGGTTTTGGCTGACTCTCCCTCCTCACGCTCCTTTCCCTGATCATATTGTTTTCCCCCAAACAACAGCTGTGTTTGTGTGAGAGCAGACGCAGTGTCCAACAGCTCACTGGGAATTTCTGATTATATAAGTTGAACACCATACTCACTAAACTCATTGACATGACCACAAAATAACTTCATCAAACTGTGAGTGTAAAATTCGTTGTAATATGATTTTTAAAATAATTTTTATTTCAGACTTACAAAAGCAGCAACGCAGAAAATACAGTATTCAAAATAGTTTAGTGTAAATGAAAGCCCGAGCGCTTATACCTGTTCATCCTGTGGTATTTCAGGCATTAAGCTAAGGTGAGCTCTAAAATATGTCAAAAATAAACAAATAAATAAATAAATAGCTCAAATAATGCAGTCTGGCTTCTATGCTATAGGTTCATATGGAAAGCTTCAGGAGAAACAATGCTGTGCATAGACAGGCAAAACCAGCTCAAGACTCAATTCAAAAGTGAGGTGTCTAGCCGGGGAGGTGGCTTAGTTGGTGTTCAGCAAGCAAATATGAAGACCTGAGTTCGATCCCCAGAATCGACTTTAAGAAATGAGCGTAGTGAGCAAGCTACAAGTAAAAGTGAGATCTTGTCTCCAAAAATGGGGGGGGTCCCCCCACAGGGGTCAAAGAGGGGACTGATAAGAGCAGCATACAAAATTGACCTCTAACCTCTACGTACACATGTATGCATATGTATACACACAATCAACACACACATGTATGCATTCGTATACACACAATCAACACACACAAACACACAAAGTGATAGGTATTTAGAAAAAACTTGAAGCCCAAGAATATTCTAGAAACTGAATGTTCTAAAATTTGTAAGCAATTACTTCTCCTTTGAATTTGTCATCTGCCTAAGTGGGACACTATAGTATGCCTCAATGAGAACTGTGCTGTTGAAGGAAATGTAACCCAAAAGCTTGTACACTGTTCAGTGACATTAGCCTTCTATTCTGTTCATGCTATTTAACCCAGCACAGAAATTTTTTCAGAACGGACATGTTTCCTCATACGCATTCAAAAGGAATGTCAGGAGCACGGAGTGGGGGGGGTGTCAACCAGTCTTTCTGTGCAGCCCAGAGATAAACCTAATTAGTTAGGGCTATAGACAGCCGTCGGATTTACAGAGCTTCAAAGAAATGGAGGGTTAAATAAAAGAAAGGTTAAGGCAGGGAGCAGGAACTGTTTATACCCTTAGACAAAGCAGAAAGGCTATTTCATCTAGAACAGTGGTTCTCAACCTTCCTAATGCTGCGATCCTTTAATATAGCTTCTTATGTTGTACTGACACCCTACCATAAAATTAGTATCATTGCTACTTCATAACTGTGATTTTGCTACTGTTATGAATAGTAATATAAATATGTTTGGAGGTAGAGGTTACCAAAGGGGTCTCCACCTAGAAGTTGACAACCTCTGATCTAAGATCGTACTGAACTGGTTTGGACTGAGGCAACACCCAGGAATCTTACAGATTCTTTATAAAACACCATAAAGAAAAAGGGAAATAAATTGCTCGGAAGAAGCAAAATTCCAGAGAGAATGAAAACCTGCCCTTGTCTCGGACCCAGGTTTTTGGATTTGGATGGCCTGTCTGTCATGAGCTTCTCTTTTTCAGGCAGATTAAGATGAATGGAGTGCTTCTCCTGTGGCCTCCCTGGGTCCCCAGGACACCGAGCTGCCTCCTGTATATTTCAGACACACAACAGGGCTGGGAGAATGGGGGCAGTGGTAGGAGGTATGTACTGATATGTACTGATGTGCTCAGAGCCAGTAGCTGATCGCCATTGTTGCCATTGGTTTTGCCAGTAGTTTGGTGCAGCATGCCTGAGGTCTGAGGGATAAAAATCACAAGGAGTCATTAGAATGGCCACTGTCCTCCAAGTGTTTGCTACTGGATGAAAAAGAGTGTCCAGAAAGGACCAGCAATAAGGAGCCCGGGAACTCCCTAAGCCTCAACCTAGCAGCTGAGCTGTTCTACTCCATCCAAGACTCAGCAACATTTTCTCAACTTAGTTCCTTCCATCCCAGGAGACCTGGATACTAGTTCCTGCAGAACTGCTGTTGTTCTCGCATTTCCTCGGGCACGCCATCCCCAGATGCATCTTTCACTCTGCAGATTTTGGGAGTAAACCATTGTGAGAAGGAAGGACACAGAAACACACCCAGAAGCTGGGGAGGGGGCTGGGGAGAGCAAAGCAAGTGTTAGCTGGGCAGAAATAGCGAGACAGACTCCTATGCATATTGAGTGGCTTTGGAAATGTCACTTGTCTTCCTGTGAGAACCTTAGACAATACAGCTATTGACATGATTAATGAGAACCTTGGGCAGCGCCTGGCAGAGGGCATCAGGCTGAGAAGCAGCGTCAGGAGCAGCTTCCTTCCTTGCTGTCAGCCACTCTGCAACTGTGTCGTGGCATGAACCATGCCCTAGTTTTTACAGAAGAGGTAAGCGAGTCTCCAGGAGTTTTGCTGTGAGCAAGGAAGGAGGTGCTGCATACCTGGGATGGGGTCATATGCAAATGAGCTACCTTCCCATTGGCTGAAGAGAAAGGAATGAGAAAGGCTGCAGCAAGGTCTAAGAGTATCCTGGGCCAGGCATAGTGGTGGCACACACCTTTAATCCCAGCACTTGGGAAGCAGAGACAGGAGGATTTTTGCAAGTTCGAGGCCAAACCGATGCATATAGCACGTTTTGGGGAAAGCCAGGACTACATACAGAGATTCTGTCTCAAAATAACCAAAAAGAATTTATCGCGGTTGGGGACTGGAGAGATAGTCAGTGAGCTCAGCGGGACAAAGCACTTGCCTCACAAGAATGAGGACCAGAGTTTAGGTCCCCAGATCCAACCTAAATACAGGTATGACTATGAGTCCAGCACCACGGAAGCCGCACGAGGTTGAGCTGGCCAGCTAGATTAGCTGAATTAGTGAGACCCTGACTTAATGTATGAAGTGGAGAACACTTGAGAAATGTACTTGATATCAGCCTCTGGCCTTGCTATCAACAGGAGACACACACGGTGCACCCCTCTACATCCATGCACCTCACACAGTGGGAGATTTGAAGTCAAGGGACCTGGAATACAAACAATAGCAAGTTGGCTTCCAGGTAAAGGATGTCCTAACCTTAGACATCCAAATTAAGCTCTCCATAGGAGATGGTTCTTTGCTGCTATACTCTAGGGAAAACCACACTTCGCTCTCTGACTGTCCTATTTTAAGCCTAATCCACCCAGCATAGGCCCCTCAGAAAACCCTCCCTGCCTCTTGTACTCCTAACTGCCCATTCCTCTCTTCTACCTCCTTCTAGCATTAAATCTATGATAAACCTACACATCGTCAGTTACCTTCCTCCATGGCACTTTAGCACTTAGGCCACCTCAGTTCCAAAGACCTCCTTGTGAGGTCAGGGGAGGCAAGTCTACTCTTTCTAGATCAAGGTGCAAGCTACATCTAGTGAGCCACTGATGGCCACACAGCCAGTGCAAAGAAGAGCTGAGCTATCAGCGCCTGGCCCTGTGAGGTTAATTCTTCCCAGAGGCAAATGCTGCTCTTGCCCCTCTTTGGCTGGGGTCTACTAGGATTACAGCTAAATGAGCTGGGGAGGAAAGGGAAGAAAAAAAAACCTCAGCAAGTTAAGTAGAGCCAAATCCTATCCCCACAAGGTAGATCCCAGGCTGCTGTCCTCACCCAGCCTGCTGGTGAAGAATGGAGTTTATTATGTGGGGGCAGAAAGGGAGGTCTGGGAGGTGTTAAGCGGAGAAAACGGGTTGAAATTCAAGTCGAGGGGATTCTGGCAGCCCGGCGCCTGCTGTTCGACAGTCTGATGAACTCCGATAAACCCAGGAGCATTATACTGCCCCCCTGATACAGCCGGAAACTTTAGCACCCCGGAGAGAAGAGGGGGGCATTTGAGGAGTAGTGAGGGGATTAAAGGTTGGTGGGGGAACATTTGGCAGAAGGCAGCTTCTCTGGCCCCATGCCACCAAGCTCTAGTGGGAAGCATGCAGCCTGGAGGCAAGACCTCTGTGTAAGATGCGGCAGACCTTGTCATTTGTGGCTGTGACTATAACCAACCATGGATGGTCCTGCCTGCCAAACTTGCCTAGACTAACCAGAAAGAAAACTTCCCTTTGAGATGCCGGTCACCCTTGTGAGTGATACACTTTTCCCTAACGTGGCCTGGGTGTCCTTGCAGCAGCTGTCTCTGTCAGGGGAACTCAGACTGAGGTGATTAATCTCAGTCCTCTGCATTCATGTCGGTGTGAATGTGCTTCCATGTGGAGTGACGACTACCACATGTCTGTACATGCGAATCCATAGCAGAACCATTCTGATAGCTAAGGGGTGGGAGATAAAGCCCAGTGACAGATGAGTAGACACACTAGGGTGGTGTGTATATGCAGTCTAAGAAAGGAAGGGTGTTCTGATGAGCCTTGAAGACATTGTGCTAACTGAGAGGAGCCAGCCAAAGAAAGACAAATACTTCCCTGACTTCATTCATAGAAAAGCTTCTCTAGGTAGGAACAGAGACAGATACTGGAACAAGTGCCTCCTAGGGATTGTGGAAGGGTACAGGGAGCTGTTGTTTAATGGATGCAGCTTCAGTTTTGCCTAATGAAAATGCTCCAGAAATTCACTTTATTGATACACTTGCCACTTCTAAACTTCTCTTAAAAACGATTAGGATGGTAAATTTTAAACTGTGTGGTTTGTAACTACTCTGGTTGTATTTTTGTTTCGGTGACAAAATATCCTGCCAAAAAGCTACTTAGGGAAGAAAAACATCTTATTTCAGTTCACAAGTCTAGGTTACATTCTATCATTGTGGAGAAATCAAGGCAGGGACTTCAAACAGCTTGTCATGGTACATCCACAGTCAAAAGCAGAAAGAAATTAATTCATGCATGTTGATTGTCTGCTTGTTTGTGCTAAGATAAATAAGCTTAATGTCTTCACTTTTCCACATCAGAGGACCCCTGCCTCGGGACCCGCGGTGGGCTGGATCTTTACACATCAATTAGCTTAATTAAGACTGTCCCCTATAGACCTATCCACTACAGACCAACCCAATGTAGACAAGTCTTTGGTGCTCTCTTCCCAGGTGACTCTATGTTGTATTAAGTTGGCAGTTAGACTAACCATCACAGTACCACAGTAAAAATAAGAGAAAAAGAAAAGAAAAAGAAATGCTTAGGAACAGAAAAGAAATGGCACAACAGTAAAAACTGTGAATAAAACTTACTTATAAGCAGTCATGCAAAAGTTAAATTAATTATCAGTTGAATTTAACTACAAGAAAACAATATTTGCGTGGGAAAATAAAGTGTTAAACTTTATGCTGTGTATATTTTACCACAAGTTAAAAAGTCTATGAATCTTTTACTTCCTGATCAAAATCCCCAGGGGCCAAGCAAGACCAGAAATAAAGACAGCTAGGCAAGGTATGAAGAGAACCTTGACAGGGTGCTATTTCTGAAGCCAGAGGAAGCCTAGCTAGACATTTCTAGAAACACCCAGATCCTCTTTCCTCCCACTAGACGATGGCATGTGACCAGGAACTGCATCATTCCTGGGATGTTGGTGACTCGGGTTTGTCCCAGCAGTGGTGAGCCGCTGTTCTGGTTGTCTGTGAGAGAAGGCCTGTAGACTCTTCAAGTCTTTAAGAAGATGTTACAAAGTTCCTTGAGAGACCGGGCTCAATGGAAATGCCCAAATGACTTACAGAACCAGCATCCTTATAGTACCTTTGCGTCCTAAAGAGAAATGTTTAGCTCCTGTGAGGGCAGCTTGTCTCTCCTAATGATGCATTCTTACAAGTCAGCCTGTATGTTGGATCTGCCCTGTGCTTCCTGACATGTGAGGCATGCTGGCATTGTATCTGTCACAGTCTCAAGGGTACCACCACTGGGCAAAGCTTCTCACTGGTCTGTGTTGTTGATGTGAACAAGACACTGTCTCTGGGACCACCGTTTTAGCATTGGAAACCTTGGAACTCTGGCTTCATGCATAATGATGTCTATCCTTGGATGGAAAACACCTTCAAAACCATCAAACTGGATTAGTATTCATATAAGTGTTTCAACCGCTTTTGTATCTTCCCTCCCCTTCCTCTTTTTCATCCTTCTCCTTCCCTTCCCTCCCCTCTCCCTCCCCCCTCTTCCTTCTTCCCTTTTCTGAAAGCTAGGAGATTTCCAAGTCCATGTGGATATTAAAGCGAAATCTATAGATCTTTCTATCTTCAAAGCTACTCCTAAGGTCAGACTACAGATCTCTCCTGCTTTCCGTTCTAATACTTCGAGTCCCAACTCAGCGGGACTCTGTTCCCACGCATAACCGGCAGACGACAATGTGTGAGACAGCGCTTTGTTCAAGTTGGGAAGACACTGCAGCAATGTTGGTGACCTCAGGGTACGGGCTGAAACGGGCACCTGAGAAATGGAATCGGAGAGCGTGTTCCAAGACGCTGCTCTGCTTCAGACTGATGGTCTTCAGTTTTCAGTTACCGACAAAGCGGAGTTTGTATCTGATGGCTAAACAATACATATTCATTGTTTAGAAAATAATGCCTCGAAAACACAGATGATTATAAAGAATTTGTTTCATTTTTGGATTTTTTTTAATCCCTTTTAGGTATTTTAGTGGGGAGTGGAGAGGGAAAACTTTCAGTAGAGATCTGTTTCCTGATTATGAGAAACAAAACAACCACCTCACCTGACAGTGAGAATACATAAATTCAATAAGGATCTACAGTGTTTGGAAGTGAGATTTGGACCTGGAAATATAACACAGTGGCTTGCCATGCAGGTCCCTGGGTTCTGCTCCTGTTGTCCAATAAATGCATAAAAGGAGGTGAGACTTGGGACATTTAGTCTAAATTAAGTGAGACAAAGATTTAGATAAAAACAGACTAATCTTACTGGATTTTCTGTTTATCAAAGCAAGCTGGAGCCTGTCCCTCATGACCCACATAAAAGAGAAGGAAATTATGTTGATGAGAGGATTCAATGAGAAATAAGCAACCTTGGGCTGGAGAGATGGTTCAGAGGTTAGAACACTGACTGCTCTTCCAGAGGTCCTGAGTTCAATTCCCAGCAACCACATGGTGGCTCACAACCATCTGTAATGGGATCCAATGCCCACTTCTGGTGTGTCTGAAGATAGCTACGGTGTACTCATATAAATAAAATAAGTATATCCTTTAAAAAGAGAGAGAGAGAGATAAGCAACCTGCTTCTTATTCCTACCAGAGTAGTAGCCAACCTGGGGAAGTCATAACATATCGAAAGCATCTTCAGGTGTAAAATGGACCTGTTGAAAACTGCCTCAACAGTGGATCACAACTAATGAGCCAATGTAAGGAGAGAGCTAATATATATCAAGTACTGAAGGAATTAAAAATGATGGGCACCAATCAGCACATGTTCAGCCTATGTAAGGTCCATTCAGGGCAGTCGGATGCACAACCCAACAACGTGTCATCCAAGTTTTGTGGGTATTAGTCTGCATTTCTGAAAGTCTTGGTTATAACCCAGGAATAATCAACTCATTCCTGGGTGGCCTTTATTATCCTTACTGTTGCTGTTCTTGTTGTTGACTTGGCTTCTGTTATCACGATCTTGCCTCTTGGGAAGTTGAGGCATGGGAGGCACAGCTGTGTACATTGTGATTACACGGGAGAAATTCACTGTTCTTATCTTTCTGCTCTGGTAACTGTAAAGAGTGGAACTACCTGGATCATATGCCAGAAAGAGCTCAAATGTGCCTCTGAGGGGATGGGAATGAATATGTCTCTGTCACACAGTTCCGCAGAAGATATCTTATCCCCTCACATTGTCCCAAAGGATACCGCTTGCCATCAGCAGAAATTCGGATCCAGTGACGACAGCCTGAGCAGACCCTTTGTCTACTGATCAGGCGAGAAGAAAGAAGTACATAGGATACACTCTAAGTGGAGAGTGGGAGGGGGTGGTGGATAGGAGGGAGAGCGTAACCAGGAGAACTGTACCCCACGTCTTGTGCCTAACTTGAGGGTACATCTTATTTATCTCATACCTTTCTACTGTATAAATGGAGACAATCTGCCTTGGTCTCAGCTTTGTCTTTGCAACTGATGCATCTAGGAAACCCCGTTTCTCCTGTATAAAGCTGAGACTCCCGATTAACTATTCTTACATGCTTGTGACTCCGTCTCTTTTCTGAACTTATAAAATTCATAAAGCAGTCGAGCCAGAACTTTCTATGTGACCAGTCACACACAGAAAGCATCCAACTAGGACCTCAGAGGCTTGGGATCCTGTTGTGGCCATCAAAGGTAGAAATTCTTCAGCTAGCCCCATACCACAAGGTCCACCAGGTCAGGTCCACTCTAGAGGGAGTACTAGTGTAGTAAAAAATGCTTTATGAACCAACTGAAGTTGGTCATTGATGCCAAGGCAGGATTCCATCAGCTAAGAGGGAGAAAATGCATTCTCTAGTAACCCAGAAGAGTGGGCTGTGACCAAGACTCTGAGAGTGAACGTCATGGCGCCTTGCAGTCTCACCATAGCTGTGAAGAGCAGCAGAAGCCCCCCACACACAGATGCTTCCGAGAAGCTGGACGCTTAACCTCAAGAGAGAGACATCTTTCATCACTTCACCCTTTGAAAGAGGGAACTGAAGGGACTTGGGAGATGGCTACGTAGATAAAGCAGTTGTGTGCAAGGGCAAGGACCGGAGATCTAATCCCAGGATCCATGGAAAAGCTGGGGGCGTGGGGGTGCCTAGACTGATGGCTCAGTGGTTAAGAGCACTGCCTGGTCTTGCAGAGGTCCCGAGTTCAATTCCCAGAACACACATGATGGCTTACAACTATCTGTAACTCCACTTCCAGAACATCAGACAGCTTCGGCCCTTCTTGGGCAGCAGGCATGCATGTGGTGCACATATACATACATGTATAAAAAACACCTACGCACATGAAATTACATATACATATATGTTATAAAATATATAAAATTACGTGTGTGTGTGTGTGTGTGTGTGTAAATTAAAGCTGTGTCAGGTTGGGGGAGGTATGCACAGGGGGAGCCTCATCTGCTTAAAGGAAGAGGGGACAGGGAAATGGAGAGAAGGATTGTGGTAGGGAGTGATGGGGAGGGGAGAAGTGAGCAGGATGTAAAGTGAATAAGTAAAAAAAATAAAAGAAAGAAAGTTAGTTCTCTGTGGAAATAATTTTCAATCTTTCCAAATCTGACAAGACAAAAAGAGAAATCCCCAGGTCCCTTTTCTATGACTTAGAGATCTTGAAAAGGAGATGCCCTAGGGTAACTGGCTAGGTACTAGGCAAATCAATGAGCTCCTGCTTTGGTGAGAGACCCTGTTTCAATAAATAAAAGTAGAGGTCCAAGCAAGATGACTCGGTGGGCAAGGGCACCTGCCATGCCAGTCTGGCAACCTGACTTTGAGGAAGGAGAGCAGTGTCTTCTGACTTCCACATGTGTAAGTTAACATTTTGCCAGGCAAGCTCCTCATCTGTAAAATAGTGTAGGCTAGCAAACGATTTGGACCATGTCTGTCTTGCTGCCTAATTATGTAAATAAAGTTTTATTAGAACACTGTCATGCTCTGGCAGTCCTCTGAGAGGCCCACAGCTCCTCAGACAGATGCAGACACCCACAGCCACACACTGGAAGGAGCTTGGGGATTCTTATAAAAGAATAGGAGGAAGGATTGCAGGGGCCCCAGAGGGGATAGGAACTCCACAGGAAAACCAACAGAGTCAACTAACCTGGACCCTTGGGTCTCTTAGAGTCTGAGCCATCAACCAAAGAACATACCTAGACTGGACCTAGACCTCCGCACACATATGTATCAGATGTGCAGCTTGGCCTTCATGTCCAGGGTCCCGAACAAGTGGAGCAGGCACTATTCCCAAAGCTGTTGCCTGTGTGTGGGATTTGTTCTTCTAAATGGGTTACCTTGTCTGGCCTCAGTGGGAGAGGATGCACCTAGTCTTGAAGAGACTTGATGTGCCAGGTTGGGGGAGGTATGCACAGGTGGAGCCTCTTCTGCTTAAAGGAAGAGGGGATAGGGAAATGGAGAGAAGGATTGTGGTAGGGAGTGATGGGGAGGGGAGAAGTGAGCAGGATGTAAAGTGAATAAGTAAAAAAAAAATGAAAGAAAGAAAGTTAGTTCTCTGTGGAAATAATTTTCAATCTTTCCAAATCTGACAAGACAAAAAGAGAAATCCCCAGGTCCCTTTTCTATGACTTAGTGCCTCTCAAATTTCCATGTCTATAAAATCCATACTATAAAACCACAAGCTCTCAGCAACATCCAACTGCAGCTGAAAGATGATGTATCTTCAGAGACCAGTAAGATGGACCTCCTTAGTGCCACAGTTCAAAGCACCTTTACAAAATGAACTTTAAAATTTAGTCAAACCACCCTTGAAGAAAGTATTAGACAAATCATTACCAAAGTATTGTTACTTTCCATCAAGAAAAAACAAAACAAAAACAGAATTCACAAATTTGGAACATGCTTGAATAATCAGACAGGTTTTCCTTCCCTGTGTCTTCTGCTGCACAGCCACCCTGGCCCACTTCTTCAGGAACTGCCTACCGTTTCAGACAAGTCAAGGAGTACACATTTGTGATCCTAGCGACTTAGGAAGCAAGGGCAGGGGGACCTAAAGCATAAGGTCAGCAATTTAACAAGACAGTAGCACACAAGTGAAAGAGCTCAGACAGAGACTGTCAAAGATAGGCTACCCTAGAGTGCTCAAGGCCCCATGTTTGGTCCCCAGTGCTGCAAAAACAAACAAGAATGCAAACACACACACACCCCAGAAGGTCAGTTTGGCATTGATTGTTTGAACACTTCTCCTAATACCTCACTTCTTCACTTTGCCCCTGGATTGACAAGACCAGCCTGTGGACCTCAGTGGAAATTCAACACCTTCGGAGTTTTCCCTGGGGCTTCCTCGCTTTGCAATGAGACTCCTGAGCTGTGTCTGGCTTTATGGACTCTCATTTGTTACAAGTCACTTTCAGGCTGAGTGGACCTCTGCCTAAATTGCATGTGGGTAGACCAGATGTCTGATGACTGTTGAGGTCGGGCATCATCAGCATGGAGATATGTCATGACTAAAGAATTCAGAAAAGATGCACAACTTCCCATTATCCTTAACTTCCTGGGTAATAGAATCCAAAATCAATTCTCATTACATATAAGTGATAGGAATACCTCTGACAGGTTACATCTTAAGTGATAATTAAAAGCACATTTCTTGGTGCTTAGCCACTGTGAAATGCATCCCTATTTATCCCACAGAGGAAGTCACACGCTAAACCTCAAAGTGCTGTCTTTGCCCCGCCCCCAGGCATTCTACTTCCTGGATTGTCATTCATTATTTCACTCTGATTTGCTTTATTCTAGTGAAATAGAACTTGGCACTTTCCCTATTCAACTTCACCAATAGTTGTTATAAAGTCCTAAGTCAGGGTACTAAGAATTCATTTTCCATCAGCACAGCCTTCAGTTTTGTCTGTAGTTGGAATCTATAAACTACCAACTGCATCTTAGCAAGTTTCGCAAACTTTCATCAACTGAAGAGAGATAGTTTCTGGGGGCTTCAGGTTCTTGGTGGCTTGTGGCAGAATCACTCCAGTGCCTGCCTCTGTCTCTACCTTCACTGTCTTCCCTATGTGTTTCTGCATTTTCCTTTATTAAAGAGACCAGTCTGATATTGGACCAGGGCAGAAATCTAACCCTGTATGGCCTCAGCTTAATAAGTAACTTATTTAACAACCCAATTTATAAGCAAGGCCACAATCCAAAACACTGGAGATTGGAACTTTGTGATGGTTCATTTCAACCTGTCAACCTGGCACAGTCTAGCTAGAATCACCTAAGAATAGATTCCCAATAAGGAGTGTCTAGATGAGATCAGCCTGTGGGTATGTCTATTGGGGATTGTCTTGATTACATGACTCTATGTGGGAAGACCTAGCCCACTGTGGGAGGCACCATTCCCTGGGCTTAGTTCTGAACTGTTCAAGTATATAGACAGTGAGCTAAGAACCAGTGTGCACACATTCATTTTCTGCTCTTGATGTGGATGTCATGTGACCAGCTGTTTTAAGTCTAGGCTTGCTGCCTTGGCTTTCCTACGATGATAGACTCTAAAATGGAATTGTGAGCCAAAGTAAACTCTTCCTTCCCTAAATTGGTTTTTTGTCAAGATATTTTATCATAGCAACAGAAATCTCCAGGACAGGGATCAGCATATTTTGGGAGATGACATAATTCAATCTACTAGACATCTGGAAAGATTAGCCAGTAATGATTCTGGTAGAGTTGACTAATCATTGAACTAAAGGATGAATGAATTCTTAACCCATTATTGCCATTCTTGCTTTGAAATACCACATGGATCAATGATTTTAATGTGAAAAATTATTCAATTACTAGAATAGCAGTCAATCCATGACCAGAGTTTAAAAGAACTTTGCACATTTCAACTTGAATCATCCCAATAACTTAGCTGTTATCTCTTCTTCACAGCTCAGAAAACTGAGGCACAGTGGCATTAAATAATCTTCTTGAGATTGAATGGCAAGTGAGTGTTTGGTTCCAGGTTGCAGCCTGAACTGCTTTTGTGTGCTTAGTTCAGTCTTGGAGGAAGTAGTTCTGTCGTCAAGCTTCATACTTCACAGTTGCTTAAAGTCTGGAAATTCTACAATGCTTATGAGTTGCTTTAGAACGAATAAGAAAATATCACAGTCTCTCCCTTTTCTTTTCCTCAGCTGGCCTTCCACACACTGCCCGGACTTGGCAGACTTGGCAGGGCCTAATTAGACTCTTGACTTGCCCAGAATTTGCAAGTGAGGGAGCCAGTAGCTTCTACAACAATGCTTTGTATTGGAATTACATAATTACTGCTAAATCCTTCTGGAATTTTCTGTCTTCTGCAGGGCTATGCCAAGTGTCTGCCTCTGACTTGTTCAAGCAATCACTTCTGAGCACTGCTGCTTGGGCTTTTCTCTCAGTCAGTCATCTTAAATATTAAGGTGCCTACAATCACATGGAGAATGTGGTAAAGTGCAGATTGCAGTTTGGGGTTGGACAGGTGTCTTAGTCAATGTTCTACAGCTTTGAAGAGACACCACGACCATGGCAACTCTTACGATAGAAAGCATTTAATTGGGACTGGTTTATTGTTTCAGAAAGCATTTAATTGGGGCTGGTTTATTATTGTTTATTGTTGTTATCATAGTGACAGAGAACATGGTGGCATATAAGCAGATATGGTGGTGGAGAAGTAGCTGAAAGTTCTATATGCAGTTCTGCTGCAGAGTTAACTTGGACTTTTGAAACTACAAAGTCCGCTCCTACTGACAAACATTCTCTAACAAGGTCATGTCTACTTCAACAAGACCATATCTCCTAGTATGTGTCAAGTAGTGTCATTTCCTGATGACTAGTGATTCAAATACATGAGCCTATAGGGACCATTCTTACTCAAACCACCATGTTCCAATTCCTGGCCCCCATAAGCTTATAGCCATACATTAATGCAAAATGCATTCAGTCCAACTTTGAAAGCCCAACTCTCCATAGTCTATCACAGTCTCACTGTTTAAAAATCCGAAGCTGAAAGTCTCCTCTGAGACTAAGACAATCTTTTAACTGCAGTTCTCACAAAATGAAAAAAAAAAAAAAACAAAACAGATTACATACTTCCAGCTTGCAACAGCAAAGATTATACATTACCATCACCAAAGGAAGGAAAGGGAGTATAGTACAGAAATACTGGACCAAAAGCACAACTGAAAATCAGCTGAGCAAACTCCAAACTCTGCATCTTCATGTCTGATGTCAAAGCACTTTTCAGATCTCCAACTCCTTTCGGCTTTGTTGACTGCAGCACACTTCTCTCTCTTGGTCTGGTTCCACATCCAGTCTGTAGCTCTCCTTGCCAGGCATCTCACAACTCTGACATCCCCAGCATCTTAGGGTTTCCAAGGTAATCCAGACTTCATGTTCACAACTTCACGAAATGGCCTCTCTGGGGTTCCATGCAGGGATACCCCTGATATACACCTGGCCTCAGTGGCTTTCCTTAGCTGCAGAAGGAGAGTCAATAACCCTATTCTTCTACCTTTGTGTCTTCAACTTGAAAGGTAGAGTCAAGTGGCTGAAGCTACCAAGTCCTGATGTTTGCTGAACCTAGAACTTGGCCCTGCCTTTCAGTTACATCTGCATCAGCTTTCTGTTGTTGGTTTCCTTCACTGCTTAAGCCTTTCTTTAATTCCTTTCCAGAAGTTGGAAGCTTAGCTGTGTGGGGTCATGCTGTTATGCCAATACTTCCTTTATTACATTTGGCATCAGGCTTTTCTTCAAACTTTTTATCTCCTTAAGCACTGGTCTTAGCTCTATAAACCTTTTGGTGCTTCTTTTCTCCTCAAACTGTACATTTTGCATTTTTTTCTTGCTTGCCTTGCTCCTTATCATTATAGATCTGCATTATACAGCCCAGTAATAATCACATGATAGAGTCAATATTAGGCTCTCATGAAATCTTCTCTGCCAACCATTAGTCTAAAACTCTTCAAATTATTCCCAGGCAGATTTTTTTTTTCAGACAAAGGCAGAAAGCAGCCACATTCATTGTCAAATATCACAAGAATGTAAAGAATTGTCTTTAGGTCACTTACTAATATTCTTCTTCTCTAAAACTTATTGAGTCAAGCTCCCACGTTCCACAGAACCCTTCACACTACTGTCTTCCATGCTCCTATTAGGATGGCCCAGTAAGCCCTGCCTAAAGTGTCCAACCAACTTTCTAGCTCAAAGTCCCAAAATCTTCCAATAAACAGCATGGTCAAGATTGCCACAACACCACCCTGCTCCCAAGTACCAACTTCTGTCTTAGTCAGTGTTCCATTGCTTTGAACAAACACCATAACCATAGCAACTCTTAAAAGGAAAGCATTTATTTGGGTTTTCAGAGCTTTTAGATCATTGTCATCATGGCAGAGAACATGGCAGACAAAGTGCTGGAAAAGTAACTGAGGATTCTACATCAAGATCCACAGGCAGCAGGAAGAGAAAGAGATACTGCGCCTGGCTTAGGTTTTTTAAACTGTAAAGCCCTCCTCCTGCCCCCAGTGACACACTACCTATAACAAGGCCACATCTACTCCAAGACCACACCTCCTGATCCTTCTCAAGCAGTGTCACTCCTTGATGACTAAGCATACAAGCATATGAGTGAGTGGAGGCCATTCTTATTCAAACCATCCATAAAGGATAGACAGATTTGAAATGCCCCAGTTCCAAGAAGTTGTCAACTCTTCTCTGCTAGCATCTTTGAATTACAATTTGAATAATAAATGTCTAAACCTCTTTCCCCTTTATCAGCTCTGCCTCATATTTATAATCCCCCTGGAAATCAAGATTGGATAGAACTCTAAAAATACCAAGAATGACAAAGCTTGAATTTTTTCCTAGGAATCCATCTTTCTGGGGCTGGAAAGACATCTCATTTGGTAAAATGCTGACCATATAAGCAGAAGGTCCTGATTTTAATACCCACACCTACATAAAAATTTAGGCAGGGTAATACATGGTTGTAGATAAGCTCAGTGCTTGCAATGCAGAGACAGGAGGATTCCTGAAGCTTTCTGGACAAGTTTAGTCAAGCCAGTGAGCCCAAGTTCCAAACAAGAGCCTCTAATGCAAAAATCAAAGTATGTGGCTCCTGAGTAACTAAAATACCTGAGGTTGACCTGGTCTCCATACACATGAGCACACATGTATACATACCCCTGGACATTTACACCACACACATATGCACACTCCCATTTACGAATCTTTCTTTCCCAAAGAGATTCCTGAGGACCATGTCCAGAGATACAAATACAGAGGGAGTACAGAACTTTCTGACTCAACTCTCTGAAACATGACTTCAAGAAATAAACCCCTCCAAAGCTTCCACATAGGAGGTAGGTTTTGCAAAGTGGAGAAGTCTCCAAAGGCTGGATATGTATGCAGAGGGACCAGATGGCCGAGCAGTGATGACTTACTCATGCTACTGGTTTGGGAATTTGGTTTGTTTGTTTTCTTGGGGTTCATTGTCACCCATCTACCAAGCCTAAGAACTTGAACCAAACATAACTGCTAACAAAGAAGGGGTCTGTGGTCTTCTAGACCTCTTTTCTTCTGGATTCCAAAAGTCCTTTATAGATTGAATATTAGTTTTATGAGTGGGTGGGAAGCTATCACCTCCTCCTAACAAATGAGTCAAGCAACAAGTCTCATGATGACCATATGAGCAAGATGATGGTTTGGGGGTCAATAACCAAGGATCCAGGATGAAATCTCTACTAGTGTTTATTGCTAAGGCACTTTCCTAGGCCTATGTTTAGGAATTTCATCAGAGTAACTAAATAATCATAATCTAAGCACCAATTCAATCTATGGTCAAAGTGAATATTGATGATAGATTTATGAAATTACTTTTTTCCAAAAATCATATGAATGTCTTGAGGGGAAAATACCATGTATACACTTACCAAGATGCTTCTGGTGGGTGGATTAAAGTATCCCCCAATGGCCCTGTTGACCGGTGGGTGATGTTTTACTATACATGTGCATTTTTCAAATACTGCTTATACTACTGAAATAGATGTTTGCTATATGTTTATTATTTAATCACAGAATATATTTAGGGGATACAAACATGGGCAAGAATGGTATCTGTGTTCAAGAAATGTAGTTCTCAGTATAGGAGGTAGGAAAGACCAATAAACAGTTACTGGGAGGGTTTGAGAAAACAGAGTCAAACAAGGTGGCACATGCCTATAATCCTAGACCTCAGAAAACAGAGGCAGAAGGGTTGAGAGTTCAAAATCAGTATACCTGTCATCAGAGCACTCCGGAGGAGGAGGCTTTTGAACCAGTAGTTCAAACCCAGTTGTAGTATGTAGCAAGATGGCTCTCATAAGCTCTGTGAGTCATAGCCTCAAAACAACAACAGTGAGATCTGGGGATGGGAGTCAGTTAGTAGAATGCTTGCATGGAATGAATGGATAAAGTTTCAAGTTCAATCCCCAGGACTGTAGAAACCATGTGTGCTGGCTCCTTCCCATAATCCCAACACTAAGGAAGTGGAGACAGAAAGATCAGAAGTTCAAAGCCTTCCTTGGTTATACAATGAGTTAGACCAGCATGGCATACTTAAGATTTTTGTCTCACCAGAGAGAGGAGTGGGATGTGGTGGGAGAAAGGGAAGAAAGGAAGAAGGGACAGGGAAAGAAGGAGAGAAAGACAGAGACAGACAGACAGACAGACAGACAGAGAGATCCATCTAGCTATTCAGTATGTTTTTCTGAGCCAGTTTAGGCATAATATTGAAACAAAACAAATCACACACAAAACACCTGTCCCAAAAAACATTAGATATCTGATTCATGTTAGTAAGTAGGGCAGACTATAGAGTCAATCAAGATTAAAAGAAGTTATCGTGGAGAAGAGGTCATCCTCTCACCCTGTGAATGGATAGTGTCAGCAAGGCAGTAATGGCATTTGCAGCCATGGGGACCCAACAGTACCCTGACCCAGTTCTGGGAATGTTCTGCCTCGGCTGCAGATGACTCTTGTTCAGCAAAATTGTTCTTCCCACCCTTTCCTCTGGCTCGGAGGGAAGCAACACAGCATTTTCTGCTCCCTGGGTCTCCATCAGCATGAATTCCCACGGGGATGCTAAGCAAGGCTGAGCACTCTGAAAAGGGTGGACTCTCTCTGCAATAGCACAAGAAAGACCAGATGGTGAGTGGGGGCCGGCACGGGCTGAGACACAAAAGATCTCCTTCAACTCAAGTTCACACTGAGCTCCTGAATTCCTTTGTGATAGGGAAGTTAGTAGAATTTACAAATAATTTTCTAAAATCTTGGACCATGAAAGTTAACACTTGCCTGGTCATCAGTAATGGGTTCGCTGCCCTTATCTTCCAAAGCTCTCCCTACATTATTAGTCCGTTTTCACAGATACATTCTGCAGCCAGAGGGCGGGAGACATTTAACAAGAAAAGCCTCTTAGAGAGAAAGGAGGTGGAACATGAAAAGTTCTTCCCATGTCAGATGTGAGCCTATACTGTGTGCATATCCTGCCTAAACTAGAGTTCAACTTTGACACGCACAAATGAGAGTACCATTCCCAAAGGCCCCTGTTCACTTTCAGCCTCAGGAACATCAGGCAGTGCGAGCTGACTTGTGAGCATGCGCGAAGGCCGTGTTATGGAAACAGCCTGGTGCCATGGCAACGCACTGACAGAACCTCTGTCTCCGCAGCTGGTGGAACACATGCTCACAGGACCTGACTATAGACGGAGAACTGGCCGTATGCATGCTTGGATTCCCTCCTGCTTTCTGGACCCTGGTTGACTCTCAGATCCCCGAGGGTTACACCTATGCAAATAGCTGTGATAGACAAGACTAAGCAAGGTTGGTCGGGGGGCATCTTTAGCTCTGTCTTTATCTATACAAGTAACGTTTGGTTTCTTGGAAGCAGAACGGAACCTGTGCTGAACTCTCTCCTTACTCTTTGAACATGGCGTGAGTGAGCTCTGACTGCCTGTGTACCCATCATGCTCGTGGTTGTGTGAGATGCCACATGGTTTCCTCCTAGGGATCGACTGCTTCTGCCTTTAAATCATCTTTCTTTGAAAGTGCAAAGGATTGGGCTGGAGAGATGGCTTGGCCTGACGACCTGAGCTCCATCCCCAAGGCCCAAATAGCAGAGAGAGAAACAACTCCTTTAACTTGTTCTCTGACGTTCACGTATGGGCTACGACACCCACAGCTGCCTCCCCAAATAAATGTATAACTACGTAAATGTTTAAAAAGAATTTAAAGTGCAAAATATTCAATAAGGCTTCTTCTTAAGCCTCAATGATTTTTCATTTCATTTTGTTTTGTTTTAATATGGAGGTGGGTTAGTGAGATGGTTCAGTATACGAGAGCATATGGTTCTTCCAGAGGATATGAGTCTGGTTCTCTGCACTTATGTCAAGTGGCTCACATATGCCTGTGGCTCTAGTTCCAGGGCATCTGACACTCTCTACTGCCTCCACAGGCGCCTGCCCTCGTGTCCACATTATACACATGGATGCTTAATTGAAAATGAAATGAAATCTTACAAATATGAACAAGGACAGCGAGATGTTTCATCTGATAAAAGCCTTTGCCACCAAGTCTGACAGCCTGCATCCTGTGCCCAAGACGGTAGAAAGTCGAAGAAATGGCTCTCAGGGTAGAAGGAAAGAAGTGACTCTCACAAGCTGTCCTCTGGCCACCACAAGTGCCCTCTCCCCTAACTACGTAAATAAATACATGGAGAAACAAGTGAACAGTTGAATGTGTGATATAAAACTTACAGTAGGGAGTAAAGTGGCATGCGGAGCCTGCTGGGATACAGCGCTCTTTCCATTGGATTCTCGCAGCTGATATTTGCCAACTAATGACCAGGCAAGAAGCACAGAAGGAAAGGAGGAAGAAATGAAAAGGGTGTGTGTAAAGATGAAGGGAGGAGGTCGTAAAGAGGAAGGGAGGGATGGAAGGAGGAAGGGAAGAGGGTTTAAAGAGGAGGAAGAAGGGTATCAGGAGGAAGGGAGGAGTGTGCAAGGAGGAAGGGAAGGGGGAAGGAGGAAGGGAGGAGGGTATAAGGAGGAAGGGAGGAGGGCATAAGGATGACTGGAGGAGGTTTAAGGAGGAAGGGAGGAGGGTGTCAGGATGATGGAGGAGGTGTAAGGAGGAAGGGAGGAGTGTGTTAGCAGGAAGGAAGGAAGGCATAAGGAGGAAGGGAGGAGGGTGTAAGGAGGAAGGGAGGAGGGTGTAAGGATGAATGGAGGAGTGTGTTAGGATGAAGGGAGGAGGGTGCAAGGAGGAAGAAAGCTGCTGTCTATGCAAGTCCCTGGCGGCAATAACTGACATCACTCTGCAATCCAGCACACATCCGGGATAGATCTATGTCTTTTATAATGATGTGCTTTAGAAAATACAAGGAAAGTGTAGCATAGACTAAGAACAGTTTGAGCAGGAAAGTGGCCATGAGAGGAGCAGGTGACCCAATAAACCACAGAGACCTGAAGTCGGGTTTTCACTTCTTGTATAAGTGTTGGGTTTGCTCCGGTTCCCTACAGTTCAGGGGTCTCTTGAGGTTGTCTCGGATACCAACCAACCCTTCTGTTTATCTCCAGGAGTCCATGATATGGAACACATCACATGGTCCTTTTTCCTGTTCTGATTGGGAGAGGTTCTTCAGCCCCTTTGAGTTGGGGAGGAGGAAGTCTGCTATTCCTTCTGCAAAGGGAAATCCTGGAGCCAGTCAGGAGCAGGGTAAATCCTAAGACAAATAACTAGGAGAACAGACACACTCTCCTCATATTGAGCTGCTTGGATTCAGGAAGACCCACAACCCTCAGTCTGTGGGGAAAACAGCCTCGGAAAGTCCGTGATGATTTGCTGGTGTCAAATTGTTATGTGAAACAAAGCTGGGATTTTTTTTTGGGGGGGGGGAATGACTTTTAAACGTCTCCCGAGGAAATGACTGCCGAGGTTCATCCTCGTAGATGTCCTTAACCACAACCAGCAGTGACTTGCCTTTATCCCCACACTCTCCCTAATGGTGGAGCAACCTGAAATAGCCATTTCCTCCACCCGCCCACCCTCTGCACATCTTCCACATAAAGGAAAAAGTGAATACCATCCAACCAGATTCCACTCATCGCAACCTTCCCAGACACATCCTTTCTCACCCACAGTGTTTTATGCTTAGCTGCAAGTGGTTAGGAAATGATCCAGTTCTGTCCCCAGAGGTCTGAAGCCACAGTTGTGTGAATATCAGACAAACAAACCAAATCTGACATTTATTTTCCTGTTTGAAGGGCAACTGAGCACTGGAATGAGATGCAACCTGTTTATGATGGGTCAGAGGACTGCGGTTTCCCTCCATATTGGCATGTGACCCAGAGGGATAAACTCTACGGTGATGTCATGAATGCGTAATCTAATCAAGAACCGTGTATTGAATGGCCGGTCTGTACTAGGCACTGGGAGAGGTGCCCAGGGCTTGTTATCTACACAAGAAAATTAAACTTGTAATAAAAGAAAACTTCTGTAGGGTTCAGTCAGTGATCTAGAGAGCAAAAGTTCAGAGAAGGGAAAGAATAATGTCAAGTGGCATGTGTGGGAAGAAAAGGCACGATGGGCTGGGGTGAGTCTGGACGAGGGGCTGGAGTGAGCCTGGGTGAGGGGGCTGGGACGAGCCTGGTCGAGGGGTTGGGTTGAGCCTGGACGAGGAGCTGAGGCGAGCCTGGACGAGGGGCTGGAGTGAGCCTGGACAGATTACAGTAGAAGGAAGCAAGAGTCTGAAGGGCTGAACACCCACTGAAAAGAACACCTACTGAGAGAAGGAACCTCCTCATGGGGAAGACAGAAGGAAGGCTGCCACTGGGGCATGGAGGGATGATGGCTCAGAACCTCAGTTCATGTCCCAGAATTCATGGTTTTTGGCTCACAGCTGCCTGTAACTCCACCTCTATGGAGATCAGAGACCAGCGCTTCAAGCTTCCAGTGGTACCTGCACTCATGTGCACATATTCACACACACACACACACACACACACTCACTCACACACACACACACACACTCACACACACACACACACACTCACACACACACACGAAATAATAAATATAAATGTTGTTTTAAAAAGAAAGTTGGCACTGAAGAAAAGGGGTTTGGTAAACCTGTAAACCTTAGTATTTAATATATACTCCTAATAAGAAAGCAGTATAAATAAGTGGCTTAAAATAGAATTTTGATGGAGTTATCTGTAGGAGACACACTTGAATTTTTATGATAAAACATTTTTTTCTGGTTTAGTTAGAAATAAAGAACGTCTAACAAACAAGCTGGTGCTCTACTTTTCAGCCCTTCTGAGAACGCCTGCTGCCCCCTTGTGGAGAGCCCTGAGAAACGCTAGAACAGAGGAAGGCCTCTCCAGTATAACTCTCAAATATATTTGAATGGAAGTGAATTCAAATGAACTTCTAATAAATTTCGCTTCCTGTTAGCACTACCTCATGAGTGTTGCTACGCACAAAAGGTAACTATCACATAAGAGTTGGGTCTTGAGAGCCTTGTAACGTAGAGTTGTACTGTGATGGAGCCCAGTGATTTTGAGCTAAGGAATGAAGGGAATTAGAAAAGAGATGAACAAGGTACTGCCAACATCAATACCAAAAGCCACACTACCAAGAAACATGACTTTAATTAAGGTACCTGCGGTTCCATGTTTTTCATCTGTGGGGAATCAGAAAGGCAAAAATGACTACTGGGATAGCTTTGCCTGAAGGCCAAAGAACACAATGGATACAAAGTATTTCCAAACACAAAGCCCCAGTCAGGGTGGAAACGAGTCTAACCTGTGTAATCAGCACCTCACAATCCCGAGCTGTGCTAAGAGGAAGACAGTAGTTCTGAGAGCTGGGAGGTCCACTCTTGGGAAGAGTCAAGGTTCTTGCTGAAGGGGAAGAAATTTGGTTGAGATCTCGAGAGACTCTGAAAGTCTTGGGAAATGGTCACTTGATACACGAATTTTGGGAAATGAAAATAAATGAGAAGAGTTATATGTGTTAGCTAAGAGTAATGGGGAAGACCATGAAATCATGCTTTGGGAAACCAGTGTGAGCAGGGCTGGGCATGACTGTGGGGATCTTTCCTTCAGTAGTTTTCTTTCTTAGCCTTGGTCTGTGACCCTGGCTTTGCTTTGATAACCTTAAACAGTCCTGTTTATAGTAAAGATATATCCTGCATCTATGATATAGCTTAAATAGTGAACCCTCTGCTAAGATTGTGCAGTAAGACCGAGCATAATAGTGCATACATACCTGTAACATCATATATTTGAGAAGTTGAAAAGGAGAAATTCAAATTTAAGGCCAGACTGGGAAGAAGGAGAAAGGGAAGGAAAAGGAGAAGGAGAAGAAGAAGAAGAAGACGAAGACGAAGACGAAGAAGAAGAAGAAGAGGAGGAGGAGGAGGAGGAAGAGAAATAATAATAAAACATACAACTGAGCGCCCCATCTGTGTGTGTGTGTGTGTGTGTGTGTGTGTGTGTGCGTGCGTGTACACGAGTGGATGCGCATGTGTGTGCTTGAACGTGGAGAAAGGAAACAGTCTTGGGTGTATTCCTGTTGTTCTCCCTCTGGTTTTGTAAGACAAGATCTCTCACTTTGTCCTGGAACTCAGAGGTGCAGCTAGAGTAGCTGACCAGTGAGCCTGGGAGCCTTCTGCCTCTGCATCCCAGCCCTGGGATTACAGGCACACATTAACACGCTTGCCTTTTTCACGCAGATGGAGGAGAGCAAACTTGGGTCCTCATGTTTGCAAGACAAGAACTTCACCAACGGCACCATCTCCTCAGCCTCAACAGACAAGCGATGTTCTGCCATTAATCTCCAAGGTTCCGTAAATCAACATTTCCAGAAGAATCATTCCAGTTTCCTCAGGGTTTCTCCGTAGATGTCTGGCAGAGTCTTCAGACAAGCTCGCAGTGTCTATCACAGACTCTCTGGGATCACTACCTGTACTGTATATATTGAGTCAGTTACCATTGAAAGTAGAAATGTAATGGTCAACTTGACCTGGCTACAACCTGAGTAGAGCAAAAGTCAGGTTCCTCCAAGTAAGAAAGGGTTCTGTAAGGAGAGTCTTTGGCCATGAACTACGACATCAACAATCTGGGTCTCCACCCTGTTGAGAAACTCTAGAGATTGAACATGCAAACTTTATATTATTGTGTGAGTCACTAACACTCTATTGGTTCTCTTTCTCTGGAGACCCTTGACTACTATCAAATCCTCCGCATAACTTAGGTCCACCAGCCAGAAGCTGCTTCCGGACTGACCTAGAGAGGCAGGCAGGATGCATTGTGTTGGCATAGACACAATGGAAGCAGAGGACATCTGGAGACATCTGCCACAATTTTCTGATGGCAATGAAACCGTAGTTTCTTGGTGGCTCCTTTTTGGCAACTCAGCTTTAGGCACAGTTACTGAAGACTTAGGCTTGGTTCTCCGGCCTCCTCTACCAAGCAGGGATTCTGAGAGTCATTTAATGCCCTGTAATGAATCCTTCTCTCTCAACTAACTGAACACACTCCATTCTTCAAGCAAACCCTAACCACACAGTCGAGTGGTCACCAAAGCCCCTGAAACTACTTCTATTGTTAGCTGAGCACAGGAGTAGCGCTAATCCATCAAGGACTCTTCTATGGTGGCCCGCCCCGCGTGACATCCAGCCAAAGCTCTGGACAAACAAAAGCACCACACCTCTTTCTCCTTTGGTGACACAGTCTAAATGTATCCATCTGAATTTCCTTGATATTTACCATCCTCTCCACACCAATAAGGAATAATAATGACCCCGTCCTGCCACCCTGACAGTAACTCGCTCCAGACAAGAGGAGGGGAATTCTCACACTGGCATCCAAGAAAAAAAAATTAATCAAGTACCTGAAGAACAGAGGGAACGTGAGCCACTAAAAATGCTCACAGACATCGGCCACACACACACACACACACACACACACACACACAGAGAGACACATACACACACACACACAGAGACACATACACACACACACAGAGACACATACACACACACACATACACACACACAGAGACACATACACACACACACAGAGACACACACACACAAAGAGACACATACACACACTCACACACACATATACACACACACATACACACACACATACACACACACACACACACTCACACACACACACACTCACACACACACACACACACACACACAGACACACACACACACACAGAGACACATACACACACACACACAGAGACACATACACACACACACACACACACACTCACACACACACGTACATACACACACACACATACACACACACATACACACACACACATACACACACACACTCACACACACACACACTCACACACACACTCACACACACACACACTCACACACACACACACACACACACACAGAGCTGTAAATATATTTTCTACTGGGATATGTGGCTTCGTATTTATAAAGCTATTTAAAACCCTCAAGGCTTGATATGAGATGCAGGGCTGCTAGCAGCTACCTCATGTCATTTAAATAAGCCAATCTTTCTCCCTTTCTGTCTTTGGATAAGGACGAGAAGTAGCAATATTTCCAAACACAGAGAAGACAGGGGAGAGAAGAGTCTATAAAGAAAAAAGAATGTTAGGAGCCCAGAGTATTAATTTCTTCCACCATTTCACCCACACTGGGCCATCTTTTCATAGCTTACTGCAGAAGGCTAATGCATGAAATCCCCGGTATCTTTTTGTTGTCGTCATTGGAGGTGAGATTTCTTCCAGAGGCTTCTGCCTACTCTGTACAATGTATTATGAAGACCAGGCCAGCAATAACTAAGTGCTAGGACTGCCTCTGTCCCCTTAGGAAGGAAGACCTTTATGCACTGCAGGGCACTTGTCTAAGATGACAAAGGCCATTCCTTAGTCTCTCACACGGGTGTACTTCTAGGGACACTCTTCCTTCAGCAGCTGAAGAGCTTTCCTGTGTTTACAATGAGTTTGCCCACGAGCTCCATGAAGGGTTTTCCATGAGTTCCCAGAGAGGCGAGTGTTCCCAAGCAGATTTGGCTGCATCTCTCCAGGAAAGCGCTTCAGTGTGTTAGCTGCATTTTAGCCAGAGAGACCATCTGGAATGCTAGTATATAACCACTTCATCCAGTGCAACTCCAGGCCTACCTAGATTACATTCCTTTTCCTTCGTCTTCTCTTCTGTTGCAATAAATGATGTCTGGCTTGGTTGTTGCCTCTCTGCACTGAGTCTCAATTTCTGAGTCCCAGCTGGTGAGGAAGGAACCCCTCTCCTTCCCTCTGTGCAGTCTTAGTTTCTCCATCTTGGGATCTGAAGTCCAGTTAGCATTGCTCTTCCCAATCCTGTGACCGTACGGCCCTTTACACCCACCTGTGTCTCCTTCCCAGGGTATGCACGTGTGCCCATCTTGCATTTGGTCCTGATGATTCTATGATTCACATCTTTTCTCCCCTCTGATGAATAAACCCCAGGAACACGAACGAGGCATGTTTTTAATCTTTGCTTTACTGTTGAAACCCAGAATGGGTACCTAACCAATAATAAACAATAAATATAGATTTGGTGCAGAAGTGAATTGCTGAATGGCTTTTTCAAAAAGAGGAGTATTATGGAATTGATTATCTTAGGGACAAACAGGAAAAGGATGCTGCTTAGTTAGCATCTGACAAGAGAGGAGGGCTTTGCACCAAGCCACAAGCAGAGGGCACACACTAATTTCTGTGTTTCAGACCTAGTATAGACTCTGGAATGAAATGGTAGGAACTGACCCAGGTTCTCACAACTGAATGCTATTGTGAAATCCTGTCTCTTTCTAATAACTCCACTGCTGCAGGTGGCTTAGAAACAAACAAAACCTCCACAGAGCAATCCTCATCCCAGAGCAAAGGTAACACACAACAGAGCTATTCTAGTCCAAATCCACTGAGCGGTTCTCTTGACCACTATTCGCCCAACAGGAGTTGAAGAAAGGAAAGCTTATCATGATTGTGTAGAATTCGCCTGCTTGAAAAACAACATTGTGTCAAAAAATGTGTCAATTACAGATAAAGTTAAGACTGCTGATTGCTACTTCAGACATTTCCTACTGTTGTAATGAGTGAAACTTAAGTATGCATATGTACCTGTATGGAAAATTCAACTAAATTTGGTTATATACTCCCATTCTCTGGGGAAAGATTTTTGTCTGTCACAGTGATTCCACTATAGAAACCAAATTGAAAGACTTGTATTTTATTTATCTTCATAATAACCATGTTTGCGTCTAATAACACCATTTTCTTCTCACAAAAGTACAAAGACTGAGATGAAAAAGCGTTTTCACAAATCAGAACTGTATCACATTCATCTACATGAGCCAATGACATCTTTCAAAGTAAGCAGGCTGTTCTGGTGCCGTAGAACACTACTGTGAGGCCAGCACAGAGAGACTTCGGTAGAAGGATTTGGAGTTCAGAGCCAACCTGAGCTACATAGAGAAACTCCGCCAAAAGAAAAAGCAAACGAGATAAAAAGATTTAAAACTAATAATAAGCAGAAGTGAGAGAAAATCAGTAGTAGTTTTGTGCTCTTGCTAATACTGGGTTTGTCTCATTTGACGTTCATGCTTGCTACGTAACAGAATCAGACAACTAAGAAGAGTGAATGCCTCCCCCCCCAAACTTGACATTCCAGGCTAACAAGCAACTAAACAAGCTTGTCCCCGAGAGAGAGAAGCCCTGAAAGCCAGCAGTCTCTCCATCTCCATCCTACTGAAAGTGACCAACCCGGCTCTCCCAGGGCAGCTTCGGTCCTTTGCTTCCGGCACACATTTTACTTAAAGAGAAAGTACAAGAAAAATCAGAGCCTGACTGTTACGTCCTCAGAATTATAGACCCGGAAAGTCAGACCTGAGTGTGAAGCAAGGTTCAGAACCCCTGCCCTGTTCCTTTATAAAGCTTTTTTTCCTTCCTCCTGCTTCTTCTTCATCACAGCCTCTTCAAGAGGGAAGCCTTTGAAGCAATCCCCTCCTTCTCCCCAGGGACGGTCCCCCAGATTCCCTGGTTACTACAGTTCTCTCTCCCTGTGGCCTGATCAATTTCAGTAAAAATATTTAAAGCATGTGGCATTGTAATTAAGTGAGCCCCTTGGATCCACACCAGCCTGCAAGACAACAGAACTGTTCTCTGGGGGTCCCTTCCAAAGAGTGTGAAGGCAGGATGGAGCTAGCCTTAGTTCATCTGGATTTATGTTTTTGAAGTGGCATATTTGGGTTACCATGGGCTGTGTAAATCATGGGTGTCACTAAGACCTGAAGGAAAATCTGCTGAGGCATTTTCGCCTGTGATCTCCAGCTGAGTATTCTAATTTCTGAACAAAGGAGTCCAATTTTAGTAGTTAAACCCCAGTCAGAATAGCTTGTCTTCCCACAATGGTCACTTGCCACCACAGCATTCTATCTGTCTGCCTGCCTGCCTGCCTGTCTGTCTGTCTGTCTGTCTATCTATCTATCTATCTATCTATCTATCTACTTATTTAATCTTCTAATCTATCTATCCACCCAGCCACCTACCAATTGTCTGTGTACCTCTTATCAATCTATTATCTACTATCTCTATCATGTTACTATCTATCTATCTATCTATCTATCTATCTATCTATCTATCTATCTATCATCTATCACCATCTGTCTGTCTACCTATCTGCCCATCAGCTGTCTATCATTTGCTTATCTATCTACCTCTTATCAATCTATTATCCATCCATCCAACTATCTGTAATATGTCAGTCTTTTATCTCTTTCTATATGTATCTACTATCATCTAGCAATCTGCAATATACATACATATATATATAAACTTTTCTGCCTGTCATCTGTCTTTTTTTTTTTGATAAAATGGCAATCTCAATAGTGTCTCCAGTGACTACTCATGCTGGCAGCTGCCCCCACTATTTCAGAACTGCTGGCTGTCTTTCCTATGTGCCTACTCTCTACCCTTTATCTTTAAACAATGCTTTAGAGGAGCTGAAGAGATGGCCCAGCAATTAAGAGCACTTGATGCTCTTGTAAAAGACCAGAGTTTGGTTCCCGGCACAACCTGACCATTTACAACGGCCTATAACTCCATCTCTAGTGTATCTGATGCACATGTGTGAACTACCAAGCTTACGTACACAAACACACACAGAGATACACAGGGACACATACAGAGACACACAGAGACTCACAGACACACACAGAGACATCCAGAGACACACACAGAGAAATAAAATAAACCCTTTTTCTAAGTAAATGTAAGGGAACAATTAAAAAAGAAGAGTTGTGTCTGGCAGTGGTGGCGCATGCCTTTAATCCCAGCACTTAAGAGGCAGAGGCAGGCGGATTTCTGAGTTCGAGGCCAGCCTGGTCTACAGAGTGAGTTCCAGGACAGCCTGGGTTACACAGAGAAACCCTGTTTTGTAAAAACAACAACAACAAAAAACAAAACAAAAAAAAATAAAAATAAAAAAGAAGAGTTTGAGGACAAAATTTAAAAGGTGCTCTTAGAGAGGCCGGGCAGAATGGCCTGGTGAGGAGAGCCCGTGTACAAATGTGCCCCGAGTAGACAGATGGGACAATCTGAGGCAAGAGATGCTCTTCCCCGTGTGGGAGCCACACAGTGATGGGAAGGGTGAGGGGTGTGTTTGCTTGAATTCTTCTCTTCAGTGCATTGGAGTCTCTTTCCTGAGGACCAGAGAGGAGCCGCCACCATAGAACTGATGCTAATTAGAGCAGACTAGCGACGGGGTGGTCCGGGTAGAGCTGTCGCCTGCATCTCATCAGCATGGTGCTGGAGCATGAGGGGCTCCCTTCTTGGCCCCACGGGTCTCCCCGCCCCCACTTCCAGGTTAAGAGCTGGTCACGGGTAATAAAGGCCTGGCATACTTTGGTTCACCAGGAAATAGAATCTGCTCCCCAGGGATCTGAAACAACCATCTCCTGCATATCCGCATGTGTGCTGCATTTGCATTTAATGACATGTTTAAATCTTAAAGGCAGCGTTGAAAGTTATGAAATGAAGAGCATAGAGAGACGGAGAACAGCGAGGTCTGTTCCGATCAGAGGTCGCAAAATGGGAAAGGCTAGCCCCTGAACTGCAGAAAGGGACAAAGGCAGAGTAGGTAACAGGATGGAACGGCAGTGGCTGAGCAGGAGGATAAAATTCCTTTCTCACCTAAACTGCTGGGACACCAACCAATGCAACACATGATTCCTGTAATAGCCAAATTCATGAGAGCTGAGATCCAAAGAGAGGCCTTGCAAACATTTCTGAGATTGGCTTTTCTGACTCCCAGAAGGCAATCCCCCAGAGGGACCGAGTACCTAATTATTGTTCTCACCCATCGGGAGGGGAGAGAAGGGCGGGTCCTAGAGACAGCCGGGTCCTCATCTCATGTAAGGTGATGGATGGGAGAGAGAGTGTAACTCTAAGGACTATCTAGGTGGCACTGGCAAAATGACAGTTATGGAGAGAGGATGTCCCCTGGAAAGACAAATGATGCCTATCACTTAAATAAATAAATAAATAAATAAATAAATAAATCACTACACAGTTAAGCCACAAAAATCACTTTCATTTCTTCGTCGCTGAAAGCTGAACTTTGGCATCTGAGATCTCCAGGAACAGCGAACCCCCCACCCCCACCCCGCTGCGTGATATGAGCGACTTGGAGTTATTACTAGTTTTTAATGGGTAACTTATTTGTAAGGAAATCTTGCCCTCTAGCTTTCAAGTGTCAAAAGTGAATTTAACCCGGTTGGAAAAGGCCGAGTCAGTGGCAGATAAATGGATGAACTCTGCCATCTAGTGGACACTTCATAGGACAACTTTTTTGTTTCAAAGTGGGTTCGTATTTATGTAATAAAAACCAATTCTTTTTACGATTAGTGTTTTTTTTTTCTTTTCCCCTGTTTTCTTCATGTTATTATTTCTTCCAAGCTATCGCTTTGGGGTTTAGTATGTTCTTGTTTTTCTAAAGCCTTAATACGTGCCACTAATTTGTTCAAGGTCTCTCAAATTTTCTTTTGTCTTTTTTTTTCCTCCACTTTTTATGTGTTTGGGTGTTTTCCCTACATGTATGCCTTTGTAACGTGTGTAAAGTGCCCCTGAATTCCAGAAGAGATTGCTGGACCTCTTGGGAGTGTAGTTACAGATAGTTGTGAGTCACCAAGTGGGTGCTGGGAATTGGAGCCCTGTCCTCTGGAAGAGCAGTCAGTGCTCTTAACCACTGAGCCATCTCTTCAGGCCCACTCCTCTTAATGTAGGCATTTAGGACCACGAGCTTTCCTGTTAGGACCACTTTCATTATGTTTTATAGCTTTGGGGTATTTGTATCTTTGCTTTCATTCAATCCTGGTTGGTTTTTTTTGGGGGGGGTTGTTTGTTTTCTTGAAGACTTCTTTTGTTGTTGTTGTTTTTTGAGACCGATTTCTCTGTGTAGCCCTGACTGTCCTGCTGTCCTGGAACTCACTCTGTAGACCAGGCTAGCCTCAAACTCAGAAATCCACCTGCCTCTGCCTCCTTCTTAAAGACTTCTTAATTCCGTAATGTGTTTAATCTCTCTGAGTTTGTGTTCTCTCTGTGGTCTCTATTGTGGTTGATACTACCTTTATTCCAGTGAAATCAGACAGATGACAGTTTGTTACTTGGATTTTCCAGTATTTGTTGGGTCTTGCTTTGTGTCCTAATACACTGTCAACTTTGGAGAAAGTTGCATGGGCTGCTGAGAAGGATGTGTATTTGTTTAGTGTTTTGGTGTAATGTTCTATAGATGCATGCTAGGTCCGTTGATTTATGATGTCTGATGTCATTTACCTCCAACGTTTCTCTGTTTTTGGCTGAATGATCTTGTCTATTTTCTTATGAAAATGGGGTATTAAGGCCATCAGCCCTCGTCATTTATCTGTGTTTTGCATATGGCAGTGTTTGTTTTGTGAAGTAGGGTGCTCCTGGATTTGGATTTACTGTTTTCTGCCTGTGGACTTTTCATTCATCTGCAGCAAAGCAACCTTCATTTGCATCAAAGGTATCCGTAGCTTCTCTTCATGGAAGAGGAGGCCTCGGTACAGCCCATTGTGGCTTATTTAGATTCCATGATCTATCACCAACCGATTTTTAATTTATCTGTTCACCGTGGAAGTTAAAATGCTCTCCTGGTAGTTCCCACCAGTAATGTAGGGGGCCAGAAACCACAGGAAGAACGCACAGCCCTGACACTGATCAAAGTTAATCAAACCATCTCAGAATCTACTGGGGCAGCAGGGACCAGAATGGACAATCACTACAGAGGACTGTCAGGTTGCGTCAAGTGCAGGCAGCTTAGCCTTGGAAAGATTCTCCTGCCTGCCACTGGTCTGGATCCGCTTCTCTCAACCGTGGAGCACATGGTATTAGTCACTGGTTTTTTGGTGAGTTAAGGAACAGATGAAGTGTATTCCCTCCCCCCCATCAAGAAATGTGTGGAATTGAAAAATATTTAACTTAGATGAGAGTTGTTATAGTTTGAATATTTGTGTCCTCCAAAACTAGGCCTGGGGTTTAATTGCCATTGAAATAATATGAGGAGTGAAACCTTAAAGAAATTATTCGTGGCCTGTTGAATGTTTGTCTAGAATGCAGGTCCTGGCTTCTTGTATCCCTTATGCCATGTAAACAACATAACAGCAACCAACGCTCAGAAATCATAGATGGATTGGTGCTGCTGTTCATTTGAGGGGGTGGCATTATAAAGCCAGTCACTTCTTTGTGGTTTGTCCTTTAAACGAATTTGCTTGCCTTGTCTCTGCCACAGATGAAACAGTCTGAGGACCCTCACCAGATGTGGCCCCTCAGTTTTGGACTTAATGATTCTAAGCTATGGATGGTCGGTAAGGATGAGCAAACCCACTGGCCAGCAGCCTCATTCCCAATCTAAGGGACAGCCACCGCTGTGGGGAGGACTCTGACAGCTGGGTATAGAAATATGGGATGCAGCTTCAAAAAGCAGAACAGTGCTGGTCAGTGTCAGGTACTTGGTGAGTTCCCTTGAAAGAAAAAGAGCGACCCATGAATGAACACAGGGATCGGCTAAGAAGGACCATTCGTTAGATGTGCTGAGGATGCTGTGTAAGCCAGTGCTGGAGCCCTACTCAGCAGAAGTGATTTCACTACTCCGATCTCTACAGACCGTTCTGAATGGAGGCCCTTCTGGATATAGAGGAAGGTCAGAGGTCACAGTGCCGGGTGGGACGGTGCTCACGGGAGACTGCTGCTGGGCATCCTTCATTCTCTCCAGAGACACCATGTGGCACAGGACTCCGAGTGTGGTAGATGTTTGGGAGAAGAGGACAGAGGTGTCTGCTGCCCTTGAGCCCAGAAAGCCACCTGAATTCTTGGCATGTCTTCTCAAAGATCCTCAGTGGGGCTTCTAGCCAAACTCCCTTGGGATGAGTGGGCTAAGGACAAAGTTGTAAAAGAATAGGTCTGTATACTAAGCCATGGCTCTGCGGTTTCATCGAGGTGTGTACACATACCACCAAAGCCTTGTCTCGCAAGAACAGGGCACACAGCTCCTAGAGGCTAGAATCTCCCATGTTCTTCCTTTATGAGAAAAGGGAAACTAGGTCATAGGGAAGAGGCAAGACAGGACTGCCTCAAAACAACACATGCTGCTTTATGCAGCAGTCAGTACCACAGCCTTGTTCTCCAGGAAGGCCCACCAGTGTCTGCCATTGTTTTTTGACTGTTTATGAGGGACACACATTTCCCTTTGGCCATGATCCTCCCTTCAAGCTAAAGAAGTAAGTCTGACAGTGACTGTCCAAAGATCTTCCTGGATTGTGAGGAATCAAGGGATGTAGTTTTCTGGTGTTTGTTGCAAACTGATGGAACTCCTCCATCGACAACCTGGAAAATGACTCAACCCTGTGTTCTGCAAGAAGAGATCTACGTGCTCAGATTAAAGCCGACCCTTCCGCTGAAGATCTGTGTCTGAGATTAAGCCCAACCGGACTTCCTTCTTTCCTTGCGATCTTTTTTCTGAAGTTCATCTCCAGGGATAGCCTTACCTCAGTACAAACTCAGCAGCCAAGCAGGAATGTGTGGCAAAGCAACAGAGGAAGGGATGGTCCTCTGCGTGGACTGGAGCTGTCCTGATGGTTCAGAGAGAAGCCTCATTTAAAAGTCACTCCCCTTGGGCCAAGATGGTTCAGTGGTTATGGATGCTGGACAAAGAGTCTAATCTTCCTTGGAATCTACATAGTGGAAGGATAGGACACACTGCTGAGAGCTGTCCTGTGACCTCCACATGCATGCATCCCTCATACTCCCAATAAATAAATAAATGTTAAAAAATAACCTCCACCCTTTTCTGTCACATTCTCATGATGAACTCCATAGGTCACGAAAATTGACCCAGCCAATTATAGTGTTCCCAACAATGACTTAGTTTACAATGTTCAAATACTTTGGGAGGGGACAGAGTTTTTCTGTGTAGCCCTGCTGTCCTGGGACTCTCTGTGTAGGCCAGACTGGCCTCTAATTCATAGAGGTCCGCCTGCCTCTGCCTCCCCAGTGCTAGGATTAAACACGTGTGCCACCACACCTGGCCAGATATTTTTTATCTGCACAAATCTTCCGTGAGCACCATCATTTTAGAGGTGTTCCAGCTCTCTACATCTTGGCAAAGGAAACAGATCTGAGGTGGAGGGATCTAGAATTGGAGTCCAGTCTTCAGGCCACCACAACTCAGTTTCTCACATTACACCTCCTTCTGCAACTCCTCTGGCCTTGTTACACCCACTCCTTATAAGGCCACCAAGGGAATGTTCAGAACTTTGAACCTGACCTACTTGAGGACATGCTAGGCACTGTTCTATGAGAACCACAAAAACAACAACAACACCCCACCTTTTCATTATTTTTTCTCTGTTCATGAAGTCATGGTGTTGCCTCTGCACACTGCACAGAACATGGTAGATGCTAAACTAAACCTCAAAGATGTCCCAAAGCTCTGGGAATGATAAAAAAAAAAAGTTATAATAGAGTCAGAGGATTTGAAACAATGCAATGACTTTATTTATTTTTCTTTCTGGGGCAGGGTCTAATGCATCTCGAGCTGGCCTCGAACTCACCACAGAGATAAGATGACCTTGAACTTCTACCCCTTGCCTTTGACTCCCAAGAGTGGAGAGTACAGAGCTACATCGCCACACCCAGTTTTTGCAGCACTAGGAATCTCACTCAGGGTAGACAAGCACTCTACCAACTGACTTTATCCCCAACGCCAAGAAATTGATTTTTATAGCATCTTGACTGTATTTGTTTACACATAGTAAGAATGACCTGTGCTAACCTTCAAGACGACCTCAGAAACACATTGCTACACTGCTTTGGATAAAGAAACCCTTTTAGAGAGTTTTCATAGTTTGCTCCAACCCCTAGAGACGGTGAGGTGCTTGTGAGACTGACCCATGTGTTCTCAAGAGGGGAGACAAAAAAAAAACAAAAAACAAAAAGCCCATCTTTTGAAAAGAAAAAAATCAGATCCACAGGTAGAAGATAAGAAAGCAAAGGTCACTGCCTACGGATCCAGTTTGTAGTAAGGGGGAAGCTGAGCGAGGCGTCACCTCCACCTGATTGGGATAAATTCCGGCGCTGCGGATGGCCCCTGGAAGTTTATTAAGTATCGCTGCTTCCTGACCTGACAGTAGGTCAGCTTCCCCTGCGCTGCCCCTGGCAAACAACAGGTTGCTCTCCGACTGGCGATACAGTAATTGAGTGTGGTAAGATGACAAATAACAGCAAGGCAAGAAGTTAATGATGTGTTGCCTTGTTAAGCTGAGCTTGCCACGCCTCATTAGATTTAAGAGAGTTATCTGAGACAGGATAATTATCAGAGACAGTAAAACTGTTGTATTAAAAGATTAAAAAAAAAACCTGCTAGTATCAAAGAGAAACAATTAACTGCTTAATTGGGCATCTGCTGAGATGTGTAGCCCAGGAGTTAGGCTTATGTGTACTGGCTGGGTGGGTCCTCTTAAATGTTAGTTGTTTTGGACTAAGCCCGTGTGTGTGCATGCATGCCTACATGTGTGGAAGCTAGTGTCTACCTTATTGTTTTAAGACAGGCCTCCTACTGAACCAGGAGCTTAGCCCGACTGGTTGGCTAGCAAGTCCCAGGGATCCTCCTCTTTGCCTCCGCTACACTGGGATTACAGGCAGACACACACTCTTGCTGCAGGTTGTTACGGAGTAAGCTCCAAATTCAGTTCCGCATGGTTGGGTATCGAGCTCTTTGTCTGAGGAGCCATCTCTCCAGCTCCTAGACCAAGCAGACACACTGGGGTGCACTTAAATGAAATGTATTCTTTCGGATGGGGGTATGTAAGTGGTGACAATTAAATGATGCATACTGAGACCAAAGGGAGGGGACCCCCTTGAAAAGCACCAAGGCCATCCTGCATCATATCTGCTGACAGACACTCCAGTTGTGCGACCTCATGTACTCACTGACGACTCCCTGAGTTATGGAGGACAAACACAGTTAGTTGCTTCCGTGGAGGAGTCTTCTCATTTGATAGGCGTAAACTGTCAGAGCAGGAGAAGCCAAAACACCAGCTTGGGATGGCTCTATAAAGCCCGGTCAGACTGGGCCGCTCACGATTCATCAGAGGTTACCAGTTAGTGTAGGAAGGAAGTCTCACCTAAGTGTCCATCAGGAGAGCCCACACAGATGACCTTGACAGTTTTTAAAATGTGTGTACCCAGGCTCAGTGGTTAAGAGCACTGGTTGCTCTTCCAAAGGTACTGAGTTCAATTCCCTCCCAGCAACCACATGGTTCACAACAATCTGCAATGGCTCACAACCATCTGCAATGTGATATTAGGCCCTCTTCTGGTGTGTCTGCTGATGACAGTGTAATCATATACGTAAAACAGATAAATTAGTCTTTTTTAAAAAAATGTGTGCACCCTTATCTCACAGTCTAGGATTCACTTTGGGTCTACTTCAAATTATGTGTGAGTGTGTGTGTGTGCACGCTGATATATGTGGCTTTTGTTTATATATGTGTTTTGGGGTTAACAAATATGGAAAGGGGATCACAATAACGGAGGAAGGAGCAGAGGTTAAGTGGTATAGAGTCATGGGCTATGTAGAATTGGGAAGCAAAAGTTGGGTCAAACTAGGAGCAAAAAAGGAATTTCTGCCAGTGGGGAGAGGTAAGGTAGTTGGGGAGCAGGGAATGAGAACAAGTGATTGCATGTGTATTATATCATGATGAACCTCACTGCTTTTTTTTTTCTTTTTCTTTTTTTTTCTTTTTTGAGACAGGGTTTCTTTGTGTAGCCCTGGCTGTCCTGGAACTCACACTGTAGACCAGGCTGGCCTCGAACTCAGAGATCCGCCTGCCTCTGCCTCCCAAATGCCCAGCGAAACTCACTGCTTTATATATTAACCCAACAATTAATTTTTAAAATTTCAAATGAAGTTATTGAATAACGCAGTTCAGTTAAGCATAGCTGATTTATGGGCAGTGCAAAGAGGAGAGCTTACAGGTTTATTCTCTGTAGGTTACGGTATTTCTGTCAACATTTCCTGTTGGAGGCAACATATACATATGCAGGCCACCTTATCCAAAAATCAAAACAGGGAGCTGAAAAACAGGTTCATTAGTTACATCTGTATCTATAAACTAACCGACAAACCCAACACAGGAGGGCGTATTTATTGTGGCCTGAGGTTTGAGGACTCTAAGAGGAAGGCAGGAAAGCAGCTCCGCCCCAGCCCCTGCCCCGCCCCGCCCCCTCCGCCCCGTCCCCCTCAACTCCCCCCAACCCCCACCTCCCCCCCCCCCCCCCCCGCTGCCGCCTTCCTCCTTCCCCTCTTCCCCGCCCTCCTCCTCTCTCCCCCTCCCTTCTCCCCTCTCCCCCTTTCCCCTCCCTCCTCTCCTCTCCCCCTCCCTCCTCTCCTCTCCCCCTCCCTCCTCCCCTCTCCCCCTCTCCCTCCCGGAACTGCAAGCCTGGGAGTGCTTCCCAAGATGGTGGATGAGAAGCAGAGTGTGGCCGAATCCATGCGCTGGGATCTATAACACCTCCTACCCACAGCTCAGCAAACCGAGGACAAAGTCGTGGAAACAAGAGCCCCTGGAGGCATTTCTGTCTCAGACCGTAGGGGAGAAGGGAGAAAAACAAGAGTGTGGAAATCTCTGTAAAGAGCAGGAAAGAGTAGTTTTGCTTACTTTCTTAAAAGAAAGAAAGGGGGGCTGGAGAGATGGCTCAGTGTTTAAGAGCACTGACTGCTCTTCCGAAGGTCCTGAGTTCAAATCCCAGCAACCATATGGTGGCTTACAACCATCTATAAAGAAATCTGACATCCTCTTCTGGTGTATCTGAACACAGCTACAGTGTGCTTACATAAAATAATAAATAAACCTTTAAAAAAAAAAAAAAAAAAAAAAGAAAGAAAGAAAAACTTCCTTTAAAACAGATAATTACAGCTGGGCAGTGGTGGTGCACGCCTTTAATCCCAGCACTCGGGAGGCAGAGACAGGCAGATTTCTGAGTTTGAGGCCAGCCTGGTCTAAGAGGGAGTTCCAGGACAGCCAGGGCTACACAGAGAAACCCTGTCTCGAGCACACCCCCCCCAAAAAAAACAACATAATTACAAAAGAAGTGGGTGGAGGCCCCACACATTCAGCATCTAGTGTAAACTCATAATACTCGGTTAATAGCTTATTAACGTCCACCAAATGGGTTGAGAGGTGGTTAATAGGAAAGTTCAATGGTAAAAGTTCTGCTGCACAAAGCTTGCATTTAGGAAATCCAGGGTTTGGGGCTTTTTTGGTTTTTTTTTTTAAGTCCATTGATAACAACTCTGAAACATAGTGCAGTTTAGTTAAGATGGTTGAGTGGACTAACACTCTTAGCACTCCGAAGGCAGAGGCAGACAGATTGCTGAGATGGGGGGATAACCTGGTCTACAGAACAATTGAGTTCCAGGGCAGCCAGGGTTATACAGAGAACCACTGTCTCCAAAAAATAAAATAAAAAACAAAAAGCAAAAAGCAAAAAAACAAAAACAAAAACAAACAAACAAACAAAAAAACCAACAAAACTGGTCCTCAATGAGTGAAATCCTATTTGGGGCAAGATTTTTATTCTTGGTTCCCTTTAAAAATAGGGTCTCTCTGCCAGGCAGTGGTGGCACACGCCTGTAATCCCAGCACTTGGAAGGCAGAGGCAGGTGGATTTCTGAGTTCGAGGCCAGCCTGGTCTACAGAGTGAGTTCCAGGACAGCCAGGGCTACACAGAGAAATCCTGTCTCCGAAAAACAAACAACAACAACAACAAAAATAGGATCTCTCCATATTTCTGAGAAAATAAAACTGAAGTTTCTGCCCAGGTAAAAATATTACATGTATTAATACACATATATCAATCGTGTAATCGTTTGTAACTCTATTCAGAGAACTCAAAATCTGTCTTACGCCATTTGTGATGGAAAGTACACTTCTCTGATGGAGTCCATAAACATCAGGCTAAGAAGCAGTCATCTAAAAGTACCCCAGAAGGAGGTCGTAAAGGAATCTATATTTTACTCTGCTTAAAATTCACCAGCAATCTATCACGAATAAGACGAGGTAAGATTTTTTTTTAAAAGCAAATAAAATTAAATTTCTTTGTCCCAGGGCCTGGGTGCTGAATTTTCATCTTTGAATGAATGAAAATCATTTCAGTTTCGAGTAAGAATTGATGCGTGGCATGTCTGTCTCACAGAAAGAGAATATGGCTGGCCCACACTTAACAAGTCACCTTTAACTTAAGAAATCAGAAGCTTGGAAGCGCTTTTGTTAAAAATGGACCATCAGAGGAATGACCCCCTCCCTTCTTCTCTTCACATCTGGGAAACAAGCAAGGAAGAGTAATGCAGTCCCTGAAGACCCCCCAGGGTGCCAGTCAAACAGCCTGTGTATCAGTCAGCCCCGGGCAGCGCTCCTTTAGCCACTCAGCACACATACCCTCTTCATCCTTACAACTCTGTGTAGAATTGTTGGAAATGTCCTCAGCGGGCTCCCGTGTTTGAATACTCCATCCTCAGCTTGTGATGTCTACTTAGGAGGCTGTGGAATCTTCAAAGATGGGCTGCCATGACAGCCATGACTCGCTGGGGATGTGGGTGGATGTGGCCCTCTGGGGTTGGGAGCTGTGGGTTGGGTTATCTAGAGCTGGTTCAGCCCCAGTTCTCTGGCTGCTTCCTGGACTCCTGATTTGTAAGGAAGCAACCTCACGCTCCTGCCTCCGCAGGCGCAAACTGGTCCTGCTTCCAAGCCTTCCTTACCATGATTGATGATGCCCTAAAACCGGGGCCAAGATAAATCCCTGTCTCCTCGGGATGCTTTTGTCAAGTGGAGCCACAGCAATGACATACTAACACAACACACCCATTTGGTAGTGGTGGTGGGATATTTTACATCATTATAAACACACATCACAAACTATAAATGGCTTTCAACATGTGCCATTTTTTTCAGCAACAGAAGAAAACAGATTATCCCAAACCCCTATATATTTTATGCCAATTTTGACATTCTAACAACGAGAGTGATATGGGGTTGCCTGCTTAAGCCCTGTTTACTTAATATTTAAACTAGAATAATATTTAAACTAGGTGACCCAACTTTTTACTATTTCATTACACACTGGACCTGGTTCAGAGCCATGATAGAACAAGGAGCTTTATCAGCTATCAAATGTCTATTTATTTGTTCTGCAATCTCCCCGTACACAAAGTTAGGACCCAGACAATGACTGAGAGAGATCACAGCAACAATGTTGCCATTGCTTCCTGGGGAACAGTTGCAGTTTTAATTGCTGAAGTCACTTGGCTGGCTTTCTTAGACACCAATGTCCTTATAATGGTGGCAGTCATGCTTACTAAGCCCAGAATAAAGCTTAGAAGCCCCAAGAAACATGGTGCGAAAGCGACTATTCTATGGAATCTCTGTCTCTCCAGTATCAGGTGGAGAATCAACACTTACGAAAATCAAGCCAGAAGGGGAAGGTGGGGGTACAGCTTTCAGAGACGAGGAAGGGGAATGCCCAATACCCCCACAACCCAGCATCCTCACTACAGCACAGGAGATCCAGACTCTGCTTCATGAATTTCCTTTGCTTCACAGGCTTGGTACTGCAGCAGACTTTATGTGCTGACCTTTCAGACCTGTTCCTGAGCTCAGTGAGACACTGCAAGGCCTCAGCGAAGGGATGTGGTCATGTCACCCTCTGTAGAAACTGACCCTGCTGTCCTCACCCTCGGGCCACATGCTTGCAGAACAGAGTCAGGCTCCCAGGAAGGGCAAAGAGCATTGCTGTGATAGGAACTAGGTTGAGCTGTCATTGTTTCAAGGACTGCTTTTAAATCCCCAGCACCGCAGGTCCTTTGTCTTGACTGGCTTTATGCTTAACACTGAAAGGAAATGAGTTGAGGGGAGAGTCACCGTCCCCACTCCCTCCCCAGAGACACCAATATTGACTAAAACAGCAAACAGTATCAGATAACCTACTAAAATAAAGCAGGGAAAGCCATTATGCTTTTCCCTTATTGATCCCATTCCTGTTGTCTACATGAGGGGGAAAAATAAACACAGCGTACACTGTCGAAGCTGGAACTCTCTAAGGCCACAACAACATGTTGTTAAAAGCAGTACATTTATCGGCACAGGGGGAAACAAGCCATTACATGGAGCTGGGCCCCTGTTGAATAGTGTAGTGATGTGCTTAACACCCAACGGACAATGCTGAGCTGGGCAGCGACATAGGCATAGTAAAAACACATTTAAGAAATTATCGAGCAGGCCCCTTCTGAATGGATAAAGTAGACGCTTTTGTTGTTTGACCTTGTGTAAGTTCTGATACATCTTTATAACAGAAGTATCTTTAAATAGACACTGAGAATACAGTCCATGCTAGTCTTCTGTATGAAGTTCATGAAATATTAGTCGGTCGATGAATGGAATCTGTTAGGATAACATTCAGTGTTGATGTCTTTAACTCTGGTTACTCTGCAGATTGATAAATCACAACTGCATAGAAAGAAAGCATCAGGCTGGAGATGTGGCTCAGTTAGCAGAATTCTTAGCTACATTTTACCCACACCTGGTTTGGGGAGGTATGATCAGGGAGGCACTTGGCTAATGACCGGACCGGATAGATGACTACACAGAAGCTCAGCTTTGATTTTCATTCAGGTATTGTCAACAAGTGTTTACATCTGTTCTTCCTGTCAGCCAGGTACTGTGTAAGACCACGGCACGAAGGAGAACGGAAAAATTAGGGAAGATCTCTTTAGTCTGCTGTAGAAACCACTGCTTGTCAGTATCTCAGCCTCGCTTCATAGTGACAGGGTGAAAACACTGCATGTGGCTGCCCCACAACGCCCCCTAGTGGCTAGTTCTCATAAATGAAACACAGGCAAAAACAACTCAAAATTCTGATCTAGATTATGACTGTAAAATTTTTCATGGGTCTAATCGGGATTAGATGAAAACAAATGAAAATGAAATCATCCATTTTAATATTGTTTCATTCTACTTAATGGAATAATGGAATTACAAGATCTCCTCGTCTACTCAATAGTCTGTGATCCAATTTGTAAAATGGGAAGTGAGAAGAGGAAAAAAATATGATTTTAGTTTTGGTTCGGTGTCATTATTACTAATTTCTTCACAGCTCCATTTCCAAACCATTTTAAAACAATAGTAGCTCAAGTTTAGAGTACTGCACTGGTCACTTCCTTTCCTGCTGTGACAAAAGCGAAGGAAAGAAGGAAAGAAGGAAGGAAGGAAGGAAGGAAGGAAGGAAGGAAGGAAGGAAGGAAGGAAGGAAGGCAGGCAGGCGGGCAGGCAGGCAGGCGGGCAGGCGGGCAGGCGGGCAGGCAGGCGGGCAGGCTTCTCCCAGCTCACAGTTCCAGGGCGCCGCCCTCTAAGAGCTTATGGCGCTGTAGCGCAGGGCAGCTGGTCACATGGCTTCTCCAGCTCCAGGGCAGTCCTTGGGAGGTTACAGCGCAGGAGTGGGGGGGGGGGTTGGGGGGGGTGGGCGGGAGACGGGGGTGGATGGGCGGGGGATGGGGGGACGGGGGTGTGGGGGGGACGGGGGGCGGGGGGAGACGGGTGAGTGGGGGACGGGGGGTGGGTGTGGGACGGGGTGGGTGGGGGGGACGGGGGTGGGTGGGGGGGACGGGGGTGGGTGGGCGGGGGACGGGGAGGGGGGAGCTGGTCACACGGTGTCCACAGTAGAGAATACGAAGCAGCTGCTGAACCGTCGTTCACCATTTTGCTCCAAGAGCCCTGTTTAAGCAATGTTAGGGTGTGTCTTCTCCATCTCAATCACCCCAGTCTAGAAAATTCTTCCGGGCGTACCCATAGATTTGTGTCCACATGACTCTAAATTTCAACAAGCTGACAAGATTAACGGGCATTATGAACATGAAAATATTAAAATGTCCGAGTCAATATATCTATTAAAGCGTGTTGAATTTCCTCTGGCTAAATCTCACTTGAATTTTCTTAGACTATCTTTATTAATTTAATTTTTACTGTCTTCTTTTTAACTGCAGAATAAAATGTCTTTCTATTAACTTGTCATCTGTCTGGGCTATTTATTTCTTCTGAGTAAGGACAGCTGCATCCAGAGAAAACTAACTCGAACATTCCTTGTTCCACATTCTTGTTTTGCTGGTTCCTAGGCAGGAGTCTTGACTCTGAGGTCCTGATGAAGTTGATGACCTTATTTGGTCATAGTGAGGTGTGTGGAGTGGGGAAGGGGGTGGAGAAGAGAAAGGAATGACTCAGAGGGCCCTTCTGGGAAGGGGGATGGCCTTTGCCTTGGGTTTTTGATAATACCTATGGCTGCTGAAGCCGGAAGAAGCTGGGACCAGGAGTATATATGGAGAAGTCTTAGTCAAACTGTTTTCTGCTTAATCCTTATCTCAGATCTGGTTCTACAGGGTTCTGCTGGCTCTGGGGACAGCAGTTTTGCTTGAGGGGACAATCTGGCTTCATTGTGATGCAATGGATTGCCTGCAAGTCTTGCTGAGATAATTTGAGGGGAGGTAACCCAGAGACAAAAGCTGACCAGAGGAGCCTAAGGTCTGGCAGGAAAATTACTAGAGCCTCCCCAAGGACAAGCAGAGGGCAAATTCGAAGGACTTCCGGACACTCTCTTCTACAGAGCACCCCCAATGCTTCTCTCATATGTCTTACTGCGGCAGAGTCAGAGGAACAGAGAATAGTACTGGGCACAAGGAAATGCAGGGTCCATCAGAGGCCTGAGAGGAAGTGTCAAGGGTAGGTTATGGGTCAGCACTGCCAATAAAGAACTGTCATCAAGGGCTGGGAAAGAGCTCTGGGGACACTGATGAGTTGTGAACCGTATCTCAGGAGACAGAGTGAGGGCAGATCTCACTTTGGCACTGAGGGGTCAGCAGCATCGCACCCCATGTAGATCCAGACACCTAGACCACTTGGGCGGCACACATTTAAAGATCTGCCTCAGGGCAGCTTCGCAAACGAACAGTACAGGGTTGCCTCGGTGGTGAGGACACACAGCACTTGAGGACCAGAATTCAGTTCCTAACGCCATCTTGAAGTGGTTCAGTCTCCATAAGTCCAGCCAGGGACTCTGCCACCCTCTTTAGGCCTCCATATGTTCTCATGGACACACACACACACACACACACACACACACAAACACACACACACACACACAAGATTGAAAATAAACCTGTGTTTGTACATCTTCTAGAAGGCAGTTCAAAACTTTTTCTCTAATTGGTTAATTGCCTGGACTTCATATTTCCTCCTCTCTGAGGTCCTAACAGCCCCTAACTGAATTTGCTATGGGAATAACCAGGTAAACAGAGATCCCAGAGCAAACATCCCTCAGCCCTTTGAATTAGATGGAAAAGCACCAGGAACCAGCCGAGTGAGAGCCCATGCCTCAAGGAACTTACTTTCAAGAGACTTACAATGTCTGAGCATCCAACTCAGATCCTTAAGTTTGCAACGCAAGTACTTCGAGACCCACTCAGCACACATTCTTTTTGTTTTTAAATGTGTTTATTTATTATATATAAGTACGCTATAGCTGTCTTCAGACACTCCAGAAGAGGGCGTCAGGTCTCATTACGGATGGCTGTGAACCACCATGTGGTTGCTGGGATTTGAACTCAGGACCTTTGGAAGAGCAGTCAGTGCTCTTAACAGCTGAGTCATCTCTGTAGTCCAGTCCACACTCTTTAACTGAGTGGAAGATTGAGAGCTGCTCTGTTGTTCTTAGTGACGGCACTGGACAATGGCAGAGCCCGCGACAGGTCAAGGCTGGACTCAGCAGAAAGTTTCTATGGGACAACCCACTCTCCTATCCCCAACCACACTGTCCACACCCAATCCCTGTTTTAAAATTATATCTTGAGCCAGGCAGTAGTGGCACATGCTTTTAATCCCAGGACTTGGGAGGCAGAGGCAGGCAGATTTCTGAGTTTGAGGCCAGCCTGGTCTACAGAGTGAGTCCCAGGACAGCCAGGGCTACACAGAGAAATCCTGTCTTGAAAAACAAAACAACAACAACAACAACAGCAACAACAAAAAATATATATATATTTTGAGACTGGGTTGCTCAGTTCAGCCTCTAAACTAACACTCCTCCGACTTCCCTCTGCCTCTTAAGCATCTGGGACTCCCAGCCAGTACCACCACGCCTGATTTCCGGCCTTGCCTTTCCTTGCTGACTTCCATTGTCCCAGCTTCCAGCCTGCTGCAAATCCATCTTTACTTTTTCCTTTCTGAAGAATCACCAGTAGTGAGTTAATTCCTAACCATTGAATCAGCTCGTTCCTTTTGAACTGTTGGGACAAAGTTACTCCTAATCTTGAAAGTATCAGAGGTATCAGACCAGTCACCTGTCCCTTCCCCAGCTCCCTCAGGACCACAACAAAAGTTACTCTTTTTTTTTTTAAAGATTTCTGTATTTACTCCTTTCTTCCTTCCTTCCTTTCTTTCTTTCTTCCCTTCATGTGCATTCCTTGTAGCTGTTTTTAGACACACCAGAAGAGAGCATCAGATCTCATTACGGATGGTTGTGAGCCACCATGTAGTTACCGGGATTTGAACTCAGGACCTTCAGAAGAGCAGTCAGTGCTCTTAACCGCTGAGCCATCTCCCCAGCCCCCAAAGGTTACTCTTGATGTCTCCTTCCAAGAGTCAGCACGAGGAGCACAGCCTTGACGAAGCCTGTGGCTTTCATTCCTATTTTTAAAATGCCAGATTTTCTTCACAACTCGGGAAATAATATTACAAACATAGAAAAAGCACAAGACTAAGAACAAGAGATACAAATGCTCCGGACAACAGACAATCAGGTCCATTCATTTCAGTCTAACTAAGGCGCTCGTTTCCAATTTGGCACTGACCCGAGGACCACGCCCCCCATCCCCCCAAGTCCTGTGTAGAAAAAATGTCCTGGCAATATCCCCAAACCAGCTGGTGAATTCAAGATCCTTGATGATAGTCAGCTTCCAAATGGCCTTTCCTCTGCTGGAGTCCACCCTGTCCATCCCTCACCATCACCTCCCTTGGATTCAAGGGAACAATGCCACCGTCCATCTCTAACCCCCACCCCACCACACACACACACACACACACACAGATCATACTCACGCTCCCACCAACCCGATCCCCACTCTCAGCCCTATTCCCACCCAGTCTTAAAACAAAACAAAACAAAACAAAAAACCAACCAAACAAACAAAACAAACAAAAACAAAAACAAAAAAACCAAAACCAGAACCAGTAATTTCCTTAGCGTTTGGGGACTTGTTAGCAAGTAGCCCAGGACTCAACCTGACTCTGTTAAAGTAAGAAGACGCCCCCTCCAGGCAAAGAAGGCAAATGGAAGCTCTCTGTTTGCATATTACTGTTCTCGACTGGCTTCGAAACAAAAGCTTGTGAGTAGTCTCGGATAGTCTGACATGGTCCTCCTGTTGCAGGCTTAGGGTGGGATCACAGGAGTGTTGGCCCACCTGCCTGGGGGACAGGAACCGAAGAGCCTTGGGTTTACGGAAGGCACAGAAGTGTAGATGGGGATTTCTTTTTTCTGGGTCTCGGAAGCACCCAGAACTGGGACTCAGATTTGAAAGGGTCTTGGGATTTCCTTTACTAGCTCGCTCACGTACTCAGCTAAGTACCGAGCTCTCCAGTGAGGGTGTCTGAGAGCTGGGTCCTAGAGATGCTGTTTATTCCATGGGAACCATGGACCCGGAAGAAGGCTGCTTGGGCAAATTCTAAACTCCAGGCTGATCTGGGACTCCGTGATAAGGGATATTATTACGTGCTGTGTTACAAATTTTAAACATATTTTCTGATGTCTAAGCTAGGATTCTGTGTTGGGGATGTGTGCTCAGCAAAACCAGGCATCGTTACTTCCGGTGCTCTTTCAAATCAAGGAAATAACGGAAATGCTCCACTTACAGGCCAAGTACTAGAGTAAATTACAGCAAACGCAGCATATGAGAAGCTGTAAGAAGTTTTCACACAGGAAACTGAAACATGATATTAAATGGGGAAAAACCAACCACAGTCTAGAATACAAAACACACTGACAACGTTGTTAGCAAAAACAAACAAACAAGAACAAACCTCCCAATGTCCCACCAGCTGTGGTTTTGGTATCTATAAGGCAGTTATATTCTGAACTTTCTGTGATGAGTTATAATTATATTCGAAAACTCTGTTTAAAGTTCATTCTGATTGTATTGCCATTAATTATTTCATCCAGAACTTTAATGTCAAAATTTACTTTCCATTATAAAAAGAATATACCTCTGCATATTGTTTAAGTTATTGTTTTTCCCGCAGGGTTATACTGCGTACGAGCCAGACATCAAAGGCTATAGATGTTTACCGACTTGAATTATCCTCTATCTTATGACTTGTGGGTTTGAGTCACTGGTGTGACTGATGGCCAAGGAATTTTGTCTAACTTCTAAAGAAAAAAATGTCGGTGGCTTCCTGTTTGTGATGTAGATCATTTACATTTTAATGTTACTGAGGTACGAACAGCCTAAGATTCTGGTCTGCTGGTTCTTATATAATTATGCAGCCAAAATAAGTTTCCAAATTCACCTCAAAGGATACCGTGAAATGAACCAAAAAGTCCAGTTACAATTCTAGTGCTATTGCTTCTGGGTGGTGACTCTTCTCTGTGGTATTAATCCCCACTGAACCTCCGTTTCATTTTTTTTTTTGTTCAAAGGACACTAATATTTGCACCAATGTGTGTTGTTTAAAGGTCAAATGGTGTATGTGGCATGGGTCAAAAGCATTTGCCCAGCATTTTTACCTGCTTGCTTATTGTTGAAGAACTGATGCAACCCAGGGCTTTCTAAGTGCGTGCCAGCTAAGTACTCTACCCGACCTACCCAGTCTGTTTTGCTATTGCATTTATTTACTTATTTTGGGTGTGTGCATATTCCTACATGTAGTTTGCATATGGAGGTCAGAGGACAAAGTGAGGGGTCACCTCTCCTTCTCCCATGCTGTCCAAAGGTTGTCAGGTGTGGCAGCCAGCATCTTTACTTCACTGAGCCGTCTGTGTAGACTGTGCACTGTGCACACTTCACTGTGCACTGCAGTGTAGAGGCCAGGATCTGGCCCGAGTCCCCTAGAACGGGAGTTGCAGATGGTTGTGAGCTGCCTCTCAGCAGTTGTCTCTGCTGAACACTTAATCCAGGCCTTTGGCAAGAGCAGCTAGTGCTTTTATTAAACATTGAACTGTCTCATCAATTCTTTTCTTAAAAAGCTCAGGCTGAGCTGGAGAGATGGCTCAGTTGTTAAGAGCACTGACTCACATACATGAAATAAATAATTAATTAATTTAAAAAAATTAAAAAAAAGCTGCAGGCTTGGGGGCTCAGCAGTTAAGAGCACTGACTATTTTCCCAGAGGTCCTGAGTTCAATTCCCAGCAACCACAATGTGGTTCACAACCATCTGTAAATGGGATCTGAGGCCCTCTTCTGGTGTGTCTGAAGACAGCTATAGTGTATTCATATAAATTAATTAATTAACTAATTAATTAATTAATAAAAAGCTGCATGTTAGAGACGGCTCCAGAATATTGTTAAAAGCTCTGACTTCTCTTTCCAAGGATCAGGGTTCAGTTCCCATCACATATACTCGGTGGCTCAAAACCATCTGTAGCTCTAGTTTCAAGGAATCTGATATTCTTTCTGGCCTCTGAGGGCACCAGGGGCACACATGGTTCACAGACATACACTCAGGCAAAATACTCATACACATAAAACAAAATTGAACTAAAATTAAAATCGAGAAACCCTTTATTTCAAACTAGTGCTGCTTATATGTGCATATAGAAGCACATACATGCACACATATAATGCATATATATGCACATATATGTATGCATATATCAATCATCTACTAGAACATGGGTAACCTACCATTGGACAACTCCCAACCCTGCCCCGCCACCCAGAGAATTATTCTCTCTGCTTCAGTGCTACCAACTGTCAACAGCTCCTTAACAGGGATAGTAAGACCTTAAACCAGTCAGACTTCCAGGATATGTGGGAGATACTCAGAGTACTCCTGTCCTAACCATCATTAAAGTTTTAGAAAGCCCCTAAAGAATTGATAGCATGAGATTGGTGAGATGGCTCCATTGTACTTACATATAATAATAAATAAATCTTTTTTAAAAAATGAATTGATAGAATGTGACTTCCGTTTTGAGCAAAGGGGACAAGGTAACGGGGCCAATGGGAAGTTTGTGTTTAGAACCAACTGGAGCACAAGAAAACAGCTGTACCTCACCAGCCCCATAGGCAAAAGTGATTCCTTCTACAAGGTTTCAAAAGGCACCAGGCAAGAGGAGAATGTCAGAGGATGCATATGGTCTTCCTCGTGAGGACCTCGGGAGCTAGTGGGAGATAAATTCAGAGTTAAAGTTGTCCTTTCTCATCACGTGACATACAAATTTGTTGCAAATGGTAAGCCACTGACCGTCCCCTTGGGTTAGAAGGCAACAGGGAGCAGATCTCTTAGGTAGTTGAAGTTTGTCATAGTCACAGGCAGCAGAGGACAGAGTGACAGCTGTGAAAGCAAGGTAAATGTTTGCTTCCCTGCAAGCCTCCTCTGCTGCTGGGTAGCACGTCAGGGAGGTGACGCTTGCTGACTGAGTTTGTCAGTGCATACAAGGGCTGTTTCCAAGGTCACCTCATAGTCCAAAATAGCTGCTCTGGGGGCGGGGCAGGGTTGGGAATAGTTCATTGGTAGGTTACCCACGTTCTAGTAGATGGCTTATATATGCATACATATATGTGCATACATATGCTCTAGACATCACATTTTAAAGAAAGTAAAGAAAACAAAACAAAAACAAAAAAAGCAAAAAAGGGAGGGCTCTTACCTGTAGCCTACTCTTTTCAAGAAAAACATCTTGGACGTCCTATCCAGCACATTCATTTCTGTCTTACTGACCACAACTTAGTTACTCGGCCATGTTAAGCTACAAGAGAAACCAGGAAATACATTAGGTAGCACTCAGATAAACGGATAGGACTTAAGGAGGAGGGAATGGGTTGGAGATGTCTTTATCTCAGTTGATAGGGTAAACACCCAGCTTGCAGAAAACCCTTCATTCCATTCACAGCACCACATAGAACCTTTATCCCAGCCGATGAGGGACAGAGGCAGGAGTATCAGGTGTCTTGGGTCATCTTTGGCTACAATGAATTTTTAAGGCTACCATTTCTCCAGATATCACATAAAATGGGGGAAAAAAGGAAGGAGCAATAGAGGAAGACACCCAACCTTCACCCCTGCCTCCACTCACACAAACACACATGAGCACACACAAGCAAAATGCACTCACATACAGGCACACACACACACACACACACACACACACACACACACACACACACACTCCCACCTTCATACCTACACACACAGGATGGGCCGGTATCAGATAACTGGTGATCTTTTCTCCCTTGTCTTTCCATTTGTTTGATTTGTTTGTTTGTTTGTTTATCTGCTTATTTTTTAATTTAATGATTTATTTTTATTTTATATGCATTGGTGTTTTGACTGCATGCATGTCTGTGTGAGGGTGCCAGATCTCCTGAGATTGGAGTTACAGGCAGGAGCTGCCATATGTGTGTTAGGAATTGAACCTGTGTCCTCCGAAAGAGCAGCTAGTGCTCTTAACCACTGAGCCATCCCTCCAGCCCCTCTCCCTTGTCTTCCTATCATGGAGTCTGGGAAGCCCCTCAATCTTCCACCTGTACTCTGCAGACCAGGAAACCTGCTGGGTGGCACAGTTCCACCAAGTTCTGGAGACTTGAGACAGGAGAGCAATGGAATAAATCTCAGAAAGAGGTCAGCAGAAGAAGAGATGTCCCATACATACATAAAATACACACCTTATGAAAATATACTTATGAAACACAGTACTGCATACAATGCACATATACAATGACTATTTAAAAATAAATTTAAAAAAATCCCAGCTTCAGGCAAAATAAGAGTGGCCAACACTTTTCCTACCTATAGCTTCCCTAGAATTACATCTTTCTGCATCAGGTGAATTATTTGGATCCTTCTATACAGTTTTAACCCCTATGAAAATAATTGGAAATAATTGTTTGGCAGACCCTTATTATTCCAAGCAATAATAGTCAACACCTAAGTAAGAAAAAGAATACAAAACGGAACAACACGGTGTACATGATGGACAGAATGAACTGTTGTGGGACTCTGAGTTGATTCAGCTCAGGTGTTTTCATTAAAATAAATAAACAAAGAAATAAATAAAAGGCTGCACATCAGCCTGAACCTTCCTCAAATGGAAATGTAGCATGCTTCAAGTCTCTTGCTGTAAAGCTAGCACATTACAGAAATTGACCAGACTTATCTGTGTACTATAATTATCTGATTATCTTCTCTTATTATAAGGAATGAAATCAATAAAGAACCAAGACACAGGAAGGATTTGCTGTGTCCATAGGTCAAGGTCTTTATTGCCAAACCCTGACGTTGAAACTGCATCTCTGTTTGTGGAGGGCAGTGAGTAGGTCCACCATCTTCTTAACTTCTTAACTCCCTGTTCAGATTCTGAGTTTTGTCAAACCCATGGACTCCCTGAAAACTTCAGATGACTTTAGGGCTCACTCTGCAGACTTGGAGATATCTTCCTGGATGGGTTCTGTGAAGTTATTAAGTCTTTATGCCTCCAAAGGACATGTTGCCTAACATGATACGATCGGAACCTGGCAAAGAGAATCAACCAGGAACCAGGAGTTGGGAAATGGAGTTCTTCAATCCTTCAGTCCTGTTTGTCCTTTCTATGGCTGCCATGTGGAAAGACCACCCGGGAGGCTGGAGCAAGTGCAACGTGTGATTTTTCTCTGCCTTGCAGAAATTCTTCAGTGGGAATGCTTATCAGCCTTGGGGTTTCTGCTCACTCTCGTCTCAGCCTTCTCCTGGACGAGACGGCCAAGTTTGAGAAGACCGGTTGTTGTTGGTTTTTTTTTCCTTTTTCTTTTTCCATCTTTCTTAGAGTGGGGATTCTCCTTTAAACCACTGCTCCAATGTTTGGGGGCTTGACAAACCATGGGGAAGTCTAATTGCTTCAGAAATGGTGCCAATACTTCAGAAATGTAATTGCCAACACTTCCTTGCTTCCTGAGTAGACTGGTTGCAAGGCAAACCTTTGATGGTTAAGAAACAAGAATTTAAAACATTCTTACAGTGTTACATATTGTGTTTTTAATGGGAAAATCAGGCTTGGGGGGGGGTTGTTCAGTTTTCTTTGGTATCTTGAAAATCCTCCCGCGATTGGTTTAAATTTTCCTGTTCCTCTTCAGTTTCAAAATACTTCTACTGAGAAGGTGCTTTGTAGTGTTTCATAGGTCAAGGCCACACCTTTTCCTGCTATTAGGTAGGAGAGAATATTGGCTGTTTGCCCACATATTTCATTTTTAAGTCACTGTCCAGGAAATTCAGATGGTGTCATGGCTCTTTGGTGTCCTAAGCACCTACCCGCTTTGCCTATTTAAACTACGGAGTCCCAGCTGTCTTGCTTCCCAGAAAGCTAACAATACAAATATATTTGTTGAGGGTAAATCATCTCAAGATATAAAAACCACATAACCCTGGGAGAGAATGTCTGCAAGGCATGCCTGTGTCTTGTATCTCTTGCAACATGACCCAAGGCAATACTTGTTGGCTTCAGAATTCATATTTTTCTGTTGTGCTGGGCATCTAACCTAGGACCTTGTGAACAGTACCTGTCCACATCACTAGTCCTACAGCTCTTATTTTGGTAGCTTTGAAAAATATCATATCACCCTTTAGGCTCAGTTTCCTCATTGTTAAAATGGTGTGGTAAGAATCAACTTTGCAATTTTGTTGTGTTTAGAGGTGATGTGTCTAAAGTGCAAAAAACAAAACAAAACAAAAACAAAAAAACCCAGCTTTTAAAAAATATATGTAAATTTATTTCTCCCTCTCTTTTTCTGTCCTACTGTGTGAGAAAGAGAAACACACACACACAGAGACATACACACACATATGTATGTATGTATGTATGTATGAATATGAGAGAGAGAGAGAGAGAGAGAGAGAGAGAGAGAGAGAGAGAGAGAGAGAGAGAGAGGTGTGCAAGTACCTAGCAAAGTCAGGAGCACTGGATTCCCAGAAGCTGGAATTACTACTGATGTGGGGAACTGAACTCTGATCTTCTATAAGTGCAGCAATCACCCTTAACCATGAAGCCATCTCTTCAGAATCCTAAACTAATTTTTAACACTGTCCTTCAATCATTAGATATTCCTCGGCTGCCACACAAACCTGCCATTTCTTCTTTTAGGAACCACAGAAAGCATGTGGTCCTATAGGCACCTTAATGCCTCCAGATGAAAAGAACACAGAGTTGCTAGTTACAATGAACACAGAACCAGGATGGAATAAACTGAGCAAGGAAATAAGTAAGAAACACAAAACAACCCCCAGAACCAGATAATTCCAGAAAAAAAAACCCATAAATCCTGCAGGAAAAAGAATGATATAGTTTACTATTTTCTCAGTGATAAATGGCATGGATGTGACTATAGGTACGCCTAAACAAAACTTCGATGGTAACTGCACTAACCGGAAGAGGAAGGAGGGAAGAGGAGGCGAGGATGGAGGAAGGGAAGGCGGGAGGAAGGGAAGGACGGAGGAGAGAGTGTATTTCCAGAATAAGAAGTCAGTGAAACAAAATCTGAAGAGCCAAGATGTAGCCGAATTACCCTCTTTCTGAAAATGGGAAAACACGTCAAAAGAAAGAGCTGAAAAGGTTGAAAATTCTCATTCCTAAATGGTAGGACATTCCTTACACTGTCTGCACAAATGATTTTAATAAAAATTAAGATGGCAGGCCAAAGTAAACAGGTGAGAAATATTAATTATGAGACTTCTCAAGTAAGCATCCTTTAAAAAATAAATAAACCAAATTTTCTTTAAGAAAGAAATTGGGCTGGAGAGATGGTTCAGTGGTTAAGAGCACCAACTGCTCTTCCAGAGGTCCTAAGTTCAATTCACAGCAACCACATGGTGGCTCACAACCATCTGTAATGGGATCTGATTCTCTTTTCTAGTGTGTCTGAAGACAGCGACAGTGTACTCACATACATAAACTAAATAAATCTTTAAAAAGAAAAGAAGGAAATCACAGACTGGGCTGTGGTGGTACACACCTTTAATCCCAGCTCTCAAGAGGCAGAGATGTAATCTCCGAAAGCGGAAGGCCAGTCTGGTCTACAGAGTGAGTGAGTTCCAGGACTGCCAAGGCTACACAGAGAAATCCTGTCTCAGAAAGAGAGAGAGAGAGAGAGAGAGAGAGAGAGAGAGAGAGAGAGAGAGAGAGGAATCACATCTCACTTATGTGACATGAATTTCTTGCTGCTGTTTTAAAAGATAGTTCTCAACAGAAATAATGGCATTCCTAGCCCTGAAAATAATATTACTCAGACAAAATTTAATAGACTATGATATACACTAAAGATTTTGGTTTCTTGGTTGAAATGTAATTTGCTTATAATAAAAAGGACCCCTGAAAGGGCATTTTTGTATGCAACTTTTACACTGTGGAGATATAAACAATGGAGAGTTCCCATTATCGCTCTCTTCTCTGCACTCCCAGACAACTCTCCCTATGTTGTTTGCTTACATCAGCTATATTTTAAATTTTTTAAAAACTATTATTAGCCGGGCAGTGGTGTCGCACACCTTTAATCAGCACTTGGGAGGCAGAGGCAGGTGGATTTCTTAGTTCGAGGCCAGCCTGGTCTACAGAGTGAGTTCCAGGACAGCCAGGGCTATACCGAGAAACCCCTGTCTGGAAAACAAAAACAAAAACAAAAACAACAAAAAACTATTACATCATGTGTATGGGTGTTTTGCTGTATGTATGGGTGTGCACCATGTACATACAGCAAAATGGACGTCACATCTGGAGTTCCAGATGGCCATAAGCAACCATGTAAACACTGGGACCCAACCCTGGCTTTCTGCAAGAATCACCAGAACTCTTAACTACTGAGCTACCCCTCTGCTCCTAGACTAATCTTTTCTGGAGTTTTATAACAAAATGAAAGAACTCGAAGCGGTTTGGAATGAGGAAAGTCCTCCTAAGTTGAGGTATTTGATCACTTGGTCCCCAGTTGGTATGCTGTGGGGGTTGGGGAGGGGTGGCGCTATAGAACCTTTAGGGGGCAGAGCCTCGCTGGAGGAACTGTGTCACTGAGTGGGCGGGGTTTGAAATTCTATAGCCTCAGTTCACATTCAGGTGTCTTGGCTTTGTTTTAGCTGAAGATGTAATCTCTCAGCCTTCTGCTCCAGCCACAGTTCCTGCTACTTGCTGCCACGCCTCCCCGCCATGATTGGCTTTTATTCCTCCGGGATTTTCAGCCCAAATAAAATTCTTCTTCTGTAAATTGCTTTTGATTTTTGGTATTTTAATCACAGCAACAGAAATGTAACTAGAATACACATAATCTGTACTGTTTAATTCCTGGAGACTCACTCTACAGTCGGATGTGGCCCCAAACTCACTCCGTGGTCCTCACTGGCCTCCAACTCACGGCCGTCCTCCTGCCTCAGCCTCCTAAGAAATGAAATTGCATGAAGAAACCACCATGCCTTGTATGTTTCTGGATGTATTCTACCATGTCTCGTTTTTGTCCTTGCTTCTGTGACCCACTGTACGAATATACCAGAATTTAATATAAAAGTATTTTTTAACAACTCAAGACAGTCAGTTTTTGTTGTTGTTCTGCAAGTCTCTTGATTATAGCTCTTCTTCCATACCAGGGAAACTCTCTGTGGTCAATTATCAAAAAGGGAACAAGGAACCGAGTGGAATCGGCTGCTTCTAGGTAACCCAGCTCGGTTGCCTAGCAACAAACTGAAAAACTGTATTAGTTTAGTGGGTTCTGAACAAAAAGGTAATCATCTTTTATCCCCAGATAGATAAGAGATGATGTTATTCCAAGCGAAGTGTGGGGGAAATGAAAACCATGGAAATAGAAAGAAAACACATTTGGTAAATAAAGATATCGCCTGTCCTCACACCTCTGGGCCTCACTAAGTGTTCTGTGAAGACTAAAGAATCTGCATTTATTTTAAATACCATGTAAGAGCATTTAAAATTAAATGCCTTGCAAGGGTGTTCAAAATCCCTTTTAAAAGACACAAAAAAGGGGAGCAGGAAATAATTGACAATTCACATTGGAAACAGAAAAAATAAAAACACATGTGAATCTTGGTTAATATTATTTCTGAAGAAAATTAATAGGGAGGCAGAGGGTGGGGGGAGTTTTGTCCTCTCCGTGGCTCCTTCCACACCGAAGTCAAGGGTTCCACAGACTTACCATATTGAGTGAATACCACCGGGTCCCACCACAGGAGCCATGGAGTCAAGTCTGCAGACAGCATTGCAGGGCTGGGGCTCAGCTGGTGGAGAGAAGGCAGGGACTTCCGTTTAGGTCTGTACCATGGCTCTCAGGAACACACACACACACACACACACACACACACACACACACACACACACGTGCGCGCACATAGTGATGCACTGTCTGTAATCTCAGGTAGAATCAGTAGGAACCCTGGAGCTCACTGGCCTAGAGAGTGGGTCACTCCTAAGCCAAGTGGTAAGAAAGCGCCAGGCTAGTGAGAGAACTTGCCTTAGAAAACAAGGCGGGGGCTATGGAGGAAGGCACCCAGCCTTGACTTCCGGCTTCCACGAGTACATGCACATGTGCTAACGTGCACCCACAAGCACACAGACATGAAACAATAATGTACCACACACACAGAGAACACTCTAGGCCATCTTGCTGACAAAGGTTTCCTAGATTTTGTTTTTTAGCTTCCTGGGGACTTTTGCCACCTGAGTGCTCCCGAGTCCTTCTCTTTATTGGATCCTCCTCCCAGCACCTGACAGAATAAATCCTACTAAAATAACTCAGCCAAGACTCATGTTCTTAATGAGCAAAATACCCAGAGTGTTGAATAAGCAGTGACTGTGTTCTGTTAATTTTATTGTGAGGAAGAGGAAAACCGTTTTCCCTTGCTTTCCACCGGGCCCCCCCATTCTCAGTGGGGGGTCCTTCTTGTCCTGACTACAGATTTCCTTGTTTAAATAGTGTCTCTAAGAAAGGACATGAAGCAAGGATGATGTGGCTTTTCTGTCCGTGCTGGGCATTTGGTAAAAGGCAGTTTTGTGGTCTCAGTCTTTGTAGGGACAATGGTAATTACCAAGAAATCCAAATTATACTTTCCCACTTTCTAGGCTTATAAGAATTGTTCTTCCATCAGTGTGTCTAAATGTAGCCTTAGAAAGAAATTACACTGAGGGACATACCTTCCTGAGAATGTATGTATGTATGTGTGTATGTATGTATATATGTATGTATATGTGCATGCATGTTTGTATTATTCTGTTTCATTTTTCTTCTCTGATTTTGAGTTGTAAAAGACACCCACCTGTGGCATGAATTGGGTATGCTGTGAAAACAGCAAGGCTCATGGATAAAGGAGTTTTGCAAAATCAAAGTATGCTCTCCCCAATTAATGCTAACGTGACTGCTACTGAGGGCTGGTAAATCCAACTGTCATCAAACGGCAGAGATGTGACTTCCAAGTGACAAAGACTCAGTTTTTCTCCCATGCTTGTGACATGGTATGGCTGTGATTTCTACTCAGGGAGATTGGCCTACTGAAAGGACAGGCCCAGTAGAGATGTGTGGTTTCATATATTGTCACACTCAGAGTCACAGTGCACTACCAGCAGTTTGCTGACATCCATTCCCCTGAGTGCCCAAAAGACTTGTGGCCCCCTGGCCTTGTTTGTATATTTTAATTTACACAAAAGAAGAGATACATCTCTTCTTGCTTAATTTTTAACTGTGTGTGCCAAGGGGATAAATAACAGAGAGAGAGAGAGAGAGAGAGAGAGAGAGAGAGAGAGAGAGAGAGAGAGAGAGAGAGCTAAAGGCTTTGGTGACATTTGAAAAAACGACAGAATGACACTGATAAATCAGATTCATGTCAGAAACTAACAGTGTGTGGTGGCGGGGAGGGGGGGACGGAGCGCTAGAACCAGCTCTCTGGACAGCGGTGACACAATAGAAACTGAAAGCTGATGCATGGGTGGAAGGTAATCCAGTTAGAACAGGGGCCACAGGCTTCCCTGGCATGTGTGGCACATGCGTGGTGAGGTTGGTTAGCACACTGGGTTCGCTAACATCCGTTAAGTGCTTCCTGTGTGTGAGATATCCTGGCTACTTATGTACAGTTTGTTAGAAACTGCTCCTTCAAAGACTCTTCAGGATCCTACAAAGAGAGTTAGGTTTGTCAGAGGGTGTGCGGAAAATAAAGGACTTGGTGCTGGGTGAACTCAAGTGCCCTCAGTGGTCTGGCCAGAGCCAGGGATGGCACAGAGCAGAGACTACTAATCTTTGAAAGCACAGTCACCAGAGGCTGGAGGCATGGTTCAGCAGCTAAGAGCACTTAATGATCTTGCATCAGAACCCAGTCAGGTTCCCAGCACCGACATCTTGTGGCTCACAACCACCTACAACTCCAGATTCAGGGATCTGACATTCCCTTCTGCCTCCAAGGGCACCTCCATACAGAAAACATGTACGTACACGCAAATAAAAACAAATCTCTCTTTTAAAAAGAAGCATGGTGACTGGAAGGGTTTTGGCAATGACTGAGGGTTTATGACAGTACTTGTGAGAGCAGGCAGCCTTGTGGTCGTGGCATGCATGTACAGTCTGGAAGAACTTTAAATAAGATTTAAATCTGTGATAATAAACAGAGAGACTAGAAGTTAAGAGAAGAGTTTGTAATGGGCTAGACCTAGCTCCCCCCAACCCCACACATATGTAGCAGATGTACAGCCCCGTCTTCATGTGGGTCCCCAACAACTGGAGCATGAACATCTGTAAAGCTGTTGCTTGTCTGTGCAGTCCGTTCTCCTAACTCCATTGCCTTGTCTTGCCTCAATGAGAGAAGAAGCACTTAATCTTGCAGAGACTTGATGTACCAGGGTTGGGGTATATCTGGGGGTGGGGGCTCCATTCTCTCAGGGGAGAAGGAGAGGGGGAAGAGGAGAGGGACTGGGTGGGAGGGATGGGGAGCGGGGACATCTATCGGGATGTAAAGTGAACGAATAAAAACAAAGAATGTGAGGATGTGAATAAAAGATAAATAAGCATTGTGGAATTGTAGCTAAGGAGGGGTGGGCTGTGGGACTCCATCTCCCAGTTGGTAAAACTGGGATGGGAAGGAGTGGAGGAGGAGCTGATGGAACTGTACCAGGGTGTGTGTTCCAGGCTGGGTCAGTGACATAAAGGACCAGTAGTTGCCCACTCGTGACATTTTCACCTGGCTCTACCCACTCAGGCACTTTTAAAGCATGTCCTAGTGACATATCAGTTTTCTTTTTCTTCTTCTTCTTCCTTTTTTTTTTTGCTTGTTTGTTTCGAGACAGGGTTTCTCTGTGTAGCCCTGGCTGTCCTGGAACTCGTTCTGTAGACCAGACTGGCCTCAAACTCAGAAATCTGACATATCAGTGTTCTACAGTCAAAACCATTTCTATGGATAGTGATATATGAACTGAGACAGACAGTGACTTCTCAACTGGACAAACAGACCGCCATCAGAGCCTGAACTGTGGCCCAAATATTTGTAACACCTCGCCACCGCCACCTGCCACCGGCTTTTAGAACAATTTGCAAAACTGGAAAAACCAGATCACAGGAACACAGCTGGTTCTGGATTTAGCACGGTTCCCCTGGGCTGCCCAGCAGTGGTTGGAGGTGTTTCTCCATCTTGACAGCCGTGGAGGTTGAGTCTGGGCCCTATCTCTACTGAGGAAGCTGTCCTGTGTGTGTCCTGGGAGGGTGTTGAGCAGCATGTGGGCCTCTGTCCACTGAACATCAGTCACATACCTTCCCCGGGAGTTGACAACCAAGAGTTCCTTGACATTGTATCTCATTGGCAGCTATCTCGATGTGTTCAGAAATGAAGAGAATGTTCCTTCCCCACATCGTGTAACTGGTGTCACTAAAGCCAGGGTGATGTTGCAGAGACAAGGGTGAGTACAGTGGTGACAGACAGGGGACACTAGGCCGAGTGAGTCCAAAGGCTAGTCTTCCTGCTCAGGCCTGCATTGTTTTTTAACTGTGAATGCTCATGGGGGAGGGAGAGCGGGGAGGGTGGGGAAGGAGAGGAGGAGAGAAGGAGGAGGGGGAAGATCAGCCTTTCTGCCTTACCTCTGTGATCCCTGTGTTTAAAAAAATTAAATAAATTAAATAATTAATTAAAATAATTAAATAAATTAAAATAAATTGAAATTGTGTATGTGTGTTGTATGTGAGTCTGGGTGGGGCGTAGACACACACGAGGAGGTCAGAAGTCAAGATCAAGTGTGTTCCTGAAGCAATCTCTACTTAATCCTTGACATTTCACGGTATGCCACTGAACCTAGACCTTCCGATTCAGCTAGACTGGCTGCTCAGCGAGCCCCAGGATCCTCCTGTGTGGGGCAGAAGCCCCAGTGCTGAAATGACGAATGCCAAGGCTGTGCTCAGCTTTTCCGTGCACGCTGGGGATCTAAACTCAGGTCCTGGAGCTTGCGCAAAAGACACTTTATCCACTGAGCCAGCCACGGATCTCTCTCGGGAGATCCCAAACTTGACTTCTCCCCTGCACATCCTTTTAGTGGGAACAGGGATACTCTAAGGCTTCAGGAATGGAGGAAAGCAACCACCTAGAGGGCAAGAGAGTGGCTTCAAGCCCAGAGGAAGGAAAGAGCTGGCTTGGGGAACGCGCCAGCTCAATGGCTGTGTGAGGGAGCTTCCTGCTGTCTCTTCTTCATCCCTCCTTTTCACTTCCCCCCTCTCCTTCCTCTCCCTTCGCATCCTTTCTGATTTCCTTTCCTTCACTCAAGAGTGGCCAGGCAACTAGCTATGTCTTGAAGGAGAGAGAGCAAACTGACAAGATGCCAATGTTTAGGGTTTGGGAATTTGTTCTGATCTCTCTCTCTCTCTCTCTCTCTCTCTCTCTCTCTCTCTCTCTCTCTCTCTCTCTCTGTCTGTCTCTCTCTCTCGTTTTTGTATTTTGCAATGATTCAAAAATTTTTACCCAAGTTATGGGGTCAGATGCTCATATACCCACGTGCAGGAAATGCACGTTTCCAGGAATTAGCCCACGTGATGTAATTCGTCCACAACACCGAAGTCGGTCCGCCTTCTGAGGTTGTCGTTTAGGGGGAGGGGACACATACCACACAGATTCTAGCTTCAGATAACCTGAGAGAAGGTCACTGAAGCAATGCCCTCTTTCCTGTGAAGGTTTTATTCCACCTGCAATAGCCCAAACAGGACTACTTTAGCACTGAAAAGGACCTCACATGGTAGTACACGATCCTATTTTGACCACTAATTAATAGACTTTAAACAGGAAGCTACACTTTGTGCACTACTTTATAAAAGGGAGGACCTGCTTTCTCCTCTGGGTGGATGATGTCCGTGCTGCTTTGGTCAGAGCATGACCCAAGAGGCCACAGCCCGCAAGCATTGCAGACATGGGGCGCTGAGGATTCAGGGCAGCATTTGATCCCAACGGAGATGTCATATCCAAGGGATACAAGGGATCATGGTTTATTTTGAACATCTACATGCTGTTTATTTACTAGCAGTGTTCATCCTGCAGAGAAAAAACTCATGAAAGGGTGTGGGGGGGGGAGGGAGGGGATTTGGAGAGATGACTCAGCGGTTAAAAGCACTGACTGCTCTTCCGAAGGTCCTGAGTTCAAATCCCAGCAACCACATGGTAGCTCACAACCATCCTTAATGAGATCTGACATCCTCTTCTGATGTGTCTGAAGACAGCTACAGTGTACTTAGATATAATAAATCTTTTTTTAAAGATTTATTTATTATTATAAATAAGTATACTGTAGCTGTCTTCAGACACACCAGAAGAGGGCGTCAGCTCTCATTATGGATGGTTGTGAGCCACCATGTGGTTGCTGGGATTTGAACTCAGGATCTTCAGAAGAGCAGTCAGTGCTCTTAACCGCTGAACCATCTCTCCAGCCTCGATATAATAAATCTTGAGGTCAGAGGGAACAGGGGGTCCTGAATTCAACTCCCAGCAACCACATGATGGCTCACAACCATCAGTATAGCTATAGTGTACTCATATACATGAAATAAATAAATAAATCTTTTTTAAAAAAAGAAGAAAAGAAAAAGAAAAGTGTGTGTGTGTGTGTGTGCCTGCCTGAGGGAGTACTTCAGTTGTTTGAGTGCAACATGCCACAAACTTAAGTGCTTGACATGCAAACGTGAAGGTATGAGTTTGACCTTGAGAATTTAAAAAAAAAAGTCAGCACAATGTTATTAATCCCTGTACCAGATGATGAGTGTAAGAGGATTTCTGGGACATGGCTAGCCAGCCTAACCTGATTGGAGAACTCCTCACACCAGTGAGCAAACCCTTCTCATCTCAAAACCAACAAACAAAACCACAAAAGAACAAGGTAGACAAGAGGTTCCAAGGGGTGACCTCTGCCCCCTATGTGTGTGCACAGATATCTTCATCTACATATGCATTCATACACATGCCCACATGGACACATACACACACACACCAAAGTGACTCGGGTGTTTCTGGAAAAGCAAAACACGCATCTTTTTTCTTCTTTCCTTCCTTCCTTTCTTCCTTTCTTCCTTTCTTCCTTCCTTCCTTCCTTCCTTTCCTTTCCTCTTTCTTTTTTTAGATATCATCCTTTTTATTATGGAAAATATCAACACATGCACAAAACAAGATCACATGTTCTAAGATTCCGTATGCACACAAGAATGTCGATATTTTGCCTTTCTCCGTTCTAGACCTATCCTTTTTTTTTAATTGGATATTTTATTTCTTTACATTTCAAATGTTATCCCCTTTCCAGGTTTCCCCTCTGAAAACCCCCTATCCCATCTCCCCCTTACCCTGCTTCTATGAGGGTGCTCCCCCACCTACCCACCTACCCACTCCCGCAAAGCAGACAATTAATAAGGTAGAAATAAGCCAGTGAGCTGAGTCTGCAGGGAGCATTAACAAAGCTCTATCCGAGACACAGGAGAATAGAACCCCTTACAGACACCGTTTACTTAAAAAGCTGATATTTTTTCATTTTCAGTAAGGGAAGATCTTGACTGGGCACGAGTCTCATACAACAACCACTCATAACATTTCAACATATTTGTAGAAATTCTTACTAAACTAATTAACAACCACTTCTAACTAAAGCAAAGGTCTGGTTTAAGTCCTTGTGTCTCCTGGTTTGTGGCTGTAGAGCTTGCATTTTTACACTCCAGTATAAAGTCCTGACCATCTGAACATTACCCATAAGGCCTGGGGAGATACACCAGCTGTTAGTCATTGCGTTATCCCTACTCAACACCTTCACTGATTTCTGTTATTTCTGGCTGTGTTCATTACAGTGAGAGCAGCCCCATAGACTCATTTACTTGAATACTTGGTCCTCAGTTGGTGGAAGTATTTGGGAAGGATAAGGAGGTGTGGCCTTCTTAAAGGAGATCACTAGCAGTTGGCTATGAGGTTTCAAAAGACTCATATGATTCCTAGTTCTGTCTCTGTGTCTTTGCTTCTCTCTCTCTCTCTCTCTCTCTCTCTCTCTCTCTCTCTCTCTCTCTCTCTCTTTCTCTCTCTCCTTCATGGTTGTGGATCAAGATGTGAGGTCTGAGCTCTTCCTCCAGGCTGCTATCATGGACTCTAAATTTCCAAAACTCTAAGTCAAATTAATCACTTTCTTTTATAAGTTGCCTTGGTCAGCGTGTTTTATTACAGCAACAAAAAACTAAGACAGAATATTGTGTTTTTAAGATATTAAGTGATGCCCTGGATCCATGGTCATGAGAAGTGGCTGGGCCTCCTGATCTTCTGTTTCCTCATCTAAACCCATGGGTAACACCTTGTGATCAACACTAGTCCACAATATTTGCTTAGCAGTGCGACGGTTTCTTACCAGCATCTCCCACTCCTTTCACAGGGTCCCATCCTTCATCCCGCACTTCGGAGCCTGCAGGGAACCTGCAGACAAACACAGATGATTCTGTGATCAGTGGCTGCATACCTTCACGCACCACCACCAATTCATTGTCTTCAGCCATTTTGCTCAGTACGGACCCTGTGTCAAGGACCAGCACAGTCTACTGGCTGGAGTGTTGTCTCCCATCCAGGTGATAACTATTCCCCTTAAGTCTACTCCAACACCTTCCTTTCAGTTTTAGGTCAGCTTGCTTGGTCTACAGATGACAGCTCTCTTCCCTCTTATTTACAGACGGCATGTTCTTTGGACTTTTATCAGTCGTAGTCCACACTCTACATGAATTTTCAGTGTGAAGGCCTCTGCTGTGGTCTCAGTGACTCAGTCTGGCTGTCAGTTGGCCTTGTTATGAGGAAATACCAAACACTAGGTTATATGTGATAGAAATTTCTTGCTTTTAGTTCTGGAGACTGGAACATTTAGAGTCAAGGTGCTCAGCGTCTGGTGAGGCCCTCCTTCCTCATTTGCAGATAATCACTGTGATGGTTTGCATATGCTTGGCCCAGGGAGTGGCATTAATAGGTGTGGCCTTGTTGGAGTAGGTGTGTAACTGTGGGCATGGGCTTAAGACCTGGAAGCCAGTATTCTGCTAGCAGCCTTCAGAAGAAGATGTAGAACTCTCAGTTCCTCCTGTACCATGACTCCCTGGATGCTGCCATGCTCCCACCTTGATGACAGACTGAACCTCTGAACCTGTAAGCCAGCCCCAATTAAATGTTGTCCTTATAAGAGTTGCCTTAGTCATGGTGTCTGTTAACTAAGACAATCACCTTCTGGTTATATTCCCCATTTGTTAGGAAAATGAAAGCTCTATTCATTCTCTGTCTGTCTGTCTGCCTGCCTGCCTGCCTGCCTGCCTGTTGTCTGTCTCCCTCACTTTTTCTCTCCCTCTCTCTGTATGTGTGTGTGTTCCTGTGTGTTATGTGCATGTGGGTGCATGTGCATAGTGTGTATATGTGTAGAAGTTATTTATCAGATGAAGTCTATCTTTGTTTTACAGACAGGCTTTCTCATTGGTCTGGAGTTCATCAAGTAGGCAAGGTTAGCTGTCCAGCTTGCCCCTTTGTGTGGTGGTCTGAATAAGAATGGCTCCCATAGGCTCTTATATTTCAATGCTTAGTCATCAGGGAATACCTTAAGAAGGATTAGGTGTGGCCTTTTTGGAGGAAGTGCGTCACTGTGGGTGGGTTTTAAGGTTTCAAAAGCCCATTGCGTGTTTAGTGCTCTTCCTCTTGCCTGCAAAACTGGATGGATAACTCTCATTGTGTCTGCCTGTATGCTGCCATGCCCCCCACCATGATGATAATGGGCTAACCTCTGACACTGTAAGTCCACCCCAATAAATTCTATCTTTCTTACTCTCTTTTAAATTATCTTTAATCTTTTTTTTTAACAGTCCAGTCATTATCCCCCTCCTGGTCCACCTTCTGACTGTTTCTCATCCCATTTCTCACCTCCTGTCTCCAAGAGGATGTCCCTCACCTCCATCCTACACCATCTCACCCCACCCCACCAGGCCTCCCCACTCCTTGGGGCCTCAAGTGTCTCGAGGGTTCTCTCACTAAGGCCAGACCAGGCATTCCTCTGCTGCATGTGTGTCAGGGGCCTCAAACCAGCTACTGTATGTTGCCTGGTTGGTGGCTCAGTGTCTGAGAGATCTCCGGGTCCAGATTAGTTGTGACTGCTGGTCTTCCTATGGGGTCACCCTCCTCCTCAGCTTCTTCCAGCCTTTCCCTAATTCAACCACAGGGGTCCCCTTCTTCCGTCCATTGGTTGGGTGTAAGTATCTGCATCTGTCTTGATAAGCTACTTGCTGGGGCTCTCAGAGGGCAGCCATGCTAGGTTCCTGTCTGTAAGCACACCATAGCATCAGTAATAGTGATCAGGCCTTGGAACCTCCCCTTGAGATGGATCCCAAGTTGGGCAGTCACTGGACCTCCTTCCCCTCAGTCTCTTCTCCATTTCTGTTCCTGCAGTTCTTTCAGACAGGAACAATTCTGGGTCAGAGTTTTTGACTGTGGGATGGCAACCCCATCCCTCCACTTGATGCCCTGTCTTTTTACTGGAGGTGGGCTCTACCAGTTCCCTCTCCCCACTGTAGGACATTTCATCTAAGGCCTCCCTTGTTGAGTCCTGAGAGTCTCTCATCTCCTAGGTCTTTGGTACGTTCTAGAGGGTCCTCCCACCTCCCAAGGTTGCCTGTTTTCATTCTTCCTGCTGGCCCTCAGGGCTTCATTCCTATCTCTCCCATACCTGATTATGTTCTCCTTTTCCCCTCTCCCTCCCCTCTCCCACCCAGGCTCCTCCCTCACTCTGCCCCCTCCCTTTAATTGCTTTCTTCTCCCTCCCAAGTGGGATTGAAGCATCCTCACATAAGCCCTCAGGCTTGTTAACGTCCTTGAGTTCTGTGGATTGTATCCTGGGTATTCTGTACTTTTTTGGCTAATATCAACTTATTAGTGAGTATATACCATACATGTCCTTTTGGGTCTGAGTTACCTCACGCAGGATGATATTTTCTAGTTCCATTTATTTGCTTGCAAAACTCATGATGTCCTCGTTCTTAATAGCTGAATAGTATTCCATTGTGTAAATGAACCACATTTTCTGCATCCGTTCTTCCATTGTGGAACATCTGGGTTGCTTCCAGCTTCAGGCTGTCAAAAATAAGGCCACTATGAACATAGTGGAGCATGTGCCCCTGTGGCATGCTGGGGCATCTTTTGGGTATATGCCCAAGAATTGTATAGCTGAGTCTTCTGGTAGATCTATTTCCAATTTTCTGAGGAACCTCCAGATTGATTTCCAGAGTGGTTGTACCAGTTTACAATCCCACCAGGATGGGGGAGTGTTCCTCTTTCTCCACATTCTCGCCAATATGTGCTGTCACCTGAATTTTTGGTCTTAGCCAAAAATCGTTTTCTTATAAGAGTTGTCATGGTCACTGTGTCTCCTCACAACAATGGAATAGTGACTAACACACCAGGAAACCATCTGTGTCTTCTTTCCCACTACTATGGCATAAGTGAGTGCCAAGGTGTCTGGTTTTGTTTGTTTGTTTTTCCCTAATACAGGCCAGGAATCAAATTTAGGTGCTCATGTTGGTAAATCAAACACTTTACTAACTGAGCCACCTTTCCAGTCTGTCCTGCATCTTCTTATAAGGATGCACACAACACTAAGTCAGTAGCAATAGCTCAACTGAAAAGGATTGGAAAAGGGAATCCGATTGGAGGGTGAGGGTCTTTGGGGTGAGAACTATCTCTCTGTGATCATTTAATGAGGTCTTGGTCTTCAGCTCTTCCCTTCCCATACGTTCTCAAGCCTGCAAATACCCATTCCATTCTGACCTTAGGAAGCACTCCAGAGTTTTCCCCACCACACATTTTCAGTGTACAAGAATGGACTAACTTTATAAGAAAGCTGACTTCAAAAAGACATTTCCAGAGGTACCCAAACCTTCTGCTTTTGCTCCATTCTTTCGAGAAAATGAAGACACACTCGAGACTCACTTCTTCGCATGAAGGCAGTGTACGGGAGCCAGAATTTAAAATGAGACATCTCAGGCTAGAGAGATGGCTCAGAGGCTAAGAGCACTGTTCTTTCGATGACCCAGGTTCAATTCCCAGCACTTAGATGAAGCAGCAGCTCACAGCTGTCTGTAACTCCCATTCCTGGGGATCCATCCTCGTCCTCTAGGTCTGAAATACTGAAGTGATGTTCTCTAACACACACATCAAAGAAAGAAAAGAAAACCGTGAGAGTTGAATGGTTGCCAAGCCTCATCTAGAAAGGAACAGCTGGGATCAGCAGGAAGAACCAGATAACTTGGCAGGAGTGGGGCTGGGCATGAGACAGAAGGAAGGTTTGGAAGCAAACTGTCGGAGTGTGGGTTTAGTTTTGGCTGGCCCTGGCTGTTCCCAAAGCTGTCCCTAATCTTCACCTGAACATTCTGTAGTTTCTGACTACCTCATATACACCCAAGCAGCCAGGGTACCTGGAGCCCTGTCCTCACAGTGGGGGTGGGGGGAGCTGGAGAGATGTGGTGCAATTTTGGCAGCTACTGTGGTATCCCTTGGCCTGAGTCCAGCCATTCCTGCCAAGAGTCATACATCAGCGGTGTTAAACTACGGCTTTGAAGAGAGGTGGTACAGTCATTTGCCACAGTGCCTTCAGTGCCAGCTGAGTTCTGACTAAGAGGGCTCAGAGAAAAGCCTGCTAACAGCTGCCTCGTGAGCATGGGGCTCTAGAAAAACACTGCTCTCACTTTACTGCATCTCAGATATGGGATGTTACACTTTCACATCTGATGCTTTGTTTAAATCTACAGTATTTAAAGCACATTAGGCAGGGGATCAATGTGGGGTTGTTCTTGTGTACTTGTTTTTGGTTATGGTATTTCATTGAAGCAATAGCATTTGATCACAGCGTTTGGGAGGCGGAGGCAGGCAGATATCTGCAAGTTTGAGTCCAGCCTGGAGTATAAAGCAAGTTTCGGGACAGCCAGGGATACACAGAGAAACTCTGTCTCAAAAAAACAGAAGAAACAAACAAAATGCAGCTCTTCTCTTTAATCTGTGAATTGCTTTATATTTCATTTCCAAGTATGTCGTAGATAATGACTATCGAAAGAGGAGAAGCATATATCTATCCTCAAGTATTTCTACTTAATTTGACTTTAAAAACAAGAGCAAAGTCCATTCATTAAAGAGAGAACTTATAATAAGAACTCAGAGAGCAGAATGCAATTGTCTGTGAGGAAAATGAGGGGTGGGGCGTGTGCATGGAGATGAAGGGAGCAGAGGAGATGCTCAGAGCATTACATAAAGAAATTAAGGGAAAAGGATGAAGAAACACAGCTGAAGAAGTCTGCCACTATAAACTCTGTCGCTTGGGACCATAACCCCAAATAAACCCTTTCATCTGCAGTTGTTTTTGGCTATGGTATTTCACTGTAGCAACAAAAAGGTAATCAATTCAAGGGGAGTGTGCAGTATGGACCACAGCATTCCTCCAGCCGGTGAATAGCAATCAGGAGGTCTGGAAAGTGCACAGGTCACCTTAGCCCAACCTCCATGCAATTTGCCAGGGCTCAGGGGAGAAAAAGAAGCTCTAACATCCCATCTTATTTTTCTCTGTCCTTGTGACCTCTCTTACCCAGTTTTAAACTACTCATTTATCAGTATTCCCAGTTTATTGTGTATTTAATCAGTTACATTTTGGTAGCTGTTGTGTAACAAAACTTTCCATGAGGAGACACAACAAATACACTTAACCTCTCACACCAGATAGGGATTCCAAGACAGACCAAAGTATGGATATCACCAAAGTCAACCTTAGAGAACAGGCCAAACAGCATTATAGTTTTTTGCCTTTTTGTAAAGCCATGTGAACACTCTCCAGGCTGATTTTTCTAAGGGGTACAAAATGTGGGCTCAAATTTTATTATGTATTTCTAAATTTGCATCGGAGTATCTGTTAGAATCATTTGTTGAAAAGATCATTCTTAGCGGGGCAGCGGTGGCGCACGCCTTTAATCCCAGCACTTGGGAGGCAGAGGCAGGGGGATTTCTGAGTTCAAGGCCAGCCTAGTCTACAGAGTGAGTTTCAGGACAGCCAGGGCTACACAGAGAAACCCTGTCTCGAAAAACCAAAAAAAAAAAAAAAAAAAAGATCATTCTTTCCCCCACTAAATTGCATAGGCACACTTGTGAAAGAAAAATTGGATGATAAATTCCTTGTTTTTATTGGATATTTCCTTTATTTACATTTCAAATGATTTCCCCTTTCCAGGTCTCCCCTTTGGAAACCTCCTATCCCATCCCCCCTTCCTCTGCCTCTATGAGGGTGCTCCCCCACCCACTCACCCACCCACTCGTGTCTTCCCTCCGTGGCATTCCCCTACACTGGTATATGAACACCCTCAGGCCCAAGGGCCTCTCCTCCCACTGATGTCCAACAAGGCCATCCTCTGCCACAAATGCGGCTGGAGCCATGGGTCCCTCCATGTGGACTCTTTGGTTGGTGGTCTAGTGCCTGGGAGCTCTGGGGAGGGTCTGGCCTGTTGACACTGTTGCTCCCTCCATGGGGCTGCAAACCCCCTCAGCTCCTTCAGTCCCTTCTCCAACTCCTCCACTGGGGACCCCGAGCTCAGTCCAATGGTTGGCTGCAAGCATCTGCCTCTGTATTTGTCAGGCTCTACCACAGTCTCTCAGGAGACAGCCTTACCAGGCTTCTATCAGCAAGCACTTCCCAGCATCCACAGTAGCATCCGGGTTTGGTGGCTGTATATGGGATGGATCCCCAGGTGGGGCAGTCTCTGGATGGCCTTTCTTTCAGTCTCTGCTCCACACTTTGTCTCCTTATTTCTTCCTGTGAGTATTTTGTTCACCCTTCTAAGAAGCACTGAAGCATTCATACTTTGGTCTTCCTTCTTCTTGGGCTTCATATGGTCTGTGAATTGAATCTTGGGTATTCCAAACTTTCAGGCTAATATCCACTTATCAGTGAGTACATACCATGTGTGTTCTTTTGTGAATGAGTTAACTCACACAGCATGATATTTTCAAGTTCCATCCATTTGCCTGCGAATTTCATGAAGTCATTGTTTTTAACAGCTTAAATGTACCACATTTCTGTATCCATTCCTCTGTTAAGGGACATCTGGGTTGTTTCCAGCTTCTGGCTATTATAAATAAGACTGCTATGAACATAGTGGAGCATGTGTCCTTATTGCATGCAGGTAAAGCCTCTGGGTATATGCCCAGGAATAGTATAGCTGGGTCCTCAGGTAGTACTATGTCCAATTTTCTGAGAAACCGCCAGACAGATTTCCAGAGTAGTTACACCAGCTTGCAATCCCGTCAGCAGTGGAGGAGTGTTCCTCTTTCTCCACATCCTCTCCAGCACCTGCTCTCACCTGAGTTTTTTATCTTAGTCATTCTGACTGGTGTGAGGTGGAATCTCAGAGTCATTTTGATTTGCATTTCCTTGTTGAGTACGGATAGGTGCTTCTCAACCATTTGAGTTTCCTCAGTAGACAATTCTATGTTTAACTCTGTTCCTCATTTTTTTAAATAGTGTTGTTTCTCTGGAGTCCAACTTCTTGAGTTCTTTTTATATATTGGCTATTAGCCCTCTATTGGATGTAGGATTGATAAAGATCTTTTTCTAGTCTGTTGGTTGCCGTTTTCTCCTTTTAACAGTGTCTTTTGCCTGACAAAGGCTTGTTTATGGCATTTTTATGCTTTGATTCCTATTTTTTGAACCAGACCTTTCCCCCTGTGACTATCTAATGTTACTGCATGAAGAAACTTCAGGGATGGGGAACCACAGACCTTGTCACCTGTGTCCTGTTCAGCCTTTGCCACCACTGTCTGTTGTCTTGTATTCTTATGATCACCTGGAATATCGTGTCTAACTCCTGGCTGAGGTCCTGTAACTCCTAGGAGCACATATAATTTTAAAAAGGTAATTACTGTTCTCTTGATTCTTAAGTGTTGAAGTATTTGATTTGAACATTTATTTCCCAACAATTAAAGGCAACCAAGAAGGTCCATCCTCCAATGGCTCATTCTATCCTGTTCAATGTGGTTCACTTCTCACAACTTCTTTTTTAAAAGGCTTTTCTTTAGGTTTATGTCTGTGTGTATGTGTTTGTACATATTTGTGCAAGTGCCTGCAAACTGAAAGAGGGCATTGAGTCACCTGATGCTGGAGTTATGGGCAGTTGTGAACCATCTGATGATATGGATGCTGGGAATTGAACTCAGGCATTGTAGAAGAACAGTGAACCCTTGGCTCCTGGGCCATCTCTCAGAGCCCTGTGATAAACTGTACAGCTTTAAGGTTGCGTGCCATGGGGATTCTGGTGTTGACAAAGAGACGGGTCAGTTTCTTTCTCCGTGGGTTTCCTCTGTCTTTCCCTATCATAAATACCATTGCATTTGAGTTTCAAAAGGAAACGGCAGATAACACCCAATTATGTGGTAGGGCATTGTAGTCCTGCCTGGGAGAGGGGCATGCACAGCCCTAAGACATGGGGAAAATTTGATTTGTACTCCAGGTGTGGAGCAATTACTTGTGAAACAAGTTTACCAAAGATATGTTCCCCTACTTATCCTCCAGTTAAAATATAACTCTTAAAAGTAGCTTTCAGAGTCATATTTTCCCTGTGGGGCCAGTTTAGCCAGGTGACATCTGAAATCACCGGATGGTGACAGTGCTGATAAGCAGCCATTGAATTGGGACTCTTAGCCTCTGGCAGCACCTCTCAAAGTTCTAAGGGCCCTCAAGAGGCAGGAACTGATAGGAAAATAAATCAAAAGTTTCTTGTTGGGTCCTGGATGAGAAAGGGCACATGCGACCCCACCCCTAGCTGAGGAGCAGTTGAAAGTTGATGGTTGTTGATGGAGGGAGAGTTATTTTTCTTAAAGGGTGTGGTCCTTTGTAGATGGGCCATTCTCCAGTGATGGCCCCAACACCGTTATCTGGACAGCAATGATTGTACTCAGCATAACACATAGATAGATAGATAGACAGATAGATAGACAGACAGACAGACAGACAGACACATACATACATACATACATGACAGACAGATAGATACACGTACATATATATGACATTAAGTTGGAAGGGGAAAGTAATGTATAGGAGGAGTTCGAATCCGATTGAAATATGATGCATTCGGTCATTAAATTCTCAAAGAAAACCAATTTTAAGAATCACTTGAAATTTTGTGAATAAAATTTGTGAATAAAATCACAAGTTTTGACATTTATTGTGAACAAGATTATGAACCCTTCATTTATGTTCTACATGGTACATCATGTGAAACAGTTATGAGTATTAGTTTTTTGTTTGTTTGTTAATTTGTTTTTGAGACAGGGGTTCTCTGTGTAGCCTTAACAGTTCTAGAACTCTCTTTGTAGACCAGGCTGTCTGTGGACTCTCAGAAATCCTCGAATGTTGGGATTAAAGGTGGGTACCACCGCGCCTGACCTTACAATTACATTTTTAAAAGTTGTTGTCTGGAGCAGAAGAGAGAAAGATGTGGAAGGCTGATGGTACCGTGAGCCACGAACCCTCGACCACATCTCCACAGAGCAACAGGCCGGTGGCTTGGGGACTAGAATTGGCAGCGGAGCAAGTCTCCATGATTAAATCTAGGCTACAGCATTGTAACTTGCACTCATTCGTGTTGATCAGCGTGTCTCGGTGTGAATGATCTGCAAGAACATGGTGTACGCAAAGGAGTTGCCATGGAAAGCTCACTGCTCCGAAAGCAAACCAGGTGTTCGGGCACCTCAGGTTAGGATATAGATACGGTTGCTATGGGTATAAGGAGGGTCTTACATGGGGATGGAGAAAGAAAGTAGATAAAATGCAATCTTAGAAACCTGGCTTTTAGGATTTCTCACTCAACACTGATTTGTGTGTGTGTTGTAGCATGCGGTGCTATGTGTGTTACAGATTCTGTGTAGATGCATGTAGAGGGCAGAGGTCAAGATCAGGTGTCTTCTCAGTGGCTCTCCACCTTAATCTTTGAGACAGAGTTTCTCACTGAACCTGGAGGTTACTGATTCAGCTAGGCTGCCTGACCTGTGAACTCCAGGGATCCACCTGTCCACTTCCCCACAGTTGTGTACCTACTGAACTCCACCCTTTCCTGGGTACTGGGGCTAGAACTCAGATCCTCACACTTTTGCAACGAGAACTTTACTAACTGAACCATGTCCCTGAGCCCTCCACACTGGTTTCTTTGTACTGCAAGTTGGATTTAATCTGAGCGGTAAGAAAGTAGTAGATGCTTTCATTATTCCTGCATTTATCCAGTCCATATTTATCAAAGGCTTATTTTGTCAAGTATTGTTCTAAACTCTGGATATAATAAAACAGAAATAAAGGGAATCTCCAATCTCATGGGATTGACTCAGTTAATATGAATTCTTTCTGACTTTTGGAATACTTTTCTATGAATACATCAAGTGGGCCTGGTAAAGAATAGATCCAATATTTCTATTTCACAGATGGATAGGATTATATAGACTTACTACAAAATGCCTGTAGTACTCATGGAGGTCCCATGCTTCTCCCTTCATTCTGTTGCTATGTTAGAATATTCTAAGTAATAATAACTTAGGGGAGGGATGGATTTATTTTACCTTACAATTTTTTTTGTTTTGTTTTGTTTTCGAGACAAGGTTTCTCTGTGTAGCCCTGGCTGTCCTGGAACTCACTCTGTAGACTAGGCTGGCCTCAAACTCAGAAATCTGCCTGCCTCGGACTTCCAAGTGCTGGAATTAAAGGCGTGTGCCACCACTGCCCGGCTACCTTACAAATTATAGCAAGTCCATCAGTGAGAGAGACAAGAACTCATGCAGGAACTTGAAAGAGAACCATGGGCAAACAGTGCTTGCAGGCTCACTCAAATGCTTTTATTTAGCGAGAATTTCTTAGCCCAAGGCATTTAATAAATTTAGTGGTTCAAGCACTAAGGCTACTTACAAATAAAATTATTATGTTCACAGTCCATATGAAAAGTATGTGGTACACTACATACTTTATTCGTTCATTTTTATTTTTCTGGCATGACAGAAAGGAATGCTAGATTTAATCCATGTGCTCATTTGGTTCCACACAATAGTAGTTCGGTAAAGAAGGGAACTGGATGCTGGTAGACCGTTGGAAAAGTGATCTCAGAATGTTCAAGGAGCAAGTGAGTAAATGGAATAAGAAGGAGGAGCCATCAGGCTTGCACTAATGAAGACATAACTGCTGGGACCTCGCTCTTGCTCACAACTCAAAATAATAAGCAGAATGTTCCCAAAGTTGTTTCTTCAAGAGGCAAACGAGCTGAGATCTCCAGTCGCCAACTTCACCCCTTGTTTGTTAAGGGTATCTTCTAGGGCCCTGAGTGGTGACACACGTCCTTGGGCGGCAGAGGCAGGTGGATCTCCATGACTTTGAGGCCAGCCGGACCTACAGAGCGAGTTACAGCACAGCCAGGGCTACACAGAGAAACCTTGTCTCAAAAACCAATCAAACAAACAAACAAAACCCAAAATACAATAACAAGGAAGGAAGGAAGAAAAAAAAGAAAGAAAGAAAAAAAATTTTTTTAAAAAGGGTCACTCCTAAAGATGTAAGTTTCCTAGCATCTTCTACAGGCCACCTGTTAAAGATGAGCAGTCTGCTATCACCAGAAAAATAACTAAGCTAGAGACAAGATTCCAACATATTGTGGACACAGGACGTCTCTAAGGTATATTTAAGGGAGCAATGACAGAACTGGACACACTTCTATAATAACAGCTAGGATCCCAGTGGCTTTACACAGAGCATTTTCTTGCCTGCTTATCTAGGCGTGTTTATGTGTCCTACAGTACTGTCAGACAGCTGTTCCTCCATCCGGAGTCTACTATTTAGCTCTCTTGTCTCATGATCTTTGCTTTCAGGCCATGTAGATGTGGAGACAGGGTGTAGAAGATGGAATGTGGAGTGGGATGTTTGGCCCAGCCTGGTAGCAGAGGTTGGTTCAGCCCAGTAGCAGAGATTGGTCCAATCCAGTAGCAGAGGATGCCACTTAGATGCACTTGCTTACACTTTCCAAAACTCATTAATGGGTCCCCAACTAACTTCCCTGAATGTTTAGAAATTTACGATTCCCACATGTTCAAGAAGAGAAAGATGATGTTGGCTAACATCTCTCCATACTCTGATGTGCTTTTCCCTTCCTTGTCTGGACCCATTAGCATCTCTTAGTTCTGTCAGTTTCTAGTATCTACTAAAACATAGTGCAGTTTTTGTAGAATGAGCTTGAGTCTGATGTGAAGATGGTTTCTGATGCAATGGATTCTATGTAATTATTAACTATGAAAGTGCAGAAGAGAAGCTATTTATCCCAGTATCCTTGCTCTACTGTGATGAGAGCTTTCAATGGAGTAAGAACAGCTAGGAACTGGTGCTGGATGTAATGGTGGGTGTAGTAATATCTGGATTTGGGGGAAAAATGTTTTCATGTAGTTAATGTTACTCTCCAATTGTTCAAAGCTAAGTATCTGGTTAAGCTGAGAACACACAATCATCTTTCTGTGTCCACGTGGAACTGGCTCTAGAAAGTCCTTTCCTCTCACTCAGATAATCAACACTGAGATTCTCAAGCTCTTCAGACATGACATTTTAACACATCTTCCTGCATACTTCAGATCATCAGATTACTTATACCATCCAACATAATGTGAATGTATTTATGCATGTTGACTTAGTATAGAACTTAGCATGTGGCAAATCAAAATTTTCTTTTAGGAACTTTATAGAAAATTGTTTCTTGACTCTTTTTTGAGATAGTCTCCTGTGTCCAGGCTGACCTTGAACTCCTGATCCTCCTGCCTCCATCCGAATCCTTTTGTTGCTGCATTGGTTGAATCCACAGAGAGAAAGAACTGACTGTATTTTTATCTCTGTGTGTGTATGTATGGTTATTCTGTTTTTGTATATTTTATGTATATTTTGTATATTGTCATTTTACTCTCTGGACACATATGTATGCAAAAAGCTCTACACATGTAACAAGGCCACTTGGGGTTGGACTAGGCATGGAATTTCTACTAATAAGTGCTCTCTAGTTAAACTGCCCCATCTATCAATCTTCTTATCTTGTAGTTCCTCAAAGAAGCACAAGAAAGCTGTGTCTCACTGGCGGGCCAGGCAGGCGTATGTCACCAGAGTTGAGCAATTGCCATAAGGCATGTCAATTAAATCCCTATTCTAGACAGACTCAGAGAAGAAACAACACAGTTCTTGTTGCCAAATCCAAAGAAAGCATAGTCCTGTAGTTGATCTCATCTCACCAACAGAGCCATACGCACTTCTCAATTCTAATGTTTCTGGGGCTAAGAGACTCTTTGGGTATTTATTATACACCAGAGGCTAGTTACACAAATGCCATTTAAAAGGCTGCATTTTCTAGCTCACAAAACAGAGCATGGTGCTAAAGGATAGGGAAGTCTTTCTTCCAGTAAGATTTTTTTTAATAGTCTGACAAGTCTGTTGGGATCCGGGGAACTAGAACTCAGTTGGCAAAGTAAACTTGAGGTCAATCCTCAGAACCCAGAGAAAGGGGTCTGGCTCAGGGACATACCTTTGTAATCTCTTCTCTGGGAAGATGGAAACAGGCACATTCCTGGGGCTTGCTAGACACACAGACAATCCAAATCGGCAAGTGAGAGACTGTCCCTAAAAATAAGGAGGCTAGAGAGTAAGGAAGACACCTGAGGCTAACTCCGGCCACAGGTTCAGTAAAAATCAGCTCAAAGAATTATACAGAAATAAAAAAATATTATATAGAATTGTGATGAGTTCCTGTGAAGTGCACAAGCCAACAGGAGCACTAAATGGTTTTAGTGAAAATTTCACTATGCATTTATGAATTCAGTTATTTTTTAATTCTCCAGGGATTTATCAAGTGCCTATTGTAGACCAGGATCTCCTCTTAGGTGATGTCTGGAAAAAGCAGGTTCATTAAATGTGAGCAACCCACAAGCATAGTATGCCAGCTACTTTCCTCCTGGGTGATAAATGCCTGGTAGGAACTGAAATTCAATTTAAAGAAAGAAGGTGTATTAGAGCTCACACTTTAAGTGGCTACTGCCCTTCAGAAAGGGGAAACATGGTGGCAGGTGTGTGTGGTGGCTTGTCACATCATAGTCACAGTCAGGAAGTAGAGAACTGATTGGAAGTAGAGGAAAGGAACTTCAAGACCTAGTGACCCACTTCCTCCACTGAGTCTCTGTCTCAATGCCTGCCACCAGCTGGTGGCCATGTGTTCAAACTCACGCGCCCATGGGACTCAGTTCACATCCAACTGGAACAGAACTGGCACTGACCTGATTGTTTCCTGTGCAACTGAACCACTGGATGCTTGTTCTAGGACACGTTGCTTTCAGAACCAAAGCAGTAATAGTAGCAAATAAGTTCCTATCTTCTCGTTTCTGTACTAACAGTAACTAGAATGTTCTCAAGTGCTTGTTTCCTTTAGCTGACTGTGAGGTGATGTGAGATCTGATGGAGAAAAAGTAGCTAATGCAGCTGTGGCCTGAGCCCAGTGCTCTCCCAAGCAACTAAGTGCTCCCGAAAGGACTATGAAGTAGACACACCTCTACCACTTCGGTTTTACAGGAATAGAAGCAAGTAAGAAAGATAAGTTTAGCTTGGTGTGGTGGCACGCACTGAGAAGACAGAGGCAGGTGGCTCTCCGAGTTTGAGGACAACTGGTCTACATGGAAAATTTTGGATCAGCCAGAGCCGCATAGTGAGACCTCAATTTAAAAGGAAGAACTATGGCTTTATGTCGACTGGAGGGACCACGGAATCACTTTGTGTTGGTAGCACAAATGTCGGTAAACATGTTATCAGGTTAGAAAAGGGGTTTGTGTAAAAAGGAATAGCTTTTTTTTTCCACCAAAAGATTGGTGATGGGAGTGGGAGGGAGGAGTGGGGGTGATGGCTAGGCAGACTCAGGGGGATGCCAGCAGGACTAACAGCATGGGTACCATTCCCAAGTCCCACTTGGTGAGAGGAAAGAATTAGTTCCTACAAGTTCACACACACACACACACACACACACACACACACACACACACACCACAAGAAGATAGACAGACAGTGGAGGAGGAGGCAGTTCTGACTTGGACCTTAGAGTGATGTGTCCTCCAGCATGCATGAAGCAGAAGCAGGTTAACTTGATAATGCCTAGAAACGGTAAAAACCCAGTCTCTACCTGGTGCTTGATGAGGCCACACAGACAGTGCCATCAAAACTTGAGACAGGAACTCGATTCAGATCCTCCCAATGTTAAAGTCTATTAATATTGCCTCAAACGTGGTCAACTGACATCTCCTGGTTGACAATGGGCTTCTTTCAAAGGATAAAGTATTTGGATGGAATGTTGAAGGCTAAATGGGATTTTAATAGAAGGCTAAGAGAGAAAGAACATTCCAGAAGAGGGAGCAATGTGTACAAAGACTGGAGGCCAGGAAGCAAGGAATGGAGCTCGGAATGGGAGCTGAGGCTAGGGGCCCAGGTGGAGGCCAGGGCACAGGTGGACGGGAGACTCACAGGGAGGTTGCATGACCAGATCTGTGCCTCTGAAAATCCCTCGGGGACACTGAGTGTGTGGATGGACAGTGATCGAGCTGCTATAGGGATCAGTCGGGGTCAGTGAGAGAGTGGGCCCGAACTCTGAAGAGTCTATATCGCAACACCAACATTTTAATTTAATGTACAGGAGAGTAGCTCTTAGCCCTGAGTCGCTGTAGCCTAGCCAACGCTATGTTTAGTTCCTAGTCTTGCAAACATTTGTAAACATTTCTCTAAGAAGTCTCTTTAAATGAAACGTGATTCTTGTAAAGATACACTTGAATTAGAGGAATAATTTCTTTTTGATTAGTTTAAATTAGCACATAATACAAGGGATTTTATTATGACAGTTTTGTTTGTTCTTAATCCCCCTCATCTGTGCCTTCCTCTTTACTGCCCTCTTCTTGATGGCTCCATTCCTGCCTCCCCAAAACACCCTGTGTCTGTCATAGCACCTGAATAACATTACCCTTTGTCTTGCCTCCTCCTCCTTTAAGACCTCATCTCTTCTGGTTAGGTGCCTGGAAGGGTTTTATGATCTGTGTGCATCTGTGCATGCACACGCATCCTGGGGGAGGGGGGTGACCCCAAGAAAGAGCTTATGGAGAAGAAGCCTGTGCTATTTATTTTTCAGGGTCTCATCAATTTCATTTAGCATGAAGACTTCCGGTACCACCCATTTTCCCGCAAAAGTCAAGCCTAACATTTCTTTTCTCTTTCCTTTTTTTTCCCTTAAGATTTATTTATTTCATATATGTGGGTACATTGTCACTGTCTTCAGACACACCAGAAGAGGGTATCGGATCCCATTACAGATGGTTGTGATCCACCATGTGGTTTCTGGGAACTGAACTCAGGACCTCTGGAAGAGCAGTCAGTGCTCTTAACCGCTGAGCCATCTCTCCAGCCCCTAACATTTCTTTACATCGAATAAAATTCTGTCGTGTGTGTGCACATTTTCTTCACCCATTCATCTGCGGATGGACACCTAGGCTGGCTCGCTTCTTAGCTATATGACTAGTGGAGCAATAAACCCCAGTGGGTAAGTGGTTCTGTGATAGGACTTAATGCCCCCCAGTTTAACACCTGATAGTGGTGGCACTGGGTCATCTGGTAATTATACTTTTAGCTTTGCAGGGAAAATTGATGAGTGCCCATAGCGACTATAGCAGCGACAATAAAGGTTTCTTTTCCCTCACATCCTCGCCAATGCGTGTAGTCCTTTGTTTTCTTCATGTCAGCCATTTTGGCCAAGATAAGAAAGACAGAAGCTCGAATGGAAGGGGGGTCCGTGGATAAAAGCTGGCACTGCTCATGCAGAAGGCCAGAGTTCGAGTCCCAGTACCCACAGGTGACTGACAACTGCCTGGAACTCAGCTGAAAGTGGGCATCTGATCTCTCCAGCCTCTGAGGGCTCACAACCTGTTCATGTACCCATAACCACACAGGGACACACAGACCTACCCAGAATCAAAAACAAAATAAATCTAAAATAAGAAAAAAAAACCCACATAAAATCAAAAAAGGATTTGTTCTTAACACCCTCAAAGTAGTTTTAATTTGTGTTTGGCATTGGGGTGGTTAAGGACATGAATTTTTTTTTCCAGGTGTCTCTTTATTTCCTTAGATACTCTGTTGACTGGAAGATTTTGTTTTTTGGTTTTTAATTTTTAATTTTTGCCATTCTTTGTTGTTGTTTGTTGTTTTGAGACAGGGTTTCTCTGTATAGCCCTGGCTTTCCTGGAACTCACTCTGTAGATCAGGCTGGCCTCGAACTCAGAAATCTGCCTGCCTCTGCCTCCCAAGTGCTGGAATTAAAGGCATGCGCCACCACTGCCAGGCAAATTTTTGCCATTCTTTAAATATCTAGCTATCTATCCCTCCTGGATGCACAAATGCACGTGACGTCCTTCCGTAGGCTCATCTGTGCTCGTGATTGCTCTCCCTGGTGCCTGAGCTGCTTGGTTTCATGTAACCCCATTTGCCAATTCATAGCGTTATTTCTTATGCCACTAGAGTTCTTTACGTAAGGTTTTTGCCTGTGATTATATCTTGACATATTTCCCTTTGTTGTTTTTTCCAGCAATTTCCAAGATTTATGCCTTATGTTAATATCGCTGGCCCATCCTAAACTTATTTTTGTCAAGAGTAAAAGACATAATCATAATTTCATCCTTCTCAATATCTGCATCCCCCAGCATCATTTATTGAAGTTGTCTTCTTTCTTTCTTTCTTTCTTTTGTCAAAAATTAGGCAGAAGTAGCTGGGTGGGTTTGTTTCTGGACCAATCTCCTCCATTGGTGTACATTTTTATTTCTGTGTTTCTCCTGAGGGTTGTATTTGTCACTTTGGCTCTGTAGTATAATTTCACGGTATGGTGGTGCCCCAATGCTGTTCTTCCCATGTGAATCCTCCTCTTCCCGCCCCCTCTTTACTTTCCTCTTTTTAAATGACTGTGATATCTAGTCATGCTTTAGTTACCATCATCTTGAAGGCAGTCAACTTGAGGACAAAACTGATACAGAGAAGAGGAAGAGTCAAAGAAACAGAGAAAGGGAGATCATGATTGTGCATTAAACTACCCTGTGTGAATGAAAAGTTGTCTACTTTTATGCCAATGGTTTGGCAGGGGCAAAAGCAAAAACACTGCCTCCAAGGTAAGTGGGGGGCATGCCACCAAGGCAAGGTGGCAGGCGGGGGACACATCCTACAGTGAGTTTCTTGTAACAGCCAAACTACTATTTGTTGAAAGATGAATGGTAACTGTCCCAGGGGTTGGGGACAGTTAATTAAAATTGTAGTCATTTAGAAAAGCGCCCCATTTGGCTTAGAATGCACACAACTCCGTGAGCAATTTTTTATTGTTGCTTTCTTTGTTCCATGCCTGTTTCCCCCCATTAATCTGTCTGTATTACAAATTGGTATGATCTCATCAAAGGTGTGCAAAAGTTTAACTGAAAGATAGTTCGTGCACAAGAAGGAAGTGGTTTACCTAGACATTCACAATCCCAGGAAGAGACTGCGCTTTGTGTCAATTTCTCTGGACATCAGTACATGTGTGAGCAATTAAAACACAAATTAACATTTAGAAAATTTGTCTAAGCATATGGTAGTCACAGATACAAGGCTGGGAAAATTCTGAGAAATCTGTCTTAGGGGAATTACACCTGCGGCTCGCTGGTCGCAAAACCTAGAGGTTCCCCCTAATTTCATGTGGCGATTTGTTATTACAAAGTGAAAAATGAAAAGAAAGTAGATGATTTGGAAAAATATATCAGCGACTGGACAGCCAGTGCTAGAGAAAACAAAAGAACAATGATTTCTTATCAGGGGGGACACAGCACTAATATTCATGACCCAATAGGAACTCTGGGGACCACAGTCTTTTTGTGCCTTCAGAGTAGGACATCTGCCATTCCTTACTTACGATGGCCACACTTGTAACTGTTCTTTTGTATCTGCCCTGTCCATCTGTGTCTCTGAGAGGTGGTTTTATTGTAGTAGAATTCTGGATTGATAGTGATTTTTCTTTCCCCCCTTCAAAGTTTACCATTTCGTTGTCTTCTGGTTGGCATCATTGATGAGGAGTCCGTTATCATTCTGATTGCTGACCTGTGACTCCTGTGATTGGTAATCTTTTCCTGCACTCTATCCTAGCTGGGCAAGTTAACCTGTGTTCAAGTTTACTTTCATCTAAAACTCAAGGGACTGATAATAGCATCCAGCATGTTTTAAATATTGTTTTTTAGGGTTCAGAAATCTTTCTTCTGTCTTCTTAAATACTTTTATCTTTCCCCATTATATCTAAAATTCCCTTACATTCTTTGAAATTGTTATTATAATTGTTCTAAAAATTAATGCAGCTAATCCCAATAACTGGACCTATGTGTCTGTTTCTATTAACTTATTGTTTTTATTATCATTCTGTTGAGAACAGCCCTGCAATACCTAGAAACTCTTCTGGAGGAAGAAAAACTGCCCCCCATTGTCTGCTTACCCAGCAGAAAGCTCATTTTAAGAAATGAGGCTCAGTAGGTCTTCATCTATTTCTTAATCTTTGTTTGCTATTTGTAAAAATACTGTTATTTGCTTGGTATTTTGGTGTTTTCAAGGGAAACAAAAACCTTTCGTGCTGTTTTGAAGTCAACGTTTGAGCCAATAATGTGAATTTTCAAAAATCAAAATGTCACTAGGAGAAAAATATGGGGGTTTGTTACATCATCTTGAATCTGAGGAACTCTTTAAGACACAAGACTCAACCTCAGATCTTCAAAAGCTATACTCCCCCTTTTCCTTTGTCTCTATAGATTTTCTAGACATATTTTAAATTAATACTGTGAGCTAAACCAAATGACAAAGAAGATACTTGTATTGCATAGGAGTGGGGGATTTTGCTGGAGAGATGGCTCAACACTGATTGTTCTTCCAGAGGTCCTGAGTTCAATTCCCAGCAACCACATGGTGGCTCAACAATCATCTGTAACATGGTCTGATGCCCTCTTCTGATGTATAGATGTACATTGCAGATAGAACACTCATATACTGTAAATAAACAAATCTTTAAAAAAGGGAGTGTGTGACTGGAGAGATGACTCGGCGGTTAAAAGCACTGACTGCTCTTCCAGAGGTCCTGAGTTCAATTCCCAGCAACCACATGGGAGCTCACAACCACCTGTAATGGGATCTGATGCCCTCTTCTGGTGTGTCTGAAGACAGCTACAGTGTACTTAAATACATAAAATAAATAAATCTTAAAAAAAATAAGTGGGAGATTTTTTTATACATAGTATAAAGATCAAAAGGATGGGACTTTTTTTATATAAGATATAAAACAAAAATTGGGCAGTTGACCAAAACCCCCACTATAAACAGAGTTTCACTGGAGTAGGGCTCCTCTTTCTCCACGTCCTCTCCAGCAGCTGCTGTCTCTTGAGTTTTTGATCTTAGCCATTCTGATTAGCGTAAGACGGAATCTCAGAGTTGTTTTGATTTTCATTTCCCTGATAACTAAAGATGTTGAACATTTCTCTAAGTGCTTCTCAGCCATTAGACATTCTCTGTTTAACTCTGTATCCCATTTTTTTTAGTTGGGTTATTTGGTGTTTTGGTTTTTTGGAGTCTCACTTCTTGAGTTCTCTATATATTTTGGATATTATCTCTCTATTGGATGTGGAGTTAATGAAGATTTTTTTTCCCAATCTGTTGGTTGCTGTTTTGTCCCATTGGCAGTGTCCTTCGCCTTCAGAAGTTTTTCAGTTTCATGAGGTCTCATTTATCAATAGTTGATCTTAGAGCCTAAGCCATTGGTATTCTGTTCAGAAAATTTTCCCCTGTGCCAATGTACTGAGGTTATTTCCCATTTTCTCCTCTATCTGGTTTTATACAGAGGCCCTAGGTCCACTTGGACTTGAGCTTTGTGCAAGGTGATAAATATGTATCTATTTTCATTCTTCTACATGTCTGCCACCAGTTAGACCAGCACCATTTGTTAAAGATGCTTTCTTTTTTCCACTTTATGGTTTTGGCTTCTTTGTCAAAGATCACGTGTCCATAGGTGCTTCACTTTGTTTATAGTAGCCTTTTTCATAATATGCAGAAACTTGAATCAACTCAGATGTCTCTCAACTAAAGAATAGATACAGAAAATGTGGTTTATTTATGCAATGGGATACTACTCGCTATTAAAAAATGAGAACATTGTGAGTTTTGCAGGCAAATGAATGGAGCTAGAAAATATCATCCTGAGTGAGGTAACCCAGACCCAAAAGGACATATATAGTATGAACTCACTGAGAAGTAGATATTAGCCAAAAAGTACAGAATACCCAGGATACAACCTACAGACTGTAAGAAATTTAACAAGAAGGAAGTCCCATGTAAGGATGTTTCAGTCCCACTCAGAAGGGGGAATAAAATAATGGGAGGCAGAGGGAGGGAGGGATCTGGATGGGGGAGGTAAGGGTTGAGGGGAAAAGGAGGGAAGGATCAGGTGTGGGGGAGACCGAGAGAAGCCCAGAGAGCCTGGAGAATGAATGGAAATCTGCAGGGGCTGGGGGTGGGAGGCGGGAGGAATCTCTAGGAAGTCCCAGAGACCTGGGATGTGAGAGGCTCCCAGGGTCAATGGGGGGTGACCTTAAGCCAGCATGCCCAACAGTGGGGAGACCTAAAAAGACCACCCCAAGCAAATAGACAAGGCCCTCAATCCACCTTCAAATTTTTTGAGCCAGAATTGTTCCTGTCTAAAAGAAATGCAAGGACAAATAGAGAGCAGAGACTGAAGGAAAGGCTGCCTAGTGACCAGCCCAACTTGGGATCCACCCCATGGACAGGCATCAAACCCTGACACTATGCTGTGTTGTGCTTGCCGACAGGAGACTACCATTGCTGTCCTCTGAGAGGTTCTACCAGAAGCTGACTGAGACAGATAGAGATACCCACTGCCAATCATTGGACAGAGGTCAGGGACCCCAATGGAAGAGTTAAAGGAAGGGTCGAAGGAGCTGAAGGGGATTTCAACCCCATAGGAAAACCAACAGTGTTAACTAACCAGGATCCCTGGGGCTCCTAGGGACTAAGCCACCAACGAAAGAGCATGCATGGGCTGGTCTGAGGCCCCCAGAACAGACGCAGAACAGGACCACCTTGATTGGCCTCAGTGAGAGAGGATGTGTTGAGATTTGATGCCCTGTGGAGGGGATGCTTTGGGGGAGGAGAGGAAGGGGAGGAAGGATGGGGTGAAGAACTCTTGGAAGAGGGGAGGGACAACATTTGGGGTTTAATTAATTAATTAATTAATTATAAAGCAATAAAAATAAAATACAAAATAACAATGAAACTCCAAAACAGAATATCAACATGGAAGCACCCCCAATTCCATTGGTAAGTAAGAACTTCAAGTGAGGACTGGAGAGATGGCTCAGCAGTTAAGAGCACTGGTTGCTCTTCCAGAGGTCCTGAGTTCAATTCCTGGCACCCACATGGTGGCTCACAACCATCTGTAATGGGATCCAATGCCCTCTTTTGGTGTACTGAAGACAGCTATAGTGTACTCATATACATAAAATAAATAAATCTTTAAAAAAACTTCAAGTGAAACCAAGCTCATGGTTTTTACTTATCTCCTTGACAGCATTCAGTGCTACAGAGGCTATGGGAGATCACCCCTCACATAGGTCACAGGTCAAGTAGAAACTGGCACCAAGCTGTTAGATGCACTTGTTTTGTGTTATCTTAAGAGTGTTTGGGAGCCAGGCAGTGGTGGCGCACGCCTTTAATCCCAGCACTTGGGAGGCAGAGGTGGACAGATTTCTGAGTTCGAGGCCAGCCTGGTCTACAGAGTGAGTTTCAGGACAGCCATAGCTACACAGAGAAACCCTGTCTCGAAAAACAAAAACAAAAACAAAAAAGAAAAAAAAAGATTTGGTGATGTAAATTAAAACTCTACAGTTATTACATGCTTTGTTTGAGCAATTTTAGTTTTATAAACATGTACCACAAGTAGATTGGAAATGTATATAAAGATTTATACAAAAACATAGCTATCATTTTCCAGAGCAAAACGGAAAATAATCCCATTGGCCACAGTGCAGGCCAGATTAAGGATGCTGAACTAGGTGCTCTAGGTTCAGTAACAGACCTTGTCTAAAACAAACAAACAAGCAAGCAAACTAACAAACATCTGGGGCTAGCAAGACGGCTCACCCTCATGAGGCAAAAGTTCTTGCTGCACAAACCTGATGACCCAGGTCCAATCATTAGAATGAACAGTAGAAGAGAACCAAGTCCAGAGAGTTGACTTTTGACCTCCACATACATGCCATGACACACGCACAATCACACTCCAGCATATACATTCACATACCATAATACCATATTTCAAAACCAAGGTAGATAGTAGATAGTGGTGGGAGAAAGGTTCCCCAAGGTTGACCTTTAGTACCAGCATAGGCAAAGGTGCCTCTTACGTCCATTCATACACACAGACCCATGTAAAAGAAACATTACCAAGCACTATTGCCAGTTATGAGAATCAGGTCACAGAATGACGTGATTTGTACCTGTCCTCTTGTATAAAAACATGAAGGTGAGTTTATAGGACTAATGTTAGTTAGAAGGCATGCAAGAAATTGCTGGGGCATGGCACTAAGAGGTGGGAAAGGGATGTTTTTGTAAAAAAATTATATTATTTGGTATTTTTAAAATTAAAGACAAAGTTATTTTTTTCTAAGCACTGAAATCAGAATTGTTATAGAAAGGGCCTGAGTGAGGGTTAGTGTGTGTGTGTTTGTGGGCGCATGTGTGTGCATGTTTGTGAGCGCATTCGTGTGTGTGTGTGTGTGTGTGTGTGTGTGTGTGTGTGTGTGCGCGCGCCATGCTCCCTGTTGAACAGCCTTGAACCTGTTAGAATACTCGACATAGGAAAAAGTAGTGTGAGCATCAATGTGCAGATGAAAGTGTGAATTTATTGGTCGCTTCTGTGAAATATGCAACTTAGAATAATTTTCTGATTAAATCCAAGCGCTCATAAGTGTAGTGAGCCCCACTCCTAGCACTGACCACACAACAACCGACTTTGCTGATTTGAGGGTGGACTTCTGCTTTAGGGCGAGCTGAGCAGATATTTCAGAGGAAATGAGTGTCTTGTTTTGCATGAATTGTGACATTTTGGAAATGAAGGAATTTTGTTCGGGGAATTGATAATGTTGTCTTGGCCTGGTTACTTCTCAGAACGAAGACTTCTATTTCTTTTTCTTTTCTTTCTAGACCTCCTTCGTAAAATACTGGCTGATGACTATTTATCTCTCTGAAATCATGCACTTAGAAGAAAGGAAACAGTGAAAGAAAACAGAATGAGCACAACTTTCCACATTAAAAAAGTTTATTAACATCTACTTCTGAATAATAATTCCAGTGATAGATGACTTGCCAAGAGAGGCCCTGTCCAGTAGTCGCTATGACTTTGGCTTCTCTCAGCTTGGATTTCAATCATCTGGGAAATTCTTCACTTTCTGAACTTTGACTTCTTCCATTACTAGCTATATACATGTTCAGAAACACCTGTTAAGGTTTAGGGAAAGAGATAGCTCAGTTGGTAAAGTGCTTGCAAGCACAAGCCTGGGGACCTGAGTTAAGCCCCAGAACCTACATTAAAAGCCAGGCATGGGGGTACATGCTTAGAATCCAGGCACTGGGAAGATGAAGGGAGATGGGTCCCAGGACTTACTGGCCAGTTATCCCAGCCTAAAGCACCAGCCCCCGGGCTAGTGTAAAACCTCTGCCTCCAAAACAAGATAAAACAGGACTGAGGAAGACTCATGAGGTTTATATCTAGTCACACACATGCACACCCACATATACACAACCAGGTATGCATGTGTGTACACATACACATATGCACATACACACATAGAGAGAGACACCCATACACAAATGCACATACTTACACAGATGCACAGAGACATTCAATGTGCTTTTGGCTTGTCATACCATCTTTTGGACAGACTGTAAATATGTAAATTTTGTGACAAATTTCATCTTATTCATTTAGATAGAGAGAGCAATGGTCACCCAGTGATGCCAGAAATATCCATCTTTAAACTGAACTGTAGCAAGAAGCTACACTATGACCTGACTATTCTTATTAAAAGCTCAAACAACATTCCCAAGCAAGCAGAGGTAGGCTATGAACTTGTCAGAAAAGCCACAGCATGTTGGTGTCTCTGATGCTCCTGTATTTACCTGTTGGACATGTTTTGATATACAGCAAGACTTGTTTTGATATACATCAATTATCTGCAGCACAAAGCCCTGGGCTGGGAACACTGTTCAGGAGAACAAGTGGCTCATCGAAAGGTTAGTGTAGCCTGATAAGTGGACAGAGGAAGATCATTTATTACCAGGTGAAACAGAGCTGCCTTGGCACAGAGCCAACAGGACTTCAATTAGGCCAAGGCAAATGAAAGAAGAGGAAACGAAGATGCCCTGCATTGTCTCCTTAGAAACATATACAAAGCAAAGCCACTTCAGACCCCACTGGTCTGTCCCCAGCCCTGTCCTGCATATACACAGGGAGGGACAGAACCAGTTAGCTAAGGAAGCTTCCTCTGCTGTAGATGATGAACTGGTCACCACATGGCAGGGTGAAATACATTAAGGACAGAGACAATGAGGTTCCCTGGGGTGGGGGTTCTGGTTCTGCTTGCTTGACTGGGCTGTGGGTTGTGTGTTCGTCTAGCAATGTATATGAGGAGGAAGTTGCTCTTTGAGAGCTGAGCATTATTTTTTTGCTTTTAAGATTTATTTATTTATGATATGTGAGTACACTGTAGCTGTCTTCAGACACCAGAAGAGGGGGTCAGATCCCATGACAGACAGTTGTGAGCCACCATGTAGATGCTGGGATTTGAACTCAGGACCTTCAGAAGAGGAGTCAGTGCTCTTAATCACTGAGCCATCTCTTCAGTCCCCTGAGCATTGTTTTTATGAAGTCCTCTTTCCTCTGTGCTGGATCAATGTTTTTTAATCACGGAATTGTTGATTAAATTAAAAAAGAAGGAGTGTGATTTCTGACCCAGTTAACCTTGCTCTGTTTCTTTATCATTTATTTTTTTTTCCTTGGGACAGTTATAATATAACTGTGTACCAGTTCTAGCTCAAGGTTCTAGTCCACAGGTAAAGAAATGAGCACATGATGATATTTTCTGCTATGATGAAATATATGACTCTGAAGCCCACCACTTTAGTATCTAAATCATGGGTTCTTCCATTGTTTCATTTTATGGAGTGATGTGGAGAAACCCAGACACTCTGATTAAGTGCCTCCACAGGCCGATTAAATGTCCAGAAGTGTTTCTATTGGAAAGTCTAATGAGTAGATACAACAAAGTCAGAGTTTAGAGCTGGTGAGAAGGCTTGGTGGGTAAAGAAGCCTGCTGCCAAGCGGGAGGACCTAAGCTCCGCTCTTAGGACCCATGTGGTTGGAGCACAGACCAGACGCTTGCAAGTTGTCCCCTGAACTCCACACTATGCTTTTGCACATGCATTCCGTTGTCCTTGCATGGGTTTATGTGTACACACACACACACACACACACACAGAGTAAGTAAAAGGTACTTTTTAAAAAAAATACAAAAACATGAGATTTAGGAGAGTAGAAATATTTAAAACAAATGCCACTATGAACAATTAAAGTAAGCATAGGATTTAAAGTAACTTTCTATTCCAGGTAACTGAATGGATTGTTTATAAATTACTTTCTAATGTGATAAATAAATTTGCTTTCTTTCTATTAAAAAAGTATTGTTTTAAAACGTTACTTACTCTTTAGTATGGAAAGGTCCTGAAACTGACGATTCTGATTCTTGCGACATGAGGCGGGAAGCGCTTGGAGGGTTGAGTCCACAGATGCTTAGCCTGCGAACAGTTTGTCCAGCCCCTGGATCCACATTAGCCTTGTGATCATCTCACTGAGAAGTCATCTAACTTGTATGTTGAAGGGAGTATTTGTCTTCTGAATTTTCCCTCTGGCTGTGGAAGAAAATAAAGAATCAGACACCAAGGCCACAAAACCTGCGGTGTGCACGTGCGCGTAGTAGACTCCTGGTTTCACTAGCATGTTCTGTTTCTCTGTGTGTCACCACTGAAGCTTCAGTGTTGATGCATGAGGGCTGGGGAGATGACTCAATTATCAAAGCATTTCCCATGCAAGCAGATGGCCCTGAGTTTTAATGACATAAAGATTGTGGTGCCCAAGTGTAATTCTAGCATTGGGGGTGGAGATAGGAGGATCCTTGGGGTTCATTGGTTAGCCAACCTTTCAGTCTTCGAGATCCTGCGTTGCAATACAAGAACCAGTCTCAGAAGTTAGGCAGATGACTCCCAAGGAAGAACACCCAAAGTTGACTGGCATCTGTGTGCACCCACATACATAAACACACACACGAAGGTTGGACACAGGGAGGTCCTTTCTATTTCGTCTTCTTGGGGATCATGACATTTGGCTCATCTCCAGCTTGACAATCTTGATGAATACCACTGGCCTTGTCTACTTGTTGAATTTGAGTCTCAGGCTCTCGGCGCTGTATGAGCTAAGTTGTTGTTACCTTTCTCCTTCCTCTCACCTCTCCTCCACCTCACAAATCTCAGGGTTGCAGATCTACCAAGAATGTCAAGGAAAGTGGAGTCGCAAGAGTGTTGGGTGGGAAGACAGCACCCTAACTTCCAAACTTAGGCTAGTGTTTCTTTCTTTCTTTTTTCTAAAGATTTATTTATTTATTTATTTATTTATTTATTATGTATAAGTGAACTGTCGCTGTCTTCAGACACCCCAGAAGAGGCATCAGATCTCATTACAGATGGATGTGAGCCACCATGTGGTTGCTGAGATTTGAACTCAGGACCTTCGGAAGAGTACTGCTCTTACCTGCTGAGCCATCTCTCCAGCCCCTAGGGCCCCTAGTGTTTCTTTTTGAGAATGCTGAATGAATAGAGCTTGACTCTCTGCCAGGCCTGCAGATTTGGGTGCAAAGTTTGATTAACTGTCGCAAAATCAAATTTCTGTTCACTCAAGACAAAGTTTTCATCAGAAGGCAGGATTGTCTCCAGTGAGGTGGCTCTGACCACACCTACTACACTACAGAGTAGAAAGAGGGGTTCATTGGACCCTTAGCCAGACCGGGACCAGATGGACTATTCACGCTTACATAGTTGTTTCTTACATTTTGACTGTAATCCTTCTCCATATCTGCTGGCAGGACTATCGATTAGACACAGGAGACTGATAGGCTGTACCCAGTTGGGGTCATATTTCATTCTCAGTTTATGACATGTTAACATTTTACAGGGATTCATTTTACATTACAGGGATTCAGTCTGAAGAGAGTTTTAGTGGGTTTTTTTGTAGACTCTGGGTCAAAAAATATTAAATGTAGATGCCCGGGGGAGAGAATATTTTTTGTGATTTTTGAATTTGCTTTGAAGTGAACATACTTGTATGTCTGTGTGTGTTGTGTATATGCATGTTTCAGTGTGGAGGCCAAAGGTTGGTATCAGTTGTCTTCCCTAATCTCTCTCCATCTTATTTGCTGAAATAGGAACTCTCACAGAATCTGGAGTTCACTGTAGGATGGCTATCCAAAGGAGCCCAAGGGAGCCGCCTGTCTCTGCCGCCTTGGTGCTGGGATTACAGATGTACGCCATGCCACCTGCCTCTCTGTGTGCATGCTGGGAATCTAACTCAGCTCCCCAGGCTTGTGTGGCAACCACTGCACTGCCTGGGCCACGTTCCAGCACCAGCTTTCATTACCCATTTAAGTTACACGCTGTCTTCTCAGCCTCGGACAGACCATCGGACATGGATCTCATATTTTGTGTAAGTGTTCTAAGAAGCGCGGGTGAGTCAGATACGGCACAGGTGATCTCAAAGAAGACCCGACTTGGGAATTGCAAGAGGCTGTTGTGGGTTGCTTTTGCTTCAGTTTTTTTCCCTCCCCTGCAGGACTATTAGTATTAGTATTAGTATTATTGGGGATGCTGCTAAGGGCAGAGACAGTAAACTGCACTGGTAAAACCTGAAGGAGTACTTCAGAACCAGGGGCAAACGCAGGGAGCGACCCTACAATCTCCTCTTGACTGTTCTATTCTAATTTCATGTTTGTCTCATTTTCAACTCTCCCCATCACCTCCTACCTCCAAGTCTTTCTACACTTGGAATGAGCACTTTTCCAGAAAGCATGTGCAGGCAATGTGTTTAGAGGGCAACAGAGAGGTCTGAGAGTTGTTAGGGGGTGCAGACAGATCTAGGGTCGTGTGAACTGTCTCTAAGTTCACTGCAGAAAGTTTGCCTAAAGGGGCTTTGTTGCTTATTTCTGAAGAAGAAGAAGAAGAAGAAGAAGAAGAAGAAGAAGAAGAAGAAGAAGAAGAGGAAGAGGAAGAGGAAGAGGAAGAGGAAGAAGAAGAAGAAGAAGAAGAAGAAGAAGAAGAAGAAGAAGAAGAAGAAGAAGAAGAAGAAGAAGAAGAAGAAGAAGAAAAGGGAGGAGGAAGAGGGGGAGAAGGGAGAAGGAGAAGGAGGAAGAAGAGGCAGAAAGAGGAGGAGGGCTGGAGAGATGGCTCAGTGGTTAAGAACACTAACTGCTCTTCCAAGGTCCTGAGCTGAATTCCCAGCAACCACATGGTGGCTCACAGTCATCCAATGGGGTCTGATGTCCTCTTCTGGTGTGTCTGAGACAGCTACAGTGTACTCATATACATAAAATAAGTAATTCTTAAAGAAGAAGAGAGTTTTGGGTGTATGTCTGTGCATATGATCTCTCTCTGTGTGTATCTGTACACACCCCCTCTGTGGTGTGTGTGTGTGTGTGTGTGTGCGTGTCAACATGGTGTGCACATGCCGCAACAAGGGTGTGGAAGTCAGAAGGACAGCCTTCGGTCTTAATCCTCACCTTCCATGTATAAAAGAAGACCTCTTTCTGCCATACACTAGGGTATCCAGTCCCCAACTTTTGGAAATCTTCCTGTCTCCACTTCCATGTCTTTGTAGGAGCACCTGGTGAGAGAGACTTAGGTTACTGCCCTTGACTTTCACATGGGCTCTGGGGATTTGAACTTTGGTTCAACTCCTAGCTCTATAGCGTGTCTTTATTGTTGTTGCTGTTTTTCCTTTTCTAGTTAGGTGACTACCAATATTACTGTCACTCTGAAAGACAATAGCCAAGACTTCAAAATTCACCTGATTGAGCTGTCGATTCCAGGCTGCATTATGTAGTAACAGGCAAATCATGAGGATTTTCTGAGTCTTGGAATTTTGGTTGCTGATATGAAAATGAGAAGTAGACAGACTTAGAATCACAGCACTGTAAAGAATGTCCTGTGTGGCTGGGTAGTGCTGGCTCATGCCTTTAATCCCAGCACTCCGGAGGCAGTGAGTTCAAGGCCAGCCTGGTCTACTGAGCAAGTTCCAGGACAGCCAGGGCTACACAGAGGAACCCTGTCTTGAAAAACAAAACAAACAACAACAACAAAAAAAAACAAGCAAAAACTAAAATTAACTTCTCACAACGTGCTCTGCTCCAGTGGCCGGCTCTTCCTCTGGGCTGCAACGGCAGGGTTTGAAGAACAGATCTGTCTATCTGCAAGATTCTTGGAACCTAAAAAACATGGCATGGTCTGAACATTTCCTTTCTCAGCTCTCCTGTATGCACAGCAGAAAGGGGGAGCAAGCTAACAAATAAACTCTTCCTTGGCTATTACTACAGTCCTTGCCAAATTTCAAGCTGGAGGGGGAGGAGAAAGAGGAGGAGAAGGAGGAGGGGAGAAAGAGGAGGGGAGAAGGAGGAAGAGGAAGAGGAGGAGGAGAGAGAGGGCTAGAGGGGGGAAGAGGGAGGTGGGTAGGGGCAGGGGAACATTTATGCACACCTGCCAAGCTCTATAAAAACTGTACAGTAATCATAGAAAATTTCCAAGCAAGAAATTTCCCCATAAGCCATATAATTTGTCAGGGATTTTTTTTTAAAGAGAAAATATGTTCTTTACTTGAACCAGTTGCCGTGCTAAACGCCCGCCTTCCTCGCTAAGTTCTATTACCAGGCTAAATACAGTCTGTCTCGATGAAGGCCTTTTACAGCATATAATAAAATGCATTCATTACTCATTTTCCTCTTATTATCCGTCAATTGCTCTCAGTACTGCCAAGAGTGGACGTTAGGCCCCAGTAGCCAGAATCTTACAGAGTGCAATTGATGATGATACTTAACATTCTAAAGCACACAGACCTGCAAACGCTTCTCCCTGATCCCTTACCCTGTGTGGAGTCCTGATTGTTAACTCCATTTTATTTTCTCCTGTAAAATAGGGACTTCCCCTCTTCTCTTCCATACAGCATCTCCCTCCCATTCTGTAATAGTCACAGGCCCCATTCAGCTAGTTTAAATAATTTTCCCTACACACAGAGAGGTGAGGGAGGGTGGGTGGGAGTAAGGGAGGAATGGAGAGTTTATGGACCTAAGTATAATATTGCTAGAGATAACTGGACAGTCACTAAAAAACTCACTCAGTTGACTTCAGATGCTCTGTATAGGTGCTATTGTTTTTGGATGACTGTCAATAGTTATGTTATAATATTATCCAAAGAAAGGTGGGTGACAGCCCCCAACCATGCTTATTTATTGCATGGACTATGACCTTTCCACAAATTACTTCCTCCAGGTAGATTACAGCCCCCCTCATCATAACATTATACCTTGATCCCTTTTTTTTAAAGATTTATTTATTTTATGTATATGAGTACACTGTAGCTGTACAGATGGTTGTGAGCCATCTTGTGGTTGCTGGGAATTGACCTCAGGACCTCTGCTCGCTCTGGCCCTGTTCCCTCCCGCCCAAAGATTTATTTGTTATTATATGTAAGTACACTGTAGCTGTGTTCAGACACACCAGAAGAGGGTGTCAGATCTTATTACAGGTGGTTGTGAGTCACCATATGGTTGCTGGGATTTGAACTCGGAACTTTCAGAAGAGCAGTCAGTGCTCTTAACTGCTGAGCCATCTCTCCAGCCCTATACCTTGATCCCTTGATGTAGCACATGAAGGTTAGAATCCTTGGGTTCCAGAAAAGTTGTCTTAGGAAATAAACAACACTGTCTTTGGTAATTAATTCAAGTTAATGTTACTTCATTCATAAGCAAAAATTTTAAATTTTTATTTATAAGAAGCACAGGGCTTTCTCTCTGAAACCAAAAGCTATTTGTAAATAGCTGTGGGTTGGTAATACTCATATTCCTACCACAAGTGGAATCCCTATCCCTGAGTAACTCATTTTGATACCACAAAAGTTCTTTGTGGTACCACTTCCATGTCGGCTAAATTACTAGCTAGCTAGTTTCCCACATTGTTGATTACCCATAGATACTCACCAAAGGACTGCATTAGACATTCATAAGATCAGATTTGATGGCTATGCTCACTGTTGTATGGTATGCACTTTTCCTTTTTAAATTAAATTTATTTTTATTTGATGCCGGGATTAAATCCTGGGTGCCTTACACCTGCTAACTTGCATTCTCTAGCACTGTGCCATACCCCTAGGCCCATGATGGGAACTTTGATTTACCATCAATATCAATCCTTACAACATGATGAAGTTAGTCTTGGTGTTATTGTCCCTAGTCTATGTGGTAAAATCAGTGAAAGGAAGTAACTAAGTAACATCTTCCGCATCTGCCTGTCAAATCCATGTCGGGTCTTCCCAGTATAACTTGCTTTGTGTAAGAGTCCAAGTTCTGAGAGGGTCATGAGAAGGGCCTGGAAGGCTCTGTACTTCGATTTGTTCCTTGTCTTGTTGCTGTAAACAATGACTTGTCAGAAGCAAGGTGAGGCAGCAGGGTTTTATTTCAATGTGTAGTTTTCCAATGTCATCCATTACTGCAGAGCAGTCAAGGCGACCACAGCATGAAGCTGCTGTGACTACTGTACAGTTTTTATAGAGCTTGGCAGGTGTGCATAAACGTTCCCCTGCCCCGCCCACCTCCCTCCTCCCCTCTCCCCCTCTCTCTCCTCCTCCTCTTCCTCCTCCATCAAAAGTCGGATGGAGGTAAAGAAACAAGAATAGAGCAGAGTATACTATTGCTGGGGTCTGAGGAAGACTAGAAGGATGTGAGTAGATTAGGTGGTCAGGAGAATGAATGAAGGTAATAGGAGGAGTCTCTCCTAGAGCACGTGACCAACTCTCTCAAGAGTTCCTCCTATTTCTTCCTACCTTTTCTGCTTTACACATAAGTTCATCTCAGAGCTTCTAAAAATCCACCAGACCCAACTGAATTGCTTTCAAATGGCAGGTGATGTTTCTTTAGGATCTCTAAATCTTAAGGCTTCAGGATGTCTATGCAGAGGCACTCGATGCTCATTTATGCTCATTTCTACAAGTAGTTTCTTCCATGGTAATTTATCCAAGGATAAAAATCAGAGCTGGGTTAGCCTCTTGATCCAGGAAGCCAACTTTCTGAGTAACTGGTGTCTCAATCGCTTTAAAGACTGACCACATTTTTCTAAAGCCCAGCTTTTATCACAAAAAAAACCCAAATTCAGTTGGAAGACTGAGGTGGACTCCATTGATGTTTCTTGTTCCTTTTTTTTTCTGATTACATAGGATCATTTACAGCAATATCATAGGAAGGGCCTTTGCTGTTGATCTACCTCTTGACTACCTCTTATAAATCACCTGGAAGGGGACAGTGTTTCTCTTAGAACCAAACACCAAGTTTCTCATTCACTCAACCACTAAGAAACAGCTCACTGTGAATGGGCTTCTTCCATAACCCCAGGCAACAAAAAGACACAATGGAATATCTCTGCCTTTCATGGGCAAGGCTGGGGCAAAGGGATGCCTTTGGCGGCATAACAGCCCCAAGAGGTATCAACAGCATGCATGCTGTGATGGTTAATATTCACTACCAATCTGACAGGATCTAGAATCACCTAGGAAACAAGCATGCTTCTTGGGAGGTGGGTTCTAGACTGTATTAACTGAGGAATTTTCTGACACTTCTGTTTAGCTAGCTTGTCTTCCTGAGAAAGTGGGAGGGATCAGGATGGTACTAGCTTAGTCAATAAATGTTAAATCTTAAGAGAACATTGAGAAACTGGCATGAGGTGTGTTTTTGTGTTCGTGTGTGTGTGTGTGTGTGTGTGTGTGTGTTCTTGAGGTGGCTAATGTTGTGTCACTGCTGGGTATCTTGAAATATCCTTTGCTTCTTTGATGTTAGCATCTCCACCTAGATACCCCGAGAAAGGGAATAGGTGGCCATGTATTCTGTATTCTCCACTCATATTTGGTCTTGAAAACATCATGAACTTTGTCATCAAGAAAATGAGTGTTCCGGTAGCAAAGTCTTTGATGAGGTGTGCTGCTTTGGATAAACAACTAAACCCCTCTCACTGTGTATCTAGAACCATATACATATATATATATATATATATGTATGTATATATATATATATACACACACACATACATTATCTGTATGTGTATATATATACACATACAGATAATGTCTACCTCCCCTGCTTTGGAGGAGAACGTAATTAATAATTATTACACCTTCTAGCCTCCACAAATAGACAAGAATGATATCGTAGGTTTTAAAAAATGTTTTTGGCTTACTTCTTTCAAAGCTCAATGGAGGAGAGATAAATGTTTACTAGACCCCAAATGTAAATACATGCCCAAAAATCTTTGGAACCATCCCACAACCTTGTGCAGACCAAACTATAGTCATCATAGCCAGCTCACTAGCTCACTCTGCAAGGGAACCTTGGAGATGGACCAGCTTTTCCTTGTGATGTCCTAACCAAAGAGGGCTCGTGGAAAAGAGATGAATAGATTTTTTTCTTGAACATTGCAGGGATGTGGGAGCAAAACAGAATAGATAGGAAGTCAAAAGAAACTAAAAACAGCTAGATTACAAACATGCTGAATTTAGAATTCTCAAATTCATGAACCAAAATATTTTTGGAATTGCTTGCTTCATTTGTGAATGAGAAGAGTTATTTGTAAAACACTTAGGACCTGTTTCTACTACAGCAAGACTAAGCTTACAGTACTCCGTTTGACCCTGGTGTTTCCATGCTGACTGCTGGGTACTTTCAATGGGGAAAGCATTTGTACTCTCCCCAGACAGACACCTCTGCCTCCTCACGCAGTGCGATGGTTTCTCTTTGCTTATGCTAATGTAATAACCTATCCCCTGGGAGTGCCGCTAAACATAACCTTAACTAGTCAACAACATAATCAATTATTTTCACTGGCGGGGAACGGCTTGTTTACTTAATCTCTCTTTTAAAAACAGTCATTTCTAGAAAGGCATTTAATACCTTAGTTATTTTGACAGCATCAGGAAACTCCATTGTTAATCAGAAGCATGTTAAATCAAACAGACATACAGAAAAGCAACAGCCGAGATCTGTCAGCTGGACGGACTTTTACAGCATAAAGCTGTAAAAACATTTTATAAGAGGGACAGGCCATTTGGGGTCTGGGAAACTCTCATCGAATGACAAAGCTTAGTCCAGACGAATCCAAAATCAGAAGCACACGTTGACTACCCAAATTCGTTTTTCATAATGAAGAAATTTGTCGAAACAATAAAATGCTGAGTTCTGAATCATGAAGTGTATTGGGTTGATTTATTTTGACAGGTGCCATAGTTTTAATGATTCAAATAACACTTTGTAGGGATCCTAAAAGAGTCTGCCACGTGTGATTTATGTGTGCAGTAATAAAACCCCGGCTGTATGAATTTTATTGTGTATTGGTGGTTAAATCGTCATTAAGGAGTTGTTCTTTAGGTGTGTATATCAGGGAGATGGTACAGTGCCCGCCTCCTCTACCCGAAGGTTAGAGGTTTTAAAACTGACATTTATTTAGTGTGTGTGTGTGTGTGTGTGTGTGTGTGTGTGCGCGTGCGTGTGCGTGTGCATATACATGTATGCATATGTGTACATGTATGCATATGTGTACATGTATGCATATGTGTCATGGTACATGTGCAGAAGTCAGAGGAGAACTTATAAGAGTCAGCTGGGCTTCTGCCATGTTCAGCAAGTTTGTCAGAAAAGCGTCCTTTCTTGTTGATTCATCTCACTGGCCCTGATTTGAGTTCTTTTCTTTTCTTTTTTAATTACATCACTTATTTCAGTTTCTTTTTGAATAGGGAACACTACTCAGTGTGAAATTATCCTAGTTCTGGTACCGATGTTTTTGGCGTGACTGTCACAGGCACAGAGCATTCTTAAATCAGTTGTTTCCCCAAACTGAAACATAATGACAATTAACATCTGGAAGGAACTTTAAGATCTCCTTCTAAAAGAACTCTTCCTGAGAGACAACAATATACCATGTGAGCTAGAAGAGCAGACTGTGGATTTCAAATACTATAGAAGGTACTGAAAAATTAAAAAAAAAAATAGCAAAGGGATATAATTATCTCCAGAGAGACACATATCACTAGATAGACTGCAGTGCAGTGATTTTAAAACGTAGTAAAAGGACACTGGATGAAGCTGTGTGTGTGTGGGGGGCGGTTAGGAGCTGCTTAATTGGCTTTCATTGCTCAATTGAGAAGGCCTCAGTTGAGGAACTGCCTAGATCATGTTGGTTCATGGACATGCCTGTGGCAGACTGTCTTGATTATTAATTGATGTCAAAGGGTCAGGCCTACTGTGCGCAGTGCCATTGTTGGGCAGGGGGCCCTGGATCGTGTCAGAGAGACACAGCTTTTTTTTTTTTTAAGATTTCTTTATTTATGTACATGAGTACACTGTCACTCCCTTAAAACACACCAGAAGAGGGCATCCAATCTCATTATAGATGGTTGTGAGCCACCATGTGGTTGCTGGGAATTGCACTCAGGACCTCTGGAAGAGCAGTCTGTGTTCTTAACTGCTGAGCCATCATCTCCCCAGCCCCAGAGAGACAAAGATAAGAATGAGCCTGTGAACCAGCCAGAGGGCAAACCCGCAAACACCGTTCCTCCGCAGGTTCTGCCTGAGCTTCTGCTTGCCTTCGTCCTTCCGTGCCCTGAGCTCCCTCAATGGTGTAAGCCGAATGAACCTCTCCTCCCTAAGCTGCTCTTGTTCCAAGTATTTAGCACAGCAATGGAAAGCAAATCAGGATGGGGCCTACGCCATCAGCAGAGCCCCACACCGGAAAACTCCAAATCAAATGTGATCCAGAATACCAAGTAAGCATAGCCCACAGCAGGTTGACACTTAGATCGCAAGAACCCTGGCAATCGCAACAACTTTTGGGGAAACTTGAGCTGTCTCCTTGCCTCTGCTGCGTCTTCTACGTATCACTCCTGACGCTTACTTGATTCTCAATTCAGAGTGCCCTGTTCTAGCCTCCCTTATAGGCCTGAGCAGCTGGGCAGTTGAGTAATGTCTGTGAATTCCTTTCTCCATCAATTCCCCTATCTTTGGTTAGCAGAGAACTACTCCACCTGCTTCAGCTACAGAAAATCTTTGATTTCCACGCAACTTCTGCTCCTTTAGGTCAGTTGTGTTTGATTAAGTCTTGCTCACAAAATGACATGGCCTTTTTAGAAACCCACATTTTTACAACCCACTTAGTGAAGAAAGCATCTAGCTTCCTGAAAGTATTGGGCAACATTGTGTTTCATGCTACACAGAACAGATAACCAAAGACAAGTGATTGAGTTGGTCTGCTCTTCATCTCTGTGATAAAATATCTGATAGAACAGGCTTAGTGTTATGAGGGCTCTATTGAGGTCCATTAAGAAAAATCTCTTTCCTTCTGGTCTGAAGAATAGATGGAGATAGGATATTCTGATCTGCCCTAAGGACTGGAACACTTCACACTCCTGTCTTCTCTCTTAAGGGCTACTTTCTCTGGGCCTGTCAATCACCTGACCAGGAAAGCTGATTCACCTAAAGCCACACCAAAGACCTGGGAGGAGTAATGATGCCCTTAATTACATAATGCTTATCCTTCTAAGAAATCCTTCCCTTGGTGTAGTGGATTAAGAAGCTGATGTCATGCAGTTAAGTCTGTCTGCCTCTCTGGGTCCTGACTTATAGAGGCAGATTTTCCTTTTGCTCCTTCTCCATTACTTTCTTTTGGTTACTTCCCAAAGCTCTAGCGTGTTTTCGTTGGCACTTTGGGCTTTCTCATTCTCTTTTTTTAAAGCCACTCTGCTTTTCTCATGTGACTGCCTGCTGCCCTCCATTGATGAGCATGCCAGCCTAACTGGACCAGCCATGCTTTCCCTCCACCTTGCCCCTCTGGGAAGCATTTGGAGTTACTGCTTTCATGCCTTATGTTTTTCTTGCCAACCCTCATAAAAGTGCCCTTGAACTTTTCCTGAATCTGTTTAAATTTTAAAAAAAAAATCATCTTTTTTTTATGTATATGAGTGTTTCACCTGAATGTACACCAAGGAGCCTGCAGAGGCCAGAAGAAGGTGTCGGGTTACAGTGTGTAGGTGCTGGGAACTGAACCCGGTCCTTGGCAACAGAGCCCATGCTCTTAACTGCTGAGCTAACTTTCCAGCCTACCCCGCCCCCACTCTCCCGGCCCCCCGAGGTTGCTTTTAAATCGTTTCCTTAGAAATTTAAAACTCAGTCAGTTCAGCAGGTGAACACTGACAGAGTAATCAGTGGGGGGGTGTGAGAAGGAAAGCTTCAAAAAACACTAGTTACTTCTTTTGCACAGGAGTATGTTAAGAGACGTTGTTATACCCCGTGGGAGAGTTAAGATTCTCCAGTGAAATCCTCATATAAATTCAGACTTTTGGAATCAGGTATTTTCTATAGGTGTTTTCTTCAAACTCTTCCTTCATTAAATGAATAAATGCCCCAGTTTTTAGTTCTGCTATTGTACGCTTTAACTGCCTTTTGGTATTCAAGAGACAATTTCCATTTTTAACCGGTTTCTAAACACTAATTAATCGTTAGTCCTTCCCAAGATTTTAAAATCCAGGTCAGAAAAGTTGTTAGAATCTGTGGTTGCTAAATTTCCCCCACAGATTCAAACATAAATGCTTTTTTACTCCCAAAAAGTAAAAAGAGAAAAAAATTTCTAATAAATACCTGGCTGATTTGAAAGTGGGAAAAAAATCAATAGAGAAATTAAAATGATGGATAATCACACTGTGGAGCTAAGATGTTACATTAACATTCATATTTTTAGAAGAGGATTGCATTTTAAATACGGCAATAATTATCATATCAGAGAGAAGACAGCCTATATTTTTTTAATTGAGGTTGCACCTGAGGACTTCAGGGGAGGGAAACCCTGACGCTGGAGACGTTATCCCCAGTGAGGGACTGTGTATGTTGCCCAGGAAAGACTAAGTGTTTGTAGGGGTCAGAACATATCAGCTGCTTACATGGAAACTGAAGTGGCTTCCGTCCCTGCAGCCCGAGCACAGAGCGAGCCCACTCACCTGCCAGTGTCCAGCTCACAATCTCAAGCAGTACCACATCGGTCCATTCCTAGTCTTCCACTTAGATTCTGTATTACTATCTGTATTTAAAAAATTGTTTTACGAATTTTAACAAACTTGTATGTTTGGTTCTTACAAAACACTGCGTTTTATTCCCACGTATAAAACAGAGGAATTGAAGAGGAACACTTTCTCCGCTCCCGCCCCCGCGACAGGGCTTTTCCTGGAACTCACTCTGTAGACCAGGCTGGTCTCGAACTCAGAAATCCGCCTGCCTCTGCCTCCCGAGTGCTGGGATTAAAGGCGAGCTCCACCACTGCCTGACCTGGAACACGGGTTCTGAAGCTCTAGCTTGTGCGCGCCAACCTGAGATCTTGCTAATGCTGCAGGTGTGAGTTCTGGAGGTCTGCGAGGCCAGCATTCTCACTGTGCTCTAAAGTCACACTTGTGGTGCTGAAGTGAGGCCTGCATCTGGGGCAATGGCGTATTGTATATTTCCTTTAATCTCTGTAAGGAACTTTTCAGATGAACCAACAGTTCCTGATCCCATCATGCACTGCTTGAGTTGCTCGCGGAGCTTAGAGCGGTACTTCTCAGCACTTCTCATCGTGCCTTTTTCTCATCCCCCTAAAAAAGGTTCCACTCTGGCTTTTTCTTTTAAATCTTTATAGTAGACCTTCAGGTTAACAGACCGCATCATCAAGTTTTAATAAAAGCCACAGGCTTGGAAAAGGATTAAATCGGAACCGGTGAGATAGGTCTGTGGGTAACGAAATGTGTCACACAAGCCTGGCAGCCTGAGTTTGATTTCCGGGATTCACATAAAGGTAGAAGGAAGGGAAGTGCCTCCAGGAAGTTATCCTCTGACCATCATGTGTGCGATATTCCCTGGCCCCTCCCCCTCCACGCATCATGCACACAGTAGTAATGAATGAAAAGAAATAAAAGAAAGGAATGAAGGAATAAACGAATAAAAAATGAATAATATTTGTTTTAGGTGAAGATCACAGACTCCGGCTTTTTTTTCAGATTTCTCTCCAGCCAAGGTTCTTGTGATTCATTGTGTGTGTGTGTGTGTTCATGTGTACGTGTTTGTGGGGATGCCAAAGGACAACCTTAAATATAATTCCTCATAAACCTTTAAAAAAATACTTTAAAATTCGTTACTTTTTATAAAGAGGCTCAGTCTCTTTCTTCCCCGAGATTCAAAGAAGCAGGCTATTTGGCTGGTATTAAAATTAAACAAATACCACCTCCTCCACAAATATACATATTTCCTATATATATATATATATATATATATATATATATATATATATTGCATAGGTTCTAGGGATTAAACTCAGGAATTTATGATTGTAAAGCAAGCACTTTACTGACTGAGACATCTCCTCAGTCTCCTGGTGATGATTTTTAATTGTCTTAAATACTTTGTGAACACTTCATTAATGAAAAATATTCACGGTATTTCCTCCCAGCTTCTTGGACTGCTAGACCAGAGAAAAGGCTGAGATCTGGCACTTTAAGCATGTCAGGAGATGTTGAGATAACTCATGTCCAGCCTCAGCAAAGAGTAAAGTGCGACCTTTACTCTCACTTATCCATCCCAAAGTACGCAAGTTCAAATTCCGGAGTAAGGGGCACAGGAGTCTCCTGACCAGGCACCCCTGGTCTTCAAGTTACTTGCTCTGTCTGTGCTCTGGTTTCCATGTCTGTCAGGGAGATTAAGTGGCGTCATTCCAGTCAACTGTTGAGACACCTGGCTCACAGTGAGCGGGTAGCATGCGGGGACCTGCTTACATCGCTGTTCAAGGGACAACCTCTGGGTCTCCTTTCAGACTGTGTATGCATTTGTTTATCTATGAAACATGTACATAATCCCTGCTTGCTGTATATAAAGTACATTTGCAGCCATAACCCCTAACAGCAATAAAACTTTACTTTTTGTAAAATTTTGATAACTTATATATGTGTTGGAAATTAAAAAATAAAATTATTGTACAGCCTGTAGACACTATGGAGAATATGAGATTGTGTTGTATCAATGTGTCCATTGAAAATATGTTGTCTAGGGCTGAGGATATAGCTTTGTGGTAGAGTGCTTCTTAGAATATTCCAGGCCCTAAGCTTCATTCCCAGCTTTGAAGAAGAAAGGGAGGAGGAGAAAGAGATAGAGAACGAGGAGGAGTTGGAGGAGGAGAGCACTTTGGCACAGTAGCACATGCCTGTAATTCCAGCACTTGGAAATTAGAGTCAAGAGAATCAGGAGGAAGTTCAAAGCCAGGCTGAGGCAGCCCAGGCTGAGGGGAGAAAGGATTTATTCTAACATACATAAGTGTGTGCTTTACTTCATGGCTAGTACCTGTAATCCAGGACTCAGGAGGTAAATCCAGGATCCAGGACTAGAGGATCATGAATTTGAGGCTAGCCTGGGCTACATACAAGTTCCAGTTCAGTTTAGGATACCTAGGTAGGGCCTGTCTCAAACCAAACAGATAGACGTGTGATGAGTGGGCAGAATTTAATAATGAGACATTATTAATCACCACAGAATTGATAACATATAGATAATTTCCCCTGCTGTAGGGTAAAACAAATAGGAAAATTCAAGTCAGGGAATTACTACTTTTGTTCTTTTTCTTTAACTTCTAAAGACTGAATTTTAATCTTGCCAAAATTATTCTTTTCAAAGTGGCCTAGTGTTATTGTTTTCCTCATTACAAAAGTAAGGTAGAAAGGCAGAGTCTACCTCAGGGAGATCAGGGGACACAGGATTGTCATTAGGAAGGAAACAACAGTCACCTTCTGGAATAGATCCTAGAAGAAGGTGGCACCTTCACTGTTGTTGATTTTATTCTCGTTTCCTTTGCATTTTGCATGTGTGCAAATATTATTTACTGAATTAAGCACTGTACAGACAAGGTATACCTTATAATATACATTACATAGTAGAGACAATTAAAATATATAAAGGATAGAAAGTAAAATTATTCATTTTAACTATCATTCAATTATCATTATGTTTCCAATTTCTATGAGGATCTTCAAATCCAGGCAGAAACGTAATTTTTAACAAACTGAAATGATAGTATACATGCTATTTAAATATGTTTTTCATGTCAAACTGATAAATTGAGAACACAGTTATCATCATCTGTTTGATTCTTTGTGTGTACCTCACTGATTCAGTCAGCTCTCTAGAGATGAGCACGTTCAAATGTTCTGTGATAAATACATGCATGCTTCTGGCATTACTTTTTTTCTTAGACCAGCTTCCCAGAAGCCTGACACTGAGGCAGAGTTACATGTGTGAGGTTGAGACCTGCTGGGCCCATGTAATGGCTTAGCAGGTAAAGACACCTGATTGCTGCTAAGTCTGGCGACCTGAGTTCAATCTCTGACTCATGGAAAGATGGCAGGTGAGAATAAACTCCTTCAGGTTGTTCTCTGACTTTCCCATGCACACCTTGGCATGTGCATGCCCACATATACATGCCTGCACATATGCTAAGCAAATGCAGTTAAACAGCTTATTTTCAAAGTTGAGATTTTTATTTTCGTGTGTGTGTGTGTGTGTGTGTGTGTGTGTGTGTGTGTGTGTGTGCAACGGTCCTAGCTGCATTGGAACTCACTCTACAGACCAGGCTGGCTTTAAAGTCACAGCCATTCACCTGCCTCTGCCTTCTGAGTGCTGGAATTAAAGGTGTGTGCCACCACCACCCTGCTGAAAGCTGAGATTTAAACTGATAACAGGAGTAAAGAATTGCTGAGTTTTGCTCTCCTGCAATTCTTCCAAAATGGAAGAGATGTGTTGTGGTTCAAAGACAGGAGCAGAAGGAATTCACCTGTCCTTCTTCCCATGGTTGGACAGTGTGCCTATGTGCCAGGTAGGAGAATTCTCCGGGCAAGGCTGGACATTGGACATCCTCAGTTGGATGTTGCTTTTGTTCCTCTACTTTCCAAGAGGAAATCCCACATTTATCTTTGAAGTAGTTTAGAGTTATCTTTGCTTATAGTCTCTGATGAATTCCTGTGACTGTCCTTATTGTTCACTTAATGACAAGAGGTAGAATTTGCAGGGGATCAAGACAGTCCTTACAAATCTCTCAGTCTAGACAGCAAGCAACAACCCAAGTAGGGGAGAGAAATGGATAGGTAAATGTAGACAAGTTTGGTCTTTTGTCCTCTCTTTTCAGCTGGAAGATATTTAAACTGAAAGCAGTGAATCATTTGTCCAAGACAGAAGCAGAAGGTGGAATTGAAACTAAACTTTGGTTTGGGATTATTTGTACCACATCAAGCAAGTCCAGTGTCTGACAGGGAAGACTTTCTAAAGACTGGAAGCTAGCTGGCAGTCTTTTGCTCTGTCCTTTTTTATTAATGTATTTAGGAGTTCACTCAGTGCTCCTCTGCTTAGGCGCACCTACAAAATAAAAGGAGCAGTTTGGCTAGGACAGCATTGAGTGGTGTTTACATCTGAACTGAATGGGAGACAGGTTTCTTGCTCTTTCAATCGCAAGTGGCAGAAATGCCTGATGCTACAGCACTGTGGCCTCTAACAGGGCCAGTGGAGCCCAGGGAAGATTTGCATTAGCATGCTGGTGTCCGTCTCTTCTCCACCACCCCCCTGCTGCTTCTGGCAGCCCTAATGCTGCCCAGTAGCCTCTTAAAGATCTGCTCTCCACACATGACAGCCACTAAATGCAGCATTATACTCTAGGAGGTAACAGATGCAAGCGTGGAGATAGTCTACAGTATAACTGAAAATCTGCTAGAGAGAGATATAGAGGGGGAGGGAACAGGGAGATTGAGGGAGGGAGGAAGGGGAGAGAGAGAAGAGGAGATATGGGGGAGGGATGGAGGGGAAAGAGGGAGTGAAGGAGAGAGAGGGGAGGGAAAGGGAGAGAGAGAGGAGGGAAGGAAGGAAAGAAGACAGGAAGGAAGGAAGGTTTGTGAACACAGAGAACTTTAAAGACTGTTTTTGGAAGTATGGAAGCTTCCAGAAACAACAACCACCAAAAAGAAATTTGAAACTCTAGTCTCAAGCCTTTTTAAGGAAATCAAAAATAAGTATGCTTTTTCCCCTTCGTGAGGCCAATGGTTCTTTTCCCATGCACTTGTGTTCAGCCCTGCTGAACTGGAAGTCACGGCTGACCCAGAGGGTGGATGAACTTAGATTTGATCCTGCTTCATGCATAGAGCAGATCCCCACAGTCTGTGAAACTGACGTGAAACGTGTCCACCCTCATTGTGCTTGGGACACTTTCATTTGCTAAGTGTTTATTAAGCACCTGCCAGCTGTGCTCTAGGGGTGTGTGTGAGGGCAGGGACTGTGGATATCAGTCGTGTTCTAAGAGATGAGGATACGGTGTAATCAGAGCCCATAAGAAACAGCTGTACAGTACTAATGATGGCTAAGTACAGTGAGGGAAAGAAGTGCATTGTCAAGCTCTGGGGAACACAGTGTTTTACAATGTATGATTGAAGAGCAAGACACTTGAGAGCAATAAAGGAAGAAATATGCTGGGATCTATCTGAGCAAGAGCATTCCAGACAGAGATGGCAAGAGAACGCGAGGCCCTGAGACAGGGCTGTGCTCTAGCTGACACACAAGGTTACTATGAGAGAGCTCAGCACCTAAGGGCTGTGCTCTCAAGCTTTTGCAAAGGGAGAAGAAGGCAAAAGGGTAGGGCTGCTAATACTGCTGTTTATTGTATCCTGCATTGGTCAGTTTTAATGGTCAATGTGACACAACCTAGATTCCCCTGCAATGAGAAGCTCTGTGAGAAGAGGTCTAGATCAGGTTGTCCGGTGGATGTGTCTGTGGGGGAATTCTCTTAACTACCTTAATTATGTGAGAAGACTCAGCCTGGAAAGGCAGCTGTGTTACCTGGGTTTGGGACCCTGAGCTGTGCGAGTGAATGAGCTGAACACTTAGCACACATGCGTTTATTCTCAGTTTATTCTCACTCTCCATTGCGGTTGTGAGACGACAAACGGTCCCAGAGTCCTGCCTTTGCGACTCTTCCGCAGGAATGCACTATGACCTGGGATGGTAAGCTTAAAGAAACTCTTTCTCCAGCTAGCTGCTTTTTATCGGGGTATTTTATCACAGGGGTAGAGATGAAATTAGGACACACACCAAGTCAGTGTTGTGAACATATACCCAGGTGGCTTTCTCCCATGAGAAATTGCAAGTTCTTCTCTTCTTACTTCCTGCTGTTGAAGCGGATGACCTTCTACAGTAAGATACTGAGAGCAGTCCATTACATCAGAGGACAGGTCAAAGGTAAAGAGTCCCCAATAAACACTATGAAAATGGGAATGAAAAAATGTTCCTCATGGACCAAGTAAGGTCACAGCTTTGGGGAGGGGGGGCCTGCACCTTGAAATGGTTTCTTTCCGTTTAGTGGGTCTGGCCCGGCACACACTCAGTTTACGATGTGCTATCTTCCGATGTCACTATCAAGGCTGCTTTGAGATGACGGAGCTGCTCCTGAATCAACAGGCTTCCAGGACCAAGGCTCAAGATAAAGTAACAAGGATACTGTTGAGAGTGACTCATGGTGGGGCAGGAACCACACCTCGCTAATCCCAGTTACACAGGAACCCGAAGCAGGGTGGTTCTGAGTTCTAGGTCATTCTGAGCATCTTAGTGAGACTGATCTCAAGCTAAGTAAGTAAGGCCCGGGTACGTGGCTTAGTGGATTAGATGCCTGCCTACCATACAGGAAGCCCTGGGTTCCATCCCTCGCACCGCGGCACATGCATTTATCCCTAGCACTGGGCAGTGGAGCCAGGCAGAGCTCTGAGTCTGAAGCTAGCCTGGTCTACACAAAGAGACCCTGTCTCAAACAAAACAAAAACCAAAACAAAAAAACAGTAAAAAGTAAAATAAAGGGGATGGAGGATATACTTCAGGGGAAGAAAGCTTGCAAAAGTTCCTTGCTTTAATTTCAAGAATAGTAGTAGTATATGAGAACAACAACAACAACCACCACAACTAACAGCAACTGGGCCAAACTGTATTGTTCTTTGTAGCTGAGAGGGAAGCTGCCCTGAGCAAGTCCTGTGACCAGTACTTCCACACCTTGTTCTATCCTGAGCATCTCACAGGCCTCTGCTTCCTCCGGACAGCTATGCTGGTTGCAGACATTCAGTTGATAAGGCTGCATTCTTACGAAAGGCACCAGCATCCCAGGGCTGCCACCCCCCTGCTGGTAGGATCCTCCCTTTCCTCCTCCAATGAGACAACACTAAGTCAAGCCTCTTCAAGTGTAAACCCTGCATTTACAGGGCCCATGGGTCCCTCAGACGCTGTGTAAATAAACCTTGCTTTCAAAATCTCAAAACTGATCTGCACGTTTTCTTCCAAGAAGCTACGGGAATGCACAGGACTGAACAATCTCCATACAGTCTTCTCAGAAGTGATAACACTACACTTGTTTACAGACAGAAGGAGGAGGTATCAGTCTCCAGATGGCGCACTGGTCAAGGTCAAAGCCTCCATCTTACATAGCATATGTTTACCAAGTCCCTTTGAGGAACAAATTACAAAGGTAAACTTCAGGCTCAAGCTGTGATCTTTAGACATGTGGGGTTTCACTACTAAAAAGTCAGCTAGGCAACGGGGATATGATTCAACAGGTAGGAGCACTTGAAACATGAGCATGAGAACCTGAGTTCGAATTCCCAGCACCCATCTAAGGAATCTGTAAACCCAGCACTGTGAGAGGTGAGGGAGGAGACAAGATGATCTCTTTCAGGGGTTTACTTATTACTAACTTACCCTGTGAGAGACCCAGGCTCAGGGAATAAGGAAGAGTGATGGAACAAGTCTGCTTCTGGTCTACACACACACACACACACACACACACACCCTGAAAATTTTTCCTCAATTAGTAGACAGAAGAATAAAAAAATACCTGGTGGTTTTTCAAAGTGGAAAATACTGGGTCACGCAATACGGTTTCTATTACTTAGAACAAAGGCTATAAAAAGAGGATATTTCTGTCTCACAGAACTTTTTGATTTTACAAATTTTCCTTCTTATTTCCTCTTCCTCTTTTTCTGCTATCCAAGCGAAAGGTACACCTGCAAAAGAGTAACAAGAACTATCACCCATAGGTCGGCAAGTTGGCTCAAACAGTAACAGGGTTTGCTGCACAACTTGTTGCCTAAGCTTCATTCCCACAGTGGAATCTCTCTCTCTCTCTCTCTCTCTCTCACACACACACACACACAAGGGTGCATATGCACACATCTAAAATAAAAATTAAAAATAATTTTTATGTTAAAATGTGTGCAGTTCTTTCCTAAGAGCCCAAGGTTGTTTGAAACATGAACAGATATATGTGAGTGATATCTAACAAAACAATATGAATAGTGGTGAAAATAACTTCTTTCTTTCTTTTTTTTCTTTGGTTTTTCGAGACAGGGTTTCTCTGTGTAGAGCCCTGGCTGTCCTAGAACTCAATCTGTAGACCAGGGTGGCCTTGAACTCAGAAATCTGCCTGCCTCTGCTTCCCAAGTGCTGGGATTAAAGGCGTATACCACCACTGCCTGGTTGAAAATAATTTTTTTTTCAATCAGAGCAAACTTTATAATGTTCCTGAGGTTAGAAATGGTGGAGCTATCTCTCTCTACCTCTGGGTGTAATTTTTCCCAAAGCCCAGCTAGGAGAAAAATTGATTGCTCACATTTATAGTACTCAATATTAAATTTTAAATTTGGGGCTTTTATTACACTCTTTCACTTCTGGATTCCATAACAATTTGTTATGGTTTTCTTTGGTTCTTGATAATTTAATTATCAAGCTAACGGGGGACAGCATTTCAGTTGGTAGAGTACTTGCCTATCGTGCAGGAGACTGTAGGTTCAATCCCCGACACTGTATAAAACAGATGTGCCGGTCCACATCTGTAATCCTAGCATTTGTAAGGCTATCGTTGGCTATAGTAAGTGCTTATCTTGGGCTGCGTAAGAGCCAGGCTCAAAAACAAATATAACAACAACAAAACAAACAAACAAACACAAGAAGGAAGGAAGGGATGAAGGAGAAGGAAGGGAGGAAGAGAGGAGCAATATGTGGTTTCGAATCTGGATTCTGAACAAAGTGCTTTTAGTATAGATGCTTAAGTTTATTCCCGTCTAGTTTACAAGTGAGATTCAGAATATGGTTACTTTATTTGGCTTTGACAATTACCAGAGGGGTCACCGCTAATCTGCTCTTTTAGCTGCTGGCCTGGCTATCTCCCCAGCGATGTACACCAGATACTTGCTGTTTCTCTTGGCCATGTGCTCGTGATACCTCTCCCCTAACGGCAGCTTCCTCCTCCTCTCTCCCATGTTCGCCCTCTTTCTCTCCCGGTCTCTCCTCCTCCAATCAGGTCACTCCAAACTCACCTATCTCCAATCCCCCTGGTGATTGGCTGTATCCAATTTCATTTAACCAATAGTTTTAAATCAATTAGAACAAGGTTTGCACAACGAAAGCGTATAACCGTAAGAAGCCATTTGTAGTGCTAAACCTTCCCGTATAAAATTTTCGCATTAGAATACGTAGTAATTGACTAAACCTCAACATTGCTTAATTGAGGAGGTAAAATTAACAGTTTATGCTCATATGCTTGAACAAATACCATCCAACTTTTATATAATTCTTCCTTTCAAAAACAGTCAAGACAACCCCAGGGCATCTCTGACCGCGACTCCTACCACACTTTGTCCCAGATTTCAATACCAGAGCCTTCTTCCATTTAAAATGCCTTGTCGCTTTCTTTGCCTTACTCTTTCCCACTTTGTGAACCTCCAAGTGGCACCTTGTGGTATTGTGTACTGTTGATTTCTCCTTAATGGAATGTAAGCAGACACAGGGCAATGTCTGGGGCATTGGAGGTCTTCAGTAAGTGCTAGTGACTGAGTAGGTTGAGTGTGGTCTGTTGTTGGCTGTGTGTGGTACTGGGGCCGGAGCCCTGGACCTGGTGCTTGCTAGGTGACTATCCTATTGCAGAGTCGCAACCGGAGCCTTGTCTTTAGTTTTCAGTAATTCTAGTTTTCTAGACCTAGCTATACACATTTATCTCTTCAATAAATTGCCTTAGGAAAACTTTGGAAGAATTCTTTCCCTTCAAGGTGTGAACATAAGGTTGGCACCTCCAAGAACTTAACATGATAGTCACTTACAAATATTTAAAAAAAACCAACATAAACAAAAACAAAAAAACCTCTTAAATGACTGATAAAATAGTACTATCTCAAAGAACTAGTTTAAATGATTCATTTTAGAACTTGGAATCAATTTTACTTTTCAAAGAACATCCAAGGACTTTCTACACTTTACACTTAAAAGGATGCATGAATTGATAGGATTACTTCAGTTCTGTATGCACAGAGAGGTTGACCCACTATCTTACATAAAACCTACTCACGACCCCTGTCTTTCCTTACTCCTGATGCCTGTATTTGCCGATGTTCTTTCTATTACAAACAAACAAACAAACAAACAATAATAAAAAGACTACTTTTAAATTTTTCTAAGGCAAGTCAGTATTTGTTTCCAGTAGATGGCACTGCAGAGCAAGCCTTTGTAGATCTAGTAACTTGTCCCTTTGATCATGAAAATCATTATTTATTCTGTTATGAGGTCATATAAAGAGACTTACATAGTGACAACAACCACATAAGGGACTTTGTACTGTATTCTGTCACCGACATCTTATCTGCATATCATAGCTGGGCACTTGCTAATACAGTGGGCTTCCTGTCACTGAAGTGACACACTGTGTACATGTATGAAACCACTTTTTGATGTTGGGTTTTGCCTGCTTGTTTTAATTTGCTTGGCTTATTTTATATGTTCAGTGGGACTGTATACATTTTCATGGTGCCAAATTTGACTCTCGTGCACACATGTTCATCGGCTCATTTGACCATTTCATTTGACCATTAAAATGTTGGGTTAAAAAATGCTAGTGGTTCCAGAAAATGCCATCTCCCAATTAAACACACACACACACACACACACACACACACACACACAGTGTTTCAGGTACAGTGACAATGAGTTGAAATTCAGATTGTGTTATCAAGGAATATGTTAAGAATGTTTCTTAAAACCATTTAAAAGGAATGCTATACATGATATCGGCTAGTAGTTATCGAATGCTATCATATATAAAAACATACCTAGAAGAGTGTCTGGGGTACATTAGGTATGAGATATCTAGCTTGGAGCTGGGGATATGGCTTAGTTGGTAGTGTGCTTGTCTAAGATGCAGAAGGTCCTGGGTTTGATCCCCAGAACCTACCTCATTAAAAACAGATGTGGTGATGTGTGCCAGCACTGATCAGCCTATGGTGTATAAGTGAGTTTAAGGCTACCCTGGGTTATAAGAAATCCTATCACAAAACAAAAACCCTCCTTTTTTCTCTCTCTCTTCAGTATAGAGGAATACAAAGGGCCAGAAGCAGAAAGTAAGCATCCATTCTACAACTCTTTCCACTTCATAGTACTTACCAAATAATTGTAATACTATCTCTGGATTCTAGCCCTCAAAATGGCTGGACCTGAGGCTTCAGGACAGGAAACAAGTTTTCCAAGAGAAAGCATTGTGAAGTATGATGTATGTGTCACTGTCTTTGCCAGGTGTTCAAGCCAATAGCTTTGAAAGTTCTAAGTGATCTTTGTCCGAAGGATTTTTTCTCAGTGGAGAAAGAAGCTCTTAATTCAGCTGATGCCCTATAAGTAAGCTCTTAGCTCTTTCAGCAAGCGTCTCATGGCTTTCTAGGATCTATGTACTTTGAAAACATTCCATTTATGTTCTTTCTTTCTTTCTTTTCTTTTTTTTTAACTCTTGCCAAAGGAAACAGAAATGTCTTGAAATTACACAAGTAGTCATAGCAATAAGGAGTCTCTAAAATGTCTACACAAATATATGAGATTATATACAAATATACGAGGTGGTTATATTTTGTGGACATCATTATAATGCACACATTAATAATTCTTTATGTGCGGATGCTCTCTTTCTCCAGGTATTTTTCAAAATCAACCTTCATGACTGGTACTCTTACTCAGTTCTGGACGTTGCTAGAGGCAAGGTAAAACTCATACAGCAATAATAATAATAGGAGGGAAGTCCAGAAAGGAAGACATATGAGCCAAAAAACACCTTCCCAGGACAATCAGGTGAAGAAGACCTTATAGATCTGTGTACTTGATTTTTCTTTTCTCTCTGTGACCCCAGAGTTTGTGCTTTGCCCTGTGTGGAACTGGTAGAGATAGTGTCAGAATATTACAGAAAGCAATTTGTGGCTATGGGTAAAGCAGATCACTAGATAATCTTTGGAGTCATAAAAGTCTTTTATAGAACATCTAACCCAGTGCGTTTATTTTAACTACTGGGGAGATGTAGCTGGAGAGAGAAGCTGCTGGACTCCCAGAGGTAACACAGATAAGTAGTGATAAAGCAGGGACCAAGGTCACTTGATTCCTGGTACTTTGGCCAAGTACTGTAATGCTGACAAAGGGTTGAAGGGGGGGGGGAGGAGAGAATTTAGATTTGGTGAGTTAGGAGGTTAATAGAAAATGTTCTCTTATGTGGTCTAAGAGGAAACAAGTTTTGGGGTAAAGGTCCTAGGAAAGAAAAGATTGCACACATTTGTCAAATATTGGTTTTGGCTGTTAGCTCTCCTGCTTGTATGTGAGCTTCCATGACCTGCATCTTTAAAAAAAAAAATATTTACATACAAAGAGTCTCTGGGAAGTGGATTCTTTTTTGCCTTTGAAGGAAATGGTCATGTAAAGACTGCACGTGGCTCAGCAAATAAGCAACATTTATTTATGACTTATAATGCAACAAGATTTAAATCATGACATGCCTCTAATATAAACATAAACACACAGATTTCTTTTTAACTCTGCAAGTTCCCATGACGCGATTCTTAGGAATTTACAGAATATGAGGGAGAAACTTTTCATCTGTGAACTTTCCTATTTTTTTTTCGTGTCAGAGAAAGAAAAGAGCACATCCATATTTTACAGTTAGCAAAACTAATTTAATGACTTTAACACAGTGATGAAATTCATGGCTTAGCCAGAACTTAGGACTGCAAGAGCATTTATAGTCAGTGCTATCAGATACTTATTTGAAGAGAGATTTTTCAGTAGGTGTTAATTATTTATTAATGAATCAATTAGTAGTATTAATTGTGAGACTTAACATGACTTCTTCTGAGTTGGAGTACAGTTCGCCTTTACTTTGGAAAGGCAGTCTCTGTTTTCTCTACGTCTTTATTCTTGGCAATGGTTACTGTTTTATTGATTTGGGGTGGATCCCGCATTTGGATTCTCACATTCCTAAAGGGTCTGGTTGTGAAATGAAAGTGGAAATTAGACCGTATTGGAATGGGGTGAAGGAGTACCTTTAATTGCGGGAGGGAGCCTGCTAGCCACTTTTCATTGCCTTTTGGGTGTCCTGGGGTAAAAGGGAATAGTGGGAGGTGACTTAAAAGGAAACAGAAAACAAAAAACAGCAGCAGCAGCAGCAACAACACAGACGTCATGCCCAAAGAATGAATTAAAAGCAAAGAAAATTGAACTTTGAGACAGTTTGCTGTAGACACCATTAGAGTTATTTGTGTAAACAATGCGGCCACTGTGTGCAGTGGCAGCGTAGTGTATTTTATTTCTTAATCATAACAGGTAGATAGATAAATACACACAAGAATGAATGGATGAAACTCCGAGCCATTTATTTTAGATCCTTGGGCAGAATTACATAATGTGGGTCTGAATATCAACCATACAAAGAGATTGCTCAATTACCTTGTCGAATCAGGTAAGATAATCAGGTGTGTGTCTTAAAATTTTGATGGCACAACGTTCGGTGGACAATCGTAACTTAAAACCAGGAAACAGACCCGCGACCCTTACCGCGTTGGTAGGTTACAACTCAAGCCTCGTGGCTGGTGGACTGATAAAATTCGATTTCCTTCCAAAGGGGAGCTGCCCGGAAGTCCTGTAGGGAAGCTGGGAGCTAGGTGGGCGGTCTAGGACGCACAAAGGAGTTCTGCTGCCTAGGGCGTCCAGCGCAACCACAACCTGGGGCTTTGGAGAGTTGGGTTGGACAACCTAGTGTGAGCTGAGAGCTATTCCGGTCTAAGTGAGCTTTGCGCTTGGTTATTGGGGGGAGGAGGGAGGGAAGGGGATGGACAGGACCCTGACCACTCCCCTGGACGGAAGCGCAGGTTGGGTCTTGTGGGTCTAAGTCTCTAAAGGTGACTTTGAGACTCTTTCCCACCTCTTCCTGAAAGGTCTACTGCGGAGTTGAAGGAGAGAGAAGAGGTAAGTTGGGATTTTGAGACCTAAACTAGGGCAAACACTCTGGAATCCTCGGATTCTTTACCTGGGACCACCTCGGGTTGAAAAAGGAGGCAGTTGTGGGTGTAGGTGGGATGGATAATGTTCGGGGACCAGATTCAGTTATTTTGAGGAGTCTCTGCCTTCCATGGAGTCCCGGAGTCTCTGACCTTAAGGAGGATGAGCTCAAAACTACTTTGGTGTTCCTAAGAGTTAGACACCGGGGAAGCTTCGGGAGTGGCTGGAGATAAAAGTGTGAACCTCAGAGAGTACTGATAAGGGAATGACCGGGGCCTTCAGGGTCTTAGATGGCTCTGTACTAAACGGAGGAGTGTGGGGAGGGCGAGACGCTTTAGATCTAAAAAATTCTCTAACGTGTTAAGGAAATAGATATTCCCAGACTGGCAGGGCTCAGTCTCTTGTAACTTCCACCACGCTCTCCGAATCTCTGACCTTCGCCCACCATTCCCCCCCACCCCCCACCCCTGAGGCCCAATAATGGCGAGAGCCATCTCTGGGCGCATCCCTTCCAGATTCTTCCAGATGACCTAAAGCCTCTTAGTTGGCGATCTCTCCCGCGCAAAGTTAGCCTCTGGCCCCTTCGCTCTATTGGCGGTTCCTAGCCCTCACCACTCCCTAGGGAACCACGTGTGAGAATATCGCCGGGATGTTAGGATCAGGGAAGGTGACTAAAAATCCCAGGATGTAGTTGTTTTTCGGACAGTGGTGTAAGGGATAGATGGGCAATAGAAGACTACGGGGTGGAAGAATTTTTTTTTTTTTTTAAAGTCGGGGTTGTAAAGGCAAAGATCTTGAGCAATTGTGTCTTCTGTTTCCTAGTCGATAGAACCAGCTCTCTATTCGCACTTCTCTACTGCTTCCCAGCTTCATAAACGTTGGGTTTTATCTACCTAGGCATCGCCAGCTTTTCAGTATAGGGGACCTTTCGTTTGAGTTCCGTCCCGCCATTGCGCCCAAGGCCGGGAAGCTCTTTAGCCATTGCGCCACGCCCGTGAAAAAGTGCGGGCCGACCCCGCAGACCAGGTTGGGCGGATCTTCCGCTCCATTCCTATAGATCATGAAGGACCTGGTTTTTCTAGATCTCGACCAGGGAAACCCCACCCTACAGGAACCTATCCTGACCAGGTGTTCCACGAGAAGCCTAGCGAGCTTCGTCACTCGCATTCCTGTAGAATGCAGCTGGTAGATCCCCGTCAGTCCAAACTTAACTCCCATCTTTTTGGGCGTGGTGCGGGCCCAAAGAAAACCTCTTCTCTCCTCCAAGGGCAGGAGATTTTTGAGAGTCTTCATAGAAAAGCACAATTAAAAATCACAGGGTGAGGTAGACCAGGCGAGACCTTCGATTTTGTTTTTGGGGGTCCCCCATTCTCCCCCTTCAAAAGCTCTTGCATGGGAAAAGCACGAATTTATGCTCTGGGTAGGCCAGGGGATTGGAAACCCAGAAAACAAACACCAGAGAAATTGGGGCGTTAGTCCAGTTGTTGGGGGCGAATGGGTGTTCGGGTATGCTTGCCGTGGAGAGAACTTTCTAGATCACTTATGGAGGGAGTAGAAGGAAAGGAGGGAAGGGAACACGCCCCAGGGGGTCCGCGTGGTGAGGTCTGTGCTTGCTGGGGGAGGTGTCTACCTATGCCGGGCGGGGGGGGGCGGGGGGCGGGGAGTGGGGGGGCGGGGGGCGGGGAGTGGGGGGGCGGGGGGAGGGTGTCACGTTGTGGGCGGGAGAAGGAGGCGACCAAGACCAAGACCAGCAGGCTAATTGGCTCGAGACATTTTGCGAGCATTGGAAAAAGGTCGTTGAAGGAGTTCGCTGTACAGAGAAAGAGAGAAATCTTAAAAAAGAGTGCCGGGCATGCGCATAGAGAGGATGCCATATTGGAATGAGGCTGTAGTGGGAGCTGGAGGACCCGAGCGGGCGCGCTAGGGAGGCGGCGGGTAGAGAGCGAGTAAGCAAGAGAGGGCGGGTGAGCCGGACCGGCGCCCACTCCGGTCGCCCCCGGGGGCCAGGCTCCACCATTCCTGGCTGGCAAACTTAATCAGGTAGGACGCCGCCCCAGACACTGTCCCCTCGTCCAACCCGGCCCGCGAGCAGATCTCTGGCCCGCAGGTTGAGTGTGCCGAAAGGCGTCTTTTTTTTTTTTTCCAGTTTAGTTTTTTTTTTTTTTTTTTTTAAATAAGGAAGCATGAACCAGGCTGGGTGGTGGTGGGGGGGCGAGGCGGGGGGTTGGGGAGGAAGGAGGAGAAAAACCGAAGAGCAGGGGCTGGAGAGGAAATGAGAAGCACTTGAGCGAAGCCTCTAACTCCTCTCTGCGCTCTGGGTTGTCATTTTTTCTCTTCCCCCACCCCCTTTCCCCCCGACTCCCGGCTCGGAAGAGCCAGGCCTTGCGGGAGTCTGTCCGGAGTTGCAAAGTGACCTCGTCCTCCTCCGGGTGCAGTCTGTTCCCTCCCCGCCGCCCACCTTCCTCGTTTGTGCACTCGTTTTAGCGACGCAGCCTCCTCTGCCACCTACCCCGGGTTCCCGCGTCTCCTCGGCGCCGGGGTCTCCCTCTTTTGGTGTGTATTTGGGGTTGGAGAGAAGAAAGTGATGGCGTGTTTGTGTGTGTGGGGGGGGGTGTTGGAAAGCAGAAAGGGTGGGGTAGGGGCTGTTCCCAAAATCGCGCAGACGTTTGGAATCGCCGGATTGGAAACATTTGCCTTGTGCAGCGGAATTGAAATTGTCAATAGTAGTTTCGGAGCGAGCTCTAGCAAGGACGATCTTTTTGTTCATTTTTTATCACCCTTTGAAGTAATATCCTGTCACTTGGGGCTTTCTTGTGTACACTCATCCTGCCTTCATTCAGAATTTCTAACAGGATCGAGCTCTGGAGTTTATTTATTTATTTTTATGTGCGTGTGTCTTGATGAAATCCTCTTTTAAAAAAAAAAGCAACGGCAGAAACTGCTGGATTTTTTTTAAATTTTATTTTTACCTGGAGCGGCTGAACGGGATTAGACTGGGAAAGGGAGAACATTGGGGGTGGTAAGCGGTTGGTTTTCTGTGACCGGACACACGTCCCCAGCCCAGTCAATACTTGTGTTTTCTTGGAAGCGCTACAGCAGCGGGGAAGGAGTCTTTAGACACCGTGCCAGTTCCAATATGGCGGGCTAAGGTGGCTTTTAAAAACTGAAAATAAAGGTTTTGAGGTGGGAAAAAACCCAACTGAAGTGGCCACGCCTTAGTTTCGACTCTCTTTGGTTACTCCAGGAGCTGCTTTAGCGAATTAAATAGGAAAAAAGAGGAGGGGCGAGCTGTTCCAGTTTTTTCCGTGGTTTATCTGTATTAAGCCCATTGCTAAAGGATCTAGGGTGGCGGGGTGCCTTGGGCCAGAACGAGGGTAGCGAAGCGCAGCTGCCTGGAGTGTGTGCTTGTGGGGCCGTGTACAACTCTGTCTGTGCTGTCGGTCGCTAGGGTGTGTTTAAAGAAGCCCCCTCCCCCACGCCAACGTGCGTATGAGTCTCGGAACCAGACTCTGCCACGGTCTGACGTGACAAACTGCTGACACGAGGTGCAACATCCTCGAGGGCAGAGGGGATGATTAATTTCGCTTTTCTAGGGGATGTGTTTTCTTTTTTCCTCAGCGATGGATCCTGCGTGGAATAGGCGGAGCGAGGAGGTGCTTATTATTATTAAAAAGGCTAACTGTCCAGGATACTCGGTTCAATCGGGAGGGCTGCGTGCAGTCAATGGGATTTTGTATGCCGGGGGAGATTAGGTATGAGACACATTTAGTGATAGGCCCTTGTTTTCCTGCACTCTCCGCAAAGGTAGGGGGACCCGTGGGGGAAGTGCGGACCTCCCTGCAAAAGGCAAGCAAGGTCAAGCGGTAGTGTTGCCAGGTCACTTTCGATTTTTCCGTTCTAAGCAAGGTGAGGGCTGGCGAATGCATTTTAGGAAGGAATTGTCCCTTGCTCAGTTTGGCCACTCACTGGACTACTGTGAGAGTGGCGCCCTCCATCGGGGCTAGGATGTAGTCTTGGGGTGCGAATGGAAGTTGGAGCGCTAGGGAACGGTCGGCTTCCGGGGTCTGGATGCCTATGGGGAGGTCTAGAAGTGGAATTTAGACAGAAAAATTGGAGTCACTCTGGGGGTTCTTAGGAAAGCCAGCAAACCTGGACCTGGAAAAAAAAAGCCACTCAATGCATGATTGTAGTAGCCTAGCTAGGGACAGGGGTCCCCGACAGGGGTCGCCCGTGTCCACGACGCTGCAAAGGAGTAGGGTAGAGTCGCGGGTCCAGCTGAAAAGACCCTAGGAGAGTGGGCGTTAGTCACGCGCCAGTCGCTTGTGGTCTCTGGTGAGGGCTCCTCTGGGAGGACGTTATTCCGCCAGCGAATGTGAAAGCGCAAGGGCGAGGACTGGAAGGCATTTTTTAAAGGATTGGGTTAAAACAGCACTGGCCAGGTCTGTAGTTACTGCAACAACGTGGTCACTCGGCAGTTTCAGGAAGCCAGTGGGTGATTCTATTGGGTCACTCAGACTCCGCAAAGTCGGAGGGGTCCAATCCGCTCACGTTGTCGGGTGGATGGAAGACAGGAATTACAGACCCCACCGCAGGTTATTTCTCTTCCTAGCTGAGCTATTGGTAGCTGGCGGGATAGGATGCATTTCGTCTTCCCAAGCGGAGCGCGCGGCGCGTCCCCGGCACTCACAGACTGCGCTTAGGCGCGTCCTCGGGGACGGGGGTGGGGGCGGGGGGAGACATCCGTGGGCTCCGTTGAGGTGGGGACAAACACAAAATGGTTCTGTGTTTGTAAACTGCAATTTCAACCATGGTCCCTCCCCTTTTCCTCCTTGCATTGCCGCTGAAGGGGACGCAGCTCATTTCAAGGCTTCGAAATCTACAATTTTGCATTGGGTCAGCCCATGGAAGCGAGTATCCAGTTAATTCCAAAGAATATTCCACAGGATTGTCACAGGGCCCAAGTGTTGCTTTTTCATGGGGAGCGGTGGGAAGAGGGAGTAACTGAGTGCAAGCGACCATTGCTACCCAGAGGGGACTTGGGACACTTGGCGTGTGGGACCTTTGCGCAGTAGATTCGAGGGAGATCTCAGGAGTCCTGTGATTAGCACACGTGAGGGCTCCTCCTTGATCTAGGTGTAGCATCCAGGAGTTCAGGCCAACGCCAGGAAAGCCTAGTTCCAGGAGAGTGCCCAAACTCTTGAGTTTCTCTTGTGGAGTTTTAGGGATATTGAGTTGTTGAAGGGATGAGGTGGGATTCCAGGAAGAGCGGCTAGGGACATTCCTTCACCTTTGGTGAACCCCACACAGTCAGTTTGGCTGAGAGATAGTATGGACCATATTAAAAAAGATGGTCTTATAGGTATAAATATCTAGTTCTATGATTCTTGATATAACAAAACAAAACCCCAGAGATTCCAAGACCTTTTTCTTTTTTCCTTTTTTTTCCAATTAAAAGTTTTGCTGAGTATGTTCATCAAATTCCTGTCCACTCTAGCTGCGGTGACTTTTTTTGTTGTTCTTCATAGCAGTAATACCCCCAAAGAACTCTGGGAAGAAACAGGAAGTGTTAACAACATTGCTCTGAGCTGAACCTAAATACATGCCATTCAGTTTACTTAATATAATTTGATTTTGAATGTAAATTCATGCATCAAAACCCCATGCTTTCTGTGGTTCACATTTAAGTCCACAACTTTGTGTGCAGATGTCAGAGGAAGAGTTTTGCCTTCTTAAAAAATTTGTTTTGAACAAAAAAGGTCTACTGTGGGGTCTAAATACCCTCCAGTTTGGATAACATTTCTTTCTCTTTGTATTTCAGGATTTGGAACTTTTGTGTTTATGTAATACTTCAGGGCTCAAAAGGAAATTTATCTTGTCAGGAAGTAGAAGCTCAGAAAGGACCAAAATGATACTGAAATTTGTAATTCAAAATTTCACACCCATATTGCTTTAATATTAACTTCCCGTCTCTTATATACACTGAAAGAAAATTTAAAAAAGAAAATTGAAAGAAAACTTAGGGGAAATTATACGTGCTTCCACAAACTGGAAGGTCATCCTGTGCATTCAGTTTGATAACCCAGGAATATCTGCCTTGTTTGTATATAAGGAAAATTGTTGATGGGGGAGAGAAGGAAAAGTGGGTAGTCATGGCCTCTAGTTTCAGCGATTGATGGCTCTGTTGAGCTGTGTGACCTGGGATGGGTGTAGTTACTGAGTCTGAGCCTTCTTGTTTACGAAAGGGCATCAGACTGGAGACTGACTCAGTGATGTCCAGGCTACCATGAGGGACCAGAAACAAGGAGACGAAGGCAGTGATGCGACAAGCTCTCTGCTAACATGCTCAAACTGCTTGAGCTTCATGTCCCCAAAGCGTAGTAAAATGCAACTGGCCTTAGGTGACAGTTGTGACTGAGGGCAGGCCTGAGAGCAGCTGGTGAGTTGTAGGCCACTGGGCAGAAGTAAGTGCTGTTTATTGTTCAGTGATGCGAGAACCACATGAAGCCTTCTTTTGATTTCTGCTCTGAAAAGTAATGCTCAGGCAGGTTTTATGAAACTTCTTTGAATGCAGTCCATGAAGAAATTAACTCCTGGTTTGATTTGAGTGTGTTCAACCCTAGGTATAGAATAGGCCTTCCCAGAAAGCACTGTGCACACCGCTCTCCAGACCTGGTGGGGGTGTTCAGACCTCCTTGGATAATGTCTGTACTGTATCTTAATGACTAGGGCATACTGGTAGCCAATGGGGAAGTGTCCAATATTTACTGGAAGACTCAAAGTTTTCTATTTTCAGTCTTGACCACTGGGCAGTAGATCCTTTGTAAGACCAGGGCACTTTTTTTTTAAGATTTATTTATGTATTATGTAAGTACACTGTAGCTGATGTCATACACCCCAGAAGAGGGCATCAGATCTCATTACAGATGGTTGTGAGCCACCATGTGGTTGTTGGGATTTGAACTCAGGACCTTCGGAAGAGAAGTCAGTACTCGTAACCACTGAGCCATCTCTCCAGCCCCAACCAGGGCATTTAAAAAAAAAGATTTATTTATTTATTTATTTATTTTATGTATGTGAGCACACTGTTGCTGTCTTCAGACACAACAGAAGAGGGCACCGGATCCCATTACAGATGGTTGTGAGTCACCATGTGGTTGCTGGGAATTGAACTCAGGACCTCTGGAAGAGTAGTCACTGCTCTTAATCTCTGAGCCATTGTTCCAGCTTCCAACCCCATTTTTTCAAGATTATTTTTATTGTACTTCTATGAGTGTTTTACCTGCATGTATCCCTCTGCATTATGTATGTGCAGTCTGTGGAGGCCAGAAGAGGGAGGGGGATCTCCTAGGAACTGGAGTTATAGGTGATTGTTAGTGAGAGAGCAGTGAGTTAAAGAGATATAACATCTCTATACATTATAGTTATGCCTTATGGAAGATATGAGGCCCGAGTCAATCAGACTTTTTATCACTGAATTAAATACCTGACATACAGGGCTGGGAAGGTGGCTAAGTGGCTAAGAGCACTGACAGCTCTTCCAGAGGTCCTGAGTTCAGTTCCCAGCATGGTGACTCACAACCATCTGTAATGGGATCCAATGCCCTCTTCTGGTGTCTGAAGAGAGTGACTGTATACTCACATATATAAAATAAATAATAATTCTTAGAAAAAAAAATACCTGACCTACAGGGAGAAAGGTATCTTTCAGTTCACTATTTCGAAGGTTTCTATCTACAGTCCATGACTCTTGTTTTGGGGCCTGTGGTCAGACAAAACATCATGGTAGTGGGCTCATGGTGCCAAGTCTGTACTCCTCATCATATATATGATAAGTGATATGCAGGGGAGGAGGCAGAACAAGAAACCACTCCCAAGAACATGACCCCAGTGACCTAATTCTATCACTAGGCCTTGTCTCTCCTGTTTCCAGAACCTTTCCAAATGGCCCCCACCAGTTGAGAATCAACCTTTGAATATATGAGCCTCCCCCTCATGGGGAGGGGGGACCTGGTCATGTACAAACCATGACAACACCAGTGGCTTTTCTTATACACAATGGATGTTTTACACACTGGCAAAAGAAAGAATCCGTCAGGTTTTTCTGATTGTCTGGGGAAAAATAGTTTAAAATAGAAATTTTGGTAGGTCATTTGTAAAAATAATTTGTAAATTGTTAGAATCTGTGTAAGCTGGAGTAAATGTTAATGTAGTGAGTGGTGGAGAGTGGCCTGGAGATTTCCAATGGGAAGGGATGGGGTTTAAAGATTTTAGGATGTTTATTTATTATCATTTTTTTGCACTCTTAAGCACGTGTGTGTGTGTGTGTGTGTGTGTATCCTACACAAAGCCTATTCTTGAATCAGCTTTCTTACCTACCTTCCTCCCTCCCTCCTTTCCCTCCCTCCCTCCCTCCCTCTCTCCTTCCTTCCTTCCTTCCTTCCTTCCTTCCTTCCTTCCTCCCTCCCTCCTTATCTGCTTTTGGCCCAACTTTTTCTTTAGTGTGCTGTATTAGTTCAACACACATTCAGTAATCTATTGGGAGAGGGGAAAGTAGGGTCTCTGGAAGATTCCTGTGAAACATCAGCGAGGCAGAATATGATAGTGGTTTTCAGTGCACCTTCTGTGTGGTTCAAATGATCAGGCAACCTCCTTTTACTTACGATGGGCAAATTTTTATTCTGAGAGTTTTTTTTCCTCTACAGTTTTCTTTCCTGAGAAAAAGAGATAGCAGACCGTGCCTTCTCCGATCCCTGGTAAGTGTAGTCATTTTGCTTTCTTTTCCTCACATTTGATCAAAACTAATACATGAGCTGAACGTGTTATTGGAGTCTGGAATTGCAAGTGCAAGCTCCTGCAAAGTCTCCTATGAAGTCTAGTTGAAGTGAGCACCAGGTCCCTCTGACAACATTCAGCGCTGAGGAGTCAGAGATGAGCTCGTGAGTGTCATGGATTAATCTGGTTGTTTGCAAAGTGTTCTTAATGTAACGCCTGCCGATTTCAACATATGCTGTTTGCCAGCCACTCTTCCTATTCTGTTGTAGTATTCCTTTATCCTTTGTTTTATTGTTTTTGAGACAAGATCTCGTTCTGTGGCACATGCTGGCCTTGAACTCTTGGGAGTCTTGTTGCTTAAGTCTTCTTCATCATGGAATCACAGTTGGGAGCCAGTACAGAAACTGCTTATAGTTCTTCAGTGGAGGGGAGGAGGTGAGAGAGGGAGGGAGGGAAAGAGAGAGAGGGAGGGAGGGGGAGAGAGGGAGGGAAGGAGAGAGAGACAGAGACAGAGAGAAAGAGACACAGACAAACAGGGAGGGAGGGAGGGAGGGAGGAGGGGGAGAGAAAGAGACAGACAGACAGACAGCTAGAGGACAACTTTGGCAGTTGTCTCAGGTGCTCTTCCCCTCATTTTTAAGACAGCCTCTCTCATTGTCCTGGGACTTGGATTAAACAAACAAGCCCCAGGGACCCGCTGTGTCTACCTCCTAGGTTCTGAAGATTCTAGAGGGGGCCAGCATCCTGGACTTCTCATGTTTGCATTTGCAGCCTTCCCTTCAAATGTCATAAATAGCTAAATGGAAATTTTATTTCAGAATTTTAAATGTCTGATTCTCTTTTTATTCTGATGTCTGTCTCCAGAAACTTCTCAGGTAAATGAGAGGTTATCTCCCTTATTTCATAGAAGAGAAGATTGGCCTTCTTTTATTCTAGTGCATTCTTTTCCATCCCCCTTTTGCCCTATTTGAGAAGGCTTCCAGAACAGTCTGTCTGTTTTGTGGCTGAGAGCCCAGTACTTGGAGGGGTTAAAATGTCTAGGGTTTCATGTTGGTAAGTGGTATTGCTATATACAGTGTATCAAGCTGGTCTGAACTATAGCCCATGGACTGAGCGTGGCCAAGTACAGCTATGAATGCGTCCTGACTCAGAACATTAACATTTATTTGCTTTCCTTGTGAGGATCAATTGTGTGGTTTTTTGATATGAAGGTAGTAGATAACAGTGTCTTCTTGTGGTGTCATGAGGCAGGACAATCTGTCCTCTGCAAATTCCTGTAGTTTTCTAAGTTCTTTCTTAAGTAAATTAGGGTGTTTGTACTTACTCCGCATAAATTTTCAGTGTACTTAGTTAAGTCCCCATGCATTTAAATGATATGATTTATTAAAATTTGATGTATATGCAAATTTGTGTCTTAAACACACAGAAGCCCCCAAACTTGTGGGAATTCCCAGCCAGATGGTGGAGCTCTTCAGACTTGCTTTCTGTTCAGGATTTTAAAGAGATCGCTCCCAAGGATGGCATTCAATTTAGTGCTCTGGTTGCCTGCCTGAATTGCTTTGTGTGTGTGTGTGTGTGTGTGTCTATATGATCTGTGTGGGTTGTGAGTGGTATATGCATATGTTATTGTGAGGATATGTGCACATGTGTCCATCTGTGGCAAATGCATGTGGAGGCCAGTGGGCCAACTTAGAGTGTTTCCTTCTCTTGCTCCCCACCTTGATTTCTAAGATAGGAGCTCTCACTGAACTAGTGAACACATTGGGTCAGCTATACTGCTGGCCACCAAGCTCCAGGGATCTGCCTCTTCCTGCCTCCATAATACTGAGACTATAGACCTGGCCTATGACTTAGGTACAGGGGATCCGAACTCATGTCCTTATACTTGTGTGTCAGGCACTCTCTTGGCCAGGAAATGTTTGCTTATTGTAAGCTTGGTTGATGTCATCTGACAAGAACTGTTGCCGAGCATCTGTCTGGTTTGAAGTTCTCAATTCATGAGCATCAACCAGCACTTTGGACCCTGTCTTTTAGACAGTACCTATGCAATCCAGCGCATAGAAAGCTCTTGTAAATGTCTTCACCTGAATTTGCATGACTGAGTAGTCATTGTCTAGTTAACCTTAATTAACCACTCTGGAGTTGCATAATGTAATAGACATTTAATAGACTCACTTTGTAACAATTTGGGATAATTTATTCTTTTTCATATTAGTAGAACATGTGAAATCTCATATTTGGAGTTTGTGCAATGTCTCGGAACCAAGAAAACCATGTCTGTGCAAATTCTAAAACTTAAGTTTCTTCTTGGGCCAGGCTTGGTGGTGTATGTCTTTAATCCCAAGATTCAAGAAGCAGAGGCTGGTAGATGTCTGAGTTCGGGCCATCCTGGTCTACATAGTGAGACATTGTCTCAACAAAACAAAACAAAACAAAACAGCCTTTAGGTTAATCAAGTGAGGCAGAGAAACACTCTACTTTTTTGTGAGCAGGAGAAAACAGAACCCTGGAAAGGGTTTTGCTCCTCTCCTCTATTCTCCCCTCCCTACCCCTCCCATTTTTTCTCTCTCTCTCTCTCTCTCCCTCCCTCCCTCCCTCCCTCCCTCCCTCCCTCCCTCCCTCCTTCCCTCCCTTCCTCTCTCTTTTTTCCTTCCTTTCCTTTTTTTCTTTTTAATTTCTTTTGCTTGACTCTATGTCCAGATTTTATTCTTTGTGGCTTGGATGCAGGTTCCTGGCACAAGAAACCCTAATCTGGTACTCTGATGCTAAATCCCCTTGTATGCAGGTTGAATTTCCTAATCCAACCATCTGAAATGCAAAATGCTTTGAAAAATTGAAAACCTTTGGAGAACTGAAGGGACACTGCATGTGGAAAAGTACACACTGTGAAGTTCTGTTTAGGTTCATAGTGTTAGCAACCTTGTAAGAAAGCTGGGAATGGAGCCACCTCCCGGAGATCCCAGCCAGCACTAGGAGACTTAGACATTGTGAGTTCTAGACCAGGCTTGGCTGAATACTCAACAGTTTTTAAAGCACCAACAAAAATCCCCTGATAGTGACTAACTTCGGGCTGTGTGTCAGCTGTTTATGTAAGAACCACGATAAATCTCATATCCAGACTTGGTTCTCTGTCACCGTGCTGTGTATTTGTATCCTACAAACGCTGAGGAAAAAAATCCGAAATCCAAAACACTTTTGGTCCTGAGAATTTTAGATAAGGGAATCTCAACTGAGAGTGGTATTTAACTGGGTAGGTCACAGTCTTACCTTTCTTTTTATAGTAAATAAACAAGTTGTAACTAACTAGCTGATAAATGAATGCTTTTTTAAGACGAGTACAGCTGATCGGGATGTTGAAATTTGTCTCTTCTCATAGAAGACTGTTCTAGTCACACTCCTCTCATTATGTTAAAATTTCCTGACAAAAAGCAACTTAGGGGAAAGAGGGGTTAATTTGTCTTTTAATCCAAGGTTATCCAGTCCACCATTTAAGGGAAGGAACTTTGAACAGCTAGTCACAGTTCATCCCCAGTCAAGAGCAGATGGAAATGAATCTTTGCTGTTTGCATGCACACTCCTATACAGACACTTCAGCACTCCCTTGCCTAGGGAATGGTCCTACCCTCAGTGAGTTGAATTTTCCCACATCCATTAGTTTAATTAAGATACTTTTCTATAGACAGGCCCATAGGCCAACCAAATGTAGACAATCCTTCATTGAGATTCTTTTCCAAGGTGATTGATTCCGGGTTGTATCAAGTTTGTGCTTAAAGCTAACCATGACAGAGGCTTACTTTTAAATTCGTAGTTAATTATTTTTTGTTTGTGGTATGTGCGTGCGTGCGTGCGTGTGTGTGTGTGTGTGTGTGTGTGTGTGTGTGTGTGCGTGTGTGTGTGCGCGCGTGTGTGTGTGTAGACGTGTGTGTGTCTGTGGAGGGTAGAGGTTGACAATTCAGTGTCTTCCTCGCTGTATTTTGAAACAGCGACTCACACTGATCCTGGACCTCATTGATTCCGGTAGACTGGCTGGCCACTCAGTCCTGGGATAATAGACGTTTCCCATTTGGTTTTGTTTTATGTGGATCCTGGAACTTGAACTCAGGTCCCTGTGCTTTCAGGGCAAGCACTTTATCAACTGAGTTGTTTCCCTATCTTGGGAGGCTCATTCTGCAAATGCCCTGCTTGTGAGCATCTGACTCTGCTCACTTTCTAGTTCCTGTAGCATGCCCTGTTTGAGGATTGGGTTAAGGAGCCCATTAAACTCAGCGAATTGGAGACAACATGTGACTGTGGGAGGTAGTGGCTGGCTTCAGACCTAGGATTTTCTCTGGAATGCCTGCTATTTCCAACATATCTTATTTCCCGGTATTGGGATATGAATCTGATTGCAAAAAATTAGCATTTCTTATGCCGGGGCAGCAATTTGTGTCAGATTTCAATCTATTTAGAGCAAAAACCAGTGAAGTTGGTTGAAAAATGGAGAGTGAATTGCCATCTTAATCAAGGTAAGTCAAACTCTGATCGGTTGGTAGATGGCACCATCCCACGGACCTTTTGTCCCAGACCATCAGTCCGTCTCATTTGCTGATGGGAGGAGGCAGGGCTTGTCTGTTCTCAGGAAGGCTGAGAGCTGACTGGAGAAAGCCCGAAGCGATGCACTTAGTCAGGCATTATTAGCAGAATGAGCCGGGTGATGAGGTGCATATAAATAAAAGGGATGGCTGGAGCTCCAGACCGCCCGGCACTTAAAACTTCTCTTCATCTTCAAAGCTTTTTGCAGAAGCAGTTTCCCTAGTCTCTAGTGATTCCCAGCTATATGCATGTAACTTTATGCATGTAACATGGAAGTTACGGTTTTTTAGAGAGCAAATTTTGGTCCCGAACTTAGCTGTGCTTCCTTTTGATGCCTTTGAGATTTTTCCTCTTGGACTGGAATCTTTTGGAACATTCCAAGGCTTTGTGAGCTCCTTTTGGAAGTTCTAGCTTGTGGAGTGACAGAGTTGCAATTCAAACATGCGGGACTCAGTGCAAATCTTTGCATTTTATTTACTACCTGAAAAAAATTTATCTTTTTTTTTTCTTTCTGAGTTGGGGAATAAAATAGATAACCACAAGGCAAACACAAGTATAAAAAGATCTTTTTGGAGAATAATGTTTGTGGAAGTTAACAGTGCCCGGAGGAGAAGCCGAGGACACGATCCTGGTGGTAGATTAAGAAGGCAAGGATTTAATTTAATTTTTTAATTTTTTAAAAGAGGTGTAAGATAAAAAGAGAAAGGAAGGAGGTCTACCCATTGAATGCATGAATATTGGAATGAAAGAGAAAATGAAGTTGAGGAAACTAGCCATAATTCCATAAAGTGTCCTAGAGTCAAGAAATTGGCAGAAGCCAGAGGGTACCTCCATGCCCTCAAATAGATTGCCATTGGACACTGTGGTGACATTTCTGAGCCTCCAAAGGCCAGAATTTCAGGTGACATCAGAGCCCTCGTGGATGGAGGATGGCCGGCCATGGAGGGATGCCCTTACTTTTGAGGATAGGTGTTTTTCTGACTAAAGATTAAAACCTTTTTCATTACATTTTTTATGTATGCGTGTGTGTGTGTGTGTGTGTGTGTGCATGTGCGTGCGCGCCTGCGTGCACATTGCTTGCCGCAGTGCATGGAGGTCTCTCCTTCCACCAGTGGCTCCCTGGGATTGAACTCTGTAGGTTTTAGACTTGGTGGCAGTTGCTTTTATCTTGCTAGCCACCAATTTATGATTTCTTTATCCACCTAAGGGATTAGGTTAAAATTTGTGAGGGCATTGAAAACCAGGCCTGGCACATTCTACACTCAATCCTTTCCTAGGGAGCTACGGAGAGTGTGCTACGTTAGCAGCGTGGAGGAGCCAAAGCACAGCAGCAAAGGCTGCAGAAAGGGGAGAGGAAGTGAGCTCCAGTTAGGAAAGCCCCAGTGTAGACTGGAGCAGACAAAAAGGTACCCGTGGCCACTGCCACAAATGAAAGTTAACACTATTTCTATACCTATACCTAATTTATTCTTTGATTTTGTATATGTCTGAATGTCTGTATGTATATGCTATGCATGTGAATGTACCTGTGGAAGACATAGGTTAACACTAAATTTCTTCCTCTGTCACTCTAAACCTTATTTTTTGAGACACCAGCTCACTGAACCCAGAGAGAGAGAGAGAGAGAGAGAGAGAGAGAGAGAGAGAGAGAGAGAGAGAGACTGAGACTGTATGCAGTAAGTTCTTGCCTGCCCTGAGCCCCTCACAAGTGCTGGGGTTACAGATACCTGCTACCCAGCTTTCTTCTGTTTTTAAAACCTATCTGCCAGGGATCCAGACTTGGGTTCTCCTGTTTGCGCGCAGGCGCCTTGCAGGTGGAACCACCTGTCTCCCTAGCCGCTCCGTTCTTTGGTTTTTTATGGAGAGGAACTGTAATCACACTTTTGTTGGCTTCTTTATGCTTTTCAGAGTTAGTGCGGGCAGTGGGTGATCTGTGTTCTGTTTTTCTTACAGAATTTAAATGTCTCAACGAACACATCAGTGTACGCTGCAATTCTTTTTCAAGCCAGAGATGGCATTTGCAATGTGAATAGTCTTTTCAGCAAAAAAATTTCCTACTTGATAATAAGCCTAAAAACATTACCCTATGCTTTATACAGTCATTTTTCTCAGAGAATTGTTACAGCATCAGAAAATGCTTTCTCTATAATGTTACATGACAATTGGTTAGATTCTGAATTTTTTATGAACTTACAAAATACGTGCCAAGGAACCACTTTGAGAAGGCAGAGATGCATGAAAATGTTTTTCCCTAGGTGTTAGGGTTAAAAATGATTTTTGTTTACTGATTTATTTAATTTTATTTTCCTGGATTTCTGTCAAGATTGTGCTCACACTTTATGTAGGCAAGAGAGTGCAAACATTGTTGAAAACCTGAGAAGGAATGAGACATGCCATTTGCCAAAGTAGTGTTTTGTGGCCATGCACAAAGGCACAAAGAAAGGTTGGAGGACCTGTGGCAGTGGCCAAATGGGGAAAGGGCTTGCTGGGCAAGGATGAGAACCTGAGTTTGACCCCCAGCACCCTCATAAAACTGCTTGTAATCCTGCCTTGGGGGAGGTGGAGACAGGCAGAACCCTGACTCTTACCATCTGACTCTATGGACACCTCTGACACCTGTCATCTACATTTGGCTTCCACACACATATGGATACATGTACATTCACTTCCACATACCTGTACACACACACACACACACACACACACACACACACACACACACACACCCACATGCATAAATACACATACAGAAAGAAAAGGTCTTGGGGTGTTGTGAAGTTTAATTCTTCTGCTCAGCTTGGGGCCTTTATCTTTGTTGCCTATGTTGTTCCCTTTGAGTTCTATTTAAAATGATTTATTTGATACATTTACATCAATGTCTGACTAACAGACTATCGATCCATGATGTTTTGTAAATGAATACGGGGCTGAATCACCTCGGTGTCACAAAGACTTCATCAACAACCCCCATTTGATAAGTGCCGTAGAATCCCAGTGATACCGAGTTATAAATAGGTACATTCATGGAATTTCCTCTGCTTTCCAGAGAAGCTTAGAATCCGCCATTTTTCAGGTAGGATGCCTTTTTTTGAGTTTACAAATAAACGAGAAAAGTAAGTAGCTGTAGTGTAAATACAAATATGTTGGTTTCTAAGATTGCTTCTCTGTTGACGTTGTCTGCTATCAAAGCCAGCACGTTCAGTAACGGGCTGGTCTAGTACTAGAGAAAATGTGTCACGTGCTGCTAGTAGAAGGAAATGGGATTGTTTGTAGTTTCTTAGGCTTTAAAACCCCTATGTTCTCTTTTAAGAAGCTAAACATTATTAAATTAAATGAGTAGTTTGAGAGAGTCTAGAATTGGTGGTGGCTTAGGACATGTTCCAAAGTCTCTGACTTGTGGCTTCCCAGTGCTGGGTGCACAGCTGTAGGACTCGCGGATCTTTAAGTTGCGTGCGTGCGTGCGTGCGTGCGTGGGTGGGCGCGTCCGTCCGCCTGCCTGACTCTCGGTCTTGTTGGTTCTTTTGTTTGTTTATTTAGTTGGGAGCTTTTTTATTGCACAATGTGTGATGGGCGGTTGAACTGAAGGTTTTTCCCTGCCTTGGAGTTGGACTTTGGTTCTCCACATTCAAGGCTGCTCAGTCTCTATGCTCTCCGTGTGTGTTCTTCCAGGATCTTTGGCAGTTGTTTCTGGATTCTTTGCTTTGTATAACTTAAGTCTACAACGGAACTGGCATCCTAAAGTCACCACAATAAAATGTTCTAATCCAACGTCACATGATCTTTGAGTTTGGTTCGAAGGAAATGTCCAAGTCTGCTCACAACAGATCCTAATGAACCATGTGACATCAAATCTCCCAGGAAGTGTTTTCAACTTGTAAAGTTCCTAGGAGTTTAAAGGGCTTCTTCTTAGCTCCTGGGGTGAGTCCAGTCTGAGTTCATTCTACTCTTATCTACCCACCTGAGCTCACTGAGTAGGGTAGACTGGCCGGCCTGTGAGCCCAAGGGGTTTGCTTGTCTCAGGCTCGGCAGTGCTGGGATTGTGTAAGGGCCCCGTGCCTGGCTTTTCTTTTAAACACTGTCTGGTGATTGCTTAGAAGCAAATTCTAATGCTTGTAAGGCCAAGGACCTGACTAAACTACCTCCCCAACTCCAGATATTTAAATATCAATTTGCTGTAATTAATCCTGTGGAACAGGCCCATGATCTGAGTACTTGGGCCTCAGAGAGAGGAGATTCAGGAGTTCAGTGACATTCTTGGCTACATAGAAGGTCTGAGACTACCCTGAGCTATCAGAGATTCTGTCTCAAATCTTTCTTTCCCCCCAACCTCCAAATGCTGAAATTAAAATCCAGACTTTATTTAGCTACACTGGCTATATTTCATGTGCTCAGTAGCCACGTGGAGCTTCTGGGTACCACGTCACCAGACACATATGGAAAGTTCCTTTGGGTGGTGATGACATTCAGAATGGATAACTCTCCCCTTCTGCTTTTAGGTAGGTTTTCTAATCACAACCAATGAGTGTCCTTCCCAATTCATTTTCTCCCTGGCAAAGCTTTGCTTAACTCATGCTAGAGTTGTATTCTGTAAGTATGCCCCAAATAGAGAGAAGAGGCAGAGGGAGACTAAGAGGGGGAGAAGGTTTATTGTATTAAATGTGATTCAGATAAAATGATAGTCTGATGGAGAAAATACCCAATTAATACTAAAGAGGCGTCATAGATTCTCAGCCTTTGGAGTTGAGAAGGCTCTTTGATTGCCTGTAATCAAACCTCTTATTTAACTGATGAGATGTGTGTGGCACAGAAAGGTTAATTTATGTCCCACAGCTTGATAATGGCTTAGTCACTCCATATTCAAGTTAATGGTTCCTTTCACCGTGCCAAGGCGACTTTTGCAATAAGTTCCCATATTCCATTTCTGTGGTTCCTCTGTCTCCAAAGTCTAGGAGCCAATCCTGTTGACATAGCTTATAGTAATAAAAGGAAGTTCCCCTTTAGACGTGCAGTTCACTGAACTTTCTTTATCTTTCTTTGGAAGAAGAATTCTGCCACATTTTAATAGACATCTTTAACTTTGGTTTTGAAATTATAGAGTTTATTTAAAAATAGGAGCTAAAAAGGGATGGGAGTGTAGCTTCATAGAGGATTTATAGATGAGGGGACACACACACACACACACACACACACACACACACACACACACACACCCCAAAAAGGAAATACGCTTCCTTCTAAAAATAGCTCTTTTTGTGTGTTGGAGGTGAGAGCATTGTTGTTAGTACAAGAATTTGCTTTTCAAGATATCCTGTTATTAGCCAGGCATGGCCAACATGCCTGTCTGTAATGCTAGTGTTTTATGTTTAATGTTAGTGAACCAGAGGATCAGGAGTTCAAAACTAGACTTGGCTACATAGAATTCCAGGCTTGTTTGGGTTGTATGAGATCCTGTATAAAAAGTAACAACAAACAAAAACTTAAGCAAAATATTCGTGTGTGTCTTTTATTTTTGTTTTTGTGGAGAGTTAGGGTGGCACTCCCAGCCTCCTCCACGCTAGGGAGGGCTTCAGCAGTAAGCTAATCTCCAGCTTGAGATTCCATCTTTATTCTGCTAAGCTTCATAGACCAATCAGCTGTCACCGGTAAGACTTGACCTCCCGGGAAAGTAAACATACATTTATGTGAGAGTAGTGCGCCATTCTTATGTTTAATAGACTTTCCCCAGAACTATCTATTTCCATAGGCTACATTAGTGGCTGAGAGCCGGCTGCGTAGCGACTTAGATTTATTGTAGCGTCAGTAGCTGCATGGTGTGAAGAGATGGCGTTGTGTCAGGACTATTTTTACTGCGTTCTTTTTGACTGTGCCTTTCAAATATGTCTTAAGCTTGGTTCCTTTACTTCTCTGTGTGAACTTTACCCTCCACTCATTGCCTGCTCTTCCTTATCTTGTGTCTGCTCCTCTGTCAGTCAGCCTTTCATCACTGCAACAACATCCTTGAGGAAAACAAACAACAAATAAACAAACAAACTAAGACGAAGGGAACTGTCTTAGTTAGGGTTTTACTGATGTGAACGGACACCATGACCAAGGCAACTCTTATAAGAACATTGTACTGGGGCTGGCTTACGGGTTCAGAGGTTCAGTCCATCATCATCAAGGCAGGAGCATGGCAGCATCCAGGCAGGCATGGTGCAGGAGGAGCTGAGAGTCCTACCTCTTCATCTGAAGGCTGCTAGAAGACTCACTTCTTAGCAGCTAGGGTGAGGGTCTTAAAGCCCACACCCACAGTGACACACCTATTCCAACAAGGCCATGCCTCCAAATAGTGCCACTTTCTGGGCCAAGCATATATAAAGCATCACAGGAAGGGAGTTTCATTCTGGCTCGTAGTTTCATGGCGTGTGGTAAGAAGGTGAAGGCCCAAGGTTGTCCAGGTGCTCACTCAGCCATTCTCCACCTTATTCAGTGAGTCAGGGTCTCACAGGCAAACCCGGAACTTTCCAACTTGGCTTCTCCTGCTAGCCTGCTTGGTCTGACTTCCCCTTTTTCCCCCTTCAGGCAACAGTTCTGAGCATTTGCCATCCCACCCAGCCTTGTGCTGACTCTGGGTGTCCAAGCTCCATCCTCATGATTATCTGGCAAATGCTTTAGCAACTGAGCTATATCCCCAAGCTTTGATTGATTGATCGATTCATCGATCTGTCTATCATCTATCATTTTATCTATCTTCTGTCTGTCTGTCTGTCTGTCTGTTGGTCTGTTGTTTCTTCACTGATGTTTGCTTCATAAAACATAAGCCTCCATGCTCAGAGAATATTGGAAAAGAGATAATCCAGTTGTTTGGAGGTGCCTTGGATCTTTGATTGTTCTGTTTGCTTTTATTAGTGAGCAAGGTGCCTAGATTATTGCTTAATGAACCACGTCAGGTGGTTTTATACTTTCTAGTCTAAAGCAGGCCTTTTCTTCCTTTGTATTTTGATTGAGAAATAGCCCGGACTCCTCCCACAGTGTGTTTTGATGCAGCGGGTAGATAAATAAATGTGCAGGGATTAAACCTCTGTGCTGGGTGCCTGGAACATTTGCGGCCTCTTCCCAGTGACTGGAGCTCTTTCCACACTTTCTTTCCCTGGTATGAGAGAGTCATGTACTTTAAACAAACAAACAAACAACCAGCAAACAATTATGATTTTCTTATTTTATTACTTTTTAGTTGAAGATAGCTTCTTCTTTCATATAATCTATCCCTATCACAGTTTTTCCTCACTTTACTCTTCCCAGCCTCTCCCATGTCCCCTCTCTCCCAGATCCACTCCCCTTTCTTTCCTGAGTTCAATTGATCAGTGATCCAAGTGTTTTCTAGGAAAGAATCCTTAATACTACCAGAGGTAGGCGTGTGCATATGAGGGGTGTGTGTGGTATGTATGTGCTTGTGTGTCTGTGTCGCTATATGTGAGTCTGCTCTGTGTGTGTGTGTGATATGTATATGCTTGTGTGTGTGTGTGTGTGTGTGCTGTGTGATATATGCTTGTATGTATGTTGTGTGTGTCTGTACAGTATGTGAGTCTGTGCCCTGTGTATGTGTGCGTGTGTGATACGTATATACTTGTGTGTGTATGCTGTGTGTGTGTGGTGTATATGTGTTTATATCTATGTCCGTGCTGTATTTGAATCTGTTGTGTGTGTGGCTTGTATGTGCTTGTGTGTGTGCTGTGTGTGTCTGTGTTGTGTGTGATATGTAAGTGCTTGTGTTTCTGTATGTGCTGTGTGTGTCTGTGCTCTATGTGACTCTGTGCTTCTCTGTGTATGTGTGTTGTGTGTGTGTGTGTGCTATGTGAGCCACACATTATTCCACTGCTAGACACACACATACCCATTTTTATTCTTTTTCTTATCTAGTTTTGCCTTGTGGCTGACTTTGTTTTTTCTCTACATGTGAAATAAAGGACACATTGAGTTATACATATATGCACATGTAAATAAAATTATATATATCTTAACAATTTATATGTGATACAATGTGTAATTACATATAGATTAAAAAGTATTTTTAGAGAGGATGCATGTGCCCCAGGCTGATGGATTACCATTGTGGACTGCATTTGTTGTTGAAAAAATGTGTCCGTGTAAGTGTTAGTAACGACCTCTAGAAAATAATTAGCTTTGCTGTGCTGTGACCTTTGTGCTGATGCTGTATAGAGATGTTATGTGCCTTTCGTTCTGATTCTTGGTATTTCCAGTTGGCAAGTGCATTCTCCCCGCTTCTGAAGTGTAATGAGTTGGTGCGAGGGTTCTGTCACCTTAGGAGAGCTACATGAGCTGACATGATAGATCTGATTAGAGGGCTCTAATCTTCTGTTTTTGCTTGTCCTTATATAGCTCCCCGGAGGATGAATTAAGGGACCAGGAGGCATAGTCATCAGCATGGAGAAATATTTGTCAGTTTCGAAGAAGCGCAGCTCATCTTCCTCTTTGGAAAAGATAACCGGCCCAGCAAATGGGAATGGGAATCTTAACTCAGGTAGGATTCTGCATATTGGATTTTTCTGAAACTTTGCTTATTGGCCAGTATTTTCTTGAGATGCTCAGGAAACACTCAGGACATGTTTCTAGGTCTCATGGCATTTGCTGTCCCACCCAAACCACACGATAGATACAGCACAGACTCAGAAGCTTTCAAGTTACAAAGGTTTTGGGTCAATATTAATATTGATCATGCTAGCCAGAGTGGCCTAGGTTACAGTGAGGTGGCACAGCATGTCTAAGTCCCAGTGCCTGCTGCTGGTAAATGTCTGTCACGACAGATGTCCTGGGGCTCTCATGCTTAGTGACTGTACCATTCCTACCCATCAGCACTGTCCCAGGTTAGTTTCAATGAGAAATGAAGAACTGTGAGAGAAAACATCTCTAAAGCAGCAAGCATGTCTTTGAAAATTATGTAGTGTGAAAGAAATTTGGGTTGTGTGAGTTTGTGTGATATAACTGGATAAAACGAAGCAAAAAAAAAAAACCCAAGAAACAAAAACAAAAAAACAAACAAAAAAACCCAGATTGTTTTTAATTGGATTTTAATATTTAATGAATTTATAAATGCATCCCTAAAAATATTAATGCGCTAGTTTATTTTAAAAGGATACTTTTTTTTCTGAAAATAGAATTGCATGATTTATATATCAGCAAATTAAATAAGGGCAAGAGAGCCCAATGAATCATTAATATTTGCTACAGTGAATTCATACAAAATGTTGCCCATTAACTTAGGGGGAGAGTTGGCTTATCTAATGAAATTACCAAATTTGTCCTCACTTTGAAATAATGAAGGGTGTGTTTGTGTGTGTGTGTTGTGTCTCTCTGTCTGTATATATGTGTTTGTATGTACGTGTGTGTGTTTGCATGTGTTCTAGTGCAAGCATGTACATATTGTTCACCTTGAGTATCGTTTTCAATTCATCTCCATCTTATTTACCTTTATTGATCATTAGTAACAGTTGAGGCAGAAATTTGTGGGTCACATTCTGAGGAGGGGGTCAGAGGACAACTTTTGTCCTCTTAAGTCATCAGGCCTTTGTCACAAGCACTTTCATCCCCTGACCTTTTCCACCAGCCTTCCACCCTTGTTTTGAGGGAAGGCCCCTTGCTGACTAGGGCACCTGCTGGTTTGGCTGGGCTGGCTAACCTGTAAATGTCGCTGCCTTCCTAGCGCCAGGGTTCCAGGCATGCATGCACTACTGTGCTTGGCTCTCCTGTGCTGAGGATCCAAACCCAGGTCCCAACAGGTGTACAGCAGGCACTTCACTGACTGGGGTGTCTCTCTAGCCATTCTAGCTTTTTGTATGATGCTGGAGATTGTACCAGTGGCTTTGGGAATGTTAGGCAGTCATCCGCCATCTTTTTCTCTGTCTGCAGAGTGAAGTAACCTTACACTCTTACACCTTGGAAGTTCCTGGGCATTGCCTGGATTTTCATAGCACATCCTCTGCACACAGTGCCATTCTGGGGGCTGTGTCATTTTCAGGGATGAGTTTCACTTTTCACGCAGCTGCCATATTTCTCCCTAGCATAAGTAGATTTTGACGCTCATTACGGATAATCTACTGTCAGGAAATTATTCTTACTGACAAGTTCTTCAGGACGATATCAGAGTCTGGGAGATTCCAGGCTGAAAGTGCATTGTAGATGCTCATTCATGATTTGTACTTTACTCTCAAGTAGTGGATGGTTTAAATCACACACGATGCGCTGATCTTTAACACAGATTTCTAAGTAATTCTAAGTTATGTTTTTATTTTGCAGCTTCTGACCCAAGTCTTTCTCATTGTGCTGTGGGCTTATGTGTCCCTGTTTCTTAGTATTTCATTATGTCCTTGAGATAAGGAGGCTTTGATTGTGCTACCATTTCTGTAGATTTAATTAAAATTTAGTTTTGTGTGTGAATTTTATACATGAGTACAATGTATTTTCATCATACCTCCATCTCCAGCTCGTTCTATGTTCTCTCATTGCCTCCCTCAAATTTATGTCTTCTTTCTCCATAGGTATTGTTAATATTCCTATATATTCTATTGAGGTCCATAAGTATTGCTTAGAGTGTAGACCTGACCACTTGGGCATGGGGAAGCTATCAAAGGGCTTGTTCCGGAAACAAACAGACAAAATAGCCATCCACTGTTTGTAACTCTCCAATTAGGGGTGGGGTCGTACCCTTCCTACCCCTATACTGGGATGTTGACTGGTGTGGGCTTGTGTGGGTGAGCATATTGTCAGGAGTTCATGGGTGCAACATAGTGCCACAGGTTTTAAAAGTGAGTCTAAAACTTTATATACTAAAAAGAGCAATTTATTCTCTAAATCACGCCTAGGTTTGCGTATTAGAACATAACATATCTTAAGGATGAGGACACTGTATGCCAAGATCAAGTTGCTTGGTGTGGTGTGTTGGAAGCACCCATACTGAAGTTGGGGCACTGATGTCATTAATCCTGACCCCGCCTTCCTACAACTTGGTTTCCCTTTTGTTCATTCTCCCGGCCCTTCTCTCTCTGCTATGTGACAGACACATGATGGCATCTCCTTAGCTATAACTCTTAACTGCTTGAGAGGTTGAGACAGGAAGATTGTGAGCCTGAAGCCAGCCTGGGTTACAGGGGACAAGATTACTCTGAAATCTTGCCGACTGAGACTTTGTTTCCAAAGATACATAAACAGGACTAGAATATATAGTTCACTGGTAGAACAGTTGTTAGCTCATGTGAGATATGTGAGGCCCCAGGTTCAGAGGGAGAGGGGGCTGTGGAGAGGGAGAGATGAGAGAGAGAGGAGAGGGAGGGAGGGAGAGATGAGAGAGAGAGGAGAGGGAGGGAGAGAGAGAGGAGAGGGAGGGAGGGGGAGAGAGAGAGAGAGAGAGAGAGAGAGAGAGAGAGAGAGAGAGAGAGAGAGAGAGAGAGAGAACACGAACGAATACAAGTTAGTCTCTATAGCCCTCTCTGGAGAAAACGATTTTGCCTGATGATCAAAATTAGTCTGGTGGCTTCAGTGTGTTTCCCTTTGCTTCTTTTTTCTCTCCACTCTGCCCCTGGCTGATTTAGTGCCTTGCAAAGTTGATTCTTTCATGGGATCTATCTTGGCTGAGACTAAACTGAGTCTCACTGGTAGTTTTTTTTTTCTCTCTCTCTTTCTTCTTTTGGCTTTTCCTCAGGAGAGCTCAGATTTTAGCTGGGATCAGGAACTCAAATGTGAGTCCTGTTCTTGAGATAAGACTAAAGGGCACTTCCCCCTTAGAAACAAAGAGAGTGTGCACCTGAACTAAGTACAGCTAAACAAAGAGGAATCACAGGTCTCCCCAGCACACAGAGCATCCTGAAGTACCCCAAGGCATGCAGGAATGAAGTCCACTGAAATTGTATGGCTGGACTTCTGGGTGTCTTCCATCAGAGTGAAGGGTAGCAGAATATAGGGTTACTGTAATAAAATGGCTTCTGAGATATGTTATGCGCTGAACATGTAAACTTGAGTCTTACAAATAATAATAATAATAATAATAATAGTAAATAATGGCTAGAGAGGCAGCTCAGTCAATAAAGTCCTTGACTTTAATGCATGAGGACCTGAATTCGATCCCCAGAACTCTTGTGAAAAAAGTATGCACTTATCACCCCAGTGCTAGGGAGGCAGAGATTCGGAGATCCTCAGGCTTGCTGACTGGCCATACTATGCTAATTGGTGAGCCAGTGAGAGATCTTGTCTTTAAAACAAGGTGGATGGCTCCTGATGAGTGACCATTGGCACCAACCTGCGTGCACACAATCACAGACATACTCACATACGTGAACACACTTATAATGTTCACACACAAAGAATGCTTATGTATATTAAACGTATTTCTCTCCATATATATTGTGGATCTGTCTATGGATTAGGAGACAGGGTTCTTTATGTGATTATGGCTTGCCCAGTCTATACTTGAACTTACTAATTCTCCTGTCTTAGTCACTTTAGAAGTGCTGTGCCTGGTACTCCCTGGGAATATATCATCCAGACAACCAGGCCTCTTTTATTTGGGAGACCATGGGTCAGCACACTTAGAAAAGTTCAGGGCTTACTCCTCTTTGTGAGAACTAGTTCTCGTGGGTCAATATTTGCACACCCACATACACACCCTCACCCCCTACCCGTGCTTTGAACTTTAGGCTGCAGTTGTGTGCTCAAATTCAGGGTAGTTCCTGAAAGGCAGCTGTAGTCTCTTTTCTGGGTTATTTAGAGAGCTGTTCACAACTGCTCCATTTTCCTCTCCTGGTGATGGGAGGAGCTATCAGTATCTAAAGATGATTTAAAGCCTTCTTCCTATCTCTTTTTACGTTTAAAACATTACCTAACATGAGAGAGATTGTCTTCTGCAAGATTTTGTTCACGGAGAATCTGCCAGTTTCTGGAGCCCTGTATCGTAATGGTTACAGGCAGGCTTTAATATCCAGCCTTGCGAAGCCAGGCTCCCTTCAGATCGTAAAGTGAGCTGATCCCCAGCTTTTATTAAGAAAAAAGATGTATGGGCCACTTGTTTATTATATTTTTATTTGAGGTCACTTGTGCTCCAGCTTTTCATAAGACATTCTATTTATGTTTATTCTGGAATATTCTGGTCCCACAGATAGCTTTCTGTTAAAACCAAACCAAACCGAACTGCTGTTTAATGAACACGCCTGCTTTCTTTGTAAGGTGTGAAGTGTTCATAGTCGCTTTTCACAGTGGGTTTTCATGACATCATGGGAAATGCCTCCCACTTGACCGTTTATGGTGTGGGAGTTGTCAGAGTTTCCTTGATAAAATGTTTGTGGGTTTAAGAGGTTTATGGATCAGCTGTAAATATTTTCTCTGGCTTTATGAGATCTCTCCTCATAAACATCGCGTGTGTTTACTGATTGCTCATTGAACGTGCCTTTAGAGAATCAACTGTTTGGGCACACAGGCCGAGGAGGGGCTGTATGCAGCAGATTTTAACCAACTGTGTTATGAGTAAACCTGAGTTTTGTATACAGCTTTATTGTTCCAACAGTGTGACTAGAGTTACCAGTGTTGGACATACAATTTTTGGGTTATTTAATCTCATTCTGGGTCTGGCATGTGGCTTATTTTTATGAAGTGTTTCTGTAGTAGGCCAGAATGACTTATTTGCCTCGGTGTCTTAGATACTCCAAGTCTCTTATCTTCCTAGCTGAGGTTGGAGCTCAGGACCTAGACACGTTTTTTTGAAAGCGTGGCCGTGTTCTCAGGGGTTTGGTTTTAAGCATCTTTATTTGCATACACTCAATCCGCAGCTGTGACAAAACCCCAATGTGGAAAGCAATGTTTAAGGTCATCATGTTCCACGAGCTTCTTTTAGCTGAGCCTAGTGGTGCAAGACTATGCCACCACAGCTTCTTGGGATGCTGAGGCAGGAGGATCACACATTTGAGGCCTGTTTGGGCTAAACGGCCAGTTAGTGAGAACTTGTCTTAAAAGGTAATTGCATTTTCTGATTATAAAATAAAATAACATTTTCTATTCATTTCTTAGTCTATGTAGAGTACAACAAGACAATCATTTTTCTTTCCCTTAATTGAAAATCACCAGAAGAAGGGTTGCCTTTCGTTCTGTTAAGCCTCCCTCCTGTCCTTTCTTCATCCCCTGGCCCTCCTGAGAGCATATGGCACATCATGGCGGAAGTTGGCATTTCCTCTTGGCCAGTGGAGTCAACTCTTGCTTGTGAAGGATGTATGAGTTGAAGGTAGACATCCTTTGAGCATTTTTGTAAGACAAGTGAAACACTCGAAGCGTTCCTTCTAACTGTGTGCAGTGCTTTCCACTGTGTCTTCTTGATAGCCCTGAGGATGGGTTAAAATCACATGCACAGACACATATTAGTTACGTTTACCGCTAGACAGAAACTACTTAAGGAAGGGAAGGTTTATTTCTTGTTCCCAGTCTGACTGTTTGATCTGTCATAGTAACTTGCACTTGAGGTGTCCCGTCGCATTGTCCCCTCAGGAAGCAGAGAGATGGGAATGCTGGTCCTCTATTTTTCTTTCTCCTTTTTACTTAGGCCAAGACCAGTTCATGAATGGTGCCATCCACATTTAGGGTGAGGTGTCCCTCTTAAGTAAACCTGATCGAGAAAGTCTTTCACAGGCCCCCCACCCCCACCCCAGGGCTTTGCCTCCTGAGTGATACCAGCTACTGTAAAAGCCAGCTCCAATAGTAACTGTCACAGGCTGCTTAGCCCTGTCATTTGAAGTTCAGCATCGAGTTTACTTGGTCTTCATCTTAAAGTGTATTATTTGATGCTTCTTGTTATATAATGTTTTGGCAATTGCCTTTCAAATCCCAGGTGTGGAGAACTGTGTAAATTTAGAATACTTCTCTCTCTCTCTCTCTCTCTCTCTCTCTCTCTCTCTCTCTCTCTCTCATGAATGTACTTTAAGAAATCAGAAAACAGCTCTGGGGATTCTGTTCTTTCATCTTGTGGATTCCAGGGAGTGAACTTTGGCCCCCATCTTTGGCAGCAAGCCTCCTTGTATGCTAAGCTGTCTTGTCTGCCTCAAACAAGAGTTAACTATCTTGAGGGACATTATATACATTTGGTTGTTTGTGTCTTTCCCCTTGAGATTTGAGAAGCACATAATCTGTCAGCTTCTGTGGCGTGAGAGGCTCTGAGAACTCTTTTATGGCAGGAGACAGGGCTCTGCATTGGGTAGACATGTTGCCAGGGATCACATTAGGGGTGTCAGGCAGCTGGTATGTTCTGTTAATAACTTTCAGGGAGACCTCAGTTTATTCAAGTGATCTTCCTTCAATTCTCCTTACGTTGTGTGTTTGTGTGAGAATGTGTGTATGTGTGAGTATATGTGTGTATATGCATGCATATGTGTGTGCATGTATCTCCCTGTTATTGTGTGCATGTGAGCGTGGAGCCAGAAGAGGATGGCGGATCCCTTGGAGCTGGAATTACAGGTGGTTGCTGGGTGGCAAACTCAGGAGTCTGCGAGAGCAGCAGACACTCTTATCTACTGAGCCCTCTTTCCAGCCCAATGGACTTTTCTTAAATGTTACTGAAGTCACTGTTTTTTAGAAATCTGTTAGTTTCCAGTATCCAGCATCAGTGTGTAGGAAGTTTGGTGCCTGTATATATATTGGTCCCACGCTTTGGACTGGAAATGTCCCTTTGCATTTCTTCCAGGCTTCCCACACTGTGGTGTCTACCAAGGCTAATGTAAGGCTAATCCATGAATATCAGGTAGTTAGCCTTCAGACAACTCTTACTCATTTGATTCAAAGCACAAATACTGCTTTTAATTTTGACAAGGCATCAAAGCATTGTTTCTTCTTTTCTCCCTGTTTCTTTTTTTCTCTCTCTCTTTCTGTACGCCTGACACCAATGATATCTTCCTTAGCCAATCAGTCTCCATTTTTTTGGCAGACTCTCTCATTTTACACACACACACACACACACACACACACACACACACACACACTACCTATCAATACTTTTTATGAGCTTTCTGGATATCTGAACTCATGTCCTCATCCTTGAAGAGTAAGCAATTTACCAAAGGAGCTATCTCTCTATCTTCCCTTTCTTTTTGTTAACTCAATATTTCTTCAACAGCAAGCTGAAGTTCTTCTGAGAGTTCAGCACCACTGAGTCGGCTTGTGTCTCCTGCATTTCCCTAGTTTTGATATTCTTCCTTTGTTATGTTTCCGCAGAGGAAGATTCCATCCTGGAGGAAAATGGCTTCAGCTGGGGAGACTATTTGGAGGAGACGGGGGCCAGAGCGGTACCACACGTTTCCTTCAAACACGTAGGTTGAGCAGTTTGTCCCTTCTGGTCTGTGGGAGGGAGGGAAAGGGATCTGTTGGGTGAAACCCCAGAACCAGTCAGAAGAGAAGAATGAAAAGAGAAGTGGAAACTCAGCTAAGGTTTTGTAGGAAGAAGGTGAGATGGGGCGGGGTGGGAGGAGTTTGGTTTTCACAGATAGCTGCTTGTGAAGTAGGACATAGATTGATTCTAATAAAAAGCCAGTGAGTTAGACAAGGTGTTACATTAATATCTTCTTAGTAGGTGTAATGACTATATTTTTTGCAATGAGGTGGTATTTGGGGCTGGGGACTCTGCTCAGTTGGTAGAAAGCTTTTCTAGTGTGTGTGAAACCCTGGGTTTGATCTCCAGCATTGGCTAATACTGGGTGTTGTGGTGCATCTGTTTAATTCCAGCACGGGGGAGGTGGAGGCAGGAGGATTAGCTTTTTGATTTCAGGCTTTATAGCAATCTTAAGACTAGCCTGAGTTACAGGAGGTTTTGTCAAAAAAAAAAGTTACTGTAATTTTGAAAAGCCACATTAGAGTTTTGTAGGTTTTAGAGGGGAGATAAACCAAGTTAGAGGAATCACGACAGAGAGCCTGGAAATGTAGGTCTCACAAAGTTCGTTCTCCTTCATAAATCTGTTTATATTATTCAGCATGTGCACCAGGGGACAAACCCTAGGAGAAAGGAATGTAGGGTCTTACCAGATTTTTCTTAGTCGTGAGCTCTTGGTTGGAAAAGATGATGTTCCCCAAACCCAAGCTCTTAGGCATGACTATTGTTTTAGTAGATACAAATTTGTTTCTGGGAGATCTGTTTTTCTATTGGGCTATCCCAGCAGTAACTCCACCTCCTTAAGGTTCTTCAGCTGAAATAAGACAACTACACTAGCTTCTACTTGGAAGTGACATGTCTCCTCGAAAGGGCATTTAAGACCTTCTTGAATTTGTAACAGTGCACCCCTTTCTTCTCTGTAGCCCTCAGGCTGTATTCTGAATATGTTTGTGACACATTTTAAAGCACAACACAGGTGACACCTCTCTGGCTTATATGGCGAGGACTGGGATCCCGCAGAAGCCATGGTGACAAGATAGTAGGATGACCTGTGATTTCCTTAGGGAAGTCTGGGAAGGAACGAATGATTGACAGCTTCCCCCTTCTCTTCTGTACAGTGAGGTCATGTCTTTGGTAAGGGGTCACTTCCAGAATTCTCTGACTGGTCACTTCTCACAACTGCTTTTCTGCTGAAGTAGATGTCACCAAATTGTGACAGCTTTAGTGAACAGGTGATTGTCTTTCAGGACCTCTGTATTCCTGAAGGAGTGTGCAGGCGTCCAGCCTTCCAGATGTAGACTGTCCCCAGGCCTGTGTAAAAGATTTCCAGAAAAAGTAGCCATTTCACAGACGACTAATTCACAGTCCCCTTGCTTTCTTTGAGGGTCCCCTTATGGTAGACCTCACATCCATCGGGGATGCTGCTTTTGTCATTTTTAACTTTTGTCCTGGCAGTAGCTGCTGGCACGCTGAACAGTTGAGCTATATACACGGAAGAGCATGGAACTGTAATTGAGAAATGCTCTTCATTAAACTCAAGATCTTGGGAGTCCTGGTTCAGAAACACTAGCTTTTACGTCATCATCATCATCATCGTCATCATCATCATCATCATGTAAATACAGGGTTTAATATAGCCTAGGCTGATCTCGAACTGTATAGCCAAGGATGACCTTGACTTGATTCTTCTGTCTCTACCTGCCTCTCTCTCTTTTTTTTTTTGATTCAGTGCTGGGGATTTAAGGCCTAGGACTTCCTGCACGTTCGGCAAGCGCCCTACCAACTGAGTGACATTTTTAGCCTTTATTGACTTTTTTGGTGTTTTGAGACAAGATCTAGTTGTAAATGTATAGGATTTCTGGGTTGGCCTCTAGGGTGCTGGTGTTACAGGCAGTACCATTCCTGCTCACTCATGGTTTTATATTATTAGTTTCAAACTGTTGAATTTAATGGGTGAAATAAAACTTGTTATCAAGTTCATTTCATCTTTTGAGTGTGGCTTCCTGAGTAATTAGCTTCTCCTTAGAGGCTCATGTTGTGTTTGTCTTCAATATATGCCCCCCCCCCTTTTTTTTTTTGAGATGGCTTCCCTGTGTAGCCCTGGCTGTCTTGGAACTCACTCTGTAGACTAGGCTGGCCTCGAGAACTCAGAAATCTGCCTGCCTCTGCCTCCCAAGTGCTGGGATTAAAGGTGTGTGCCACTACTGCCCGGCTAATATATGCCTCTTTTAAGACAGCACGGATTATGTTTGAAAGTGTTTTGTACTTAAGTAGTTCTTAAAAATCTTTTGAGGCTCGTGGCTAGTCTGATCATGGTGTTCCTGTGTTTCTGGTGTCTCAAGGTGGAGATCAGCATTCGGAATAACTTCCAGCCGGGCATGAAGTTGGAGGTGGCCAACAAGAGCAATCCAGACACTTACTGGGTGGCCACGATCATCACCACCTGCGGACAGCTGCTGCTTCTGCGTTACTGTGGTTATGGGGAGGACCGAAGGGCTGACTTCTGGTGTGATGTGATCATAGCGGATCTGCACCCCGTGGGGTGGTGTACGCAGAACAACAAGGTGTTGAGGCCCCCGGATGGTAAGCTTGCATGCCAAAGGCTTTCATATTCAAGAGATTGCTCTTCATGATGCCTGATCTCTGCCTCAGGGGCAGAGGGACCCTTCTATAAAACCCTGAGTGGGTTTAGCGCAAAGGTTTCTTAGCTCTTTAAAACGTCCGGATGCTGTGGGGTGGGTGGTGGGAGGAGTTTTGTTTATCAAAAATGGTATTGATCTTTAGCCGGTTTGGTCAAACAGAAGGAAAAAGTGTTCAAGGCCAGTGTTTGAAGGTCGTCTTTGACTGGTAGGAGAGGAAGGTAGCCCGGATGGTAAGGAGAGAGGGAGAGATTGGAGAGAGGAGCGAGGAGAGAGGTTCCTCTTTTGGGATTAGAGACATTGCTTTTACTTTTCTGTCATTTTAGAGAATTGACAATTTGAACAGACTTCTTTTTTTTTAAAGTTAATTTGTTTTTAATTATGTATATGCGTGTGCTGCTGTGTACAGCGGAGCACATGTGAGCTCTGGAGCCCAGAAGAGGTCCCTGGATCTGGAGCTACAGGTGATTGGATTCTGAGCCATCTGACATGGGTGCTGGGAACTGAATTTAGGGCCTTGACTAGAGCAGTACACGCCCCTAACCACAGAGCCTCTTCTCTCGCCCTCCTACACAGCCTTGTTTTCTAAGTTTGCTTGTTTGCTTTCTTCTCTCTTCCCCTCCGTTGCTTACGACAAGGTCTTGTGTAGAGCAGACTGATGCCTCTGAACTTCTGATCCTCCTGTCTCTCCTTTCTCATTGCTGGTAGTTCAGACATTTGCTACCCCCACACCCCATATATACAGTGCTGCCGACTGAACCCAGGGCTTCTGGCTTGCCCCAGCAAACCCTCTACCAGCTGAGCCACACCCCTAACCCTGTACTTAGTTTTTGCTCTTTCTTGCTCTGGGGATACTGGGGTTATAAAACAAGGAGAAAGCCAAACCAATGACAACTGACATCACTTAAAGCAGTGATCCATATTCATATAGACGGGAGATCAGTTTAGTTGCCACAAAACAATGGTTCCTTATTGGGGGAGGTCTCCCCTCCAGACATCTGGCAGTGTCAGAGAGTACTTCTGTGCCTGATGCGAGAGATGCTACCAACACTTAGAAAGACCAAACCACAGGCACCCCTGAACTTCTTCCAAGGCACTGGGCATCTTCACAATGAAGTATTATCAGGTTTACCCTTTCTTAAGTGCTGTAACTGAAGGCTCCTGCTGTGGAGGAAAGCACTGAGAAAGCTCCTAGGGTATGTTAAAACTGAGTTCAACTAAGTCTCTGACTCTGATCTTATTGTATGATCACAGCATCAGTGGTACCCGTCAGCCTTGCTCCAGTCTCCCAAGGGTATTCTGTGGTCTTTATACCCAGCTGTCTGCTCTTCCTTTGGAGTAATCTATTTCTTTCTCCCTCTCCCCTCCCCCCCCCCACTCTCTCCCTCTCTCTTTTCACTTGCTCCTTTTCCCTCTCCCTGTCCTTCTTCCTCTCACTCTTCCTTTCTCTCCTCTCCCCTCTCCTCTTTCTTTTGCTCCTCCCACACACCTCTGGTTTCATATTTCTGGTTGTGGAGAATGGTCTGTGGCTTTTCTTTCCTCCCTTTGTTATGCGTAATTGATGACTTGCTAAAAAGGGGTCATAAAATTGGCCTCAGCTCAGGACTTGCCTTTGTGTGACATTTGTCAGGGTTGAATCCATTGCCTTGGACTTAGCTGACATCATGACCCCTCATTGTCTCAGAAGAAAGAGAGAGAGGGCATCCTTTTAGATCTTTGTGTCTCTTCTGTCCTGCCTCCATCAACCTGCCTCCTTCCTCCTCCTCTTTTCCCCCTGGTCTCTGAGGTCAGAACTAATCTATGCTCAGGAACAAGGCCATTGGGACCTTAGGGGCGCTCATATCAATAGTACCAGTGTGTTTAATGTAATGTAATTTATTAATGAATTAATGTTGCAAGGACTTTTAGAAGACTAAGCTAACACTTTACTACTGAGCTCTGCCTGTAGCCCTGTATAATTTTAAATATAATTCATGTATCATAAAAGTCATCTCTTTAGGTTCGATGACTTTAATCTTATACACAAGTTTGTGCAAACAATGTCACTATTGAGGTCTGGGTGGCTTTTTTTTTTTAATAATTTCTAAATTGTTCCCCATACTTACCTTCCATAACTCTCAATCTGCTTTTAAAAATTGACATTTAAAAATTTTATTTGTGTGTATGTGTGTGTATGTGTGAGTGTGTGCAAGTGTACACAAGCATGTGTGTGTATAGGTCAGAGGAAAGCATACAGGAGTCCGTTCTCTCCTAGGTGGGTCCCAGTTTTGGCAGCAGACACCTTTACCCACTAGGCCACTTTGCCCAACTCCCCAGCCTGCTAGTTGCACTTTAAAACAGCTGCTATGTGACTCTGCACAGAGTTCTGATGACGTTGGTGCTCTAAGAGCTCCTAGGTGAATTTGGGATGGTCCCAGCCGTCCCTGGAGAGACAAGGCCCAGTCCGTTCATCAGCTTCCCCCTCACTTGGAAGAAAAATATGACAGTTGTCAAAGTGTCAGAAACACCATCAAATTTGTATCCTGAAGACTCTGTGCTATTAACCAAGACAAAGACACCCTTAACATGACAAGATGAAAATGAAAAACGAGAAAACCCCAGAAAAAGGGCGACCATTAATGTGACTGGAAAGATGAGAAGTCTTTTCAAACCATAGCGGTGATGTTAGCTTGAGGATTTCTTCAGTGCCGTCTTGTAAAGAACTTAAAAAAAATTTACTATGTAATCAATATGACGTGGGAATCTTTAGTTCAGAGAACAAAGTCGGGAAATAGCAGGTTCATGGGGCAAGAGCTTTTATTGATTTCTGTGGGGAGGGATAATTATTGCTTCGTAACCAGAGGCAATGGTTGTTCTAGAGGGACTAGGGGGATCTGTTTTGAATGGGGATTTTTGTTGTATGGTTTTCTTAGTGAGTTAATGCTATAAATACTGCAACTGTGCCCACATGATCTTTATCTTTGTTGTGGTTGAATTTAAAAGGCATTGAAAAATATGAAATAGCAACCCATGACCCTAATGTTTCTGTCTGAGAGGCTCCATGATGATGAGGTAGGTGTGTGTGTGTGTGTGTGTGTGTGTGTGGTGTTTGTAGACCAAAGGACAAGTTTGTCTCTCTTTCCTCAGATCTACCCATTGTGTTGTTATTTTTAATCAGACTGGGTCTCTAATTGGCCTTTAGCTGTCTAATTAGGCTAGAATGGCTGGCCAGGAAGCCCTGAGGATCTGTCTTTCTTTGCCTTACCAGTACTGGGATTACTGGGATTACAAACTAATGCTGTCAACCTGAATTCTGGAGATCTGACTTATGTTGTTGAGTTTGCAAAGCAAGAACTTTACTGACCAAGCTATCACTCCAGCCCAACTGAGGCTTATAAATTCAAGGAATCAGAGTAAAGTCAGGGACATGGCCATCAGAATAGAGATCGGAGTTCTTATGAGTATCCGACATTAACTTAGTTCCGTAGATGAGTTCCCTCAGCCCTCTCCAGCAGTTCCATCTTTGAAATGAGGGCTTCTATAATGTAATCTCAGGGAGTTAACTGGACCAGCCTTCCTGTGTTTGTGATTACAATTAAAGGAGAACAGTAGGAAAATGTGACTGTGTATCTCTCTATTTTATGCATGAGATACGGAGTTTATTTTAGAATTAGGGTCAGCCTAGGAATCTATGAAAAGCACAGAAACAAAGTGCCTGTGTCCCTATTGGACAGTGGCGTGTACTCTAGTTTTGTTTATGTTGTTGTGATGATGAAATATTCTAACAGAAGCAACTTAGAGAAGAACAGGTTTATTTGGCTCACAGTTCCCAGCTACAGTCCATTATGATTGGGAAGTCAAGGCAGTAACTTGAAACATCACATCAGCAGACAAGAGCAGTGAGAGAATTAATCCATCTTTACTTGCTTCCAAAACTCCCACACAGACCAGGGCCTATCGCAGTCAAGGGCAGTGAGAGTTAATGCATTCTTGCTTGCTTCCGATACTCTGACCCAATCCAGGGTCCTTAAAGTGAAATGGTGCCTCCTGCATTTAGTGTCACGTCTTCCTACAGACCAGCCTGATCTAGATAATTTCTCACTGGAGACTTTCTTAGGTTGGCAAGTTAACAAACTAACCACATCGTATTATCTAGGATGGAGCATGATTGCAATTGCTTGGGTAAAATGTCCCTTAATCAATTAAAGTCTAGTTCCCTTTTCAATCTGGATAGCTAAGATATTTCAGTTTCCCACTGAGTGGTAAGGGAACAGTCACTGACAGCTTGGAGTACGTGGGCTTTCGTGCCCATTCTGTGGGGACACATAAGCAGGGTCTTCCCTCATGCTGAAGTGTCTTGAGTTCAAGATTTTTGGATTAGCTGAAGTTGTCTTCCTGCCTTTTCAGTCACTTCATCTAAAAAGGAGTGATTTGATTGGTTGATCGCTTGATACAGGGTTTTTATAGGGTGCTCATGACTGAATCCAGGGCGTTGTGCGTGCTAATCGAGCTCTGTACCAACCAAGCTCCGTCCCCACACTCACATTTTATCATTTTGGATGCCAGTCTGATGGGACAGAAAGACCTAGTTGCAGTACTGTGTTTTCCTGCCTTACTATTTTAACTCTATCTTTGAGTTAATGTAGATCTTCATAAATATGTTAAACGTCAGGGGGAAGGAAAATCTACACAGTCACGTTCCCAGTTCATGTCATTATGGTGTGATTCCCATCGGTAGTCAGAGAACGCCATTAACAATGACAAGCTATAGACAACTGAGTTCAGTGGCCAATTGGCCGTTGAGTGTAGTATTCCTGCTCCTGGGCTAACCAACGCTAATCTTTCATATTAAAAGTATTACGAGACGTACTACATTAAAGCCTCACTAAGTGCAGCCAGGGATTAGAGCTCCTATTAGCAGGGCGAAATGGAAAGCGTTTTGGCTTAGTAAATCAATAAGGCTTGATTTATTCATAAGTGTGCACCACGCTCTCAAAGGGCAGCTGCCAAATAATTATTGTTTATGGTGATAATGTACGGAAATCATTTAATCCAATGACCGTTTTCATTGTTATGTATTCAGAAGTAGCAACATTACCTCTTAATGTCAGGGGCCCCGGAGCCTTGGTGCTCTGACGCTCTGAATGATGCCTATTGAGTTCTTTGAGGGATGCTTCTATGTGAGATTGCAGGTGAATATTTGTGAAGATGCAGGACAATAAAAGCCCTTGACTTCTAAACGGGCAAGTATTTATGTGTGCTTTTGGCTGCTGCAATAAGAGTGTTGGAATTACAGTGCCTTAGGATCCTGACACTAATTTTTATTTTTGCCATTATTAAAATTTCTGCAATTTGAATTGCAAATGCCTGCAGGCTCACCAGAATGACTGTATTTACCATTTCAAAGTGGAATCACCATTACTGGAGCTAGTGTATATATATGTATATGTATACATACATACATATATATGTGTATATATATATATACTTATTTGAACGAAGGAATGTTTATTCATGAAGTGTGAGGAGAAAGTGTGAAGGCCGCCTTATGTTATGTGGGTAGATTTGCCAAGTTCTCTGGTGCGGGCGAAGATTCTAGTAGACTAACTGAGGAGTTGCTGCCAGGTGGGGCACGAGGACTCAGCTGTCCACAGCCATTATTTAACCGTGATTGTGAAAAAGAGCATTTGATGTTTTATGAGACTATTCATTTTTAGTTTAGTTTTTTTCTTATTCCATTTGTGTGTCTACGTGTGTATAGTGTTTGTTGTGCATATGTGTGGGCACACATGTATGTGTGCATGTTTGTGCCTGTTCAGGTGGAGACCTGAAGGTGATATTGGAAATCAACTTCCACCACACTTCTCCCTTATTCAGTGAGACTGACTCCCTCACTCACACCCAGAGCTTCCTAATGTGGCTACTGTCTGGGAATTCCCTGTCTCTGCACTCTTGAGGCAATGTAGAGATGACTGTAAAGTGCATAGGTAGGCTGTGCGTAAATTCCACATGATTTTACACAAGGATTGAGCACCCACGGATTCATAGAGTCCCAGATTCAGTACTTTGTGCACCAAGGAACTGCTGTGTTTTTTGAGACAGTCCATTGTGTCTAAATCTCATGTTCCTCCAGCCTCAGCCTTCTGAGTGCTGGAGGCATGGGTCACTGTGCCCAGCTAATCCTTCCTCTTATGTTTGGTGTGTGTATTGTCTCTTGACAGTTGCTGTGTACCTTTATCCCTTCATCGTTGCCTGGCACAGTGAAAAATCAATCAGGAATTTGATGTTCATAATATAGTTCTCAACTAAAGGCAGAATATATATATAGTGTGCCTGTGTGCAGGCATCTCCTGCATATGTGTGTACATGAATGTTGAGGCCAGAGGTCAATTTTAAGTGTCGTTTTTCAGCCAAGGGCAACCTTGGTTTTTGAGACAGGGTCTCTCATTGGCCTGAGGCTAGTTGATTTTGTCTGGACTGGCTGGGCAGTGAGCCCCAGGAATCTGCCTGCCTCTGTCTCCCCAGTGCTGGGATCATAGGTGCTTAGTATCATGCCAAGCTTTTTCTTTTCTTTCCTTTTATTCTCTCTCTCTCTCTCTCTCTCTCTCTCTCTCTCTCTCTCTCTCTCTCTCTCTCTCCCCCCCTCCCTCCCTCCCTCCCTCCCTCCCTCTCTCCCCCCCCCTCTTCCTCCCTCTTATGTGGGTCTGGAGTTAATGGCATTGAGCCCTTGTGTTTTGTGTTTGTACAATGGATACTTTGCTAACTGAGCCGTCTCCTCAGTTTTCCAAAGCAGAATATTCTCAACAGTGCGCCAACCTATCACAGTTCAAAATATTTAATCCCATCCTTAGAAGAGCCACGGAAATTGGCTGCTTGGCATTTTTATTTTACATTTGAAGGGAATGTGGCAGATCCCAAGTCAGGCAGCTTGCAGTATAGATATAAGCCAAAGATGATTATTCCCAGTCTTGAAAGCAATGATTTGAAAGTAATTGGGGGGCAGGGTAGTGTCAGTGACAGTTTACTGGGAAAATTCTCTGAGTAAGATTTTGTATGAGGATGGATGAACTTGGAATATTAGAATCACTCACTGAGAGAAGCCCTTGGGCCTCTCCTTGTGATCTTTAAAAGCAGGGCGGGAGGGAAGCTGTTTACCCATAGTGTTTCCCATCTTGTCTTCTTTGGGCGACAAATAACCGGAAGAGCTGTGGTCTGGAACTTCTTTGGCGGATGGTAGTCATGAAATTATGTAAAGTGATGTAAATTGGATCAGATGCTGTTTGGGTTTTCCCTCATTGCATGAAAACTGTAAGCACAAAGCCAGGAGCAGATTTTTCTTTCTCATGTGAGTCATAAGTGCACTTATTTCTCCAGCTTTTCAATTGAGCGACATGTGCAATGTAAGCAGAGCGGGTGTGAGGTTGCGTGTGGACTGTCAGTGCGAGTTCATTCCGTGACCCTTGATTGTCAGAGGCTTGGTCCAGTGCTTCCTACTTTTTCTCTTCCCTCATCCAGAGATCCTGTCCTTATCCTGCTCAGATGACATGTCCTCATGCATGTCCACAGAGGACTCAGCTCCTGTCTGGCCCCAGTTCCTGCTCCTCATAGATCTTCCGATGTCCTACATGGACTTGAGGTTCATTCTGTGTGGCAAGTCTCCTGTCACCCTCGACAGACAAGTCCTATGAACTCAGCTTGTTTGCTGGGACATCTGATGGTTTTGTGCTTGTCCCCAGCTCAGAGCCTGTAGTCTCCAGCTCTGCTGACCGCTCTCTGTCACATTCTGGCCTTTCAGTTAATCCATTGGACTGGTGAGCTGTGCCCAGAGCTGTACGGTCTTTTGGCCTTGAGAACATCCTCCTTCTCCTCCTCCTCCTCCTCCTCCTCCTCCTCCTCCTCCTCCTCTTCTTCTTCTTCTTCTTCTTCTTCTTCTTCTTCTTCTTCTTCTTCTTCTTCTAAGATTTATTTATTATTATACACTGTAGTCGCCTTCAGACATGCCAGAAGAGGGCATCAGATCTCATTACAGATGGTTGTGAGCCACCATGTGGTTGCTGGGATTTGAACTCAGGACCTTCAGAAGAGCAGTCAGTGCTCTTACCTGCTGAGCTATCTCGCCAGTCCTCTATTACTTCTTATTAAAACTCCCTCATAGATCAATGTCCTGGGGTCATACCTTCATTGTATGGCCACTGTTCTGAGGCCATTCGTCCACTCTAGGCCGAGCATCCATTCTGAGGTCAGATCTCGAGCGGTGGCAATGCCTCCATTCTGACTATCTGCAGCTCAGCCCTTCCATCCCACAGACCATCCAGATGAGAGTTTGCCTTTCACCCCAGCTACAAGGGAAGACTTGGTTTGCACATAACCTCTGAGCCTTGAATTATCTTAAAAAGCTCACTGAATACAGCTTTCAATTAGATTCAGTTCTTGAGCACTAAGTGTAATTCAAAGATGAATTTAATATTATATTAGGATTTGAGAGAGGGAGGGAGAGAGAGGTAATAGGATATGAACACACACACGCGCACACTCACACACACACACACACAGACACACACACATACACACACAGAGGAATAAAACAACTAACTGGTTTGGAATAAAGATGCAATTGTCCATGAATTAACTAACTACGTACTTTGTTACTCATCTGAACACTGCTGGCCCATCAATACAGTATCTGGACTTGGCTGTCCCTGACCCTTTGCCAACTTTATGTGTCATAGGTACTATAGCTTGTATGCTGTCTCCCTCTCTGTTTTCCTTCCTCCCCCACTCTTATTTCTAAGGTGTTATGTATATATGTGATATTCGTAATGGGTACATAGGTGTGCATTCCCCTCCCCTGCCTCCCCCTTATTGGTTCTTTGCTAATAAGAAAACTAGAGCTGACAAAAAGACCTTGCAGTGATGGGGAGAAGAAATTCCCATGGCTAGTAGCAGCCGTTTGGGGTTCCCTTTAATAATGGGATCATGTACATGGTAAACATGGGTTTTACCACTGGTGATACCCTCCAGTTGATTCACAGACTGTATTACTATTGCCATGGAAGCAGATACATTTTTTTTTTAACCAATCTATGGGAAGTGGTTTATTGAGGGCTTGAGTGTTCTGTTGTTGAGACCATGTGATACAGTGATTACTAAGCATGTTAATTTAGGCACATTTGTAATATGATCAAATCTTAGGGAATGGCATCCCACCTTTCTTCATCTTTACAGTGGGTAATCCACTGGGATAGCATTCTCAGACATTTTAAATTTTAATTTCTTCGGTTCTTTCTTTAAAGTTAGCATACAAAGCAATGAGTATGATTGTGACATTTTTACAATACATCGTTCTTGTTTGTCCCCCTCCTTGGTCACCACTCTTCCTGGTCCCTTTTCTGATTTCCTATAGTTTCCCTCTGCTTTCATGTCACGTGATCCCGAGGTCCCAAGGTCGCTTCTTCCTCTTTCGTGATTCCCTGTCTAGAGGATCTAGTTTCGGGGCTGAACCACACACACACACACACACACACACACAGACACACACACACACACGCATATGTCTATAATAGTAATCATATTTGGTTCTGAGGCCTGGTTGATGTTGACACTTGTAGATGACAATCAGGGAGGCCTAACAAGTCACACTTACTTGTATCAGAAATAAATGACAACTGTCAGCTTGATTGGGAGAACAGATGGGGTAAGTGGATGATACATTCAGGTACAGTAAGGGCCTCTTGCCATAGGATCAGATAGCCCGCCTAGATCTGGAGGCTGTGGGCTAATTTGGCCATGATGTAGTGAAGCAAAAGGATTGATTTCCATAATTCAATCCTCAGGAAGGCTCTCAGACAATGGCTAATCCGAGGAGTGGGAGGTCTGGTGTAGAGAAGAAGAGGGACATCAGAACAGTCGCCTCTGACAGACAAATGCTTTGGGAATTCAGATGTGTGATAGAACTTTTCTGAGGTACTCAGACAATAGACATAGACCTTGTACTTGGTTGTTTAGCTAACCAGTGTGCACTCTGAGATGCATTGAGCTGTGGTGGTCAGTTCATAGTCACTTGCGAAGTCATCTAGCAGGCAAGGGGCAAACACAAGGGAGCTGTCGTGGTTGTAAAACAAGGTTTACCAGGAAGGGTCATATCAGGTTAATGTTGTCTCCAGTCTGTGGCTTTAGGTTGACCAGAACAGACAATATCCTGGTCATGATGCTTGTGTGCTAATTGCTTTTGCATGGCTGTAAGCAAATTCAAGATGGAAGCAACTTAAAGGAGATTAATTTTAAAGATTCTTGACTCTTTTCATCTGGTGCAGTTGGGCAGGGGAATATGTGATGTGAAAGTCTGTTTAATTTATGGCAGCCAAGCATAGGCCAAGGCAGGAAGGGACTAAGGATTATATCCCCCCATATCCTCAGTAGCTGACTTCCTCCAGGTAGGTTGGGCACTTCTAAAGGTTGTCTGTACAAGATCCTCAATTGCCGTACCAACCAGTGTATTCAAATGTATTCAATGTATCCAATGTATTGGAATCATGACCCTGTAGAGTACATCACCTGTTCAAAACTATAGGAAACCTTAGGAAGAATCTCAAGCCAGGAGTGTGTTCTAGTCTGGGAAACCTGTTGGTAAGGATCAAGGCATCTCCTGGCCTCTCAGAGTAGGGAGAAATAAATGGGGAGAGTGGGCATGAAAATTGAGACCACTATTGACTTCCTTGAATGAAGCTGCCTTGGGAGAAGAGCTCTGTGTCTGCTGTGATGGCTCATTTTAGCTTAGGAGCCACTTGTGAATGGCAGCCCTCTTGTCCCTTTGAGAAAGTAGCATTCACATTAGTGGGGGGAATCCCAGCATGCTACTGTGTTAGTGTGTGCTTTAAATGCAAAACAGTTCCATGAGCCATCACTAGGGACACGTTGGGGATTGAATTGAGGGCTACTGAGTTAATGCAGTCAGTTGAGGGACTGAGGGATAGTGCCAAACATTTGGAAATTGAACCTGGACAGCTTTTGATGACTAGATAGTTTTTTATTTTCACATTTATGACCTCTGGGGCCAAGGAAGGGGCCTGAGAGTCCCTCTGCTGTGGTTTCATGTGAGGGAAGTTAAAAAACGGACTTAAGATTTCAGAATCAGGGCTGAATGGAGGTCAGAGACATGACAGATGGCTATAGGTGAGGGTGCCCACCATATTTCAGTGTCTCTTATCTTCATGAGAAGGCTGTGATTCTTACAATTCCAAACTTAACAGGCCCCTAGGAGGTTGGTGTGTTCTTGCATGCCTGAAATTCCAGCACTCAAGAGTTAAAACAGGACTGTGAGTTCAAGGCCAGCCTCAGTCATATACTGAGATTCTTTTAGAAAGAAAATGGGACAAACTAAACTTGAGTCGTCCATGCCGGGCCCAAGGTTATTAATAACCTTAGTATGCTAGAGACTAGTTCCAAGAGCCTCAGCACTGGAGGGCTGCCTTTCCCTTTCAAAGGCTAATGTTTAAAAGAGTATGCCTGAAATCCAGAGAGTAGCACAAATTTCCCTTCATTTATATCCAACAGCTTTTGGAATTGAATAATTACACAAAACAAGGCCCAGTTGTCCTTTGAAACATTTATGCTGCTTGCTGTAAGCCTGTAAGCTGATATTTGTAAAGAGATTTCATCAGAGGAAGGCAGAGGAAGTGAAGAGAAATTTGGTTTTGAGGAGTTTTGTATTTATTTGTTTAATTATTTCTTATCAAGGAACATAGTTGCTGCTGAACATAGTTGATTAAACAATGTAAAAATTTAAAAAGCTCATAATGACATATTTGTATAGTGGTTTGAAAAAGACTCCCTTAGCACCGATCATGGATTATTAGAAGTGAAGAACCATTAAAACAATCTGTCATTAATTTTTTTCCACAATGAATAGTTATGTCATCTCATTAGCATTCGTTCAGCCTGTTTCCCAGACAGGCTTGTGATGAATCTCTTTTGAGACCATCAAAGTGCAGAGAACTTTTAGTGCCTATGCACTTCCTTGCCACCCTCAAACACAAACAAAGAAGGTCCATTGAAAATCACCAAAGATGATAACAAATGCTCACCTCCTTCCCTCCCTCCCTCCCCTCCCTCCCTCCCTCCCTCCCTCCTTCTCCCTTTCCCTCCCCTCCCCCTTCTCCCTGTCCTCCCTTCCTCTCCACTTTCCCTTCTCCCTCCCCCTCCCTTCCCATCCCTCTCCCCTCCCCTCTCATTCCCCTCTCCCTCCCCTCCCCTTCATTCCCTCCCTTCTCTCTCCCCTCCCCTCCCTACTATCCCTGTCTCTGTCCCTCTTCTCTCTTTCTTTCCCTTTTTCCCTTCCTCCTCCCTCCTTCTGGCTCTTCTTTCTCCCCACTCCATCTCTCTGTTTCTGTCTCTTTCCTTTTCCTTGATAGACCAGCCTCGAAACTAAATATGAAGTCATTCTTGCTTCCACATACCTTTCAAGTCTTGGGACTGTAGACATGCACCATAAAGGTTTGCTAAAAAATCCATTTCTGGATTGTATTTTGATTTTTGATTTTGAGTGTTTGGTCCCATGGAGACCCAGGCACAGAGAACAAAGCTTGCTTAATGTTATCCTTGACAATATTTAACCACATTTGTTTTGTGATAAGAAAGCAAAGTTCCTTTCACGTTCTCCATCTGCACGCTGGATGTGAGATTTGTTAGTCCATCCAAACTGAGTTTAAGTCTCTAAATACATGGATCATTAAATTTAGATTTGTAAGTATTGCTAAAGGTTCTTTCTGTTGTGTGTGTTAATGTGCCCTTCCTTGGTGGGTTTCTGTGAAGGATAATGGAGGGACCATGTTAGCATAAGTAACTCACCAGCAAATTAACACCAATTAAAAATTCTATTAAGACAGCTGACAGAAGTCTTTTAACGTTAAGTACAGTTATGTTTAGATCAGACTTAATATTTCTGAGGCGTTTGTTTCCCTTCCCAGTGTAACTTTCTACTAACAAAGGGGACTGGTGACATTTAAAGGACTTCTACTCTCATATTCAGCAAATGCTTTGGGCTCAAATTTTGCCAAGATTTTAGTTAGTTTTAAAAATTATCAGATTTGCTTTTTTTTTTTTTTTTTTAGTGATTTCCCTCTTCTAAGCAAATGCCCCCCTTTGGTTCCTATTGAAATCTTCATTCTTAAAATTGTCCTTTCCTTGGGGCTTTTAGCTGAAAGTGTATTTGAGGCCTTTAAATATATATATTTTTAAAATATTAGCGGCTGGAAAGATGGCTCAGTGGTTAAGAGCACTCAATGCTCTTCAAGAGGTCCTGAGTTCAATTCCCAGAAACCACATGGTGGCTCACAACCATCTGTAATGGGATCCAGTGCCCTTTTCTGTTGTATCTGAAGAGAGCAGCTGTGTACTAATACAAACAATAATAAAAATACTATCAATTACTATAATTTTATTATTACTATGCAAGGTTGGGCTGCACAGTCCTTCCTGGTTGTCAGGGAGTGTGGGACATCAGCTCCCTTGAAGAGGACAACATTTACTGCTGCAAAGTTATTTAGCTTAAAAATAGAGGAGGGGCTTCATTTATCACAGGATGGCCAAAGCCTCCTGGAACCTCTAACCCTCTTGCTTCCATCTCCTGAGTACTTTGTGTAGAATAAAGGATCTAACATTGATTGGTTTGTGATCTAGTTGCTGTAGAAGGCATTTGTCTACTTAGATAATTAAGAATGATGATTAAAGGCTGGGATTGCAGGCTAGAGATAACTGGCTTAGATGATATTGAGGATGGAACCCAGGGCCTCCTGTGTTCTAGGTGAGCCCTCTACCAGCTGAGCAGTAGCCCCAGCCTTGATCAAATTGTCTCTCATGGTTTCATTTGTTTGTTTGTTTTCAATTACTTAACATCCTGGGATTGAAGCAAACTTTATAATGGCCTACAGTATAGGTGTATAGTTAAATGTCAGAGTCAAAATTAGGCTAGAAGTTAAAATTTGGACTTTACTTTGAGGAAGAATGAAAGAATTTGGGACTGTGAGGACTGCAGAATTAACATTTTCTAAGGTTTTCTATTTGCCTAAACCACAGTAGGAGCCGGGTGTGGCGCAAAGTCCTGGAGAATCACACAGCATCCTTTCAGTACTGAACATTTTCAGCTGCTCTTGATGCTCAAAGTAGGATCTGAATCTGAATGTGTTGCCCATAAATCTTAGCTAAAAGTGTTAATTATAAGATATTTGTTTGTGAGAGAACTCTTGCCTAGCATGTGTGAAGATATAAATTCAGCACCCCCCCATTACTGCCAGAACAATTTAAAAATAAATTAGAGATAATTGAGAACTCCTTTACTCCTTCTTTTAGGGTAATCTACCTCTGTGTACTTCTCTAAAGCAATACACACACACACACACACACACACACACACACACACACACACACACACACACACACACACATATGCTTAGTTGAACATTAGGAAGACAGGACGATGAGCCAAATAGGTTCTTTCTCCAAAGCAGCTCACTGCTCATACAAACAGGACAAGGAATTAAACCAAAGAAGGCATGAGAGGTTCCTTTACTAATTTACTTAAATTAAAATGACTGTGGCCTCCTTCAGAAGTGTATGAATAATTGTGACTGGTACTTGATCTTTGGATCAGCGCACGGGAGTTGTAGTAAAGATGGACTTATTCTTGCCTCATTTAAACGTGAACTCTCAGAGACTTATACAGCAAACCATAAGAGACTCATCACCCTCAGGACCTGCCAATGTAGACATCACACCCAGTGAATTATTTTCTGTCCTGTCAACTCTGTCGTTTACACTGTCTCAGTGGTGTGGCTCTGGGTTAGAACATTCGCTCATACCAGCTGTGTTAATTTGGGTTCTCGTGTGCCCCTCTTTATTCTTCTGATGCATCTTGACATAGACATCTCTTTCCTCATTACTCCCCTTCACGAGGATATTAATAGAATTCCTCAGATGTTTTCATGGTTTAGTAAAACTAATGGTTTAGTAAAATTGTTTTTCTTTTAATTTAGCACCAGAGTGCCTTAAGTTTTTGGCTCATTTAAGCAGTTACTTCATGACAGTTGTAGGTAAAAACAAAAGCAATGAAGACATTAATGACTATATTTAAAAATGAAATTTAGGTAAGTATTTCTTGATAACAGTAAGTTGTTCCCGTATGACTCAGTATTATGGTTTTCCATTTCATTCACTTGTAGATGGTTTCCCTTCTTTTTACTCCATGAGTTAAACTAACCCAGGCAAGCCTATGTACATGCCTACTATGCTGTGGTGGCTAATATGTAAACTAACTCATGTAACGCCCACCAGGTGGCTTGTCATACAAATATTGCGGTTCTCTAGATTAGAATTGTTTGTTATTATTGAGGTTTGCGTTTGAAGACCTTGGGGTGCTCCCTGTGAACACATGATAAATTGTTTTTTAATGAGACAATGAACTGTTTTCAAATTCTCAACTTTCTTGGCATGCTCCACTAAATTGTGAGCACCATTGTTTCTTGCTGTGGTTTTTAGCTTTCCTTTTTCATAATGAATGGCAGAATGCCTCTCTAATTCTACTTTGAAAACTTTTTTTTTACTATGGGGAATTTAAGTATATCCAGTAATAGGCAAAACCTCCTATGTTTGTTCCTCATGGTTAACCACGATCTGTTCAAAGCCAATCTTGTGTTTAATCAATGTGCCACCTACTTTCCCTGGCTTTTACTGCTTAAAAAGCAAATCTCAGGACATCGTATCAGTTCGTCTGTAAATATTTTAGCATGTGCCTCTCATAGATCATTCTGCACATGTGTGTATGGAATCGTTGAAAAGTCATGGCAATTGAAAGGGAGGCTTTTTATTTATTTTCAAGATTTTTTTTTTTAAAGAACTGGAGCCAAACATTGATTTAAAAAAACTCCCCTAGTGGAAGTTAAATGCCTCTTCCAAAAGTTTTGTGGAATGAGTTAAAAACTAAAATTAAATCAACACTTCTACTCAGCACAACGTACCGAAAATTAAAACCAGAAGAAGGGGTGCTCTTCTAGAAAATAATAGAAATAATAAAAATTTGTGTTTTTCTTGCTTCGGTGGGCCTGGAATAAGTACTAAATTTAAATTTAGTATTTTTAAATTTAGTAGGTTTAGCCCCAGGCATGGTAGCACCCACTGTAATACCATTACCAGGGAGACTGAGTCATGAGACTTGTGAATTGCCTGTCAAGCTTGGCTACAGATTGATATCTCAAATAAAACAACAAAACAATAAATTAGTAAATAAATCAGTAGTCTTAGGTTCATAAGCCCTGGCAGCCTTGTATTACTGAGGAGCTGGGCATGTCCTGATTTTTCATTTGTATATGCTAATGTTTGACACACAGGAAAGAACTTTCTAGCTCTGGTCTTGGGTTGATACCAAGGAAGTTAAGTCATTGTATTGATTCCCTGCCGTGCTAGTGGTCTTTTTCTTGGTTGTGATAAGGACTTATTTTGGTTTGTTGGTTTGAAAGAGAAACGCCCAGGAAGGAATACAGACTGTCACAGCAGGGAAGGCGTGGCTGAAGGGGAATGAGGGAGCTGGTCCCATGTCTCTAAGGGAGACAGTAAGCAGGACCTGCCCCCCAAGTGATTCTTTAGCTAGATTCCTCTAGCTAAACTTCACCTCCTAAAGGTTCCATATCCTTCCAAAACAGTTCCACTAGCTGGGAACAATGTGATCAAATGCAGGAGCCAGAGGCTTCTTGTTCCAGCTCCTTCCCCCCAGAGCAGTGGCTCTCAGCCTACCTAATACTGCAACCCTTTAATAAAGTTGTGCATGTTGTGGTGACCCCCGTAAAATTATTTCATCGCTACCATAGTTTCGCTCCTGTTATAAATTGCAATGCAAACACCTGACATGCAGGGTGTCTGATGTGCCAGATGCGCTGCCGTAGGAGACTGCTGTCTGTTCATCTGTCAGCACTATGGACAGGGGTCGATTCTGGATCACAGAAGTGTGGGCACCTCTGCATGTGAAGCACAGTTCCAGTAAGTGGGAACTTTGCTTATCAACTAGAATGAACTTTAAATCAGGTCAGTGCCTGCACGCCTTTAGAGCCTTTGTGCCCTAGAGGATTCCCTAATATTTTTCTTGTTAACTGCCTCCCTTACCCTGTTGACAGTCTGGATGTATACAAGTAAATATGTCTGCATACTACAAGTGCACACACGCATATGCACACGCACACACACACACACACACGGACACACACAAGCACACACACACATGCGCACATACGCACAAACGTACTCACACAATGTTCTTCACCAAGATTCTTATCCTATCAAATGGAATACAAGTGGATGAGGGACACCATACACTGACTCCCCAAATCTCTGCACACGAGAAACTTCATCTGCTCTCTCATCTTCTTCTGGGAAAATACAAGGGTTTCACAAACTAAAATGACGTTTCTACTCAGACCTTTGGTATAGGATTAAATTCAGGGACATAATTAGGTATTTATACTTAAAGATAATGCTTTTCAGTATTGTTGTTCTGATCAGCTTTCATCTCAGCTCCTTGTGCAAATGGACAGTAAAACATTATTTTTCTATGATTTTGTGCATCAGCAGACACACGGTTAGATAGTATTGATAATTAATTAATTGTGTGTGTTGAGGAACAGTATTGACTTCCTGACTGGCATGTGGAGGTGAGTGGGTGGCTTAAGTCTGCAGGACCCCTGACTGCTGCTTTCCTCAGTTTACTTTCTCCTACCATACAGAACTAAAAGTAATGAGTTAACATTTGACTTTAGTGTCTATTCCTATTGCAGCCCAAGTCTCAGTGTTGAAAGGGCCCAGAGAAACAAGGAAGCCTGACCTCAGTTGACAACTGTGTCTGGAAACAGAATAGACAGAGCCGCACAGCATTGGAGATAGGGCCTTATGATTCATGGCTGTGTAAGGAGCATTTGCTGTTTGTAGCATAGCATTTCCATCTAGAACATTCCTTATTTAGTCAATATGAATACAAAAGGGGATGGGTTGTGTGTATGTGTGTGTGAGTGTGTGTCTGTGTGTGTGTGTGTGAGAGACATTTCACAGTGTGAAAAAGTTTCAGAAGAAGTGAAAACTCCCTAGTGCTTTCTTATTCCGTGCTCAATGAGAGGTGTAAGTTGTCTGCGTCCCTGAGAAAACTCACCAGAGTTTGGATGGGACTGTCATACAATTGAGGAACTGAAATAATGAGAGATCGAACCCAGCTTCCTGATTTTCTAGGAAAGATGTCTTTGCGCATGTCAGTGATTTTGTTGTACGGTCTCAGTGTTGAAAGGGTCTAGAGAAACAAGGAAGCCTGACCTCAGCTCACAGCTGTGTCTGGAGCAGAATAGACAGAGCCACACAACTTGGAGATAGGGCATTATGATTCTTTTAAAAAACATGCGAGTGCATATTGTAGGTTTATTAGGAGGAAGAGGGTCGAGTCCCACAGGCCAGTTTCCAGGTGTTCTTACAGGGCACCCCTGTTGCATTCCAGATGGTTTTACTCCAAATCACTGTTCTGCTGCTCATAAGTGCTTTACAGAAATGTCAGCTTACTTTCTCCTTTTAAAGGGGAAGATGGCCATTTTCATTTCAAAGAAGAGGCTCTTTCCCACCAGCTAAGAAGGATTGCTAATTTGTTTTATATTAAGAGTAATCCTGTAATAAAAGCTGTCACATTGTTAATTAAAAAGATCACATCGAAGGTCCCCAGAGATGAGGTCTTGTGAACCTCGGGTATGAGACAGTTGCTTAGGGCAGTGTAGCGATCCACCCAGGAGAGGAACGAGATGCTTGGCAGGTCTACTTTGTCTCCAAGAGGAGCGGCTGACTTATGATAATCCCAACACGTGCCTTTGTGATGGTTATCTTCATGTCAGCTTGAGGGGATTTAGATTCTCCTGGGAGTCACAGCTCTGGCATGGCCCGTGAGGAATAACTGACCTGCATATGAGTGGTACCATGGCCAGAGAAGGGGCACCAGACTGAAAATAGGGGAGAGGGAGAAGGTGACTGAGCCCCAGCGTCCCTGCTTGCTGACTCTGGATGGGAAATGCTCAGTGACCTCACACGCCTGGCTCCAAGTCTCTCTGGCATGACAGACAGTAGCTCCAAAATGTGAGCCAAAAGAAACCCTTCCACCCCTAAATTTCTTTATCAGTTATTTTTGTCACAGAAGAGAAGAGTAATACAGCACACATAGGATCAGTATTGTGAGAATCCTATTTGGAATACCTCTGCCTGGTAGAGGACATGCACGTGTCATCCAGGGGACCCACACATTGAAGCAAACTCTGCTTCAGCGAAGCAGGAAGACCTGTGCATCACTTTCTTTGAACAGATATTACTGAATGCCCTGAGATAATACCAGGGGTCCACAAGTATGACTTCTGTATAACTGTTGATCTTATATCCTACCTACAGTGACACACTCCTTTGATAAGAAAATACTTGAGTTAATTCTCTTGGGAAAAGAAAAGAAAAAAAAAAGAAAATCCAGTACAGACCCAGGGTTTGCAGATATAAGCTCTTCCAGTGATTTGAGGTAGTGTTTCCATTCTGGTTTTCCCTGGGTGTGTGTCTGACAAGTGACAAGTGTGTGCAACCCCTGTGTCAGCAGCTTGTTCCATTCATACCACAGGCCCAGACATTGGAGAATAGCTCATAAAAGGACTCGAAGTCCTTTGAGGAAGCCCCAGATAGAAAACAGTCATTAATTAATTTTTAAGAGTCAGCAGCTGCACACTCAGGCATCTGGTTTGATAGGAAAGGAAAACAAATTTCTTGGTTTTAAATTGCCTTGTGTGTATGACAGCATATTAAAGTGATGAGAGCCATTCATTGTGCCACGTTGTGTGTATACTGCCTGTTAGTATATGCGTGTCTACTTGTGTGTCCAGTGCACATGCATACGTGTGCGTATGGATGTGGAAGCCAGAGGCCGGTTAATTGCAGGTGTCCTCCTCCATTTCTCTCCATGCTGTGTACACTGAGGCGGAGTCTCTCACTGAACTCAGAGCTCGCTTGCCCTGACTCTCACGCAGCTCCCCAGCTTGCCTCTGAGATCCCTGGTCTTTGGCTTCTGAGTTCTGGGATTACAGATGTGCCACCACACCTACCCAGTTACTACATGGGTGCTGGGGACCTGAATTCTGGTCCTCACCCGTTTGTGGCAAGCTCTTTTAACCACTTTCCCAGCTCATCTCACAGATCCCCCCCACCGTCCTTCCTTTCTGCCAGCTTCATACCTAGGTTTTATGTTCTAGTAAAAGATAGAACAAACAAGAAAACAAACAATCCATGAAGCCATCACAAGCAGAAAGTCTCGACTCTACCCATTGGTTAAGACACCCAGACCCCAAGCTGCCTTCCTGCCGCATGCTTGCTTTCCCAAAGGCTTATGTCAAGTAAAGAAGACACTCAGAGGTGTGCTTTCTCGACAGTTCTAAGTCCAGCCAGGCTGACAGTGGAGATTAAAACCATCAGAAGTCCAAAGTGGCTTCTTAAGGGAAACCCTAATCTCTAGGCAGAGAACTTAGTGACGACAAGCATGACCATCCCCACCCCTCTCCTCCTGTGCTCAGGAGTCTGCCAGTGCGAGGGTCTCCTCCTGACACCAGGCAGCATTTAATAGACAGACCTGCACATAACACGGTCAGCAGATACGAATGTTGAAATAATCTCTGTCTTCTCATTGTGCTTTGTAATTCTGGGGGCAGCTTTGTTTTTCGGGAGACTCCTGGCCCTGAGTCACACTCGCGCCTTGCACTTGTGCTTCAGATGGTGACACCTTGAGTCCTTGTCATTCTTCAGGAATGTGTATAAAAAATATCAAGTATATTTTTTTATCCACAGAACTACTTCAACCCTTCCCCTGTTCTCACCAGGGGTTTACATGGCCGACCTTGCAAATTGAACAGAAAATGAAGACTAATAGTTAATGTCATTTTATACATTAAATAAAACACATTTCCATGGAGATCTGACTCCAAACTTTTACACAGATTCTGCTGAGAGGGTCGAGAAGGCCATGCATTTATGACGTTGCTGATATATTTTGATTTTTGTTTTTAATGATAGATCTCATGGCTATACCAATGATCTTTTATTTATTTAAATAGCATCCTCATGTGCCATGTGGGCAGGTCTATGCTGAGACACCCTGTGTCCAGGTCCCTGAGGTTCAGTGCACATGGCTGCTCTTTTGTTGCTTTTCCTTAAAAAAGGATTTATTTGTTATGTATACAGCATTCTGCCTGCAAGTATCCCTGTGTACCAGAAGAGGGCGCCAGATCTCATTACAGATGGTTATGAGCCATCCTTTGGTTGATAAGAATTGAACTCAGGACCTCTGGAAGAGCAGACAGTGTTCTTAACCTCTGAGCCATCTCTCCAGACCCTATTTTGTTGCTTTAAAAAAAAATAAGAAGAAATTAGGATAATGAACGAATTCCATATCCCACTCTGGGTTGTGATCCACAGTTTTGCAAATAAAGGTCCAGTCGAGGAATTTGCCCTTCCTCTAGGAATACTAAAGCAAAATCTTTGCAGGAGCCCTCTGGTGGTTTGAATGAGATGTCTCCCATAGTCTCAGGCATTTGAATGCTTGTGTGTAGCCAGACTTTTGGCTGTTTTATGGGTTCCTATTCTATGAATTTTCTCCACTCTCATCCTTTCCAACTGCCAACAGTCTGTGGGAGAAAACGAAGGCTAGAGAGGGAAGCGTTAGACTCCTCCTGTTGATTAGGGCAGTGAGTTTTTATCTTTGCCTTAAGGATATCTCCAACCAGAGCAGGAGGACCAGTAGCGGCCACACCTTTTGGGGCTCTAGCATTTTAATACCCTCTCAAGAGTCCCCAGAATTCCAAACATCATACACTTGCCAGAACTATTTGTTTCTGGCAAAGCCACAACCCTGCCAGTGCTTCAGCCAAATCCCAGTCAGCTGCTGTGGACAGACTGAAGCAGCCCCGTATCCCACCCCTGGGATTGAAACAGAAACATGACATTTCTATGTTTTTAAACAAACTCACCATAAGATCCCCAGTTGTGGGTGCTGTTTGGGTGGGACTAGGAGGCGTGGCCTTGTTGGAGGAGGTATGCTTCTGGGGTTGAGCTTTGAGCTTTTAAAAGACCACTGTCAGTTTGCTGTCTGCCTGCTTGAGGTTCAGGGTGTGAACGCTCAGCGGCTGCCCCAGCTTCTGTTCCTGCTCTGCCATCATGTAAACAGGGCAGAGTGTGGGGCTTCATGGGAAGGTAGATGGGGGATCTCGGGAGCTTACTGGCCAGCCAGAACCAGTAAGCTCCGGGTTCAGAGAGAGACCCCATCTCAAAAAGATAAGGTGGAGATCAGCTGAGGAAGACATGTGATGCTGACCTCTGGCTGACGCGAGCATGGACCCACACACATGTGCACCCGCATACACAATCTTCACAGAACACACCCACACATACACACAGATATTTTTGGCTAGTTTTTATGCTATAGTAGACAAACTAATACATGGCCCAAAACTCCCTCAAATAAGGATTATGGGTCGATGAACACGCACTTTGGGAAAGCAGGCAGAACAGGCTGTATTAGCGCTGGCGAGTTAGTAAACGCAGGAGTTCCTTGGTCATACCAGACATAGCAAAGCAATCATAAACTTCCACAAAGCCAAGCATTTAGCTAGTGCATTTGTACTTGACTTCTTTTTTTAATCTTGGCACCGATACAGCCACTGTCTATAGGATTAAGGAAATCTGTGTTTAGTTCTCGTTTACAATTCGGTGAAGAGTAGATATGACTTGGAATTAAGAGATGCTTTGATTTAAAAATAAATATGTTAGTGTCATAGGGGCAGTGCTGTTGGGTTGACTCTGTCTTCTCAGGCTGAGGGGATAAGTCTTTGCGGCTTCCCATAGTGCCCCGGAGGGTTGTTGCTATAAGATTAATGTGAGCTTCCTTTCTGAGTAGGCCGGGAACTGAAGCTTTCTGGGGAGAGAAAAAAGCCTAATCCTGGAGGACCTGGATCCTGCCCAGGCTTATGTGCCTGGGTCTGGTGGAGAGGACAGGGCAGAGATTTGGAAAGAGTCCTCTTCATCTTACACACAGGAAGAGCTTGGCGGCACATGATAGATGCCAGACTCATCATTAGAGAAACAAATAGACACATTGCTGCGCTCTGGGAATTTGTTGACATGTATGTGTGTGTTTGTGGTGGCGGGAACTGTCTGTGGAGTTGTCATGTTTCTTGAAAGCCTTTATACTTAGAATGTGGCCATATGACATCAAGAAATTCCCTTGAGTTTGAGGTCAGCCTAGTCCACATTAGGAGTTCCAGGTGAAGCTCGAGATACATAATAGATAGACCCTGTCTCAAAAAACAGTAATATTCATGGGCAGCTCAAACAGCAACAACTTTTTAAAGAGGAATTGATTATGCAGATATCTTCAGGTGGGGCATGTGAGCTAGACCCTGACAAACAAGGGCACCCTCAACTGGCAGGCAAAGGTAAACTCACCAATTGCGTGATTCCAGGCACTGCGCTAGCTGTCTTTCTGGTTCATTTAGTTATCAACACATTATCACCGTTTGTGTTTTGCATGAAAAGAATGGAATACCGAAGAAGCTTGAGGGTCTGGCTCCAGCAACTGTGTCCAGGGATCCTTGTGGATTTCGGTAGCACAGAGCTAATGATTTGTTAAGTGTTTGTGATGGCCTAGGACTCCTCTGCTTTGTGGATGCCAGTCTCGGTCCATGACTTACATCTGGGCTCATTCTCCAGCATACCTTAGGCTGCCTCTGGTCCACTCTTGAGTTCTTCCCTAGGCCCTGGTTGTGCGGTGTAGGCTGTGTCATCTGCTCATTGCAACCTGATTTTCTCCCGGGAGCCTTTGGCCGCACGCCTCTCTTCTGGTCCACATTTAAGTTATCTTTACTGAGCCTCTTCCACTGCCCTTTCCCAGCCAGAAGCATTTCTATTTTCTTTGCCAATCTGATAAAAATCCAACAGTCCCATTCACTAATTAGAACGCTGTGTAAACACAAGTCTTGCTGAGGGAGGTCAAGCATTTGTCCCCTGTGAAGCGCTTTACCATCTGTTTTCAGTGTGTTTCTCTGTGTGTGTCTTCTGCTGTGATCAAGTAGGCCAAACTCAGCTTCTCGTTTTCTAAGAAACTGGGAAATATTTCCAGTTTTCCTTGTGTGTTCAATGTCCAGACACGTGTCTGGACCTGAATGATGTCTATACCTGAATGTTTAAGTAGTAGCAGCAGCTGCTCATTTAGGGCTCACTGTTAGGTTTGTCATTGTTTTGAATGTGTGTGTGTGTGTGTGTGTATGTGTGTAGGGCATGGGTGTGGGTATATGTATGGGTGCATGGTCCTTTGGGTGCACATGTATATATGCATTTGGAGGCCAGAGCCAACCTTGGATATTATTCTTCAGGATGTATTTCCTTTGTTTTTGAGACACGGTTTCACTAACCTGGTGCTCCCTGACTCAGCTAGGCTGGCTGCCAGGCAAGTTCCCAGGCAGATGCACCTGCCTCTCTTTCCTAGGTTTTAAGATTAGAAGTGTATGCTACTTTGCCTGACTTTTTCACATGAGTTCTGGAGATCAAAATCAGAACCTTATACTTTCAGGGCAAGTGCTTTAAGACTAAACTGTCTTCTCTGCTTCAGTCTGTATTATTCATGGTGAGTCTATGTGTGGAGGAGACTGTCACTGTCCCTGTTTACAGAAGAGGAACATGAAAGCAAGGTGCTTTGTGAAGATCACACAGATATTGAGTGTGTAGCTTAGATTTAAACTAATTTAGAATTTTTTGACATAAATTCTAGTCGGTGTTTTCTGGTGAACCAGATCAGTTAGAATGAAGACACACAGAGACTTCTTTTACAGAATGATCTTCTGATTACAGAGGCCACACCAGCTACTTTTGTATCCTTAGAACTGAATACCCATTAAAATCTACTTAAAGGTTTATTTTGGTTCACATTTTGAGAAGTGATTCATAATTTATTTCTAAGCAATGTGCCCTTGGGAAGAGACTCTGATGGTGGGGCCATGTGGCAGTTTTTCAAATTCTGGTGGACCAGAGAGCAGAAGGGCTATAGCCAGGAGACAGATGACTGAAACCTGTCTCTAGTTATGATATACTGCTGTCAGCTAGGCCTCAAACGCTAAAGGAGCCACAGCCTCCTAAGGTACCCCCACTAGACTGACATAGCATCCAAAACCCGAGCCTATGTGGTACATTCCAGATTCCAACCCAAATCTATGGTCCGAACAAAGATAGAGAGATTCAAGGTAGAGAGCTGATGGTGGAATTTCCAGACAGTCCGACATAGCTGAAAATCGGAAGAGCCAATAGTGCCATTCCAGGATGAAAGCCAGCAGGCTGCTGACCCATGGAGACCAATACTTCAATTTCATTGGAAGGCAGGGAAAAAGCCCTGGTTCTAGATGGAAGGCAGACATCAGGAGGGAGTCTTCACTCAGGAAGGTCCACCCTTGCGGTTTACTCCGTCTTGTCTACAGCTGACTGACTGTATGATCCCGCCCCCATCACAAAGACAATCTGTTTTATTGGCTCAACTGCTTCATATTGTAATCTTATCCATACATACCCAGAATGATGTTTGAAGAAGGATCTGGACACCATACCCAATCAACACATGAATAGCCGCCACAGTGCTATCTTGTGTGATGCATGTGTGTGTGTGTGTGTGTGTGTCTGTCTGTCTGTCTGTCTGTCTGTGGGTGTGTACAGACACATGTGGATACTAATGAGTGGGATCTGGTGTTCTGTACCCATTGCTGTTATAATGTCCTTGTTTTTGTGAATAGCCGTGCCAAGAAAGGTTGTGTAATAATCTCAAGAGAGTGAACTTGAGTTCCGAGTCCTAGAAATCTTGCACTTAGTTAGAAGTAGAACAATCGATGCCTGTTCCTGAGAGAATCTTGGGTTTTGTTTGCATAGTTGCCTTGAGTGTCAGTAGGTTGTGGCTTTGACAGACTGATAGTGAAGTCATGGACTCGTTGCTGGAAATGTCTTTTCTGTAAGCGATAATGGGCAGACGCATCGTTTTGGTACTGGGAAAATAGAAACGGGCTGAAGCTGTTCAGTATTACATCCAAATCAGTGCTGTGCCTCCCAATGAGGGTGCTCGTCACTCTCTTCTCCCGAAAATAAAGAGTAGCTTGGAAGCAATCCTAAAACTTAAAGAGACAGCGACTGTACTTCAGGCATTTATTAAACGTTCTGCCTTGCATTTTTTTTTTAATCTGGATTAATTTTTTAATTCCAGTGTTGTTTGGCTTGGTTTCCTGTGATTTTTGTATGTGTGCATGCATATGTGTGCGGGTGCACATGCGTGTGCAGAGGCCAAGCTTTGACACTAGATGTTGTCGTCAGTTGCTTTGCACATTAATATTTAATTAATTGTCTTTCACTGCCTTAAGCTGTGGCTAGGCTGGCTGACTAGCAGGTTCTGGTGCCAATCTCTTGTCCCCCTCTCAATACCAGGTAAGCTACATATGCCTCCATGGTCAGCTTCTTACACAGCTGTTGGGAATCAGAACTCAGACTCAAGCATGCTCAGCAGGCACGCTCCTGACTGACTGTCCCCAGTGCCTATCTCACATTATCCAAAACTGGCAAAAGGAATAAAAGTGAACATTATCAGATAAATAAATGCAGTAAAAAGGAAACCTCCTCTTCCTTATTTTTCTTCAAAGTCACTTAGAAATAACTGATATGCATTTGAGGGATATTTTCCAGTTCTGTGGAGAAATCCTTTCTCGTGAAAATATTTTACATTATTTAACCGAGGAGAGACAGGTCCTGTGTTGTGTGGTATCATCAGTTGCTCTTCATGGCCTGATTTATTTAGTCATCTGTGGAGTTTGCCTCTCCTGCGTTGCCAAGCAGTCTACAGTGTGACCGTGCGGTACTTTGCAGTTCACTCTCATTATGATCAGCAGACATATGGGTTATTCTGGCCTTGACTCCTGAGCATGGGGAATACCTGTGTTGAGGGCAAGTCTTTCAAGCCAACTGGCTTCACGGCCTGTTTGGGAGCAGAATCTAGCGTATTGCTTAGTTTTTGTCCTCAGAGGAAGGTGGAAGGCTTTATGTTGACGTGTTCCCATCATTTGATGTAGCCACATATGTGCGCACCATCAACTCTCTGGCAATTTTTCTTTTCTGTCTTGTGAAATTAAGTTCTATAGTATAACCACCTGGTCAGCGATTAACGTCTCAGTTTTAGGGTTTTAGGGTTTTATAATTAACTCCCTCTTCAGGTTTGATAACTTCCTATCCAGAAAGAATCAGTAATACCATTCTGATATATAGACATCTTTTCGTAATGCTGCCGCAGCTACCAAAGAAATAATCGTTAAGCGGAGGCTGGATGGCCCAGAGCAGTTCCACTTAGTTAATCTGACAATTATCAGTAGGTATTTATATAAGGATGCATAACTGAAGTCCCAGAGATGATTGAACAGGAGGTTCTTTCTGGCATATTGCCTGGAATGTGGGATCTAAGGCAAAACTTTTAGGTGTTTCCCGTTCAGCGTTTCTATACTAACGTCTTTCACACTGGGTTTGAATATCTCTGTACTATTCTGTGGTCCTTATTTGTGTCTGGTAAAGAGGTAGAAGATGCTCTCTCAGGCTCCCTAGTCAGCAGTTGGTTGTCCGGGTGGGTGGACTGTGGCAGCAGCTCTGCCTCAGTCTTTCAGAACCAGACCTACATCATTTCGCATGCAGTGCTATTTCCTCACGGGCTTGAAGATGGTCCGATTTTGTAAGTAATCTTAAAAAAAAAATCATTCTGGGCCAGGGAAATGAAAAGATTCTTTTTAAAAATATTGATTTCTACAGTGGAAGGAAACAATTTGAATGAGTTACAAATGATCTTCCCAGGCACCACCGTGCCAGCCCCTTTCTTGGACTGTCCTCTTGCCATAGCACGGAAATAAATCCAGTTTTTAAAAGAGGCATTAAAAAGTGCTGTGACAAGTGTAGTTACAGCAGATAGATTTAGCTCGTGTATTTTATCTGCATAATCTGATTGTAATTTATATGTCTTCAGCCCAGATAAGGCAAAGCCATTTCTTATTACCAAATTCTTCTCTTTGTCAACATGATGTGAGTGGGATATTGACTTTAACTGAAGGCTGGTGATTAATCATAGCAGCACGCGGGGAGATCATTTATTGCTTTGTGTGGCTGAGTGACTGCTGGTGGAGCTGGGAGTCAATCACGATAAACCCAAGCGGGTTAGTTGTTCTTGGCTGACAGTGGATGACGTGATGGATTTATTAGCCATATTCTCGATTAAAGATCTCACTACGTTCGTAGCCAGGCAGATAGCAAAGAGGAAAATAACAAGCCACCAGCCATCAATGGAAGAATCTGCTTGTTTGCAAAGTGGAGTCGAGCCAAATGACTGTCACAGGAGAAGATGAATTAGGATGATACAACCACTGTTACTACTCAACTCGTGATTACTTTTGTCAAGTTCAAACATGACAGTGGTGTTCATGGTCATCTGGCTAGACAAGGAAGAAAAAGTCATTGTATGAAGTTACACAGCCACCATGAGAACTTATTTCTAATTTACTGCTAAATATTATTATACTGACAAAATTTGTAACTCAGGCTGACTGGCTCACTTTTTCACACACCTGGCTGTATTTTCTCTTGTGGATTTCTAGGAACTGTATAGCTACTTCGTGTTAACTAAGGTTGCTTAGGAAAAGAAGATTCTAAGGGCCAGTAAGCTGGCTCAGTGGGCAAAGTACTTGCCACAGAAGCTCAGACAGCCTGAGTTATAACCCTGGTACCCACATAGAAGGAGAGAACCAACTGTATGAAGTCCTCTGGTGTCAACATGTGCACGGTGACACAAGCTCACCAATGCATGTCTGATATATATGATAATACTAGTAAATAAAACAAGAAAATATAGAAGATGCAAGGGAGGGTCCACACAGGGAAGAAGGAAGCCCAGCAGACATTATGCAAATCTAACGGCAGAGAGCCCAGGGGTTAGCCTGTCCTTATGTCAATCCACTCTTGACTCCTCTTTTTTATTGAAATGCCTGGAGCACTACATAGTATGTTAGTCACCAGCCTACTACCTCTTGCTGCTTGGGGTGTCTAGAACAGTGACAGTGTTCTCTGGAGTCAGAAGTGCATGTGTACAGGCAAAGTCAGTTGCGCAAGATGGGCAAGTGTCGGAAACGTCCTCTTATGCTTGCTAGAGCTCGGCTCCTGTGATTTCTCTGGACTTTGCATCTTCCTTCACTTTGTCCATTCTGGCCTATGATGGATGCTGGTTGGAGAGGCATTTCTTTTTGTGTATGTATGTGGTGTATAGGTGTATACACGTATGCAGATGTATATGCAAGTGCAAGAGCACATGTGTGTTCTAGGGTTATGTGGAATTGATGTCTGTTCTTGTCTTCACTTGCTCTTCTCCACCTTGTGTTTTGAGACAGGGTCTCTCCCTGAACCTGAGGCTCAGGGGTTTAGCTGAACTGTCTGGTCTGCAGGACCCCAGGGGCCCTCCTTCTCGCTTTCCTCCACTTCAGGCTTACAGATGGGTGTCTGTTCCAGGCTTTCTCCGTGAGTTCTGTAACTTGAAAGCAGGCCTTCTTACGTGTGTGGCAAACTTTTACTAGCTGGGCTTTCTCCCTAACCCTGGAGAGGCATTTCCAAGGCTTTAATGAAGTTGTGCTATTTGGCTGGAGAGTAGTCGGACCATTATGTTAATGTATATGTTTGAAGCTATTTCCCAAGTGCTCTGTCTGAACCATTGGTTCCCAATTGGGGAAGATTTGCCACCGAGTTACCTTTGAAATTTTCTGGGAACAAGTTACGTTGTCACAACAGGGGGAGGTATTCCTGGCATTAATGGGAGAGTTTCAGGATACTGCTAAGTGTATGCAGCATACAGAACAGCTTCCTGCCAACAACAAAAGAATCATCTGACCTCAAATAGCAGTAGTGCTAGCTTGAGACACTGGCCTTAGCTGTAGCCATCTCCGGATTTGGTTGCTAAGAACTTATGATTCTTGGACAAGTGGATGTTAGGTTGTACTTAGAGACAATGTCTATATGGGGACCGATTGTATTCTTTTATTTTTGTTTTGGTCTTTCAAAGTTCAAATTGCCCCATCTTCTCTTGGCTGAAGAAATAATAGTTGCAAAGTGATTGGGAAATGTGTTCCTCTTTCCTCATCTGGTATGGATGTTTTCTTCCATGAAGCTGATGGATTGCTGCTTCTGTGGCTGACTTGAGACTTTTTGTTTGTTAACTGCGAATTTCATCTGGTCTGGACTTAGTTTTAACAAGAAGAAAAACATCAGTTAATATCTGTTACAGTTCATTGCTGAAAACTAATTGTTAGTGTTTCCCCAAACATAATTTGGTCTGTAATTGATAGAAGAAAGTTCAGGAAACTTGTCCAGGCTCTGATTATAGTTGGCCTTTCCCTAGAGGTCTACATGTGTTAATGCACATGAATTCTGCTCATATAATCATGCAGGCAGAACTTATAGTCAGCGTTTAACATGACTTCATGGCAGCAGCAGAGCCGTGTCTTCCCTTACACATTCTAGGCCTTTTGTGAGCCGTACCCTGTACTTCCTGACGCACTATGGCCGAACTCTTGCTTTGTTTTAAGGGGCATAGAGGACAGGACCTTAGGGATTTACTCATTTGAAATTTTCTGTTTACTTATTAAGAGGAAAAAAAGTAGAGATAGAGTCCAGGGCTAGGGATGTAGCTCAGTCAGTAGAGTTCTTTTCTATGTAGGATATAGGAAGCCTTGGGTTCTACCCTGAGCACTGCATAAGCTTGGAATAAGAACACACACACAGACAGGGGACAGGGGATGGTAGCAGGAGAGTCAGAAGTCAAAGGCAGCTCTTGACTGCATAAGAAGGCATAGCCAGCCTGGGCTTCGTGAGCCTGTTTCAAAAGATAAGATAAGATAAAATAAAATAAAATAAAATAAAATACAAAAAGGCCTGTTATACACCAATATAGTCCTCAGTATTACCAACTGCATAACCTTTTCATCTCTGATCAAATGTCTGACAAAGTGACTTGAGAAGGAAGGTTCAGCTTGGCTCGTGGTTTGAGGAGGAACAAATGTCTACAAAAATGAAGTCTTGACAGCTAGGAAAGAACAGTGGGGAAGGCATGGAGGTATGGAAGTAGCAGCTACAGGAGACTGGTCTTGTTTGTCCACATCTGGTGGATCAGAAAGCAGGGAGAGGCACTGCTGCCATTCAGCTTGCTATCTCCTTTCCTTCCTTTATGACCTCCCAACCCCTCCCCCTAAGACCTCCAAGCCCCCCCCGCCCACTGTGGGACGATGTCACCTAAATTCAGGGTGAATCTTTGCCCTTCAGTTAACACCCAGAGGTGTGCCTCAATCTCCTAGTGTGATAGTCCTGGCAGCAAAGAGGACACTCTAAAGAGGCATCTGAGGCCCTGAACAATGGGCCCCTGAGGAGTGAGAATTTTCTTAGGAATCTCATTCTGGTAGAAGGAAAGGATGAAGCCTTATGCCAACTAAGAGGAGGTGGTTGTCTACACACACACACACACACACACACACACACACACACACACACAGATGCATGCATGCACACACACACTTGTATGGACACACACAAAAACACACCACACACCACACATTGCATGAATGCATCCACACAGCCTTATATTCAAGTTTATGAAGCTTGTTATGGATGGCAAGTTAATAACATTTACTTTAGACTAGTATATAATAACCTGGTCAAACAGGTTTTAGAAACTGATTGGGATTGATGAATTGGCCTGGCTGTTAAATGTTTGGTTAGGCAGAGTCCTGTACTGGCTCAAGAGTGGAGAAGCCTCAGGAGGTGGTAGAATCATGTGTGAAGAGTGTGTCTTGGTTTCCATGTGTCTCTAAGGGTGCTCAGGGCACAGAAAAGGTCATCATGGTTAGGGTTGAGACCAGAGGCTGTATAAGCACATCGTGCTGTCTCCTTTTTTCCAGGAATACACTACCATTACCTGTTTTCTGTGAGATATGAGGTCTTTCCAGGTTGTGCAGAATTCTAAGATACCCCTCACTGTTTAAAGGAAAAGCAGGTTCATCATCAGAGCAGATCATCGACTCTGGCTGCTGGATTTTGTGGCCCAGGGCACCACCAGTAACTCAGGACCACATCTGCCTACCTCAGTTGAGGTGGAGGTGGCCCTGGGGCAGCCCATAGAGGAGAAACTGTAGGAGTAAATGGTGAGTGATGTGTATGTCTGTAGTGTGTGGTGTGGTGTGATGTGTGTATATATACACACACACACATGCTAGCATGTGCAGAAATTGTTTACAAATATTCAAGTGACCTTTTCTCTTTGATTCTTCTTGTTTTGGGGAGGGTCTCAGGTTGCACAGGCTGATCTTGAGCCTACTGTACTAGGTAGGGAAAGGCAGCTTGAACTCTTGAATCTCATTCATTCTGTTACTACGTCTGCCTTACCTGATGTTAGGGATTGAATCCAGCCTGTCCTGCATGCTAGGCAATCATTCTATGACATGAGTCATAGCCTTAGTCCATCATCGTGACCTATAGATTAAGGTTACAGTCTTGGAGGTGTTGAATGTGGTTGTAGTCCTCATACAAATGAGCATGGAACAATTCACTGCTCAATTCCGCTTTGTCTTCTTGTTTGAAGCAGAGATTTGACTTTGGTAAGTGTTTGGCTTCAGTTCTGAAGTTTAAAAATGTGATTTCTCAAATTAACTTTTTTCAACTTCTAAAATTGTCTTATTTCCCTCTTGCAGCTCATTATTGGGGTGTGATCATATTACCCCATCAATGCTGGCACATGTATCCTCTTCTTCACATCCCCCCTTCTCATGACCTTATTCAGAGTACTCTCTCCCTCCCTCCCTCCCCTCCATTCCTCCTGTTTTCCCTTCTTCTCTCCCTCTCCTCCCCTTCTACTTTATCTCTCTCCTTGAGCACATAGAGCCTGCACCCACAAACGATCACAGTTAACACTTCCAAAGCTCTACCAGGTTGATATTGTAAAAATATTTTTACAGGTACGAATCTACATCTATAGGTTAGATTTTTTTCTTTCTAATATCACTAAGCCAATATGGGATGGAACTTCCACCCAGCCCAACAATGCTATCAAGACCTTCTCTTTCCTGCATTAAGAGTTTTTCTCAGTGGCCACAGGTTTCTTACCAGTTATCTTTGAAGGTCCACTTGCAGAATGTCACATGATTGATCTGTCCTCTTCCGGCAGTAGTTTTGTTCTTCTGTTTGTCCACTGAACTTTTAGATTAGAGATAATAAGACAGTGTATTAATCAGAGCTCTCCAGGGAAATAACATTAGAATGTATATACACACACCCACACCCCACATACACACTCACACTCATGAAGATTATGGAGACTTGGCAGGTCATAAATCTGCCAGGGGAGTCCAAGATGTTGGAGTCTTAGGAAACAGTGGCAGTTGGACACTGTAGGCTATCTGCTGAGCCACCCAGGGAGAGTCCATACTGAGATGATGCTCCAAGGCTTTCTGGGAAACTTTTTGCTCTGGAAGCTGAGTTGCTTTTCATTTGATACCTACATATATGGATAAGGCCCACTCACATTACAAGGAGTAATCTGCTTTAAAAAGTTAAAAACTCACCCTCAGAGAAACATCCAGAATCGTATTTGGCCATATATTTGAACCCCACGGCACAAGTAAGTGGACACATAAAATTATCTGTCACAGGTGGTGACTCAAAAACTGTTAACAAGAGATAGGCACATACCATACAAAGGGTATGTAAATTTTAACTTTTTTGAAAACCCTCATACATACATACATACATACATACATATATATATATATACACACACACATATATATATATATATATATACATATATATATATATACATATACATATATATCTTAGGAGAACATTGGAAAGTATTTGAATGGGAGCTCTTTTGGTCCAACGAAGAAAGCAACTTTGCAGAAAGAAGTGCGTCAAATATGAAGAAGAGAAAGAGACCTAGGAGAATAAAATCTTTAACAAGTCAAATGTCCTTTTCTATTAAACCTAGAGACCTGGGCTTGTGTGATATGTCAATTCCCACTCAACAGTTTCTCTGCCTGGAGAATGAATAAAATACCTATAGGAAAATTTTCTAATGGAAATGAGGGGAAGTAGCAGGCTCTATGGAAGGGTTTCCTTTAAAAGCTAGAGATTGTATGAAGCCGTAGCAGAAATGTCTACAAAAATGAAGTCTTGACAGCTAGGAAAGAACTGGAGAGAATGGGCAAGGATAAGAGGAATTCCTTATTTCCAAATGGATGAAAAAAACCTCCAGTGAACAGTGATAAAGTTTTACATTTCTTCTAATCATTTTAGAGGCTGTTTTGACTTCTTGCCTCTTATGGACTTGCTGTGGAGTAAGGTGGATTATACTTCCAGGATGCTGTAAACAGCTTGCCTATCTTTTTTTTTATTGTGAATCTCGATTATTTTTAGTCCTAGCTTGGTGGGAATTTCAGAGAAGGATGCCTGTGATCTCCTTGGTCTGCTTTCTGTATCATAGAGGCTGAAATAAAAATTATAAATGATAATTACCCTCTGTGTTATACCTCAGAAAGAAATGCAATGCATTGTTAAGGCTTTTCCTACGATGTTGAGTTAGGAAATATTAACAGAGGCATGCACAGTGCTTGTGGTAGCAGTGACTTTAGTCTGGCTAATTATGATCTCCTCAAAGGATGACTTGAACAAATATGCATTGTAAAGAAAGCTAATTTGACAGCCCTTCTCGAAACTAAACACTAATGAATGTAATGAATACCTACTATGAGTTGGTCATTCTAGGATTCGGATGTATAACTGAGAACACCAGCAGTGTGAATGCTCAAAGCTCCCTTGAGACTGTACAGATGACTTCAAGCATGATTTAAGGATTGAGTGCATGAGTGCCACGGGTGATCAGGGAGGCCCAGTGAGGAATGGCTGGGTGAGGGGCTGAGAGAATATATGGCCAGGAAGCTATGGGTTACTTTCACGCAGATGAAAGTGAGTGTACTGAGCCTTCATTGCGTTCATTAGACTGAGATGATCTTACAGAAATATTAGGGTTGCAAATAAAGAGAAGTATAATGGAGAGGAACCAAACTCCAAAGGACACTGTGCCAGGCTTAGAAGTTTGAATGACAGGATTCTGAGACCAAATGAATCTGCTCTGGTTTTGGGCTGTAAAAGGCTCACACCAAGCATGGCACATCGAGTTAGATCAAGGAAAGGATGTACAAAAATATATGAAGAATTCCATTAAACCTTTGTACTCTGTGTGTGTATGTTTTAGCTGTGTGCATATGTGCATATATATAGTGTTTGAGGTTAATGTTGAATGTGCTCCTCAAAGTCTCAGTGTTTTTGAGCAAAGGTCTGCTGGAATGGAGCTCACTGATTGGCTAGACTGATTGGCCAGTAACCTCCAAGAATAACCCGTATTTGCATTTGCAGCTTTGCGATTACAGGGGAGAGCCACCATGCTGGTTATTTTTATGTTGGTGAAAGGATCTAAACTCAGGCCTTTACGTGTGTATGCAAGCAACTTAGCAATGAGCTATGGTTTGAAAAGAATCTGCAAAAGAGCATCCCTGAGATGTGCCTGGGGAAACTCCCAGAAGGTACCACAGGTTGTCATAAGGTAGTGATCATAATGACCATCAGTGAAGTCAAAATGAGAGCTAAGGAAACCATAGTTTTATATACTTGACATTGATGAATTAATGAAGCCTGATCCTATAAAATACTGTCAAGAATGGAGAGAGAAGGAAGCTTATATGCCGATGGTGAAAGTTTTAATCGTAAGATGACTCAGGAGGGGAGGTTACCAGTAGCCTTCACTGGCTCCTAGGAATTCATCCCAGACAAACAGTATCATAAAAGTAAACGGTCTGGCTTCAGATCCACCTCGTGCTAATGACAGCCTCTGACGCTGGCCGCTGATCTCCTTCTCTGCCTCATCATCACTTGATGGTAGACTTACAGGAGACAGCTCTGTTCAGCACAAGCGCAGCGGTGGTTAGGGGTGAATTTCACATCTTCATCCATGGTGAATTTAGGAAGAAGTTCCGGGAAAGGGAAGAAATCGAGAAAGGCCCGCAGAGGAAGAGCGTGCAAAGAAGAAGGGCTGTGCATCTCCATGCCCTTATTCGTGGTCCTCCCTGTGCACTTTTTAAGGATGACCCTTTTTTTTTTGGTGGGTTTTCTTCTTGTGAGATAAACCTGGGAGTGTCCTTGGTAATACGTAAGCATAATAACACCAGCTGGGCTTGGGGAGGAGGCCATCCCCAGTGATTGTTAAATGATCATGGTGGTTTTTATTCCTTTAAAGATCGGTGTTTGTTTTTAAATATTTACTTAATGATTTAATGTGGGCAGAGGGTGTGTGTGTGTGTGTGTGTGTGTGTGTGTGTGTGTGTGTGTGTGTGTGTGTGTAGGAAACTTGCGGTATGGGTATCAGTTCTCTCCTTCCACCAGACGGCTACTTGGGAGTGAACATCAGTGCCCGGCAGCAAGCATCTCCACCTTCTGAGCCATCCTTCTGGCCTATTTTCAAAGAAGGCTTAGTGGAAATGAGTTGAGAAAACTGTTCATGGAGACCAGCCAAATATTCAGTTTTTTTAAGCCTCTAAGAGGCAGACTAGTGTCCAAAACCCATCCCATTCGGTGTTGCCTAGAGGATATTTAAGTGAAAAGGTTTTAAAAAGTTCTTCATTGAGGCAGGGGAGACAGCTTCGCCCATAAAGTTCTTGAGGCACAAGCATAAAGTCTCGAGTTCCGTCTTTAGAACCTATAGTAAAAGCTAGATGTGCTTGCAACCCCAATGCTGAAAATTAAAGATGGTGGCAGGAGTGGGGGGAGGCGACAGCAATCCTGGAGCTCTGTAGCCTGTCTGAAATAGTGAGTTCTAGACCAGTGAGAGACATGGCCTTTCAAAACAACGAGTTAACAATGCCTAAGATATACCCAAGGTTGTCCTCTGGGCTCAACACACAGGTACAGATGTTCACCTACACTCACACACTCACACACACACACACACACACACGCACGCACGCACGCACGCACACACACACACACACGCACACACACTTAAATAATATGCAAGCCTAGAATACAAAGATATGGACTGTGTTCCTCTTACATGTATTTCTAGGACTTCCTGTGCATTGAAACATGAGCTGGTGATTGATAAGTCCTGGTAGAATTTCTTCCTGCTTGGGTAACAGCCCCGAGCTGCACCCCTTGGTTATCTTTCCTGTCTTACTGCACACCGGTGTGTTGTAGATGGTGTACAGCAGGTTGTAGGGTTTCTGAGAGTATCTAGGAAGGCCCTTCCACTGGAAGGAAAAATCCAAATCCCACAGCAGAGATTTAACCCCTTTTCCTGTACAACCTTTCTTGCATTCACACACTTCTGCTTCTGCGTCTTAAAAGGCAATGTGTTATAAACATTTATGGTATTAGCCTTGTTAGATAGCAGTGTTAGTGGACACAAGAATCCACGTCAATCAACTCCCACTGCAGTGAATTCCAAGTGATTCCCCAGGACACTTGAATTGTTCTAGAACGTACCTAAATAAGAAATTGTTCAATGCATGCCCAATTGAGTGAGATTTGTAAATTCGTTGTACTTAGTTTTATTTTGTGGACATGTTTGTTTGTTTGATTGCCTTCTCATTTTGCATGTGTTCAGCATGAATGTGCTCATACCTGTGGAGGCCAGAGGATAACCTGTGTTGTTCTTCAGGATCTATGTCCACCAATGGTGGTGTTTATTAGGACAGACTTGTCATTTGTTTGAGGCTTTAGAACTTAGAAGGCTAAATGGTGACTGAAATAATTCTCTAAAAATGCACAGAATTTCTGAGAACTGTCTCACCTCTGTTTCTACATGAAGGTGATCAGTGTATCTCTGCAGGCTACAGATCTGCCGTTTCTTCACTTTCTGGAATATTCCAGATCCCTTCTGAGTGTTCCACGGAAACGTGGTAAAGGACAGTCAGGAGACCTCAGTGTCCCAGGGCTTACCAGAGGCAAATCTCAGCGTTATCTCCACGTCTACCCCTTTTCTAGTACTCAGGACAGTTTAGATTCCACAGTTGTTTGTGTCTTCACGATATGCTTGCATACTTGAGACTTTTACCATAAATGATAGCTTGGAATACTTGTTTATCAGCAACAGCCCTGAAGAGGAAAATGAATTGTCTCCTCTTGTATGTACACAAAAATTCTGTGAAGTGCGGGGCCCCTTATTGCTTTGTTTGTATTGTGATATGCTGTAAAATACATATTTTCTAAATGCACTTGTATATTTTATCCCAGTTTTTGACATTTTTGAATAGATAGGTGCTCTCCCGCTATTCTCCCTGACTAGGACTGCTTCATCTATTTATAAAAAATTGGAGGGTCTGAATGCTTGGAGGCTTGCAGCTTCTTTTCTCCTTTTATTTTGTAAGAGCAAGAATTAGTTAAGAACAGCCTTGTGGAGAGGATAAAAACAGTGTAAACAGGAGTTCTTTGTGTACAAAGCACAAGGCAAGAGCAAGTGTCAGTTAATTTATTGCGTGTGTCTTTACCCCTCGTCTCAGTAACCTTAGACATGCAGCAGGGCTACTGGTGTGATAGACTGGGGTTTTAGCCTAGTGGCAGAGCATTTTTGAGGCTCTGGGTTTAAGCCTTCATCACTGTGAGGAAAAAAAAAAGAACCAAATTATGTTTAAAAAGAACAGCTATAGCATTGAAAAAAGTGATTATTATGTTTTCTACCGATGGCAACAGGGTTCATGGATGTAGTTTTCCCTCCACATATTAAATATATGTATTTCTATATGTGTGTGCATTTTTAAAATAAGGAAAATTGTATTCTAAATGGGGCCTGGGGGCCCTAGGTGGAAAAGGAGTAAGAGGCAGGCCTGGGACGTTGCTGTGGGATGCAGAACTCTGCTCCCCATCTATGCGGGAGGGAGCGTTATGGTGATGGCTTTTATTCGGACTTTATAGGTTCTGGGTGACCGTTATGTGAAGTACATGTTTACGATGGTTGAAGATGGGGTTGCTAATGAACCCTATTCTGATGCCAGCTTTGTTAAGACGTTGTTGAAACTTTGAAAATATGTGTGTGTGTGTGTGTGTATACCTATGTGTGCAAGGGCAGATAGGGCAAAGGAGGTTGTTGGAATCCCTGGAACCAGAGCTCAGTTCTGAACTGCCCAGTATGGGTGCTGGGAACCTACCTGTGGTTCTCAGGAAGGGCAGCAACCCACCTCCCCAGGCTACTAGCATTTGGCACCACACTTGCCCTCTCCTCTCCTCTCCTCTCCTCTCCTCTCCTCTCCTCTCCTCTCCTCTCCTCTCCTCTCCTCTCCTCTCCTCTCCTCTCCTCTCCTCTCCTCTCCTCTCCTCTCCTCTCCTCTCCCCTCCCCTCCCCTCCCCTCCCCTCCCCTCCCCTCCTGTCTCCTCTCCTCTCCTCTCCTCTCCCCTCTCCCTTCCCCTTCCCTCCACTCTCCTCCTCTCCCCTCCCCTCCCTTCCTTTCCTGTCTCCTCCCCTTCACTCCCTCCCCTCCCCTTCCTTTCACCTCTCTCCTTCACCCCCTCTCCTTCATCCCCTCCCCTCCCTTCTTCCCTTCCCCTTTTTCCTTTCCCCCTCCTCCTCTGGAGATGGAACTCAAGTCCTCATGCCTTCATGGCAAGCACTGGACAGAACGAGCCATCCCCCTAGTCCTGTCTGCCTTTTTCAGATGGGACGTCTCAAATGCCCTTCTTTCATTTTCAGTCTTGTATGCCCTTCCAGTCTACACTTTCGTACCTCGACACAGAAGCACCTGTTTGTCCTGTTTTATAATATTTGTTTTCGCCCAGACGTCTGCAGTCTTGTACGATTGATCTCACACAGAGACCTCCAGTTTATGAAGTGTCTGTGCTGATGTTCTCAGCAGTCCACTGACCGCCTGTGTGCACGCCCCTTCCCTCCATCCCCTCCTTCAAGTCATGCTGTCACTCTAATCATACACTGTTTCTTCTTCCTTGAGCCCCACCCCCTTTCCTCCTACTCTCTAAGCCTGTTGTTCTGTAGTTCAGGACTTAAGTTGTGTTTTCCCACTGAGCAATGACACTCTGATACTTTCTTTCAGAGTTTTCCAAACTGCTGCCATGTCTTCATTGTTGCATGAGGCCACCATCTAAGTAGGTGTAAGTTCTCATTCAGGGCCATAGATTCTTTCCCTCTCTAGATGCCCAGGTGCATGGTACGTATGAAGCCTATATTTGATAGTAGGTCTGTGGCTGTAATTTTATTACTCTTCACTTAATCATCAGGCATGAAATTCAGAAAAAAATATTGAAGTAACATCAACATACAGAAACCTGCAATGATTTTTGAGTGTTTGATTTGTCACTGATGTGTTGAGGTGTTTATTTTTTCTCCCTTCTCTTGCTAGCTATCAAAGAGAAGTATACAGACTGGACAGAATTCCTCATCCGTGAATTGACTGGTTCTCGGACAGCACCTGCAAACCTTCTGGAAGGTGTATGTATTGCTATTATTCATCTATTATAGCCCTGAAGGACTCAGGTCCTGTGATATCTAGTGGCACCTTCGAGTATATTCTTCTGCGGATACATGTGGACACAGATGTTTTTATTCTCACAGCATAACTTCCTGTTTATTAACTGAATTCCATAGGTGATGGATTTGAGTGCTATCGACTGATGTTTTTCTGTATTATAGTCAATAATTGGGAAGTTTTCTCTGTTCGAGTTCATTTTAAAACTATGTATCAGAATGTCTTCCCATCACCCTCAAGCCTTACCTTGTAGGATAGCTTTGTGGCAGGTGATGTGTAAGCATATTTATGTGCTTACTGTAGTCTCCTGGAGCCCATTAATAAGTAGCACCATTCATTGTTCATCTTGAGTGCATAATAGCTCCATGATCTCTCACATATGTGCTACCCAAGACTATTGATTAGCAATCCCCATAAAACAAGAGGAGACACTGCTGACTGTATTGGAGTGTGGCTCAGGCAGATTTTAGGCATAGGAGCAGAAGAATTTAACTTTAGGTCTTCATGGTTTGTCTGAAAATGTGATAATGAAACATTAATAATTCTTATATATACTTGAACAGGAAGACAAAGGCAATATGTCATATGTAATTACTAAATTACTAACTCTGTCTTAAGGGTACCCTGGAAAGGGGAATACTAAATGAATGACTGGGGGTAAGATGCAGATTTTCATTATTGTTACTAATGTTGTTGTTGAGGATAAGATACGGATTTTTATTATTGTTACTATTGTTGTTGTTGTTGTTATTATTATTATTATTATTAACCTTCATTTTCTTCCTTGGCAATGGTATTAATACTTATAACAACTACTATGTGATATGGTGTACACATATGTTTTATGTTGATTTTTCTGATATGTTTATCTTAATGGCTCTTTTCAAACATTGGGTTAAAAGACTGCAATGATGATCAGTCATATTTTCAGGAGTGAGTTGCCTTACCATGTTAATTGTTAAACATATTTACCTAAGTAGCCGGCTAGAGAGACACTCTTCATATGCCAAGAAGGTTACTTAGAAAGGGCAGTACTTACAGGTTTTCCAAACCAATGCTCAAGTTAAGCAATAGAAAAACTTAATATAGGTAAATGTTAAAAAGTAAAAAAAAGCCTGCTCTTATAATCCCAGGAGTGGGGAAGCAGAGGCAAGCAGATGCCTGGGATTCACTGGCTAGCCAGCCTCGCTTAATCTAGAGTTCCAGGCTAGAGAGAGACTCTGCCCCTCTCAAAAATGGTTAACGATAACTGAGGAGCAGCACTTAAGATTGCCCTCCGGCCTCCACATGTGCACAAATGTTTCTCAAACGTGTCACCTGCACATACATCTGCATGCATTCAGTTAATCTGTATATGATGAGGTCCTGGCTGCTGTTAGATGTAAGGTGACCGTCTCTTAAGAAGTCATGGTATAAATTTATAGCCTTATATTAGATACATCTATCAATTTGAAAAAATAGACATTTTGTTATCAGTTGTGCTCTGATGCATCCGAGAATAATTTTACTAAAAATATGTGCTAATCTCTAATAAATGCAATTTTATTCGGGAAGGTTAATTTGTTTAAAATAATGGCATAAACGGTTGTTTTCTATTTACTTGTGATTTTTGCTGTTAGAAATGGTATTGGTATGTGAATGTGTGTGGAGGAGGAAAGGGTGTTGGGGTGATGGCTGTGCAGAGGATGGGGTTGGGGTGATGTCAGAATGGCAATTGCTTAGATGATGCTATGAGAAAAAAAATTATTGTCTTTTGCTGTCATCTATTTCCATGAGAACCTTAAAAAATCAAGTTTAAAATACAGAGTTTTGCTTTTGTTTGAACAGCCTCTACGAGGGAAAGGCCCTATAGACCTCATTACAGTTGGTTCCTTAATAGAACTGCAGGACACCCAGAACCCCTTTCAGTACTGGATAGTTAGTGTGATTGAAAATGTCGGAGGAAGATTACGCCTTCGCTATGCGGGACTGGAGCACACTGAATCCTATGACCGGTGGTTATTTTACTTGGATTATAGACTTCGACCAATTGGTTGGTGTCAAGAAAATAAGTACAGAATGGATCCACCTTCAGGTGAGAGGCGGTGTTTTTTTTCCTCTGTGACATGCTTGCGATAGAGATGTCAAACTCCTGTGGGTGTGTCTTGGGATACAGCTGCTCATGCATCTTTTACATGCCAGTATGTAGGTCTTAAGTGTGTTAATGCCAGAGTCTTTTGGGTAGAGAATAAAATCCACGATACTGATCAGAAGCATTCTCAAAGAAGAACGCAGTGTAGGACTCAACAACATCAGTCAATTCAATCAGCTGGTTCAATTCCAATGGTGTCACTGGCTCAGAAATGAAAGAAAGGGGCTGTCAGCTGGGATTCTAGCATAGTCTCCCCATTCCTTAGGTACTGTAGTCTTGGAAGCGTATTACACAATCTCTGTTTGCATGCCCATCTTTCTGACTGCCTGTTTTCTGTTCACCCTTCCACCCCTTCTTCTGTCCACATTCATCTCTCCGTCAACTCTTGTGTCCACCCATGCAGCTATGCAGTGTGCAGTATGCAGCTATGCAGTATGTAGCTATGTATCCATTTGTGCACATCTGTCCTCGATCATACATTCCTCTTCTGCCTTCCTTTCTCCTTTCTTTGTGTCAGTTCATCTATACCCACCATCTACTCACATTCACCCAGTTCCCCAACCTTCTACTTACCACTCACCCAGCTCTGCATCCGTTTCTGCATTTATACGGCTGTCACTTGCTCTCTATCCATTAACTTGCCCAGATTCATCCGTAATACATGCATCCACCTGCTACCTTCTCATCCATTTACTTATACAAACATACACCACCCATTCATACCTATATGTCTGTCTGTCTGTCTGTCCGTCCGTCCATCCGTCCGTCCATCATCTATCTATCTATCTATCTATCTATCTATCTATCTATCTATCTATCTATCTTCCATCCATCCATAAAAATTTCGTATCACTTGCTCATCATTCTATAGTTAAGGAAATGGAAATGAATGTTTAATCTGTTCTTTTTCCCTGTCAAGCAAGTTATCAATTATAGGTAGCTTCAAGGGTATTGGCAAATGGCTTTGCATAGGCCTAATGAGATAGAACAGTGTGTTCTGCTCTCTGATAGATCTAACTAGTCAAAAAAAAGTCCTCCATTTACAGGATAACCATTTGTAAATGTTCATTATATTCTACTTTTACATCTGTTATGTTGTTAATTTTGATTTCAAAAATGTGGTGCCTGTTTGGTGCGGATTTCTTTCTACAGCCATTGAAAGAATTGTGACTGTGTAAGCTGCTTCTCATGGCCCCCCAGCTTGTAGGGATGAGCCTGGGTGTTGCTACTGGAATATGCAGGTCCTAGGCCCAGCGCATCTTATTGCCTCTGCTGACCTGTGAAAAACCTCAGAACAAAAATGTCACATTGTTCATGCGTTTAAATGTGCCAAGGAAAAAATATGTCCTCCTGACAGATTTTTATTTTGTGGTCAGCCTTACAGATATATTTAGAGAGAGTAACTAGTTCTCAGCTTCATTCAAATTGCTCCTGTGTTGGTTGCCAGTGTGAGTTTTGTGTACACCAAAGTGAGAAGTTATATTTACCTTACCTGTCACTCAAGAGCTTCGATTGTGGACCATTTCCTGGTGCTGGGCTCCATGTATTTATATCCGTGTTAAATCTGACAGGTGCATAGATGTATAACTTGGTATTTTATAGTTGCTGTATTGTTGCTGTTGACATCCTAAGAAGCAGTCAAGAAATCCTTTTTATACCTTAAGCATTTGGTGTAGTAACAAACAAAGGTCCTGTCCATGCTGTGGGAAAAGACTGAGCTTGGGTTTGCCTGGGGATTCATAGCCTGGCAGGAAAAATTTACTTGTGGAGCAAGGTGGTTGTATAAATCTCAGCCCAGTACCTAATTGCTTTATAAATTCTACAAGGAACTTATCCTTGCCAGTGCGAGGATTTATAGTAAAGCAAAGAATTTCCAGTTGCTTCTTATTCTCTTTGTTCTTCCTGTTTTTCTCCTTCCTATGAAATCCTGGGACTACACCTCCAATGCTTGAATGGAAAAAAAAACTTCCCTTTAAGAAATATTTGCTTCTGAGCGTTTCTCAGTTTCAAGATGCCGCTATCTTTCCAAAGCAAGAATAAATTGTGCTACCTGTCCTCATGTCTTTGGACATAATGTTGCTCTCACAGAAGACTTTATGAGTTTGTCTAAAGATAGGAAAAGTGATTTGTCGAGAGTTCATTTCCCCAATTGTTAAAGTGTTGGCATGGATGGTCGTATAGGGGAGAGAGAGAAAGCAAAAGGCAAAATGTCACTCATTTGCAGTAGTTACAAGATGAAAACTGGATTCTGTTGCCTCATTCAGTAAAAAAGTTACCCCTGAGAAAAGAGGCAATTATTACTGCAATTTTACACATGGGAACAGAGCCTGATTTGTTAAGATTTGTGTAAATTAATTTCAAATCCCAGGGTACCTTGTGCCACTTACATGGCAGCACCATTTTTTGAACTGAAATGACATTGTGAATAAAATTTCAGAAAATATTAGGCTGATTCTCTTATTCTCAGACACTACTAAGCCAATACAAAATTACACAGCATTAAGATCCAAGGGAGAAGAGTGGAATTGCAGAGGTGAAAGGCATTGTGAGAAATTCCATAGCCTGTGTGTATGTTGCGAGGGGCAAGACTGTGGAAGTGAGGCACTCGTGAGATTCCCTTTCCTATGCATCTCACTAATGGCGTCCCCACTCTCCAACTTTTACCATTTAAAGGACATTTCCTCCCTCAAAGAGAGAGAATAGAAACAGGTAATAGAAGTGGCTGAGATGTTATTTGTTGGGCACTCTAGGAAATGTACTGGGTTTTATACTCTCTGTTTCTGAGTATCTAGCCTTGTGGGGCATTCCATGTCTGACTGGACTGTCATACTTGAAAGCAAGTGAAGGCACCCTGTCCTGCAGTGTGGGAGCGCTTACGCCTCTGTACTGAGCGAGTTGGATACATCAATGATTGACATCCAGTTTAAACTATGTCCAGAGTATTGTGGCTAGCTTTCAGTTTTTCAAAAAGTTCATGAAGTCAGGAGTATGTTGAGTAACCCTACTTGCTTTTTGTCTGTGGTTGTTTAGGAGACATAATAGGTGTTTGGAGCTTACAGAAGCCAAGGAAACAAAATTCTGTCTTTTTTAATGTCCAGTTTCTTTTTTTCTGACCTCTCCCATGTTAACTTCTTTCAAAAAGAAATCGACCCTTTCAAAAATTAAAACAAAACAAAAACAAAAACAAAATGACTAGGTAGATCCTGGAATCAGGAAATTTCTAGATAGAACTGAAATGCTTCTTGCTTAGACTGTTTCTGTTTTCTAAAGAGTTGGTGTTGCCAAAACGAAAACACCAGTCTGGGTTGCTTAAATAGTTGACATTTGTTTTATCGTGATTCTAAAGTTTGGAAAGCTGAAACAAGAGTGCCCACCTGTCTGGGGATTTGGTGAGGGCTCCTTTCCTGGCTTCCAAGTGCCACCATCTAGCTGGCTTTTCACAGAGTTCATCAGAGCACATGTATTAATCTCCCATCCCAGCAGGTCCCTCTTAACCCTCATCACCACCAGATGTCACATTGGAGATCTGAGGTTCTGCATAGGCATTCAGGAGGACACAGATTTAGTTCATAACATTTCCTAATATTTCTTATCTCTTAATAACCATTGGTCCATCTTTCCTCACTGGTATGGAAGGAGGAAACAAGATATGACAGGTAGACATATGAAAAGGGGACCGACCATTCTACATGGCCTCTGCTTATGTATGGTCATTTATTTGTCTATTTATGGTGATATGGTTGCTTTCTGTAACACTCTCTACCAGAGCTTTTCAAACTTTTGCATAAAGGGAGGTCTCCTCACTTCCCTGCAGGCTCCTGGTTACTGATGGGCGAGGACCATCTTTTTAATTGTTTATGACTTCCCACGACCAGTAAATGGAGTCTGATGAACAGTTTTAAATTCCCTGCAGTGCAGGTCACTTTGAGAACATGTTTTATGTCCTTTTAATGGAGCTGTTTATTGTCCATAAATTCACTGGTATACCCAGGGTGTCTCTGTCTCCTGAAACATACACAGGGGACATTGTTCTCTGTGTATTGCACCTCGGAGGTGTTCCGTTCTCGAGGGTCGCGGATGGTAGAGACGCCTGCCCCAACTGGGTTTAGTTTGACAGAAAAGAGAGTGCCTTGCCATGGGGTAAGATTTCACTTTTCTCATTGCTGTGATGAAATACTCAACAAAAGCAACACAAGGACGGAAGAGTTTGCATAAGCTCACAGTCTGATTTTATAGCATGAAGGAAAGGGGACCCTTGCTGAGGAAAATCACGTGTATTTTTGTCTCTACATAAAAATGCCAGATTAGGGAAAAAAACCTGCTAGAGATAGTAATGAAATGCTAGAAAAACTATTAGACAAATAGAAGATACTATATATGAAATCACCCTCTGTACAAAGACAAGAGACAGTGTGTTGGTAACTTGGCTAAGTCTGGTAAGATCTTTCACCAACTATAATTATACACCCCCCCCAAAGAAAATCTAAATAAACTGCTAACATAAAAGAGCTTCAAGCTCAAGGTGAGGTTAGAAGCTGCAGGGATCCAAATATATGTCTTCTTGCTCAAAAGCAGGCATGTAAGAAATTAAAAATATAGCCCAAAGGTTTAATGTTGCCTTTTAAGTGTGCTTAAATTCATATTCATATTCTAACAGTCTGTCTGAGGCAGCCAGGGTTGATGTAGGGATGATATAAACACATCTACTTCTAGTGAGAGCCTCCACAAATCCCATTTTGATAAGGTCTTAAATCTGTTGTGATCAGGCCATAAAATTTCCCTACAGTTTCAGAAACGTGAGGACTGTACTCAACTTTTTTTTCCCTACTTTTAATTTTGCATGCAGACTGTATAACCTTTGTGTGTAAATCTTCCCTCTCCCACAATGCCTGGGAGGAAAATATGGCCGACATGTGGTAGGAACATTTCAAGTATAAATATAAATCTTGGTTTGTATATTTTAATTTGGCTTTTAATAATTTTTCTGACTTTATTTTAGCATATGCAAGCTTAGAGACTTAGTGGGAATTGAGTTATAATAACTGTAGGTGCCGGACAAGAGCTATTTAGAGGTTTAGACATTTATCAGAGAGTGAGTTCTCCATCAGTGGGTGGACGTTTTAGGTGATACATAGACTGTGGCTGTAGATGATGGACAGTCTTGCTAATGTGATTAATGCCATTAAATTACATACAGAAGGCCAACAGGATGCATACAAATGTCCTCCGCAGAAGAGTCCTGTTAAGTATTCTCTATTTCCGATAGCGACTCTTTAATTTCAGAGAATCCCTTTAGCAGGTGGCTGCTTACGGGGCAGTGTGAGCGGCTGACACTTGCCGAGAACTGTGGGAAGATAAAATTTAAAGAACCAACTAACAGAGCTACAGTCCCTAACTTCTTTGTGGCTTGCCCTTGATACAGAACTTTATTATCTGAAGTTGCCTTTTGAATGGAAATGTGCTCTGGAGAAATCCCTAATTACTGCTGCAGAGTCTCCCCTTCCAATGGAAGTATTTAAGGTGAGTGATGAATATGATCAATTTCTCTCTCTCTCTCTCTCTCTCTCTCTCTCTCTCTCCCCCCATCTTTTTTTTTTTTTTTTTACAAATGTAAACTAAATCATTGAAAGAGTTGTTGAAAAGTCAGTGGGGAATGCCCTTGCCAGGCATGTGCATGAGGTCCCCACACCCATGTAAAAGCTGAATGTGTACTTGCAGTACTCCTAGGGAGGGATGAAACGGTAGGCAGAGACTGGAGAATTTCAGGAAACTCATGGACCAGCTGACCTGGCATATGGTCAGCTGAGACATTGTCTAGGCCGACACCTGAGGATGTCTTCTTGTTTGCATAGGCAAACTCTGGCATCACTGTGTCTGCATGCACACACACGGACACAATACACCCACGTGTACATATACACATATTCTGTGCACATATGTCACACCCACAAATTTGAGAAAAGGAAAGGAAAACTACTGTTTAGCAAATTTTGTGCCATAGTTAGGAGGCTGCCTGCTTTTCCCAGTTCCATTTTAAACCCGAAAAATTGTGTCTGTCCCCCATTACTATTTAAAAGTGAGTTTTTGTAAATGTTCATATTATAGGATGTTGTTTAAAATACTTTCGTTTATTCTTCTCTGTGATGAAAATTCCATTTTTATCCCCCTACTCCCTACTGAAGTGAGAAGAGAAACTACATTGTCAAATTTTCCTCATTTGTGTTTTTGCGTTTTTGAAGGGATTAAAGACAGGGGCAGTGATGACAGCTTATAGTGGGTCAAGCACTTGCCTCACTAGTATGAGGACCTGAGTTTGAGTCCCTTAGGACTCATGTAAAAAGGAGGACATGTGGCACACACTTGTAATCTTAGCACTTGGGAGGTAGAGAGAAGTAGAGGATGCTGTGGGGAGAGAGGGAGAGGGAAGGACACACACACACACACACACACACACAGAGAGAGAGAGAGAGAGAGAGAGAGAGAGAGAGAGAGAGAGAGAGAGAGAGCGAGCGAGAGAGAGCACATGAGCTCACTCCAGCTCCAGCCTAGTCAGCGGCGAGGAGATTGGTATATTTTTTAGACTCAGTTTTCCCAATGGCTGATGAGACTGTGGAGTGTCTGCTACATACCAGGCTTTCACCAGATCCTCTAGGAGGATCTAGCAATGACTGGAGTAGGAAACATATGTCAACAGCAGTGGACTATCAGACTCTTTCAAAATCACTCGACCGGCATAGGCATTGCCTTCCTATTTATCCTGAGAGGATTAGGAGAGGGTGTTAGTCCTCCAGAGTCTGCAGGACTCTCACAGTCCGTCCACACTTCCTGAGACCTTGCTGGCCTTCGCTTTCGCAGGCACTGTTGACGGTGTTAGCTCTGGGCCTTCCTGCTCCATTTTGGGTTTGCTGAACCGGTTCAAACAAGTCCTTGGTCGTCAGCTGTTTTCATTTTCCCTACACCTCTGCGGCGTCGTAGTGGGCTCATCTCTTACAACTAAACAAAACTCCTCTGCACTGTACTTAGACTTCTTAAGGTGGCTTTTGGCAGACACCTTAGTGAGCTGTGGTTGCTTTCAGAACTCTTTACTGCTGAGGGCTCTGTGCTAAGCATTGTTGCCTGATGTCTCCAAGGCCTGTCAAGTCTAGTGTGGTGCTTCCTCTTGGAGTCCCCAGCAGTGATGAGCCTCCTTGGGGTCCCAGGGTACCGCCGAGCAGGTCTTTTATGTTCTTCTAACTCCCTTTGTACCTGTGTTGTCTTTTTCTGTCAAATTAGTACTCATATTCCAATTGTAAATATAAATCCTCCAAAGAATTCTGTACCTGGACTCCTGGCCTGGGTCCCCATCCTTAACAGGTGCCATGATCAGTTTCTGTGGCATCTCGTGTACCACAGTGATATGTAGTCATTTCCGTGGTTCTGTGCATAATAGCGACCTCTTTTTGCCTAACATGAAACTCCAGAAGAAAGGGGCTATATGTTTTGTGCGTGGTTGGAAACATAATTCCTACCACTTAATAACTATTTGTCAAATAAATTAACAGATTCTTGAATGGACCACATACATTTAACTCACTAGATTTAAAAATTCTGAGTTAATATATTTATAGATTAATTGAACATATAACTGTACTTAGAATTGTGAACATTAAGACTTGAAAGGCAAAAACATTAATAATCTTGATCTGTTTTTAATTAAAAAAGAACTGATTCATTAAACATTTATTGAGCAGCTACTCTCTGCAAAAGACCATTATGTCTCGTTGCCCTTCCAGGATTTAATTTAAGTTGGTCTATATTTTCTAAAATATAATCATCTTCTTTCCTTACCTTGAATTCATCCTATGAGAATTCAGACTATTTTTTGATAACATTACTATCTGAGAATTACCACCTTATTCAACATTTTGCTATAACTAAGCATCACTGTAAGAGCTAGTAGTTAATACGACTTTGGGGGTTAACAGAAGCCAGGAGTATGGGTGGGGGGGGTCGGCGCCTCACAATAAAAGCTGATTGCAATGAGTATTTGTGTTCTTAGCATGTGTGAGATACTTTCATAAATTTGATTTCATGGAAGAGAAAAGGACAAGGTAATCTTGTTTGGATGAAGTGTATTTTTAATTTGTAATTTGTAAGTCTTGGGAAGTTTGTTTCCTAAGGCTACCGTAACAAATTGCCGTGGACCCACTGAGTTCTAGACAGCATATGTCTAGACAACATAGTCTCTTGCACATCTGTAGGTTTAAATTAATTTAAATCAAGTTTAATTAAGTAAAATAATTTAAATCAGGTTGTGCGTGGGTTCAGAATCCACCCGAAGAGAAACGTGTTCGGCAATCTGTCCATCTTTGGGGGCCACCTGTTAAGCCTGAAATCCCTTGTTTGTAGTGATGACAGTCCGCTCTTGCCTCTCCCTTCCCATGTTCACATGACCTTAATTGTCTCTTTGTGTCTGTCTGTCCACATTTTCCTGTACTGACACTGACACTGGCCATTTGATTAACACTAATGCTAACTCAGAATGAGCGCACCTTAATTACATTTGTGAAGATTCTGTTTCCACACAAGTGTCCTATTCTTGGGTTCCATTAGATGGGAACCTGCAGGGGATGAACTCTTCTACCCAATCCCACCATACGTCACACACAGTAATTATATAAACAAGATGTTCTGCTGTGTCCCTCTACTGAACACACAGAGAGGTAATTATGATCAGAGAGGAATTCAGGGACATGTGTGATGAGGGTCAGATTGTCTTTGCTGTTGCTTCATATTTTTTTCTCTCTCTCAAATACATTTTTAAGAGTCCCTCCAGTGTTCTTTTGCACATCTGTTGTAGTTCGTTTTTCGCGGTGTGTGTGTTGTATGCATGTATAAGTATGTAAAAGTAAAGACTCAGCCAGTAACAAATGCAGCACTGCCTGCCATGTCCAAACTTGTTGAGCTTTCTGTGGTCACGGTTGTTTTTTTATTACCTGTCCTCTCTGCCTACCTCTGTGGCAAATATTGAGTAATCAAAGTTTCCCTGGTAGGTCATACCTATACCCAGAAAATAAATCAGAAACTGTGCTTCCTGCCTCCCCAGCTTGTGGAAGTAAAATGCATTTTTGTTCCATAGAGGGGTAGAAAATGACCGTCATGCAATGAAGTCCCAGCACTTGCCAGTTCATAAGTGAAGAAACCCTGCATCAGTTGTGGCTAGGAACTAGAAACACTTGGGTACAGCGAGAAGGATTTTAGGGATGAATTGAAATTAAGAAAGCATCTCTGCTCCATAGAAACAGAAACCACATTCTAGGAAATCTTAACCACTCCTGCGCTTGAAATGTCAAGGACTTGACTCCTGCTGAGAGAGCTCAGTCTCAACTTCAGTGACTCACATCTAGTCTAGTGTGTGTCGTTTTTATTTTAAGTTTTAAAACCTCTCCTGTATCCCCTCTGTATCTGAGTTCATGTGTGGCTCTGTGTGTGTGTGTGTGTGTGTGTGTGTGTGTGTGTGTGTAAGGAGGATAGAGGTCAATGCTTTGTTCCTTAGTTGCTCTTCCCATTAGTTTTAGAGACATGGTCTTGAACTGAACCTAGAACTCACTGTTCAGCTAGCTGAGGTGGCCAGTGAGCCCCATGTCCTCCTTCTAATGACATTGCTGCTTTGCCAAGCTGTTTTGGTTTTGGTAGCCTTGAGGGTTAGAACTCAGGTCCTAAGACTTTCCACACCAGCACTTTCCCGTTCAGTCAGCTCTCTAATCCTCCTGACTCTGATCTGTTTGTGCAGTTTGACCTTCATTGCCTTCATTCTTGAATCTGAGCAATTCCTCATCAATATCTGTGGCTCCCACAGAGGTCAGGATAACAGGTATTGATTTCATCAGGGTTCTTAGTAGATCAAAAGTACAGCTGGGAGTTTGGATCATGGCTCAGTTTGTAGAATGCTTGCCCAACATACACAAAGCCCTGAGTTCGATTCCCATCACCACATAGACTGTGTGCTATATGACATGCCTGTAATCTCAGCTATTTTGAGTAGAACATGGAGGTTCTAGACCAGACTTGGCCAGCATAGCAAAATCAAAGCCAGCATGGGACACGTGAAAACCCTGTCTCAAAACAATGTGTGTTCGATCTGAGCGTATCGATGTAACAATGGAGCTGTCTTCTGAGAAAGGCATTCTCCAGTGGTCTTGACATTGTGAGAACAGCACAGAATGTTCTACAAAGCCAGATGGTGGAGGTCGCTCGACACAGCCTTTTTGTGTAGGCAGGCAGAATGTGTGGTCAACAGGAGGTTCATGAGGCTGCTTCTCTTATAACACAAGTTTTACAGTATCCCGTTTTTAATAAATAGAAGGCTATGCTCTAAAATAGCAATAAAATATGGGAGAACAAGCATATAAACCCACAACACAGTCTTTTATTCCATTGGCAGGTATTCTGTGCTCTGTATTATGATATGCCCCATGTTTCTTTATGACCAGAACCACAGTACAGTTGTTTACATGGGGTCCCCACCCTATGACATCACATTGTCTACACTGTCTGCTGGCAGTAGAATCATTTCAGGCCCATGATTAGGATCATTTAGGGGCATTGTTCTGCTTGTGGTCCATCAAGAGACAGTGTGAGAGTGTAGTTCAGTGAGATTTCTAGTCTGATGGTGTCTTTGCATGGTTCACTTCCTGTCATCTTTGACACAGAGAGCTGTTCAGCAGATTCAACGGTATACCTAGGGAATCATGAGAGTTAAATGCACCTTTCACCTTTGCAGTAGGTAAATAAAGAGTTGTAATAGCGGCTAATCTAGTTTGGTATGCTGGCACATGGTGCCACTAATCCATTCTTTGTGTGTGCGTTCTGAGTTTGTGATGTTTCATCAACAAGGTGAAGGGGCATTTGAATGAGGGTTGTTTAAGGCTGTTTGTTTTCCTATAGAAAGATTCCACGCACACCCTAACTTTACTGAGAATTTGCTCATGCTGCTGGGGAGAGGGCTCCCTTGGTAAAGACTTTGCCATGTCATTTGAGAGCTAGTACAAGCTTGTGAATCCCAGTCTTGAGGAGTAAGAGGCTTGTGGGCCCCTGGGTCTAACTGATCAGGCAGCAAAGCTCTAGGTCTATAAACACACACACACACACACACACACACACACACACACGAGGGAGGAAGAAAAGTGTCTAAAGAATTATAAGAACTATTCAGAGATTTCCATCAGACCTGCACACATGTGTACATATGTACGTGCACACATTCACACTATTCAGAGATTTCCATCAGACCTGCACACGTGTACATATGTGCGTGCACACATTCACACTAGCACATACATGCACAGCAGAATCTGTTCACGACATGTCAAAGATTCTGCACCATGTAATTTCTTTATACTTTATTTATCTGATTGAGACTGGGTCTCACCGTTTACCCCGGGCTGTCCTCGAACTCATGCTCCCTGGCCTCATGCTATTGAGTGCTGGGATTATAGATGCAGGCCAGTGTTGTTTTATTTCTTTTGTTTTGTAGCATTATAGTCAAAGAGGGGGCAGGGGAGGGGCTCACTGTGCTTCTGTGCACCAAAGCTTGTGGTCTCTACATTGTATATTTCATTTTCTCTCACCCAGTTGTAAAGATAGCATCAGGGAAATGGATGTACCTATGTTTTGTCTCAGGTGGGACTCTTAGATTCCCCTGACTATTGACTTTAGGGTCCAGTTTATCCCTTCTAGGGAATGTCCCATGGACTATAGGATATTTTGCCAAATCTTTGGCCCACTAGATGCCAAAGGCACAGAGCACCTCACTGTGACGATCAAACATCTGCAGATTGCCCTTCAGTGGGGAAGCACTGATTTGGGTGAAGAGAAGAGCAGAGCCAGATGTTTAACAAGACACCTGATGGGTAGCTTAAGCAGAACTTAAGTCCTCTGTGTGGAAGTAGAATTTTGGCCATGACACTGAGCAATACATATTTATATTGCACAGTTCTATCTCCTCCTGATGTTAGACTGAGATGTCCCTTTAACGAATAGATAAATTGATTGAAGGGCACATCTGTCATCAGGCTGGCTGTCCTTTTGTTATATGCTCAGTGTTGACCATTTAGTTGTGAGGACTTTTGCTTGGTGTTTGTAACTAGCTTAGTTCTCTTGGAGTTTCTCCCCCATCCTGGATTGGAAGACTCTGTGACATGAATATTTTCTGCCAGTCTCAACCTGCAAAGATTTTAAGTTGTTTTTATGCCTCTCCTTTCCTCCTTGAAGAAGTGGAAGTTAGAGGGGCTTGGATGGCCCAGCACACAGAGCCCACTTAGAAAACCAGGTGTGGCAGAATGATTCTGAAACCGTGTGTGTGTGTGTGTGTGTGTGTGTGTGTGTGTGTGTGTGTGTGTGTGTAGTGTATTGGAGACAAGCCGATCTCTGGAGTTTGCCCTCTGACTTTTCCTCATCCCATACCTACTCCCTGTCTCCAAGAGGATGTCCCCCCACACACCCCTTCCCCAGTCCCTGGGGCCTCGAGTCTGTCAAGAATTAAGCGCATCTTTTCTGATTGCTATTTCTTAGCCCTCTGTCATGCTCAGAATAATTGTATGTCTGTGATTATCCCCTTTACTCGTAGCAGCATCTTCTAATGTGGCACACTAGGTCCTCTGAGAGATGCCGTTAGGAGGGCAGGAGATAAGAGCTGTGGGCTTACAGAATGGACAGGCACAAAGACAAAATTTCCCTATCTCGAGGGAGCATCAACGTGGCTCAGTGGTACAAGAAATGGCCTGTGAGTCTTTTGGGGCAGTAGGACTCTGATAAGTTACTGTTGGTAGGGAAGGCAGAAGCATTAGATGAGAGATTCCTAGCATGTTCAAGAAAAGAGACAAAGGACCAGCTACCCATCAGGTGTCTTGTTAAACATCTGGCTCTGCTCTTCTCTTCACCCAAATCAGTGCTTCCCCACTGAAGGGCAATCTGCAGATGTTTGATCGTCACAGTGAGGTGCTCTGTGCCTTTGGCATCTAGTGGGCCAAAGATTTGGCAAAATATCCTATAGTCCATGGGACATTCCCTAGAAGGGATAAACTGGACCCTAAAGTCAATAGCATCTAGTTTGAGATATGTTTACCTAAGGAATGGATTATTTTGTGACAAGGAGAAAGTGTGACCGGAGGGAGGGCCTTGGAAATGGCTGACTGACTGTTGGTACCTTACAGTTTACAGTCTCTTCACCATGCCAAGTGTCAGCTAGAGGCTTGATCCTTGGGAGCTGTGGCTTAGTCATGAAAAGGGTGTACAGTCACCTGAGTGGGGCATTGTTCCTAGCTAATTCCTCCCTCCTTGAGAGGTGGTGCTGCTACAGGAAGATGGTTCTGAATTTGTCTCCTGTTTCCATGGCAACAGTGGAGTTGCATTTAGGGCGTCCAGCTAAAGGGGTGCCTCTGGTTAATTGTGCCCTCCAAGGTGGCTAGGGTAGATGTGAAGCTGATAAGGCAGCCTTTCCCAATCCTTGTCCCCTTTCAGCACATACTGCCCAGAGTGAGTGTTACCTTGAGTGCTTTAAAGGCACCTTGGCTTCTTAGAAGTAAGCTAAAGAATTAGGAGAAAGAAAATAGTAGACATCAATGTTCAATTATTCGTGTAAATTGGATACCAGGTATATCTGTATGTGTATGTGCTTATGTGCATATGCAGAAGTGCATACACGTGTGTATTTAATTACATTTGCCTGTGCATGCCATTGTGAAGGCCAGCGGTGGCACCAAATGTTAGCCTTCCTCACTCACCTTATTTTATGAGAGAGGGCTGCTCACTGAACCCAGAAGTCATTTTCCAGGGAGCTCTGGGATGCACATGTTACAGACTAACCACTGGGATTACAGATATGTGCTGCTATGCCTGGATTTTTACAAGGGTGTCAGGAGATTTGAACTCGGGTCTTCAATATTGTACTGGAAGCTGTTTATACACTGAGCTACCATCTCATTCCCTTGGTTTTTTTCCTTTTGGTGTTTTATGAAAGAGGAGATAACTTGCTACTTGCCAGTGCTTTTGTGGTGCCAGGTGTTCATCAGTGGAAGATATTTCTGATGCGTGGCTTAGGCATTTTGGACCTAACCATGAAATAGCTCTGACATAATCACCTTTTATGAGTTGTGTGGTTCAGGGTGGCATACCTAGCATTTCATTTCTCCTTATTATTTTTTTAACTTGATTGAATGTACCACTTGGAGATAAAAATGGCTTTTTACAGCTATGAGTGTAAAATAGAAAAGCTTATCGCTGTTAAGCATATAGATTTTTTCATTAAATTTTTGTTATGAATATTTCACTGGCTAAATTCAAATCAGTATGATGGAGTTGAAACATAATAATACTATTGATTTAATAAATGCTGGCATTCCGATGTCATTTCTTGATGAAATTAATACTATGTGAGTTGTTTTCTAACGAGTACATGAGCATTAATCCATTCTCCAGATAAAAAAGGAACACTATGAGACAAATGGCTTTTTAAAGAAAGTGTAACATACACTGATGTGAGTAAAGTTTCCAGAGTTCACTATATAACAATTTGGATGTAGTACTAATTAAAACCTTCCTTTAATTTTACTGAAGCCTATTCTTAGAAATTATGCAAATTATTGAGGTCTTGAAGAGAAACCTATGCAATGTTTAATTTCCCAATAGACCAAAAACTGGCATGTTGGAACTAAAAAGATTCATCTCATGCAGTGCGGTGTGTGTGTGTGTGTGTGTGTGTGTGTGTGTGTGTGTGTGTGTGTGTGATGTGTCTTTGTGACTTTGTGCACTGCATGTGACTATCTTTCTCTGCACTCGTCTTGTTCCTTGGAGGCAGTGTCTCTCTCCTTTTGAACTTGGCTTTTTCACTTTCTAAGGAAAGCTGCAGGCCAGTTATCCCCATGGCTCCTCCATTCTCTGTCCCACCTCCCTGCCTTTAAGTTGAGGTTGCAGGCATAAGTAGATATAGGATGCCTGGTTTGTTATGTGGGTGATGAAATTTCACTCTATTCCTCATAACTGGGTAACAAGTCCTTGTCACCCCTGAGCCACTGTTCCAGCCACCCTCTGTCATGCTTTTGTGTAAGCACATAAGTGATTATGGATGTCCTGGTACCTACGTAAAACCTTGCTGACTTACCTGGGCACTCGGTGTTGTCAAATTCCTCAATTATCCTAAAGACTTGCCTCTAACTCCAGTGCTGGTGGTAGGATAAGGTAAGAGTAGGGATCAGATTGGTCCCTGAAGTTTGTTGGTCTGTCAGCCATTTAATTGAATTGATTACCCTCTCTCAAAAAATAAAGTGGGAGAGTGGTTGAGGGAAGACAGCTGATGTTGACTTCTGGAATGAACACACACACACACACACACACACACACACACACACACACACTGAGAGAGACAATGAGATAGAGAGACAGAGATAGAGAGACAGACAGACAGGCAGAGAGAGAGTCACAGACAGAGAGACAGAGAGGTACAGAACACATTACCCCTTCAAACCACACACACACACACACACACACACACACACACACACACACGATCTTAAGAATGTAGACTTGAGAGATGATGCAAGCACAAGTTCTACCTCACTACATATTTTATTTCTGAGGACAGGCAGCCATCGATTGGTCCTCACTAGACAACTGCACATGATAAAGAATCAGATAAGGGACTAATCTGCATGCAGAGTTCCCTGGATCCACAGAACTTTCAATGTAATATCGGGAGCATTGGTTGTAGTAAGATGGATATGGACTTAGCCGAAGACATCTTCTAGTCAGTGATCAACATCAAATTAAAGATCTGGGACAGAAAGTCTTTGTGGTTATGGAACAGTTCTCTTTGGATAGCTGGCTCTACTGGCAGAGTTTGGTGTTAAAAGTATACAAAGAGGAGTGAGTATAGATTCTGAGGTTGAGTGCTTAAGCCTGGGGTAGATCAGAAGTCTAGATTGCTGATAGCTTTTTTCACATAGAAACTGGAGAGGGAAAATTCCACAGAGTGCTCTAGAGATTAGAGGCAGCTAAGAAAGTGACCATTTACTACGATTAGTGAGCAAGATTGTTTAGCCTAGCAGCTTTGCACACTTTGTAGAGGAGTATACCACACCAGAGAAGCCAAAGCAAGCATGCGGGTCTGGAGAAATCATTACATTCTCCTGGGCCATTCATAGTGTGTCTAGAGCGCCCCAGGTCCGTATTGGCAACACAGCATAATAATAATTGCTTAAACTTGTTGAGGACACTCAGGGACGTTTGATTGTAACTTCAGAAGAAAAGGATAAAGAGTTTTGTTTAAAAGAGGAAAATACTTACCTGCAAAATCCACAAGTGTGACTCAGATCTCACACATAAAAACTGGGGGTGTTGGTGTCTTCGGGGGAGCCTTGATTTTAATCTTTTAATTCAGGTGTCAATTAGTAACTCTGTGTTTAGCTCTTGTGCCTTAGCACCTGCAGCCCTGGTTTAGTTAGTCTGTGCTAATTCACATTAAATCCCCGGACTGTTGCTTTGAATTCTTTTTATTTTTCTAAAGTATCTTTCAAAGAAAGTGCTTTGTTTGCAGCCACAACAGTATTGAAGATTTTCTCCTTGCTTTTTCTCCTTAGGCTTATAATTTTATAAAGTGTTTGATTGTTAGTTCTTAAGGAATTTATAAAGGTTGTCTTATAAACAACCGAAGTCACCACCTGCGTGTAAGGGTGTTTCCTTCTGCATGTAATTTTTATAAAGTGTTGATTGTTTAGCTCTGAAGGAATTTATAAAAGTTTATAATGGAGTGAGGTCCATTTGAAAGTCCCCTGACACATGCCTACACTTCCCCTGATTACTCCTCCCTGGACATGGTACCAATCTCTTCGCTCAGACCCTGAGTGTGCTTTGGATACAGAGACCTCCATAGATTACAATGAGGATATGAGAAGCAAAAGGAGCTTGGGCTAGAGAGATGGCTCTGCAATTAAGAGTGCTTGCTGCTCTTGCAAAGGACCAGAGTCCAGTTCTAAGAACCCCCATATCAAGCATTTCACTATGGTCTGTAACTCCAGCTCCAGCGGTTCTGATGCCCCTCCTGTCCTCCATAGACATTTGCACAAGTGTGCGTGTGCACACACACAAGTGAAAGTCAGCTTGTGATCACATGGACACTAACATTCTTCTCCCCTGACAAAATGGTGACCCGTTACAGAGTTAATTTTTTAAATTGATTTTTCTTGTTTTTATGAGATAGGGTCTAACTCTGTAGCATAGACTGGAGCTAGAACTCATTGTGTCGCTCATGCACACCTTAAATTTACAGTCTTTCTGCCTCAACCTCCCAAGTGATGGAATCATATGTATAAGTCACCATACCTTAAGTGGGGAGGGGGAAACAGGTGTGTGTGTGGGTGGCACCCTTACTTGTACATATGAATGATAGAGGTCTACATTGGGTATCTTCCTCTATAACATTCTACCTTATTTTTGAGACAGAGCCTCTCACTGAGTCTGGAGCTAGCTATTTCAGGTACACTGGCTGGCCAGATAGCCCTTGGATCCATTTGTGTCCACTTGCCCATCTCTACAATCACAGGTATTCGCATGACAGCTGGCTTTTTACATTGGAGATGGAGATCTGAATTCAAGTTTTCATGCTTTTGAATTAGGTACTTTATCAGAGGATCCATCTTCCCAGCGAGGCTCTGGAGAATTTCGGAAGGAGTTCCTTTTTTCTGGTGTCCTATTGGACAGAGGCTAATTGATTGGCTTTTAGGGTGAGGGCAGAAGTACAGGCACAACCCATCACAGCTCTCTCTAGTTGAGTTGGCCAAGAGTTGGCTGTAGAATGGTATCATGGAATTCATTGAAAATCCACTTGAGATTTTCAGGTTTAAGAGAGCAATAGATCCCCCCGGGTTTATGTTGTTACTGGTGTTGTTTTTTTTTTTTTTACTTCATATTCATTTGATGTGTTTGGAAATAGTAAGCTTTATTTGAACCTGTTATTAGTTCGGGGACAGCCTGTAAATTTATTTATTTATCCTTGACTACAAACACTGAGTGTGAAGTACAAGATGACCCTCCAGTCTAGCAAGATGAATTCTGATCTTCTGAGTCCGGTCAACCTCATCTATAGCTGTGTGGCTGAAGAAGATAGTGAGATTTGTTTTCTGGAAGAAGCAGTGGAACCCCAGGGCTCCATCATCAGGTTTCAGGGAGGGGGTCAGGGCAAACAGACACCAATTGAGAAGGAAATGCAAAGCTCATCTGTATTGAGCAGGAGTAAGGCTCAGATGTCCCCAGGGCAGCTGCAGCATCTCACAAGCACTAGGGTTATGGACTCAACCAATGACCAATCCAGCTCTTAGCCTGTTTGGAAGGAGAATAGGTGATTCCCACCAATGAATGCTGTGTCATGTAATTGGTGGCAAAAGGCCCTGCTTTTTCTGAAGGCAGTTCTGCTGGGTTTCAAATAACTGATGGCCACCTTTATTGTGTGTGTGAGGGGGCTTCAGCTGCGAGCACCTGACAAGATCAAAGAAATGGATAGGCACAGGAGTTGTTTTGCTTCCTGTAAATTTAAACATGGCCACCAAAAGCATGCTGCCTCTCCCTCGGAAAAGTAATTTAGCCTGCAGAAAATAATTAAATCCACACTGTCTTGCAATAATTAGAAATTTGAAATGGAGAGAATTAATTATTTGCATCAGATTTCAGTCACTCAGGACAATGCTCAAGAACAGAGTCCAGACTGTTGGCAAGTTAATTCATGGTGCTGTCTCTAATATGCTCACCGTTATCCCCGCAGGACCATGCAGAGTTGCAAAGCCATTTCTTTACAGTTGGGATGCGGCTGGAGACATTGCATATAAGTGATCCTTTTCATATCTACCCTGCATCAGTGATCAAGGTAGGTTTTCTGCTTTGCTACTTGCGCTTTGCTCCACTGTGAATTGCATAAGTCTTTAAAGGTAGGCAGATGTGGGATGTACCTAAAGGAATGGCTATGATCACAGCTCACTGTGTATGTGCCTGAGACTTAAAAATACATTAAATATATTTATGTTTTAGGATATTTTGCTTGAGAATATCACACACAGTGCTTTCATTACCTTTTACAATGAAAGTTTCACACAGGCGCCCCTTTAAGGTTTTTCTTCCCGAAAGCCCCAAAGAATAAATGATATTAAAGCATACAGCTAAGTGACGAGGTGCCCTAGCGTTAGGTGCAGAGGCCTTAGCGGTGGAGCAGGGCTGGTTCTGGTATTTCAAACATTGAAAGGTGAGATGCTAACAGTGCCGGAACATGTGAAGTAGGTTGCATTGAAGAGAGGCCAAGGGCATGAGAGACCCATGAGCTCCGTGTCAGAGGGAACACAGAGCAATGGTTTTCATCCCTGGGAAAAAGAGTCCTGAGAAATGTGAGGGAACTCCCTGAACTTTTCTCTGAAGTCTTCTTACATCAATATGAAGTTTGATGGATCCTGGAAATCTTTAGGCAGGGTCCCACGGTGCTTAGATACCCTACCGACAGGATAGCTTACTGTGTGTGAGGACCTGTGTGTATGTGTGGTAGGGCTGATAACAGTAATCTTTCAGAGAGGTACTGAGTGATCATAGGCGTGGCTCTGAACATTGATGCATAGACCAATTAGTCCCCTGTTGTTATTAGGCATATGTTATACTCCAGGGAATCAGACAAGGAAGAAAACAAATGAGTAAATAGATAGATCCCAGGAAGGGGTTCCTGAGAGCTGGGGCTGGTGCGAGAATTCGGCTTTACTCTCTTGACTTTGTGTGTGTGTGTGTGTGTGTGTGTGTGTGTGTGTGTTTACCTGCATGTATGGCTGTGCACCGTATACGTGGCTAATGCTTGCTGAAGCCAGAAGAGGACACCAGATCCCTTGGAAATGGAGTTACAAACAGGTGTCTGCCACCGTGTGGGGGCTCAGAATTGAACTTGGGTCCTCTGGAAGGACAACCAGTGCTCTTAACCAGAGGGCCATCTCTCCAGTCCTGAGAGTGTTTTTAATGTAACCACCATCAAGAAATGTTTGCCTAGGCAAGCCAGCCATGACCCATCCTTTTTTTTTTTGTTAAACTGTTTTTAAATAGGGTCTCACGTGACTCAGGCTGTCCTGATCCTCATTCCTCCGTATTCAGGGTTAGCATTACAGGCTTGTGTCACCATGCCTAGCTTGAGTCTATGCTTCTTAAAGTAGATTGTTCAAAGGCAACTGCCCAGTGAGTACAGTTAGAGATAGTTCCTGGAGTCAGAACGTAGAGGTGCAAGTTAGACTTCCTACTCTTGCTTATAGATTTAGTCTATAACATACTTTGTAATGGAGGTGTAATGGAGGTAGCTAGGAAGCAGAGCTTAGCATGACTGTAAAGGTGGTGTGTGTGTGTGTGTGTGTGTGTGTGTGTGTGTGTGTGTGTGTGTGTGCCTGCCTGCCTTCGTACATGTGCGAGCTTTTGTGTGTGTGAGTGAGGCATCTGATTTTGCTCTCTGCTTAGAGCTTTGTTTCTTTTTCTTTCCTTGCAGTATGAGAACTTGAATCTAGAATCTGGCACATGCTAAGCAAGTGCTCTACTAGTCAGCTGTATTCTGAGTCCTTTTTTGATTTATTTAGTTTTGTTTTATTTTGAGCCAGAGTCTCACTAGTTCACCTTGGCTGGTCTTTGGCTCACTCTGTAGGCCAAACAGTTGGCAAGCTTGTGAACATGTGCCCCACCCTGTCCCCCTGCCCCGACTCAGCCTCCTTAGCTGTACTGACAGAGTTCCACCCACTAGACCTGCTTGTTCCTTTTTATCATTGATATTTTTGTCTCATTCACGGTATATTCACCTACAAAACGTTTCCTACACCTCTGTGAATAATATGATGAATAAAGGAGGTCACTCTCCTCAAAGAACATCTGATATTTTGGTGATGACAGGTGACAGGTGATAGGGAGAACATGAAGTAGACAGGTTTTTCCAAATATCTGATTTCTTCTCTGGCTACGGGATGTTGTACTTTGAAGGCTATAGTGCACAGGAGTCTAGAAGTCTGCCAGGGCTGAAGCCAGAGGGCTTGAGGGATCTGCTGTGAGTAGTTTGGTCCCTGCTGTTGAAGTCAAGGTGCCATTTTGGCCTTTTAATACCCAGTTTATTTTTCCGTGGACAGGAATTGGTTGTCTGGCTGTCAGTTTGGTTTTCTTCATATGAGGCCCTTGTTTTATATTTCTAGGTCTTTATTGTTTGGTTTTCATTTTCTCTCTTCTGTATATTTAACTTATTCCTTCTTGTCCCCTGGGTTCAGTGAAATGTACCAAAATGCTGGTTCATGCTAAAGTCAATTTGATAGGGACATGTTAAGTGCCATTGAAACTGTGTCAGGATTTGTATGTGTAACACTGAGAAATTAGCATGTACTTTATTTTCCTTTATTTTTTTCTTTTTTAGGTTTTTAATAGTCAATTTTTCCAAGTGGCCATTGATGACCTAAGACCTGAAGCTAATAAACTCACGATGCTGTGCCATGCAGATTCTTTGGGGATTTTGCCAGTACAGTGGTGCCTTAAAAATGGAGTCAACCTTGCTCCTCCCAAAGGTTTGTATCCTGTGAAAATGTGTGAGGTTGGAGTAGGTCCAGGCTGATGTCTTCTTGCCTCTGGCAGGACGTCACCATGTTTATCTAGACAAGTAGCAGTGTGAATTGACCTGTGATGCAAGGGAAGGATTCTTCTGTATTGATTGACAAGGATGCCACCATAGCTCCACCCCTTGGAAGGTTTGTGGGGCTCAATTATCAGGGTCAATGGCAAGGCACTTCCTCCCCTAGATGGTGCATGTATCACTTCTTCTCTCTGACTCTGTGTAGTGAGTGATTCAGGCACTAAAATGCTGCCGCCTAGAGATGGAAGTTAAAGATATGAAAATGTCTGGGACATATGTACAACAAATTGGCAATGGTATATTTCTTTAGACTTCAGTGTCTCAGATACTCCATTGCTCAGATACTCTTAGGGTCCAAAATTTTAACATAATAATTATGATAATTCACTTAATGCTATCATGTTCAAGGTAACATAAAATGAAAAATGAGACCCAACACGGTGGTGTGCTTAGACAGTAGAGGCAGAAAAATCAGGGATACAAGATGATTCTCAGCTATATAGTGAGTATAAGGCTAGCCTGGGCTACATGAAACTTTCACTCAGAAAATAAGTAAACTAAACACTAAACGAAATGAAAGAATATAAGAGAATGTATGTGTGTGTGTGTGTGTGTATACATACATTCCATAACTATTATATATATATATATATATATATATATATATATATATATATATCAAATGGCAGGAGAGAAATTGGAGAATGATTAGAAAAATAAACTTAACAGATTACTACAAAGATTAAATACAAAGAGTTTTTGCATGAGCCTTTTTCAGATGTGTAGGGATTATGGGATAATTTCAGATGTCTCATTTTCTAGCTGGCTGTCAGGAGCTGTTGCGCCATTAACCTGTGCTGGGTGTAGCTTATCTACAGCATTGTTGGTCTTGCTGTGCTCTGACCCTCATTTCTCTTCCGTCCTCCTCTCCATGATGGAGGTGCTTGCGTCTCTCCATTTCAGCTGTTGACTCTTCAGATTACAGATGCGTAGTTCTGTGGGCTGATGACATGGCAGTGAACCATCTTTGAGGTTTCTGATCACTGCGTCCTCACAAATCCTGTCGTGAGGACTAGTCAGCGCTGACAGTTCATATAATCGGCCATGCCCAGAGAAACAAGGTTTTGAGTGACAGACAGGAGCTGTGGTCGTCATGCATACTACACCTGAGGATGGTGGGAAGGCTCCAGCTCGTGGGCCCTCTGTGTATTTATGTTTGGGTTCTTGTTGTGACCTGAACTGAACGAAAAGCTTACATTTCAAAGCTTTCACTGGGGACTTGAGGGTAGTCTTGAGGTAGGACCAGGGACCAACAGAGTTTGATGAGTGTAGAGAAACACGTAGTGTTTGCTGTGCACCTTGTCCGGTACAGCAGTATGGACTGCAGAGCAGTGCTCTATGCACTGGGCAGATGGAGAGTACACAGGAGGATGTGTTAGCCCTTATGTTTAAATTCCAGGTCCTACTACATGTGGGATTTTAGCACTCAAGTAGAAGATTTTCTCATTTGAAATGGGTTGTAAAAACTATCTCATTTAAACCACAGTTGTCCCCCTCCCACCCCCCGCCCCTGGGGAATTCAGAGCTCAGTTGTGTTCAATAATTTATGAAATTCCGAGAGGTTGTCTGAATTCCGGCCTTACAATCCCAAAGGAATGCTTCTCTGCCTAGGTGTACTAACTCCCCTTTGCCGCTATTCCTAGGGCTGGCATCTCCACACAGTTCATCCTTCCAGGCAGTTCAGGCGGCCTTAGTCAGGACCGGCAGATGTTAGTGGGCTATGACTTTTGCATGGGTAATTGGTCTATATGCTTGAGAGCAGTTGGTGAATTACAATTTGAAGGTGTAATTTTCCAAATGTTGATGGTTATACCACAGTTGTGGTTTTGTTTATTGGATTCTGGTTTCATCTCGTGAGAGTAGATTATATTTATGTTGGTAATTAAAACAAATGCAAAGTTAGACGTGTTGGTACTGGTGGGTTTTGTAATGGAGCTTAGTGGTTTCCTTTGAAATTGTTCATCTCATGACTCATCTTACTATGAGGACTGGGACCCTGTTGCAGGATTTTGCAAACATCATTCCATATTTTATTAATGTGTGAAAGGAGAAGATTTTGTTATGTCTGTTTTAATATTGAACATTGGGATTGGAAGCTAGTATGTGTAAGCTATAATCTGCATGTTCCCAAGAGATTTCAAAGGTTTTCCTGTGTACTTAGATTTCTGTGAAAACTGTGAATCCTTCTTGCAATTGAATGTGGCCTGGTCTTCGACCGTCTTTCCATAGAAGGCAACATGGGAGAGAAACATGCCGAGAACGCATTTCTCTTCTTATGTTGTTTTGATTCTTCCCTCTTTTAAAAGGAAAAGCAAAATATATCTGCCCACAACTCTAGAGACAAACCTTCTAAGCTGGGAAAGATAGAACTTTCCAGTGGCTCCCCGCCTCAGGGTTTTGCTGTTACAGATTTGTTCCTACCATTTTAACCCAATAAAGGACATATGAACAGTTATAGGCCCTACCAACAGTGCTTAAATAAATACATAAATAAGTAAGCTAAAACAGATGGATACACAGGCTCTCCAGATTCTGTGCATGTAATACCAAAGATTAGTAGTAGACTTCTAAACTGAGGGAACATTTGGTGGAAACACTGGATTTGTGCTGTAAAATGCAGGAGCCAATAGTGAAGGAAACTGCTTATTGTAGCATTTGCTTGTCTCTAGGTCGATCATCTAATAGGCATACAAATCATTTAATATGATTTAGGAAGGAGAGGTGTATTTAAATTATTACCGCAGGACAAAATAGTAACTTTTAATTCTAATTCTCTTTCCATAAAAAACCTGAGCAGTTGTCCTTAGTTCATTTCAAACATTCCATTTTATCGAACATTTGTACTATTATAGACAATAACATATTGACATTCCAGAGGGATGGTGGCATACAACGGTAGTCCCAACACGTGGGAGACAGAGATAGGAGGATCAGGAGTTCAAATTCATGCTTTACTTCATGATGAGTTAGAGATCAGCCTGGGATTCATGTGATACCCCCTATGTGTGTGCATGTGTGTATATGTATGTGGGCATGTACATGTGTGTATATGAATATACATATGCATACACACAAATACACATGCGTGCATAAACATACACACACACCCAAATGACATTCACCGATCCACTTCAATGATATGTGACCTAGAGCTTTAGAGAGTATGCAGTATTGGGCCAGGGAGAGGTCTCACTCATCAGGTGAAATTGCTTGCCAGAGTCAGGAGGAGCAGGAGTTCAATTTCATGCTTAATTTCATGATGAGTTAGAGCTCAGTCTGGGATTCATGTGATGCTGCCTATGTATGTGCACGTGTATATACGTATGTGTGCATGTACATTTGTTTATATGAATATATATACATACACACATATGTACAGATGCATGCAAGAACCTACACACACAAAAATGGAACCCACTGTTCCATGGAATGACATGTGACTTATAGCTTTAGAGATTCTGCAGTACTGGACAAGGGAGAGGTCTCATTCACCAGGGGGAAAACTCATGCAAGAGTCAGGAGGATCAGAAGTTCAAATTCATGCTTGACTTCATGATGAGTTAGAGAACAGCCTGGGATTCATGTAATGCCTGTGTGTATGTTCATGTGTGTATATGTGTGTGCATGTACATGTGTGTATATGAATATACATATACATACACACACATACACACACATGGACAAAAACACACAAATGGCACTCATAGATCCATTTGAATGATATGTGACTTAGAGCTTTAGAGATTAAGCAGTACTGGGACAAGGAGAGGTCTCACTCATCAGGTGAAAACGCTTGCCAGAGTCAGGAGGATCAAGAGTTCAAATACACACTTAACTGCATGATGAATTAGAAATCAGCCTGGGATTTATGTAATGCCTTCTATGTATATGCATGTGTGTATACGTGTGTGTGCTTGTGCATGTGTGTATATGAATATACATATACATACACACATACACATGCAACAGACACACACAAGCAAATGAATGGCTCTCATTGATCTATTTGAATTATATGTGACTTAGAGTTATAGAGAGTATGTAGTTCTGGGCCAGGCAGACATATCACTCACTCGGTGAAAACTGCTTGCCATAGTCAGGAGGATCAGTTCAAATTTATGCTTAACTTCATCATGAGTTGAAGATCAGCTTGGGATTCATGTGATGCCCCCTATGTATGTGCATGTGTGTATATGTATGTGGGCTTGTACATGTGTGTATATGAATATACATATACATACACACATATACACACACACATGCACACACACAAATGGCACTCAACAATCCCTTTGTATGATATGTGATTCAGCTTTAGAAGAATATTCAGTACTGGGCCAGGAAGAGTTCTCACTAACAAGTTGAAATCGCTGACTAGAGTCAGGAGGATCAAGAATTCAAATTCATGCCTAACTTTACAGTGAGTTAGAGATCAACCTGGGATTCATGTTATACCTCCAATGCATGATTATGTGTATATTCTTGTGTGTGCATGTGCATGTGTGTATATGAATATACACATACATACAATATGCATATGCACACAGACATAGCCGTACACACACACACACACACACACACACACACACACACACACACACACACACACTAATGGCACTCATTGATCCACTTGAATAATATGTGATTTAAAACATTAGAGATTATGCAGTACTGGACCAGGGAAAGGTCTCACTCTCCAGATGAAAATGCTTGCCAAAGTCATGAGGATCAGGAGTTCACATTCATGTTTAACTTCATGATGAGTTAGACATCATTCTGGGATTCATGTCAGGCCCCTATGTATGTGCATGTGTGTGTACTTGGGTGTGCCTGTATATGTGTGTATATGAATATACATATACATGCACACATATATACATATGCACACAGACACTCACAAACACTCACACACACACAAGAAAGGGATTCCTCGATCCATTTGAATGATATTTGACTTAGAGCTTTAGAGAGTATGCAGTACTGGGCCAGGGAGAGGTCTCAGTCACAAGGTAAAAACGCTTGCCAGAGTCTGAAGGATCACAAGTTCAAATATACACTTGACTTCATGAAGTTTTAGGGATCAGTTATAGAGAGTATGTAGTTCTGGACTGTGCAGACATATTATTCACCAGATGAAAACTGCTTGCCATAGTCAGGAGGATCAGGAGTTCAAATTCATGCTTAACTTTATCATGAGTTGAAGATCAACTTGGGATTTATGTGATGCCCCCTATGTATGTGCATGTGTGTATATGTATGTGGGCATGTACATGTGTGTATATGAATATGCATATACATACTCACATATACACACACGCATGCACACACACACAAATGGCACTCATCAATCCATTTGAAGGCTATGTGACTCAGAGCTTTATGTATGGCACTCATCCATCCATAAGAATGATATGTGACTTAGATCTTTAGAGATTACGCAGTACATGGCCTGGAAGAGGTCTCACTCACCAGGTGAAAGTGCTTCTCAGAGACATAAGGATCAGGAGTTCAAATTCATGCTTAACTTCATGATGAGTTCTAGAACAGCCTGGGATTCATGGGATGCTGCTATGTTTGTTGATGTGTGTATACGTTCCTGTGCATGTGTCTTTGTGTATATAAATAAACATGTACATACACACACATACACATGCATGCAACACAAACACACACACACAAACATATATGAATGGCACACAGTTATCCATTTGAAGTGTGTGTGACTTAGGACTTAGAGGTTATGCAGTGCTGGGCCAGGGAGAGGTCTCACTCACCAGGTGAAATCGCTTGCCAGAGTCAGGAGGATCAGGAGTTCAAATACACACTTAGCTTCATGATGAGTTAGAGATCATTCTGGGATTTATGCTATGCCTTCTCTATATATGCATGTGTGTGTACGTGTGTGTGCTTGTGCATGTGTGTATATGAAAATACATATACATACACACACACATACACACGCACGCATCAGACAGATACACAAATGAATGGCTCTCATCCATCTATTTGAATTATATGTGACTTAGAGTTATAGAGAGTATGTAGTTCTGGACTGTGCGACATATTATTCACCAGATGATAACCACTTGCCATAGTCAGGAGGATCAGGAGTTCAAATTCATGCTTAACTTCATCATGAGTTGAAGATCAGCCTGGGATTAATGTGATGCCCCCTATGTATGTGCATGTGTGTATATGTATGTGGGCATGTACATGTGTGTATATGAATATGCATATACATACTCACATATACACACACGCATGCACACACACACACGAATGGCACTCATCAATCCCTTTGTATGATGTGACTCAGAGCTTTAGAGATTATGCAGTACTGGACCAGGAAGAGTTCTCACTAACAAGTTGAAATCGCTGACTAGAGTCAGGAGGATCAAGAGTTCAAATTCATGCTTAAGTTCATGATAAGTTAGAGATCAGCTTGTAATTCATGTGATGCCCACTATGTATGTGTATGTGTGTATATATGTGTTCATGTACATGTGTATGTGAATATATATGTAAATATACACATATGCACACACGTATGCACACACACATATGTATGGCACTCATCTATCCATTTGAATGACATGTGATTTAGACCTCTACAGATTCTGCAGTACTGGGCCTGGAAGAGGTCTCACTCACCAGGTGGAAAAGCTTGCCAGAGTCAGAAGGATCAGGAGTTCAAATCCAGGCTTACATTCATGATGAGTTAGAGATCAGCCTTTTATTCATGTGATGCCCCCTATGTACATGGACGTGTGTATGGTTTTTTTGTGCATGTACATGTGTGTATATGAATAACACTTAGACTCACAGAAACATACACATGCATGCACACACACGTAGGAAAGCCACTCATGAATTCATTTGAATGATATGTGACCTAGATCTTTAGAGATTATGCAATACTTGGCTTGGGAAATGTCTCCCTCACCCGGTGAAAACGCTTGCCAGTGTCAGTAGGATCAGGAGTTCAAATACACACTTAAATTACTGATGAGTTAGAGATCAGTCTGGGATTTATGTTCTGCCTTCTATGTATGTGCATGTGTATATACGTGTGTTTGCTTGTGCATGTGTGCATATATGATTATATATATACACACACACATACACAAATGAATGACTTTCATTGATCTATTTGAATTATTTGTGAGTTAGAGTTATAGAGAATATGTAGTTCTGGGCCAGGCAGACATATCACTCACTCGGTGAAAATGCATGCCAGAGTCAGAAGGATCAGGAGTTCAATTTCATGATTAACTTCATCATGAGTTGGAGATCAGTTTGGGATTCATGTGATGCCACCTACGTATGTGCATGTGTGTATATGTATGTGGTCATGTACATGTGTGTATATGAATATACATATACATACACACATATACACACGCATGCACACACACAAATGGCACTCAACGATCCCTTTGTATGATATGTGACTCATCTTTAGAAGAATATTCAGTACTGGACCAGGAAGAGTTATCGCTAATAAGTTGAAATTGCTGACTAGAGTCAGGAGGATCAAGAATTCAAATTCATGCTTAATTTCATGTTGAGTTAGAGATGAGCCTGGGATTCATGTGATGCCTGTATATGTTCATGTGTGTACATGAATGTGTGCATGTACATGTGTGTATATGAATATACACATACACATGCATGCACAAACACACAAACAAATGGCACTCACCAATAAACTTGAATGATAAGTAACTTAGAGATTTAGAGTGTATGCAGTATAGGACCTGGAGAGGTCTCACTCACCAGGGGAAAACTCTTGCCAGAGTCTGAAGGATCATGAATTCAAATATGTACTTAAGTTCATGATGAGATAGAGATCAGCCTGGGATTTATGTTATGCCTTCTATGTATGTGCATGTGTGTATATGTGTGTGTGCTTGTGCATGTGTGTATATGAGTATACATATACATACACACACACATTCACACGCATGCAACACACACACACACAAACAAATGGCTCTCGTTGATCCATTTGAGTTATATGTGACTTAGTTGTATTGATTATAAAGTTATGGTCCAGGAAAACATATCACTCAACAGTTGAGAAAAAGGCTTGCCAGAGTAGGAGGGTCCAAAGATCTAATTCTTGCTTAACATCCCGATGACTTAGAGACCAGCTGGGGATCCATGTGATGCTCCCTAAGTTTGTGCATGTGTGTATATGTGTTTGTGTATATCCACGTATGTATGTATGTGTGTGTATATACATATATATACATATACATACACACACACACACACACATATATATATATATATATATATATATATATATATATGGACATACACACACTTACACACACATGCACACACACACTCGTACCCAAATGGCACTCAGCAATCCCCTTAAATGATGTGTGACTTAGAGCTTTAGAGATTCTGCAGTACTGTGCAGGGAGAGGTCTCACTCACTAGGTTAATATATATATGGAGAGAGAGAGAGAGAGAGAGAGAGAGAGAGAGAGAGAGAGAGAGAGAGAGAGAGAGAGAGAGAGAGAGAAACAGAGAGAGAGAGAGAGAGATACACTCACACTCACACACGCATGCACACACACACTCATACCCAAAAGGCACTCAGCAATCCACTTGAATGATATGTGACTTAGAGTTTTAGAGATTCTGCAGTACTGGGCAAGGGAGAGGTCTCATTCAATAGATCAAAACGATTCCAAGTGTCAGGAAGATCAGGAGTTCAAACTCATGATAAATTTTATAATGAGTTAGTGTTAAGCTTGGGGCTAATGTGATGCCCCCAATGTTTGTGCATGTGTGTATATGTCTGTGTGTATGTACATGTGTGTATATATATTCATGGACATACACACAAACTCATACACGCATGCACACACACACAAACACACACAAAAATAACTCTCATTGATCCACTTGCATAATATGAGACTTAGAGCTTTAGATATTCTGCGGTACTGTGCAGGGAGAGGTCTCACTCACTAGGTTAAAACGCTTGCCAGTGTCAGGAGGATCAGTTGGTCAAATTCATGGTTAACTTCATGATAAGTTAGAGATCAGCGTGGAATTTATATGATGCCCCTATGGATGTGTATGTGTGTATAGTTGTATGTGCATGTTCATGTGTGTATATGAATATATATACACATATACACACATATGCACACACGGATGCACACACACATATGTATGGCACTCATCCATCCTTTTGAATGATGTGTGACCTAGAGCTTTAGAGATTATGAAGTACCAGACCAAGGAGAGGTTTTACTCACCAGGTAAAATCGCTTACCAAGTTGCGGATCAGGCATTGAAATTCATGCTTCACGTCATGATGAGTTAAAGATCAGCCCGGGATCCATGTGATTCCCCTATGTATGTGCATGTGTGTATATGTGTTTGTGTATGTTCATGTGTGTATACATATACATGGACATACACACACTCACACGCATGCACACACACCAACACATACCCAAATGGCACTTACCTATACACTTGAATAATTTGTGACTTAGAGCTTTAGAGATTTTGCAGTACTGGGCCAGGGAATTGTCTCACTCACCAGGTCAAAATGCTTGCCAGAGTCAGAAAGATCAAGAGCTCAAATTTATGCTTAATTTTATCATGATTTAGTATTCAGCTTGGGGCTAATGTGATGCCCCCTATGTATGTGCATGTGTGTATATGTCTGTGTGTATGTACATGTGTGTATATATATTCATGGACATACACACTCATACACACATGCACACTCACACGTACAAATAGACACACATACAAAAATGGCCCTCATTGATCCACTTGCATAATATGAGACTTAGAGCTTTAGATATTCTGCGGTGCTGTGCATGGAGAGGTCTCACTCGGTTAAGAAGCTTGAGAGCGTCAGGAGGGTTAGAAGTTCAAATTCATGGTTAACTTCATGATGAGTTAAAGATCAGCATGGAATTTGTATGAGGCCCTTTTGTATGTGCATGTGTGTATACTTGTGTGTGCATGTTCATGTGTGTATGTGAATATATATACATACACACATATGCACACAGGGATGCACACACACATATGTATGGCACTCATACACACATTTGAATGATGTGTGACCTAGAGCTTTAGCGATTCTGCAGTACCAGAGCAGGAAGAGGTCTCACTCACCAGGAACAATCGCTTGCCAAGTCAGGAGGATCAGGTGTTCAAATTCATGCTTCACCTCATGATGAGTTAAAGATCAGTCTGGGATTCATGTGATGCCTCTATGTATGTGCATGTGTGTGTGCACACACACACATGTGCATGCTTGCACACTCACCCACCCAAATGGCACACAGCAATCCACTTGAATGATATGTGTCTTAGAGCTTTAGAGATTTTGCAGTACTGGGCAAGGGCGAGGTCTCACTCATCAGGTTAAAACGGTTGCCAGAATCAGGAGGATCAGGAGTTCAAAATCATGCTTAATTTTATGAGGAGTTAGTGTTCAGCTTGGGGCTAATGTGATGTCCCGTATGTATGTGCATGTGTTTATATGTCTGTGTATGTACATGTGTGTATATATATTCATGGACATACACACACACTCATATACACATGCACCAACACTCACAAACACACACACACACTTACACACACACATGGCCCTCATTAATCCATTGAATAATATGAGTCTTAGAGCTTTAGATATTCTGCAGTACTGTGCATGGAGAGGTTTCACTCACTCGGTTAAAAAGCTTGACAGCGTCAGGATGGTAGGAAGTTCCAATTCATGGTTAATTTCATGATGAGTTAGAGATGTGGAATTTATATGAGGCCCCTATGGATGTGCATGTGTGTATACTCGTGTGTTCATGTTTATGTGTGTATGTGAAAATATGTACATACACACATATGCGCACACGGATGCAAACACACATATGTATGGCATTCATCCACCCTTTTGAATGATGTGTGAACTAGAGCTTTAGAGATTCTGAAGTACCAGAGCAGGGAGAGGTCTCACTCACCAGGAACAATCGTTTGCCAAGTCAGGAGGATCTTGCGTTCAGATTCATGCTTCGCCTCATGATGAGTTAAAGATCAACCTGGGATTCATGTGATGCCTCTATGTATGTGTATGTGTGTATATGTGTTTGTGTATGTACATGAGTGTATATATATATATATACATGGACATACACACACACTAACACACGCATGCATGTACCCACATACATACCCAAATGGCACTCAGCAATCCACATGAATGATAAGTGACTTAGATCTTTAGAGATTATGCAGTACTGGTCCATGGTGAGGTCCCACTCACCAGGTTAAAACGGTTGTCAGAATCAGGAAGATCAGGAGTTCAAATTCATACTTAGTTTTATGATGAGTTAATTTTCAGTTTCGGATTAATGTGATGCCTCCTATGGATGTGCATGTGTGTATACTTGTGTGTGCATGTTCATGTGTGTATATGAATATATATACATACACACATATGCACACACGGATGCACACACACATATGTATGGCACTCATCCACCCTTTTGAATGATGTGTGACCTAGAGCTTTAGAGATTCTGCAGTACCAGACCAGGGAAATGTCTTAGTCACCAGGTAAAATCGCTAGCCAAATCCGGAGGATCAGGAGTTCCAATTCATTCTTTACCTCATGTTGAGAAAGATCAGCCTGGGGTTCCTGTGATGCCCTATGTATGTGCATGTGTGTATATGTGTTTGTGTATGTACATGTGTGTATACTTATACATGGACATACACACACATGCACACACGCATGCACACACTCACACCCCAATGGCACTCAGCAATCCACTTGAATGATATGTGACTTAGATATTTAGAGATTTTGCAGTACTGGGCAAGGGCGAAGTCTCACTCATCAGATCAAAATGGTTGCCAGAGTCAGGAGGATCAGGAGTTCAAATTCATGCTTAATTTTATGATGAGTTAGTGTTAAGCTTGGGACTAATGTGATGCCCCCGATGTGTGTGCATGTGTGTATATGTCTGTGTGTATGTACATGTGTGTATATATATACATGGACATACACACACACTCATACACGCATGTATCCACACTCACAAACACACACACACACACACACACACACACACACACACACACACGGCCCTCATTGATCCATTGAATAATATGAATCTTAGAGCTTTATATGTTTTGCGGTACTGTGCATGGAGACGTCTCACTCACTCGGTTAAGAAGCTTGAGAGTGTCAGGAGTGTCAGAATTTCAAATTCATGGTTAACTTCATGATGAGTTAGAGATCAGTGTGGAATTTATATGATACCCCTATGTATGTGCATGTGTTTATACTCATGTGTTCATTTTCACGTGTGTATGTGAATATATATACATACACACATATGCGCACACAGATGCACACACACATATGTATGGCATTCATCCACCCTTTTGAATGATATGTAACATAGAGCTTTAGAGATTCTGAAGTACCAGGCCAGGGAGAGGTCTCACTCACCAGGAACAATCGCTTGCCAGGTCAGGAGGATCTTGCGTTCAGATTCATGCTTCACCTCATGATGAGTTAAAGATCAACCTGGGATTCATGTGATGCCTCTATATATGTGCATGTATGTATATGTGATTGTGTATGTACATGTGTGTATATATATACATGGACATACACACACACTAACACACGCATGCACACACACTCTCACATCCAAATGGCACTCAGCAATCCACTTGAATGATAAGTGACTTAGATCTTTAGATATTATGCAGTACTGGTCCATGGTGAAGTCTCACTCACCAGGTTAAAACGGTCCAGAATCAGGAAGATCAGGAGTTCAAATTCATTCTTAATATTATGGTGAGTTAGTTTTCAGTTTGGGAATAATGTGATGCCCCTTATTTATGTGCATGTGTGTATTCCTGTGTGTGCATGTTCATGTTGTATATGTGAATATATATACATACACACATATGCACACACACATATGTATGGCACTCATTCACCCATTTGAATGATGTGTGATCTAGAGCTTTAGAGATTATGCAGTACCAGACCAGGGAAATGTCTCAGTCATCAGGTAAAATTACTAGTCAAATCTGGAGGATCAGGAGTTCCAATTCATTCTTTACCTCATGTTGAGAAAGATCAGTCTGGGATTCATGTGATGCCCTATGTATGTGCATATGTGTATATGTGTTTGTGTATGTTCATGTGTATATATATATACATGGACATACACACACACTTACACACGCATGCACACACTCACACCCCAGTGGCACTCAGCAATCCACTTGAATGATATGTGACTTAGATCTTTAGAGATTTTGCAGTACTGAGCAAGGGCGAGGTCTCACTCATCAGATCAAAACGGTTGCCAGAGTCAGGAGGATCAGCAGTTCAAATTCATGCTTAATTTTATGATGAGTTAGTGTTAAGCTTGGGGCTAATGTGATGCCCCCGGTGTATGTGCATGTGTGTATATGTCTGTGTGTATGTACATGTGTGTATATATATTCATGGACATACACACTCATACACACATGTACCCACACACAAACACACACACACACACACTTTGTCCTAATTGATCCATTGAATAACATGAATCTTAGAGCTTTAGATATTCTGCGGTACTGTGCATGGAGAGGTCTCACTCACTTGGTTAAGAAGCTTGACAGCGTCAGGAAGGTCAGAAGTTCAAATTCATGGTTAACTTCATGATGAGTTAGAGATCAGCGTGGAATTTATATGATGCCCCTATATATGTGCATGTGTGTATACTCGTGTGTTCATGTTCATGTGTGTATGTGAATATATATACATACACACATGCGCACACAGATGCACACACACATATGTATGGCATTCATCCACCCTTTTGAATGATGTGTGACTTAGAGCTTTAGAGATTCTGCAGTACCAGAGCAGGGAGAGGTCTCACTCACCAGGAACAATCGTTTGCCAAGTCAGGAGGATCTTGCGTTCAGATTCATGCTTCACCTCATGATGAGTTAAAGATCAACCTGGGATTCATGTGATGCCTCTATGTATGTGCATGTGTGTATATGTGATTGTGTATGTACATGTGTGTATATATATACATGGACATACACACACACTAACACACGCATGCACACACACTCTCACACCCAAATGGTACTCAGCAATCCACTTGAATGATCTGTGTCTTAGATCTTTAGATATTATGCAGTACTGGACCATGGTGAGGTCTCACTCACCAGGTTAAAACGGTTGCCAGAATCAGGAAGATCAGGAGTTCAAATTCATACTTAATTTTATGGTGAGTTAATTTTCATTTGGGACTAATGTGATGCCCCTTATTTATGTGCATGTGTGCATTCCTGTGTGTGCATGTTCATGTTGTGTATGTGAATATATATACATACACACATATGCACACATGGATGCACACACACATATGTATGGCACTCATCCACCCTTTTGAATGATGTGTGACCTAGAGCTTTAGAGATTCTGCAGTACCAGACCAGGGAAATGTCTTAGTCACCAGGTAAAATCGCTAGCCAATTCCGGAGGATCAGGAGTTCCAATTCATTCTTTACCTCATGTTGAGAAAGATCAGTCTGGGATTCATGTGATGCCTTATATATGTGCATGTGTGTATATGTGTTTGTGTATGTACATGTGTGTATATATATATATATATATATATATATATATATATATATACATGGACATACACACACACACACACACACACACACGCATGCACACACTCACACCCCAATGGCACTCTGCAATCCACTTGAATGATATGTGACTTAGATCTTTAGAGATTTTGCATTACTGGGCAAGGGCAAGGTCTCACTCATCAGAACAAAACGGTTGCCAGAGTCAGGAGGATCAGCAGTTCAAATTCATGCTTAATTTTATGATGAGGTATTGTTAAGCTTGGGGCTTCTGTGATGCCCCCGATGTATGTGCATGTGTGTATATGTCTGTGTGTATGTACATGTGTGTATATATATTCATGGACATACACACACACTCATACACGCATGCACCCACACTCACACACACACACACACACACACACACACACACACACACAAACACACACACACACACACAAACACACACACACACACACACTTTGTCCTAATTGATCCATTGAATAACATGAATCTTAGAGCTTTAGATATTCTGTGGTACTGTGCATGGAGAGGTCTCACTCACTTGGTTAAGAAGCTTGACAGCGTCAGGAGGATCAGAATTTCAAATTCATGGTTAACTTCATGATGAGGTAGAGGTCAGCGTGGAATTTATATGATGCCTCTATGTATGTGTATGTGTGTATACTCATGTGTTCATGTTCATGTGTGTATGTGAATATATATACATACACACATATGCGCACACGGATGCACACACACATATGTATGGCATTCATCCCCTAATTTGAATGATGTGTGACCTAGAGCTTTAGAGTTTTTGAAGTACCAGAGCAGGGAGAGGTCTCACTCACTAGGAACAGTCGCTTGCCAAGTCAGGAGGATCTTGCGTTCAGATTCATGCTTCACCTCATGATGAGTTAAAGATCAACCTGGGATTCATGTGATGCCTCTATGTATGTGCATGTGTGTATATGTGATTGTGTATGTACATGTGTGTATATATATACATGGACATACACACACACAAACACACGCATGCACACACACTCTCACACCCAAATGGCACTCAGCAATCCACTTGAATGATCTGTGTCTTAGATCTTTAGATATTATGCAGTACTGGTCCATGGTGAGGTCTCATTCACCAGGTTAAAACGGTTGCCAGAATCAGGAAGATCAGGAGTTCTAATTCATACTTAATTTTATGGTGAGTTAGTTTTCAGTTTGGGACTAATGTGATGCCCTTTATTTATGTGCATGTGTGTATGTATACTTGTGTGTGCATATTCATGTTGTGTATGTGAATATATATACATACACACATATGCACACACACATATGTATGGCACTCATTCACCCTTTTGAATGATGTGTGATCTAGAGCTTTAGAGATTATGCAGTACCAGACCAGGGAAATGTCTCAGTCATCAGGTAAAATTACTAGTCAAATCCGGAGTATCAGGAGTTCCAATTCATTCTTCACCTCATGTTGAGAAAGATCAGTCTGGGATTCATGTGATGCCCTGTGTATGTGCATGTGTGTATATGTGTTTGTGTATGTTCATGTGTGTATATATATATACATGGACATTCACACACACTCACACACGCATGCACACACTCACACCCCAATGGCACTCAGCAATCCACTTGAATGATATGTGACTTAGATATTTAGAGATTTTGCAGTACTGGGCAAGGGCGAGGTCTCACTCATCAGATCAAAATGGTTGCCAGAGTCAGGAGGATCAGCAGTTCAAATCATGCTTAATTTTATGATGAGTTAGTGTTAAGCTTGGGGCTAATGTGATGCCCCCGGTGTATGTGCATGTGTGTATATGTCTGTGTGTATGTACATGTGTGTATATATATTCATGGACATACACACTCATACACACATGTACACACACACACACACACACACACTTTGTCCTAATTGATCCATTGAATAATATGAATCTTAGAGCTTTATATGTTTTGCGGTACTGTGCATGGAGACGTCTCACTCACTTGGTTAAGAAGCTTGACAGCGTCAGGAAGGTCAGAAGTTCAAATTCATGGTTAACTTCATGATGAATTAGAGATCAGCGTGGAATTTATATGATGCCTCTATGTATGTGCATGTGTGTATACTCATGTGTTCATGTTCATGTGTGTATGTGAATATATATACATACACACATATGCGCACACGGATGCACACACACATATGTATGGCACTCATCCACTAATTTGAATGATGTGTGACCTAGAGTTTTAGAGATTCTGAAGTACCAGGCCAGGGAGAGGTCTCACTCACCAGGAACAATCGCTTGCCAAATCAGGAGGATCTTGTGTTCAGATTCATGCTTCACCTCATGATGAGTTAAAGATCAACCTGGGATTCATGTGATGCCTCTATGTATGTGCATGTGTGTATATGTGATTGTGTATGTACATGTGTGTATATATATACATGGACATACACACACACTAACACACGCATGCACACACACTCTCACACCCAAATGGCACTCAGCAATCCACTTGAATGATAAGTGACTTAGATCTTTAGAGATTATGCAGTACTGGTCCATGGTGAGGTCTCACTCACCAGGTTAAAACGGTTGGCAGAATCAGGAAGATCAGGAGTTCAAATTCATACTTAATTTTATGGTGAGTTAATTTTCATTTGGGACTAATGTGATGCCCCTTATTTATGTGCATGTGTGCATTCCTGTGTGTGCATGTTCATGTTGTGTATGTGAATATATATACATACACACATATGCACACATGGATGCACACACACATATGTATGGCACTCATCCACCCTTTTGAATGATGTGTGACCTAGAGCTTTAGAGATTCTGCAGTACCAGACCAGGGAAATGTCTTAGTCACCAGGTAAAATTGCTAGCCAAATCCGGAGGATCAGGAGTTCCAATTCATTCTTTACCTCATGTTGAGAAAGATCAGTCTGGGATTCATGTGATGCCCTATGTATGTGCATGTGTGTATATGTGTTTGTGTATGTACATGTGTGTTTATATATATACATGGACATACACACACACACACGCATGCACACACTCACACCCAAATGGCACTCGGCAATCCACTTGAATGATATGTGACTTAGATCTTTAGAGATTTTGCAGTACTGGGCAAGGGCAAGGTCTCACTCATCAGAACAAAACGGTTGCCAGAGTCAGGAGGATCAGGAGTTCAAATTCATGCTTAATTTTATGATGAGTTAGTGTTAAGCTTGGGGCTGATGTGATGCCCCCAATGTATGTGCATGTGTGTATATGTCTGTGTGTATGTACATGTGTGTATATATATTCATGGACATACACACACACTCATACACGCATGCACCCACACTCACAAACACACACACACACACACACACACACACACACACGGCCCTCCTTGATCCATTGAATAATATTAGTCTTAGAGCTTTCGATATTCTGCGGTACTGTGCATGGAGAGGTCTCACTCACTCGGTTAAGAAGCTTGACAGCGTCAGGAGGATCAGAATTTCAAATGCATGGTTAACTTCATGATGAGGTAGAGATCAGCATGGAATTTATATGATGCCTCTATGTATGTGCATGTGTGTATACTCGTGTGTTCATTTTCATGTGTGTATGTGAATATATATACATACACACATATGCTCACACGGATGCACACACACACATGTATGGCACTCATCCACTAATTTGAATGATGTGTGACCTAGAGCTTTAGAGTTTCTGAAGTACCAGAGCAGGAAGAGGTCTCATTCACCAGGAACAATCGCTTGCCAAGTCAGGAGGATCTTGCGTTCAGATTCATGCTTCACCTCATGATGAGTTAAAGATCAACCTGGGATTCATGTGATGCCTCTATGTATGTGCATGTGTGTATATGTGATTGTGTATGTACATGTGTGTATATTTATACATGGACATACACACACACAAACACACGCATGCACACACACTCTCACACCTAAATGGTACTCAGCAATCCACTTGAATGATCTGTGTCTTAAATCTTTAGATATTATGCAGTACTGGACCATGGTGAGGTCTCACTCACCAGGTTAAAACGGTTGCCAGAATCAGGAAGATCAGGAGTTCAAATTCATACTTAATTTTATGGTGAGTTAGTTTTCAGTTTGGGACTAATGTGATGCCCCTTATTTATGTGCATGTGTGTATGTATACTTGTGTGTGCATATTCATGTTGTGTATGTGAATATATATACATACACACATATGCACACACACATATGTATGGCACTCATTCACCCTTTTGAATGATGTGTGATCTAGAGCTTTAGAGATTATGCAGTACCAGACCAGGGAAATGTCTCAGTCATCAGGTAAAATTGCTAGTCAAATCCGGAGTATCAGGAGTTCCAATTCATTCTTCACCTCATGTTGAGAATGATCAGTCTGGGATTCATGTGATGCCCTGTGTATGTGCATGTGTGTATATGTGTTTGTGTATGTACATGTGTGTATACTTATACATTGACATACACACACACTCACACACGCGTGCACACACTCACACCCCAATGGCACTCAGCAATCCACTTGAATGATATGTGACTTAGATCTTTAGAGATTTTGCAGTACTGGGCAAGGGCGAGGTCTCACTCATCAGATCAAAATGGTTGCCAGAGTCAGGAGGATCAGCAGTTCAAATCATGCTTAATTTTATGATGAGTTAGTGTTAAGCTTGGGGCTAATGTGATGCCCCCAATGTATGTGCATGTGTGTATATGTCTGTGTGTATGTACATGTGTGTATATATATTCATGGATATACACACACACTCATACACGCATGCACCCACACTCACACACACACACACATACACACACACACACACACACGGCCCTCACTGATCCATTGAATAATATTAGTCTTAGAGCTTTCGATATTCTGCGGTACTGTGCATGGAGAGGTCTCACTCACTCGGTTAAGAAGCTTGACAGCGTCAGGAGGATCAGAATTTCAAATTCATGGTTAACTTCATGATGAGGTAGAGATCAGCATGGAATTTATGTGATGCCTCTATGTATGTGCATGTGTGTATACTCGTGTGTTCATGTTCATGTGTGTATGTGAATATATATACATACACACATATGCGCACACGGATGCACACACATATGTATGGCACTCATCCCCTAATTTGAATGATGTGTGACCTAGAGCTTCAGAGTTTCTGCAGTGCGAGAGTAGGGAGAGGTCTCACTCACCAGGAACAATCGCTTGCCAAATCAGGATGATCAGGCTTTCAAAATCATTCTTCATCTCATGATGAGTTAAAGATCAACCTGGAATTCATGTGATGCCTCTATGTATGTGCATGTGTGTATATGTGATTGTGTATGTACATGTGTGTATATATATACATGGACATACATACACACTTACACACGCATGCACACACACTCTCACACCCAAATGACACTCAGCAATCCACTTGAATGATATGTTTCTTAGATCTTTAGATATAATGCAATACTGGTCCATGGTCCGGTCTCACTCACCAGGTTAAAACGGTTGGCAGAATCAGGAAGATCAGGAGTTCAAATTCATACTTAATTTTATGGTGAGTTAGTTTTCAGTTTGGGACTATTGTGATGCCCCTTATTTATGTGCATGTGTGTATGTATACGTGTGTGTTCATGTTGTGTATGTGAATATATATACATACACACATATGCACACACGGATGCACACACACATATGTATGGCACTCATTCACCCTTTTGAATGATGTGTGATCTAGAGCTTTAGAGATTATGCAGAACAGGACCAGGGAAATGTCTCAGTCACCCGTTAAAATTACTAGTCAAATCCGGAGGATCAGGAATTCTAATTCATTCTTTACCTCATGTTGAGAAAGATCAGCCTGGGATTCATGTGATGCCCTATATATGTGCATGTGTGTATATGTGTTTGTATATGTACATGTGTGTATATATATATATACATGGACATACACACACACTCACAGACGCATGCACACACTCACACCCAAATGGCACTCAGCAATCCACTTGAATGATATGTGACTTAGATCTTTAGAGATTTTGCAGTACTGGGCAAGGGCGAGGTCTCACTCATCAGACCTAAACGGTTGCCAGAGTCAGGAGGATCAGGAGTTCAAATTCATGCTTAACTTCATGATGAGTTAGTGATCAGCTTGGGATTAATGTGATGCCCCCTATGTATTTGCATGTGTGTATGTACATGTGTGTGTATATTTTCATGGACATACACACACACGCACACACGCACACGCACACACACACACACACACACACACACACACACACACACACACACACAAATGGCCCTCATTGATCCACTTGAATAATATGTGACTTAGAGCTTTAGAGAGTATGCAGTGCTGGGCCAGAGAGGGGACTCACTCATGAGGTCAAAACACTTGCCAGAGTGTAAAGAATCATGAAACCAAATTATGTACTTAACTTCATAATGATATAGAGATAAGCCTGGGATTTATTTGATGCCTTCTATGTATGTGCATGTGTGTATACGTGTGTATGCTTGTGCATGTGTGTATATGAATATACATATATACACATATACACTCATGCAAAACACACACACACAAACGAATGCCTCTCGTCAATCCATTTGAAGTATATGTGAATTAGATTTATTAATAAGACTTAGTTTTATTGATTATGTAATTCTGGGCCAGGGAGACATATCACTCACCAAGTGAAAATTGCTTGTCAGAGTCAGGAGGATCAAAAGATCAAATTCATGCTTAACATCCGGATGACTTAGAGACCAGCTGGCGATTCATGTGATGCCCCCTATGTATGTGCATGTGTGTATATGTATGTGGGCATGTACATGTGTTTATATGAATATGCATATACATACTCACATATACACACACGTATGCACACACACACAATGGCACTCATGTTTCCATTTGCCTGATAGGAGACTCAGAGCTTTAGAGATTATGCAGTACTGGATCAAGAAGAATTCTCACTAACAAGTTGAAGTCGCTTGCCAGAGACAGGAGGATAAGGAGTTCAAATTCATGCTTTACCTCATCATGAGTTAATGATCAGCCTAGGATTCATGTGATGTCCCCTCTGTATGAGTATGTGTATATTCTTGTGTGTCCATGTGCACGTGTGTATATGAGCATACACATACATACACACATACACATGTACACTGACACAGATACACACTCATGTGAATGACACTCACCGATCCATTTGAATGACATGTGACTTAGAGTTTTCGAGATTCTGCAGTACTGGGCCAGGGAGATGTCTCACTCACCAGGTGAAAACGCTTGTCAGAGTCAGGAGGATCAGGAGTTCAAATTCATGCTTAATTTTATGATGAGTTAGTGTTAAGCTTGGGGCTAATGTGATGCCCCCAATGTATGTGCATGTGTGTATATGTCTGTGTGTATGTACATGTGTGTATATATATTCATGGACATACACACACACTCATACACGCATGCACCCACACTCACAAACACACACACACACACACACACACACACACACACACATACACACACAGCCCTCATTGATCCATTGAATAATATGAGTCCTAGAGCTTTAGATATTCTGCAGTATTGTGCATGGAGAGGTCTCACTCACCAGGTACAATCGCTTGCCATGTCAGGTGGATCAGGCGTTCAAATTCATGCTTCATGTCATGATGCGTTAAAGATCAGCCTGGGATTAAAGTGATGCCTCTATATGTGCATGTGTGTATACTTGTGGGTGCATGTTCATGTGTGTATGTGAATGTATATACATACACACATATGCACACACGGATGCACACACACATATTTATGGCACTCATCCACCCCTTTGTATGACTTAAATCTTTAGAGATTATGCAGTACTGGTCCATGGTGAGGTCCCACTCACCAGGTTAAAACAGTTGTCAGAGTCAGGAAGATCAGGAGTTCAAATTCATACTTAATTTTATGATGAGTTAATTTTCAGTTTTGGATTAATGTGATGCCTCCTATGGATGTGTATGTGTGTATACTTGTGTGTGCATGTTCATGTGTGTATATGAATATATATACATACACACATATGCACATACGGGATGCACACACACATATGTATGGCACTCATCCACCCTTTTGAATGATGTGTGACCTAGAGCTTTAGAGATTCTGCAGTACCAGACCAGGGAAATGTCTTAGTCACCAGGTAAAATCGCTAGCCAAATCCGGAGGATCAGGAGTTCCAATTCATTCTTTACCTCATGTTGAGAAAGATCAGCCTGGGGTTCCTGTGATGCCCTATGTATGTGCATGTGTGTATATGTGTTTGTGTATGTACATGTGTGTATATATATACATGGACATACACACACATGCACACACGCATGCACACACCACACACATACCCAAATGGCACTCACCAATCAACTTGAATGATATGTGACTTAGATCTTTAGAGATTTTGCAGTACTGAGCCAGGGAGAGGTCTCACTCATCACGTCAAAATGCTTGCCAGAGTCAGGAGGATCAGGAGTTCAAATTCATGCTTAATTTTATGATGAGTTAGTTTTCAGCTTTGGACAAATGTGCTGCCTCCTATGTGTGGGCATGTTTGTATATGTCTGTGTGAATGTACATATGTGTATATATATCAAGGACATCCACACACTCACACTTGCATGTGCACACACACACAAACACACACACACACACACACACACACAAACACAAATAGCCCTCATTGATTCACTTGAAAAATATGAGACTTAGAGCTTTAGATATTCTGTAGTACTGGGCCAGGGAGAGGTCTTCTCACAAGGTCAAAATGCTTGCCAGAATCAGGAAGATCTGAAGTTCAAATTCATGGTTAACTTCAAGATGAGTTGTAGATCTCCATGGAATTTATGTGATGCCCCCATGTATGTGCATGTGTGTATACTTGTGTGTGCATGTACATGTGTGTATTTGAATATATATACATACACACATATGCACACATGGGTGCACACACACATATTTATGGCACTCATCCACCCATTTGAATGATGTGTGACCTAGAGCTTTAGATATTATGAGGTACTAGATAAGGGAGAGGTCTCACTCACCAGGTACAATCGCTTGCCAAGTCAGGAGAATCAGGGGTTCAAATTCATACTTCATGTGACGATGAGTTAAAGATCAGCCTGGGATTCATGTGATACCCCTATGTATGTGCATGTGTGTATATGTGTTTGTGTATGTACATGTGTGTATACTTATACATGGACATACACACACACACACACACACACACACACATTCACACCCACCCTCACAAACCCAAATGGCACTCACCTATACACTTGAATAATTTGTGACTTAGAGCTTTAGAGATTTTGCAGTACTGGTCCAGAGAAACGTCTCACTCACCAGATGATAACGCTTGCCCACGTCAGGAGTTTAAGAAGTTTAAACTCATGCTTAATTTTGTGATGAGTTAGTTTTCAACCTGGGTCTAATGTGATGCCCCCTATGGATGTGCATGTGTGTATATGTCTGTGTGTATATACATGTGTGTATATATATTCATGGACATACACACACACGCATACACGCATGCACCCACACCCACACATACTCAAATGGCACTCACCTATACACTTGAATAATTTAGAGCCTCGGAGAGTATGTAGTACTTGGCCAGGGGGAGGTCTCCCTCATTAGGTGAAAAAGCTTGCCAGAGTGTGAAGAATCATGAATTCAAATATGTACTTAACTTCATGATGAGATAGATATCAGCCTGGACTATGTGTTATGCCTTCTATGTATGTGCATCTGTGTATATGTGTGTGTGCTTGTGCATGTGTGTATATGAATATATATGCACACACACACACATACACACGCATGCAATACACACACACAAACACCTGGTTCTCATCGATTCATTTGAAGCATATTTGACTTACATTTATTAATAAAACTTAGTTTTATTCATTATGTAGTTATGGGCCAGGGAGACATATCACTCACCAGGAGAAAAACGTTTGCCAGAGTCAGAAGGATAAAAAGATCTAATTCATGCTTAACATCCGGATGACTTAGAGATCGGCTGGGGATTCATATGATGCCCCCCTATGTATGTGCATGTGTGTATATGTATGTGGGCATGTACATGTGTTTATATGAATATGCATATACATACACACATATACACACACGCATGTACACAAACACACAAATGGCATTGATCCATTTGCATGATATGTGACTCAGAGTTTTAGAGATTATGCAGTAGTGGGCCAGAATGAGTTTTCACTAACAAGTTTAAATCGCTTGTCAGAGTCAGTAGGATCAGGTCAAATTCATGCCTAACTTCATAATGAGTTAGTGGTCACCCTGGGATTCATGTGATGCCCCCCTGTATAAGTATGTGTGTATTCTTGTGTGTCCATGTGCACATGTATGTATGAACACATATACATATACACATGCACACTGACACAGGCACACACACTCACATGAATGGCATTCACCGATCCACTTGAATGATATGTGACGTAGAGCTTTAGAGAGTATGCAGTAGAAGGTCAGGGACAGCTCTCACTCACCAGGTGAAACTGCTTGCCAGAGTCAGGAGGATCAGGAGTTCAAATTCATGCTTAATTTTATGATGAATTAGAGTTCAGTTTGGAATTTATGTGATGCCCCCTATATATGTATATGTGTATTCTTCTTTTGCATGTACATGTGTGTATTTGAATATATTTACACACACATATGCACACACACACACATGCACACACATGTGTATTGCATTCATCGACCCATTTGATTTGTGACTTAGAGCTTTAGAGATTATACAGTACTGGGTCAGCGAGAGGTCTCACTCACCAGGAGAAATCGCTTGCCAGATTCAGGAGGATCAGGAGTTCAAATTCATGCTTCACTTCATGATGAGTTAGAGATCAGCTTGGGATTAATGTGATGCCCCCTATGTATTTGCATGTGTGTATGTACATGTGTGGGTATATTTTCAGGGATATACACACACACACACGCACACACACACACACACACACACACACACACACACAAATGGCCCTCATTGATCCACTTGAATAATATGTGACTTAGAGCTTTAGAGAGTATGCAGTGCTGGGCCAGAGAGGGGACTCACTCATGAGGTCAAAACACTTGCCAGAGTGTAAAGAATCATGAAACCAAATTATGTACTTAACTTCATAATGATATAGAGATAAGCCTGGGATTTATTTGATGCCTTCTATGTATGTGCATGTGTGTATACGTGTGTATGCTTGTGCATGTGTGTATATGAATATACATATACACACACATATACACTCATGTAAAACACACACACACACAAACGAATGCCTCTCGTCAATCCATTTGAAGTATATGTGAATTAGATTTATTAATAAGACTTAGTTTTATTGATTATGTAATTCTGGGCCAGGGAGACATATCACTCACCAAGTGAAAATTGCTTGTCAGAGTCAGGAGGATCAAAAGATCAAATTCATGCTTAACATCCGGATGACTTAGAGACCAGCTGGCGATTCATGTGATGCCCCCTATGTATGTGCATGTGTGTATATGTATGTGGGCATGTACATGTGTTTATATGAATATGCATATACATACTCACATATACACACACGTATGCACACACACACAATGGCACTCATGTTTCCATTTGCCTGATAGGAGACTCAGAGCTTTAGAGATTATGCAGTACTGGATACATGTGTGTATTTGAATATATTTACACACACATATGCACACACACACACATGCACACACATGTGTATTGCATTCATCGACCCATTTGATTTGTGACTTAGAGCTTTAGAGATTATACAGTACTGGGTCAGCGAGAGGTCTCACTCACCAGGAGAAATCGCTTGCCAGATTCAGGAGGATCAGGACATGAAGTCGCTTGCCAGAGACAGGAGGATAAGGAGTTCAAATTCATGCTTCACCTCATGATGAGTTAATGATCAGCCTAGGATTCATGTGATGTCCCCTCTGTATGAGTATGTGTATATTCTTGTGTGTCCATGTGCACGTGTGTATATGAGCATACACATACATACACACATACACATGTACACTGACACAGATACACACTCATGTGAATGACACTCACCGATCCATTTGAATGACATGTGACTTAGAGCTTTCGAGATTCTGCAGTACTGGGCCAGGGAGATGTCTCACTCACCAGGTGAAAACGCTTGTCAGAGTCAGGAGGATCAGGAGTTCAAATTCATGCTTAATTTTATGATGAGTTAGTGTTAAGCTTGGGGCTAATGTGATGCCCCCAATGTATGTGCATGTGTGTATATGTCTGTGTGTATGTACATGTGTGTATATATATTCATGGACATACACACACACTCATACACGCATGCACCCATACTCACAAACACACACACGGCCCTCATTGATCCATTGAATATAGTCTTAGAACTTTCGATATTCTGCGGTACTGTGCATGGAGAGGTCTCACTCACTCAGTTAAGAAGCTTGACAGCGTCAGGAGGATCAGAATTTCAAATTCATGGTTAACTTCATGATGAGTTAGAGATCAGCGTGGAATTTATGTGATGCCCCTATGTATGTGCATGTGTGTATACTCGTGTGTTCATGTTCATGTGTGTATGTGAATATATATACATACACACATATGAGCACACAGATGCAAACACACATATGTATGGCATTCATCTACCCTTTTGAATGATGTGTGACCTAGAGATATAGAGATCAGCCTGGGATTTATTTGATGCCTTCTATGTATGTGCATGTGTGTATACGTGTGTGTGCTTGTGCATGTGTGTATATGAGTATACATATACACACACACACACATACACACGCATGCAACAGACACCCCCCCCAACGAATGGCTCTCATTGATCCATTTGAAGTGTATGTGACTTAGATTTATTAATAAAAGTTAGTTGTATTGATTATGTAGTTCTGGGCCAGGGGAACATATCATTTACCAGGTGAAAAATGCTTGCCAGAGTCAGGAGGATCAGGACGTCAAGTTAATGTCTAACTTCATCATGAGTTGAAGATCAGCCTGGGATTCATGTGATGCCCCCTATGTATGTGCATGTGTGTTTATGTATGTGGGCATGTATATGTGTGTATATGAATATGCATATACATACACACATATACACACACGCATGCACACACACGAATGGCACTCATCGATCCCTTTGTACGATATGTGACTCAGTGCTTTAGAGAGCATGCAGTATTGGGCCAGGAAGAGTTCTCACCAACAAGTTGAAATCACTGACTAGAGTCAGGAGGATCAGGACGTCAAGTTAATGTCTAACTTCATCATGAGTTGAAGATCAGCCTGGGATTCATGTGATGCCCCCTATGTATGTGCATGTGTGTTTATGTATGTGGGCATGTATATGTGTGTATATGAATATGCATATACATACACACATATACACACACGCATGCACACACACGAATGGCACTCATCGATCCCTTTGTATGATATGTGACTCAGTGCTTTAGAGAGCATGCAGTATTGGGCCAGGAAGAGTTCTCACCAACAAGTTGAAATCACTGACTAGAGTCAGGAGGATCAAGAGTTTAAATTCATGCCTAACTTTACAGTGAGTTAGAGATCAGCCAGGGATTCATGTGATGCCCCCAATGCATGATTATGTGTGTATTCTGTGTGTGCGTGTGCATGTGTGTATATGAATATACACACATACAATATACATATGCACACAGACATAGGCACACACACACTAAAGACCCTCATTGATCCTTTTGAATAATACGTGACTTAGAACATTAGAGATTATATAGTACTGGGCTAGGCAAAGGTCTCACTCAACAGGAGAAAACTCTTGCTAAAGTCATGAGGATCAGGAGTTCAACTTCATGCTTAACTTCATAATGAGTTAGAGATCATTCTGGGATTCATGTCATGCCCCTGATATACGTGCATGTGTGTGTACTTGGGTGTGCCTGTATATGTGTGTATATGACTATACATATACATGCACACACATATACACATGCATACAGACACACACATAAGAAAGGCACTCATCGATCCATTTGAATTATATGTGACTTAATTTTATTAATAAAACTTAGTTTTACTTCGTATGTACTATGGTCCAGGGAGCCATTTCACTCACCAGGTGAAAAATGCTTGCCAGAGTCAGGAGGATCAAAAGTTCAAATTCAGCTTAACATCTGGATGAGTCAGAGATCAGGTGGGTATTCATGTGATGCCCCCTATGTGTGTGCATGTGTGTATATGTATGTGGGCATGTACATGTGTGTATATGAATATGCATATACATACACACATATACACACACACATGCACACAAACACACAAATGGCATTGATCCATTTGCATGACATGTGACTCAGAGCTTTAGAGAGTATTCAGTACTGGACCAGGACGAGTTCTCACTAACAAGTTGAAATCGCTGACTAGAGTCAGGAGGATCAAGAGTTCAAATTCATGCTTAAGTTCATAATGAGTTAGAGATCATGTGGGGATTTATGTGGTGCTCCCAATGTATGATTATGTGTGTATTCTTCTGTGTCCATATGCACGTGTGTATATGAATGCAGACATACATACACACATACACATGCACACAGACAGACACAGACACACAGACACACTCACACACACAGGAATGGCACTCTTCCATCCATTTGCACTATATGTGACTTAGAGCTTTAGAGAGTATGCAGTTCTTGGCCATGGAGAGGTTTCATTCACCAGGTGAAAACGCTTGCCAGAGTTAGGAGGGTCAGGAGTTCAAATTCATGCTTAACTTCATGATGTGTTAGAGATCAGTCTGGGATTAATGTGATGCCTCCTTTGTATGTGCGTGTGTGTATGTGTGTGTGTGTGTATACATGGACATACACACACATGCATGACACACACACAAACCCAATGGCACTCACTGATCCACTTGAATGATATGTGACTTAGAGCTTTAGAGATTCTGCAGTACTGGGCCATGGAGAGGTCTCACTCACCAGGTGAAATCACTTGCCAGCATCAGGAGGACCAGGAGTTCAAATTCATGTTCAACTTCATGATGAGTTAGAGATCAGCATGGAATTTATGTGATGCCCCTATGTATGTGCATGTGTGTATACTTGTATGTGCATGTATATGTGTGTACATGAATATATATACATACACACATATGCACACATGCATGCATACACACATATGTATGGCACTCATCCAGGAGAGGTCTCACTCAACAGGTAAAATCGCTTTCCAAGTCAGGAGGATCAGGAGTTCAAATTCATGCTTAACTTCATGATGAGTTAGAGAGCATCCTGGGATTCATGTGATGCCCTGTGTGTTTTTATGTCCATGTTTATATGTATGTATGCATGTATATATATATATATATATTCATATATACACACACATATATATATATAGTACATACACATACATACATACATACTCACACACATGCACACACACATACCCAAATTATACTCACCTATACCCTTGTATAATATGTGACTTAGAGCTTTAGAGAGTGTGCAGTACTTGGCCAGGGGGAGGTCTCACTCACCAGGTGAAAACGCTTGCCAGAGTGTAAAGGATCATGAATTCAAATATGTACTTAACTTCATGATGAGATTGAGATCAGCCTGGGATTTATGTGATGCCTTCTATGTATGTGCGTGTGTGTATACGTGTGTGTATGTACATGTGTGTATATGAATATACATAAACATACACACATACACACGCATGCAACACACATACACACAGAGAAACGAATGGCTCTCATCGATCCATGTGAATTATATGTGACTTAGGTTTATTAATAAAACTTAATTTTATTGATTATGTAATTCTAGGCCAGGGAGACATATCACTCACCAGGTGAAAAGCCCTTGTCAGAGTCAGGAGGATCAGGACATCAAATTCATGCTTAACATCCAGATGACTTAGAGATCAGCCTGGGATTAATGTGATACCCCCTATGTATGTGCATGTGTGTATATGTATGTGGGCATGTACATGTGTTTATATGAATATGCATATACATACTCACATATGCACACACGCATGCACACGCACACAAATGGCACTCATCGATCCCTTTGTATGATATGTGACTCAGAGCTTTAGAGATTCTGCAGGACTGGGCCATGGAGAGCGCTCACTCACCAGGTGAAAATGCATGCCAGAGTCCGGAGGATCAGGAGTTCAAATTCATGCTTAACTTCATGATGTTAGAGATCACCCTGGGATTCATGTGATGTCCCCTATGTATGTGCAGGTGTGAATATGTCTGTGTGTGTACATGTTTGTATATGTATATACATGTACAGGCACACAAACATACACATGCTTGCGCGCACACACACACACACAGAGACACTAATCCCACTCATCTATCCTCGTGAATGACATGTGACTTAGAGCTTTAGAGATGATGCAGTATTGGGCCAGGGAGAGGTTTCACTCACCATGTGAAAAATGCTTGTCAAAGTCTCGAGTATCAGGAATTCAAATTCGTGGTTAACTTCATGATGAGTTAGAGATCAGCTGGGGTCATGTGCTGCCTTCTTTGATGTGCTTGTGTGTATTCTTGTATGTGCATGTTCATGTTAGTATATGAAAATACATATATATGAACATATGAATACTCACGCACCCACCAAACACACACACACTCACACACTAATGGCACTCATTGATCCATTTGAATGACATGTGACTTAGAGCTTTAGAGATTCTGCAGTACTGGGCCAGGGAGAGGTCTCACTCACCAGGTGAAAACGGTTGCCAAAGTCAGGAGGATCAGGAGTTCAAATTCATGCTTAATTTTATGATGAGTTAGTGTTCAGCTTGGGGCTAATGTGATGCCCCCTATGTATGTGCATGTGTGTATATGTCTGTGTGCATGTACATGTATGTACATGAATATATATGTATGTATATACACACATATGCACATAGGCATGCACACACAGATACGAATTGCACTCATTGATCAATTTGAATTATATGTGGCTTAGATCTTTAGAGATTCTGCAGTACTGGGCCAGGGAGAGGTCTCACTCACCAAATGAAAACCCTTGCCAGAGTCAGGAGGATCAGGAATTCAAATTCATGTTTCACTTCATGATGAATTAGAGATCAGCCTGGGATTCATGTGATGCCTCCTTTGTATGTGCATGTGTCTATACTTGTGTGTGCATGTACATGTGTGTATATGAATAACCATATATGTACACACATACACACATGCACACATACATACACATGGATGGCACCCACGGATCCATTTGAATGATATGTGGCTGAGAGCTTTAGAGCTTCTGCAGTACTGGGCCTGGGAGAGGCCTCACTCACCAGGTCAAAACGCTTGCCCTGGAAGTCTGACAAACTGAGTATGGTCCCCAGAACTCAGCACACATGAAAGTTTTGGTGTGATTCTTTTGGTTTTCTTGTACCTCAAATTTTTTTTTGACTTTTCAGATTGCAATGGACCTTAATTTATAATTTTTCCTTCATCTGGTCCCAGAGACAGGAATACCTACCTGATCAATACCTATGGAAACAGAACTGTATTTCCCGTCTTCTTTTTCATTCTCTACCAAAAAGGTCGCTTTTAATTGAATGGGGTTAAGAGTGTTAATCTGGGTTGCTTTTAATATTGAAAATATTTCTAGTAGTTAAATAGTAAGAATCCATTCCTTTTATCTACTTAATGATTCTTTAAGAGTTTTTAAAGTTTTTTTTTCTGTCTACACTTGATATTTATATAATAATAGAATCTGGTTTTTTAGATATCTTTGTCTCCTAACATAATTCAAACTAGCATGTTGTGCTTGCTTTTACACACAGAAGTGTTTTAGTTGGTGTACTAAGGGTGTCTCGGCCTAATTCTTATTCTGTTAGAAGCAGCATTGTAACTAGTGTTCAGCTCAAATGAATTCTCTGGTTCCCCTGATCTTGCTGAAGGTGCCATTGTTTTTCTGCACTATTCCATGATTGTAAATAAAAAGAAGCACTCATGGGAATGAATGAATGCCTGCTCTTTTAAATGACCTGGGAGCACCCTGAGACATGTAGGCGAATATTCCAGTTCTTCTCACTGCTTCCATTAGTTTTCAGTTGATTTTTGTGTCTAAATTCCCAGCGCCTGGTCCCGTGTGAGGATGCCAAAGCGGAATCTACTTTGCGTGTGTTTTCTTGTCAATTATGTCCGTATCTTTAGAAATCTGTTATCAGAGCTTATTCTTCCTGAGCCTTGCCATTCTTCTTGCTGACATGTGAACTCAGACCTGAGTTTCTGGGCTCACTGGTTCTTTTCTATGGGGGACCCACTTCTCTCTCAGGAAGAGCTGTGTCTCTTTTCTAGGTTCTTTGATGGTGAAGTCTTTGGTTTCTTTTTCTCTCCCCTCCCCTTCCCTCCCCTCCTCTCCTCTTTCCTCCCTTCCCTTCCCCTCTCCCCTCCTGTACATTTTCCTCCCCTCCCCTCTGTTCCTTTCACCTCCATTTTTGTCCTTCCCTTTCCTTCTTTCACTTGTTAAAAAAAGAACATAGGTTCTGGAGATGAAACTCAGGTCCTCACGCTTGTAAAGTGAAGCCCTTACTGACAGAGTTATCTTCCCAAACCAGCTGACTTTTTTATATTAGTCTCATCTGCTTTCCATCAGTGAAATATGAGCCCCATGAAGGAAAGGATAAAGTCAGTTTGCTTCACTTCCCTAATCCCAGTATTAGAACCTTAGCACACCCAGCATATAGAGGGTCAGCTTACTCTTTTGGTGGGTGAAGGAACGAATGTCTAGGATAGAGGCCAGGCACATCCTTGAGGACCGACAATCTAACAAGCTGACTTTAACCTTAGTGTTTTAAAGGTCTCATTTCCCAACAGACTTCAGGATGTGGGTGTCTTTTACTTTCCCCTTGCCCAGCTGGTACACAGCAAGCATGATAGCCTTTTGCTATTTTCTTATTATAATGGCGCGGGTTGTATATCTAGGGTACATGTAAGAGGGGATTTTATTGGTTTTCTGTCTGCTTTATTAGAGAGTGAAACCCTACCTTAAACTTTGTTGGTAACCCCAATACAAGGCACAGACAAGGGGCACAGGGCTACTGAGGCAGCCTTGAGGCAGTCCTGACTCACCTCTTTATACCAGAATGTGGCATCTCTCAGAGACATTGTACTTGGATAGAATCTGGACTGGTGAAGCTGAAGAGTGACTGTGTGCATGCATGAGTGTGTGTGTGCGTGTGTGTGAGAGAGACATGTGTGTGGTGTGTGTGTGTGGTATGTGTGCATATGTGTATTTGTGGTGTGGGGTGTGTATGTGTGTGGTGTGTGTGTTTGTGGTGTGTGTATGGTATGTGTGTGGTGTGGTGTGTGTGTGTGAGATGTGTGTGTGTGGTTTATGGTATGTGTATGCATGTGTGTGTGCATGTGTGGTTTGTGTGTGTGTATGTGGTGTGTGTGTGTGCACGTGTGCTCGTGTGTGTGTGTGGTGTGTGTGTGTGGCAGGGAATGTCACTCATGGCATGAGTCACACATTGTGCAGGACTTTTGTGACTTTGCATTTTACTAGAACAAAGATAATTTTTTTTAATCACTGAAGTCCTTTCACAGTCATTGGTGAAAACTTGAAAAAGTACAAAAAGGTTGAAGACATTTGCCACACAATCAAAACAATTACTATTTTGTATTTTTTCTTCTTTACATATTTTGCATAACTCTAGTAATTTCATGTCTGCAATTAGTCCTTTTAACTGAAGGCCATAGCAATTTGTTTCCACAATTTCTCCACCCCCAACCATGCGATATCATGCCTGTATGATATCCTAGGGGCTTAAAGGGGCCTTGAGTAAACGCTCATATTTTCTGTTGATGGAAAGTTACTTCTGCCTTCTCCAAGTTTTTTTTCTTTTCTTTCTTTCTTTCTTTTTTTTTTTTTTTGTTTTGTTTTGTTTTGTTTTATTTGAGACAGAGTTTCTCTGCATAGTCCTGGCTGTCCTGGAACTTGCTCTGTAGACCAGGCTGGCCTCGAACTCAGAAATCCACCCTGCCTCTGCCTCCCAAGTGCTGGGATTAAAGGCATGCGCCACCACCGCCCGGGCTCTTCTCCAAGTTTCTAAAAGTTGCTATATATTTCCCAACATAGAACTCATTTTCTCACTTGGAGGGGTCATTTTTCTGAGATAAATTCCTAGGACTGAAACCCTGTCAAAGGACATAACTCTTTATACTGTTAAGTTTTTCAAAGGCACTGTCCATTTGCACAACCATACTTAATGGCTGTTTGATGTCTGTTCATTTGTATCACAAGAAAAATGGGTTGCCAACCTCTTCCCTCTTGCATGCATACCATTTGGAAAGTCCTCATTCAAAATAAAGAGTAATAAAGGCTTAAATACCTTTAATGGTTGTCATTCACATAGTCCCAGTAGGCGGCTTCTTAGGATTGTAATGGCTGGAGGGGTTTTATTTCCTCTTTATTTTTTTTCCTCCTCTTTACTGTTTTCTTCCCTCCCCCCTGGTTTAAAACAAGTTTTCCTGGCTGTGCTTAAGCCTCTGTTCTTCTTGTTCAGTCTCTGTTGATGAATGAGTGTAATTGACCCCTGTTGTCTCTATTATACAATCCGAAGCAATTTGTTTTTTATGTAGTAGTTATTTTCTGAGCTGCCTCAAAACTACCTTACAAAAAGAGCTCATTATCAGCCCAAAGGAAAAGAATTTTAAATGACAGAGTGAATAACAATCCCAAGAAGGGGGAGTAAAAGCCTAAGCCATTCCAATTTTTAAGTAAATGAGTGAGTTTTAGGGTCAAGATAATTAATTGCTGCTTAGGTGATGCCCAACAAGACTTGATTATATCTAGAAATTATTAGATTAAAAATGGCTTCCCCGTGGACACTGTTGCACTCTAAATGTATAGAAGGATTATATCCAGGTCCAAGATGGTACTCAGTGTGACACTTTGCAGCCCATTAAAAGTTAGTTTTAGAAAACCTGGCTAAATAAACATATATGCGCAACAATTAGGGGTGACTTCCAAATAAGAACATTTTATCTGAACCTACATCAGCCATACAGAACACCCAAATACTGTTCACACAATTCTGTGAGTATTAGAAAATACTTTGTATTGGAGAGATGGCTCAGTTTGTAAAGTAGTTGCCTCTCCAACATGAAGACCAGAGTTCCGTCTCCACCCGTGTGAGAAGAGCTAGGTATGATGTGGCATGTGTCTGTTAGCCCAGCGCTTGTGAGGCAGAAACTAGTAAGAAGCTGAGGTCCCTTTGGTCAGCCAGCATAGGCTGCTTGGTGAGTTTCAGGCCACTGGGCACTCCTGGAAACTCAACAACAAAACTGCATTACATCAAGAAATGATAGTAAAGGTTGCTCTCTGCCCTCCACACACACACATTTCTTGATGAGTACAAACTCAACCAGGCGTGAAAGCATGACGCCATTCATCCCTATTGGATTTTCCAGGTATTTCTACCACACACTCTCGTGAAGTTTTGACATTTACTTTTGCATATGCTTGTGTGTCTGTGTGGTTGGGAACTGACTTCTGTCCTCTGGAAGAGTAGCTCCCTGTCTCCAGCCCCTTGCATAAGCTTTTTTATTGATAGACAGAATTAATTGAGGAAGTAGTGGGATTATAGGGAAGAGATTCTAGAAGCCAAGGCTGACCTTAGCTACCTCAGCTTCAGATTGTTTTGAGCTCAAAGGACTTTGTATGTTCATAGAAAATGTAAAGCTCTACTGGGGAGAGTGAACAGTAGAGAGGAGTGAATTTTAACACAGAACAGAGGGCAGTTTGAGGAGTAGAGGCTTGTGTGGCAAAGCCCCTCTTAAGTGAAAGAAGCAGGCCTGTAAGTGGCTGGCTTTGGGTAACTTCCTGCTGAGGGTGCCAAACAGAGAATTGGGAGACAAGGGTCTTCTTTTGTGTAAGGCTTTGGGAGGTAGATAGAAGATTCTGGGAGGGGCTAGAGAAACAAGTGTGCTGAATTTAGTTGAATTGTTCAGATCTTACCTATGCAGCATATGGGATGGACGTATATAATGTGTACTCATCCCGACAAACATGAGATGTTCAAGAAGATAGGAGTACCTCTGAACCCTAAATGAGAAAGGCCAAGCTGGGAAGGAAAACCCCACCATGTACAGACGTCATCTGTGCAGTCACACTGATGCAGGGGCTTAAAGGAAGAGGGAGTGGAGGGTCTACTTGTTTTGCCTTAATTGGGAAGGATGAGCAGGCAGAAATACAGCCTGATTACCAGAAAGGTAGTACCGCTTGTAACTTCATCTAGTGCCTTCTCTTTGTGGGTTCAAGTTCATGTAAATTAAGTCCTTAAGAGATTTCTGGAGCATACACACACACACACACACACACACACACACACACACTACAAAGAATGTGCTCCTGTCAAATTTTTAGCTGTTCTCAGTAGCCAGTCTCCGCATTGTCAAAAGCTTCCCTAAGGCAGATGGTTGGTCCCAACTTCCTTCTGTGGTTTCAGGTCTAAGGTAATCACAATGGCAGCACACCTCTCAAACCTGTACTTAACACATTCCAGTTTCTTAAGCGTTTTCACTTGATCATCAGTGATGTTCTCCTGTTCACAAAGACTTCACTCTTTGGTTCTAAACGAACATTTCTTATTTTTCTCGGAGACGCGCCCCCCCCTCCCCCCCAGCCAGGGTGATCATTTGTGTGGAAACCAACTTAACTGAGACCATGTTATCTGTGTTTCCTCTCTCACAGGTTACTCAGGCCAGGATTTTAACTGGGTGGATTATCACAAGCAGCGAGAGGCAGAAGAAGCACCTCCTTTCTGCTTCAAAAACGTAAGACTCTTCCCATCTGCTCCCATTTAAAGTTGTAGATGCTATTCCCTGTAAGTTTTGTGACTTTTCTGTTTGGTGACCGAATATGAAGTACTGCCTGGCACAGGAAGACCGTGAAACCACCACTGGTTTTGAACAGGCTTCATTTCATATTGCATGTGTTAGGATAGCACCAGGCTGCTCTGATAAACTAACAAATGCACATTAGCTTAACCACATTCAAGCTTAGTGTTTACTTTTGGAAGAGTCAAGGGTAAGCGATACTCTGCTCTTGATGCTTACTAAAATGTGTTATCCTGGACTGGGGATGTAGCTTAGTTGATAGAATGTTTGCCTAGAGTGTGTGAGGCCCTGGTATCAATTCCCAGACCTGCATAAACCAGGTGTGGTAGTGTATCCTGTAATCCCTTCACTTTGCACGTAAAGGCAAAAAGACTAGAGGTTCAAAGTCTTTCTCTGATTCACAGTGAATTCAAAGCTAGCCCAGGCTACAAGAAACCTTCATTTCATTAAACAAACAAAGAAAGAAATACTTTAAGAAGTGCTTTCGTTGCTAGTAAGATGCCAGCTAAACAGCTTTGACTGTGCCTCCTTTACACTTAAATTATTGTCACCACAGCTGTATTTTAGTGACGTGAACGAGTAATGGATAGCTGAACTTACTGAGTAGGAGGAGGTAGTAAGGTAAAGTTTGGTAAAGTAGTTGCTAGATTGCTCACTCAAGCTTCATCAGCCCTGGAGACTGTAGAGGGGGATGTGAAACGTTACCTCAGTTTTAAAAACAAAGCATAGATATCCTAAGTGTGTTCAACACACCTGTAGTTAGACTAAGAAGAGATGACACACGCTTTGAACTGAGACCTGCAGCTCCTACCCTATGTAGCATCGCTAACCGAAAGGCTTGCTTCTGATCTCGTGTGCCCAGAGATACTGAATGTCTGTTCACCTCACAGGGATAGCAGAATTCAAAGAGCAAGAATGGAAAACCTTGGTTTCACAGAAGCACATCTGAGCATAAGTTAAAACGAGGAGATGAAAAATGAAGGAGTTTGAATTCTGGGGTGGCGCATACTCTTAGGTATAGAGGACCATGAGCGGTGGGGTTGGAGGTCAGGACTTTCTTGACTGTTATGACTGCTTGGTTAATGACATTAACATTGTATAGAATGGTTTCTATGCAGAAGTGTGGAAGCGTTGGGGATGTGTTTCCAACCCTTTGATAGGGGCAGGTATGGCTATGTCCCAGGTTCCCTTGAGGCTTACCAAATCCGGTGACACATGCCTTTTTAATATGTTGCTATCACTGTCTCAGAATCTACTTGCCCGTCTTTCATGGAGGACTGAGGTCACAGAGGCCCATGAAGCCACAAAACCTGTTCCAGGTTGGAAGTTCTATCTCACAAGAGAAGCATTCCTTTTTTGACTCTTTATCTTTAGAAAGATAAAGTAGCCAGTGTTGGGATCATTATACATTGAAGGCATGGCTTTTTTTCATGGGGGCTGGGAATCTGAACTCTGATTCTTATGCTTATAGTGCAGATATTTTACCTACTGAGCCACCTCTCCAGCACCCAGAAATTCCCTTTTATCCAGGAGTGTCTACATGGCATTTCATTCTGGAGCAACTAACCACAGACCAGGTTGGCTTTGGATGGCCCAGGATTCAGTCACCAAGATTAAATCTGGCTTAATGAATTTGCTGTCGTATTCATTAGGAGTGCTTTTGTCTCTGGCTTCCCGTTTATTTGTTTATTTAATAGACAGGAGAGTCGTCTGCCTGCTGGTGTACACATCCCATACTGGGACTCTGCAGAATTTGTTAGCTTGCTACAAGTGCTCTTTAATGGAATGCTTATTATGGATTCATTTTTTAATCACGCATCTCATGTGTACCAGAGGAGAGCCATGTGCAAGACATTTCCCTGGGGATGCTTTAACAATCAGAGTTGGTTACAGGATGGATTGACATAGCCAAATGCTCAGTAAAAGAAACCCAGAGGTAACAGTTTTGTTATTGATCCTTTATAAATCACCCTCAAGCAGCGAGAGGAAATGAAAAGAGGTTATGTGGTTGTAGCTTTTCCTTATTAAGTAAGATGAAATGCTTTTTGACTTCGAGGTTCTCCATGCAGCTATCCAGCTGTGCTAGGCTTCATACATAATTGTGTGAATGAGATAGGGGGACTTTCAGGAAAAAAAAACATTTAAAAAAAAACACCCTCCCTCTGAAAACATGTCTACTTCCTATTTCTAGAGAAATGTGAAAGGAAGGAACAAAACAACTTTTTAAAATGGGCAGGACGTGATTTTTGCTCTGATTACATAAGGATACAATTGCCTTTTCAACTTCTTTTATAAAAAGACACTTAAATCTGAATTACCCTGATTTCTCTTCCCCCAAGAGTCACATAACGATATACTCTTTTATTGGCCTTAGGAATCTGTCTAGATGAGTTTATATATTTCAAAGTAGATACACTTTTTTTATAGTACTCTAGCATATTTGATTGCGATTTATAGTCGCTGCTGCTTGGGGAAAGTCACATTTATTGGAGAGTAATATTTGGTGAGAAGCTTGTTCATTGTACAGAGAAAACTCACGCAGAATTGATTCTCTGGAAATAGCTACTTAACTCCAGAATCGGGACCAAGACAACTCACATGAGTGTAGTGGAGCGCACACACACACACACACACACACACACACACACACACACACACACACACACACACGTGGAGGGGAGCACGCAGTTGGAAAGGACCATGGATAGTGTTCAGATCTCCATACTCACAGTATTACAACAACCCAAGCTGACAACATGTGGGACAACTAAAAGAGTTGTGTGAAACTCAGTCTTTCTGCCCTCATATGTCAGACTCTAGAGTTCAGGCAAATATTGCAAACACAGATATGGGAAAGTAAGATAAAATCTCAGACAGTGGAGAACCATCTGGGCAAAGTCCAGAATCCTGTTCATTGAATGCCACCTTCAGGATTGGTAGACTCTTGCTTGAATCATCTACATTTAAGAAGTCTCCCATTAGTCTGGGTGAGGAAAGAAGACAAGTATGGCATTTAAACTGCTTCTAAAGAGACAGAGTTTGTCAATTGAATTCAACTAAGAAGATGGTTTGCTGAAATGGAAAACAAAAACAAAAGCCCCACACCCCCATAGGGATACAGAACAACCCAGAGTTACTGTGCCCTAGACTTAGAACATACATGTTTTGACCTGGAGTGTCCCAAGACATGCAGAAGCTGCAAAACCCATATTACTCCTGAGAAGGAAGAAAATGGCGAGCAAACCCAGCGTGATCCAGACGCTGGGATTGGCAGACATGGATTGCACGGCCTTAGTGTACTGATGGAATCCCGGTGATAGAGAGCATGGTTTGGTCCCCACACCAGCAGCCTTAGCATCCTCAAGGGGCTCACTGGAAATACTGATCCTTTAGTCCTCTTGGTCTTTATGATACACCCTGGAGGTTGAGAACAGTCAATGTGAAAGAAAGTATCTTTGCTATTCATGCAAAGATGGGAAATAAATGCTGTCAGCAGAAAAGGCTCTGAAATTGAAAAGAATCTTTTGAACTAAAGGAGTCATTTACTAGAACTAGAACGGAAATGAGAGTTCCTGATCTTGAATGTAGAAATTACAAGAAATTAAAGACAAAAAAGAAAACAACCAACCAAATAAACAAGTTTTGAAAATGATTCAATGTCCCTCAAACGGCAAATGGGTTGATAAGTTGTAGTGCATATATATTAACTATTCAGCCATACAATAGAGCAGGCCATGTATGACTCTTGCTGGAATGATCCACAAATACATTTTGCTAAGCATAGTGGTTTCGTTTGTCTTGCTGTGATAAATATCTTGACTAAATACAACTTAGGTGGAAGATTCCAGCTTACAGTCTTCAGATAAAGGCAGGGAAGTCAAAGCAGGTCCTCAAAGCTGGTCACTTTATAGCTACAGTCAAGAACAAAAATCCAAGTTCCCCTGCTGTTTACTTGTTACAGTTCATGACCCAGCCCAGGAAAAGTTCACATTTACATTCAGGATTGGACTTTCTTCTCTCAACCAGAGATCAAGACAATCCCCACATGTTCTCAGGTCAACCTGATCTGAAAAATTTCTCACTAGGACTCTGCCCAGATCATTCTAGGTTGTGTGAAGTTGACTTTTTTTTTTTAATGCACAGCATGAAGGTTTTTTTTAAAAGATTTATTTATTTATTTATTTATTATATGTGAGTACACTGTAGCTGTCTTCAGACACACCAGAAGAGGGCGTCAGATCTCGTTATGGATGGTTGTGAGCCACCATGTGGTTGCTGGGATTTGAACTCAGGACCTTCAGAAGAGCAGTCAGTGCTCTTAACCACTGAGCCATCTCTCCAGCCCAGTTTTTGTTTTTGTTTTTGTTTTTTTGCTTTTTGTTTTTGTCCCCCCTAAAGATTTATTTATTCATTTTATGTATATAAGTACAGTGTGACTGTCTTCAGACACACCAGAAGAGGGCCTCAGATCACATTACAGATGGCTGTGAGTCACCATGTGATTACTGGGAATTGAACTCAGGACCTCTGGAAGAGCAGCCAGTGCTCTTAACTGCTGAGCTGTCTCTCCAGCCTGCAAGTTGACTTTTAAACCTAACCGTCAACTAAGTGAAAGAAGACAGATTCCAAAAGCTTCTAGAGTGCAATTCTATCTATGTGATAATATAAAATAAGTAGATGGAATACAGAAATAAAAGCTACATTGATGGTCCTTAGGAACTGAGCATCAAGGACTGGGTATGCCAGGACCAGTGTAAGGGTGCTGGGGGTGAGGTAGGGTGGGGGGCTAGGGCTTTTCTGCATCATATGGCAGTGGGCACATATGGCCCTGGGTACATATGGTTGTGGGCACTGGGTCAGCAGCTTTATCTTTATAGATCAACCAGGGCTTCCTAAACAGTGGATTTTGCTATATGTATCTCTTGGTGTGTGTGTGCATACATGCATGTGTATGTTTAGAGTATGTGGATGGGGGGTGTGCATGTTTCAAGTATTTGTGCATGCACCTGTGTGTGTGTGTGTGTGTGTGTGTGTAGGGTATGTGGGTGAAGGTGTAAATGTTTCAAATATGTGCATGTGTGAATGCATGCACAGGCCTGAGGACAACTTCTGACGTCATTCCTCAAATGTTGTCCACTTTTTTTTTAAGCACCAAGCCTCTGCTGACCTGCAGCTCCCCGAGTAGGTTAGGGTGACTGACCAGCAAGCCCCAAGGATGTGCCTGTCTCCAGCAGTGCTGGGGTCACCAGCAAAGGCCACACAACCTGCATTTTTTTAAATAAAAAATGGATTCAGGGGGTTGAACTCAGATCCTCTAGATTATGTGGCAAGATTTTTTACTGACTGAGCTATCTCTCTGTATCTCCCAGCTCCTACTGTATAAAATATATCAATTAGAAAAGTAAAGAGAAAAGTATTAAGAAAATAACGACAATTTCAGATAAATGCAAACTAAGGAATGTATCACCAACAGACCCATGCTATAAGCTAAAGGGCATTCTTTAAATGTCCTTTAAAAGAAAATGATACCAGATGGATATTCCATCTGCCTCGTTTAACACCCTAGGTATGATTTTAGCAGGGAATATAGAAGAGTAGAGAAATGGTGCGTGTTAGAAATCCCATAGAATGGAGGTTCATATGGTATTAGAGAAAGGATGTGTCCATACTGTCATTTGCTTAGCAGAATGTCTCAGGTGTCCACTGTGTGCTAAGCATGGATATGATTCCTGACCTAAGCAACCAAGAGTGGATGGCAATTTACTCATGAGACATGGGGAAAACAAGCCTGTAAACAAGTCTGTTTGTGTCAGAAATAAGATGCTGTTGTGTCCACTCTCTCTGATGGCAGCTCCATGTCCACTCTCCCCACTGGCCAGCTCCGTGTCCACTCTCTCTGATGGCAGCTCCATGTCCACTCTCCCCACTGGCCAGCTCCGTGTCCACTCTCTCTGATGGCAGCTCCATGTCCACTCTCCCCGCTGGCCAGCTCCGTGTCCACTCTCCCTGCTGGCCAGCTCCGTGTCCACTCTCCCCGCCAGCAGCTCCGTGTCCACTCTCCCCGCCAGCAGCTCCATGTCCACTCTCCCCGCTGGCCAGCTCTGTGTCCACTCTCCCCGCTGGCCAGCTCCGTGTCCACTCTCCCGCCAGCAGCTCCATGTCCACTCTCCCCGCTGGCCAGCTCCGTGTCCACTCTCCCGCCAGCAGCTCCATGTCCACTCTCCCGCCAGCAGCTCCGTGTCCACTCTCCCGCCAGCAGCTCCATGTCCACTCTCTCTGATGGCAGCTCTGTGTCCACTCTCCCTGCTGGCCAGCTCCGTGTCCACTCTCCCCGCCAGCAGCTCCGTGTCCACTCTCTCTGATGGCAGCTCCATGTCCACTCTCCCCGCTGGCCAGCTCCATGTCCACTCTCCCGCCAGCAGCTCCATGTCCACTCTCCCGCCAGCAGCTCCGTGTCCACTCTCTCCGATGGTAGATCTGTAGTCACCTACTATTCTCTGCTGGCAACTGCTGGCTCAGACTTGCCTCTCTTTCTCTTTCAGGCATTTTCTCAGGGCTTTGCCAAGAACATGAAGCTGGAAGCCGTTAACCCGAAGAATCCAGCAGAGGTGTGCGTGGCCACTGTGGTCAGTGTGAAAGGGCGCATGCTATGGCTGCATTTAGAAGGTATGTACAATCAGCTGCCATTCAGGAGAACTCCGGACTTCTCTCCAGAGGGTGGGATAGAGGAGAATTCAGCATTCTCATAAATGGCCCCTTGTTACCTTTCTACTTAAACAGATCTTAAATTATTCAGTGTTCTTAAATAAGTGAAACTAATCAAATACAAATTCATTCCAAGACGCTCATCTTAACTAATAATTTCATGAAATGAGATGCTAGCGAGATAATTATGTTTGGAACACACTGGTCGTTTTACATCTATGATTATAAAAGCTAATGTTGCAATTAAATTAATATGAGTCACTAAAAATGGTATTTGAGGTCTTGGTCATTATGAGAACAAAATGATATATTTGCATGTTAATGTGGGCATACCCTTCACTTTGGTTTTTTCTGTAGATGCTTTATTTTTCCTCAAAATATCAATGAAAGAATGGCTTCTCTCTCCAAATATATTTAGGCTTTTTTCTTTTCCTTCAATGATGTTGAGACAGTTCTTTACAGATACAGTTTATTTTAGAATGTACAGAACACGCAGAGTAATCTATTTTGTGACTAAGACTTTTTAGATTTAGGTAGAACATTGTGTCTTCATGTGTTGCATTTTGATTTAGAAATTATTGAAATAGATTGTCTCTAAGGTCTTTCCCCATCTTTTCATAACATAATGATAGAATTCAGATGTTTGATGCATATGCAAAACAATAAGAATTGATGAGTCTACAAAAAATGTCTAGATTTCCAGATATCTGCATAGTTTACATCTTATGACATGTGCCTGTCACTATTTATCTTAGTTACTTTTCTATTACTGTGATAAAACACCATGACCAAGAAAATATGAAATGAAAGCATTAAATTGGGCGTGTGACTTCAGGGGTTAGAATCCGTGATAGTGGAGCTAGTTAACACAGCAGCAGGAACAGCAGAGACACGGGATAGTATCAGTCTTTTGAAACCTCAAAGCCTGCTTCCAGTGACACACTTCCTCCAACAAGGCCACACCTCCTAATCCGTTCCAAATAGTTTCACCATCTGGGGACCATGAACTTATGAGGGGTGTTCTCCTTCAAACCAGTGCATTGTTGAAAAAGAACGTGTAGAAGAAAGGGGGTAGACTTGACACTAATATCATGTGATCCTTATGTCCTGTGCAAGCAAGTCTGAACATTACATGGCAGGTTCTCAGGCTAATTCATAGTCTTGTAAACATAGTCAAGTGGATTGGAAGATGTGAGACCTGATCTTCTTACATGCCATCATGTCATTAATTTTCAGATATTAATGTAAACTTCGCTGTAGGTCCCGTGTCAAAATCCATCTGAAGTTAAGTGATTCTGAGAATGGTTTTACCTTATGGATTCCCAGTGAGCAGCTTCTACTTCAAAACAAAGTCATAGACCTTTGCTCTTACAAAGGGGACACCTTTGGTTTTGTTGCTACTTGTAGGCTCAGTTGCTGTTGCTTTTGGTGTCACGAGGTCACTCCAGTGACTTTTTAGACCTCACTTCTATCTACATCTACCAAGCTACATTAATGAGACCGATGTTCTCATTTGCATTAGCTGCAAAACAGAAATGGCGACTTTAGAAGCCTGTGCTCCCTCTTTCTTATTTAGCACGTTATGGTCGAGATTCTGTGCAGTCATTATTTATTTAGCAGTTTCTCCTTTCAGTATGCTTTGCAGCTGTTAATTACCTAACACAAACAGCAGTCTGAGAGTCCTGATTTTTATAGCTGGAGAAGCCAGCGAAGCCATTAAGATCTACCCGGGGTTCATTTTCGTTGCTCTTGACATTTTCCAGTACTTAATTCACTAGACACTGCAGCTTTTTGCTTCTTGAAAGAGAGAGATGAGCAACATTTAATGCATATTTAACATTTTTAACCATACCTTTTTTCCCCTGATTTCCTCAAGATACACATTTTGGGTTTTATGGGAAAAAAATCTACCTAAAACTACAAACAAACAAATAAAATGAAACCCTACCTCATGCCCAGTGTTATTTTTTTTAACATTTATATTATTTTGTGTAATAATGAAAACTAAGAAACAAAAATTAGGGAAAAAATTATACATCTTCCAGAAATAATTTATATTTTTTAAAAAGTGCTTTTAAGCTATTGGTTGAATATTTCCCAATGACCATTGAGTATTCTATAGAGTTATTGGTCAAAATCATGCCCCCTTTTCATTACTTAAAAGATATTTGGTGTGGAGATGTGAGGCTCTGAATTTGGATTCTGTGTGCCCATGTGAAAAACTGTTGCAAGGTGCACTGTCATATCAGTACTGGGAAGGCAGCGATAGGTGGATCCCAGGGGCACATTGGCCAGCGAGTCCACATGCATTGCAGAACTCCAGGTTCAGCGGGAAGATCCTTTCTCAAAAAGTAAGGCGATTAAGTAAGACACTCAACTGTGTCCTCTATGTGTGCTTACATATGTGTGTGTGTGTGTGTGCACATGCAGTCATGTGTACACAAATACACACAGCATATATTAAATTCCAAACCATCTTGATTTTGCTTGAATTTTACTTATTTTGTTTGAACTTTGGGCTTAGAGATCCTTTAAAGGTTGTCACCTTCTAAAGTGACAACTCAGTGGCACCAATTTCTCTTCATTTTATAGTTTTATCTACAGATAACATCTCTGTCCTCAGTCCTTAAGATAGAATGGTAGGGCTTCATTATGGTCACTTTGTGGCTATTAAATTACTTTATAAGATAATGATTATTCTGATTACAGGCCATTTATCCGACACTTTAAATTTACAAAAGACTTTATAACAGTTTTATTAGTTATTTTAATGCATTAAATCAGTTTGAAGTCTTTCAGTGCATGGCTGATTGACCACTTTTAGGTAATTAAAATGATCCTTTCTAGTTAATATTTGACTCCTTAGGAAGCCAGATCATTCTTTAAGTATCTTGCAAAAGGTCTTTTGTTAAGAAGAGTTCAATGAATAAAGTATATGAGATTAATGTAATATTTTTGGTTCACACTGGGAAAAGATTCTAATTCTTATAAACCACTGACTGGAAGGGAGATGCATTATAATAAACCTTAGCGTCTACGCATGGATGCTGTACTGTTTTTCTCATCTTGTTATTCCAGTGTAGGCAATCCTATGTAAAGCTCTGTACACTCTCCGTAGACAGTACCATACTTTCAGTTTTGATGTGTCTAGTACAGTAGCTGTAAGCTGGACCACGAGCTCATTGGTCAGTCTTCTCAGCAATGACTGAACCCAATCTCTGATTGCTTTCTTGTTCAGCAGATATAGCCTGGTGTTTCACTTGTTTTCCTGGCTCTGTTATTCTTAAGTGGGGTCATTTTATTACAGTGCTTTCCTTGGCTTCTCTTGTGCTATTCACATCCCCAGAATCCTTTCTTTTGGATACTTTATGAGATACAAGTTTCCTGTCTTTTATCCAAAACACAGAGTGCAGACTTTAGTGTTTTTGAATAGTTGCTTGTACGTGGGATCCAAACCCAAGCCAGAAATCACATCACATAACTCTGTCTGTCTCTGTTTCTCTCTGTCTTTGTCTCTCTGTGTCTGTGTCTGTGTCTGTCTGTCTCTCTCTCTGTCTCTCTCTCTTTCTCTCTCTCTCTCTCTCTCTCTCTCTCTCTCTCTCTCTCTCTCTCTCTCTCTTTCTCTCTCTCACACACACACACACACACACACCAGGGGCCTGAAACTAATTTAATGTATTATCTTTAATAGACTGCACAAAATTACCAGATTTTGCATTTTGTATCATTTTCACTTGAGGAACTTTGATTAGGGATGGTCTGCCTGTATATCTATATATAGTACTTTATTCACATACCAAGGGAGACACACTGGTGTTCATCCCGCATGTCCAGTGATAAGTGCATTGGTTTTTTGAAACTTAAAATACCCTAGCTTTGTGTCCAGAGTTGCACCAAAGAGAGATTTTTAGTTGGAAAAAGGTATTGTGCCTTTGGGAAAAAAAAATGGTAAAATAATGTAACTTTTAGAAGTCTCTGGGCATGTAATATTAAATTTAGTCACATCACTGTGCAACATCACTAGCAAACGCTTCCAGAACTTTCTTATCTTCAAAATTGAAACATTGTAGCAATTATACTGAATTCCACTGGATTTCACTCCAGTTCGTGGCAGCACTAACTGTCTCTATGAACCTACCCATGTGGGTAGCTATACAGTATATGTCTAAAAGTAGTCTTGTGCAAGATTTACTCCTCCTCCTCCTCCTCCTACTACTACTACTACTACACTACTACTACTACTACTACTACTACTACTACTACTACTACTACTACTACTACTACTACTGCTTTTATGTGCTGTCCTTTTTGGACTGCATATGTGTAGTAGTGATCTTGGCCATTTCTTTTCCTGTGTTTGATTCTAGGTATCCAATCCTTACTAAGGGCCTAAAGCAGATTGGTTGAGACTGGCCCTACAGTCTTATCTAGACTTAGAATTTTTGATTCTATAAAGATCAGGCCATTTGAATTAAAGGTCAAGAAAGTGAATCTGGCCTTGAAGGAATCTTTATACTACCATTACTACTACTACTACTACTACTACTACTACTATTACTATCACAACCACCACCACCACCACCACCACCACCACCACTACCTCCTCCGTATCATCATCATCATCTTCTTCTTGTTCTTCTTCTTGTTCTTCTTCTTGTTCTTCTTGTTCTTCTTCTTCTTCTTCTTCTTCTTCTTCTTCTTCTTCTTCTTCTTCTTCTTCTTCTTCTTCTTCTTCTTCTCCTTCTCCTTCTCCTTCTCCTTCTCCTCCTCCTCCTCCTCCTCCTCCTTCTCCTTCTTCCTCTTCCTCTTCTTCCTCTTCTTCTTTCTCCCCCTCCAACTCCTCCTCCTCCACTCCCACAACAACTCTTTTGTGTGTTCTTATTGAGACTGGGACCTATATATATATCCTAGGTTGGTCTTGAACTTGCTTTGTAGCCAATGATAACCTAAAACTCTTGATCTTTCTATGTCTATTTCCAAATTTTGGGATTTCAGGCATGAGCCACTATACCTAGCCTCTTTACACATATTCCTGACATGTCAAGGTCCTTGTGTGAACCATAGCTATTCTGCTAATAATATGGGGGCCTTCAAAGTGAAAGAGACACAGACTTGATATGCCAGCCCTGATATACTGGGATTAAGAAATGAACACTGTGGGGTTCCAGGTGTAAGTCTCACATCTTACTACACTTACTAGCTACTTCGTCATCTTTTCTGTACCTCATATTGCTTGCCTTGAAAATAGGGATGGAATAATCCCTGTCTCTCAAGATTACTGTAGACGAAACCGATGGAAAAAATCTGGCCTGTAGTAAGAGCTATGAATGTCTTCCCTTGTGGACTGTGGTTCCCTCTGTGTACACATACATTCACGAACAGGTATATACAGGTATGTTTTCATACACAAGCATACACACACAAAGACACACATGCATGAAAACACACTGGAATAGGTACACATGCAGTTATGCATGCACGTGCGTACACATGCGCGCGCGCATACACACACACACACACACACACCCCTTCAGTTATGTTGGTACCGTTTTCTTTCAGACTGTGCATTTCCTCGGACTTTAATCTTTTCCTTTTGCCAGTCACTACTGTTCTCTCTTTATTCCTGAGGAGTTTGGCTCCAAGGCTGACAAAGAGAGGCTCCAAAGGCTTCTTTGTTGCTTGGTATCGCAGAGGGAACAAGCACTGCGGGTCATAGTCGGGGCTCCTTCCATAACTTGGTTCTGGATACTTTCCTCTCATCTTATGTTTTCTCTTTTCATCTCATCTCCAAGCCTGTCCACATTTACCGTGCCCTCTGACTTTGACTAAGAACATTAACCACAGTGAAGTTGTTCCCTTAAACACCCCTTACTTTTATTCCTATCCTAGCTTTTAAGGAAGATGAAAAAGGTTGCTCCAATTCTATTACCGAAGTAAATGAAAACACATCTTGTATCATGGTTGGCTCGGATGCTTTCTCCCCTTGCATCCATCTTGTCTGTGGTACCCTATAACATATCCACTCTCTAATTTGCCTGTGCGTCCTCTCTCTTGTGGCTTGTTGGAAGTGATATAACCATAGCTTTGGAACCCTGACAGAATTGTATCCCTCTCTGAGGTGCCCTGCCAAGCTGTCTTACTGTGCCAAACTGATGTCTTAAGCTTGAACAAGTCAGCATCTCTGTTGAAGTAGCCAGTGTCATTGACTAGATTGAGCTGCAATGCAAAGTTTTAGCAATCATACAGGCAGAGTCTTGTGATCTGAGATGAAAGGACAAAGGCTTCCGGAGATGGGAAATCATCTTTAAGGTTCCTACCTGAGTCCCACATACTCAGGTGCTTGTAAGTTGACTTCAGAACTAGGGAAGTTCTTTTAGCCATGGTTTCATTATATTGTTTAAATGGAAACTTGAATGCTATTAATTTGACCTTAATGGCAACCCAGTGTTTATACACAAAATCCTTCTTTTCTTATTGACTGCTGTACTGTTATTTTGGGAGTTGTGGAGACTGTGTTTGTAAAGCAGAGCATTTACAGAAGTAGAAAACACACAGGCTATCTTGGGGTTAGATTATCACTCTTGCTCTTGGATTCCCTCCTCCTTTGCATTTTGCTCTTTTCTTGTGGGATTCTACCATTGGTATTTCACAATGCAACATACACACAGTTTTCTTCACCCCTTGAAAACAGACCATCGTGTATGTTATACTCATGGTTCTGCACCGTCTTTTCTTACCTCATGATGCATGTTGGCGAGCATTACAGTAAGTATTTAATAGCTTCAGAATGTTCCATCACTTGAATATACCCTAAATTACTCACATATTTTCCCATGGATCCTGATGGGTTTTGAGATGAAACTTTTAGATTTGCATGAACAAGTCAAGCAGTATTGATGGATCTCAGCTTAGACAAAGGCAGAACGTGAGTGTGGTCCTATCTACAAGGGTTTTTTTTTAACTTTTATAAGTATTTTTATTAATTCTGCAAGAATTTTATACAACATGTTTTGCTTACATACCAAGTGATAGATATTTTGTTGACTCTGGTGAAGCCTCTAGGTTTGTTTCTATAATCCCAGGAGTCCTGTATCAAGCAAGGAAGAGTCCTGGACACCTGCATCATTTCGTAAGCAATTAGAACTCCAGTCTTGGAAATAAAGGCTTTTCCTTAAAATGTTATCTGGTGTCTTGCCAGATGTATCTATATTTATGCTAATCACAGCAATTGATAAGGCTGATATAAGGAAATAACAGATTGATACTCACCACCCAGAATGGAGTTTACAAGACTGGCATCAGGAGAAACTTTCCTGGGTGATACCCACACTGCTTACTTGTACAAGGCTTTTCTTTTTTCCCTTCCTCCCTCCATCTCACCCTGTCTTCCTCCCTCCATCTCACCCTATCTTCCTCCCTCCTTCCATCCCTTCTCCCTTGTAGCAGTATATGTATGTGTGGGATATGTACATACTCCAGATTACTGTCATTTATCTTCTTCACAGCCTGTGTGTCCCCATGCAGAAACCATTGAGAAACTTCAGGTGCCTTCCTCTGCTTGTTCCCACCATATTTCCTTGAGTATCTTCCCAGTATCTTGAGTTCCTTCACAGTATCTGAAGCCTGCCATTTTGACCAGGCTGGCTGGCCAGTAAGCTGTTAAGATCCACCTCTCTCTATCCCCTACCCCCATGCACCACTTGAGTTAACGTTATGCCCAACTATGCTCAGCTTTTTATGTGGGTGCCAAAGAACCAAACTTAGGCTCTCATGTTTGCGGGATATGCACTCTGACTTCCCAAGCCAGTTCTCCAGCCAGGTTTACGCATGTTTCCATCCTATCTTATTTCAAAGATGCCTTTAGAGGCAGGATTTGGGGTGGAAGAAAAGGAGGAGTCTAAATTTCTTGAGGGGAAAAAGTAGTTAACACCTCTTAGCTCATGTTTGTTTACTTGGGTGGGAACCATGTTGAAAGAACCTTAAAGCATGGTGAAGGCAGTCGTAACAGCACATTCATGTGTATGTTATACAGAAGTGTATATAATCAAGCATTAATATGGTGTAATGCTTGAGCCAAAAGAACTTTTTTTTGGGGGGAGGCTTTAAGTAGTCAAGTTCACTCTGAGAGTTCTTTGGAAGGACTGCTTTTAATAACCTTGAAAATCTTATTTATGGCTAAACACAATTTAAAAGTGAGGATATTTCTGGTGAATAAATTTAACCTGAGGGGAAATGGTTGAGACACTAAGAAACAAATGCTATTTTTATGACCCCAAAGTGGAGAAAATGATTTTGTCCTTTGGGAAACATCCTCAAGACCCTTTTGGCTAGACCCTCAAGGACTCATGGGCACTTCAGGTCCATAGGAAGACACTGGGAAAGTTACTTGGAAAAAAGTGTGTGTGAGTGTGTGTGTGTGTGTGTGTGTGTGTGAGAGAGAGAGAGAGAGAGAGAGAGAGAGAGAGGATTTGACTCTCAGGTTCTGTCCAACTTGATCTTTGAGACAGTGTCTCATTGACCCAGATCTGTCTGTCTCTGCCTTCCCAAACTGAGATTACAAGCATGAGCCACCCTGCCTGGTTTGAAAACAAAGCCAAACAAAAACAACAAACACACAAACACAGACTTTGGGATTTGTGTTTGCAAAGCAAGCACTTTATTGACTGATCTCCCTCCAAAATGTTTTCTATTCATCAATCTATTCACTTAGTAGTAAATTAAGAGCTTTCCCTTACTAAAGTGCACACTCGGTTTTCATAACATCTTCCTCAGGATGGAGAAGGAAGGGGTTGTCAGTATGGAGCTCACGGTGCAGTTGGGACTGTTTGTGTTTGGGACTTAGGGTTTAGTTTCTTGACATTTCGAGGAGGCAGGTCAGGGGACAATCTGATTTAAAATTCTGTAGGTACTGTGTAATAAGGTAGATATTTCATGAGGGGATATTTTTATCTTAAATATCATTGACATCACTGAGGCTAAGTAGATTGAGAGTCACTGGCTATTAATAAACCTCTTATCTTTTCTTTTGATTCTTGGTTTGAGAATTTGTCCATTGAAATGTTGTTATGTTTTGTTGAGAACTATTGGTTCCTTGTAGAATTTCCTTTGCTAACTAGTGGGATGTGGTCCGACTTTGTTCTCTCTGTAGCCCAGGATGCTCGATGCTTCAGCTCCCATCTTTTCTCAACATTTCCCAGCTCTGATGATGGTTTGCCACAGGGCACAGTTGCAATTAGGAAACAGGGTGTGGCATTAGTCATTTTTTATGAATAAAAGAAGATTTCCTTATAGAAAAGTGTCTTGTGTGACAAAGCATCTGCGAAGCTTGGTCGGACCAAGCCGAAAATGAATGAGTCTAGGTCATGGGTCAGTTGGTAAGGTATTTGCCATAAAGGCACCAAAACCTTAGTTCCATCCCCAGAAAGAACCCGAGTGGTGTGGTCTGTGCACGTGGTGAAGCAGAGACAGGTGGGTCCTGAGTTGAGTCTCACTGGCCGGCTAGCCTAGCCTACTTAGGATCTTAGGATCAGAGACCCTATTTCAAAAACTAAGGTGTGTGCGGTGGAGGATTGACCCAGGAGGTTGGCCTCTTGCTTCCTCACAGAAGTGCACTCATACCTGCACATATATGCAGCTGCACATACACAAACACATACACATAAACATACATATACACTTACAAAGATGAGCCACTCCAGTCAAAGCTGAGAGGCAAACACATCCTCTCAGGAGATTGCCTTATCTCTCAGTTCCTAAGTAGTAGATTCCCTGTGGTTGCAGCTTTTGGTTGTTAATGTTTGCTTTTATTTAGTTAACAGTTACTCTTTGCTTGGTGTGGAACAAATCCTCCCATGGTGGTTTACAAGCTGTACCACATGTCTTTAATTTCATAGCTACTTTAAGGAAAGGGGACATCTGGTTCCTTTCCGAACATATCTGGCTCTGATCCAGTTTTTCTTAGCATCCTCTTTCCCTCCCCATTTTTAGGGCAAAGTATATGTTTCTTCCAAACTTCTATTTTATTTGAACTACCTTATATTCTCTAAATAATTTATACCCATTTTAAGACTAGAGACTCTACAAGCCATCCCCTATACTGTTATTAATTTGTAAAACATTCCCAGGAATGTATTTCTCCGTCTCAGGGATGTTGTGTTGTATTGTGTGTGTGTTTCTTTCTGGTACCCATCATTTTGGTTTCTTTCCATGCAGGTCTGGAGACCCCAATGCCAGAGGTCATTGTGGATATGGATTCCATGGATATCTTCCCTGTGGGCTGGTGCGAAGCGAATTCTTACCCTTTGACCACACCATACAAAGCATCCTGTAAGTATTTCCCAATGGAGAGAGATTTGATAGACCCTTCCTGTGCATTTTCATGGTGACTAAACGGGCTATTTCATACGGGAGCTTTTGACATTAAGGGCTTCAGGTGTTCTGAGGAATGCCTGTATTGGTATCTCAGACATTTGGACATCCTTCTAGCTGACAGTAAGGGGACAATCACAGTGTAATACAAAGCTTAGGTTAGACATCATGATGCTGTTGTTTTCTTTTCTCCCATTTTTTGAGAAAGGGTCTCACTATATAGCCCCTCTTTGGGCTCTATATTCCAGAGATTTGCCGACTTCTGTCTCTCAAGTGCTGGGACTGAACGCATGAGCTGACGTCATATTTTTCCATTATTATTTTATGGGGGACCCTAGCTCTTTTCATGTAGTTTCCCCTAAAAGATTCAATAGGGCCAGAGAATCAGCTCAGTAGGTGACTATTGCTGTGCATGTGTAAGGATGAGACTCCCTACTCCCTACACCCAGGTAAGAAGCTAGGTATGCCTCTACTTGTCTATAACTCCAGCATTTGGAATCAGAGATGGGCAGATTCCAGGAGTCTGCTGGCCAGTCAGCCTAGCGGAACAGGAAAGCTTCAGGTTCAGGGAGAGAAGCTGGCATAAAACACAATGCGGGGAGGAACAGAGGAAGACACTTGATGTCTTCCTCTGGCCTACAAATGCACATGTGTTCTGGTACCACACATATATCCCCAAAACAAAAATCAATTAATCAAACATAACCTCAGCAGTTTACTGACCTGCGTGCTCTTAGCATCGACTACTAACAATAACTTAGCAATGTTTAACCTTAACAATATATGACCTCATATTTTTTGATGCCCCCAATACCAAATTATATCATTTCTGCTAATTTACCAATATAACAGGTCCTCAGTCCATAACCAGATATCTTGAATCAGATATCTTGGGTGTGGAGACTCAGCAACCTCTGCTTCCGTAAGCTCCCAACATGAAGCGTGTGAAGAACACTCATGCCTGCAAGTTCAGACTTGAACACAGGTCTGATGTTAACCTGTTTACATCATGTTATGTAGCTAAATTATAATACATCACATCCATATACATAAAGCAACCATACCATGACATTGTGGGTCCTTCTCTCTGGAAACTCCATGGCTTAAAAATTTTCAGACCAAATGCATCTTTGCATTTATTTTTCCTTAATGTACATCAAAGATACATTTTAAATAGTATGAGTCCTTAAGATAACAGGCTTCGCATTTTGTTAAAGAGCTGATTGATATTTGAGTTAAGGGAGAGGGCTCAGTGGGTGAAGCATTTCCCTGCCAGCATGAAGACCTGAGTTTGGATCTCAGAACCTATGGAAAGTCAGACTCAGTGGCACAGGCTTGTAATCCAAGTGTTTCTGTGATGAGGTGTGAGGTGGAGACAGGGGCATCCTCAGGACTCTGATGTAAGCAAAGTTTCTTCAGAGGTGGTTTCACATCTTTGATGCCCACAGATTTCAGAGGGTCCTTGGCATTCACTTGGAGAAGTCTAGAACTTCCCCTATTCCTGACTGGTGGCTGTGTTGACTGAACAGGTTAAAAATCTGCCTCCTTGTAAATGGTTGATGGGAAGAGTGTTCCTGAGGTCATAATAATTATTCCACACTCGAGTTTTTGGACATGACTAACTAGATCGTGCAGACTGCATGACGTCTTCCCTAGGATCCATTACAGCCTTGTTTCTACTACCCCTTAGACAGAGCCTCTTGGAACACACCCTTCCCTTCCTTCCTCCCTACAGACAGGAGAAACTGCAACGTCTTCCAGTTCCTATGGAGAGAAGTCACATGTTGGTTAAAGGGAATGCAGTATTTTGTTTCCTAAATTAAATTTGGTATAATAAGGTCTTAATAACCATAACCACCACTTAGAAGTTAGAAGTCCTTACTAATTTGGGGGCAGAGTTAAGCCCTTTGTATGCATGTTCCTTTTCAAAATTTCATACATATATGTACTGCATGCTGAGTTTATTGCCTCTATATCCTCGTCCTCCCTCTGTTTCTGTCTTGCCTTCCCATTGCCCTGTCTGTTTCCCAGGTTTGTTTCTACTTTCGTTTCATATATGCACACGTGGCTTCATGTAACTATAAAATCTATAAAGTACAGATGAGAAGAAACAAATAGCATGGTCTTCTGAAGATGGGCTTCATTCACTGAATTTGATCATGTCCAGTTGCACATGTCTTTCTGAAAACAACAAATTTCTTCTTCTTTCTTTCTTGTTTCTATGCCACACGTTCCTTATCTGTTCCCCCATCGATGGACAGCTAGGTTGCTTCCGCATCTTAGCTACTGAGAGCCCGATGCAGGAAACCCGGATGTGAGCATGGTAGCACTTTCTCATTTGTGCATTTTGCTTTCAAGCCTGCTGTACTTAGTTTGTTACCAGGGCGTTGCACAACTGACACAAGCTGTTGTATGCCTTTTTTCCATATAGGAGCCTATGAACATTTGTGCTTTGTATCGCAGTGAATAATTATGAGTGGCAGTCTATTGAGTTTTCCTCATATCAGTTTTTACATTAAGTCTTCTTGAAGATTTATTTTAAATTTGTGCATATATGTATGTATCTATGTGTGAATATGCATACATTTGAGTGGCCATGTCTCCAGCTCCTCTGTTAGTATTTATTTCTAGTAAATGTTTATCACCTAAATAAAAGGATAGACTACGACTTTGTCCATTATCTCGATTCAGAGGACTCTGTATCTTCTAACATCAGGATTTTTCCCCTAGACAGTCTCATTATATAGCTTTGATTGTTCTGAATCTCACTCTGGAGACCAGGCTGGGCTCAAACTCACAGAGATCCACCTGCCTCTGCCTCCCTAGTGCTGGGATTAAAGGCATGCACCACAGTTCCTAGCTTAGCATTTGTTTATGCCAATCAAGTTTCTACAACTGTTAGCATTTGGTATGATAACAGTTCAAGTTTGCCTCTTTTATAGAACGATGTTTGCTAAAGAAACAAATCCAAGAATTGGAACTGGGTAGATTCTCAGTGGTTATGAATGTATACTGCTCTTGCAGAGAACCTGATTGGTACCCAGGATCCACATCACACAGCTCAAAACCACCTGAACCATCCAGCTCCAAGGGATCTGACAGCCGTGGCTGGACTTATATACACATACCCACACTTGTATAGTTAAAAATAAAACAAGTCTTTAAATACATCACAGAGAGTTTTCTCATCTCCCTATCATTATTTGCTGGTTTTATTGGAATGTTTGAGTAGATACATTGCTAGTTGTCTATTCCCTTTCATTGAGGCTGACTTGGGGGTGCATTATCTTAGTGGTATTTTTCAGCTTATCAGAATCTCCATGGAGTTTGCAACAATTTGTCTTAATGTGTGTTTATATGCAGTGTAATGTGTGTCCTCTTTATCTTCCTTATTAAAAGTACTCTATAAAATAAAATAGCCAGTGTAGTGATATTATATAGATGTACTTAAATTTTTTCATGTTTGATAAAACGATATCTATTTTATGCTAGGAGATACTATGTATATTTGTTGTTTGACTTCGACAGCTTTTTAGTTTTAAGAATGGACACAAGGATTCATCTTAATAAAAAATAATAACTATGACTTTGCCATGAAAACTATCTTCATTATTTAGCGGCTTAAAAGACATGGAAAAACGATCCCCATCCTATTCAGAAGTAATGAGGGGCTGGGCAAGCAGGTCTGTTGAGAGAGTGTGTGCCTAAGCAGCTGCTTACTCCACCACTTAGCATCCCTCAAAGCCTGGGCTCACTCCCAGAACTACTTAGGCTGAGCATGGTGGCGCCCCCATGTAATCCTATCACTCTGAAGGGAGCTCCTGGGGGATCAGGCATGCAAGGGTGCCATCAGCTACATATCCAGTTCTAGGCTGCATGAGACCCCGCCTCTAAATAAAGCAAACAGGTTATACTTTTACATGAAGCCATTAATGAAGGATTTAATTCACTAACAATGTCCTATTCTTTTCTTTTCCCCCATTTTACAGCAAAAAGCAAGAGAAAGACTGTCCTTGTACAGCCGGAAAAACAGTATGTATTTTCCCCCACTTCCTTTTCTTCTCATTAAGTGCATGGTTAGCTACAAAAGGCCTGAGTGGTTTTCTTGGGGTATCAGCTAGCAAGTGGCTTACCATCCATGGGACAGCCATTCCTCCTTGTGCAGTTAGGACAGGCAAAATTCAGAGCCCACTCTCAAAGCCTTTACAGCTCTGGTGGTTATTTCTCATTTTTAATTTCAAATGGAAGGCCATGACTGCCTCTGGTGCTGATTCCTGGTGACCCCCTATGACAAGTGTAGTTTACAGATGCCTGATCTGTTTTGTTGACCCTGAACTCCTGGAGGCAAAGACTTCACTGTCATCCCTGGTGACACCCATCTGGCTGAGAAGTAGCTTTTGTTCTTCATATCTTAACATTCCCATTTAAGAACAATAACTACTGAGGTTATTTTTTTTTAAATATCAAATTCGGTTTCATGTGTAAAAACATGTTGGTTTTCCATTTTGATGTGGATTTAGGTTGCAGTTTGGTTGGGGGATGGAGGTTTTAGGGTAAAGTGTTGTACATGCAGGCGGGATGTATTTGAAAAGTTGGAACTTCTGGCGAGCCTTTTGTGCATTATAAAATATTTAAAACACATCCAAATGTTTCTTCCATCTGAAGGGATTGTGTTTTCTTAAGGAAACAAAAACATACGGTAATGAAGCTAACTGAAAACAGCACCTTTGCATATAGGCTTAAATTTAAATAAATGAAACAGATACTCATAGCAATTACTGAATGAGGATAATGACACAACTTGGGGTGTTTTAGGTGCGGTCATCACTGAACGCCCCGGGGCAGGCTTGTGACTTGGCTCCAGTTTATCTCTGTAACATGATGTAGATAGATCAGCATTAAGCTATTGCTAATGAGTCCTGACTTGCAGATCACAGATTAATGATTCTTGCACCTCACACAGATTGCTGGGCCCCACGCTCACGATTTCTGGTTTAGGGTTTAATCTGAGAATCTGCATTCCTACATATTCCAGCTGATGCCTGTTCTGTAGGCTCAGGGAGAGATAGTCTAATATCTACTGCTTTAGAGGGTGCAGCATTTTATGGTTTAGTTGTCATTTAGGTCAATTTTCAAAAGCTACAGGGCTAGGCAGCTACCCCAGTTGAGCCCCAGATTTCCTCTGTTCTGCTTACACCACACTTAAAAAAATTACATTTATCCATGAACTTTTTACCTGAACTCTAAAAGAGCAAGCCAGAATTAAAGTTTCAACAATGGCCAGTTTATAGTTCTTCCTCTTAAGTTGTCTTTTTAGTATATCCGTGTCCCACAAAGGCACAGATTAAAGATGTCCAAAGTCACCTGAAGGTTGTTTTAATTAAACAATTACATTGAAGAAGTCTGACATTAATTATATGTCAGTTGTATCTAGACTGTAACTGAAGACATTATTCTGAGTTCAGAAGAAACTCCTTGGTCAGGTATGGCCCCTCAGAGGCCTGTGTGCCTAGGCTTTTTAGAGTCATCAAATGGATTCGAACATCAGGTTTTCAAAATGACCTCCTTATTTAGTTGACTGGAGCTATTTTTGTTCAAATGACTTACCTTGTAATGGCTTTGTGTTGAATTCCTGCCATACTAATTTTAAATATGAAGAGTCCGCAGTATGCCAATCCTTTCTTCTTAAGCCTGTGCCCTTAATAGTTGATTTTCTTTATCCACAGATTATTATCCCCAGTGCCTGTTGAGAAAATACCTCATGAACTTAGCTTACTGCCGCAGATGGACACTCCAGGTAAATACACCCCATGAAGGATGCCATCTCTTTCCACTGTACCATTGTTATGATCACAGACAGGCGTGTGACTGTAGTCTCTGCCTCTCGACTTTGAGCCCATTTTTCTTCTTTCACCCACAGATAGACATTTTTTAAAAAAAGTTTTATGAAGCTAAAGTTGTACTTCATCTTTACTACTGTTTGGTCAGGGCCTGTAGACTAGCCTTGTAATCTTCAGGAAAAGAACGTGTTTGATATTTGGCCATTGTAAATCAGATTAGCATCTTGCATCCCTGACCACGGTGAAGAAAAGAAAAACATGGAGAGCTAGTATTGGCCATTCCTTCCTTGTTATTTTTTCATAGTTCCACATGACTTTTTGAGACATGGTCTTGCTAGGTAGCCCAGGCTAGCCTTGACCTCTCAATCCTCGTGTCTCAGCCTATCTAGTATCGGGATTCCAAGTGTGTACCACTGTTTCTGGTTTATCTCTTTGCTCCGTTGGCCCAGTGACTTACATATATCCACTCATTTTGATTTACTCATGCAAACCTGAGTCTTATTTTTAAATCTTGCATCCTTGTGAGACAGAGTTGTGAGCTGCCATTTTATCATCAAATGTGACTCTAGATATGTATGCATAAACTGATGTAGCTGAGATCTCTACTTTATAAACAGACTAGATGAACATTTAACTAAAGGTCTAGGTAATACTACCAAAAATTATAAGTAAATTCAGTTTGTGAAGTTTATTATCTTCCTTCTTGTACAGAACTTAAAAATGGTTTTATTTTGAAAACCACACCAGTTTATAGACTACTGCAGTAATATTACTCTTTTTTTTTATACATTCAATATAAAATTCCAACTTCCTATTTACTGGCTATTAAGTTCAAGAAGCAGGCTTTTCTGAACTGTTAACATTGCCTTCAAACAAATAGTAATATTTCTGAAGGAATCTCACTGTTTCTCTGGCAAATCTTGGCTGAGAGAGCACATCAGAGAGTAGGGCCCTTAACCCAAAGAGAGAAATTATTCTATATTCATAATCACCAAGAAATTTTACTCAAACCGGGTGTGGTTGCGCACACCTGTTATTCCAGCACCTTTGATCCCAAGGTGGAAGAGCTGTGTGTTCCACACCACTCTGGCTTGTGGAGCTAGAGACTCAAAATGCCCTGCTACATGGATGTATTCCAAGGATAGGATTTCAAGCCATGCAAGTGTAATTTTCTCTCCATCATACTGGCAATATGGAAATGTCTAGCAATACCTAGTTGGCCTGGATGTGGAACAACAGCTATTCTAACGTGATGCTGTTGGGATGTCAGTGAGGTCATCACTGTGGGGAAAAGCATGGTCAGCTTTACCTCTGTAAGTATGTATGTGGATAGAGAAGCCAAGTCTGTTTCCCCTAGGCCCATATGCTAAAGTCAACTTTTGAAGGTGCATTCCTTAAATCATTACTGGAAACTCTAAAAAAGTAGCAACATAAGAGTTTCTAAGAGAAATGACTAATTTGTGGCATGTCCATAAAGGACGGAATCATGTATGCACATGAAAACAGAATGTTTTCAATTTGTTGGCAAAATTTGCTATATGCTTATTGACTTGTGACTCTACAAAACTTAAGCAAACTAACAAAATGTGACAGAAAACCCTCTATGAAATGATTTTGTGAAGATCCCAGGTATCTATCACTTGCTGCACACATTCACAGTGTTTAGCACTAAAGTTGATTAACTTGTGTGAGAATGATAAATATCATATTCAGTGTGATGGGTATTTCTAAGGCACTGAATTCTCAATCTGTAGGTCACAACCCCTTTGGGGTTGATTGACCCTTTCACAGGGGTCACCTAAGACCATTGGAAAACACAGATATTTACATTAAGATTCATAACAGTGGCAAAATTATACTTATGGAATAGCAATGAAAACAGTTTTATAGGTGGGGATCATCACAACATGAGGAACTGTCCTGAAGGGACACAGCTTTAGGAAGCTGTTTTATAGAAAATGAGGGGAGTTATTGAATAGGAAATACAAGGGATCTTATCTGCAGGACAGTGTTTGTCCTTGAACTCTGTAGCAATACTTGGTTTGTCATTGATGTTGTCTGTTTCTTTCTGTGTCTTAGATGCTATATAATCCACAGAAAAGTCTATGCTTACATAGTAGGAAAAATAGCCAGTGTCTTAAGATAGTATTACAGATCTGAAAATATGTTGATGTTAGGACACAGGACACCTTTCTCCAAGAAGAAAACTATGTTTCTCTCTGTCATACTTTCCAACTGAAGTTAGGATGCTTGCTTAGAGTCACAACTGCACTAGCTCTAGGGGAAGTGATGACCGTTCAGAGTCCATTTCTTCTCTGGGTTCTTCATCAGTCAAAGTGAGATCTGTAGCTCCAGCACAGGTCTTGTCAGCCCCATAAGTCATGACGTAGCAACCCCCAGCATCCCACTGTACCATTCTATTCCAGCAGGAACCGTCAATCCCAAGTACTGCTGCCCTCAGCTGTTCGTCAATCACCGGTGTTTCTCAGGCCCATTCCTGAACAAAGGAAGGATTTCAGAGCTACCTCAGTCAGTGGGACCTGGCATGTGTGTGCTGGTGCTTAAAGAGGTAAGGGTGTCTGAACGGTTTGAATGGGAGCTTTCTGTTGTGTTCAGTTTCCAAAGCAGATGTTCAGTTCCTCAACTCAAATCAGTTTAGTTCACGTTCGGCAAAGCACATCTCAACCCTGGGGATGGAACACTAGAGATTTCAAGGTGGCAAGTGGCATCCCTGCCCATGCAAGACTCATGGTCTAATGAATATGCTTTCCCCTGACATGAGTTAGGGAAATATGTTGCAATGGAGAAGAGAATGGATATGTGCACTGAGCACTCAACACTAGATTGTTTAAGCTTTTCAAGGAAGAAGCTACCTTGGGCAAGCAAGAGGGCAGAATAATGTGACTGGCATCTTTTTTTTTTAACTTTTCCTTTTTCCTTTTTAAAGACAGGTTTTCATATATACCATGCTGCCCTTGAATTCACTGTCTACCCAATGATGACCTAGAATTCTTTTGCTCCTCCCTCTTCCACCCAAATTGGCAATTACATTGTATACCAACACTCAAGTCTTTAATGTAGTGATGTTATCTCATCTCACCCAGGGCTTCCTGGATGCTAAGCAAACATTCTATCAAGCGAGGTATAACTCCAGCCCAACTGATATCTTTGCCGTCCTCTCCCTCCCCAATGTCTGCCTGGTTCCTGCACTCAGACAGTAATAATACTTTGCCTGGTCTCTGTGTGTTCATGAGGCTTGTGTTGTGACTTGGTCTAGGCATTGGTCCCATTTCCTTCATGTTTGGGGAGGTGACCTAGAGTAGAGGCTAACCTGACGGATGTAAATGGACTTTGGAGATTCTTCTACTGCATTGATTGGTCCAGTTATGGGTGGTATCTGGTGACCCCACTGGAATAATGGGATAGTTTCTGGACTCTTCTAGGAAGGCTCTGCTCTTGCCCTGTGCAGCAGAGCCTCTCCAGGGTCTCTCTTAGGAAAGAGGACACCAGTGTGACATTTTTATTGCTGCTATGCCATGATGAAAGCTTTTTAAAACAAAATCCAGTGGCCACCCAATCCACCTCTCCACTGAACAACCCTTTGTGTGGCAGCTTCTAAGAGCCAGGCACTACCTGAAATACTGGCTCAAAACCCAGCCCGGTTAGTCTTTTGTCTGTCTGAGTTTACCATTCAGATCCAAAGCTAGATAAACATAGGGGTGGGCTAAAGAAAGAGGGGAGCACAGTAGTCTGAGAGCAGAGGGAATCGGGGAGGGGACAAAAATATGACAGGTGACATTTAGCAGAGATGAGTAAGTACAATCTCAATTGCACAACATGGACTGGCATTCAGGGAAGATTCTGGCAAACAGGTTAGACCTAGCTGGAACAGACGACGCTAGGCTGTTTCTAGGTGTAAAAATGTGTAAAAGGGTGTGTTGCATTTTAAGAGTAAAACCCAAGAGGTTCCGGGGTTGCCTCCTGTTTCATTGTCAAGTGGGACCTCGGAACTCAGGGGAAGCTGTGTGAGTATGGCTTTCTTTGCTATTCTGAGCAGCTTGGACTGTTGAGGATTTCTCAGAGTGACACCAGGTTGGTGTGTGTGTGTGTGTGTGTGTGTTGTACATGTGCTTTTCCACTCTGTAGGGGATGCACGTGTATGCACCTGTGTATTGAGGCCAGAGGTCAATTTTTTTTTAAAGATTTATTTATTTTGTGTATGTAAGCACACTGCTGCTGTCTTCAGACACACCAGAAGAGGGCATCAGATCCCATTACAGATGCTTGTGAGCCACCATGTGGTTGCTGGGATTTGAACTCAGGACCTCTGGAAGAGCAGTCAGTGCTCATAACTGTTAAGCCATCTCTCTAGCTCCCAGATGTCAATTTTGTGAATCTCCCTCAGTCATTTTCCACTTTTCTTTTTGAGACTCCACCTCTCGCATTGGTCTGAATCACACAGATTCACATCTCCTGGCTGGCCAGAATCAGGAATCTGTTCATCTGTTTGTCTCTACCTTCCCAGCTCTTGGATTATAAATGTCACCATGCCCAGTCTCCTCCCCCCACCCTCTCTGTCTGTCTCTTTTATTTTAATGGGTGCTTTGGGTTTCAAACATATCAGTATGCTTGTGCAGCAAGCAATTTACTGGGTAAGCCAGCTGCCTACCTTCTTTTTGTCTTAATACCATTTTTTCCTAAAGAGAAAGGTCATCAACGCAGTTGGAGGAGGTTTTCCAGGCCCTCAGTTGTCAAAGCCTTCTGTATATTTAGGAAGGAAACTGTATTGAGGGGAGGCAAAGCATGTAGGAGAAGCCTGTAAAACATGGACAGGTCTACAAGGGTTCTTTATTTAGGAGCATTTGACAGCTTGTCTATTTCTTAGTCAAATAGGCTGTTTCAAGTCACAACCTTGAGTGTTAAAGTGGGGAGATAGGCAGGCGGAGGGAGTGTGAGTGCTCGAATCCCCGGGACCACGATGAGGCACGCGCAGACGATGTGGAATAGGGTAGGTGTTTCATGAGGCTGCAGGGAAGTGAAACAGTCACATGCTTCAGAGAGAGAGAGGGAAGCTGTGTGGAGGCCTAGAGCATCAGCGAGCTGGGATGGAGGGCAGGAGGAACAGGAATGCTGCTTATAAATACTTAGATCTCAGGCCTCCAAGGACAGACGCAGTAAGTACAGGCCTAACTGTCAGACCCGGTCCTCCACCAGCAGCATGTTGAAGGTACTGTGCCTGTCTGCTTGTTCGTTTTTGAGACAGAGTCTTATATATCTCCAGCTGGCTTCAAGCTCCCTATATAGCTGAGGATGACTTGGAACTTTTGCTCTTCCTGCCTCTGTCTCTCCAGTGCTGGGATTAAAGCCTACACCACCATGCCCAGTTTACATGATGCTGAGAACTGGACCCAGGGCTTTGTCAGTGCTAGACAGGCAGTCTGACCAACTGAGCTCTACCCATCTCTGAGGCCACATTTTATAAACAGCTTCTCTGAATACAGCTTAGCCTTAGGTCTGTAACCAAAGAGGATTCGTCCTTCCACACCAAGTGACAAATGGATTCTAAAGATGACAAACTTCTAGCTAAGGAGAAATGGTGATTGCAAGCCAGGATAGCTTATTTGGCAATGCTTCAGTATTATTTAGGTTAGGCCGTAGGATTACTAGTTAAATCAGACTGGATAAGTTGGCACAGAAAATAGATCCCTACATACAGGAAACATAGTTCAAAAATAAATCCAGGCAAGAATAGGCAAGATTTTCCATTTCAATATAAGATAAGAATTACTACCCCTTGGTCTGACAGGGCTGTAAGCATTGATTGGACTGTGGCTGACTATGGTGGCCTCAGTTGTTTGCCTGTATTAGTGCCTGGTGTTGATCGACAAGTCAGGGTCACCAAATCTAACAAAGACATAGTGAGTGACCCCGTTCCTTTGCCAGTGCCTGCAAGCCCGATTCAAATGACAGGTTCTGGTTGCTAACACAAGACTCTGCAATATCTGCTAGCTACCTTAACCAACAACACACCCTTGGCTTCTGTCTCTCTTTAGCAGCAGGCTCTTTTACTCAACTAAATGATTTTATTTAAGTCAGAGGTTGTTATCCTCAATCATTTCGTGATAGATGGCCAGCCACCAAATTTAAAAGCCTAGCCAGAAGAGGTCTTCTGATGACAAAAGTTGGGTTTTGCTGATGGTTTAAAACGTATGCAGGAAGATGGAGGGAAAATAAATAAATAAAAATAAAATAAATAAATAAATACGCAAGCACTTCAGTTCTGGGAGTGCAAGAACAATGTGAGTTCCACCAAACCAGTATTTATGCTAATGCTCCTCCTTTGGGCCCAGAGCAACTGCATGGCTTCAGATTTCATTTTGCTCGAAGAGATAACTGAAGCAGAGACAGAGTGCGCTGCGTTTCCAGGCCATCGGCAGTACTGGAAAAGTAAACACTTTTGTATCTTCAGAAAATGTGAAACGGGAATTGTTTTCTCTCTGCCTGGTCTGCTATATGTAGATAGTGTCTGTAGGTGGATGGAGAGCTGGTGTCTGGGAAGGCTAGCTGCAAGCTGAAGAGAGGGGTCTTGAGATATGTGTGAGGGTCTCTATGTTACAGAGAAGGAAGTATCTAGAAAATGATAGCTAAAGCCTCCATCAGCTTGTTTTCTGGATATTGGACTTGAGAGATTGATATTGGCTTTGTAGAGATTCAGAGAGGCAATCCTGACTGAGCGTGACGTCAGAGATGATGTTGAGAGAAGATAGTTGTAAATAGGCCAGAAGTAGAGTCCATTCAACTCTGCACATCCCCTAAAAGTAAACTCAAGATGGCGCATCCCCTGGAGAAGGCTTCAACTTTCTGAGGTTAAGCACCAAGTCAAGTCTTTCTGATGACACCTTAAGTTCTGGGCCATTGTATGGGCACCGTAATATTATCAGTGACAGATAATAGTGATGGCATTTTGTCATACATCAAACCTGCACACTCAGTCAAGTCCATGCATTTGAGACCATCTATTCCAGCTCAAATCATTCCACTGCCATGCCTTCTCCAGACAAATCTGAGAGATGGACAGTTCCTGTATTTATGTGGGATTATTCTAAGACGTCTGGTATCTTGGGCCATCCTATGAATCTGGTTCCCTCTTACATTTGGTTTATATGGCATGGCGATGCTGGAGGTGTGTGTACATGTTCCTTTTAGATGCAGAGCCAACTGTCTCTCAGGGACATGAAACTAGAGGAGCAGAATGTCTCCTCTGCTGAGCCATGCCAGTGTGTCCTGGGATGAGTATCTCAAATTCTTGTGATGACCTGGGACTGGACCTGCCAGGAGCTCCTGGCAGAAATGACTCTGAAAACACTCAGTGTGGTGAATAATTGCACCTTTGTCATTAAAGAGACTCTCCAGGCTGTGAAGGTAGAATCCCAGGGTGACTTCTGGAGGTGGGGGAACATCTGTGTTTTTCCTTAGAAGTCATTTGGCTCAGAATATCCACCAGGCTGTCACCCTTGTGTCCAACGAAAAGAGAAGCATGTCATTTCAAATGGGATTCCCTAGGAGTCCCCTTCTGTGCTCTCCACATCATTTTGGATGTATTCAGCTGCCTGTCACTCAGGGATCACATAAGCTCTGCAGAGGTGTGACGGCTCTTCTTTGGCAGCCTGAACTCTAGAGATAAAAAAATTTAAAGGGAAAACCGACACATTGTAAATATTCTATTAGAACTTAAAATATCACAATCTGCTCTTCCCCCTCTCGACTTTCTGCTACGTAATTCCTAGGAGAAAGGGTCCCAAATCCTGTACCTGTAGGAAGCTGTTTGATATGATGAACCTCTGTGAGTGTGTCGCTTCCTCGGATGTGATGAGCCTCTGTGGGCGTATGCTTCCTTGTTGTGTGACTTTCTACACCAGTGTGTTCAGGTTGTCTGAAGTGTGATTAGACTTGTAGGTGTGATTGTGGTCAAGAGACTAAGTGTGGTAGTGTACATTGGATCCACCAAGATGGGCATCCTCTTTCTGACCTAAGAAAAAAGATATATTTCACATGGCCCTAGCTAACCTGCTCAGTCATCTACATATTGCACTGGGCATCCTGTTTCCTTATCTGCCACTGACCTATGTATCTGCCTATCTGTCATCTGTCTTTCTTTTTTGTTTTTTTTTTTGGGGGGGGGGTGGGTTTTGAGACAGGGTTTCTCTGTGTAGCCCTGACTATCCTGGAACTCACTCTAGACCAGGCTGGCCTCAAACTCAGAAATCTGCCTACCTCTGCCTTCCAAGTGCTAGGATTAAAAGCATGCACCACAACTGCCCACTGTGTATCATCTTTTTTATAGTATCTAACTTCTATATCTTTTGATCTATTTATCTCCTACTATGGTGCCTACCTGTTATCTATATCTTTAATCTGTCTTTGTTATCACCTGTTCATCTATCCTTTTGTCCAGACATCATCCAGCTGCATTATGCTTTTGCTATCTATTTGAACTTACCATCCGTCTTCTTCCTCCTTGTCTATCCTCTGGCTCTCTATTATCTATCATCATTGCCATGTATCTCTTATGCATTTATAGCTACTTATGTATACCTGTCCACCTACCTATTCGTCATCTATGATAGTATTTGTCTACCATCTCTTACTGTCATTACCATCTATCACATACTTATGTCTAGCTCATGATTTACCGTCTCTTTCTCCATCCTGTGTGTGAAGCCAAATAGCAGTCTATTTGTGGTGTTGATGCAATGAGGATGGCTGTTAAGTCATGTCCATCAGTGAAACAGAGAGACATTACAATTAAAGTGGCAGGAATGGCTTTATATTATTGAATACTTTTTATTAGTGTCTGTTAAATAATAATGGACATTATTGTGACATTTTATATGTATATTTAATGTATTTTGATGATACATATCCCTGAATATGTCCAACGAGTTCATCTCCCTTTTTACTGATGCTTTTCTCTTTTCAACTACTCTCTTCTACTTTATATTTTTTAACCCATGAATTAGGCTTACTTATAGTAATGTGGGTGAGAGGTAGTTTACAGGGTCATGGGCAACTTACCCATGGCTGTACCACTGAAGAAAATGGCTCTTCTCCCAGCATCCCTTAGCTAATCCACAAATCCTCAGGGAGGGCCAGGGCCTTTCATGTACCTCCCCACCACCCCCCCCACCCTGCTCCTGAGCCTAATCTTAGCAGGTGTCACTGAGGTGATCATAGCTGCTAAATGTTAACAAAGGCAAAGGCGTTGTCATTCCCCAAAGGCAGCGTTCTACAACACTATCCTTTTCTCCAGTTCTTAGATTAGTTTTGCTTCTCTTACACAGTATTGTAAAGAATCCTAATAAATGTCTCATTTGGGGCCAGCTGTTCAACACTCGCTCACTGGCACCTATCATGAGTCTCTTTAGTAATGACTTTTCCTGATAGCACTGGACAGAGGAAAGGCCTCGTTGCGAGGGACCCTACTTAATTACCCATCGCAGTCAAAGGCAGAGGCACCCGTGCCTTTCGACAGTGTCGGGCTGTGCTCGTGCTGCTTCTGTTGGAAGTTTGTGTTGAGCATCCACCCGTTAACAATAATGCAGCAGGCTTGGGTGAGCTTTTCCAGGACAATGCACATGCACAACTTGTGATATAGGCATCTATCAGATGCTTGAAACACAACTAAAGAAAAGTGCAAGCTGTTTCTGTGACTCTACATTGTTTGCCCATATGGAAGACACAATACACTCATTGAGCTTTCTAATGTCCGTAGAGGAGGACATTGTAGCAATGACGATTTAAAATCAAAGCTGTTTCCTTCCTGGACCTCCATTCTCCTCATTATATGGACTCAGAAAAATTATTTGAGTAAGTTGGTCATTAATTTTCAGTGAACTTGATTCTGGGTCCATATTTAAATTTACTGAATAAAATCTTTTAAAGAATCTATCAGACATCTGCAACTTCCAGTCATGGCTCTAGCTACAGAGGCTATAGTAACATGGTACCCCTGCTTTCTAACCATGTTGTGATCAGTTAGAGGGCTGACTATCATGGAAGGAAAGTGGTATTGTGTGGTAGGTGCTCAAAGGAGGTTTCTATGGAGGGACTTTTGGAAGGAAGACATGAGAGAGAAAAAGCATGAGCTACCTGGATATTGTCATATCTCATTACTCTAGCATAGCTGAGACCATTGTCATATTAAAAGAAGAATATTTGGGATCAGAGTTGCTGCGGTTCCAGTCATGATCCAGTTGGTTCAGTTTTTTGGGGGGTCATTGGTGATGTAGCCCATCATGGCAGGGAGCACGTGGTGGAAGAAAGCTCCTCACCTCAGTGCTTCAAAGTGATAAAGAGAAAGAAGACAGGACTCAGATCCCTTCATCCAGTCTGTGACATTCCAGGACATGCTCCTAGTGACCTAACAATTATATGACCTCTTAGAACTGCCTAGCACTGGGGATCAACTCTTTAACACCTATGCCTTTCAGGGACCTTACAGATCCAACTCATTGCACGAGGGGTGAACAGTCCTTAAGACAATTTTCTGCAGTTGCCACCTGATCTAACAGGAGTAATGTAAGCAGGGGAATAGCAGTGTGAGCAGCCTGTACCTGCCGGGTCATAGAGGCTGTACTACGTGTGGTAGCAGCTGTAAGGGAAATGACCAGATTAGTGTAAGTGCTCCACATGAAAATGGAGAATGTCATCTTGCTCAAAGTCCTGTAGTTTCAAAGGGATCTAACTGAAGTTTGATCCTAGACTAGAGAAGCCATGGCTTTTCTGTGGTACCCATTGGAGAGGAACTTGCTTATGGGAGCATGTTCTCATCATACCAAACTCCAAGGGATGTTTGTGTTTTGTGGTGTGGATTTTCAAGTGGAGTTGCTCAGACAAATCTTGGTTGATGGTCTCCTTAGCTGAGAGAGGGAGGGATTCATGCTTATTTCTAATCTCTTATGGAAAACATACTGAATTGTATTCTGATAGTTTGCAAGACAAAGTCATTTGGCTTAACTCTGCCCAGAAATAACAGCTAAGTAAGAACTTAGTTCTTTCTCTTTCATTTGTGTGTTTATATGTACAGTGCATATGTTTATATGCATGTTTGCATGTGTGCTGGCTTACATGTGGCAGCCTGAGGTTGATATCAGGAATCTTCTATTGGCTCTCCTGCCTTATTCATGAAGACAATACCTCTCAATCAAACCCTATCACACAGCAAGTCTGGCCAGCCAGGTCACTTGGGTTCCTCTGTTCTCTCTTACCAGGCTGGGGTCATAGGTGGGCTGCCACACGGAGCTGACACTTATGTGGATTCTGAAGATCCAAACTCTGGTCTTCACACCACCTGGCCAACACTGTAACCACTGAGCAATCATGCCAGCCTCCCCACTTAGTTCTATTTATGGGACATCTGGTATTTTCTTTGGCAGTCATGGACAAAGCCACTGTGCATATCAGTGCTCTGACATTTTAGAGAGACCTTGTTGAATTTGAAGACAAATGGGTTGGTATTGGGAAAAGCCATGAGAAAAAAAAATTCAATATCGGGCACTTTTTCAAATTTAATTGCTGCTTGTTTCCAGGCTGAAATGAACTCTGGAAGGCATGTTCTGGTTCTATTCACAGTCCCAAAATGCATTCTGATATGCAGCAAATGACACCATAGCTCTGGGGTTTTCTCCACTAGTCACAATGAAAAGAACCAACTGAAATGTTATTGCTTTATGATAAATATTTTCTGTGTTACTGCAGCCAGCTCTAATTAGATTTATTTTTAAGCTCAGTTTCTTAACTTGTACTGACGGCCAATAGAAAAATCAGATGATCGTTTAAATTCCGATAACAAAATGTCTCACAACTGCTTGCATTGCCTTGTTCCATTTAGTCCCAGGGATCAAATGTGCCTCTTGTTGGGGATAGTCAGGCCCCTTGGATCAAAGCAGGGTGTCACCAGGGACAAAGTGTGCTGCCATAGTATCTGTATAATAAAATGTGTTTTGTGTGTGTGAGTGTGTGTGTGTGTGTGTGTGTGTGTGTAAATTGTGTGTTTGTATACATGTATGGAAGATGTATGCACATATACACGTGAGTGCATGTGGTGGCCAAAAAGTCACCTTTGTGTATCTTCCTCTGTTATCTTATCTTTTGAGATGGAGTCCCAAGACCTGGAACCTGGAACTCACCAATTTGGCTGGACAGGTTGGCAAGCCAGTTCCTGGGATCTGCCTGCCTTTGTCTTCCTAGTGCTGGGCTTATGGGTGCCCACCACCACAGCTGACTGTGCAGGTGCTGGGACTCAAACTCTGATCCTCATATTAGTGTGACAGGCATTCTCCAGTGTAGCCACATCCCTCTCCACACATAGTATAAAATGAAAGTTCAATCCCTTTAAATTATATGAGAAAGCTTAATGTTTTTAGAGGTCCTTGGGGTGTATCCATCCCAGTTGATAGTTTTCTGAATATGCTTCTGTTTTCTTCATGTTGACTGGTTTCCACCCAAAACAGACACAGTGGCAATAGTGTCTGTCTTCCTTCTTGGAATAATTTTTGTTTTTTATTTTCTAAGTTTTTTTATTTACATTCTAAATCATTTCCCCTTTCCCGTTTCCTCCCTCCCCGAAAGTCCCATAAGCCCCCTTCCCTCCCTCTGTTCCCCATTCAGCCCCCTCTCGCTTCTCTGTCCTGGCATTCCCCTACATCCAGTCTTTCCAGGACCAGAAGTCTGTCCTTCCATCTTCTTGGAAATCTATTGATATGCGAATTGTGTCTAGGGTATTCCGAGATTCTGGGTTAATATCCCCTTATCAGTGACTGAATACCATGTGTGTTCTTTTGTGATTGGGTTACCTCACTAAGGATGATATTTTCCAGTTCTGACCATTTGCCTAGGAATTTCATGAATTCATTGTTTTTAATTGCAGAGTAGTATTCCATTGTGTAAAGATACCACATCTTCTGAATCCATTCCTCCTTTGAGGGACATCTGGGTTCTTTCCAGCTTCTGGCTATTATAAATAAGGCTGCTATGAACATAGTGGAGCATGTGTCCTTATTGCATACAGGGGAAGCCTCTGGGTATATGCCCAGGAGTGGTATAGCAGGATCCTCCGGGAGTGTCATGCCCAGTTTTCTGAGGAACCGCCAGACTGCTTTCCAGAGTGGTTGTACCAGCTTGCAATCCCACCAGCAGTGGAGGAGTGTTCCTTTTTCTCCACATCCTCGCCAACAACTGCTGTCTCCTGTGGTTTTGATCTTAGCCATTCTGACTGGTGTGAGATGGAATCTCAGGGTTGTTTTGATTTGCATTTCCCTAATGACTAAGGATGTTGAACATCTCTTTAGGTGCTTCTCAGCCATTAGATATTCTTCAGGTGAGAACTCTTTGTTTAGCTCTGTACCACATTTTTTAATAGGGTTACTTGGCTCTCTGGAGACTAACTTCTTGAGTTCTTTGTATATATTGGAATGATTTTTCTTACTCTGAGTCGTATATAGCCCTCACCCATGCAGAGTGTACCTCCAGTCTGATGTGACTATTAATACCTTTTCTGGACTTGGCTAAATGTGAGGAGGGGCAATGTCAAGTAATTCTCTATTTCTCCGTATCCCTAGCATTCCAGGTTGCTGCCACAGATGAGCATTTTGTAGAATTTGATAGTTGAAGTCCTGCTTCACTTCTTCATATTGCTTAATGTATGTGGGTATTAGGAGCTTGGAGCATGGCAAAGTTTGTGAATGTTAAGAGTCACATAGGCATGCTAACACATTCCTGGATACCTAGCACTTGAGAAGTAGAAGCAGGAAGATCAAAGTTCAAGGACAGCCTTGGCTATAAGAGATATTGTATCTAAAACACACAAAAAAATTAGTAAATCATGACTTGCATAGAGAGAGAGAGGTCAGTGCTCGGGATTGGTTCTAAGTTCTTTCATTGCTTTGGTAAATAGGCACACTGAGAATTACCAGGAACACCTCACTTCTCTGGAACCTGTTCCTTTGGTTCATAGGATAGACATAGTTGGTCATTCTGGGCACTCTGCTATAGGCAGTCACCACATTAATTATTTTCTTGGACTTCACACTTGGACTTGGAGTGTTATTTGAAGAAATATGATATTGGATGGTGTTAAGTGGCCCAGACTGCTGCCTACAACACATACCCAAGCTCACTGTCAAATTGAATGTTCATAAGTTGAGCCTTTACCAGCTTCTAGGAACGCATTCCACTCCTTACAAGTATCTGAAGCATTTGCAGTGTTAGTTCAAACACATTGCCTGCTTCGTTGGTCACATAGAAGAAAGTACAAGATTGATTTTTATGTTTAATCTGTTGGATGTGCACATGGGTACAGATGCTTGAGGAAGGTAGAGGAGGGTGTTGGATCCCTTGGAGTGGGAATTGCAAGCAGTTGTGAGCTGCTAGATCTGGGTGCTGGGGACCAAGCCCAGGCCTCCTTAGAAGCAGTACCTACTATGACCCTTCCATGTGTCTTTCAAAACAGAATGAAAATCTCAGGAACCGACTGAAGAGTAATCCTGTTGGAGAATAATAAATTGAAGAGGTTTTGAGCATCAGGCACACCCTCTAGCTGTTTCCAGTTTTCCTAGTCAGCATGGCTAGGTTTTATGTTTCCTAGATATCGAGTTAGTTTCCTATTGCCCAGCAGAGAATTCTATCACACTTCATCAGAACCTGCCACACTTTATGAAAACCTCTTGTCAAGAGCGGTCAACACATCCTTGTTAAATTCACCAGGAGTTGACACAATTGTGCTTCATTGTGGTGCCTTCTTCCCAACAGATTCTTACCATGATTACCAATGCAGCCTACAAGCCCGGAAGAGTACTGAGAGAATTACAGCTGGTGGAAGATCCAGAGTGGAATTCCCAAGAGGAGGTACTCAAGGCGAAGTAAGTGGCCTCAGTTTTGGGAAAGGAGGAGTGGTCATACTTGCCTTGCTGTTCTGAAACTCCCCGCCGCTTGGTTTAATATTGCCCAGGAAAACAGAAACAAATTGAAGGTCTGTTGTATCACAGCTCCATGTGCTACGTGGAGACTTCCTGCCTGGAATTGTTTTAGTATCTCCATAACAGAGTACTTAATAAAAGCAACTTAGGGAGTCAAAGATTTATTTTTTCTCCTGGGTTCAAGTACAGCCCATACTCACCTGGCTCCATTTCTAGGTCCACTTTGTGGCAGGATGACATTATGGCAGTGGCTGTCTATATCATAATGGACAGGAGAAAAGAGAGATGAGCGAATTAGGGATCATCTTCCAAGACAGTCCAACAGCGACCTATCTGTGCCAGCTTGGTGCCACCTTCTGAAGTCTCCGCCACCTCCTAAAATAGAACTATCAATTAAGGACCGAATGCTTAATAAATGGTCCTGCGAGGGACATTTCACATCCAAGTTGTAACAGGGACATTTCTGCTATACCGAGCTGCCTTAAGTGTTAAGATTACTAATATGAAATGCAGATTTGATTAACTAGTATTCTTGTATATGTGTTTGTTTATTATATTAAGTACACTGTAGCTGTCTTCAGACACTCCAGAAGAGGGAGTCAGATCTCATTATGGATGGTTGTGAGCCACTATGTGGTTGATGGGATTTGAACTCAGAACCTTCAGAAGAGCAGTCAGTGCTCTTAACCGCTAAGCCATCTCTCCGGCTCGTATATGTGTTTGTATGTATATGTGTGCATTATGTATGTGAAGGTATGTGTATGTAAATATGTATGGAGGTCAAAGAACACCCACATATGACATTCAGGTATTTTTGGTTTTTTTGTTTTGTTTTGTTTTGGTTTGGTTTTGGTTTTTGGTTTTGAAGCAGAGTCTCTCATTTTCCTACAGTTGCCAAGTAGTCTAGGCTGACTGAACAGCATGCCCTAGATAATGCTCCTGTTTCCATGTCCCCAGCTTGAGGTGTACAAGCATATGTCACCCCAGGTGACTTCTTTACATGGCCTTTAGACTTGACCTCAGGTCTTTAGGCTTGCAAGGCAAGCATGTTACCAACGGAGTCATCTTCCCCGCCCCTTAATTAGTAGTACATTTTAATGGCTAAACATTCAGAATCAAAACGTGTGTTTATAAGTCAATGGATGACTTAATAGAAAGGAGAAAGACCTCGATGGGAGTGTCGTCCCCTGTCAGTCATTGCAGGATGATACTCAGCCGCTCTCAGTACTTGCTGTTGTGACCCATTCATATCAAATAAAACGTTCTCTGCTTTGGGATAGAAAAATAATTAAAGTTTAAAGAAACCGACATGTCCCTTTGGCTTGCACTAAATGGAATGGCCGTGAGCGCTGGGTCCACGTGTGGTTAACTAACTTCCTGCTTTTATTTGGAACTTGGGAAGATGTTAAGGCTTGACTTTTCCTTCACTTTTCTCTCCTTATTTCCTATTGCGCAGTAAGAGTTTCAAAGTCAGAGCCTCTGGTAGGCATCCCAGCTGTTTTAAATCTTAGTATATGGCAAGTCTCACTGAGTTGCTCAGTCTGCCATGTGTGTGAACTTGAGGTCCTCCTGCCTCAGTTTCTTGAGTAGGTGGGCTCGAAGGCTTTACATTTCTCCATCTCTAAAGAGGAGAGCAGGCATGCTGACATGCTTGCTCCTGATTATAGAGGAGGCTGTAGGAAAAGTCCCTTCCTCTGGTGCTGAATGTTGCGTAGTGTCTGAGAAGACTTAGCTTTCTTTTGTAGCTTTCCACGTGGCCATAGAAAAACCCAAGGATGACCTTACGCTTCGAATCCTCCTGCTCACACCTCCCACGTGCTGGGATTGCAGGTGTGCAGCAACACATTCAGTCTAAGCTATGCTGCGGACTGTTGTGTGATCATTATCACTTCCTCAGTTCCTGACTCTTCCCCACACCATGGATGTGGCTGGTGGAACAGTTGATGATCAGCTACCCACTCCGCATCCCTGGTGTCTGTTTAGATCAACCCTGTCATCTTCAGTTCCCTAAAGGTCCTTTATGGTCTAGTGATGCCCAGCCCAATCACAAGGGGAAGGGGAAGGGACTGAAGGACGAGAAGGAGAGGATTTATTTTCCCAAAGAGGAAAACCAAGGACAGGCAAAATTACATGGCATTATTCCAAGAAACCCTTACATGAAACCCATGCATTATTACAAGAAACCCATAGCACAGAAGAAACAAAGCAAGTTTTCTTCCTTTTAATGTTCCATATTCGATGTTCTATAAGGGGAGGCTGGTTTGCCATAACAGAGCATTTTTATCTAGAATCCTATTAGGATGACTCCGGTAAGTGTTTATGTAGACAGATCCTTACTTTTTGCTTTCAAACTTTCCTGTACCATTCACTGTATCCTAGAGGCACCTAAGGGCTATGGAAAATAATCAGAACACAAACATCTTAAATCTCATTAAAAGAACTGCTCTTCCTAAATCAGCGAGAAACTTATTCCCTGACAGGAAGAGTTCATTTTGCAAGTGTTTGCACTTATTTTCATGTTGCCGAGTCGATGGGAGCTTTTATTAAATCCAGCCTGATAGAATTGAAACAGACACCTTGCTTTCCAGTCTGTTCAATTACAAAGGCAACATATTACCTCTTCTATCAAGGATGGCAGGGAGGTCCTCAGCAAAACCTTACGCGGCATCTTCTCAGGAGGAAATGCCTGTCTGTGCGGGGGGGTTTCTCCTTGCCTGATCATAGCATTTCCTCTAAGCAGCTGCTAATGCTGACAGCATGCTGTCAGCAGGAGCCCTGGTGACAGCCCTGTCTGCTGTGTCACCTCGTCGCTTCTCATGGCAAATGACAACTTTCTCGATCCTGACATGTGGCTGTGCTTTTCTCCATGCAAATGGGAGATGATTAGGGAGTGAACCAGCCTCTTCTCCTTTACTGAAAGGCAGGCATGGTCTCTGTTGTGAATGAATTTAGTTAGCAGAGGTTAGACCTGGACTTTAAGATTGTAATTGAGTTTGTTGTCTGTGCTGAACTTTAATGTTACAGTGTCTTCGGGAGCTGAGGGTCTGGGATAGCCCCTCCCCCCCAGGGGGGCAGTACTTGTCGCTTGGCCTCTGTGATTGCTCATTGTTTTGTTTTGTTTTTTCTTTTAAAAGTCTTTATTAGCATACATAAATTACACATGTTAACTAGTTTTATTGTGACATTTTCATCCTTGTACATAAGGTGTTTTGATTGTATCCCCTCCCTCACTGTTTCTTATCCCCCCACCCACTCCTCAGATCCCCTTCTTCCCAGCTAGTGATCTACTCTTATCTCCTCCAGTCCCTCCTCCTTCTCTTCTCTCTCCTCCTCTTGAGTCTCCTCTTACTTCATGACCCTGGGAGCTTCATTAGCATTGCTTAAAGGCACATGGGTAGGAAGATAATTATTGTTGTATGAACAACTTACCTGTGGCTATACCAGAGAGTGAATTCTCTCCCTCACTCGTGTGTGTGTGTGTGTGTGTGTGTGTGTGTGTGTGTGTGTGTAGATGGATGTGTAGGGATATATTTTTTTCCCATACTTTCCCATCAACCATGCCTTTCACACTACTAAGAAAATGGTTGCAGGGTTTGGACAACACGTAAGAGGTGTGCCCTATCGTTCCTCAGCACGTGTCTGAAAACTGGACCTCTTATACCGACAAAGGGAAAATACATTCTGACGACATTGCTGCAGTTTTTTGTAGCGGGAAACTCCCCTCTGACAAATGTAAATATTCCAAGCTACCTACATTATTCTGAGATGTTTTTTTAAAATATTTATTTCATGTATGTGAGTACACTGTTGCTGTCTTCAGACACACCAGAAGAGGGCATCGAATCCCATTACAGATGGTTGTGAGCCACCATGTGGTTGCTGGGAATTGAACTCAGGACCTCTGGAAGAGCAGTCAGTGCTCCTAACTGCTGAGCCATCTCTCCAGGGAATTTTACTCTCTGCTTTAGGAGAATCTAAAACAATTGTCCGTCTAGAAACACTGAAATGTTTTCCCACATATGGTAAAGTTTCTTTTTATCTTATCCCCTCTTTGAATGGGTTTTAGCCTGTGTTGGGGAAGCTGGGTTGAATGAAGATCTACAGATTTCTCGCCCCGCCCAGCCCCGCCCCGCCCCCAGGCTTTTGTTAGAGGTTTGCTCCAGCTCACTATCTGAGGCAGCAAGGCTACATAGGACTTTGTCTTCATATGCTAATTCTGGAGTACTTTGATCTCTTCTACTAGCAGTGAGTCCTTACCTTCTTGTCTCCTTTGGACATTTCCCAAGCTTGTATGTTATGAACAGAAGGTGGTAATCCTATAGCATCCTGTGGGAATCTGTGAAAAGGGATTCTTAAACTGAGGATGTTTACTGTGAAAGACTTGTGTACCCGTTTCTTAATTCTTGTTTGCCTGGCTTAGGGCATCATGATTTGCCCTGGAAATACACCTGAGGAACTGAACACAAGCCAGTGCCTGCCTACCTGCCTGATTGAGGAGCTTACTCCATTAGGGATGTGAGCAGGGTGTTAGTAGTGAGTGAGTCAGAGATACAGCACAGGGAGAACCTTGTTCAACAAGCTTGGGGCTGTGGGTTTTAACTGTAGCAGTGTGTGTGTGTGTGTGTGTGTGTGTGTGTGTGTGTGTGTGTGTATGTGTGTGTATGTTTATATGTGTGTGTGTGTGTGTGTGTGTGTGTGTGTGTGTGTATGTGTGTGTTACATCTGAGGTTTCAAAGCAGGAAGACCATCAGAACGGCTTTCTGTGACTTTTGTGCAATGTTTGTGCTACACTCCTGCTTCTTCTCTCAACATTCAAATTTGCTTTGTATTCTTGTCATGAAATGCAACAGCAGTAGAAAGTAAGACCTTCTCCCTGCAAAGTGCAGCTGTCCTGGGCCACAGAGGGGACTGTCTCTACAGAGGGTCCATGAAGGTTCTAGGGAAATAAGTGACATTGATAGCAGGCTATCAGATTAAAGCATGGCTTTGTCTACAAAGCATTGATGTGAGCTCTTACCATACAAAATGCCATCAGACGGATTGAAGAGGAAGGCCAGAGAATAAATACAAACTACCTTTTCAAGTTAGAGTTTGCTGTTTGTTTTTCTGTTGAGACTTTGAAAATGGCTTATTAGGGAAAACATTGGAGACTTCAGGGAGACTTTGAATCTTAAGAATCAAGATGAAGGGGCTGGAGAGATAGCTCAGCGGTTAAGAGCACTGACTGCTCTTCCAGAGGTCCTGAGTTCAATTCCCAGCAACCACATGATAGCTCACAGCCATCTGTAATGGGATCCGATGCCCTCTTCTGCCGTGTTTGAAGATAGTAACAGTGTATTCATATACATAAAATAAATAAATGAATTTTAAAAGGAAGAATCAAGATGAAATCTACTTGGTAGTAGCTTTTTCCCCCTTTATTTCAATCAGCACATTTGTCTTTGTGATCCAGATCAAGGTTTTAAGGACACTGCTTTATTACCTTTAATGTGTATATTTGGACAGGGTAATATGTACACATGAATGCAGGTGCCTACGATAACTAGAGGCACTGGATCCTCCTGGAACAAAATTTACAAGGGGTTGTGAGTTGCCTGATGGTACTGGGAACTGGATATGGGTTTCCTGAAAGAGCTGTTCCCATTCTTAACTGCTGAGTCATCTGTCACTCTAGCTCTGGATCAAGGCTTTTACCTGCAGATTTTGATGGTATCCTTAATCTTAGAGTATCCATTCTTTGAACATGTCATCTGGGCTCTGTGACCACGTTTCAAGAAAGGATTAGTTGCACTTCTCTCTGGAGAGTGAACCAAAACCACTGTGGGCAGGACAGGAGGGTGGTGATGTCTCCAGAGTGGGTTTATGGAGACACCTGTCCTTCTGGCTACCCTAGTGATTAGGTTATGGTAAAAGGGTTTGCTATTTTGTATGGATCCTTTGAGACTTCTACCATACGGAAGCCTATCACTGAAGTAGCTTGCCTTGGTCACTTTTGGTTCTGTGGGCATGAAAGCTGCTGGTGTCCCCTGGTCCTAGGACTTCTTGAGTGGAAAGTTGATTTTACAGGACTTCATGAAGGGGTTTGTTTTGTTTTGATTTTTTTTAAAAAAACAAAAATGCTTCTCTTAATTGTGATATTGCTTGCCTGGTCACCATGCTGCACAGATGCCACTTATGAAAAATGGAGATTGTCCCCCATTTCAGTAGTGGGCTGTGCCATCTTGATAAAAGATGTCAGTTTCAGTGATTTGACTTTTTGCATAGCTTTTCAAAGCACATTCACCATTCAGTATGCACTTACACTTTCGAAAACCAAAGAATACCTATTAGATCTCATTAGCTTCATTCTGAGGACCATGATGGCTAGATATGTACTGTGCTATGCTATGCCGTACCACACCATACCATACCATACCATACCATACCATACCATACCATACCATACCAGGACTATGTCATCCTAAGCTTGGCTATGAGGCGATATGTAACGTGGTGAGAACCTGTCACACAGAAGTCTTTAGGTTTAGTACTATCACCAAGCTCTTTGTTCACACCAGAGAATAATTCTCCAACATTTTCCCAGTGAGATTGTAAGAAAGTATAAAGAGAGAATAGAAGCCACCCACGGTGCACTATGCTATTAGAAAGTAGAGATCTCACTTCGGAAGTACACTTGAGCTGGTCTGTTTTTGTTGTTGCCCTTGAAGTGACAGAATGTCCACCCTGAGGAAACCATGGGAGGAGGCCCTGGTTTGGGCTCGGAGAGTCTGAAATTTCAGTCGTGGCAGAGCAGCATGGTGGGGAGTAAATGGTAGCACAGAGCTGCCCAAGAGGCACGCCCCAGCGACTCGTTGTCTCCAGCTAGGCCCCGCCCCCAAAGTCTCCAGCTTCTCAGTAATGCTCACAACTTATGAATCCACTGAGAAGTTAACTCTGCTGATCACCTCATGACCCAGCCACGAGGTGTCTTCAAGCCCAAGAGCAGCCCCAATGTGACATCCTCACATGTGACACCTTTAGGGGACACCATAGATTCAAACCTTGACAAGGCTATGTATCTCCAACTCCTGGCCCATAGGCTGTACTCACCCCAGGAAAGCTACAAATGAGGCCCAACAATAAATCTTAGACTTACGAGAAACTTTGTGATTTTCTTAAAGAAATATGTATTTATTTTTATTTTATATATATGGGTATTTTGTTTGTGTGTACATCTGTGTACCATATGCCTGCAATGTCCTCTGAGGCCAGAAGAGGGGGTAAGATCCTCTAGAGTAGGAGTTAAAGATAGCTGTGAGCCACCTTGTGGGTGCTGGGAACCCAGCTTCTGTTCTCTGAAAATACAGCCAATGCTAAGAGAACCACTGAGACATCTCTCCAGACCATCATGCCATTTTAAAAATGGATTTAAAAAAACAAATAACTTCATGTGCAGTTCTCAGGTGAGAACTTCGTGGGTGACAATATCTGTATCTGTCACGAGGACCTTAGGTTAGACACACCTGCCGGTCTAACAGTCTGAAAATGAACTCATGTTGCTACTCTGTCTGTTATTGTCCAGATACCGAGGCAAAACATACAGGGCTGTGGTCAAGATCGTTCGGACAGCAGATCAAGTGTTGAATTTCTGCCGGCGAGTTTGTGCCAAGCTGGAATGCTGTCCAAACCTATTGAGCCCTGTGTTGATCTCTGAAACCTGCCCGGAGAACTGTTCCGTCCACACCAAAACCAAATACAGTGAGTACAAAGAAGGCGCGGGACAGGCCTGAGCGCGGCTGGGCTGCACCTGGGTGCTTGTTTGTTTGTTTGCTTGGTTGTTGTCTGTTTGTTTGTCTTGTTTTTTGCTTTTAACTCTTTGCAGAGTTCTTCATGTGAGTACCCGGAGAACTCTCTAAGGTTTGCTGTTGCCGATCCATGTATGTTTTTGCCTCACATAAGAAGGGGATGAGATGGTTCAATCAAGGGCGGATTGTCACTAGAAGGTTTGGGGAGAGGATTAACTGATTCCCAAGCTGTGTGTGTGAAACAAGGACACTATAAATTGGTTATTACTAATGTTGAGGGGCTTTAATTAATTTCTTGTCCTGGTATAAACTCAGGATTTATAATGGCAATACTTTTTTGGGTTCTGTCTGTTTGGTCGTTTTGTTTTGCTTTGTTTTGTATTTGAGATGTGGTCTCTTTATTCTGTAACCAAGGCTAGCCTAAAACTCACTATGTGACCTGGGCTGGCTTCACACTCTCAGAGTGCTTCCTACCTCTCCCCCTTTGTGTTGGAATGACAGATGTGAATGAGCCCTTCAATGCTGCCCAGTGGTTCTTTCATCCCAAGCACAGACCCTGCCTGCTCCCCCTCTGCTTAGATAATGCCCTCAGCACCGGGGCGTCACCAGAGGATTCAGAAGCCATCTCCCTTCCTTCCCAGCTGCCTTTGCTTTGCCACTGCTGTGCAAGAGTCTGAGTTGGTTCCACTTTCCCAACCTGCCATGCTTGTAGCTGCCGTCCCCACCACACTGAGAGACCTCTGCCTCCACAGACAGCTTCCCACTGTCGCCCTTTTCTTCTATTCTGAGAACTTTTTTTCCTTCCACCCTGGTATCCTTTACCGCTGTAGAAGCCTCTACTTTAGACATCTCAAGCCCTGAGAACTCCAGTCTACAGCATCTGAGCTTCCTTAGTCATCTCTGGCCCTGGAGCCAGGACAAGGAAGTTGGCTCTGCCAACCCAGGTTCCAGCCTAAGGACCCACACAGTGTGGTCAGTGCTCTGAACCATAGCCGCCTGTGGTATTATCAACTGCTTTGTTGGAACCAGGGATATGAATATGGTAGAGATGCTGTTCATAGTATGACTCACAGGTACACAGACAGACTCCCAACACATGTGCGTGTGTGTGCAGAGGGGGGGGACACAACTTGGCAAATTAACCTTCCACTCCAAGTCCCTGGCATAGAACCCAGTCTTGCTCATGCTAGATAAGTGTTTTGCCACTTAGACATAGCCACAGGCCTTGTTGTTCTGAGACAAGGTGTCTCAGTTGTTTTGTTGCTGTGGTTGATTAAATACTCTTGTAAAAACAACTTATGGGGATGGGGGAATTTATTTTGGCTAACACTTCCAAGTTACAGTTCACCATGGCAAAGAAGTCACAATGGCAGACACTTGAGAGGGGTGGTCATGACACATCTGTAATCAGATGACATAGGATGCAGGGAGTCCATGGTGGTTGTCAGCTTGCCCAGCTCACCTCCTGCCTCAATCAGGTCAAGATAACTCTCCACCTGAACCACATCAGGCCCTTCCCGGGTGATTCTAAAGTCTGCCAAGTTGACTGTGAGCCCTAAGCTTCACCTAGAAAGTCCCTTTGTGATTTAGGCTACCTCCACAGCTTACTCTGTCCCTAGGATGCTCACACCTCCCTGTTTGTTTCTACATCACCTTACCTTGGGTCAGTGCAAGTGTCAGCAAGGGTCACTGGGTAGCTACTGCTCCTGAAGGTAACCGACTTGACCGAGGACTGTAATTGGCTTGAATGTTGACCTTGTAAATAGGTTCTTCTGTAGTCCCTGGACAGAAGGGAGATGGGGTCAGCATTGCGGCCTGCAAGTGAACTAAAAGATGATTCTGGATCTCATTTCACCAAATTTCAAAAGGCTAAGATCCCTCTGAGTGAGTATTGCTGTCACTGGAAATTGAGGTACAGTGGCAGGGGAACAAACAAACAAACCAATCAAAATAGCTGTTGGTTAGAATTGGGACTAGTGAGGCAAGTGATCTCCCAGTGGGCTGTTTGGCTCTATGATGAACCCATCATTGGCTATGCTCTCAGCAAAACTATCTTCCTCCCTGCAGCCTATTATTATGGGAAAAGAAGGCGGGTCATTCAACCGCCACTTGGAGATAGCAACATGGAAAGTGCACCAAAACCTGGCAGGAGAAGGAAACGACGGAAATCAATCTATGTGCAGAAGAGACGGAAAACCTCTGCTGTGGTCATCCCAGTGGGCTCCGCTCAGGTACGCTGTCCTTAAAGAGCTGGAAGGGTTTCATTTGTTTTCTAATTTTATGTATTATTTTTGTGTGCATGGTAGCAAGACACGGAGGGGGAGGGGGAGAGGACAGGGAGGATGAGAATGCAGACCTACACTCATGGAAGGTAGAAACAACTTTTGAGAGTCTGTTGTCTCCTCCCACTGTGGGATCCCAGGATCAGAAGAATCAGGTTGTCTGGTTTGTGCAACATGCACTTTTGCCTGCCCTGTTTGGTTGTTTTGGGGGGGGGATGCTAGGCAAATACTCTACCATTGAGCTACAACCTATCCCTTGCATTTTTGAGACTTCTCCCTATGTAGCTCAGGGTGGCCTTCAACTTTGTTTGTGTGTGTGTGTGTGTGTGTGTGCGCGTGTGTGCGTGCGTGCGTGCGTGTGTGTGTGTGTGTGTGTGTGTGTGTGTGTGTGTGTGTGTGTGTGTGTTGCAGGAGGTGGGGTGCATGTACAAGCTTGCGAAGAACAGAGGTTAACCTCAGTTGTCATTCCTTGGGAAAGGGTCCATTTGGGATTGTTCTTTTGTCCGCTGTTGTTTTTTGAGGTAAGGTCTCTTACTTTTCCCCAGAACTCATCATTTTCACGCTCCCAATTCCTAGTGCTTCCACATGACTTCTGGGGATCAAAGCAAGGTTCTCATGCTTGCATGATAAGCATTTTAACTATTAACCCCCCCTTCTCCCTTTACATGCTGGAAACCAGTTGCACGTGTTCAGCTATTGGTTAGATGTCTGTGTTAGGAAATTTTTTTGGTATTATGGGCTCTCTTTTGGAGCCTCTGTGGACAAACCTTGCCAGGAGCTTTGATCTCGGAAGGAAGGGAAGTGGCATCAGGGTGTGGCAGTGTGGCTGTCCGTGAAGGTCACACTGCTCACTCAAGGCCCTTTCAACCCACCCCCACTAAGCACATCCCTCTGCCTCTCAGGAAACTGAGGAGGACGATCCGGATGCCGTGGACACTACAAGTGAGGAGACTGGCAACGAGGTCCGGGGTTACCAGACAGACACCTCAGCAGCAGAGGTGCCCTTTGCCCGGCCACGGAGGGCTGTGACCCTGAAGAAAAATTCAGAGGCTTTGAAACAGCCTCCAGTGGAAAGGGCACGGAGGGCCCGCCCAGGGCCAGCTGCTGCTTCTTCGAATAACAAAATCAAGGGGCCACTTGTTAGGATTGAGAAATCAGAGGTGAGTTCAGAGAACGGAGGGTGCATAGCTCATCTTTAAGAGCATGGAGTAGAGTTAAGGCTGTGGTCCAGGAAAACCTCTTTAAAGTATCAGAAGTGATCAGAGATGCTCTGTCAAAATTCCCAAGTCCAAATACAAAAGAATGATTTTACCTCTCGGTAGAGGGCCAGGAGTCATCAGGCAGGAGTTCCCAGTGTTGGAATAATATCTTCATTTCTGGGTGTCTTCAGTCCTCCAGAGCCTCCAGCCAGGTGGAGGAGAGGGTCCAGTCTCCAGTTCTGGGTCCCCAAATTCCATCTGTACGTGTCCCATTTCCACACTTGAATTTTGCATCCTCTCTCCTGTATAGGACATCTCTCTCATAATACTTTAAATCAGCATGCTTGTCACTCCTGTACCCAACAGGTGACATATGAACTGCTGCAGAAGTCCTTGGTGCCATTATCACAAAAGCCAGTGGTGATGGCAGTGAGATGTCTGGCATGCATCCAGCTGTGCACCTTACTATCTGTTCACATTTTAATCAGAGCTGCTCCGCCAGAAGCTAGGCCCTACATTTTTACAACTAGGGATTCACGATTGATAGCCATTATGTCATGGGGTAGGGCAGGGGCATGTTCATGGTCCACGCAGAGGCCAGGGATCTGCTCTGGTGCAATAGGAGCCAACCACTGTTTTCTTTTTTCTTTCTTTCTTTTTTTTTTTTATAAAAAATATTTTGAGGCAGGCAATTTCATGCCTGGAGCTTGCTTAGTAGTGTGTTAGTCTCTCTGGGCAGCAATTCCCAGAATCCTTCTGCCTCCACTTCCCCAACCCCATCACTTTTTTTTCTAAATGGATGATCTGGTGATCAAACTCAGGCCCTTAGACTTGGATGGCAAGCATTTTTCCAACTGAGTTATGTCCCCGGCCTTGCTGTACCTTCTGTTGTTAGTGTTTTTGAGCTTTTGAAGATACCCAGGTCATTGCAGATGTAGAAGTCACCAGAGGCAGGTTGCTAAGAAACTCCATAGAGCCCGAGTTCTGTCCGTGTGCCCAGTAAGAGACCAAGAGAGCTAGGAGTTCTGGTCGAGCAGTGTGGAGGCACAGAGGTTATTAAGATGATGCCCCGCAGTGTGCAGTGACAGTGCCCTGCCCGCTTCCCTGCAGGATTCGAGCCAAGCGGATGAGGAGAGACTGATTCTTGAGAGCAATCCACTGGAGTGGTCGGTCACGGACGTGGTACGATTCATTAAGCTGACTGACTGTGCACCTTTGGCCAGGATCTTTCAGGAGCAGGTATACTAGCCTTCTGTGTCACCAGTTTATTTTCTGGATCCAGGTCTTGTTTCTGTGTGTTTGTATGTCTTTGCATAAGTGTATGTATCTTGGTCTGTGTGTGCAGTTATGTCTGTTCATGTGTGTAGTTATATACACGCCTGTGTGCACATAGCTATGCATGTGCATTTGAGGCCCAGAGGACACCGTAGGGTATCCTCCTTCAAGCAATATCACCTTTATGAGACAGATTCACTCTCTGGCTTGGAACTCACTAAGTAGGCCAGGCTGACTATCTAGACCTACTGCTGCCTCCCAAGGGCCGGGATTTCGAGCACATACCAGCACATTCAGCTTTTTAAAGGGAGTGCTGAGGATCAAGTCCTCATAAGGCGACTACTCTACTGACTGAAATATCTTCCCAATCCTGAGACTCTTAAAGGAATTGCCTATCTTATCTGGCTTCTTCATGATAACCACGGAGGGAGTAAAGTCTCACATGCCCTTGGGCTGCGTACCACAGTTGATATCTGTGAGCGGGTTCCTTCGCCATGCTGAGCAGGTACAGCACCCTTGGTATGAGGGTTTTCTCACAGAGAGGTACCTGTTACTGGCAGGTGAAGAGTGACCATCTAGTCTCCACCCTTATTCATAGCTCTAGCCCACTTCCTGGTACCAGTGTCTGTTATGCTATTGCTGTGATAAGATTCTCTCAACCTGGAGAGGACAGAATTGATTTCCTCTCACAACTCATAGTTGGGTTGTCAGGAAAGGAGCTCAAGATAGGAACCCGGAAGCAGGAACTTGAAGCAGAGGCTTGATGGAACTTGCCCGAGTCTGACTCAGCCAACATTCTTATACTGGGGTATGGGGGTGGGGTCACTAACAGCAGAACCTCACAGAGTAAATATCTGTCTTTTAAGACCTAATAGTTTTCTAAGTACTATTTTCTATATAAGCTGATTAAAAATGTACCTATCTAGTCTGTTTTTACGTTTAATAAGCCAATAATTTGAGAAGACAAAACTTTAAACAGTAAGGCAGAAAAAAAATCTGATTTCCCATTGATATAGAGAATTTTCTTTCAGTCCAAGTCAATGCAGTAAAATGTTGTAAAAGGCAAATTAAAGGGCATCCCAGGCCTCCACCTTCCACTCCCATGAGTGTAGATCTTGGTGACCAAGTTCTACTACCCTGATAGCCACAAAGTGAAGTGATTAATCTCATTTACTCTGGAAACTTCTGCAGACTCCAGAGGAGGTCTTGGATCAGGAACCAGACAGAAGGGTCCAGCTCTTAGACTTCTGCCCTTCACTGCTCTTCTTCTCTGGGTACAGACAGGGAGGCAGTCAGGGAGACATGCTTTCTGACCTAAAGAATGAGGGCAATGATCTGTCTTTTCATTACAGCACACAGACAAGACAGGAAATGGTGAACAGTACTGTAGCTTAGCTGATACACGGCTTACTGATACAATTTCATCTTCATCTTAGAAACAAACACAAAGCATTAGCACTGTCTGAGGCAGTGTTTTCCCAGTATGATACTTAGACATAGTGATAATAAAACAAACAAACAAACAAAACTAGCAGAAACCTGTCATATTCAAGTACAGGACAAATTCTGTCTATATAGGTTTAAATACATCACCATGCATTTGTTGGTCCATATATACATTCAACATATACTGATCTAATACCTGCTGTACATACCTTATAATGTCCAAAACATGACAGTGAAATGTGTCATTCTATATAAATCTTAAGTTGTATTTTGGTGTAGACCCAAATGTTCCATTTTGTTTTAGAAACATTATTCTGCTCTGAGTCAGAATAAAGGATAGTTTTTATTTGTTTGTTTGTTTGTTTGTGACTTCTAGATTCTAAGTTAGATGGGAGCTCAAGAATGTCTGTAGCACAAATGGTTACCAGGTTCCTGTGCTGATACTGTGTTCAGAATTGTGCAAATTCTCAGCAAGGTGCTGGCTTGCCAGGCAGGCAGCTAAAACACCACCTTGAAGTTTCTCTTTTCTCTCTCTGCTAAGCCCAGTTTCCAACAATACCTCAGACTGTTTCAAGAAAGTGAACTCCGGCACATTGTACCTCAGATTCAGAGTGGCTAACAGCTTCCTCCACCCCCTCCTCTGACATCAACTAAAACTTTGTCCTTGATTTAGACGTTAGGTGGACTTTTAGTGGATGAGTCTTGTTCCCAATTAATTCTGCATTTTACATTAGGGATTTTCAACTCTTACAATAGTAATAAAAAAAGTGTTACCTGAGCTGGTCTGTCTAAAGTGTGTGTACACTTGAGTTCTTTCTGGTCCATTAGACTTTTAATGACTTATTTTTACTAACTTTTTTCTATCATCATTTTGCCCAAGTGGCAGTGCTCTGATTGGGTGAGGCCTCCAGAAAGTGTTTTCTGAGCTGTCGGATGAACCAGGTTCATTCAGATTATTCACCTTGTGCATGGTGCTTTGTGAAAAGTCGACTGAATACACAGCTAGAAGAATGTGCCAGTGTCCCAGATGTTTACATAGCCACGCTGCAGTCGTTTTAAGCATCCCCCACCTTTAGGTCTTATGTCCAATTTTTTAATTAATTTTTCTAAGCAGAAAAGCAGAGTGAAGTGTCTTTTAATTAATCATACCAGTTAGAATTGAGGAATTAGCCTGGAACTAGAACTCCATTCAGCTGTTCATTCCTATTCTTAGTCCCAGGGATGAAAACTTAGCTTCTGTGAGCACTTCAGGTAAGCAGGCTCTTGAGTAAGAGCCTCAAAGGTATGTTCTCTCTCTGCTTCTGTTCCAGGCTGCCCAGCTTGAAAGTCAGACCTGGAAGTGTCTACTCTCCTCCCGCTTCCAACCACAGCCTTTAGAACAGACTCAGCCTTTAAACTTGGGGTTGATTTGAGGCAGAGTACACAGACACAGTTAGGAGATGCCCAGACCAAAGGAAAAGGGTGGTGTCACTGGCAGTTACGAGGTTACAGTTTAAAGCAAATCTGGAAAGTAGTGGACCAGTTCTTATTATTTAATCTTGAGGACCAACTTTAATATTTCATACGTGTGTTGAACATCTATCCATTCATAGAATGTTTGTGTGCTGAACATTGCACGTAGGTCAATCAAGTACCTACTGGATGGTCTCTGTCATGGTGCTACCTTCTAAGTGAGCTGAGGATTTGATCGTTGTGATCACCATGGTATTGCCTGCATAGGTAGAATGTTGCTTGTCCAGTACATTTATTTTAAGAGACAAATGGTTGATGTTCAAGGAATAGATTTTTGGAATGAACCACATTCTGGCAGTGTAGAAATTGGTATTTTTTGGGGGGTGTCTTAAGGCACCCAGTAAGGCCACACTGGCTATTAGGAAGGAGTTGGTGGTCTTAAAACCTCAAAAACTTTACATTTATGCTCAGCAGATATTCCACCAACTCTTTCCTATAGTTAAAGACTTAAATTCGGGGTAGGTTTCTCAAGTCTTGGGTGATATGGACCTATTGTCTACATGAAAGGCATTTGGTTTTTGTTGTTGTTAATGGTTTTTGAATGTTGTTTGAAGTGTTGAAGGTAGAGCCAGGGAAACACAGCAGCTATCAACATCTCTTACGTTGTCGATACCTTCTTCAAAATCAATGAGCGCCCCTGTTGGCTTCATGACCGCGATCTGCACCTTAGCACTTCCCCTTTCTCCAGCTACTGCCATCCTTCTAAAGAGCAGCCTCCGAAGAGTAGAGTGACATGCTAGAACAATACGGAAAAGGAGAGGTCCAAGTGCAAAGTGGAAACACACTGGAAATTTCATTCACTTTCTTTATGGCTGCATAGAAGACTGATCAACTCATTTTTTGAGGTTTGATGAAGTCACATGTGTCTTTATTGAGACATGGCCTATTCCATTAGCACGCCCAATGCTTTTTTATAATTTAAAAGTAATAAACAGCATTCACAGTGATATTTTAAAGTGACTGTGAGTGTCTACTTTTTCCTGTTATTGTGCTTATCAGATAATATTGTGGATATGGGGTCTGATGGGGTAATAAGCTCCTTGTTCTTGCTGGCAGTTCTCAGATGATGAATGATACTTCTCTTGACACTTGACACTCACAGCAATATTCTTTACATACTTAGGTATTTGTGTTATTATAGTTTTAGAAAATAAATGATTTCCTTCTATAAGATAGGAAGATCTCTATATAAAATGTGTTGATGGGTGATTTTTGCAATGCACACTTATGCAATGGTGAATGGTTGTTGAGTCCTTGCGGTTCATGAGAATGTGGTGTAAAATTTCACGTGGCTGAAATTCTGCTAGGCTAAATCACTACTGACTCTTAGCACCCACTTCGAGCCTCTGATCTCTTTTATTCTTAGTTATTCCCACTGGATTAGAAAGCCTGCATTTGCAAATAAGAAGAGTAGATTACGGTTAAACTCAGCCACACAATCAAAAGGAACAAACCAGACTGCTATAGGAAGTGAGCTGGTAGAGACATGCATACATAGAATACTCAGGGCCTTGGAGTTCATTTTTGTGCCCTACTTCCTATAGCAGATTTAATAGTCACTTGATGGATATCATCATAAGATGGCACCTGATGTATAGATATAGCTAGGTGGAGTAGAACAGGGAGAAACCAGTCCTGAACCCAAGTGCAACTCACTCAGAGGATTGTGTGTACACACCGGTATGAGTTTGTTTTCACGATGGGCATTTGCTTCGAGGTGGAGGAGTCCTTGGGCAGCTTTTGGAGATCTAATCTGGTGATGAGTGTGCCTTTTGGAAGGTGTCCTTAAGTTGTTGATTTTTTTTTTTTAAGATTAGGTCTTGCTGTAGAATTCTGGCCAGACTTGTGCTCATTCTTTTAGGATTTTGAATGTGGCACTCCCTCCTGACTGTGGAGATGTCTGCTGAGAAATCTGTTGTACTGATGAAATCTCACAAGGATCCCCTAATATATAACTTGGCACTTTCCTCTTACTCCTTTGGAATTCTGTCTTTCTCATGAGTCACCTCACCCTACTATGTCTTTGTGCGGTCTTCTGAGCCTCCCGGACCCAACTGTCCATATCTTTCTTAAGATGTCAGTTGTTTCATGCTGTTATATCATCAATTAGGTTTTCTGGGTCCCACCACCTTTCCTAAGACACTTATTTGAATAGTCATCCATTTTGTGGGATCTCCTACTGCTGCTCACTTGGCTGCTTACTTTTCTCTCCTTCCCTTTTGTGTCTGAATGTGTTATCTCAAGAGATTTCTCTCCAGGTTGGGCGCTCTGCCTGCCTGCCTGCCTGCCTGCCTGCCTGCCTGCCTGCCGAGGCTTCCGCTGGTGTCTGGAGCTGCTTCCCTCCTCACTTCTGTGGCTCCAGGGCGTTGCTCTGGTTCTTTACCCCAATCTTGATCACTTGGATAACTCATCACTCCTACTAGGAGCTGGTCTTGTTGTTCCGTCAAACTGTCTGTCTGATCTCTCACATCTCATTTAGTTTCCATGGAGCCATTATTGTGAATGCAGGCATTTCGTTCATTCTTAGGGGTCTGTTGCTTCCTAATGGGTTCCTCTGAAGGCACCGTGTAACTCTGATTTTTTTCACACTTTTTATGTACCTACATGATATTTCTTGTACATCAGGCACACTCTTTAGCTCTAATAGTTTTGGAGGATACTTCTATTGTAAAAGAGTTTCTTCTGAAGATATTTTTAGGAGTGTCTCATTGGCATATGACACTGACTTTGAATCCGTTTGAATCAAGTATGATTTTATCAGCAATAAATAACGGTTTAAGGCATGGTATATATGGCAGTAGTGGTATACACTGGACATTTTTATCCTATGTAGCAATGGAAAAACTGGAGCCAGGTAGGAATAGCCCTTATTTCATAGTGTATCTGTCTGTGTGTTTGTCTACAAGTTTGTCTGTCACATGTGTGTCATACACATGTGAATGTGTACATGTGTTTTCCTCTGGAAAATCATAGTATGTAGTTGACATCTCTCTTTTCGATGCCTTATCACCTATCCTGGTGATAAACTGTCAGGACCATACAAAGCAGTATGAGTATTTTTAGTGTCCATCTCTTTTCTGGTGTTCAGATTAGCATAGAAGGACCTGACTTGGAACTAAGAAGTTGCTGTCTCAGAACAGGATACTAAGCCTGGGAAACAGCATCTGAAACACCGTAACTGTTCCGTTGCCTGTATCCACCCGATGCAGCTCAGGAATTTCAGAGGAGCTAAAATCTTCTTAGAAAAAAAAAGTGTATTGGGGCCAGAGTATGGCTCAATGGGTAAAGCTGTGCAAACCGATGACTCAAGTTTGTATCCCCAGAACCAATAAAAAGCCAGGGACAGTAGTGAACATGTATCTGTACTCTGAGCACACTCCTGGGAGGGGATGAGCGGCAGAGACAGAATCACAGGCCTGCATCAAACAAAGAAGGGAACCGACACCCAAGCATTTTCTCTGACCTCTATATATGTCCCTGCACACACACACACACACACACACACACACACACACACACACACTCACACACACACTCACATACACTCTCTCACACACATACACACACATACTCTCTCTCTCAAACACACACACAACCTCTCTCACACACACACACAAACAATTTTATAAACACAGGCATTCAGTAGCCATCAAGCTAATTGTAACCTTTGACAATATGCTCACAAGTTTAAAAGCAGAAACAACAGGTTTTTTTAAATATTTAGCTCCAGGACAAAGCTTGGCGAAGCAAACACATCCTCCAAGTATGTTCTACTTTGTCTCTAACATAGCTTTCTCTTCTGGCAGGACATCGATGGCCAGGCACTCCTCCTGCTGACTCTCCCAACAGTGCAGGAGTGCATGGAGCTGAAGCTGGGACCTGCTATCAAGCTATGCCATCAGATCGAGAGAGTGAAGGTGGCTTTCTATGCCCAGTATGCCAACTAACTCGCCCTTCTTTGCAGGTGCCGCCTGATTCTGATAATGCTGTGTTTGTTGTAAAGGTTCCAGGATTGAGACTTTGATTTCCTGGGCTTCATGAAATGGTACAATCATTGGTGATCTCCAAAAGGCCAGAAGCCCAGGACCTCCTTTTTTGCACCAGCCTATTTGATAGTCCTATATTTTTAAAGCACACGGAAGGAACACCAGCAGCTCTGAGAGTATTGTGAAAGTTCTGAGACAGACCTTCCCTGGCTCAGGACCTCCGAATTTCCTTTTTATCTTCCACTCAAACAAAGCAGGCATTTTTCTGGAAGTCAGGTTTCCTTATACTTAGGTCTAGGTTCTTGGGAAACTAAGATGAATTGAGTGTGTCTGAGCAGAATACCTGTCCATTTTGCTGCCACTTTTGCCTGGCTCACACTCAAGCTCTTGTACAGCTCTGTCTGCCACACACGTGGTTTAGAGCCACCTCCTATCCCCTTTGATCTCCCTTAAGCTCCATTCTCCCACACAACTCTGGGCTCTGTTCAGCTCTGTCCTCTGTCAGAGGTGCCTTTTCACAAGTATGGCGCTTACCATGAGACAGCTACCGTGTAAGCAAAGCCTAGAACATTTGCAGTAGCAAACTCTCTGTAGCCTCCTGCAGAACCATAGCTTCTTCGGTGTTCTAAGGTCACTGTGACCGGTCAGGAGGAGGCTGCTTTAGGGAAGTATCACATTCTGTATTGAAGAAAAGCTTTTCAGGGGGGAATGTATAGAAAAAGATTTGGGGGGAAGCATTCTTTTTGTGAACTAGCTATATCTGCTTAGAATGTTAACACAGATGGTCACTGTAAGCAAATCCTTCTGAACCTCTCTTTGGCCAGTGCCTGGAAAGCCAGCACAAGGGAGCAGTATTCCACACTATAAGATAGCAGAGCAAATACTGGATCTGGATCCAGAAGGTTTCCATCTGTTGGCTAATGGACAACTTCATGTCCTTGGATAACTCGCCACCACCCTGGATCCAAGTTCCCATTGAGGGGAAAGGTAGGGTATTTAGTAGCGAAGCACTGAGTATACCTTCTCCCTGCTCCTAATGGAGAGGAGCCTGAGTAGACCAAAGTGAGAAAAAGGATGTGGCCACAGAATCTAACCCTCCAGTTTCTGCCTTTCACTCTTTTTTGGGTTGCTTATGAAATTTCACTAAGTCCTTTATAGACTAGTAAGTAATTGTAAAATTTGGCTGATAACTCAGCACTCGTCTGTGTTTTTCTGTGAGGAGTTCAACATGTGCTCGCAAACCCAGGGGCTGAGGTACGTTATAACGTGGAGGTCACCTCCATTTTTTTGAAAACCAGGAAAGGAAACCAAACTTTCTCTCTGCTGAGGAGTGTCTCACTTTGGAAGTGAGCTTAACTTCCCACCTATCTGGGCCTTACTGGTTTACTTTGTGGTTTTCCATATTTTGTCATAATTACCTTCATTTTTTTCCTTGACTAGAATCACAACTGCCCTCAGAGCATGGTATGACAAGCTGAGAGCCGCTTGTATTTTGGCAGGTTTAAGGCATGATAGTCCATCAGGCTTTGAAAACCCCGATTGCCTACATTAGTTAACCTTTCTCAACACTGGGCCATGGTTGCAGATGGAATTAGAAAGTGAATTATTTGTGGTTGAGACTCTTTAGTCTTCCCTGAAGCTGGTTTTCTATGATCAAGCTATAAACCTTTGGTGAATGCGTATGCTTAGGGACAACTGGTGGTTAGACTGTGTCCTCTGTGGAACTGTAAGGATGGAGCTGCCCCTGATGGGATCTGTGTGGTTGACTTGCATTTGGATTTTTATCTTCTCAGCTACATGTTGAACCTTCCTCTGCCTTCTCAGCCACATGCTTTTGGACATAAATACTCAGTCTATCGGTTGGAAAGGGTATCTATTTCAAGATGGGTTGGCATTTCTCCTGTACCAACTCCTTCTTAATCCTTCACTATTTTCTTTTGAAGATAAGCTATTTCTTTTGCATCTGAAATGGGATGTGGCTGTGGCATTGCTAGAACATGGTATGCTTTCAGAACAAATGTGGCCTTCTCATGCCATTTCCAGTAATGACAGAGAGGAGGAGGTGTTGCCTCAGAACATGGTGATTTCCTAGTTTGCTGAGCCCACAGAAAGAGCCAGAAAAGCATTAACAGAAAAACCAATCAGGACATGTCCACCACTGGTCAGAAACCCTTCTTCCCGCGAAACCAAATGTCCCAGCCTCTCCTCATGCCTCAGCCTTGCAGTATAGCATGGGTCTCTCTCTACATAGTGTTGGTTCCTCAGCCTAACCTTTGGCTTTGGCAAGGAAGAGATGACAGTAATCTTACAACAAGAGTGCCCAACCAGGGGCCACTGTCATCATAGTGGCTGTCAATGTGCAAATAAGCTGCCCCCTTGAGTATTTTGATGACCAAAGAGGATGATTTTCCTCTGAGTGCCAGGGTCTTCCAGAGCTTTGAGCCAGGATGGTGTACTCAAGTGTGTAAGGCAGTTTTGCCACCAGATTGTAATGTGGGTTTTGTTTCTCTCTAGACTTGCCTCTCACTGCTTTTGTCTGAAACAGAGAACTGATTTCTAAGAATTACTGGGAAGAAATAAATGGATTTCTATACACGTACACCAAAACTATTCTTCCCTCAGTACCATGAAATGATGTCTTTGCCTCATTTCTTCTTGATGGTGTCATTTCCTTATCTCTCTGATTATCTTCTGGGACCAACATCCGCTCCTCCATGTTCCTACACCTTGGCCACATCACACCATTCGTGGCCTCCTGTCACCAGCTGAGCAGACATCACACAGTCCATGCCATGTGATTGAGGAATGGAGATGCCACCTCAACTTAAATAATGACACTCTGTCATTTATGCCTACCTTAAACTGTAGGGAGTTTGTTTCAGCCCCCAATTTCTGCAGTATATTTGTCCTGTGTTGTTAAGAAAAAGAAAGAAAAAAGGAAAATAATAGAAAAGCGGAAAAGGATCCTAGCCACCAAATAAACCATGCCCTGATCAAAGCTGCCTATACTGGCATTGCATATCTTTGCTATTCAACAATGGTGTTGTTCACCACAGTTTCTAATCTAGAGTGAGGAGAACTGCTCTGTCACTTTCAAAATTAGATGCCTTTGATCAGAGTTTGACTCACACACAGCACTTGAGCTCTATAGCTATTTGAGTCCCTAGACCTTATTTGATCATATTTAAAAGATCATTTCCCGTGCTTGCTTTGATTTGGTCCACAATAAATTAAAATGATCCACACTTTTCACACTGCCACATCTGACCTTCACTGCCATCTTTAGATGGTTCCTTTTGATCAGCCCTTTGAAGATGGGTCCCTCCTAGTCTATGTCATAGAATTTTGAGTGCTATGTGAGGCAAATACTGGCTTTGTCTTCTATCTTCCACCAAATACCATTTCCTGAGATTTGTCCCTAAGTTTTGAAATCACTCAAGGTTTTCATACTTATTTTGTATAACACCCACTCATATTCATTTCTGTATAAAGAAACAGTACAGAACAGTATCAGCATCTTTGTTGTGGTTTGACATTGCTGGTTTTGGGTTAAGATATTGAGTCTAGGCTCCAATTACTCTGTATCCTGTCTTTAGAGAGCTGTGATTGAGTGTGCAATTATTTGGAAGGATAAAATGTAAATTTAAGATAGCTGTAGTGTTCATGCCAGAAGTCTTTGGGGACATCTACTGCTTGGGTCTCTTTGGTGCAATAATTAAAAAGGAAGGAGGAGCTGAACTGGCAACCATACAATCTAACGATTCTTCTACTTGCTCGCTATTGCTTTCTGTTGGCAAACTTTCTGAAAAGTGCTCTCTTTAATCAGATTAACTTCTTAAACTGCTTAATTCTCTTAATTCTCGAAGCTTCTTAAAACTAGGGTGGTTTGCAGGTATCCAAAAATATGCTATGACAAAACAAAATTGTGGCATTCATGACTCATTTAATTTGCTGAAAAATTGTAACTGCTGTCCTGCCCGCTCTCCTTGGGTTTCGGTTTTAAAAGCCTTTGTGGTTGACATGATAAATAATGATTTGGTTTTCTGAACTATACACATCCTTGTTCGGTTTTCTTTTGATGACTAAGACTCAGTACCAGGGAGATGTAGGACATGTCATAGAACCGAGGCAGAGCAGTGCTTTGGGTAGGACAAGGAGGAACACTAAAGAAGGAAAGTCCTAGAACAATCTTTTACTAAAAAAAATTGCTTTATGGTGAAAATTGTGGGAAGGGTTTTTTTTTTAATTTCAATAAAAGAAAAGGAGAACATCTGACCTGTCATCCAGAATGCAAGCTGACATCATCTCTGTAAGCAGAGAGAACCCTAGTCACTAAAGGGAGCCCTTTACCTCTCATGTTCCACTTTGAAAAGTTTGTATTGAAATTTGGTTCATATCTTGTGTATTTGTGCATAAAAGAAAAAATCAGTGTCTTTACGTTTGAAGTTTAAAGGGCAAAGGGCATGCTCTCTCAGTTTGCTGTAAGATTGTATTCTGTATATATGTTTCCATGTACATAAAGGAAAATATATATCAGAGTTATATTTTAATTTTTATTCTAAATGGAAAAAACCCTTTTTACTTGAAAACATGGACGCCACATTGCTAATAAAGTAAAAAAAAAAATTCTATGATGGTGTTTGTGTTTTGTGTCAAAGGTTATTGAATGTATGTCTGGGGCTTGTATTACGGTTACTTTCTTCTGAAGTCTGTTTTGGTTTTGCATTTCATTATAGAACCTGTTGTTAAGTTGGTTAGAACCATAGCTCTCAAAATCACCCTGTTGTTATAGACTTTTACTCTAGCAATGTGTATCTATTCTAATTTCATTCCCATTCCTTTGATAAAATGCTACCCCAAAACAACTTAGAGGAGGAAAAGATTTGTTTGGCTTGTACTTCCAGGTCACAGTCCATCATTAAGGGAAATCTAGGTAGGAACTTGATACTGAAACCAGTGTTCACTTGCTCATTCATAGGCTCATGCTTAACTAGCTTCCTTATACGGCCAAAGACCCCTCCCTAGGTATGGTCAAACAGTGCTATGGGGCTCTGGGAATGATTGGTGAAGTGCTTGTCTTGTGGTCTTGATGAACCAAATTACACACTGAGAACCCAGCTAAAAATACCTAGAGTGCAGGCTCAGCATCCCAGGTCTGTGGAGATGAAGACAGGTGGATCCTCATGGCTCACTGGCCAATGACTACTTAATTCAATGAGAGACCCTACCTCAAAGAAGAAGGATATCCAGAGTATGATTCCAGAGGTTGTCCTCTGACCTCCACACAAGTAGATACATGTGCACACATGTATCACACCCATGTGTGCACATAAAAGTAGTATTGTTTACTTTCCTATGGTTCCTGGCCTTCCCAATTTCAACCATCTTTCATTTCCTGGGGGTGCCTGACACTTTTGAAGAAAGATTGCTTTCTTTCTAAAGGAACCCTAATTTAATTACCACATTGATACATCCGATGACTTACTGTCACAACTAGGTTTTGAGTATCCAAGTCGGAAGAGAAAAACAGCCTGTTGCAGTGGTACCTCAGCCCTGAGATCTCATGCCAAGAGAACTCCCCGTCATTTTCTGCCACTGTGACTTATATTACACAGGGAGAGGGAGAAGCTAAAAGAGGCTTAGGCCCCTGGGTAATGGAAGTGGACAGTCACTGAGTTATTCCTTCTATCCAATCTCAAGAAACTTACTGCACTTTAAATTCATTTTTAGTCCTGCTGAAAGTCAAATATCGCATATATAAATTTTCCTTCTCTTTTAATTGTGAATGTTTAAAAAAATAGGCTCATAATATAAGTTCTTACTTTGCAGTTAAAACCACCTTCAAACTCCCAGTTTTCTGTGTGCTGGTCACAGGTGTGCGCCACCATGCCTGGCCCACATGAGGTGTTTTTGTTTGTTTGTTTGTTAACTACTGATATTAAAAATTCAAAATTTCACAGAAAAAGCAAAGCCTTATAAAACACAAGAAGAAACATCATTCATTTCCCCCAATAGTACCAGGAGCAGATAGAGGACAGTACAGCTGAATAAATATAGCCATCATATTTCTATTTGGACTTGAATATCCTTGAAAACAAATTTAAACGCTGACTATATGAACACTTCCAAATTTCTAAATTGAATAAATCAAAGCAAATGTATTTTTCATGTTGTCGTGAGAACCCTATTTTAAAATTTCTTTCTTCTGCTTAGCCTGACTGTGTACAGCTTTCAGTCCACTAGAAGCTTCTCCTATGTTCTGAGGTTTGTGGTACAACTGTTCTAAGTCTATGAGAAGTCACAGTGCTTACTAGAGGTTCAGAGGGCATATTTTTAAAATGCTGATTGTGATCTTGACCTCAAGTTCTACTACAGAGCAATAGTGATAAAAACAAACAAAAAAAAAACAAAACAAAGCACACATAAAACCAGATATGGTGAATCTAACAGAAGAAAAAGAACCTTGAACACATGGGCACAAGGAAAAATTTCCTGAACAGAACACCAATGGCTTATGCTCTAAGATCAAGAATCAACAAATGCAAAAGCTTCTCATAAAATTGCAAAGCTTCTGTAAGGCGAAGTACACTGTCAATAGGACAAAACAGCAACCCACAGATTGGGAAAAGATCTTTACTAACCCTACATCTGATAGAGGGCTAACATCCAAACTATATAAATAACTCAAGTAGTTAGACTCCAGAGAACCAAATAACCCTATTAAAAATGGGATACAGAGCTAAACAGAAAATTCTCAACTAAGGAGTCTTGAATGGCTGAGAAACACTTAAGAATGTTCAACATCCTTAGTCATCAGGGAAATGCAAATCAGAATGACCCTGAGATTCCACCTCACACCAGTCAGAATGGCTAAGTTCAAAAACTAAGGTGACAGCAGATGCTGGTGAGGATGTGGAGAAAGAACACTCCTCCATTGCTGGTGGGATTGAAAGCTGGTAATACCACTCTGGAAATCAGTCTCGCAGTTCCTCAGAAAATTGGAAATAGTTCTACCTGTGGACCCAGCTGTACCACTCCTGGCCTTATACCTAAAAGATGCTCCAGTATATAACAAGGACACATCCTTCACTATGTTCGTAGCAGCCTTATTTATAATAGTCAGAAGCTGGAAAGAACCCAGATGTCCCTCAACAGAGGGATGGATACAGAAAATATACATTTACACAGTGGAGTACTACTCAGCTATTAAAAACAATGACTTCATTAAATTCTTAGGCAAATGGATGAAACTTGAAAATATTATTCTGAGTGAGGTAACTCAGTCACAAAAGAACACACATGGTATATATTCACTGATAAGTGGATATTAGCCAAAAAGAAGCTTGGAATACCCACGATACAACTTACAACTCACAGACCATATGAAACCCAAGAAAAAGGAAGATCACACCAAAGTGTGGATGCTACAGTACTACTCAGAAAAGGGAAGAAAGAATCTCAGGAAGTAGACAGAGAAAGGGATCTGGGAGGGAGAGAGGAGGGGGACGGAAAAAGGGGAGCCGATACAGATACATGAGAAGATAGAGAAGTATAGTGGGTCAGGAATTTGAAAGGAGGTGTGTAGCAGTGGGGGAGGGGGACTAGGGGTAGCCACTAGAAAGTCCCAGATGCCAGAGCCCCAAGAGATTCTGAGAACCCAATAGGGAGGACTTTAGCAGAAATACCCAACAAAGGGGAGATAGAAACTCTAGAGACCATATTCAGTGGATAGGCACACCCCCTGCTTGAGGAATGGGACCACCCACCCACCTCAAAAATACTAATCCAGAATTCCTCTGGTAAAAAGGAAATGCAGGGATAAAGAGTGGAGCAGTGACAGAAGGAAAAGACATCCAGAGGATGCCCCTCCCCCAACTCCAGGGATCCATCCATCTGTAGACACCAAAGCCAGACACTATTGCTGATGCTAAGAAGTGCTTGCTGACAGGAGCCTGGTATAGCTGTCCCCTGAGAGGCTCTGCCAGAGCCTGACAAATACAGATGTGGATGCTTGCAGCCAAACATCAGACTGAGTGTAGAGATCGCAATGGAGAAGTTAGGGCAAGAACGGAAGGAGAGGATGGGGTTTGCAACCTCATAGGAAGAACAACAGTATCAACCAACCAGACCCTCCAAAGCTCCCAGCAACTAACCGACCAACCAAAGAGTACACATGGGGGTGGGGACTCATGGCTCCAGCTGGTTATGTAGCAGAGGATGGCCTTATCTGGCATCACTGAAAGGGGAGCCCCTTAGGCCCTGTGGAGGTTCCCGGGGTAGAGGAATTTTAGGGCACTGAGGCAGGAGTGGATGGGCCGGTGGGGGAGCACCCTCATAGAGGCAAGGGGAGGGGGAGGGCATAGGGAGTTTGTGGAGGGGAAACTGGAAAAGGGGATAACACTTGAAATGTAAATAAATAAAAGAACCAATAAAAAGAGAAACTCCCACACACAAAAAAATGCTGATTGTGTGAAGATGACCATGGGTGAGTCAATGTGAAGATGAGTAAGGTGAAAATATTACCTGAGCCACAAAAAGTTGTCTGAATAGTCTCATGAAGATGTGTCTATGACACTGGTTCAAGCACAGGTCACGGCACATCTCTGTTGAATGCAATTCATTTGTGTACTGGCTGGTTTTGTGTGTCAACACTAGTTGGAGTTATCACAGAGAAAGGAGCTTCAGTTGGGGAGGTGACTCCATGAGATCCAGCTGTAAGGCATTTTCTCAATTCGTGATCGAGGCGGGGGTGGAGAGGACCCATTGCAGGTTGTGCCATCCCTGGATTGGTAGTCTTGGGTTCTATAAGAGAACAAGCTGAACAAACCAGGGGGAGCAAGCCAGTAAGAAACATCCCTCCATGGCCTCTGCATCAGCTCCTGCTTCCTGACCTGCTTGAGTTGCAGTCCTGACTTCCTTTGGTAATGAACAGCAATGTGGAAGTGTAAGCTGAATAAACTCTTTCCTCCCCAACTTGTTTCTTTTTTTTTTTTAATTATTTAATCTTGTGTATATGAGTACATTGTAGCTGCCTTCAGATACACCAGAAGAGGGTATGGGATCCCATTACAAATGGTCGTGAACCACCATGTGGCTGCTGGAAATTGAAAAAAAGGACCTCTAAAAGAGCAGTCAGTGCTCTTAACTGCTGAGCCATCTCTCCAGCCTCCCTAACTTGCTTCTTGGTCATGATTTTTGTGCAGGAATAGAAACCCTGACTAAGTTCGTAATGTCAAAGTTTTGTTTAGTGTATGTGTAGCCAGTATGTCCAAATGATAGATCACAGTAATAAATAAAAGGAAGTTTTGCCTTGTCAGTATATATACAATGGCCAACACTGCTGTGCCTCCTCACTCGATACAAGACTTGTTCTGTTTTAATAATGGCTTTTGCTGGGAAGTTTTAGAATAATATATATATATATATATATACATATATAAATACTTATATACAATGTGTGTGTATGTGTGTGTATACATATATATATACATCTTACACATGTAAGAATATATACCAACATTAGGCATATATGTGTGTATACATTATATATGTAGGTGAATATATGTACATATGTGTGTATGTTTGCATAGTGTACACACATCATACACATATATGTATATGTATGTGTGTGTGTGTGTGTGTGTATACACATACATTATATGGGGTTGTATGAAGAGAGATAACTCAAAGACAGATAATGTTGAGTAAAGGGAAAGCATACATACATGTTTCACATTCCACTGACTTCAAGTACTTATTCTATCACCTTCCAGTTATATAACACAAAGTTTCAGTTTTATATGAAAGGTAAAAAGTTATGCATGTTTATAGGTTTAATAGGATTAGACACAAAACAAATGCTGTGTGATTCTTAGCAGAGAAGACTTAATGAATTTTAGGAATCTAGTTTCAGTAAAATGATTAAAAGTCATCATCTGAGTTTAGTGGCCCATACTCTACTTCAGAAGTGGAGTTGGAAGAGCAAAAGTTCTAGGCTGTCTTTGGTTGCATTACAAGATTAATGTCAGCCACGTATCATGGCAAAAGATTGAAAGCACAACATATTCTTTGGAGGGGAGCTTTTGGAAAAATCCAAAGGATTTCTAAATCCTTAGTCATGTGGCATACCTCTAAATATTGGTGGATGTTGCCTACTGCCTCTGACATGATGCATTTTACTGATATTCTTACAAAATAAATACAGCTGCCATGATGTCCACAAACATTGTGGTAAACCTAGTTGTCAAGACAACCAATAACTATGAACTGTATTGTTATAAGGAGCAGGGAGTGCTTCAGTCCTAACTACATGACATCTCTAATATCATACTTGTTTCTAGCTTTTGACTTCAGCATCAATACTGCCAAGATACACTGGCATTTCCATCTTCTTTATGTCTTCCTATCAAGCTGGTGGCACCTATAAGATGGGTATGAATGAAGCCATGCCCAAGGTGGCCAGGGTATTGCAATGGGTAAAATACTCAGGTGCCCAGGAATTAATGATGCATGAAGGTGAGAATCAGAGGCACCTGCTCCGTGGTCATTGTCAGTGCCATGGTGCAAACCACAACCACTGGCATTCAGAGCCCATGTATCTGACTGTTCAAATCTTTTGTTCCATATGAATTAAGGGGGTTTTTCAGTTCATAGAACTTGAAAATGTTTAAGAAGTTTCCCTTAACTTTCATCAGTGACATATAGGTAATATTAACAAATCTCTCCTCCAGAAAGATTTTCCCTCATATGGCTGCTCTGCACAGTCCAGCAAGTAACAAGTGTCCACCATCTCTTAGAATCATGCCTAACCTTACAACACACCATTATCATTCATTTTCTGACCTTCCATGCCTAACTTCTCCACCTGAAATTACTTCCTCCCCTCAACTTAGAAGCTTTTTCTTGGGGATCCCTTTTCTAGGAAATTTTAATGAAATGTAAGCATTTAAAAGCAGCATTATCATAGTCACGCAACATGCAAACAATAATGAAATATTCTGGCATAACTCAGCAGACCTGGGAAACCCATCAGCCTCCAGTAATTGGGCCACTCATAATACAAGTCTTTTCCAAATTAAGACTTAGGTTAGAGGTGAAAAATTTTAAAGCAGTCTCTGATTATTAAAGTAATATGTTGATACTACAGAACATTTTGAAAGCAAAGGTGTGATTAAGCTGCCCATTATCTCATTATGTTCAATTATAATTTCATCATGTTTGCATTTGTATTTAGAGTACAATATTGAAATTAAGTCATGTATACTATTTGAAAGACTCACTGGTATTCTGCCATCATCCTCCGAGAGGCAGCATTAATATTCTTAAATATTAGCACTTTTGTCTTTAATGTGTTTTATTTTGATCAATTTCATTCTTCGTCTCATGTTCTACACTTATATATGATCTCATGTGAGTGTAGGATTTTTTTCTAACGTCTCCATCCTCTCAACTTCTCTCTCTCTTCTCTCCCGTGAAACTCCCCCCTTTACCCTCCCCTTTCCTAGATTCATGAGTTTTGGTTTTAATTTGTGACCCATTTGCTTTGGCTAGGGTCATTTGGGCAACATTGGCTAGCACTTCTTTTTTAAATGCTCGAATGAGCCTATGAATAATCCAACACAACATGGCAAGTGCACAGGCGTGCTTACCTGGCCACTAAAGAACTTAATATTTTGCTGTACTTCCTTCAGATTTATATATTTTTATCTCATAAGTCAAACTTCCTATTTTTCCCTCATTCTCTCTCTCTTCCTTGTGTTTCAAAAACAACCAATATTCTGATTGGGTGTTACAGTTTCCTAAGCATGGTTTTTACATCACTGCATTTCAATGTATACTTAATAGTGGATTCTACTTTTGTGATTCTTCAAAATACTCTTTAGTGTTATTTCATCATGTTGCTTGTACACTAGGCTTCAATTGACTTCTGTTCAGCATTGCAAATATGACATTTATCCATGCCTTTATTTCCTTGATTTAAGTCATTGATTTGTTTTCACTATAGCATAAACTCGAAAGAATATGTATCATGACTTGTGTATCTATTCCATTGGTAGACCTTTTCTCAGATTTATATAGTTTCATAGAACATTGCCATGAGATTTTTCTGTGCACCATTTTTTGTACACAAGTAGCAGTGTCTCTCATCAGTCAGAATCAATGGTCAGTGGGGGAGTGGGCAGTCACCTTCCTCAGTGGTGGAGGCACTGGAAAGCTGCCTTTTTCTGAAGGAAGTCACCATTTGTGCTCATGCAGACAACTTTGATTAAATTCATTGGTTCACACAGGATTTTTTTCTTAAGTCATGAAAAAAGGAGAGGAACTTATTGGGAATGAAGAAAAGGTTTGTGGGAGGGGGAGGGGGTTGAGAGGATAATGTTAAGAATATGATAAAAGTACATTTATCCATATGTGTGATGACTTGTATATGCTTGGTCCAGGGAGTGGCACTTTTAGAAGGTGTGGACCTGTTGGGGTAGGTGTGGTCTTGTTGGAGGAAGTGTGTCAATGTAGGTGTGGGCTTTAAGTCCCTTATCCTTGCTGCCTGGAAGCCAATATTCTGCTAGCAGCCTTCAGATGAAGATGCAGAACTCTCAGCTCCTCCTGCACCATGCCTGCCCGGATGCTGCCATGCTCTTGCCTGGATGATAATGGACTGAACCTCCGAACCTGTAAGCTATCCCCAATTAATTGTTGTCCTTTATAAGACTTGCATTGGTCATGGTATCTGTTCACAGCAGTAAAACCCTAACTAAGACAATATGTGTATGATATTGTAAACGAATAAATATGTTTAAATAAAGCCTGCCACATACAGACAAAGCTGGAACAGGGACAGTTCATATACCAGTGCCAACAACTCAAAGCAAAAGCAATGGGTAACATCTGCTAATGAAGGGAGTGCTCTACAGACTCACCTCGACAGACTCTTCCAGTCTTGCTGCTGGAACAGCATCAATTGTCTGGGATACACAGAATCCCAGTCATATCCCAGTCCTCCAGTCCATATACATGACCAAAGGACCAATTCCACCTATTTTTAATGGCCTCTCCTCTTTCCCCTTGTGTTTGTCCTTTTGATGAATTACTTACTGAAAGATGGTGGCTCTGTCTGAAACTCAGATTTTTATAGTTGGAGAAATCTTACCTTAATCCTTGGGGTAAAGCTATGATCCTGGCTCCTCATCCCAGCTCTCCTGAAACACTTGCCACCATCAGAACTAGGCTTCTACTTATAACTCCAGAGCCCAGCATATTTGTGGAAGACTTTGAAAATAAAATCGTTTTGCAAAACACTTGCATGAAGGCCATTCTGTGCTATTCAGTCAAAGGAAGTACTTTTGTCTGGGCTACAGGGCTGCTTCCCAGCCCCACTGCTGAACTGACATTTTGTCCTTTGTACCATTTCTGGTCTGCACAGATATTCTCTCTCTCTCTCTCTCTCTCTCTCTCTTTCTCTCTCTCTCTCTCTCTCTCTCTCTCTCTCTCTCTCTCTCTCTCTCTCTGTCTCTCTCTCTCTCTCTCTGTCTCTCTCTCTCTGTCTCTCTCTCTCTCTCTCTCTCTCTCTCTCTCTCTCTCTCTCTCTCTCTCTCTCTGTTTCTAGCTCAAATATATCTTACTGAGTTCATCTATTGGTCTTGTGTGTTTACATAGTGAAGATGTATCCAAGTTTAAACACACAAAGCTATCATCATTTAAAAAAAAGACTTTCCATGTTACCAAACAGCAGGTGTCACAGAAGCTTGTTACAGGAATGACAATAACTCTTGTGATATTTGAGCTATTTTAAAAATGAGTTGTTTAAGCCCAGATAACCATTTATATTGGCACAGGGTCCATTTAAGTTACAATTCCCCAAACACTCAGCTAACTGACATTTCTAAATGTCTCTCTCACATAGTAAAAGCCTCCAATATTTTTTGCAAATGTTTTGAAAAAAAGTTTTGCATATTGTCCCCTTTGCTTTCTCATAAATTACAGTGGGTGAGTGAGGCATTTGAAATGGTGTAAATGTGGGAATAAATCTGTTTTGTTCTATGTAACTCACAAACAGTGCTAATACTTATCACAACAAATTGATCCATTCCTTTTGAAGTCATGATAGCATGAATGGAGGTTCATATACTACTTATCAACTGGATCCATTTAAAGTAGGTAACCTTCATGTGTAAATGGCCTGAGTTCACTTAGATGAGCTCAGCCCTAATAGTCTTGTGTAGTTCATCCCCATAAGCTGAAATGAAAATGTTTTATGAAACATTTAATACACATTGTATTGCCAACTTGTCACATAATAAATCTAGGAATCATTCATTCATGCGCTAGGATAAGATAGTTTGTATCTGCCAAACAGGGTATGGTTTTATATCTACTGGGTAGGCTGGACTAACCACATTAGGAAGAATAATAACCTTGTGCTCATGGCTACTATAAATGCAGAAACTATGGAGAAAGGACCTGGCAGACAGAGTGGGAAAATACCAACAGAATGACACCTGTCAAGTGACCCTTGCAATATATATATACTGAGAGAGAGAGAGAGAGAGAGAGGTGCACATGATGTGCATGCACATGCAATTATTGACATAATAAAATACTATTACAAGAATATTGACTTAGATGATGAACATGAGGGAGTCTGCTGGTGCCACAAATCATATATCCCTTGTGAGACAGGGAGACTCTGCTAGGATCATTCTCCTGGAGTTTGCCCATGCATTAGTTACTTTTCTTGTTACTCTAACCAAATATCTGAAAAGAAGTAAATTGAGGAAGAGGGAGTTTATACTGGTCTTGGTCTCTGTTCACCAGCATCTATTGTCCCAATGGAGCACAGAACAGCTTGCTTCACACAAACATAGTCTTTGTATGTACAGCCCTGATACAGTCTTTGAGGGACTCTAAAACTTGCCTCTGAGACTCCATAATCCAGGTATGTAGGCCTCCATTGTCTGCATTTCCTTCAGCAGTCTCTTCCAAGCTTCCACAGAACAGCCAATTAAGCATGGAATACTCAACAGCCATTCCAGCCTGAGGTTCCAAACTCTTTGACAGCCTTCCTCCAAACCAGCATGGTCAAAATCCATCACAGCCAACATCTCATTCTGCAATTCCAAGTCTGTTCTAGTTTGATTTCTATTGCTGTGATAAGCACCGTGACCAAAAGCAACTTGAGGACAAGAAGGTTTATTTGTCTCATACTTTCTGAACAGAGCCCAGCATTGAGCAAAGTCAAGACAAAAGGCAGAGGCAGAGACCATGGAGGGGTGCTGCTGGTTATTTATAATAGCCAGAAGCTGGAAAGAACCCAGATGTCCCTCAACGGAGGAATGGATTCAGAAGATGTGGTATATTTACACAATGGAATACTACTCTGCAATTAAAAACAATGAATTCACGAAATTCCTAGGCAAATGGTCAGAACTTGAAAATATCATCCTTAGTGAGGTAACCCAATCACAAAAGATCACACATGGTATGAAGTCACTGATAAGGGGATATTGACCCAGAATCTCAGAATACCCTAGACACAATCAGCATATCAATAGATTTCTAAATTGACCCATTCTTATCTCCTTGCACTAAGCTCAATTCCAAGTGGATCAAGGACCTCCACATAAAACCAGACACACTGAAACTAATAGAAAGGAAACTAGGGAAGAACCTTGAACATATGGGCACAGGGGAGAATTTCCTGAATAGAACTCCAATAGCTTATGCTCTAAGATCAAGAACTGACAAATGGGACCTCATTAAATTACAAAGTTTTTGCAAGGTAAAAGACACTGTCAAAAAGACAAAGCGGCAACCAACTAACTGGGAAATGATCTTTACCAACCCTACATCCAACAGAGGGCTAATATCCAATATATACAAAGAACTCAAGAAGTTAAACTTCAGAGAGGCAGGTAACCCTATTAAAAATGGGGTACAGAGTTAAACAAACAGTCCTCACCTGAAGAATATCTAATGGCTGAGAAGCACCTAAAGAGATGTTCATCATCCTTAGTCATTAGGGAAATGCAAATCAAAACAACCCTGAGATTCCATCTCACACCAGTCAGAATGGCTAAGATCAAAAACACAGGAGACAGCAGTTGTTGGTGAGGATGTAGAGAAAGAGGAACACTCCTCCACTGCTGGTGGGATTGCAAGCTGGTACAACCACTCTGGAAAGCAGTCTGGTGGTTCCTCAGAAAACTGGGCATGACACTCCCGGAGGATCCGGCTATACCACTCCTGGGCATATACCCAGAGGCTTTACCTGCATGCAATAAGGCCACATGCTCCACTATGTTCATAGCATCCTTATTTATAATAGCCAGAAGCTGGAAAGAACCCAGATGTCCCTCAACGGAGGAATGGATTCAGAAGATGTGCTATATTCACACAATGGAATACTACTCTGCAACTAAAAACAATGAATTCACAAAATTCCTAGGCAAATGGTCAGAACTTGAAAATATCATCCTTAGTGAGGTAACCCAATCACAAAAGAACACACATGGTATGCAGTCACTGATAAGGGGATATTAACCCAGAATCTCGGAATACCCTAGACACAATTTGCATATCAATAGATTTCCAAGAAGATGGAAGGAGAGACCCCTGGTCCTGGAAAGACTGGAAGTAGGGGAATGCCAGGACAGAGAAGCAAGAGGGGGTTGAATGGGGAAAAGAGGGAGGGAAGGGGGCTTATGGGACTTTCGGGGAGGGAGGAAATGGGAAAGGGGAAATGATTTGGAATGTAAATAAAAAAACTTAGAAAATAAATTTAAAAAAAAGGGAAAGAAAAAAAAAGGAATATGTGCCTCAAAGACTAGCCCCATAGGCCAATCTGACAGAGACAAATCTTACAGTTGAAGCTCCCAGATGACTCAAGCTTGTATCAGGTACAAAATCCAACCAGCACAAAAATTACTAAACAAAATTAATGTCTGTCATTCACTTTAGAATGGCTTACTCTAAATTGTCCAGGTCTACCTCAAACTCTTGGGTTCAAGTGGTCCTTCAGTCTCAGCCTCTCAAGTAGCTTTGTCTGCAGGCCTTGCTAGAATTCATAAGTCATTCTTAGGAAGTAAAACTATGAATTCTCTAGAGCAAAGTAAGAAGCTTCATAAAATGCATAATTGGGAAATTCAGAGAAGAAAAATATTAATATTCAGGAAACAAGTAGAAATAAATTTTAATATTGAAAATGCAAATTAAACAGTCACAATTTTTATATCTTCCACCCAACTGACTAAGAGTAAAGTGTAACTTAAGTGTTGGTAGCAAAACAACATAAAATGAATCACTCTAAACAAGGCCAATTGATGAGACTATGAACTTGTTAGATGAGACGCTGACTGGAGAGATGGCTCAGTGGGCAAAAAGTGCTTGCTTTGCCAGTGTTAGGACCTGAGTTCAAATCCTCAGACCTCACATAAACCTGGGCATGATAGCTTTATGTCAGCAATCACAGTGAAGTTTAGGAGTCACCCTGAAGCATGAAGCAGGCAACAGCACCAAAAAGAAACCAACTTGCAGACACTGACTCACACACGAACACATGTGTATACACACATACACACAAGGATGAGACTATTAAACTATTACCTGTTAAACAGTGTTAATATTTACATTTTTTGCTTAAAATTTGACCAGGAAACTTTGAAAGACTTAAATTCTGGAGTAAAAATATTTTAAAATGACATTAATTCTGTTACTTCAGTTTTATTGTAACTATAGATATTAAGTCAAAGACAAGTTCAAGAGTTGAAAGTTCGCATGTGTATACCAGACATGTGTATGGATGCTAAAGGCAAAAGACACTGTCAAAAAGACAAAGCAGCAACCAACTAACTGGGAAATGATCTTTACCAACCTTACATCCGACAGAGGGCTAATATCCAAGATATACAAAGAACTCAAGAAGTTAAACTCCAGAGAGGCAAGTAACCCTATTAAAAAATGGGGTACAGAGCTACACAAAGAGTTCTCACCTGAAGAATATCTAATGGCTGCGAAGCACCTAAAGAGATGTTCATCATCCTTAGTCATTAGGGAAATGCAAATCAAAACAACCCTGAGATTCCATCTCACACCAGTCAGGATGGCTAAGATCAAAAACACAGGAGACAGCAGTTGTTGGCGAGGATGTGGAGAAAGAGGAACACTCCTCCACTGCTGGTGGAATTGCAGGCTGGTACAACCACTCTGGAAAGCAGTCTGGTGGTTCCTCAGAAAACTGGGCATGACACTCCCGGAGGATCCGGCTATACCACTCCTGGGCATATACCCAGAGACTTTACCTGCATGCAATAAGGACACATGCTCCACTATGTTCATAGCAGCCTTATTTATAATAGCCAGAAGCTGGAAAATGTTTAAATAAAAGGCAATATAGATCTATGGTGAAACTCTACTGCTATTAACAGGAATCAACTTTTCTTTATTGAATTTAGCTACATTAGCAAACTGTCACTTTAGGAGCAGAATATCATATAATAACATTACAGTATCATCCCTTTGAGTGAGAAACAAATGTATGTAGTAAATCTCCAAATCCAATAAACCTGTGAAAAAACACACAACTCAGCCACAATATTTATAAGCTGCACACCTAGATTGATCAGATTTACCTCTACACTACTCTATTCCTCAGCTGTGAGATCCCTTGCTCCTTCTGGCTTCTCCGAGTCACATGGCTCTACTCCATCTTCCTTCCACCTCCTCTTCTTCCAGTCTTCCTCTGTCTCCTCCATCTCCTCTCCTCATTCTTTTCTTCCTCCTCTTTAAAACCTTTTCCTTCCACTGCCCAATCACAGGCTCTATCCTTTATTTGACCAGTTAAAATTGGAAGAAGGTTCACATGAAATCACCTGAGTATGTGATCCACTCCTCATCAGGGCAGCCTCTCTTGAGAAAGCAGAATTAGTATCAAAATGCAAATAGCACCAGGGCAACCCACAACATTTCCCCCTTTTTGTCCAATGAAAAGGCTCTTTTCTCTCAAATATAAATTGAGCACAATTATTACAATTGTGTAATTTATAAAATATAAGATACACTTAACACCCAGCTCATTAATTTTGTCAATTTAGATAAAGCACTTTACCATCTATCCTAAAATTGATATTTGTACTCAAGAACCTAAGAACATAAAAATGCCACCTTTATTCTTGAATTAAAAAGTTATAATCATCATTTATAGATAGAAAATGTATTTGTACTTTTAAAAATGTTCTTAGTAATAAATAATACTTGCATACACACACATGTGCAAGTACAGGCAAGAGGTCAATCCCAGGTATGATTTCACAGGGACTGTCCACCATGAACTTTTAGACAGGATCTCGCTGGCCTGGAACTGGCTAAGTAGGCTAGGTTGGTAGTCAGGAAGCCCTGAGGTCCCATCCGTCTCCTCAGCACCGGGATTACAAGTGTGATCACAACCGTGTTTTTATGTAGGTTCTGAGAATCAAATTCAAATTCTTGCTTGCCTTTCCAGCACTTCGTTGATTAAACTGCATCTCCAGATCCTAGCTATATTTTTGGAAGCTATAGAAGAAACTTTAACATCCATCTCTACTTTTCACTTTTCCCATCCTTATGCTTTGGCAGGAAAGAGGCTATCCGTGTGCGAAGAGCAAGTCTTCTATGTTAGCATCGTTCATACCACTGTGCCTGAGCTACCCACTTACCATTTACAATGACTCTCATATGGTACAAGAAGCCCCGTGAGAACCAGTTCCAGGTGTCATCAAATCTCGAACCCACAAATCCTACGTCACAGAATGCCAAGCCACGTTCTGTTCTACATTTCCACTGCTCCTTTATAGATGTAACAAGGCCTGAACAATCGCCAAGGTCACTTTCTATCCCCAGTAACTGTTAAATGATTAATATGAAAAGCACCATTGTTAAAAGCATGAGAAGTGTGGAAGAACATGACAAAAACAATGCAGAACAAGTAGACTGTTGGGGGATCTTCCTGGAATAAACAGGAGCAATGAGAGCAGAGGGGGAGAAGTCGCCAGAAGACCAAAGCCAAGACAGCCCCTGAGAAGCTTCCATCCCATGTTCAGTTTGTATTCTCATTTCGTACTCTAAAACCACAAGGTGGGACGGGCAAGCACGCAAGATTTTACAGAAGCTTTCCTGGCAGTGAGAAGGTTATTCAAGGAAACGGCTTGTTGTTACAGTCATTCCTCCAGGTCATTCTCTTTCAGGTGGCCAGAGAACTTGTGCTTGGCAAGTAGGCAATGTAAGCAATGCGTTAAGTAAATCACTAAATAAGTCAATACCTTAAAGCTCCTCTTTTCTATTTTATTACACTTTAAGATCAAACTGTTTCTTCATAGAAATCATAGGACTTTGTCCAGATGAGATAGGAGAGTCTGTCTTCTTACCTCTTGGCACACTAAGGTGTGATGGTTAATATTGACATGGTTTGGAATCATCAAAGAAACACCCATAGGACCACTGTGAGAGCGTTTCCAAGAAGGATTAACTGAAGGAAGATGCTCTACCAGGAAGATGCTGCTCATGCATCATGAGGCCCAAAGGAAAGTCAGTGCTCCTTTACCTTCCTCCTTTGCTTGTTATGCATGTCTGTTCTTTTTTTCGCTACTACTACCAACACCATTCTGCATTGGCATCAGGACTCAACTTCGTTGGCCTTTCAATGGGATCTATAGGCCAGCAGCTGTCTGGGAGTCCTCCAGGCCCTCAGCCCTACTTTGGAACTGATGAAGCATTCAGCTTTGTGGATTGGATATTTACTGGGTTCTCAGCTTCTCCTGCATGCATCTGGCCCTTGAGGAACTACCCAGTCCTTCTCATGTAAGCTACTCTAATGCATACTGTTTCATAACACATATTCATTCTGTTGACTGTTTCTCTAGAGAACCCTGGGTCATGCATATGGGCACCTATTTCCAGTGCATTCCAGCCCCTCAGACTATATTATCTTAGTTCAATAAACAGGTATGCTGACACTGAATACTTGTTGACATTTGCAGTGTCAACTTTTATACAGTCTAAAATCGTCACCTTGTCACATGCCACATGAATCACATTAGCAGTGCTAACCCTATTTCAGCAAGTGAGTCTCTGCGTGTCACTTGGAACTCGACACCCTTTTATGTCACCTGGTGAGAAATGCTTCTGGGAAAAAAGTCCATAGCAAATTATGGAGAATGAGTTCTTGAGAAAAAAGCTAAAATGGGCGCTTTTGTGGGTCCACTGGTAACATGGTCACCCTGGCAATAATGATGTGTTTGTTTATTTTTTTTTTAAAAAGAGAGACTTCAGATATGGCTAGATTTGCATAAGGAACAAGACAGTAGAGAAACTGGCAGCCAGTGACACTGGGAAAGCCAAATGACAATGAAATCTCTTCACAAGGATCGAGTATGCAAGTCCAAGTCATAGCAAGTCGTCTTCCTCCAACTTCAGAGAAATGGGGTAAAATGCATACTGATAATGCGCCTGAACCTCACCAAGTATTTACTTGTGCCTGGCATCATCCCACGTAAGGCTTTGCTTAGAGAACTGGCCCTATTTAAAGTGTAGCTCTCTTCCTGACTTCATTTCTTCCCACTTTGCTCTGTTTTCTTTCTTCTTCCCAGTGCTTACAATGCATATAATGTAAGTTATAGGGAAGAAAAGCAGAATTAGAACTCAAGTCTCCAAGGGTCGAGATCCTTTAGTACAGAAATAGTTTTGCTTCATTTTCTTAGTCATTAAACTGTCCTGGGAGACAGACACTAAAGCTAACATAACCTATTTCTAGTCTAAAATAATTACATCACTAATGTCTGCTAGTGCTCTCGAAAAGAACTATCTCATAAGAAAATGGCTTATTCATCTTCTAGAAAGCATTGACGGAAAGAAAGGTGGATCCCATGTGGACCTGCTTTCAAAGAACTGGTGTCATCACAGATTCTTGGTATTTATTACAGTCTGATTTTAGTAACATCCTCTAGTCATGACCACAATCCTCTGAATTGTGTTCTTTGCCTGTAACCAGAAAAATCAGACACTGAAATTGTACCATGGTATTCCAAGGCCATAAGCAAGACATTTTTAAAAATCAGGCACAGGCTGCAGTTTTTCCCCAACCACTGAAAATAAAGACAAAGAAAAGGCAATAGCAAAACCCTCACACGCCGAAAAGGCAGAGCAGAAGGAAGAAACCAGCATTGAATAACTCAGCCCATTTGTAAATAAGGCAGCTGATTTAGACAAAAATATTCTTTGTCCATCAACCATAGAAACTCATGAAGCCAAAACAGACTTTAAAATTTCAAGGAAACTTTACTTCATATAACAATTTTTTAGTTAATCAATTGTTTATTTACTTTTATGTGTCTGGGTGCTTTGCTTGCATGTATGTCTGTGCATCAAGTATGTGCCTGGTACCCAGATGCTAGAAGCGGGCAGATCTTCTGGAACTGGAGTTACAGCTAGATACAAGCTGCTGTGTGGGTGCTGGGAATTGAACCCCAGGCCCTCTGCAGCCTGTGCTCTTAACTGCTGAGCCAACTCTCCAATCCACTTTTGTTTTTAATATGATAGCCCTTAGCACCTCTACCAGGAAATACTTGTATCAGTAAATGTGGACTGTCTATGCTCTGACATGTTTAAAGAGAGAGGGAGCCCCTGCCTGGAAACACTCTACATTTTTACCATTCTGGAGGTCTGAGCATTTCTATGCAACCAGGAAACCACAGACATTAACTCAGATCTGGATCCGGATTTTAGTCTAATAACCCATCTAAGACTCGAGGACCCCTGGATTTGCCAGCTCCCCCAATTTATAGCAGGGATTATCTCGTTTAATCCTCTAACAGCCTTTTGTGGCACTCTCTATTATTGCCACCTTCAGAGGAGTAAACTGTCGTAGTAAATGAATAGTTCATAGAAATCAGCTAATCACTGGCGGAGTGGAAGGGTTGATCTAACTGCACAGCTCAGTAGAGTTGGCCTCTCTTTAAACACATGCATAAAAGGCTATGCGGTAAACACAGGGACCACTTTGAAATTTATAAATTTCTACTATCATTATTATGATTGACTACATATATTAGTTCCTTAGTACAGTTTTGATCACACGAAAATTGGTCAATGACAACTCTAATGGGTAAGAAAAATAAACTGTTTTTTAAAAAAACCTAGCAGCCTTTTAATCTGTGTTCTCAGGGGTGAACTAAAGAGAAGCGTTGAACACAAACTCTTAAAGGGATCAAGAAAAGCAGCAGCTTGGAGTATTTCAGAGAAGAATATTTAAATCCCAGGTAAAGCTTCATTCAGTGAGTACATGCTGACTGGGTAGAATCAAGCAGACCTTCCTGAGTGACATGGTGTGGGAGCTAATTGTGAACGAAATTTGAGGAACCACTCCATGATAAAAACAGAATTCAGTAGTCTGATGAGAAAGTGGTAGTATGTTATTAGAACCTCGCTGTACTGGGAGAGAGCTGAGAACACCGTCAAGTGCAAACAATATCCAAATAGAATCTCTTCGACTTAATAATTTTTGAAAACTGTTTGATACAGCTGGCACGTTAAATGTCCTGGAAATCACAGAGTCTTCGCAAGTTGCCTCACTTAACCACCACATAAATTTGCAAATGCAGTTTATAGCAGTCGGTAGACTCATCATACCTGCATCTTTCATGTGTACCACTTTGGCGTTAAAAGGGTATTGAAGATTATGCTCTGGAAAATTGTGTTGTGACAGGATGGAATCAAATAGTTGTACATCAAGGAAGGAAGAAAGGGAACAGCTGAAGGGATAGCAATGTTGGACTCGTAGTCTTGAGAAACACCTACAGCCTTCTCAATTTTCATTTGAAACGCAGCCATCTGAGATTTGGCGGCTGTTTGGGAAGTCAAAAGTTCTTATGAAATTGTGCAGAAACTGACAGGTTCTAAACAAATACTGAGAGTAATCACTGGAGAGTACAAAGTAACTTGGCCATATGGAAATTACAAATTAGAATATCTTCCTCCCGAGTGAATGAAATATGCAAAAGAACACTGTATAATACAATAGAGTTCTTGTAATCCCTGGGCAGCTACTGTTAGCTGCCTATTTTATCACGGTTGCATATTTCCTCAGTTAATAATAAAGGCACAGAATTAAGTTTAGAATGAATTATAAAATTCTCTTAAAAGTTCAGTTTTTACATAAAATGCCACCAGGAAGTATGAAAATGCTCTGACAACTGATGGCATAAATCTTTTTAAATATCTGTGTGAACTTTTTTTTTAAACTGTAATGATTTTATTTGTGACAGAGCATTTCTCTAATCTGTTTTCAGTCTGTTGCTGTGTGTTCATGGTAGTCCGGGTTCTTGAGAAATGGACAATATAGTTTTTGCCAAAATTTTTTTTTAACAACCTCGATGGTATCTTAGTAAGATTGTGTCTCATGGTGTGTATCTCTGGAAGATAATACAGAAGTACAATGTTGATGGCAATAATATTAATCCATTCAACCATAGTGTCCCCCTCCCCAACTTTTTGAGACAAAGCCTCCTGTAACCCAGTCTGGCTTTGGACTCACTACATAGCCCAGGATGACTGTGACCTTCTGACCCGCCTTTGCAGGCATATGCCACCACTCCTGGTTTTGTGGGAAAAAAACCCAGGGTGTTGAGCATGCTAGGTAAGCATTCTACAAACTAAGCTGCATGCCCATGCCATTCATCAGTCATTATGCTATTCCACAAGACATTAGTGTTGCACTTTGGTGGTCTCTGCTTACAAGACCCCAAGCTTGGTGTTATAAAATGTGTAACGCAGGGATTCTAGAGAGGTACAGCCATTGAGAATCATATTTTCATTTTCAAGAGAATTTTCTCTCAGAGATAATGACCTCGGCTAATTCCTGATTGTTTCCAAGGCTCACCTACCTTCCCATCTTGTATGCCTTTTTATTGCTTGTTAATATTTTCACAAAACGATGCTTGGTGTGTGCAGACAATCTCTCTCTCTCTCTCTCTCTCTCTCTCTCTCTCTCTCTCTCTCTCTCTCTCTCTCTCTCTCTCTCTCATATGTTCTCTGACCACAGAAGCACTACAACCAACTACCTCAAGCTTCTGCATTTATGACTTCCCCAGAAGAAAAGCAAGCAAAAACGAAAAATCACTAAGTCCAATTTGTGTTTCCCATAGTCTCCCTGCAGCATGGCCAAACTCCCAGCGGCCAGCCCTTAAAAAAACTGAGTCTTTCCCTACCCACATGCCCTGCTGGAGGTAGTCAGCTATGGAGAACTAACTTCAACATCCTTAATTCAATTTTATAGAGTTCTCTTTGATGGTTTTCTATCTAAGATGTTATTTTGGTAGGGGTCAGGGGTATAAGGGTTCTAACAGAAGTCTTCTCTGTTCTTCTTTCTTAACTGTGAGTCTTCAGTCATTGATACCACTGCAAAAGTAGCTTCCTTGCTGTTTATAGTCACCAGGAGTATGGATCATGAACTTCTGAGTGGTCTCTGGCATCAGCACAGGCTGTGGGCCTAAGAATGGTTCCCAATGTCGGGACAGACCACAGAGATCAAAATGGTTGTTGGCAGCATCAAGGCCCAGGAAGATCAACATGGCCTTAGGCAACAGCACAGACTACAGATATCTACATGGCATTCTGTGGTAACATGGGCCATGGACATCAACATTGTCCCTGACTGCAGTAGGATCACAGACCCAGACATGGCCCTTGGCAGCAGCATGAACCACTGACATCAGCATGGTCTCAAATCATGTAATATGTCCATGGTTGGCTTGTCAAACTCATGGAAACTTCTAGCACAGTGGTTTTTCAATGGCCCTAATGCTGCAATCCTTTAATACAGTTCCTCATGTTGCAGTGACCCTCAACCATAATCATAATATAAATATTTGAATTCCACAATGGTCTTAGGTGATCCCCGTGAACAGGTCATTTGACTCCCAAGAGGGTTGTGAATCACCATTCTAGTCAAGCAAGACACTGAGACTGAAATACTGTATCAGCATTGACACTCAAAAGACCCCAGGGCAGTATAAACAGCCACAAGTCTTTAATGCTTATGCAGGTGCCAAATACCAGGAAGTGCCAAAGGGCTTCGGACAGCAGTAATCCCAAACATTTCTTCTAAAAGTCCTAGATAAGTGTTTCTTAACCTATAAGTCATGACCCCATTTGGCAAAGCTCTGTTTCCAAAAATAGTTACATTACGATTCATAACAGTAGAAAAATTATAGTTACGAAGTATCAAAGAAAATAATTTTATGGTTAGTGTCACCACAACACGAGAAACTGTACTAAAGTGTCATCCATCATTAGGAAGGTTGAGAAGCACTGTCCAAGACAATGGGCAACAGTCACAAATGGTCTAAAATCAAGGAGCCTCCAGAAACGCAACCAGAGAGGTTTCTTTTTAAAAATTAAGAGCTGGCCACTAATCTAGAACAGAAGGAAGTAGTTTTATAGCAACTTGGCAAAAGTAGACAAATTCTGTCAGAATATACCACACACATCTCTACCCTTGATTAAATCTTTACAAGCATTAAAATGCATAAAATCAGTAACCTTCCATCAGTGGAGGCAAGGTATGTGAAAATGATTGACATTTAACTGGAAAGGAAGTCGTGCGTGTTTTGATACAGTGTGTAAGAATTAAATAAATATGAGTTAAATGTTGGCAAATAGAAGGATTGAGCTGTGGTAAATAAAATATCTATTTCTGAAACATCAAGAATATAACTCAGGTGATATTTATTTTGTATGTAGGTTTAAGCTTTAATTCATCAAACACTTATCATCGTGTGCTGCTCCTGCATGTATTATAGTGCATATAAAAGGTACTTATTTTCCAATACCAACATGCTAAAGTCAATGTATGAGCAGAATAATGAAATGAGGTGAAAATAACTGGGCTGAGAGGGAGGGCCAAGCAGGTGACCACAAGAAGTTTGAAGATCAGCATGGTGGGGCTTGCAGAGTACAGGCAGAGGAGGGCAGATTAAGAACTAGGGGCAAGTTCATATGATAAGCGTCAACAGCAACCTTTGTGGAGGGTGATGCGTGCATGTGTGGGTGCAGTACACCTGATAAAATTCCTATGTAGAGTTGTAAGGTCAATGGGATGTTGATGAGGTCAAAAGTGAGGACTAGTTGAATAAAAAACATTAGTTTCAGTGCAATAAAAGAATAAGCTGATAGTGTGACTTGTGTCAGACCCTCCTGGCAGCTTTGGAAAAGCCCTGAGACCTGTAGACCAGAAGGTTCCTCCAGTTCTTGCTTTGGAGATTGCAAAGTCTCAATATTGGAACCTTTCTGCTCAGTGTAGGCTCACAGGCTGAACTATGTTTCCTGCTATTCTGTAAGTCTCCTGAGACTACACTCACTCTCTTCTATCACCTAGGAGACATGAATTCCACCCCGATATTGCATCTATGAGGTATTATATAGATTAGGTTAGTGCTTGGGTGTATGTGTAAAGACTATCAACATTGGGTTAATTGGAATGGGAAGACTCAATGTGGGTGTCAATGTCACATGGGCTGGGGTCCTGGACTGAATAAAAGCAAGCATTGACCTGAGCATTATCCCCTTCCCAGTCCCTGTTCCTGCTGCCATCTTTTTTTCTGCTCTCTGACCAGCTAGCTACCTCCAGCTTCTGCTTCCACAACACCCCCAATTTCCCCTGGAACTGTAAGATAAAATAAACCTTTCCCCTCTTTAGATTTTTGTTGGATATTTTGTCATAGCAACAGGAAAAGTAACAGATTTAACCAAAACATCAAAGTTGGTGGTATTCCACAGGTTTTGGGGGCCAATCTTGGGAACTGTTGACTCTCTGTGTCATTTTTGAGTACACACAGAAGAGATGGCAAGGTCTTCAGTTGCCCATGACCTAATTAGCCAATGTGCCTAAAGTACCTGGGAATCACTCAGTGAGAAAAACAGCTCTCACATCCTCCTTGCCTCAATTCAGAGTCTTTGATGCAATTTAAATGGAGGAACACTACACAGCTCATTTAATTACCCTGCCATTTTTAAGGAATGCTCTTTGACTTAATTTTATCTTCACGAGTCGAAAGCACCAAGAGACTTCTCATAAACAAAGTGTTGCCTCTGACAGTTTCTGGGAAGGAGTTCCCAGGAGTGGAGGATTTTGACTTACACAACTCTAACAGTGCTACAGAACAGTCTTGGCACCAGAAGTTCCAAGGGCTTAATTATTGCCTTTAAATTTGCAGTTAGATTTAGACATTAAGCATCGTTCACCAGAGGAAACAGGGTAAACAGTACAGGATTGTACATCTAGCAACAGGTTTAAAGGGAGAAGTCAGGGTTATTCTATCTCCAAGGTCCTATAGAGAAATCAGCCTAAATCAATCTTTGTTTTTTTTCTATGACCAATTTGCTGTACTCTTCCTATGGCCCGTATTTGCCATTAAAAACAACACTTTGGGGGCTCAGTGGGAGAAAGCGATATTCTGGGTAAGCACAAGGACCTGAATTTGATCCCAGCACCCACATAAAAAGTCAGGTGCAAACATATTCTCTCTCTCTCTCTCTCTCTCTCTCTCTCTCTCTCTCTCTCTCTCTCTGTGTGTGTGTGTGTGAGATCCCTGCACAGGTGAGTGTGTGGGAGGCAGTCATGGATTCTTGGAGCTCACTGGCTAGAGATCAAGGCTTCACTGAGAGACTCTGTCTCAAAAACTAAGGTAAGCAAAAGCTAAGGAAAATATCCAGTATTGATTCCTGATCTCCATACCTATGCACATACATCCATGTGTATCTATGTGTTTATGTGCATACACACATACACATGCAACACACATATTTTTAACTCAACTAAAGTATCCCATCCATAGAGTGTTGTGAGATTTACTTTCTCCTAGAAAGATACCAGCCAGCACTTTTACTTTTTATTCCTTTCTGTCTCTGACCAAGGGTATAAAAATAACAATACTATCAGAAAAATGTTTGCTAACTCTTAATCCTTTGAACCACTCCTTGACACCGATCCTCTTGAACTGCTGAGCTGAGAACAGGAGATTATACAAAGCTACAAACAACACTAACATGACTGTTTAAAGAACTAATCATTGCAAAGACATCAAGGCAGCAGCAAGTCTGTTGTCTCTTAAGGACCTGCCTCTTGATTTATAGATGGTATCTTCTTGGTGTCCCTACTTGACGGAGAGGTGAAAGATTACTTGTGGGAATCTCTTCATAATTAGAAACCTTTCTTCATTCCTCTGTTTGTACTGAGAACTCTTTTTGTTAGAGTGATTCTCAGATTTTAAGAATTCAGCAGCATGGGTCCTGAGAGTAGGATTAAGAAACCAGCCATGACCATGCTCAAGGCAATGTGAGTGCTGCACCGAGCTGCAGAGATGTCTGGAAATGTAAGACTATTTTCAGCCACCACATCCAATACATTGGGTAATCGCCAGCATTTGGATGTCTAGAACTCTATAGAAAGGAGAAACTGATTTGTCTGGTTTGCCTTATTTATTGGGACTCTCTGGTCCTAATTCAGCCTCCAACAATATTTGGTATATTTCCCCTAGAAACACAATATTGTTGTGCCATTGTCCAAATTGTGCCCACTGTCTTTTCTCCTTGACTTGAAGGTTGAGCAATAGGCCAATGTTACCTCTCCCGTGGGAGGAGTTCCCTGGTTTCTGTAGGCAGCCACAGACTCCTCTTGGGATTGTTTTATCCCCTTTGTCATAAATTCAGCTTTCCTCCAATGGGTAGTGAACTCCAGCAGTCATGGCATTTACCTTTTGATGTCTACACCTTATAAGCAAGCACATAGTAGATGTTCAACAAATATTGACTGTCAGTCTGTGGGGGAATATGTAATAAAATGTCACCCACCAGATGGGTTATGATCAACAGGCATTTATTTCTTACAGTTCAAAGGTGGGACCAACAAACTCAGTGTCTGGGGGATAATTGCTTCCTAGTTCATAGATGGTGTGTCTTCATGCTGTGTTGTCAATTGGCAGACGGTGGGAGAGAACACTGGGGAGTGTCAATCCCACTCATACCTTAAAATACCCATCAGTCACTCCATGTCTGTCTTCCTTGCTAGTCCTGTCACTCTGTGGCTAGGTTTTAATAGATAAGTTCAAAAAGACCACAAACATTTAGGCCATTGAAGACAGCAGACTCTCAATCACAACTTTTTTTTTCCTTTTCTTTTCCTTTTTCCTTTTTCACTAATTTTGAATAGCAACTTTCTTTACACACAATGTCAGTATTCTGGTACTATGGATAAATACTGGTTAAAAACCTTCTAAGTGATTTTAGAGAAGCATATTGTGGGCGGGTGGGTGGTGACAGGAAAACTGTTTAGCTCCTCAGAATACAATGTGAGGAGAAAATTACAACACAGAATAACAATTCATCCCTGTGCCCAGTCATGTTGATACAACAGAAAATTATTAATAGTGAAATAGTAACAAACCTGAAGGGCCATTGCCAAAGAACTATCTCTGAGCAGGGCATTGAATGTGGAAAAGGACAGCAGTTAGCAGGATGGAATGGCGTTGCATGGTGGGCCCCCTCTGCAGATGGAGATTATGAGTCATTCTGCCCTTTATGGATGGAATTCACCGTCCATTATCCTGCTGAGTTCTCTGGTCCTTGGGGTGCATAGTGTTAATTGCATGCTCCAAATTTTATGTCAGATTTGCTGAGAGCCAAAAATTGTTCTGTGAGGGTCTGAGCTGGAAGAGTTAACTCCTGAGGGAAACCACACAAAACGATGCTTGCTTTCTGAATACCAACCGCCTTCAGCCGTGTGTGTGTGTGTGTGTGTGTGTGTGTGTGTGTGTGTGTGTGTGTGTGTGTGTGTGTGAGTGTGTGTATCTAGAACTTGGACTCATGATAGAAGAGTAAAGGGAAATAACGTAGATGATTTAAGTGGAATCAGTTGTTAGAATCTGAAGAGAATGGCACTGAGACTTCCTACCCCATCATTTCCTAACCAAAATCTACACATGTTCAAGTCCCATATATAGCATCTCTTGAGCTGGAGAGTTGCTCAGTGGCTAAAGTGCTCATACCATAAGCATGAGGACTCAAATTTGAGCTCCCAGAATGCATAGTTAAAACGCCAGAGGTGGTACATTCTTATAGTCCCAGTTCTGGAGAGGCAGAGTCGGGAGAATTTTTGGGGTTTGCTGACCAAGTTGTCTAGACAAATCAGTGAGCTCTAGGTTCAATGATAGACTCAGTATCAATAAAAAAAATAAGGTTATGAGCAACCAAGAAAGATATTCAGTGCTGATCTCTGGCTTCTACACATATATGGCTATACTTACATACATATGTATACATACACAGCACAGAAAAAATTTAAAATAGAATAAAATCCTGTAATAGTTGCATTGACCATGGCATATTCTCTTGGGTTCTTTGAATCATCTCTAGGTGACTTATGATTCTTTTTTCTCCATTTTGCCTTTTAAAGTCATGGTTTCTTTGTGTAGCCTTGGCTGTCCTAAAATTAGCTCTGTAGACCAGGCTGGCTTCAAACTCACAGGGATCCTCCTGGCATTGCCTCCTGAGTGCTGGGATTAAATGTATGCGACACCACTTCCTGGCTGACTCATTAATTCTTAATATTGTGTGTGATGGTTTTGATTATCAACTTAGAATCATCAGAGAATAGAGTCCTAAGTGAGGAATTTCTTAGATGGTATTGGTCTGTGAGCATGTCTATGCTGGGTTGGTTACCAATATCAGCTGACATAGGAAGAGCCAGCCCACTGTGGGCAGCACTATTTCCTATGTAATGAATCCTGGACTATGTAATATAGAGCTTGACCTGAGTAATAGGCTTACATGCATCAATCTCTCTTTGCTATTGACAGTGGATGTGACGGGCTGTTTCCAACTCCTGCCACCGTGTCTTCCCTACTATTGTGGAATGTATCTTTTAACTATAACCTGAGTAATAAATTTCTCTTCTAGCTTGTTTTTTTGAAGTGTATTTTATCAAGGCAACAGAAATGCAGCTACAATACCATGTAAATGCTATGTGAGCATGGTCAGCACCACAGTGTCTAAGGACTCATTTTTAAAAATCTTTGAAGAATATCTTTGAACATGTTCAATGTATTGATGCTTTAAAAGTACTTTTGATTTACATTTGTTTGAAACCAAGGGTTCCATATGTTCATAGCCTATCATGCGGTGGCAGAGGGGACAGGTTGCTATGCCATCGTTGCTGGTTAGCTTATAAATTGCTTGTGCTCTATTTGGGTGTTAGTTTTCTCATTTGTAGCAAAAGTAGTTTAAACTTAACAATATCTTTCCAGTGCCTGAATATTTCAATAGGATGATAGGACTGCTATGATAAGCAGTTAACCCCATAAGAATTACTTTGTGTTTTTAAAATATATGTGGGTAATAAATAGTGAACTGCTGACTTTTACTCCTAAGTATGAGGAAGTGGGATTTCTGATCCATTTTGGTGTTTTGGTGTGTGTGTATCTGTGGTTGTGTGGTTGTGTGTTCTCAGATACATGTGTTCATGTGCATACATTTAGGTAGGGGCCAGAAGTAAACATCACATGTCTTTCCTTAATTGCCCTCCACTTCACTCTTTTTCGAAGTAGGGTCTCTAACTGCACCCCAAGTTCACCCATTTGTCTAGACTGGCAGGTCAGTGAGCTCCAGGGATATGTCTGTCTCCACATCTATTCCTTCCCCAGTGCTGAATATCACAATTACACACCATGTCCATCTTTTTCAAATGTAAATACTCACATTCGTGTGACAGACACTCATTGGAGTATATTCCCAACCCTTAAGGTTTTAGCACTTAAATTAATCCACTAATGACAAAAATAGAAAGCTTATTAAGTGAGATGTGTGGAAGTTCACCACATTACCTCCTTTATGATAAGGAAGATATGGACAGCTTAACTGACTGAACAAGTCTCTATCAGAAGAACAGTTTTCCATTCTCCAATTTAAGTAATACCCTAAATCACCAGAACATCTTGTTCTTACTTTTCCTTAACTATTTTCAAGTCATCATAAGTAAGGGACCATTGATGACACAGATGATTCACAATTTATCGAGTCTCTGTGGTCTTGGCTGTCAGTTAAACTGTATGTTATAAAACGCATTGTATTTGTTATGTCACTTATGAGTATAAAATATTAGTAATCACAGATTGAAAACCACTCAAAGAATGGACCAAAGCAACAAGAAGCACAAGGATGATTCGTCAATAGAAAGTGAAGTAAGCAGTGAAGAATGTGGGTGGGTACAGTGGATGCCAAATCTGCTAATGAGCCAGTGTATGAAGGGAACTTGGCTGTGGTTGAAAAGTGTTAAAATAGGAGATGGGGAAGAAATGGGATTTCTGGTTATATCATCTGATCCTTAGACCTAGAACTCAAACTTCCATGTCTGGCTGGTATTTATTATATGGGCACTCAGGTCTGGTTGAACAGTTCTTCGTAATGCAGATCCTGAGGTGTTCCAAATGAATTGAAGATTAAAGGAAAGAATGAATTCTTATGAAAGCTTTTTTTTAAAAAAAATATGATTTTATGGGTAAATAGAGATAATTGGCTTAAATGTTCTTGTTGTAGTCTCTGAGCTCAATTATAGTGCAGCTGTTAACTCCAAAGCCCTCTGAACCACACCTTGTAGTACCCTCTTTAACTTCAGCAGCTCTTCATCAGTTCAAGAGGCCATCACCCTTATATTAATCACAGTTGAGTGGACATAGGAGAAGGTATTCACCTTGTACAGCTGCTACTTCTCTGGAACAATTCTTTTTATTTTTTATTATATTGACCTTTTGGAAATGGAACAGAACTACTTTTTCAAGTCTTAGTAGCTGTTCTCTGAAAAACTATTGTTCTGATTTTTGCTTCTTGCAATGATAGTTTTAAGGGGGCTTGCAAGAAAACATTCCATAATGCCACCAAACTGAACAAAGGGAACCCAGAACAGGGTATGTATTACTCAAAAGAGTAGAAAAGAAAATATAATGAGAGAGAGAGAGAGAGAGAGAGAGACAGAGAGACAGAGACAGAGACAGACAGAGAGACAGAGACAGAGAGACAGAGACAGACAAAGAGACAGAGACAGAGAGACAGAGACAGAGAGACAGAGACAGAGAGACAGAGACAGAGAGAGATGTTTCCCTATGGAAAGACCATTTGACTATATTTTAAAGCACAAGAATAATGAGTCTTTGGACTATAAAATGTCTTGACATCCAAAGGAAAGAATATTATTATCTAGCACTTGTGTTTAGGATACAGATGCAGAGATGGATAAGTGCTGATGCGATAGTTACTTTTGTCATTAACTTGAAGAAACTAGGGTCATGTAAGAAGGGGGAACCTCAGGCTAGAACTCACCTCTATGAGATTGACCAGTAGGCAAGTCTATTGGGTATTTTCTTAAGTAGTGATTCTCGTGAGAGGGTGCAGCCCACTGTGGACAGTGAGGGCCACCCCTAGGTAGGCTGTCCTGGGAAATAATAAGAAAGGTAGTTGAATATGAGCCTGAGGAACATGCCAATAAACAGCATTGTTTTGGGAACCTGCCTCAGTTCCTGCCTCCTGATCTCTGTCCTGCTTGGGTTTCTACCTTGGTATCTCCTGATGGTGGACTGTAAAGTAAGAGATGAAACAGATCCTTTGCTCTTCAAATCGCTCTGGCCATGGTTCTTATCACAGCAATAGAAAGCAACACAGGACTGTTGACATTGTAGACTGGATCAAAAGCAATGAGAGTGGTGGTAACAACTTTCTGCTGTGATAACAGAGTATAAAGAAGAGGTGAGTGTATCATATATACTTTTTCCTTTATTAAAAAAAATTCCTAGTTGTTGGCCTGATTATGCCAAAATGTCACTGTTGGAGGTTACCACATAGCATTGACACATGCTCTTGATCTATCCATTTTGGTAAATTTGGCTCAACAGGGGAAAATAATAGCTTTCTGAAGAACCCCATGCTATGGAGAGAACATTCTGAAAATTGTTCTTGGGAGGAAGTACCTCTATTCTTACTTGAGATTATTGGAGGGAAATGGTTTCAGTGAGTCATTAATAGAGATTTTCATATTTAAAACTTGGAAAGAATCCACTGACAATCTGAAAATATGAATCAAGTTGTAGAGGTTTGGAGAGCATTTGTTAAATATATAAAGTGCTATACCTCGAGGTCAGTAAAACGACACTGCTGGAAGTCTGGGAAGAGAGAAGCCAATAATGCATATTTCAGCAAACATTTGGGTATATGATAAAAGTGACTAAAAATAGTAAGTTTGGGGTTCACCCAGAGACTTTCACCATCTGGGTACCAGAGCCACTAAATCCAGACTGGAAAACAGCTGAATTGAGATTCAAATCTGAAGGTTGCTAAATCATAAACTATCTAATCAGATATTTCAAATTAATGACAAGTGTTTTATCACCTGACCCTTACAATATATCAGTGATTGTTGCCTTTATTTAGATGATAACTAATACCCACTGTTAGGATTCTAGGCTCATCACATTCAAGCATTTCTCTGTCTATATTTTGTTATGAATGTGTCCATTTTACACAAATATATGTTTATTTACAATGGATAATATTCATATATGTGGGTAATGTGCTACATGCATGTATACACATTTTTACAAATGAGTTGCATATGTATAGGTGATTTATAATCTTACTATATGCAAATTCCTCTTCAGATAGATAGATAGATAGATAGATAGATAGATAGATAGATAGTGTGTGTGTGTGTGTGTGTGTGTTTGTGTATGCAAGAATATATTCTATGAACAATGACAGCTTAGTGTATCCTAACTTGCATGTGTCAGAGACTTATACCAATCAAGAAGCAACAAAATCATCTAACTTGGGTTATTATATTTTACTTTATTTTGGAAGGATCTTACACAGCTCTCACTGGCCTCAAAGTATAGTTCTGGGTTGTGGTTCCCTTAACTCAGATTTCTGCTGTTCTGGGAATCAAAACTCAGGGCTTCATGCATGCAAGATAGCACTTTCTACCTACTCATCTCTATCCATAGACTCACAAATCTCACTTCACAATGGCATATAAAGCATTTCACTGAGTATACCATGTAATTTATTGGATACTGGAATGAAGACAAAACAAAACAAATCAAAAAAGCAAGCAAAAAAAAATGAAACCTGCCTGTGACTGAAAAGTGGCTGTTGATTTAACAACATTTTGAGAAGGTCATGCCACATGTTATGAACTCAGGAAATGACAAGAATTCAAAGTACATTTCTAAGTATTGTTATGTAGCCTCATTGTAAAGCTGGAAAAAAGCATTTAGTGGCTTGAGCCATAGTGAGGTAGAGGATATGTATGTTTGTATGTATGTATGTATATTTATGTATATATTATATACATAAATACTTAATGCTTATATAGGACATTATGTATATTATTCATGTATATATTACGACTATATAATGTATATATATAATATATATATACACATATACATGTACAAAAGTATTTGAAGAGTGCATTGTGAGTGTCACTTTTTGTAGTTTAGGGGCCTCTCATATAGAGGAAAGACCAGAGTTGGGAGTCAGAAGTCCTAGTTCAAGTTCAGGTTCTGATACTGAAACAACGTGGTCCCATACAAAATGTGTAAGTGGGGCTGGAGAGTCGAAGGTGCATGCTGCCTTCTGTGAGGGTGTGACTTCAAATGCTGTCTGTTTGGCATGTACTGATCTACACTCAATAACTTGTGGTGAATCTTAAAATGGTATGAAGACCATCTGCCCCGTTATTCATGTTTTGTGGGTGAGGACAGAGGATAAATGGAATGGCGTCATGAATCTGGAACTTTGTAGAGGATCCTTTTGACATCTTTTATTAGTTCTGATTATAACTAAGGATTAATTTCTTATAACAACAGTTTCATAAAGATTCTCAGGAGTCACTTTCTCACGTGTTATGGAGAAGTGTATAACCTGTACGCAATGTGGGTGAGACATTCTTGTTTCAGTGATTTTCAACTTGAATTACCAATAGGTTGATTCTTCCTTAATTTTAGTTTCTTCTTCCCACTACCTTTAATCAAAATGTCCACCTCAGGAACATTTTGGAAGGAAATGAGATTAAAGAGTAGAGCTTGAAAAGTGCTTCCAGGTTCCATATTGTATCAGGCACTGTATGAGTCAAGGATCTCTAGAGGAACAGAACTGATAAAACGCACACACGCACATGCACATGCACCACACACACACACACACATACACACACACACACACACACACTGGGGGTGTATTAGACTGGCATACAAGCTATGGCCTGAGTAGTCCAACAATGGTTGTCTCTGGGTGGAAAGGTCAAGGTTCTGGTAGTTGTTCAGTCCACAGGACTGGATGTCTCAGCAGCCCCAATCTGGTGCTGAAGTCCTAGAGAGGTGCCAATCTTTAGTCTATGTTGGAATCCATAAGAAGTAAGTTCTAATACCTACTAAGGAATGCCCCAGCAACAAGACAGATGAACTTGCGAGTGACAGTGAGTGAGAACGAGCAAAACAAAGCCTTCCATCTTCCGTGTTCTCTCATGTGGGCTGCCACTGGAAGGCTTCACCCAGATTTAGAGTGGGTCTTCTCATCTCAAAATATCCAATCAAGAAAAACCCCTCACAGGCATGCCCAGCTGCTTGGATTTTAGTTCTTGATTCCAGGCGTTTTCAGGTTGACTATCAAGATCAGCCAGCACAGACACCAAGAGACTGATGGTCTGTGTGGTACTCACCGGTACTCACTGTGTGGTACTACAGGATGCATTTGACGGTCGTTTTGAACTTGGTGGAAGTCTTTGATGTTTGGAAATCTGATGAAATACTGTTGCTATTTATTATGTCTAGTTGTTAACTTTCCTCACTGCTAAGACGAGATGCCTGGAAAAATCAACTTCGGCATGGGATTTTCTTTGACTCAGGGTTTGCGGATGAAGCTCACCATGTGTGGTTGAAGGAGACTGGGACTGCTGGTCACATGGTGCCTGTAGTCAGGAAGACATTGTGATAACATCTGCTTTATTGTTTTTATGCAGTCTAGGATCTTAGCCCATGAAACAGTGTTTCCCACATCAGGCTAAGTCTTCCCAGCCACCTCTCTCAGGAAGCACTCACAAACACATCCAAAGGTTTGTATCCTTGGTGATCTCCAAACCCACCAAGATTAACCATCACAATCGCTTCTATAGAAAACACATCCATGATTATGTCTATGATATCTTACACAAGACTGCAGAAGACAAGCAAGCCCTGGAGCGTGTGCGTTGTCCTTCCTGGCTCTATCACCATATTTTCGAGTCTACCTAGAGGAGAAAGTTATGTGCATGTCTGACGTCTTGGTGTGACCTCTTATGTAGATTCTTCCATTTATTGTGGTTTGATGTCATTGACAATGAGGTCAAATCTTTTTTTTCTAGTTATTTTACTTTAAAAATGAATATTTATTATTGCCATTTAAACTTCATTCTTAGAATTTTTTTTTTATTTTCTATATTCTTTACATACATTCCAAATGATTTCCCCTTTCCCGGTTCCTCCCCTCCCCAAAAGTCCCATAAGCCCACTTCCCTCCCCCTGTTCCTCATTTACCTAAGAATTTCATGAATTCATTGTTTTTAATTGCTGAGTAGTATTCCATTGTGTAAATATACATGGAAAATATCTCTGATAAAATTGAAGAAATATATTGAAAAACACGTTAAGAGTGACTATTTCATGGGAAAATTATACAGATAAAATGGTAGGCATAACAATATTCCTAAGTTGATTGAAAGTGGAATTATAAACATTTTCTGATAAAACTCAAAATCTACAAGGAAAATATTTCTGATAAAACTCAAGAAATATATAGAAAAACACGTTAAAACTGACTATTTCATGAAAATTACACAGATGGGATGGTAGGCATAAAAATATTCCTAAATTGATTGAAAGTAGAAGTAAAAGCATTTTCTGATAAAATTGAAGATTTACATGGAAATATCTCTGATAAAATTGAAGAAATTTATACATATAACTTGGTAGGAATTAAAATATTCCTAAGTTGATTGAAAGTAGAATTACTTTCCTGCCTGCCTGCCTGCCATTTTCTGATAAAATTGAAGATTTGCATGGAAAATATTTCTGATAAAATTGAAAAAAATATATGGAAAAACATTAAAATTGGAGATTATCATGGAAAATTATGCAGATAAAATGGTTATAACATCAATAGACTCAATTCCCCAACAAAAAATGTAGTCTAACAGAGATGTTTTTCATGTGGATCTTCGATTTTATCAGAAAATGTTTGTGACTCCTCTTTCAATTTAGTAATGCTTTTTGTGTCTACCATTTTGACTGTATTATTTTCCATGATAATCTTTAATTTTAACATTTTTTCTGTGTATTTCTTCGATTTTGTCGGAGGTGTTTTTCATGTAGATCTTTGGTTTCGTGGGGGGGGGTGTTTGTAGTTCCACTTTCAATCAATTTAGGAATGTTTTTGTGCCTATTATTTTGTCAGTATAATTGTCCATGATAATCTTCAATTTTAACGTTTTTCTGTATTTTTCTTCAATTTTGTCAGAAGTATTTTCCATGTGGATCTTCAGTTTTATCAAACAATGTCTATAATTTTACTTTGAATCAACTTAGGAACATTTTTATACCTTCCATTTTATCTGTATAATTTTCCATGTAATAGTTTTAACATGTTTTTCTGTATATTTCTTGAATTTTTTCAGGAATATTTTCCTTGTAGATCTTCAATTTTATCAGAAAGTGTTTATAATTCTACTTTCAAAAAACTTAGGAATATTTTTATGCCTACCACTTTATCTGTATAATTTTTCCATGAAATACTCCATCTTAACATGTTTTTATATATTTCTTTAATTTTATCAGAGATATTTTCCATGTAAATCTTCAGTTTTATCAGAAAATGTTTATAATTTCACTATCAATCAACTTAGAAATATTTTTATACCTAATATTTTATCTGTATAATTTTCCATGATAATCTTCAATTTTAATGTTTTTCCATATAGTTTTTTCAGTTTTATCAGAAATATTTTCCATGTAAACCTTCAATTTTATCAGAAAATATTTATAATTCTACTTTCAATCAACTTAGGTCAAATCTTTTTAAAACATGTTCTTATATTCTACTTTGGTTAGAAAATCTTACCAACATCTGGACATGGGATTCCAAACACATATGGTGCTCACTCAAATATTTTTATTACTTCATTACAAGTGTGAGTGCATGCATCCGTGTGTGTGTGTGTGTGTGTGTGTGTGTGTGTGTGTGTGTGCCTGTCTGTCTGTCTGTCTTAGGAAGATAAGGCGTAGAAAGATAGGCAGAGGGCGGGAATTGAACTTTCAGGCAGTCATGAACTTCCTGATGTCAGTGCTGGGACCTGAAGACAGGATCTCTGGAAGAGTAGCAAGAGATCTCAGCCTCTGATCCATCTCTCTAATCCTGGGATATATTTATAATAAATGGGAAAGAGTAACCACTTAGTGATGGTTCACAGGGCACTCTGTTTATACTTTTATTGACTTTGGTCAGTACTTCTTGGAAAGTCATAATGAGGCTCACTCTGTGCTGCTACTTTCAGTTGAGACAGAGAAAGTGAAGCTGGAGAGAGTAATTAGAGGATGAATTAGATGAGTACCTCTAGCTTCCAGCCCTAGCGTTCACCATTAACGGGAAACTTAAGGCACTGATGAGTATATTTCCCTGATTATCTCCATCTTCCTGAACAAGCTGCCTGCTTCTAATGGTCATGGATTCACCCAGACAAGGAAACATCGAGCAGAGGTATTATCTATAGTGTGACCATGTTTCCAGTCATAGATCAGAATTTTACTATTAGTCAGTAGGGTTTTTGTAGCTCCTGTACTCTCAGCTTGAGGCTTAAGGCGTCATGAACTCACAGCAGTGAACACTGGCACAGTCTGAAAATCTGAACTCAAACCATCTCTCAATGCAAGTCATGGGGACATCCGTTCTGGTTCTAGTTTTGATGTGAGAGAAATATGAAAAATCTACATGGAAAGGGGCTGCTAGTTTATTTGGAAATTTTAAGCAACTATTGGTTGGTGGGGAGGCTGCTAGCCGAACAGCACCAAGATCTCAAAATATCTCTATCACTGGCTGACAAAAGTGAGTAAGAGTATCACGGCTTGGGAAAATAAACAGGGTTAATTCCTGGAACGTGTTTACTGGTATGAATCAGCCATTAACCCGTGTGCTTGTTTCTTTGTTTATAGCAAGACTGCACTTTGGGAGTAGAAATTGAGTTAGATTTTTCACAATTCCTCCATATAACGAGGACAATGAGTCGATTGAGATGCGTAGGGTGAGAGACAATGAGAGGCATAAATTCTCTTAAAGGGAACTTTTTGATAGTGATCACAAATCGCATGCCAGCGAAAGTGATACACAAACGCCCACTGCAAGGTGGGTCAAGTGGCGTAAGATCTGACGCAGCAAATGAATCTAACTGTATGTTCTGGGTAGGTGGTGCCATGCTGAGACAGATAAATGGCAGGGCAATCTATACCCGAGAATGGTTTCTATGAACGATTGGGGAAAATGACTCCCTTACTTTATAAACTCACACATTTTTATGCAAGTGTCTCATTAGTGCTTAGGAGAAAAATAAAGGCCATTTTATGCTTTAGTTAGATGTAGAAAAGGGTCATAGCAGGGGCTTGGAGTAGAGTGGGAATCGCACTTAATGTTTAGATGTGACATCACAGAACTTTGGACATAAGATTAATTTCACAGGTTTTTGATTTTTGGGGGGGGGGGTTGTTTGTTTGTTTATTTTGGCCTGTACTTTTGAGATAATAAGAGAATACTAAGAAAGGCTAGTAGGAATCTGATTCATTTACAGAAATTACCTCCTGTCTGGAGAACTGCTTTTTTTTTTTCAACTTATTTTCTAAGTTTTTTATTTACATTCCAAATCATTTCTGGGGAACTGTTTTATATACTGTCTGATCCAACTGTGAAAAGAAAGGATTAGTGGTCCACCTTTTAACTGAGGAGACTGTCTAATTTCCAGTTTTGTTCAAAGAGATATCTTCCATCCTTGCTCATATAAGAAGCTATGTGAGGATGCCACATTTAGCTCAATAACATATGCCAGACAAATATTAGTGAATGACTTCTCTGCTTTATTTACTATTGTTCCAATATTTCCAGTGTATGGAGGAAGAGAGGAAAAACTTTGGTGAAGAAGGCAACGCCAACATCATTGCTTACTACTTTGTGCATGTTTTATTCCAGTCATTTCAGAGTCCTGAAGATACTAAGCTCCACCCCTTCTAGTCTTTACATAGGTTGTTCTCCGAAGCCACAGTTTCCCTTGTAGAGTTAATCCCATGCATTCCAAATACATAGGTGTCTTAGTTTAAGGGCCTCTCAGTTACTTATCTATTGTTGTGATAGAACATCTGGCAAAAGCAACTTAAGAGAGGATACGATGATTGAAGCTCACAGTTCAGGGATTACAGTCCATGGTGGTAAAGGCAAATGGAGTAGCTTGATCTGTACGGCAGGAGTTTACGATGCCATTTTTCTTGTGCTGGTGGATCAGGAAGCAGAGGGAGGAGACTTGGAGCTTGGCTGTTTTCCCAAAGGCAATGTCCTCGTTACCCAGCTGTGCCAGCCATGCCTTCCCACAGATTCCACAGCCTCCCAAGTATTCAGTCTTGGTAAAGTATTTCCTGTTCAAATCATACAGAACTTTTCCAGAGAGAATTTCTTTGATGGCTACCAATATTAAATCAATTCATTTGTTATTTTATTAGGGTTTAGTTTTACTTCCTTTTAAAGCACTAACCTTGTATTATAGTTCTATTGTTTTTAGTTTAATGAAGTGATTAGACTGTAGCTGGATATGGACAGAGGCGATGAATAGTATGCATAGTTAAAAACAGTCATTTTAAAAAAACAATTGTAAGACTTGGCTAACTATAAGGTTTCCTAAGCAATATGAACAATATGAATTAAAGAGAAGACACAATTAGAGAATTCAACAAAAGGGTCATTTAGAGAATTCAATGGAAGGGATGTAAGGATATACTTTTTTATTTTCTTTTATTTAAAACAATACACTTCTTGGCTCCCAACTGCCATGGCAAAGAATTATGGAAGTAAAGTGGAAAGACCTCAAAGACAGCGGAGCAGGAAGCACTGAAAACTCAGCTGCTCCACAGGAATCACACTGTCAAAACCTGACTTCAGCAATTACTTTGGAATTATAAAGTTTGAAAGCTTCACCTTCCAGAGAGGGATGGGAAGGTAAGTACAGTTAATTTTTGGGATAGTGTGATTATAGCTCTCCTTTCCCAACACAGCTTCTTGGTGGACAGTTACACACATGCTTCTGAGGTAATTTGTATCCAGCATTCAGGATCTAGGAGGGTCCTGTCATACAAATCTAGGAATCTATGCTGTGGCTTCTGACTGCTGTTTTTTCTATTTTATGCTCATGAGGAAGACCTCCCTAGGTAATGTTGTGTTCCATGCAGTTTACCTGTTGATTCCTTTGGAGTAAGACATAAGCATTAGGATATACAAGAACAATTACTCATGGAGAAATGTAGAAAGTGGCCGTTCATGCCAGGAAAAGTATCAGAAAAGATCTTGGTAAACATTAATTTTACCATTCAATCTAACATTGAGCTCAAGGCTACCTATACCAATCTCTCTCTCTCTTTCTCTCTGCCTCTCTGTCTCTGCCACTCTCTGTCTCTCTATCTCTCTGTCTATGTCTCTCACACGCACACCAAAACAATCAAACAAACAAACACAAAACAAAACAACAACAACAAAACAAAACCAGAAAACTCCAGGGAAGAGGAGAATTGGGTTTCCAGAGTTACTGCACAACTAGGTTCATGTGTCCAATTCACAACCAAATATCCCCAGGCACACAAAGGATTAGGAAAATATTACTCATTGAAACAGAAAGTGAATCAAGAACAACAGTCTCAGAAAAAACCTTGATGGTAGATCCACTAGAAAAAGACTTTAAAACAAAAAGTCCCTAATAGGAGCCATGGACAACACCAGGAAGGGATTTGTGGACAAAATGTAAACAGCAGTAAATAGATATAAACCTAAAATGAAACTTGTAAAAGTTCTGGAGCTGAAAAGTACAGTCACAGAAACAAAGGAATTACCATTAGAGGGACATAAATGGAGATAACAATGGTCATAATAATCAGTGATGTAGCCGGGCAGTGGGGGCGCACGCCTTTAATCCCAGCACTTGGGAGACAGAGGCAGGTGGATTTCTGAATTCGAGGCCAGCCTGGTCTGCAGAGTGAGTTCCAGGACAGAAAGGATTATATAGAGAAACCCTGTCTGGAAAAACAAAACAACAAAACAAACAAGGATCAATGATGTAAAGCCTTCACTCTTAACTACAATTTGTTCCACATGACTTTCCCACTTCTATTGAAAATAGCTTCTTTTCCCATACAGTGTAACGTGACTACAGTTTTCTCTCCCTCTACTTCCCCCAGTTTCTCCATACTTCTCTTTCATCCAGATCCACTCCCTTTCCATCTCTCACTAGAAAAGAACAGGCATCTAGGGGACAACAACAAACTGTAACAAAATAAAATATAGTAAGATAAAACAAAATTTGGACAAGACAAATGATCAGAAAGAAAAAAGTCCAAAGAAACACAAGAATCAGAGTTTTCCAAAGTCTCCCTCTCCCTCTCTGTAGAATGTCTGGCTGTGGATCTCTATATTTGTTCTCATCTACTGCAGGAGAAAGCTTATCTGGTGATGGCTGAACAAGGCACTGATCTAGGAGTACAGGAGAATATCATTAGGAGTCATGTTATTATTACATTTCTTAAAGCACTAGCTGTATTTAGTTTACTCTAGGTCTCTAGGCTATCTAGTCTCTTGTTCTTGATGGCCCAGGCAGTGTAGAGTATGAGTTCAAACTTGTGGAGAGGGCCTTAAGACAACTCAGACATTGGTTGGTCACTCCCACAAGCTCTGTACCACTATTATCCTAGCGTATTTTGCAGTCAGGACAGAACTGTAAATCAAAGGGTTTGTGGTTGGGTTGGTGTTTACATTTCTCTTTTGGTACCCTGCAGAGCACCTTCCCATAGCAAAAGCACTAGAACATAGGGGTGAAGGCTCTATGTAGGCACCAGTGATCCATGTGGGTATTGTCCTCAGCAATGGGGTTTTGCTGTCAATTTCTGGAGAGCAACTTATTTTCTTGGCAACAGCCTGGGTTGTTTGGAGATTTCCATGGACCCCGTTAGTCAATGACTCAATTGGATATAGCCAGTCCCAGTGCTGGAAGCTTTGTTTGTTGCTAAGAGATGGTCAGCTGGGGCCCCATCTCCTTTATTGTGTGGAGATTTCGTTAGGATTGTCTTCATATACTTTAGGATTTTTTCCTCTGCACTAGGTTTCCATGCCGTCCCTCAAATGCCCATCAATTCTAGCTGTCTCTCTGCTCATTCTCTCTCTCAAGCCAATCTTCCATCCCCTTCTTCACCTGATCTTCCTGGTCCTGTTCCCACCCCCAAGTCTAGTCTACACATAAAATCTATTTTATTTCCCTCCCAGGGAGATCCATGTGCCCCAGCCTCAGATCCCTTCCTTTATAGCTAACCTCTCTGGGTCTATTCATTACAACTTGGTTATCACTTACCTAACAGCTAATATCCACATATAAGTGAATATATACCATATTTATCTCTCTGGTTACCTTACTCAGGATGACTTTTTTCTAGTTCCATCCATTTGCCTGCAAATTTCGTGATGTCACCTTTTTGGCAGATGAGTAATAATACTCTACTGTATAAATATACAACATTTTCTTTACCCATTTCTTCTATTGATTACATTTAAGTTGTTTCCATTTCTGGCTATTACAAATAAAGCAGCATGAAGTGAGCAAGTGTCCTTGTGGTAGGATGAAGCGTCCTTTGGGTATAAGCCTAAGAGTGGTGGTATAGCTAGATCTTGAAGCAGATAGATCCCGTCTTTCTGAAGAACAACTACACTGATTTCCATAAGTGGCTGTGCAAGTTTGCACTCCCACAAACAATGAATGAGTGTTTCTCGTATTCCACATCCTTGCCAGTGTGAGCTGTCACTTGTGTTATTGATTTTAGCCATTCTACAAGGTATAAGATGGGATCTCAATGTAGTTTTGATTTGCATTTCCCTGATGGCTAAGGATGTTTAACATTTCTTTAAGTTTCTCTTAGCCATTTGAGTTTCCTCTATTGAAAATTCTGTTTAAATCTGTACCCCATTTTTCAATTGAGTTCTTTATATATATTTGGATATTAGTCCTCTATTGGATGTGGAGTTGGTAAAAATCTCTCATTCTGTAGGTTGCCACATTGTCTGAATGACAGTATCCTTTTCCTCAAGAGAAAAACTTTCATGTGAAGGAAATCACAATTAGAAGTGAAGGCTTTACCTATTACAATTTGATGTAACACCAATTCTCTATTCTTTTGTTTGTTTATTTAAATGTGCTCATTCCATAACCCTATTCTAACCTACTCTGAGGTTTGTCTTATATATATCTGTACTCTCTAGTAGTAGTCCAGTTGTATTTGATTTTTTTCTGAATGAATTCATAAACTTGAGAATTAAAGTAAAAAAAACAATATGAATGAAACTCCTTGCATTCAAGGTGGAAAAAAGGATCAATGAGGATAAAACAGGGACTATTGTGTTTGAGGAACAGAAATGAGAAAAGACTGAAGAAAAAGTGAAAGCCTAAGAGATCTGAAAGCTACGGTCAAACACACCGACACCTTCACTGTCAGAATCCCAGATGGAGAAAAATGTGAGACAAGGGAAAGAGAATATTGGAGAAATAAGGACTGAAAACTTCCCAATTGGACAGAGATGTTAATAGGAATATCTAAGAACTTTAAGCAGGATGAACTCAAAGAAATTCAACCAAGACTCTTACAATTAAAGGCCAAAAAAGTTTTAGAAGAGGTGAATATGATCAAGCCGTGTTATACTCAAGCATGGAAATAGCACAAGGAAACCCACTAGTTATAATACATACACTAATAAAAAAGCGTAAAGGAAAAGATGTGTCTTGACGATTCCTGAAGAGCCTTATAGACTTCCAGTTCCAATTAAGAAAACTCCTGTGTCACCTTGCTATCTGTAGAGGTTCCAGGTGAGAGGACTGAGCTTCCATAGAGCCCACAGGTACAATCTATTTTTGTAAGAAGTTGCAGCCCAAAGTTGAATATCATAAGCGGTTATGAAGGCGACGGTAATATGAGCTACTGTGTATTAAATGCTTGTCATATGTCAGGTGCCACGAGTTACTCACTTCGTCTTCACAGTGATGTTATGAATCTACTCTTTACTGAGTTTGCAGTTCAGCAAAGGAGGCGAACAGTTAAAGCACTTGAGTCAGATGCAACTATTGTGATGTGGAGATTGGACTCAAAGCTAGGGAGGGATGACTCTCAGAAACTTTGTATCTTGACTTCTAGCTGTCATAGGTGTGTTTATATTTCAAAATATTGCAAGAATGACATTACTAATAAAAAATGAGAAATAACTTCATTCCTTTCTCTACTTTCCCTTTAAGGCTGAATAATTCACTTGAAAGAACATGGAAAGTTTTTATTACAGAAGAAAAAACAGACTGAACATTCATTGGTCCCAAGAGAAAAGATAGTAACAAACTTGGGCTATTCCTTGACACAGGTTAAAGACTGCCCTTACACGACGCCAGTCTTCCCTCTTGTCCCAAGAGAAGCAGCCCTGGTGGCATAGCCACTTGGGGAATTCAGTATTCAGAAGTACCTCTTGGCTATTCAGTTACACTAATGGTTTTCATGTTTATGAAAGTGACTAATGACTGAAATTGCATCAACATTTGCAGCAGAAAGAATGCCAGTTGGAAATGTGTTTTTTCTCTCTCCTTGCTAATGAGGTCTTTTCTCAAGGTGCTGGAGCCTGGGGTGTTAAGGGAGCTCACTAATTCTGTTGCTGTGTTTTACATCCGCTAATGCCTATTCTGAAATTGAAGCAACATCCTTGTCACAAGGGGGAGGTTGTAGGCGACCTTAAGAACTTGTCAGAGAAAGTGTTCATCTGAGGATACAGTCTCAGAAGAGGAATTTTTAATTAGACAAACTGAAGTGTTTCCACTGTATAAACAGATGTCACATGCCAGCTCAGCTGTAGTTGAGGTTGGAAACAAAATTCTTGATTCCATGACCCCTTGATGACATTCCCTGGAGACAAAGCTGATGTCAGATGGTTCACAAAGAGTTGCCTCTCAATCTCCCTCTGCTGTTGATTTTCCTTTAGGTCCCCACAGAAGAGTCACAGGACCCTGTTGGTTTATGAAAATATGTTGAACACAGGCAGTTCTTGATCAATTATAAATGCAATTTCATGGTGGGAAAAGGCTTGCTGTATGCACAAAGACCCTAAGCATATCCAGGGGAGTGTTATGTATTCATTCTGACACATCATGAATGAGTTTCTTTAGTTCTGGGCAGACATGGAGGTGAGTCAGGAACACTCAGAATCTCAGTGGGTCATTCAATGAAACCAGCAAGCTCTGTGATGAGGGCATGCTAATCAGGCTTCTCTCACTCTCCACTCTCAGTAACTATTGCCAATCCTTCCTACCCATCTGACCCATCCTTCAGCCTGACAATTTACCAGATGGAGATAAGAAGGTACAGTGTGAGGGTGCTGAGAAGTTTCTTTGTAAGAAAAATTTCAAACTCAAGCAAGATAAATGTAGGCTCAGTTTTAGGAATGATACTATCTGACAGACTGTCCTTAAAAACGATGGTGGGAAGCTGTGGTTTTCACAGGCGAGTTCTGGGGTGTACTTGGGGGAGGTACAAGAAACACTGCACAAGTCTATTTTAAAAGAGATATCCAGTCAGTGTTTTACTAAATTAACATGGGTTCTTCTTCTTGCAGTACTAGCAACTGAGTTTAAAGCATTATGCATGTAAGGCAAGTGCTTTATTACTGAGCTATACTCCCAGCCCTTCAGTGTGGGCTCTTGGCCAAAGCTTGCTTTTCTTCACCAGTATCTTTGTGTGAAAAGCCATCCTTTAGATGACTCAGCTGTCATGAGGAATTTCTTGTCAATTAGGACTACATCATCCTCTAACTTGGTATGGTGTCTGATTGACTTCAGTGTGCTAGTACAGTGGACACAAAGTTGAATTGGAAACACACACACACACACACACACACACACACACACACACATACACTAGCTCTTTTATAACATGATCTTATTTGATCTCTTAGACATGTAATTATTGAAAGGCACCTAGGTACTAAAAGCTGGGTTAAACACTTTTCTTATCTGCATAAGAAAACCTAGCCACGAAAGGATAATTGCTACTCTCAAGTTGGAGAGTTAGAAGTACCAAAGGCAAACTGCCTTGCTGCAGACTTCCCATACTCCTGCTATGCATGTACACTTGCCTATGCTTTGGGGAAAAATTTGAAGTCAGGAAAAAAAGGAGGCAGAAAAAAGAAAACCACTCCTAGCCCCACTATATATCAGCTACAATTTATTTCTTTTGATACATTTCCCCATGTGGGTATTTTCCTTCACCACTGAGTGGTCCAACTGTTGTTGTTTCTGGCATTTCAGACTCTATAGGTCTTAAATGGGGCACAGAGAAGAGCCACTATATTGATCACATAGCCCCGAGATGCTTCCCTCAAGCCCTTTAGAACTCTATCCACTTAAAAAGAAAAGCAACAATAAAATAATCAAAATTGGCATCAAGGGATAAATGAAAATGAGATTGCTTAAACTGAATAATGGTGAGCTTCAAATTCACATCTCTTCTGCATGACTTTTTGACTACCTTACCATTTTTGCAAAAATAAGAAATTCTGGGGTTAGTGAATCTTGAGTAATCTAGAATATATAAAGTCTTTATGTAAATGTATTTTCCAGATTCTTTTATTGTTGGTTTATTTTTCCTTTTTTACACTTTGGTGGGTATATAAGTTATATACAAACACTGCATATATTGAATAGAGAAGAATTCATGAGTTTGAACTGAGTCACCCACCCAAGATGCTGTCTGTCATCATGGTCCTGATAAGAAATGCTTGTTGAGTTCTACCCATACAAGCTCTAATGTGATGCATGCTATGTAGTTTCTTAGCTATTCACATAAAATTCTATCCTGTAGATCAGTCATTCCTAAACACTGGGCCTTGAGTCCTCATAGTGCTCGACAAATTTTTACTGGCACATAAACTAAGAAATGATTATTTCCAAAAGAGAATTTATTCCAATCAGGGAACTATTGTTTATTCTCAAATATGTTTTGTTCTATCTTATGATAATAGAGTTTTATTTTTTGTGCTTTTACTTGATTGGGATAGAAATCTTATGGTCCCTCGCTAAAGTTTTTACTTCTCAAAGAACCAAAGCCCAGGAATCTTGTGCAGGTCTTGATGACCTCTCAGGAGATATGAGGCTTGGAAAGTGGTCTTGCTTGATTTCTGTTGCTGTGATAAATCAAAAGCAACATAGGAGAGGAAAATAGGTTTAACCATCTAGGCTGCAGTCCATGATTGGAAGAAGCCAGGGCAGGAACTCATGCAAGAATTTGGAGGCTGTCCTACTTGCTATTCCATACAGCATTACCTCTAACCAGGGAACTCACTTCGTACCAGAGAAAGATCTAGAAACCATAGCACTCACAGGATCATGATTAGCTAGTTCTTATACAGCAAGACCACCCTCCTAGGGAATGGTGCTGCCCACAGTGGGTTGGGTCCTCCTACATTAAATAACAACCATGACAACCCCCCCATAAGACATGCACACAGGTCAATCTTTCTAGACAATTCCTCAATTGAGGATCTCCTCTCATGTGATTTTTAGGCTGTATCAAGTTGGCAGATAAAGGATGGGATGGTAGACTATGACAACATTGACAGTGGTCAAAACCATAACAGGACAGTGGCTAACACAGTAGCTAACACTGACAGTGCTTACCTGTGAAGCATTAACACCATAAAAACCATTTTACATGGATTTGCTCATTTGTTCCTAGTGCAGATCCTAGATGACAATAAGCATCCTAACTTTAAAAAAGAAGGAACTGAAGTGCCAAGTTCTTGAATTCCAAAGTTCTTCCATCTTACGATTCGACTATCTACGTCTGTTTAATTTACCCCCACAGCTGATGGAAAGTTGATCTACAGGATCAGGTGTTGTAAGAAAGCTAATGGTGTATATTGGATATTATCCTTCTGTCAGATGTAAGGTTGGTAAAGATCTTTTCCCAGTTTGTTGGTTGCTGCTTTGTCCTTTTGACAGTGTCCTTTGCCTTACACAAACTTTGTAATTTTATGAGGTCCCATTTGTCAATTCTTGACCTTAGAGCATAAGCTATTGGTGTTCTGTTCAGGAAATTTTCCCCTGTGCCCATATGTTCAAGGTTCTTCCCTAGTTTCCTTTCTATTAGTTTCAGTGTGTCTGGTTTTATGTGGAGGTCCTTGATCCACTTGGAATTGAGCTTAGTACAAGGAGATAAGAATGGATCGATTTGCATTCTTCTGCATGTTGACTTCCAGTTGAGACAGCACCATTTGTTGAAAAGGCTATCTTTTTTCCACTGGATGGTTTTAGCTCCTTTGTCAAAGATCAAGTGACCATAGGAATGTGGATTCATTTCTGGGTCTTCAATTCTGTTCCATTGATCTACCTGCCTGTCACTGTACCAATACCATGCAGTTTTTAACACTATTTATTGCTCTGTAGTACAGCTTGAGGTCCGGGCTACTGATTCCCCCAAAAGTTCTTTTACTGTTGAGAATAGTTTTAGCTATCCTGGGTTTTCTGTTATTCCAGATGAATTTTTCAACATCCTTAGTCATTAGGGAAAGGCAAATCAAAACAACCCTGAGATTCCATCTCATACCAGTCAGAATGGCTAAGATCAAAAGCACAGGAGACAGCAGTTGTTGGCAAGGATGTGGAGAAAAAGGAACACTCCTCCACTGCTGGTGGTATTGCAATCTGGTACAACCACTCTGGAAAGCAGTCTGGCGGTTCCTCAGAAAACCAGGCATAACACTCCCAGAGGATCCTGCTATACCACTCCTGGGCATATACCCAGAGGCTTCCCCTGCATGCAATAAGGACACATGCCCCACTATGTTCATAGCAGTCTTATTTATAATAGCCAGAAGCTAGAAAGAACCCAGATGTCCCTCAACAGAGGAATGGATTCAGAAGATGTGGTATATTTACACAATGGAATACTACTCTGCAATTAAAAACAATGAATTCACGAAATTCCTAGGCAAATGGTCAGAACTTGAAAATATCATCCTTAGTGAGGTAACCCAATCACAAAAGAACACACATGGTATACAGTTACTGATAAGGGGATATTAACCCAGAAACTCGAATACCCAAGACACAATTCACATATCAATAGATTTCCAAGAAGATGGAAGGAAAGACCCCTGGTCCTGGAAAGATTGGATGTAGGGGAATACCAGGACAGAGAAGCAAGATGGGGTTGAATGGGGAACAGGGGGAGGGAAGAGGGCTTATGGGACTTTCGGGGAGGGAGGAAACGGGAAAGGGGAAATCATTTGGAATGTAAATTAAAAAAATATAGAAAAAAAAAGAAAGCTAATGGTGGCTATTTTCCACTGGGATTCCCTCTGATACAGACCTTCTTTGTTTGCATGTGCTTATGGGGGTACGGGTTCACATGTATGTGGAGACCGAAGGTCATCTTTGTGTTTTATTCTTCACAAGTCATCCACCTTGTTTTGTGAGATAGTTCCTCTCATTGTCCCAAATAATTCCCTCATTCTTTCATCTATCTACCAGGCTAAAATGGAAAAAGCCCCAGTGATCTCCAGGTCTCTACTTGCTGAGTGCTGGGAAACAAACACTTGCTACCACACTTGAATTTAAAAAACAACAATAACAAAAAAAACAATACTACGGGTTCTGGGAATGGAATGCAGGAGTGTTACCAGCTGATCTATCTTCCCTTGCCTATGGGTAGACTTCTGAATCATTTACTGACAATACTGACATAGATTTTATTCTTCTTGAATCAGACTACAAAGACTGGACAGAATCCTTGGAAAATATTCTTTCTGTCATCTCCTTAAAAGTCCAAGCAACACAGTCCACAGGAAACTTCTTCTAGTGAGTCTAACTTCTAGTAAGCTGACGTGGAGAAATGGGAGCATTTCATGGCTTCTTATTTGTGGTTACTTATTGCATGCAGATTTCCCAGAATGGAAACTAGTTTCAATATTTGTTTAGAATATGACAGTTCATTATTGTGTTCCTAAAGCTATTAAGTGTGTACTTCTTCCTCCCTTTCATATGTGACACAGACCTCAGTCTCTTTGCACATCCATGAAAAAATTCCCTTAAATACACATTAACCAAACCTTGCATATTAAATATAATAATCTCAATAAAAATTTTATCTATAAATTGTGTCAAGGGATTTTTTCCTTTGTAATTGTATTTCCAGCATAACTACAGTGTATTATGTACCAAAAGGGCTCATAACCCTTCTTATTTCCTTCAATACTCAGTAGAGGTCCATCCAAACACTACTGCACAGCATGCTGGGATTACATGATTGTGGATCACTCATTATAGAACAATTTATTTGCCACTCTTTTATATTACTTTCTTCAAAATGAATTCCTGTCTTGAATCATTCCCCAGAGATCTTTGTTTTTGTCTGATGTTGTACAGGTAACACCAGTAAAACGTAAATCTCTTTTGGAAGAGGTAGACCTTACTGGATATATTTAAAGTATTAATTGTATTCAACTGTTCTCTGGTCTACACATTGTCATGTGATTGTGAATAATTTATTTTGTGGTAAGTCCTCTGTGGTCCACACTCCTTTTAGGGATATTTGACAACTGTATGCTTTGAATTACCTGAGTGGCATCAGTATAAAAGGCTTTATTCCATTGTCTCAAGAATACTGTGAATTCAGAATGCACTTCCTCTGACTGTGAATTTTGAAAAGGCAGAAATCACAGTCAATGATCAGAAAAAGTACACACTAGTTCTCATTTAGAAAGGAAAGTAATTTTAAGTTAAAGATAGTTCTGTACTTGTCTATATTCCACGACTGCATATAGAAACATAATCCCTCACCTTTATCTCTTTTGATCCTTCCCACAGCCCTAGGAGATTGTTATGTCTTACCCTTTGCAGATGAGAAAAACACAGCTTGGGAATGTCACGTTCCTAACCAAGGGTCACACAGTTGAACAGTGAACCTTGATATGAATTTCAGAGTCCTTGATTTTAACCACTTTGTTAAATTGCATTTCTACAACAATTCAAATAATCTGACAACTCTTTTATGGGTTTAAATTCCCAATCTTAAGATATCTTTTTTCTACTACCTAAAAATCTAATCCTTTTCTTCAGAAAATTACCATCTTGTAGCAAAGTCCTTGCTGTGTCTCCACAATCTCCAGCCCATAGCCTACCTCTGGGTATCCTAATCTTTGGTCCATTAATCCCACCCAGGGCTGCCATCTTTCTCTGAGTTTGATACAAGTAGACAGTGAGAGGCTCACTTGAGCTGGTTTTGTGTATAGAGTAGTGATGTTCTGGAGAATCTCTCTGCCAAATTTGTTTTAATCCGGCCTCGATCTAGGAGCAAACAGATATGCTCTGGAAACAGGTATTAGGAGCAGGAGCTTCTATGGAGAATCCATTCTGACAAAGACCTTTACTGTGAATGCCCTGCAGGCTTGCTCTCCCTCATAGGCTATCATGCTTTTGCTGTGAGATTCCTAAGTCTGAGTCATGTTGCCAGGGTGGTGGGTACATTTGTTTGAAGATGTATTCAGGTTCCTTCAGAAAAACAAATGTCATCCTTGATAAACAATAGTTTTGGTTTTTGTTGTTTCGTGTGTGTGTGTGTGTGTGTGTGTGTGTGTTTGTTATGTGTCATTGCATAGGGTTGGATTGTATATGTGTGGGGAAGGTTTGTATACATATGCCCCTGTGGAGGTCAGAGGTGGCTTCCTACTGTTCTACACCTTACCTTTTTGTTGTTTTAAGATTAATTTATTTTATGTGTTTGAGTGTTTTAGCTGCACATATATACATGTTTCATATGTATTCCTAGTATTTGAATTAGCCAGAAAAGAATATTAAATCCCTTGGAACTGGAGTTACAGATCATTGTAAGCCACAGTATGGGTGCTGGGAACCAAATTTGAGTACTCTACAAGAACAAGTTTTCTTAGCCACTGAGACATATCTCTCACTGAGCCTGCTGGACTAGCTAGTCTGCAAGCCTCAGGGGTCTCTGTGCACAGCCCCTGGGCCAAAGTTACAGATGTCTGCCATCAAATCACTTTTTAATGTGTGTTCTAAACTCAGATGCTTGTGCTTAGACAGCAAACATTCTTCTTCCTGAGCTTGTTCTCCAGTCCTGAGAGAACTTCATTATAACTGGTTGCAAAAGCTTTTCTTGTGTAAGACTGAGCTTGATATTTAGATTTCCAGGTACTTGGTTTTAATTCCAGTTTGCTTTTGAAATCTGCAGAGCCATTTTTTAACAAGTATGAAGCATATTTGAGGGAGTTTATGCATTGCATTAATTAGAGCGCTTGTGCTCCTGAAGGACTCCCAAGAACATTCAGGACTGAGATGGTTCCTCCACACTGAAGCTGACAGAGAACCAAGATAACGCAGAGAAGGGAGGAAAGATTGATGGGACGGTGGAGCCAAAGGAAATTGAGTCAGTAACTCAGGCGCACCCCGATATTAATGGAAAATAACCTGAGCTACAGCTACAAAAGGAGCTGGTAGAGACATGGAACCCCGATAGTTTAGCTTCCAGTGCATCAGTAACTCTTATTACTTCTCTATCCACTGTATGCCATAAACTGATCTCGATGAGATCCATTTCTAAATTCATACGTTAACCTCAACCAGAAAACCTAGAAAACATCTCTTTGTTCTCGGACCTTCCATGTATCTTTACCAACTAACAACAACCCTATTGCCTAAGCACCTTTCAGTTCAATTCCTGCCAATAATCTCTAGTGTTTTCTTATTTTAGACCCCAATTATCTTCTAACTAGACTAGTGATAGACTACAGCAAAATCGAATTCCTTGAATTATACTACAAAATACATGGAAAGGTCTACCTTTGTATGTTACTTGACCTTTTACCGTAATGCTTTTAAAATTCTTTCTTTGTTTAGTACATTTGGCATTTTAATTATTATGTGATGGGAGGAATTTCTTTTCTGATCAAATCTATTTGGAGTTCTGTAGGCTTCTTGTATGTTCATGGGCATCTCTTTCTTTAGGTTAGGGAAGTTTTCTTCTATAATTTTGTTGAAGATATTTACTGGCCCTTTAAGTTGGAAATCTTCACTCTCTTCTATACCTATAATCCTTAGGTTTCGTCTTCTCATTGTGTCCTGGATTTCCTGTATGTTTTGGTTCAGGAGCTTCTTGCATTTTCTTTGACTGTTGTGTCAATGCTTTCTATGGTATCTTCAGGATCTGAGATTCTCTCTTCTATCTCTTATATTCTGTTGTTGATGCTTGGATCCATGACTCCTGACTTTTTCCCTAGGTTTTCTATGTCCAGAGTTGTTTCCCTTTGTTATTTCTTTATTGTTTCTACCTCCATTTTTAGATCCTGGATGGTTTTGTTCAATTCCTTTCACCTGTTTTGTTGTGATTTCCTGTAGTTCTTTAATGGATTCTCCCTACTTGTGTTCTCCTGTATTTCTTTAAGGGAGTTATTTATGTCCTTCTTGAAGCCTTCTATCAGCTTCATGAGCTCTGATTTTAAATCCAAATCTTGCTTTTCTGGTGTGTTGGGGGATCCAGGATTTGCTGTTGTGGGAGGATTGGGTTCAGATGCTGCCATATTGCCTTGATTTCTGTTAGCAATGTTGCTGTGTTTGCCTTTTGCCATCTGGTTATCTCTGGTGCTAGTTGGCCCTGCTGTCACTGGCTGGTTCTTGTCCCTCCTGTGGGTCTGCAAGCCTGTCTCAGCACCCCTGGGTGACTGACTTTCCCCTGGCACAGAGTGCTATGCCCAGCTCCTGGGTGCAGGTGGGATCCTGGTGGGCCATGTCCCAAGCGATCTTCCAGTCTTCCAGTCGGGTGTTCTCCGTGTACCTGTCTGCACCTGTCTGCTCAATCACAGGAACAAAGATGGCAGCCTCACTTCTCTCTATATTCTTCATTTACATTTCAAATGTTATACCCTTTCCTAGTTCTTCCCCTCCCAGAAAACCCCAAATCCATCCTCCCTCCCCCTGCCTCTAAGAATATGCCCCTCCGCCCAACCTACTCCCACCTACCCCTGCCCCCTCGATTTCCCCACACTGGGGCATCTATTGAGCCTTCATAGGACCAAGGACCTCTCCTCCCACTGATGCCCGACAAGGCATTCCTCTGCCACAATTGCAGCTGGAACCATGTGTACCCTTGGTTGATGACTTAGTCTCTGGGAGACCTGGGGGTCTGGTTGGCTGACATCATCATTCTGTGATATCACATTCTTATGAATCTTTGTTTTATGCATAGAAGCCACTTGTTATTTTTATGGAAACCTGTAGAGAGTATTGGAGTTTTTGCTGATGTTATGCAATTTGAAATGGGGTTTTTCTTCATGCTCATTATTTATGTTCTCTGGAACCTTGTTGTTCCATTTGATTATGCATTTTTATTAGAAAAACTAGCTGCAAGATACAAAAAATAAAACACCCTCTAAAACCTGCTGACATGGATGTTTATGGAAATGGAATTCAAATGCTGAGACCAATATCAGAGGCCATGATTATGAAATGCAGCAGTGGCGACTGAAGTCACTCTTCTCCTTTCCCTTTCTTTTACCTCTTGGTCTGAGCTGAGGTCCTCAGTGGCAGGTACAGCAGCGATGCACAGTCATCTAAAGAAACAGTCCCTGTCCTAGCCATGAGACTCCACGTGCAAGTACTGTGACAGAGATCACACTTAGAATTAATTCCCATCACTTGTGAATTGCTAGCATCTGCTTTGTTTCTGAGCATGTTGTTTTGATGCTGCATTACAGTTTTCATCTGAAATGCCCCCCATGGGGTGTACCTTGAAAACTCGGTCCACAGTTCATAATATTTGGAAAGCTCTAGAAATTTGCATAGATAGGAGCTAGCTGGATGGGCTGGGTTCCTGAGATAGGTTCTTGGGTATATTGTCCCTGCCCACTTCCAATCTTACGACCTCCAGGTCTGCGGTCAGGTGGACAGCCTCCATCACCTGTTCCCACTGCGCCTGTCCCCGCTGTGAACTGAGATGTTCTGCCATGCTATCCCAGCCACACAACAGCCTCACGCTCGAGACAAAACAGATCTTTCCTTCTTCAAGTTGCTTCTGTCAGAAACTGGACCAGAGTGACATGAAATTAACGTATCCCAATTCACAGACCACATGAAGCTCAAGAAGAACCAAGACCAAAGTGTGGGTGATTCAGTTCTTCTGAGAAGGGGAGCAAAATACAGGAGCAAATATGTAGATAAAGTGTAGAGCAGAGACTGAAGGAAAGGCCATTCAGAGACTGTACTACCTGGGGATTCATCCCATATTTAGTTTCCAAACCCTGACACTATGACACTATCGTGGATGCCTGATATAGCTGTCTCCTGAGAGGCCCTGCCAGAGCCTTACAAATACAGAGGCAAATGCTCACAGCCAACCATTGAACTGAGCGAGGGGTCCCCAATGGAGGAGTTAGATAAATGACTAAAGGAACTGAAGGGGTTTGCAACCTCATAGGAAGAACAACCAACCAAACCCTCCCCACCCCCAGAGGTCCCAGGGACTAAGCCATCAACCAAGGGGTACACATGGCTCTAGCTGCCATATGTAGCAGAGGATTGCCTTGTCAGGGGAGGAGAGGTCTTATGCCCCACTGTAGGGGAATCGAGGGCAGGGAGGTGGGAGTGGAGTGGGTGGAGGAACACCTTCATAGATGTAGGGGGAGGGAGGACAGGGTAGGGGCTATCCAGGAGGGGGGAGAAGTGGGAAAGGGGATAACATTTGAAATGCAAATAAAAATATATCCAATAAAAAAAAAGAAATTAACATATCCACAGTGAATGATATAGAAAGAGAAAAACATGGGGAGAGTGCCATTTTAGAAAGATAGATAAGGGAGTTTGAAATTGCGGTTCTCCCATGGTGGTCTTGTGCTTTACCCACTCACTGCAAAGAGCAATACCAGACAAGGGTTTACCCTATAAGAGCAAAGTGTCTGATGCTGGGTGCTTTAGAAATCTCTGGAAGAGCCACACGGAACTGTGAACTAATTCTTTAATTGTGTTTCCCTAGACAATTAAAGTCAAAGGTAAGCACATGGCGTTCCTCAAAGTACTAGTTGCCAGGACTAGCTGATATTCACTAAGAAAGAAAGTTTTGAAAATCTTCAGCTTTTTAAAGGTGGAAACAGTGGGACTTTCATCTGGAAGGAAATAGTTTTTTTTTTATTTAATACTTAAGGAGCCTTAGTGAGCAAGTTGGTCGACAACTGTGAGACGAACTGTGAGACGAACTGAACACCATTTCACAGATATCACTTTCCCTAGCAAATTACGCATGCCTTATCCTCTGAATCCCAGGGATCCCATCCCGGTGATTTCTCCAGGTGTCTGGACAGATTACTGTCCCTTCTGCAAGTGGGTACCTGTTGTGTGCTCCCAGGAGCTCATGGGCTACAGTCACAGGATCTTCCCCTGAAACCAAAGGGATGGTGTGAGGACAGAGCTTTGGAGAAGTTCCAGAGTCACAAGGGTGGAATTAGTGTCCCTAAAAATGGACTCCAGAGAGATCCCTTGTTCCTTCACATGTGGGCACAACAAAAAGGTGCCATTTGTGAAGAAGCAGAAAGCAGCCCTTTACCTGACACAGAAGCTGCTCATTTTTCACTTCCTGACTTGAAAACTGGGAAGCCAGTACCGTTTATCTATAAATCGCCCACTCTGCGGTGCTTTGTTACAGCAGTCAAGAGAAGTCATCTGGAAAAGTGGGTGACTGAGCACAGAGGCACTTCCTAAATTCAGGATGAGAGTTCATCTTGACGGGGCCGGAAGGCAGGTGCCTTAATCTAAACCTCCTCCCTGTATTCCCCATCCCCTTCTCCTCTAAGTAGGGGGAGCGCCCCCGTCCGGCCACATCAGTCACTGCAGGACTACACACGTCCTCTCTCACTGAAGCCAGACAAAGTGGTCCAGTTAGGGGAATGGGATCCACAGGCAGGAAACAAACTCAGGGACGGCCCCCTGATCTGGTTTTTGGGAGACCTGTGTGAAGACCAAGCTGGCCCTCTGCTACATATGTGCAGAATATCTAGGTTCGGTCCAGGCTCACTCCTTGATTGCGGCTTAAGTGTCTGGGAGCCCCCAAGGGTCCAGGTTAGTTGACTCTGTTGGTCTTCCTCTGGAGACCCTGTCCTCTTCAGTCTCTCAATCCTTCCCTGACTCTTCTCCAAATTAAATGCATCTGAAAGAAGGTATTTTCCTCAAAGCAGGGGAACTCTGGGGTAGAGGAACCTCGCACTCGAAGGAAATGTAAATAGACTCAGAAAAGGAAAGAAGGAAAATGAAAAGCAGAGCCATGGTCCTTGAGCTCAGTCCAGTTGCAGACTTCACATCCTCGCTGTTGCAAAGTGAGCAGAATCTACTAGACATTCCCACCGTGGTATGCTGCCCCACGACAGACTTTAAGCTACAGAGCCATTTGACTGCATATGGAGACCTCGACAAAAGCTGTTCTCAACCTGTGAATCAAGGAGACTTGGTGGGGGGTCAAATGATGCTTTCACAGAGGTCACCATTGACCATTGCAAAACACAGAGGTTTACACTATGATTCTTAACAGTAGCAAAGTTACAGTTATGAAGTAGCAAGGAAGATAATTTTATGGCTGGGGGTCCCCACGGCATGAGGGACTGTAGGAAAAGGTTCCAGTGTTAGCCAAAGCGGATCAGCCAACCACAAACCAAAATAAATTTTTCCACTCTTGAAATTGATAACCTCGGGTATTTTCTCAAAATAATGGGAAGCTGGTAAGCATTCAGATATTTGTGTTACTTATTAGAGCACCATTTATTCTGTTTGACAAGACTAAGATAAAGTAGGTAGCTCCTTCTTAATGGGATGTGTAGAGCACATGTGTAGAGCACATGTAGTCTTTGCCCTTTAGCGATGATACCGATGGTGATGGTAAAAAGCCTAGTTACGGGTCTACGGTTTTAGGACAAAACAGTGGAAAAGTTCACAAATGATGTCCTTTTCAAAGCTCAAAAGCAAAGCTAAGGAGGCAACTCTGTGGCCAAACTGTTTGCTATGCAAGCATGAGAACCAGCTCAGACTCCTAGCACTCTGTAAAAGCTAGGTGCAACAGTATTCACCTGGAGCCCTTGCATGTATCTGGGACTTTAGCATCTGCCAGTAATCATAACATTCACCTGTAACCCTAGTTCTGGGGAAAGAGCAGAAAGAAGAAACTTGGGGTTTTGCTGGCCAAGAAATCTAGCCATAATCTAGCATGTGAGCTCCATGCTCAGTGAGAGGGTCTGTCTCAGAAAAAAAGAGACAGATTTCTGGTTTCTACAAGGACCCCACCCAAGTAAGCACACCTGTATACACATGCACACACATATATCCACATGTATACACCACTCACACATACCCCCACACTAAAAAAACAACCAAAGCTTGTTTGGCAAGTTTACATATAGTCTCTGTGTGTGTCTGTATGTGTGTGGCTGTATGTGTGTGTGTATGTGTGTATGCATGTATGTGTGTGTATATATGTGTATGTGTGTGCATGTGTAGGCCCATTCTGATGTGGGCCTGTGTACCTGTGGAGGAAGCCCGGCTGGGCAGGGGAGTCCTTGGTCCACTCTGGTGGCTGGAGACGCTGAGAGGCCTGTTCCATTGCTCCAACGTGGCAGGTTTAGATAAGAAGAGACAGCCCATGATTTTAAAGCTTTATTATAGAAAAGTAGGGGGAAAGAAAAAAAGAAGAGTAAAGAAAAAAAAAGAAGAGATAGAGAGGTTAGAGTTGGTCACGTGAAAAGAGAAGGGGGAGAGAGGAGGAGCAGAGAGGCAAGAGATGAGAGGCCGAGAGAGCATGGGCAAGAGAGAGCGAGGAGGGGGTCACACAGCCCTTTTTATAGTGGCCTGGCTACCTGGCTCTTGCCAGGTAACTGTAGGGCAGGGCAAACCTGGCTGTAGTCAGGTGACTGTGGGGGTGGAGTCCAGTCAGAACACTAAGGGCCTGGGGCATGGCCCTACATGACTGATGGCCACAGGGTTATGTCCAACATAACCCTGTGTTAGTTTAGAGAGAATACTTTGCCTCAGTCTGCTCTGCATACTTCTATGAGGTAGGGGCTATCTGAGAATCCAGTGGGAAAAGCACCCATGTGCTTTCCGTCTGTCTGTCTGTCTGACTGTCTGCCAGATCACATCCCCAGTGCCTGAAAGATTGTGTGAAAAATCAAAATTGAGGGAAGAAGATTCAGGATAGTAAGGCAAATGTGGTACAACTCTACATCCCGTCCCTTCTCCTTCCCCTTTCCTCTCCTGGAAGGGGGGAAATGCTGGCATGTCCCTTCCTTTCTGCTGATATAGTCTCTTCACAAGCCTAGTCACTGCCCCATGGAGACATCAGAATTATATTTCCCGTATCTTGTCCCTACTGTCTTGAGGCTCACTCATAGTTCATATATGTTGTATTAAATGTTTGGATTAATTGGGGATAAATGAGTGCCTTTGAAGGTGCACCCACAGTGGAGAATACAGCCAGCAAGCGTGCAAACGCCTGAGGATTTTAACAGTAAGCTCAGTAAGCTGTAAGGACTTTCCCATCACTGAGGCTGGGTTTTTTTTGTTTTTTGATTTTTGTTTTTTGTTTTTGTTTGTTTGGTTTTTGGTTTCTTTCTTTTTTTTTTTTTTTTTTTGCCTTAAAAATTGAGAATACTGAAACTGGAAGGAAATTTTGGCTTCTTGAGAACCCGCAAGCATGAGGAATGAATGTGGACTTGGGTTATCAGACTTTTCCATTAAAAGGCCAAGTCTTCAAACACGTCAGCTGAGCCCATGAAAGCATCCTGTTTAGAAAACACAGAGGACTGAGTTTCTTCGAAGATCAGTAGTTCACTAGGAACTATGTATTGAGCACTTTCCTCCTGGGTTGGGTTCTGGTTAGAGTAGAGACTATTCTGGGGTACCTCATCAGTTTGAGGAAGTGAGTAGAGTAAATACTGATGATGTGTTGAGTGTTCAGAAGACAAAGCAGAGAAAGCAGGAACCCACAAGACCACAAGAGAAAGGCAAACTCTAGCCTCTCAGAACCCTTGCTTGGCCGTGATTCAGTTTTTCTCTCTCTCTCTCTCTCTCTCTCTCTCTCTCTCTCTCTCTCTCTCTCTCTCTCTCTCTCTCTCTCTCTCTCCCTCTCTCTCTGCCTGAGATATCCATGCATTTTTTCAATATAATATTCACCTCCATATAAGCCTACTAGGAGAGTCTATGAGAGTTATTTGTGGGCCTCCTGTGTTCAGATAAGTTTACCTGGTTGAAAGAAGGTGAGAGAGATGAAGACCCAAGTGACTTTCTTGAGGTCCCTGATGCTTTGAACTAAAAGAAGCCAGATTATATGCGGGGGGGGATTAGAGCCTGTTTCCTTGGGTGTCATCATATCCTGATTCTGGCACCCAAGGCTACCCCTCATCTATACTTGACATTCTGTGCATTCTGTTGTCACATCTCAATTACTGAATACCACAACACACCCTTGGTTCCTTCTCCCAACCCATTTACTCCTCCTCTGCTTCCCCTTCATTGATCTGTAACTTCCTGGAGGGTAAGCTTCACTAAAGAGGACCATCTGAAGACAGGACCTGGGTGTGAGGCAAGGAGACTGGGACACCTTCTAAGAAGCTTTGAACTTGGGAGATACCTGCTTGACTGGTGTGACTGCAATAGGCGAGGGTTGAGGGCCATTGTGAACATGGGCTGGATTGCCACAGATAGCATGACTCTGTAATCCTGGTACTTGGGACTTGTCGACAGGAAGTTCAAAAGTCCAAGGTCATCTTTCAGCTACATAATAGATTAAAGAACTTCTTGGGTGAGGCTCATTGTATCAGTCAGTCAATCTAACACAAACCCCAATGGAACCACTTTCATCTCTTTCCCAGAATTCAAAGGGTTCCACTCTCTTATGCTTTCTTCACTGTTGTTCTTGATTGATAGCATTCATTTCTAACTGGAGACACTTATTAAATACCCACCTTGTGCCTTTTCATATCACAATGCCTTTTCATATCAGAATCATCCCTAGAAACAAAAATGTAAGATGTTGAAGGTCACTAACAATGTATTTTGCTGGACTGTTGACATGACAAGGTGAATGAACTGAGCTGGGACTGGTTACCTGCAGGGCGACTCTTAGTCCATGAGAGGCTAAGATATGAAATCCTGTAGCGTTTGGATAGCTGGATTTTAGTTTCTTTATGACTCATTAGTCAAGATGAATGGAAAATCTTGATTATAATGGAATAAAGTTTCCTTAAGGTTAACTTTTTTTTTTTGCTGTGATTAGTATTCTTTTTAAATTTTTTTTTAAAAAAATATTTATTTAATGTATGAGTGCTCTGCTGCATATACATCTGCCTGCCTGAAGAGGGTATCAGATCCCTGTATAGATGGTTGTGGGTCACCATGTGGTTGCTGGGAATTGAACACAGGACCTCTGGAAGAGCAGCCAGTGCTCTTAACTGCTGAGGCACCTCTCCAACCCCTATGATTTGCATTCTTATAAAATACATATACCATAAAAGTCACCATTTTAAAGTATATAGTTTTTCGTATTTTATATTTTAAGGCATACTAACATTGATTTTAGAGTATTCATAGTGGGAATATCAATATGGACACAGTTCCTACAGGAGACAGGCAAGGTCTCTGGCCCTCTGAAAGTAGTAGACCATCTCACGTTATTTGAGTTCAAGGGCCTCCTGAGATTAAACTTAGTGTCTTCACAGTGGGCCATTATTCTTACTTTTCCTGCTCTGTGACAAAATGCCTGATAACAGCAACTTATTAAAGGAAGCCTCCCTATTTGGGGGGTAGTTCATTATGGTGAGAAAGACGGAGCAGTAGGAATGAGAAGCAGCTGGTCCTGGAAGCTTGGGAGATGAGGACATCAAGGACCAAGTTCAGTATCCAAGTCTGCCCAAGAAGAAGAAACACACTGGCTATTGTTATTGTTATTGTTACCGGCAATAAACATTTCTCTCAAGCCTTAAGTGTACAGTTCTGCCAATGAACAAAATTAAACTCAAACTAGCAATGGCTTCTTGAGAACATAATTGCTCATGTTTGGACACTGCTGATTATGAGGCACAGAGCTTTTTTATAATAACAAGCACTTTGTGGGTATCTGGCTTATGAAGCAGAACACCAATTTGTATTGTTTATAAGAGCATGTAGAAGGAAGGGTGACACATCCTATCGACTCATTGCCGTCCCATCGCCCACCCCGATTGTACTTGGGGCTGAGCGTGACTAGTGTCCCTTTTCAAGCCCGGAGAGGGACTCTGAGCAGCCTGCCACTTGTTCCGAGGGAGGAGACAGAAGTAATTTCTCACATCATATTCTTATTTTTTTTCCCAAACACTAAGAAATGCTGTTAGGATGCTAGGCTGTCTCTAAAATAAAGTAAATGCTCTTGAAGGAAAATAAACAGCCACTGGGGAAAACTGAGAAACTGGGTTTAGTATTGTCCAAATCCGAGTCCTGTGCATTCAACACAAGTAGTATTTCTTGCTTATACTATAAGATGATTCTGAGTCACGCCCCCTCAACAATCCATCTATATAGGTATGCATGCTCACGTATTCTCGGGTTAGAATACCATCTACCCTGGGCTTGGAGTCAGGTTCTCTCAATGATCTGGAACTTTGATTTGGCTAGGTTGCCTAGCCAGCAAGCCCCTAGAGGTCTATCTACTTTTATATCCCCAGAGCTAGTATTAATATATACATGCACTATGCCTGGATGTTGTAGATATCACGTTTTGAAAAGTATATATGCATGTAAAATATATCTAATTTACAAATATTACATTGCCATGATCGTTATCATTATCTCAGCCTAGGATTCCATTCACACAGAAGAGAAGGACAGAGAATTATTTTCCTGTGTCTCGTCATGGACTACACAAAAAAGGACTTAGTGTGTATGTATAGGAATGAACATAAATACTTCTTATCTGCTGAGAAGTGAAGCTAAAATCCATAAACACTTTATTATCCTTTATGATCTCATTTTCTGCTTAATATAGGAAGCATAGATCCTGCTCTCGAGTACTTAACAATTTACTATATTGAACTGTAAAAATGGTTGCACTGGAACTCTCATTTTATTGATAATACAACATGAAATTAATATATTCCAATTGCTTCTACTAGCAATTAGTACTAATATCCCTCAAAACATTTTTTCTTAAATTCAATACCTTTTCATTCCCTCTGTTAAGATGAATTTTTCTATTAGATTTCAAAAGTCAGTCATATTAATCTGAAAATATTAATCCTCTAGTCAATTCCAAATTCATTTTCCTCAATAGGCCTCCTATCCTAAACACGCTCCTGACCCCAGCTTCCAGAAGCTAGACTGACAGTCAAAGAAGACTGGACTGGAGAGACACAAATGTGATCTGCATCTACATATATACCTCTGCTCTGATGGATGGGAGAAGAGAAGGAAGACAGATGTCTTTAGATGTTATCCAAAATGACACAGGAATCCCCTTCCTAGTCATCTTTCAGAGTATCATTAGGTTCAATAGAGATGTGTGGAAGCATCATTAAAAGTCATATCTCAGGGTCCCCAAAGTCTATTAATTCCCTTAGGAGCTAGTTATATATATACATAGTAGCTTTCCATTGGGCACCACAAATCCACTTGTATTGTACAGCAGAGGTCTCCTGTAAGTTTGGAGCTCCCAGATACACCTTTCCCTAATAGCCCAACCCTAACAGCACAGGTTACAAAGTCTTTTTTCTCTGGAATGTTCTATAGCTTTCTATGGCAGCTGCAACAAATTCCTCCAGACCTAGTGACATAAAGTGGCAGAAGCATAACAGAGTATCATTAATAGAGTCAGGGATCGGTTCTTGCCCATGGGATGGATCTCAATTGGGGCTGTCATCAGTTGAACATTCCCTCAGTCTCTGCTCTATCTTTGTCTCTGTACATCTGTAGACACGTTTTTGGTCTGAGGTTTTGTGGGTGGGTTGCTGTCCTTATCCCTCCACTGGCAGTTCTGCCTGGCTACAGGAAGTGTCCACTTCAGAATCCATATTCCCCACTGCTAGGAGTCTCAGCTAGAGTCTCTGCCACAAACCCCCTGGGGCCTCCCTTCCAGGTCTCTGGCATATCCTAGGGATTGCCACCTACCTACTGCCAATTTCTATTCTCTTTTATCTGCTCTCCCTACATCTGATCCCCCTGGCTCCACCCTGATTCCCTCCCTGCTCCCTCTCCCACCCAGTTCCCTCCATCCATCCACTTCTGATATCCATTTTATTTCTACTTCTGAGAAAGCTTCAACCACCCTCCTTGTTATTTGGCTTCTTTGAGCCTGTTGATTATAGCATGGTTACCTTGTACTTCATAGCTAATATCCACTTCAAAGTGGGTACATACTACGCATTTCCTTTTGGGTCTGGAGTACCTCACTCAGGAAGATATTTTCTAGTTCCAACCATTTGCCTGCAAAATTTATGATGTCCTTGGTTTCAATAGCTGAGTAGTACTCCATTGTGTAAATGAATTACATTTTCTTTATCCATTCCTCAGTTGAGGGACGTGAAGGTTATTTCTAGTTCCTGGTTATTATGAATAAAGCTGCTATGAACATACTTGAGTAAATATCTTTGCGAGATGGTGGAGCATCTTTTGGGTAAATACAGATCTGTTATAGACCCTAAGACGTCTGTCCAGTCTTTTCTAGCTTTTAGAGGCTCTGTTGAGAAGTTGTGTGTAATTCTGATAGGTCTGCTTTTATATGTTACTTGGCTCTTTTCCTTTACAGTTTTTAATATTCTTTCTTTGTCCTATACATTTAGTGTTCTAATTATTATGTGGTGGGAGGATTTTCTTTTCTGGTCTAATCCATTGGGTGTTCTGTAAGTTTCTTATGCATTTATAGCCATCTCTTTCTTTAGGCAAAGGAAATTTTCTTCTATGATTTTGTTGAAGGCTTTCTCTGGGCCTTTGAGCTGGGAATCTTCTCCTTCTATTCCTATTATCCTTATGTTTGGTCTTTTCATAGTGTCCCAAACTTTCTGAATGTTTTGTGTCATGAACATTTTGGATTTTGCATTTTCATTGACCAATGTATTGATTTCACCTATCATATCTTCTATGTCTGATTCTTTCTTCCATCTCTTGTATTCTGTGGGTGATGCTTATGTCTGTAGTTCCTGTTCCCTTTCTGAGGTTTTCCATCTCCAGAATTGTTTCAGTTTGTGTCTTCTTTATTGTATCTCTTTCCATTTCTCAGGTCTTAGACAGTTTTGTTCATATCCTTCATCTGTTTCAATGTATTTTCCTTTATTTCTTTATATTTATTTGCTTCCTTTGATTGTATTTTTCTGTATTTCTTTAACAGACTTATTAACTTCCTCTTTAAAGGCCTCTATCATCTTTATAAGATTAGATTTAAGATCATCTTCTTGTGCTTCAGTTTTGTTAGGATATCCAGGGTTTGCTGTGGCATAGCTGGGCTCTGGTGGTGCCATATTGCCTTGGCTCTTGTTGGTTGTGCTCTTTCACTGTTCTTTAGGCACCTGGTTTTCCCTGGTATTGGCTGGATTATCCTGATGACAGCAGGGCTTCTCGGAAAGGCAGGGGGAGCTGTGGGCTAGATAATGGAGGTGAGGGGACCTTACTCTGCTGTCGATGCCTCAGACAGACCCCACTGACAAGAGATTGGTGGGTCAATGTTCCAAGCTGGTAATACATGGTGCATTTGCAGGCCTCCACGGGGGAATCAGGGAGCCCTTGGGACCCCATAAGGTTCCTTGGAACTGAAAGGGTGAGTCCAGAGCCAGACAATGGGGATCAGGGGACCACAGGCAACTCATCTCTGCTGGCTGTGCCCCAGACAGATCCAGCTGGGAAGGGATTGCTGGGGCAGGATTCCATGGTGGTTATTCTTGGAGCTCAGCAGGCATCCATGGGGAAGCAGGATGCTCTTAGTGTTCTGCAATGCTCCTGTCAAGTCCAGTGCCAGACAGCAGAGGTCAGGGGACTGTGTTCAACTTACCTCTGCCAGCTGTGCCCGAAGAGGACCCAACAGGGAAAGGATTGGTGAAACAGGGTTCCAAGCTAGTTAGTCTTGGGACCTCAAAGGCTTTGCTCTTATGGTCCTGGAACTTTCCTTAGGACCAAATGTGGAATGAAGATATTCTAAAAAGGTACTTGTGTCCATCCCTTGACTCTCAGATTATGAAGGAATTGGAGTTTCCCCAGTAATCTCATGATGGGAGAAGGGAAATGATGAATCCTGGTGCCAGTCAGTCGGGAGCTTGTATCCAGGCAAGTGATTTCATATAGTTCTGATACAGTCAGATCATCTTGAGAAAGACATTAGACCGAGATGATGAATGGTGTGTGGACCTACACCTTGACGAGAACTGCTGTGTTATACTCACATCTTGTCTCGTCATGAAAACTAAACCTCATATCAGAATCCTGAATATGAACTTGACAGTCACTGGGTCTCAGTGATCCTCTTCCTCATGTGGCCACATAGAGTCCATCTCTTCTTATCCTGCTTTTCATTATTAGTTGTTTCTCTCATTGGCATACTGAGGATGGCCAGCAGAACCTATAATTGCTCAGGATAACTCTAATAACTTCAGGAATAGCATCCCTTGGCTTGGGGGTCACATTCCTCCAAGGATGCAGTCCCGTGAATCTGCTCATTGGTCTCCCAACTGTCTATCTTCTACTCCAGAACCATTATCAGCATTGACCAGAAGGTTTGCAACTGGGACAGCCAACACAGTAATGAAATGTTCTGATTCTTTAAAAAATCCCTGTAAAATATAGACTCTAAAGCTATTAGACTGAACCTTATCTACTGCTCTAACATGGTACCTCTAAAGTAATAAAAGGTTCTTGTAGAGTTCTTTCATTTTCAATTTGGGAAGAAAGTAAGCTTTTCAGATATGGGTAACATTTCCTTCCTATAAAATAGAATATCGGTCCTGCTTCCTGACATTCTCTTATATCAACTTAAAGTCCAGAAAAAGTTAATTTTTTTTAAGACACTGCCCCACAAGGACACTTGACCTTGATGTCATTGCAATCATCCTTTATATTATTCATATTTAGTTCAACTCTTTGTTCTTTTAAAGCAATGAACCTTTAAAACTATTAGAGACAGGTTCATCAGTTAATACTATTTTATCTTCCAGACCTATGTAAATAAGAATACTAAATGAACCTAGGACAATTTTCACCGCTTATTTGACAAGTTAATTTGTTTAATATGAACTCTGTTCTCGTGGAGTCCTCCATATCTCAGGGGAAATATAATGTACTTGAGTTTCCATGGGCACATTAGAACACTATCCCTTTGAGACTCTGATGCTGTTTTTATATGTGGATGGCTCTAAGTGAAGCACAGGGATTACTTAAGCTAACACGTGTGGATTCAGCCTAATAGGAATGCAAACAGAACCTGAATTCATCGTTCTGTTAATGGTTCTTTCCTGGTACATTCATCAGCTTCCATTACATTCCCTGCCTTAATAAACACACTGTATTATTTTATGACCTCTCTTCTGAGTGTTAATAGAATAAGGGAGTCATTATGGCCTCCATTACACAGAGTTATAATGGAATGAAGGATTTGCTGGAGTCCACATATTTCTACCCTCGTGTAGATAGATCTTCCAGCTAGACAAGCATCTATCCATCCTCCCTTGCTCAGTCAGACCTTTTTCTTGGTACTCTCAGTATTCCTTTATACTCTGAATTCCATCTTCATTCACATGTGTGTATGCCTACTTGTGTGCACTTGTATATATGTTGAACTTGCAAACTAGCATCCTTTGAAAGGTGAGTGCCTTTTATATCAACATAAGACAATGAAAAAAGAGGCAAGGCCATTGCCTTGCATAGCTTTTTAGCCAAGGTAACAACTAAAGTCCTTTAGTTTGATTTGGGTGGTAATTTACGTAATCATACATACATATTTATTCTGGCACACAGCACAATTTCATCTAATAGCTGATTTAGTGTGTGTGTGTGTGTGTGTGTGTGTGTGTGTATGTGTGTTTCTGATTTTGCTAGAGACATGTGACCACAAAGGCTTGATCTGCTAGATCTATCACAACAGAATATCATAGACTGAAGCTACAAATATCTATTTTCTCTTCATTCTCAATGCTGAAAGACCAAGAACAAGGGGCCGAACTGGTAAGATTGTGTCTACTTTTTGGGTGGTAGAAGCAGTCTTCCTTCTTCATCTCCATATAATTTTTCCCTCCAAGTGTCTATGTCCCAATCTCTTATACAATGAGAGTCAGATTGAATGCAAGTCCATTTCAGTGACTTCGTTTTAACTTAATTATGTCTTTCAAGACTCAGTCTCCAAATGCAATCACATCCAGAAGCTGTAACGGTTTGAATGAGAACATCCCCCGTAGGCTCAGATATTTGAACACTTGGCTCTGGCTCTTGGTACTTGCCTGTTTGGGGGAGTTTTATGGAGTAAGTTCTTGCTGGAGGAAATATGTTGCTAGAAGGGGGCTTTGAGAGTTTAAAGACTCATCCCACTTCCAATCTACTCACTCTCCTTCATGCTTGTGGTTCATTTTCTGTTCCTGTTGCCACGCCTGACACTTGTTGTTATGCTTCCCACTATGGTGACTACTTGTCTCTCTTGACAAAAGAAACTGTTACTTCCCTAAGTTGTTTTTGATCATGATGTTTTGAAAATCATCTTTAGTTATTACTAACGTAGAGGTGTTGGGCATTGGAAATCTAAATTATGAATTCTGAGGAAGACATAATTTAGCCCATGACAATGGAAATAGTACTTGTTTATCAAGGTACTCATAGGTTTGAGATGCATTTGGAAACAAAGGTAAATTACATGAGCTCCAGAGCACAATCAGGTGGTTAGACAGTTCTCTCTGCCTATGAAGTGAATGCTTATGACTGTCATGTTCTCATAAAGGTAATTTTCAGAGAGATCAATTCAACATAGAATTATATATGTCCTTGTTAGACAATGCAAGGGATGTAAATATACATAGGTTTAGAAGATTAAATATTTGAGATTCTGGGCTGATGAGATGACTCAACAGGTAGGAGTGCTTATTGCTTTTACAAATGACCAAGGTTGAGGTTGGAGCAGTTACATGGTGACTCACAATCATTTGTAACTCCAGGGTATCAGTCATACACATGGAACACAGACATGCACATGAAAAATATATACATGAAAATAAAATTAAATAAATCCTTAAAAAGAGAGCTTTGCAGCCCAAGGTTTTGCTTTTAATAAATTTTGCTAATTATAATCTGTCAATATTACACAGAAAATTCCAGAAACAAGCAATTATTAAGTAAACTGCATGTTCAAGTATGGTGATGAGATCTGTTCCAGTCTTTCCACACTGCTGGGCTTGAGCATTCTTTTGTCTAGAATATTCAAGGCTCTGTATGTGGTTCAGATTCACCTCTTAGTAGCTAATGAAAGAAAAACTCATATACTAACATCACTACAGTACAATCAAGTGTGAGTGTGTGTATGTATGTATGTGTGTATGCATGTGCATGCACATGTGTGTTAATTGGAAGACAATAAAAGAGATTTTTGATACTTTTAATGCTATACCTGAGACTTTAAAAGTTATAATCATACCACCTGGTAAATAGCTCAGATGAAAAAAGTATTAAATATAGGACTTAGATTATTTGTGGTTTCAGGCGTCTTTGTTGGGGATTTGGGGGTGAAAAATGTCTCTGAACATAACTGCACTGGTTGGTTTTGTGTGTCGACTTGACACAAGCTGGAGTTATCACAGAGAAAGGAGCCTCCCTTGAGGAAATGCCTCCATGAGATCCAGCATTCTCTCAATTAGTGATCAAGAGTGGGAGGGCCCATTGTGGGTGGTGCCATTCCTGGGTTGGCAGTCCTGGGTTCTGTAAGAAAGCAAGCTGAGCAAGTCAGGGGAAGCAAGTCAGTAAGCAGCACCCCTCTGTGGCCTCTGCGTCAGCTCCTGCTCCAACTTCCTGCCTTGTGTGAGTTTCTGTCCTGACTTCCTTTGGTAATGAACAGCAATGTGGACATGTAAGTTGAATAAACCCTTTCCTCCACAACTTGCTTCTTGCTCATGATGTTTTGTGCAGGAATACAAACCCTGACTAAGACAATAACCTTCGTGCGGGCCTTAAATGTAGCTTGTAAGAAGCATCATCTCTGACTGGTAGCTATCCACTAAGCAATCAGAAGAAATGAACACAAAGAGTGCTGAGTTCAAGTGCAGTTCTTAGGAGATAGCATTTTTAATCACAGGAGTAGGGGGGTTCATTGTGGTGGTTGAACAGACAGTATCCTCAAATGCGTTCTCTGTGAGTAAATGCTCCTGGAAAGAAGCTGGTTAGAACTTCAGTGACAAGAGAGGGATGGAATGTTAAAAGTTACGACAAGCCAAGTTATCTAGAACTATCCTTAGCACCCTGTCCAGTCATTTATCGTCCTTTTCGGTCTATGCACTAATATCTTTATGAGCATTAGGTAAATCTTCTGGGATGTACAAAGAGACCCCTAGTTTTTACCAACTAAAGGACTAACAATACTTTCAGTTAGCATCTGAGGTCTGTAGCTCAGAGTTCCCCACTTTTCTGTGACCTGTCTATTTGATGTTTCTACCAATGTATTTACAAGTCATTTTGATCTATGATTTTTCTGTTCTTTTACTATGAAACTTCAATAAGACCATTAGCGTGTTGGAGCATGGGGTGTGGGATAACCTAAATCCATGTTGCTGGAGCATGGTGTTCATATTTTTCTCTAGGACAAACTCCCTCCTAGGCCTCTTGAGATGAGAGCTGTGAATTTTTCATTGACAGCTCTATGAAGAGAAGAGATGTGAATCAGAAATATAAAGTTGTTGCAGAACAAATCATAGAGTAAAGCAAAGGATAAGGAATGAACATCTCCAGGCTACCATAAGTCACCCCACATCCACTTATTTAACCATTACATTTTTCTACCAATTATGCAGTTCCAGTTATTGGTAAGGTTTATTTTTTTCCACTTCTAACCATCACTGAAAAGTTAGTGAATAGTAAGAAATTGAAGTGTTGGTGGACTGATTTTAGAAGTTGCATTAGCATCTTCTGGTTTGCACTCTGGGACTCAGTTCCCAGTGTCTGCCTGGTGGGTTGATGCAGATATTGACAGTCCTACCGTCTCAGGTCCTAGCCCTGTGCCTCATATGCAGAAGGTGTTCACCCTGTGTTGGCTGCACTGTCTCGGGGGTGGTGCTTCAGTTCTGCTCTCAACGAGCTGTGGAAGACTTAGAGAGCCCCTAATTAATGGTGGGAGAAGATTCCAGGAAAATACTTGAGAGTCACTGCGAAGCATGTCATCCTTTGTCCTCTCAACTCCTTCCCATCTCAAAATGTTTTTATGAGGCTTAAATGGGCTGGTTAAGGGCAGAGGTGGAAAGTGAGCCCAGGTCTCACCACGTAATTAGTTTCACCCCTATGAACTTAGCTCATAAAATAGGGGTCAAATTGTGAATGGCTAACCACATAGAATCTCCTGTTTCTAGTCCTAGCTATAGTGGTGTTGAACAGAGTGAGGCACTTGTAGCTTTGGGGGGCGGGGTTGGGGGGTCTCATACTAAATCTAACCGTCGATGACAAAGAGAAGACAGGGAGGTCAGAGTTCAAACCTAGTCACTGGATTTTTACTTGTTGAGAATCTCTGTACTGTTTTAATTTTAAGCATGCAGAGTCTCCACAGCTCAGGTCTAGAGCTATAGATTTCTACTGGAGAAGGGGAGAAAAAGGAAGACGATAAAAGCCCTCACAATGCAGCTCTTTGATGGGCCAAGTTATCTCCCCTCCCCACCACAGGCACAGTCATGTAGTGACCAATTTTTTTTTCCTGGCGAAAGATTTTTCTGTCTTTTAAAGGGAATGATAAACACTTTTTACAAAAGGGAGGAGGAGAAAAAAACCACTTGTGCCCTTAACACAAAATAACAACACTGTAGATCACACTAGCTGAAGGCTCCACATCTTATAAACACAGCACACCGCATTACTCTGTGTGAGTTATTGTTTCACTGCAGCGAGCAGCGGGCTCCGAATATATTAATGATTCATGCTTGCCTTGGCAGAACATCATGTATACTAATCACAGGAAACCAAGCATACAAGGGCACTTTAAATGCATTTGTCCAGTTAATAGTTTGACTTAATCTGATATTTCATTGGGTCACCGACCTTTTCATTGTAGGTAATGTACAGCGCAAAATGTATGGTTGACACCCTGATGAATCAAGGGAGAGTAGCTTCCTGGTTACTAAGCAACACGTGCTGCTGCTCCTTACTGCTGCATAATTCTGTCCAATCCACACTTGTGTGCTCTTTCCACTGAGGAACTCAAATGTAGCCCTGTGAGCATGTATGTACATGTCCACATGTCTTTGTGCCAGCAAGTGCACACGTGTGTGTGTGTGTGTGTGTGTGTGTGTGTGTGTGTCTGTGTCTGAGTCTTTGTTGGGAGAGACTCCACAGACACTAAGTAGCTCATTTATGTTGCTTTTTATAGGCATTGAGCAATACACTCCCATCATAAATAACTATGCCAGAGTTAATACTCAATAAACAGTGTGGTTTATAAACAATTAGGGACTCCGGTCTCAGAATAAGACAGTTCAGCAGAGTGAGAGCAGCCATCCCACAACAATGCTCAGGAAGAAGTGTGGCTTCTTAAAAGTGTCATAATTCTCATTTAAAAAACAATTAGCAGTTTGGTGAATTTTGGTCTGCCGAGTGCGGAGCTTCTTCTTCAAATGTGAACAGAATCAAAGAGCCATTTCTCAGCTTTACACAATGGACAACGCCTGCCCAGAAAGCGCAGCTGAGAATAAAGAGCAGAACTGATGTTTTTCTCCCATCTGCTTACCAGCCTGAAAGTCCATTGATGACATCAACAGGAGTTAGAATCAATGGCTTCTGCCAGCTTTTCAAAAGAAACCAGGCAGCCCCTCTACTTTGCGTTGTCTTTGTATTTCCCTGTAACTTTGTAGGTTGATAAAACAACAACAACAACAACCACCTCCTATATCTCTTTCTTTACATTTCTTTGGTGCACTTTCAACACACACACACACACACACACACACACACACACACTTCATGGGCACAGGGGCATCACTGTTTTGCATCCTGATTACTTTTGAGGCATCTTATCACACAATTCCAGAGTTCAGCTCCAGTGTCTTTCCCCAATTTAACTGGGCTTAATAGGGCTATTTTTGAATACCTTTTTAAATAATGTAAGCTTCCAGTCCTGTGCTCAGGGACAGGAAGCTGGACAGAGCCGTTGTATTTCTCCTCCCTCATGGCTTACCACTCCAGGCAGGTTGATTTTCAACCTCCGTTTTCTTTGAAGAGCATCTTGGAATGCGTGTTGAGTAGGTGGACTCTATTAGGCACCTAAAGCCATATATTTGACTCTTTTATCCTGAAGTTGAACAGTCCTATTTTAATAGAAAGAGAGTTGGGGAGGTAGCTCAGTTGGTACAATGTTTATCCACATGCATCAAGCCTGAGTTTGCATGACAGCCATGCATAAAGCAAGCATGGTGGCACCCCCATCCCCCCTGGCCCATGATCCTGGCACTTGCCATCCCTCCCTTAGCCTTTGTTTGCTGTATACTTAAGAAACACACTCATTCTAAACCAAAAGCTTGGCTATTGTAGATCACTCTCCAGACCGTACTGAACAGGCCTTTCCAGAATACCAAAGCAACAGCTACTGAATGGTTAGCTGTTGCTAAGCTAGCCAGAATAGTAGATGGATTTCTGTGCAGGCTATTTTTTATGCCAATCTGACACAAGATGGAGTTATTCCTGAAGATAAAACCTCTGTTGAGAGTGTAACCCTCCAGACTGACCTGGAGGCAAGCCTATGGGGAGGTTTCTTAACTAGGGAATGGTATGGGAGGATCTAGCCCAATGTGGGTGGTGCAACTCCTAACAGGGGTCTGGAAGTACATAAGAAAGCAGGCTGAAGCAAGCCAAGAGGAGCAAATCCAAAGCATCTTTCCTCTATGGTTTCCTATTCAGTTCCTGTCTCAGGTTTCTGCCTTGAGCTCCTGTCCTGACTTCCTTTGCTGATAGACTGTGATGTTGTAAGTGTGAGTGAAATAAATCCTTCTCAAGTTGTTCTTTGGCTATGATCTTTTTAAAAAAATTAATTATTTATTTAATTACATCCCAAATACTGGCCCCCCTCAATCCCCTCTTGAAAAGTTTCTCCCCATCCACCCACCCCTTCGCCTCTAAGAGGGCAGCTCCCTGCCCCCCCCCGAGCACCCCACCACCCTGGTGCATCAAATCTCCTATTACAGGAATAGAAACCCCAACTAGCTGAGCATTTTGGCATGGGCCTTTAATTCTGGCACTTCGGAGGTAGAGCCAGACAGATTGTTATGAGTTCAAGGCCAGCCAGGGTTACATAGAGAAATCTTATGTAAGAGAGAGAGAGAGAGAGAGAGAGAGAGAGAGAGAGAGAGAGAGAGAGAGAGAGAGAGAGAGAGAGAGAGAGAGAGCATTATAACAACAAACCCTAAAACAGTTTTTCAAGTTGAAGTTCTGTTGATGTCAGGGAATTGGATTTAACTGACACAGAGAGCTTAGGAGATAGAACAGGACAATACTGAATTTTAAACTCTTACTTAGTAGTCAGGACCCCTCTTGCATAAAACACCATGAGAGTTAAGAGGGTCTTGTATCTCCTCCTTGCAGACTCCTCTTTCTGCACAGCTAGCTTAGTCATGGCAGCCCAAAATTCTCATTTGGGTGCAGAGAAAGATTTATGGAAGTGAGAAGCACAGTAAATATTGACTGTGGCAATGCAGAGGTCAATATTTACCTCAAGGGACAATAAATCCTGATATCCACCAAAACATAAAGTCAATATTTAGAGGGTGGCATCAGATGCATCTGAAATGCCCTTGCCAGAAGTAGCCGGAAATATTTCGCTACTGAGACTTTGTTCCTTCAGCTTTTCGGTTTATGTTAATATTTAAAGGGTGGAGTGTGAGGCTATGGAGGCAGCATTCCTACGTTCTGATCTTGAAAAGATCAAGAGTTTGCTGTCCACCTCAAACACATCCGCCTGTAAACTTTTATTTTGGAAAATGTATTTTTTTTTTAAATTCATCACCTTTCTCCCATATAAGTGACAAAAGGGAAAGTTGTTAACAGCCCTTCAGACCTCTTAATTACTGAACACAAGTGAAGTAGGAGGGAAAATCAGGTTCACTGAACTTCTGGAATCCAGGCTATCAAAGTTCGTTCTATTTCCACAAATAGGGACACATTTTTACTCACCGGTTTTCCAACCACTTCCTTTAAATACAGCGTCCATCCTCTGATTAATCGTTAAGCAGCTGGATAAAAAACAACCTCAGAAAGATTGTTTAAAAGAATCCTTTCCCGGGCCCCATCTACTGTTTGTGTGTGAACTGAATACAGGTTGCCCTTTTGGGGGGTGTCTGTGTCCTGGGCTGTCTGTGTTCTGGGGTGTGGGGAAAGAGGACACTTCAGTTCTGAAACACCAGCAGGTGCTAATCCTTGTCCCACTCTGCCAACAACTGTCTCTGCCGCAGCCTGCAGGTCCTGGGTGGAGGAGCTGTTTATCTGTCTGAGTACTTCAGAATGTTTTTAAATTCTTTAGGACATAATCCTTGTGCTTCCTGTTGTTCTTACATCCGAAAAGGCAAGCAGAGCTCTGAAAATATTCATGTCCAGCAGAGGTCACTGAAACCCCCTTGGCCTAGAGAACAGGTGGCTGGTGTAGTCTTGTTTTGTTTGTAGTACTAGCAAGTAGAGTGTAGCACACGTTAGCAAGCTCTCTGTCACTCTGCCACCTTCCAAGTCCACTGAAGGTGTGAACGAAGGAGAATAAAGGGAGTTTTTTACCTTCCTTTTTTTCTTCCCTTTTTTATTAGATATTTTCTTTTTTTACATTTCAAAGGTTATCCCTCTTCCTCGATTCCCTTCTAAAAACCCCCTACCCCATTCCCTCTCTCCCTGCTCACTAACCCACCCACTCCCGCTTCCCTGACCTGGCAGTCCCTACCATGGGGCAATGAACCTTCATGGGTCCAAGGGCCTCTCCTCTCATGATGTCCAACAAGGCCATCCTCTGCTACATATGCATCTGGAGCCATGGGTCCCTCCATGTGTACTCTTTGGATGGTGGTTTAGTCCCTGGGAGCTCTGGGGGTACTGGGTGGTTCATATTTTTGCTCCTCCTATGGGTCTGCAAACCCCTTCAGCTCTTTGGGTCCTTTCTCTAGTTCCTCCATTGGGGACCCTGTGCTCAGTCCAATGGTTGTCTGAGAGCATCCCCCTCTGTATTTGTCAGGCACTGGCAGAGCCTCTCAGGAGACAGCTATATCAGGCTCCTGTCAGCAAGTGCTTGTTGGCATCCACAGTAGTGTCTAGGTTTGGTGACTGTATATGGGATGGATCCCCATCTCTGGATGGTCTTTCCTTCATTCTCTGCTCCACACTTTGTCTCTAACCTCTGGTCCCTACAGGGAGACTGGGAATGATCACCCAGTCAAAGGAAGGGTTCAAGAATGGTTCTTCTGAAATGCTCAGGTGGATTCCACTCAGAAAAACTGCAAATACAGTTTGCACAAGGGTTACACGTCAGGACTTAGATTGTGATGCACAGCTCTCACATTGGGGATGGAGGCCAAGTGGGGCAGTTACTGACACTAATTGGGAAGATTAGGTGGGAAACTGGGATTCAAGCCTAGGCCACCTGCTGGTTACATTCCTGGCTGTGTTCCAGGTGGCTCTCAATTATCTATCTATCTATCTATCTATCTATCTATCTATCTATCTATCTATCTATCTATCTATCTATCTATCTATCTATCTATCTATCTTTACTTAATTGTATGGGCCCTAATCATGATAACCTCCCAGTCTTCCCATGTCTGGTCCCCCTCCTCCATGACACCCCCACCCCCAAAATCACTCCCCAACTCCTGACAAAAAGTAAATAAATAAAAGAACAAAGCAAGACCATTTTGTGCTGTCCATACACTCACTGAAGCGTGGTCAGAATCCTAGTGACCAGCTCCCCGCTCAGGGAGGATGTGTCTTTCTCTACCATTATCTGTGCCCAGAGCCATTAACTGAGGAGAGCCATGGGGTTGCTGGTGAGGGGTGGGGCCAGCTTTCCCAGGTGATGGTTCTTTTCTTCCTTTCCTTTTTACCTTAATCTCTATGCTTAACCATGCTGGGGAAGATAACCAGTTAGATAGCTTCTATCTTGGCTTTTGTTCACTTCAAATTTAAGGTCAATCTGAGGCCACTCTTATGAGCTTCGAGTTCTTTGAAACTGTCCTGGGTAAGGCAAAAGCTACATGGAGAATTTAATAACTGAGTTGGCTGACTCCTGGTATCCTACTGGGAAATGCCACCAACCAATGATATTTTTATGAAGGTTGTATTGGGGGAGGGGAGGGTCCTTGATGCCGCAATAGATCAACAAGGTAAATAGTTGGAAGAATGTGTCAACAAGTCTAATTCAAGAGACAAAATAAACTTTACATTCAGTCAGATCTCTTCTCCATCTTTATTTCTCCTGAGTAATATTTGCCTTCTAACCAGGAATCCCCTCTCTATCTTCTTGCAAAAGTGGAGTTGCCCTCTTAATTTTGTAGTGATTTTTGAGAGTCAGAGTCCTTCCTTCTCCCTATCAAAAATTAAATTACATTTATTTGTTAGGTTTTACATGTGAATATGTTCTCAAGCTATGGTATGCATGTGCAGGATGGAGGATAATTTGCACGAGTTTGGTTTTCTCTAAGCATGTGGGTCCTGGGATTGATTTCAGGGTGTCAGGCTTGGCACCAAGGTCCTGTTTCGGGTCTGCCATCATGCTGGCCTTCCTCTTTCCATTTAGTGGGACCCAGAGTCATAATCATCAGTTCGTATTTGTGAGCAACCCTTGGAGGATACTGACTGTTGAACAGACTTAGCCTGGTGCTTCATTTGAGCCCCCAAAGCTGAGATCCCATTATCTCTGGGATCTGTGGTTATCTTTCCCCATCTGTGACATGTGGTGTGGCTGTCTGCAGGTCTCTGGCTGACTTCCTTCTCCCTCATACTCTGAATGGTATTCTATATCAAATTTGGGCTATGTCACTCACTTATTTGTATTTATTTATTTAGTATTTACTTTCTGTGTTTTTTTAAACATTTTTTAAAGATTTGTTTATTTATTATATGTAAGTACACTGTAGCTGTCTTCAGACACACCAGAAGAGGGCATCAGATCTCATTATAAATGGCTGTGAATAAGCATGTGGTTGCTGTGAATTGAATTCAGGACCTCTGCTCTCTCTGGCCCAAAGATTTATTTATTATTATCCAAGTACACTGTAGCTGTCTTCAGACGCACCAGAAGAGGGTGTCAGATCTCATTACGGATGGTTGTGAGCCACCATATGGTTGCTGGGATTTGAACTCAGGACCTTTGGAAGAGCAGCCAGTGCTCTTAACCACTGAGCCATCTCACCAGCCACTTTCTGTGTTTTTAAGACAAGGTCTCATTCCATAGCCCATGCTGTGCTAAAATTTCCTATGTAGTTCAGGTTGTCCTTGAATCAACAGTGATCCTCCTGTATCACCCTCCACTGTTCCCATTACAAACAGAATAAACATACTGTACTCTTACAATGGTTAAGATGCTAAATTTTATTTTCTATCTTTCAAAATTATAACCAAGATAAAAAGTTTCCCTTCTCTCCCCCACAAAGCATTTCCCAGCTTTCAAAGGTTAGCTCCAGTCCTGGCTATCCCCTTAAGTTGCGTCTCTTGTCTCTCTCCTCTCTGAACTCATAGTACTCATCCATCTAGACTTCCTATGCAGCCCTGCTCTGGTTTTTTCACTGTTTGATATGGGCTCATGAATAGATATTAAGATGTCCTTAAAGTAGTCATCGTGCCCCTCACTCTCACCAATCTGCGCAGTCAATATACATGTTAGGCAATGTTGTTTTCATACACTAATCTTTCAGAAACCAGATCAGATGGATGGATGGCAATTGGCCTTTAAGATCATCATAGACAGAACAAGTTTACATCTGTTCCTAATGTCAGTATTATCATCTTTCCTTGGTCCATCATTTTACTACCAAGGTGCTCTTGAAGCAAGCCCATCCCCTTATGTATTCCATAATCTGTGATGGTTACTTTTAGCAGCCAGCCTAACTCAACCTAGTATCACCAAGAATCTTGATGATTCTTTCAATTCATGAATTATCAGCATCAAGTTGCCCCCTGGTCATGTCTGTGGGAGACTGTCTTGATTGTTAATTGATTTATAAAGACTATGGGAGGCACAGACTCATGCTTTGGACCCTGAACTATATAAAAGAAGAGAGAGTTTGCTGAGCATTGAGCGAGCAGGCATCGGGTGCATTCATTTCTCCCCACGCTTGACTGTGGATGTGGTGTGATTAGGTCCTGTCTCTGACTTCTCTGACAGTGTGACCAGTTGCTTCAGGCTCCCCCATCCTTGGCTTCCCTGAATCAGTAAACTGTAAACTGGAATTATAAGCCCACTAAGCCTTCATTTCCCTAAATTGGCATTTGTTAGAGAATTTTATCACAGTAGTAGAAATGAAACAACATCTCTAAGCTTCTTTTACATCTGCTCATAATACTTTAATGTTTACAATTTAGTATTAGTATCGTGTAGGCACATTGTAAGGGTGGGTACATGTGTCATAGACTGAGTGTGGCGGTCAGACAACAACCTTGTGGAAATGGTTTTCTCGTAGCCTTGCCTGGCTTCCAGGAAGTGACCTCAGTTTATCTGGCTTGTGCAAAAGCACCTTTACTATCTTACCAGTCCTATTTTTTAATCTATAAATATTTGGACACTTCTACAAAAGCACTCATTTATAAAGCATTCATTTGAACTTTGGAAACTTTGACCTCAGTGAACCTAATCTACTCTTTTCCTATTGCCTATTATTCTCCTGGCTACCTTTTGAACAGTCTTATTCTGGAAAAAAAAATGTCACTTCCAGGAAAGAGACACTGACATTTCTGACCAAGGCACCTTTAATAATTTATTTGAAAATATTCCAATATTGTTAAACTCAAAAAGGAGAAAATTTCATGATCAGTCTACAACTAACTCCTCAATGAGATGGATCATTTATTATTAATTTCATTATTTTGAGAGACTGAAAGTGTCACAGCGTGAATATATACCTATTTAATATTTTTTTACCTCACATGTATCAAAGATCGCTATTTACTCTGAAGAGTAAATTCGATGCTGTAGGAGCTGATTCAGAGAAAAATAACTTTCTTTTTTTTCTATATTTTTTATTTACATTCCGAATGATTTCCCCTTTCCCCTTTCCTCCCACCCCGAAAGTCCCATAAGCCCTCTTCACTCCCCCTGTTCCCCATGCAATTCCCTCTCGCTTCTCTGTCCTGGTACTCCCCTACATCCAGTCTTTCCATGACCAGGGGTCTCTCCTTCCATCTTCTTGGAAATCTATTGATATGTGAATTGTGTCTTGGATATTCCAAGATTCGGGGTTAATATCCCTTTATCAGTGACTGCATACCATCTGTGTTATTTTGTGATTAGGTTACCTCACTAAGGATGATATTTTCTAGTTCTGACCATTTGCCTAAGAATTTTGTGAATTTATTGTTTTTAATTGCAAAGTAGTATTCCAGTGTGTATATACCACATCTTCTGAATCCATTCCTCCATTGAGGGACATCTGGGTTCTTTTCAGCTTCTGGCTATTATAAATAAGGCTGCTATGAACATAGTGGAGCATGTGTCCTTATTGCATGCAGGGGAAGCCTCTGGGTATGTGACCAGGAGTGGTATAACAGGATCCTCTGGGAGTGTCATGCCCAGTTTTCTGAGGAACTGCCAGACTGCTTTCCAGAGTGGTTGTAACAGCTTGCAATCCCACCAGCAGTGGAGGAGTGTTCCTTTTTCTCCACATCCTTGCCAACAACTGCTGTCTCCTGTGTTTTTGATCTTAGCCATTCTGACTGGTGTGAGATGGAATCTCAGGGTTGTTTTGATTTGCATTTCCCTAATGACTAAGGATGTTGAACATTTCTTTAGGTGCTTCTCAGCCATTAGATATTCTTCAGGTGAGGACTCTTTGTTTAGCTCTGTACTCCATTTTTTAATAGGGTTATTTGGCTCTCTGGGGTCTAACTTCTTGAGTTCTTTGTGTATATTGGATATTAGCCCTCTGTCAGATGTAGGGTTGGTAAAGATCTTTTCCCAGTTTGTTGGGTGCCGCTCTGTTCTTTGGACAGTGTCCTTTGCCTTACAGAAACTTTGAAATTTTATGAGGTCCCATTTGTCAATTCTGGACCGTAGAGCATAAGCTATTGGTGTTCTATTCAGGAAATTTTCCCCTGTACCCATATGTTCAAGGTTCTTCCCTAGTTTCCTTTCTATTAGTTTCAGTGTGTCTGGTTTTATGTGGAGGTCCTTGATCCACATGGAATTGAGCTTAGTGCAAGGAGATAAGAATGGATCGATTTGCATTCTTCTGCATGTTGACCTCCAGTTGAACCAGCACCATTTGTTGAAAAGGCTATCTTTTTTCCACTGGATGGTTTTAGCTCCTTTGTCAAAGATCAAGTGACCATAGGAGTGTGGATTCATTTCTGGTCTTCAATTCTGTTCCATTGATCTACCTGCCTGTCACTGTACCAATACCATGCAGTTTTTAACACTATTGCTCTGTAGTACAGCTTGAGGTCCAGGATACTGATTCCCCCAGAAGTTCTTTTACTCTTGAGAATAGTTTTAGCTGTCCTGGGTTTTATGTTATTCCAGATGAATTTTTGAATTGCTCTTTCTAACTCTATGAAGAATTGAGTTGGGATTTTGATGGGGATTGCATTAAATCTGTATATTGCTTTTGGCAAGATGGTCATTTTTACTGTATTAATCCTGCCAATCCATGAGCATGGCAGATTTTTCCATCTTCTGAGGTCTTCTTCAATTTCTTTCTTCAGAGACTTGAAGTTCTTGTCATACAGATCTTTCACTTGTTTGATTAGAGTCACACCAAGATACTATATATTGTTTGTGGCTATCGTGAAGGGTATCATTTCTCTTATTTCTTTCTCAGCCTGCTTATCCTTTGAGTATAGGAAGGCTACTGACTTGCTTGATTTGATTTTATATCTGGCCACACTGCTGAAGTCGTTTATCAGCTGTAGGAGTTCTCTGGTGGAGTTCTTTGGGTCGCTTATGTATACTATCATATCGTCTGCAAATAGTGACAGTTTGACTTCTTCCTTTCCAATTTGTATCCCTTTGACCTCCTTTTGTTGTCTAATTGCTCTAGCTAGAACTTCAAGTACTATATTGAAAAGATATGGAGAGAGAGGGCAGCCTTGTCTAGTCCCTGATTTTAGTGGGATTGCTATAAGTTTCTCTCCATTTAGATTGATATTGGCTACTGGTTTGCTGTAAATTGCTTTTACTATGTTTAGATATGGGCCTCGAATTCCTGATCTTTCCAAGACCTTTAACATGAAAGGATGCTGAATTTTTTGTCATATGCTTTTCCAGCATCTAATGAAATCACCATGTGGTTTTTTTCTTTGAGATTGTTTATGTAGTAGATTACATTGTTGGACTTCCTATATTGAACCATCCCTGCATCCCTGGGATGAAGCCTACTTGATCGTAGTGAATGATCGTTTTGGTGTGTTCTTGGATTCGGTTGGCAAGAATATTATTGAGTATTTTTGCATCAATATTCATAAGAGAAATTGGCCTGAGATTCTCTTTCTTTGTCGAATCTTTGTGTGATTTTGGTATTAGCGTAATTGTGGCTTCATAGAACAAGTTGGGTAGTGTTCCTCCTGTTTCTATTTTTTGGAATAGTTTGAAGAGTATTGTTGTTAGGTCTTCTTTGAAGGTCTGATAGAATTCTGCACTAAAACCATCTGGACCTATGCTTTTTTTGGTTGGAAGACTTCCAATGACCACTTCTATTTCTTCAGGGGTTATAGGATTGTTTAGATGGTCTATATGATCCTGATTTAATTTTGGTATTTGGTATCTGTCTAGGAAATTGTCCATTTCCTCCAGATTTTCTAGTTGTGTTGAATACAGGCTTTTGTAGTAGGATCTGATGGTTTTTTGAATTTCCTCAGTTTCTGTTGTTATCTCTCCCTTTTCGTTTCTGATTTTGTTAATTTGGATACTGTCTCTGTGCCTCTGGCTAGTCTGACTAAGGGCTTATCTATCTTGTTGATTTTCTCAAAGAACCAACTTCTATTTTTTTTGATTCTTTGTATGGTTTTATTTGTTTCTACTTGATTGATTTCAGCCCTGAGTTTGATGATTTCCTGCCTTCTACTCATCTTCGTTGTATTTTTTTCTTTCTGTTCCAGGGCTTTCAGGTGTGCCATTAAGCTGCTAGTGTATGCTCTCTCCCGTTTCTTTTTGGAGGCACTCAGGGCTATGAATTTTCCTCTTAGCACCGCTTTTATTGTGTCCCATAAATTAGGGTATGTTGTGCCTTCATTTTCATTAAATTTTAAAAAGTCTTTGATTCCTTTCTTTATTTCCTCCTTGATCAAGGTATCATTGAGTATAGCATTGTTCAACTTACATGTGTATGTGGGCTTTCATTGTTATTGAAGACCACCCTTATTCCATAGTGATCTGATAGGAGGCATGGGATTAGTTTGATCTTCTTAGTTGAGGTCTGTTTTGTGACCAATTATATGGTCGATTTTGGAGAAGGTACCATGAGGTGCTGAAAAGAAGGTATATTCTTTTGCTTTAGGAGGAAATGTTCTATATATATATATATATCTGTTAGTTCCATTTGGTCCAAGGCTTCAATTAGTTTCACTGTGTCCCTGTTTAGTTTCTGCTTTCCTGAACGATCCATTTCAGAGAGCAGGGTGTTGAAGTCACCCACTATTATTGTGTGAGGTGTGATGTGTGCTTTGAGCTTTAGTCAAGTTCCTTTTTTGAATGAGGGTGCCCTTGCATTTGGAGCATAGATGTTCAGAATTGAGAGTTCTTCTTGGTGGATTTTTCCTTTGACCAGTATGTAGTGTCCTTCTGTGTCTTTTTTGATGACTTTAGGCTGAAAGTCAATTTTATCTGATATTAGGATGGCTACTCCGCCTCGTTTCCTGGGATCACTTGCTTGTAAAATTGTTTTCCAGCCTTTTACTCTGAGGTAGTGTTTGTCTTTGACACTGAGGTGCATTTCCTGCATGCAGCAAAATGCTGGGTCCTGTTTACATATCCAGTCTGTTAGCCTATGTCTTTTTTTGGGGAATTGAGGCCATTGATATTAAGAGAGATTAAGGAGTAGTGATTATTGCCACCTGCTACTCTTGACGCTATCTTTATGTTTGAGTGGTTCTCTACTTTTGGGTTTGATGAAAGAAGGTTACTATCTCGTTTTTTTCCAGGGTGTAGTTTCTCTCCTTGTATATGGCGATTTCCACCTATTATCATTTGCAGGACTGGGTTTGTGGAAAGATATTTTATAAATATGGTTTTATCATGGAATATCTTGGTCTCTCCATCTATGGTGATTGTGAATTTCACTGGGTATAGTAGTCTAGGCTGGCATTTGTGTTCTCTTAGAGTCTGTATGAAATCTGCCCAGGATCTTCTGCCTTTCATAGTCTCTGGTGAGAAGTCTGATGTGATTCGGATAGGTCTTCCTTTATATGTTACTTGACCTTTTTCTCTTACTGCTTTTAATATAATTTCTTTGTTTAGTACATTTGGTGTTTTGATTATTATGTGACGGGAGGTATTTCTGTTCTGGTCCAGTCTGTTTGGAGTTCTGTAGGCTTCTTGTACGTTCATCGGCATCTCTCTCTTGAGGTTAGGGAAGTTTTCCTCCATAATTCTGTTGAAGATATTTACTGGCCCTTTAAGTTGCAAATCTTCCCTCTCATCTATACCTATAATCCTTAGGTTTGGTCTTCTCATTGTGTCCTGGATTTCCTGGATATTTTGGGTTACACGTTTTTTGCATTTTGTATTTTCTTTGACTGTTGAGTCAATGTTTTCTATGGTATCTTCAGCACCTGAGATTCTTTTTTTCCATCTCTTGTATTGAGTTGTTGATGTTTGCATCTATGACCCCTGATTTCTTCCCAAAGTTTTTTATCTCCAAAGTTGTCTCCCTTTGTGATTTCTTAGTTGTTTCTACTTCCGTTTTTAGATCCTGGATGGATTTGCTCAGATCCCTCACTTGTTTGTTTGTGTTTTCCTGTATTTCTTTAAGATATATTAGTGTTTCCTCTTTCAGGATTTCAGCCTGTTGACCCACGTTCTGTTTTTCTTTAAGCGATTTTTGTGTTTCCTCCTTATGGGCTTCCATCTGTTGACCCATATTCTCCTGCATTTCTTTAAGCGATTTTTGTGTTTCCTTTGTAAGTGCTTCTACCCGTTGATTCATGTTCTCCTGCATTTGTGCCCTTCTTGAAATCCTCTAATAGCATCATGAAAAGTGATTTTAAATCCAGATCTTGCATTTCGGGTGTGATGGGGGTATCCAGGACTTGCTGCTGTTGGAGAGTTGGGTTCGGATGGTGCTATATTGCCTTGATTTCTGTTAATAATGTTCCTAAGTTTGTCTTTTGCCATCTGGTTACCTCTGGTGTTAGTTGGTCCTGCTGTCACTGGCTGTTGGTTGGACCTCCTGTGAGCCTGCAAGGCTATTTCTGTCCCCGCCCCCCCCCCCCCGGATGACCAGGATTTCCCTGGCACCGATTGCTGAGTGGCTGCCCTGCTCCTGAGTGACTTTGGAGCCCTGATGTACCTTGCCCCAAGTGATGTTGTATTGGTGAATCCCTGCACATCGGAAGGCTCAGCGTAGTCGATTCCAGGAGCAGAGGTTGCCAAGTGGAGGCTGGTGCACTCCCTCCCTGTGCAGGTGCGCTCTCTCCCAGTGTGTGTCCCTCTGCAGGGCAGATGTCCCACAGCAGAGCTGGCGCATAGGTGACCACAGAACTGCCCCGCTCTTGGGTGCAGGGAGCACACAAGCTGGCTGAGTCCCAAGCGATGTTATGCTCGGTTATCCCTGCGCCTGGAGGTCCCCGATGCTCTGTTGCCGGAACAAAGATGGTGGAGTCGAAAAATAACTTTCTTCTTGAGTTACAAAGAAGACAAATTCTACAAGCTCTTGAAAACTGGGGAGGTGGTGACGGAGGCTTTCAGGGCATGCTTATCTCCACTGAGCTGATGACAGCAGACCCTTTGTAAGTTTTATGGGTCATTTCCCATAATCTAGAGATTAGAAGTTTTGGGTTGACAATATAGTCAATATCAGATAATAGTAAACATTACAGCTGCAGGCTAGAACCCAGACAAATAGAGTAGAAAAAAAAATAGTTCATCAGCATTTAGCTCTTGTTTTCAGTTAATCAGCTCTCTGATTTACATTGTTATAAAGTGTGATTAGTGGAGTGTGTTGATACCCCTTGAGGAGATGAAGACTTTATATTGTTAGTATTGTCTTTAACTGTAAGGATTCAAGGCTTCGGTTGTAGCCATGCTCCTGGGCATTGATGCACTAACAGACCATACCAGTGCACATCATGAAGGTGACAAAATGATAAGACCACCAATGAAAGGGTTGTATAAACCTCAATGTGTAAAGCAATACCGGAGAGACAGAATTCTCTATTAGCTGTTTGTGAGTAAAGAAAGTTGATATGAACATCGGCTTATGAATGTCCAGTAATTTCATTGGGGGCATGAACAGCAGGAAGAGCTATTAGGAAACTGTTAATGCAGAAGATGTGGTGGGTGTGGATGGGAAGGGTCAGAAGCCTGGAGGCTGGACTCTTCCAGCCATTGGAAGTCTTGGGGACTATCTATTGATGACCTACACATCTCTTTATATTGCTCTGACAACTTGGGATTTCTTCTTTCTATGGCTTCAGTAAATCAGAAAGGTCATAAGACTTACAAAACAAATGCCTCTTTCCAACGACAACTTTTCATTCCTATAAACCAAATGAGTATTGTGGTACAACGCCTTTTTTCCCAGCACTTGGGAAGCAGAGGTACATGGGTCTCTTGTAAGTTTAGGCCAACCTGGTCTACATAGGAAGTTCCAGGATATCCAGGACTGCATAGAAAGACAGCATCTCAAAACAAAACAAAACAAAACAGAAGACAAACTATCACTTCTGTTCTTTTTTTTTTTCAGTTTACCAAATTCTACTGTTGTCCCGGGGACCCTAACCTTGTCCGTGTACCTACAGTGTTGTGGAAGCTCTTGTGCTTTTATTAACCACTACTTGGTAGCCCTCAGGTTTATCTTACCATTTTAATTTAAAAATATAAATTCCTTCATTTATTGCATGCTGGGAGACAGCAATGTTTCTTTTGGTCTTTCAGTTTCTTCAGTTGTTCATGGCAGACTAGACAGTGATAACAAAAAATGTCATAGGTCCATGCCCCACCAGCCACTGCTTTTATGCAGAAAACTCAGTGACAAATGTCCACAATTCATCTTTTCATCTCAGACTTGCCACAAAATTTGTTGGGATGGCTGATTTCAACTGTCTATTTATAGAGGTAGACACTATAGCTGGCCCAATATTTCCTGATGATGCCAACCTTCTCAAGGCATTTAGACATGTTGCTATGACCTGTTCCTGAATCTGGAAAGGAGTCTGCTTAGGATTTTAGATTCACCCCATTTCCAATTTAAATAATTTTATTATTCCCATTTCTTAGCTGTAGTAACCTGGGTCAGAAATCCATTGCAAATAGCAAGCTTTCTCTTGCCTCTCATATTTAAGTAGTTACTTGATGTTTATGTCTGATATAATATTGACACATAAATATGTTGGCTCGACATTGGTACAGTAGAACCATGATGTGGTAACATTTATGAAAAGAACTAGTATAATTATTACAATAAGATCTTTAGGATTTTAGGAAGAGTAGATCAAGCACCTTGTAAGAAGCAATTAACAGTATGCTTGGTGGATTCAATAGGTGTTTGTTATTTATATTACATTCTTATGTACATTATATTACATTCTTATGTATTTTACTATTATCAACTTGGACCCAGTTATAAGCTCTGCTTTGCAGTCTCCACCTAAACTAGGAGAGGATGGGCTAGGGAAAGAACTCACTTCAACATCAGTCTGACTTTAATGTGTTGCTGACATCATCAGCATTGTGACCTTGAGAAAACCATAAATCCTCATCACTCTGCCTCAGTTTCCCAACCTGTAGATTCTGAGAGTAGCTAACTGCTTTACAGAACACTAGGACAATTTTTAAAAAGATTTATTGATTTATTTATTTTTTGCATTTGAGTACACTGTAGTTGTCTCCAGACATACCAGAAGATCACATTGCAGATGGTTGTGAGCCATGATGTGGTTGCTGGGAATTGAACTCAAGACTTTTGGAAGAGCAGTCAGTGCCCTTAACCACTGAGCCATCTCTCCAGCCCCACTTGGATGATTAAATGGATAAATTATGTGAAGCATTTTCTGTAAAGTTGTTGGCTTCTGTAAGTGTTCATCATACTTTAGATTGCATCTTCAAAATAAGCAGGGGGATGGAAATCTAGTTGAGCATTTTAAAAGTCAGTGCTTTCCCCCGAGGAAAAAGAAAATGGGCTTATTGTGATTCTTTCCTAACTACATGTTGTTTATTTAATTACATCAATTGAAGTATATCGAAAATATGTACAAAATTCTTTGGGTATACAATAGTGGATTTCTAAAACAGGTATTTTAGTCAATACCATTGCCTTTAAGTACTTTGCTAGTTAGCCACAAATCTAAAGATAAGGAAAAGCACAGGCAGAGGAGGAAGGGGGGGAAAAATGGTTGGACATGCATTGCTGTGTCAGCACACAAATGCAGAATTAATAAAGCTCCAGACAGGGGCTTTTTGTTTGTTCATTTGCTTTGTTTTTATCATATGGAGTTTTTTTTTTTCTGCTTTTCAGGTAGTAATTGGAGGATCAGTTGATAACGTTTGGAGTCTTCAGGATTCCAAAGCTAGGATATAATGTCCAAGCTAAGTGAAAAGAGATGTTCTAGGACAGAATGGCTTTCAAAGACTTTTTTTTTTTTTGGTTTTTCGAGACAGGGTTTCTCTGTGTAGCCCTGGCTGTCCTGGAACTCACTTTGTAGACCAGGCTGGCCTCGAACTCAGAAATCCTCCTGCCTCTGCCTCCCAAGTGCTGGGATTAAAGGCGTGCGCCACCACCGCCCGGCTTTTCAAAGACTTTTTATTAGAAAAAAATTCAGACATAGTCAAAGTCTGAGGATTCTCTAGTCCCCGTCTTCTATTCCACACAGCAGTGCTGGGATTAGAGGCATGTGCTCTGGTCTCTGACCTTACATAGACTGCAGGGATCTGATTTCTGCTCTTCATGTTTGTTTGACAAGCACTTTATCCACTGAGTCATCTCTCCCACCCATAGTTTCTTTAAATAAATGAATATCGATGAATTTCCAGAGAATGCGCCTTCCGGGACCCCAGACCCAGCACTGCCGGGCAGATTGACTGCTGTTGGTCCAGCATCTTGCAGCTTTATTACAGATAGACCCACAGTGGCCAACCTAGGATGGTCAGACACTAAGATGAGGAAACGGAAGGACCCTCCACAATAGTTGCAATTTTCTTGTCTTTTTAAAGAGAACCACGCTGGCACAACAATTTTGCAGAAACATAGTTTTGTACTACAATCTAATACCAAATCCACAGCTGAACTTCCCCCAGTAATAGATTTTAAGTTGACAGTTGTAACTTTTTGATAGGACATGATATCAACTTGGAGAATAAGAACTAGGATTCAGAGAGAGCTAGACAGAAGACAGACAGACAGACAGACAGGTGGGCAGGCAGGCGGACACACACACACACACACACACAGAGAGAGAGAGAGAGAGAGAGAGAGAGAGACTAACCAACTGTATCACAAACAGTAAGGACATATTAGCAAAATATCTCATATACAGATAAGTATACTAGGACTAAGAACCACAGTATAAGGAGAGAAGTTTCAAGTTTGTCTTTCTGTTCTTGATTTTCTGTATTTTGTCTTAGCAAAGAATACTCTAATTTGATATTTTTGACATTGTAAAAGCACACAGATCTTTATTCTAGCACCTGTTGCTTGGTTTTATAAAAGAAAATCAGTTATTCTTTCATTAGCTCTTTAGTTGACACTGTGTGTGGTAGCTTGAATAGGAATGACCCTCTAGACCCATATCATAGATTTGGATGCTTGTGGCTGTGTTGAAGTAGGTGTGGCCTTGTTGTAGGAAGTGTGCCACTGTGGTGTTGGCTTTGGGGTTTCTAATGCTCAAGTCCAGTTCTCTCTCTCTCTCTCTCTCTCTCTCTCTCTCTCTCTTCCTGTTGGCTGTCGATCCAGATGTAGAACTTTCACCTACATCTCCTGCACTGTGTCTGCCAACAAGTAGCCATACTTTTCACCATACTGATAATACACTAAACCACTGAAACTGTAAACCTCCTCAATTAAATGCCTTCTTTTACAAGAGTTGTCAAGGTCATGGTGTCTCTTCACAGCAACAGGACAATGACTAAGATACCATGGTTAAAAAAAATAAGACTCACATAGACATGATGACAACATTCATCTGACTAACGAACATGCCTATTCTTCTGTTTCTCTTTCTCTTATCTTCTTCTTTTTATTTTGAGACAGTTTTATATTTCCCAGTCTGACCTGAAACTTACTAAGTAATGGAGGATAGCCTTGAACTCCTGACACTCATACCTTGACCTTTTAAATGCCAATGTTGTATCTGCCACCACACACATCTCTTTCCTTTCATTTACCTGGAATATAAATTATATAAGTGATTAAAGTATAACCACTGGAATTTAGTTTTTAGGGGCTACATCATATACTTTCCTCATCACTGTCACAGAATACCTGTCAAGATGCAACTTAAAGGAATGGTTTATTTGGACCACATCTTGAGAGTATAGACCGTAACAGAGAGGAGGCAGGAGCATAAGGCAGCTGGTCACGTGGCATCTACAGTCAGGAAGCAGAGAGGAGGCGGGAACATAAGGCAGCTGGTCACATGGCATCTACAGTCAGGACGCAGAGCAAGTGTAATGTTAGAGCTCAGTTTGTTTCCCCCATCTCCGGTACTATTCAGTCAGGAACGTTAGCCCACCAGCTAGAGCAGCCCTCATTCATGGTGGACTTTTACTCCTCACTTACACCTCTGGAAACTCCCTCACAGATACAGTCAGAAGTGGATCTCCTAGGTGACTCTCAGGCCAGCCAAGCTGATAATCAAGATTAACCACTACCAAGTTTGTGCTAAAGATGAATATGGGAAATGATGAATTAGGACCAAAGGTTCAGTGTTCACTCTCCTTTTAGGTTTTCTTTTGTTTTTTTTTTTATTTTATTTTATTTTTTTAATTTACATTCCAAATCACTTCCCCTTTCCCGTTTCCTCTCTCCCCGAAAGTCCCATAAGCCCCCTTCCCTCCCTCTTTTCTCCGTTCAACCCCCTCTCATTACTCTGTCCTGGCGTTCCCCTACATCCAGTTTTTCCAGGACCAGGGGTCTCTCCTTCCATCTTTTTAGAAATCTATTGATATGCTGATTGTGTCTAGGGTATTCTGAGATTCTGGATCAATATCCCCTTATCAGTGACTGCATACCATGTGTGATCTTTTGTGATTGGGTTACCTCACTAAGGATGATATTTTCAAGTTCTGACCATTTGCCTAGGAATTTCGTGAATTCATTGTTTTTAATTGCAGAGTAGTATTCCATTGTGTAAATATACCACATCTTCTGAATCCATTCCTCCGTTGAGGGACATCTGGGTTCTTTCCAGCTTCTGGCTATTATAAATAAGGCTGCTATGAATATAGTGGAGCATGTGTCCTTATTGCATGCAGGTAAAGTCTCTGGGTATATGCCCAGGAGTGGTATAGCCGGATCCTCCGGAAGTGTCATGCCCAGTTTTCTGAGGAGCCGCCAGACTGCTTTCCAGAGTGGTTGTACCAGCCTGCAATTCCACCAGCAGTGGAGGAGTGTTCCTCTTTCTCCACATCCTCGCCAACAACTGCTGTCTCCTGTGTTTTTGATCTTAGCCATCCTGACTGGTGTGAGATGGAATCTCAGGGTTGTTTTGATTTGCATTTCCCTAATGACTAAGGATGATGAACATCTCTTTAGGTGCTTCTCAGCCATTAGATATTCTTCAGGTGAGAACTCTTTGTGTAGCTCTGTACCCCATTTTTTAATAGGGTTACTTGCCTCTCTGGAGTTTAACTTCTTGAGTTCTTTGTATATCTTGGATATTAGCCCTCTGTCGGATGTAAGGTTGGTAAAGATCATTTCCCAGTTAGTTGGTTGCCGCTTTGTCTTTTTGACGGTGTCTTTTGCCTTGCAAAAACTTTGTAATTTAATGAGGTCCCATTTGTCTATTCTTGATCTTAGAGCATAAGCTATTGGAGTTCTGTTCAGGAAATTCTCCCCTGTGCCCATATGTTCAAGGTTCTTCCCTAGTTTCCCTTCTATTAGTTTCAGTGTGTCTGGTTTTATGTGGAGATCTTTGATCCACTTAGAATTGAGCTTAGTGCAAGGAGATAAGGATGGGTCAATTTGCATTCTTCTGCATGTTGACCTCCAGCTGAGCCAGCACCATTTGTTGAAAAGGCTATCTTTTTTCCACTGGATGGTTTTAGCTCCTCATGGATTGTCAGGATTAATATAGTAAAAATGAGCATCTTACCAAAAGTAATACACAGATTCAATGCAATCCCCATCAAAATCCCAACTCAATTCTTCATAGAGTTAGAAAGAGCAATTCAAAAATTCATCTGGAATAACAGAAAACCCAGGGTAGCTACAACTATTCTCAAGAGTAAAAGAACTTCTGAGGGAATCAATATCCCGGACCTCAAGCTGTACTACAGAGCAATAGTGTTAAAAACCGCATGGTATTGGTACAGTGACAGGCATGTAGATCAATGGAACAGAATTGAAGACCCAGAAATGAATCCACACTCTTATGGTCACTTGATCTTTGACAAAGGAGCTAAAACCATCCAGTGGAAATAAGATAGCCTTTTCAACAAATGGTGCTGGCTCAACTGGAGATCAACATGCAGAAGAATGCAAATTGACCCATTCTTATCTCCTTCCTGATGATCTTAATTTAACTCAAGGGCTGACAATCACTGAGTCATTTGAGTTGGGGTGTGGGGTGTGGTTCAGTTGAGCTTGACCATTTAAACTTTGTCCTCTATACTTGTACCGAGAGTTTACACTGAGAGTTGGTGCTTCTAAAGCTTTAGACTTCCATAGACTGAACTGCCATCCAATTCCTTCATTCATCTCTCCACCACTTTTATGGCAAGGAATAATAAACCCAAACCAATTATAGCACCCAAAAATTATAAGTGGCAACAAATAAAAATAATGGTGAAAGAACAGTTCATTTTTCTTCAGGCTCATTTGCACATGAAGGGATCATCAAACTCAAGAGCCTTAATAAAAATAATTCTCAAAATTTTCATTAATATCTTCTTGACAAGCAGTGAATATCATGGTACACATAAAACAGCAGGGACATATTTTGGAGTGACAACATTCTCTGTCCAGAACATGTAAAAAGCAAAAATAAAATATTGAACGTACAAAGGAAAAAAGTAACCTCAAGACATTTAAAAAAGTTAACAAAACATGCTCAATGGCAAATGTCCTTTCACATATCAAATTTATGACTCAAGTATGGTCCTGTACAAGAATAGGCACTGCTCTTAACTTATGTGCCATGATCTCTTCTGTCACACCTTTATCAAATTTAGATCAAAGAAAGGAAAAGCCATGCTCTTTTGCTGTCTAAACACAGAAACTAAACTTCAGAGTTGGGTTAGTCCTCAATCATAATACTAATTTGTTTTCAGATTACGTGTTCATCTGGCCACATCCTGCTATCAAGGGAATAGCTCCTACAAATAGATCTTAAAGCTGTTGTAATTCCTCGCAAAATTGTGATTGCTGATGTTGTCAAGGAATAAAGGAAAACATTCCCGTGCAAGGTCATGGGGATGGATTTGAAGAAATTTGGATTCTGCCACAGAAACTTTGTATAGCAACTGGTTAAAAAAAAAACTGGCTGTTGGGCTTCACAGCACTGGAGAAACACAGACAAATCTTTACTTTTAATTTCAAGCAGTCCGCTCTGCATACAAGATTGTGTCTATTTTCTTTATAGTTTGGAAGCTTACTACCCATTTGTAGTCTTCTTACATTTCTTTCTTGATGACTTCAGCCTTTCCTACTATTCTCATTGCCATAAAACCCCATCCTTGGGAATAAAAAATAAAACACTAAAGCCACTAAAAATAAAACACCTTTTTTACTTCTTCCACCTGGTATTACTTCAGCTGGAACTGGCACACTGAGTATCACCCCTTCTGGAAGGTTCTTCTGCCTTCATGGCACTGTGATATACCATCTGGAAGCTGTGAGGCACTGTAGTCCTACAATCCCGCCTCTCAGAAACCTATGAAATTCCCGACAAAAGACTCAAATTTTAAGGCTGATATCAACTTTGCCTTCTTCATCATCAAGGGGTAAGAGCTACTATATAACTTGTCCATCTCCAGATGAGGTTTCTGACTTGGTAAGTCTAAAACAGACACCCCACTAGTCTAACAAACTCTCAACCTGTGGGTTATGACCCTTTTCACAAGGGTTGCCCAAGAGTAACAGAAAACACAGGTATTTACATTTCCATTCATAATGGTAGCAAAACTATGGCTAAGAAGCAGCAATAAACATAATTTTATGTTGGGCGTCACCACAACATGAGGAAATCTATCAAAGGATGGCAGCATTAGGAAGGTTGAAAACTCCACTGGGCCGTCCTAGCATAGGTCATTCACACTCCCTCTATCCTATCTCTGAGACAGTTCAGAGGAAGAACTATTTTATTTATGCCAGTGTTCAGTGAAATTCAGAGGGAGAGACTAAGGAAAGCGAAATGAATAATTAATTTGTTCAAGTTTGCCCATCAACTAAAAAACAGTTTGAAGAACTATGAATCTTCATCCATAAGACCAGGCACGAAGCAGGCTGGACTTACATTGCAATTTAGCTCCTACAAGCAATCCAAGGATTTGGTTTTCTGCCTCCTCTGCGTTAGGTTTGGAGAAAATACCCTTGAAACAGTCTATCAAGAACCAGGGAAAACATCAGATTTGGAGTTCAAATGATAAGAAAAATAATGTTGTCACCCAAGGGTGTTGGAGAGAGTATCACTCCTTGTCAGAGAATAGGTTCTTTTTCTTTTCTACTTTCCTATTTATAGCCCTGGGATTATTATAGTCCTCGAAGCAGCTTTGTTTGCATTGTCTTAGACCTGATTACTCCAGCAACCAGAGAAGGATCTTAAATCCTCAAGTATGTAACACAGGATAAGCAGACAGCAGAGGCCTCAGTGCACATGACTTATCAACATTGTTCATGGACAGCAGAGGATGCTACTGAGCTGAGATGCTCTGTGCTGCTGCCCCCCCCTTCCCTCGCCCCACAGGCCACTCAAACAAATCAGTTCTGATTCTAGCAGACCAGGCAGGCGAATCAAGATGTTCTTACTGGTTCAGAGGCTACCATTAACCCCCATCTTCCAGCACCAATCTGAATGTGCCATTGCTAGAGTCATCTGAGAGGCTAATCACCACAAGGACATAGTGAGCTGGCAGATCCTCAGGTGTACCTGACACAGGTGGACATCACACTTAACTCCACATTCAGTGACTGCCCACAGGGATTGCTTTGGTTTGAATGTGAAGTGTCGCCTGCCGGTTAGCTTGTGTGTTTCAACACTTGGTCACTAGCCAGAGGCAGGTCTTAAGAATAGAAGCTGAAGTGAGTGGTTAAGAGCATTGGCTGCTCTTCCAGAGACTCTAAGTTCAATTCCCAGCAACCGTAGTGGCTTACCACCCTCTATTCTAGGATCCAGTACCCTCTTCTCTCTCTCTGTGTGTGTGTGTGTGTGTGTGTGTGTGTGTGTGTGTGTATTCCTGTTCACTCTCTGCTTCCTCAGTGGGTACAGGGTCTCTAGCTGGCTCACATGCCTTTCCCATAACCACAGACTATATTCTTTTTTCTTTTATTAGTGTGATTTTTTAATTTAAATGATTTTATTTATTTACATTCCAGTCGTTTCCCTCCTCAGTCCTCCTTCCTCTGTTTCTCATCCCGTTCCTCTCCTCTCCCTGCCGTTGCCTCTGAGAGGGTGCTGCCTCCCCCTTCCCTAGGACCTCAAGGCTCTCAAGGATTAAGCCTATCTTCTCCAACTGAAGCCAGACCTTGTAGACCTTTGCTACATATGTGCCAGGGGCCACAGACCATCCCGTGTATGCTACTGGTTGATGGCTCAGTCTCTGGGAGCTCCCTGGGTCTGGGCTAGTTGAGACTGCTGGTCTTCCTATGGGGTTGTCATCCCCTTCAGGCCCTTTAATCCTTCTCCTAATTCAACCATGGGTCCCTGACTTCACTCCAATTGTTGGGTGTAAGTATTTGCTTCTGTCTCAGTCAGCTGCTGGTAGGGCCTCTCAGAAGACAGCTGTGTCACCCTCCTATCTGTAAGCATACCATAGCACACTAGTGGCAGATCTTGGTGTCCCCCCATGAGATGGATCCCAAGTTGGGCTGGTCATTGGACCTCCTTTCCTTCTCCATTTTTGTCCATGCAGTTCTTTTAGACAGGAAGAGTTATGGGTCAGGAATTTTGTCTGTGGGTTGACAACCTCATCCCTCCACTTGATGCTCTGTCTATCTCCTGGAGGTAGAGTTGCCTTTCTCCAATGTTGGGCATTTTGGGTAAGGCCACCCCCAGTGAGTCCTGAAAGTGTCTCACCTCCTGGGTTTCTGGTACCTTCTAAATGATCTCCCCCATCTCCCTACTCCCAGAGGTTACTTATCTCCATTCATTCTCTTGGCCCTCTGGGCTTCTCTCCTGTCCTCTCTCTCCCTCCATTTCTGATCTGATTAACCTTTTCCCCTCCTTCTCCCCTCTCCCACCCAGGTCGCTCCCTCCCTCTGCCTCTCAAGGTGATTATTTCATTCCCCCTTCTCAGTGGGGTGGGAACCTCCTCACTTGGGCCTTTCTATTAGTTACACTTCTTACAGAGGGTAGGCTGTATCCTAAATATTCTGTACATTTTGACTAATATCTACTTATTAGTGAGTACATACCATGCATGCCCTTTTGGGTCTGAGTTACCTCACTCAGGATAATATTTTCTACTTCCATCCATTTGCCTGGACAATTCACAATGTCCTCATCTCTATTCTAGCTGAATAGTATTCTGTAGTGTAAACAAACCACATTTTCTGTATCCATTCTTCAGCTGAGGGACATCTGGCTTGTTTCCAGCAAATAAGGCTTCTGACTATTAAAAATAAGGCTGCTATTAGCATGGTGGAGCATGTGTCCTTGTGGTATGGTGGAGCATCTTTTGGGTATATGTCCAAGAGTGGTATAGCTGAGTCTTCATTTAGAACTATTTCCAATTTTTGGAGAACTTCAAGATTGGTTTCCAGAGTGGTTGTATCAGTTGACAACCCTACTAGCAGTGGAGGAGTGTTCCTCTTTCTCACATCCTCTCCAGCATGTGCTGTCACTTGAGTTTTTGATTTTAGCCATTCTTATTGTTGTAAAGTAAAATCTCAGGGTTGTTTTGATTTGCATTTCTCTGATGACTAAGGACTTTGACCATTTCTTTAAGTGCTTCTCAGCCATTCTAGATTCTTCTGTTGTGAATTCCCTGTTTAGCTCTATACCCCGTTTTTAATTGGATTATTTGGTTTTTTGGAGTCTAACTTCTTGAGTTCTTTATATATTTTGTATATTTGCCCTTGTAGAGTTAGTGAAGACCTTTTCCCAATCTGTAGGTTGCCGTTTTGTCCTGTTGAGTGTCCTTTGTCTTACAGATGCTTTCCAGTCTCATGAGGTCCCATTTATCAATTGTTGATCTTAAATCCTAAACCACTGGGGTTCTGTTCAGGAAAATTTCCCCTGTGCCAATGAGTTCAAGGCTCTTTCCCAGTTTCTCTTCTATTAGATTCAGTGTATCTGGTTTTATGTTGAGGTCCTTGATCCACTTGGACTTGAGCTTTATGCAAGGTGATAAATATGGGTCTATTTTCATTCTCCTACATACAGACTGCCAGTTAAACCAGTACCATTTATTGAAGATGCTTTCTTTTTTTCCATTTATTGAAAATGCTTTTATTTTTTATGTTTTTGGCTTCTTTGTCAAAGATTAAGTGTCCATAGGTATATGGGTTTACTTCTGGACCTTCAATTCTATTCCAATGATCAACCTGTCTGTCTGTGTACCAATACCATGTGATTTTTAATTACTATTGCTTTGTAGTATATCTTGAGGTCAAAGATGGTGATTTCCCTGGAATTTCTTTTATTGTTGAGAATTATTTGGCCATCCTGGATTTTTCTGTTTTTCCATATGAAGTTGAGAATTGCTCTTTCCCTGTCTGTGAAGAATTGTGTTGGAATTCTGATAGGAATTGGATTAAATCTATAGATTTCTTTTGGTAAGGTGGCCATTTTCACTATGTTAATCCTGCCTATCCATGTACATGGAAGATCTCTCCATCTTCTGAGGTTCTTTGATTTCTTTTTTCAGGGATTTGATGTTCTTGTCATACAGATTTTTCACTTCCTTAGTAAGAATTACACCACGATATTTTGTACTATTTGGCTATTGTGAAGGGTATTGTTTCCCAAATTTCTTTCTCAGGCTGTTTATCATTTATATTAAGGAAGTATACTGATTTGTTTGAATTAATTTTATATCCTGCCACATTGCTGAAGTTGTTTATCAGCTGTAGTAATTCTCTGGTAGAACTTTTGGGCTTGCTTATGTATGCTGTTATATCATCTGCAAATAGTGATACTTTAACTTCTTCCTTTCCAATTTCTATCCCCTTGATATCCTTTTGTTGTCTAATTGCTATAGCTAGAACTTCAAGTACTATATCGAATAGATAGGGAGAGTGTGGGCAACCTTGTGTTGTCCTGGATTTTAGTGGGATTCTAGTTTCTCTCCATTTAATTTGATGTTGGCTGTTGGTTTGTTATATATTGCTTTTATTATGTTTAGGTATGTGCTTTGAATTCCTGATCTCCCCAGGGCTTTTAACATAAAGGGGTGTTGTATTTTGTACATGGCTTTTTTAGCATCTAATGAGATGGTCATATGGCTTTTTTCTTTGAGTTTGTTTATATAGTATATTATGTTGATGAATTTTTGTATATTGAACAATCCCTGCATCCCTGGGATGAAGCCTACTTGATTGTGGTGAATGATGGCTTTGACAGTGTTCTTGGATTCGGTCTGTGAGAATTTTATTGTGTATTTTTGCATTGATATTCATAAACAAGATTGGTCTGAAGCTATCTTTCTTTATTGGGTCTTTGTGTGGTTTAGGTATCAGAGTAACTGTAGCTTCATAGAATGAATTAGGCCATGTTCCTTCTGTTTCTATTTTATGCAATAGTTTGAGGAGTATTTATATTAGCTTTTCCTTGAAGGTCTGGTAGAATTCTGCACTAAAACCATCTTGGCCCTGGGCTTTCTTAGGTTGGGAGGTTTTTGATGATAATTTCCATTTCCTTAGGGGTTATGGAACTGTTTAGATAGTTCACCTGATCTTGATTTAGCTTTGGTATGTGATATTTGACTAGAAAACCATTCATTTCATCTAGATTTTCCAGTTTTGTATAGTCTTTTCTAGTATGTTCTGATGATTTTTTTTTCAATTTCCTCAGTTTCTGTTGTTATGGCTCCCTTTCCATTTCTGATTTTGTTAATTTTGGTACTGTTTCTGTACCCTTTAGTTAGTTTGGCTAATGGTTTGTCTATCTTGTTGATTTTCTCATAGAATCAGCTCTTGGTTTTGTTGATATTTTGTATCATTCTCTTTGGTTTTACCTTGTTGATTTCAGCCCTCATTTTGACTATTTCCTGCCCTCTATTTTCCTTGGGTGTGTTTGCCTCATTCTGTTCTAGAGCTTTCAGGTGTGCTGTTAAGTTGCTTGTATGGGATCTCTCCAATTTCTTTATAAAGGCACCTAGTGTTATAAATTTTCTTCTTAACACTTGTTTCATTATGATGTTTCTTCATTTACACTGAATTCTATAAAGTCTTTGATTTCTTTATTTCTTCCTGACAAAGTTATCATTGAACAGACTGTTCAGTTTCCATGGGTATGTGGATTCTCTGTTGTTTTTGTTGTTGTTGAAGACCAGAATTAGTCCTTGGTGGTCAGATAGAATAAATAGAATTAGTTTAATCTTGTATCTGTTGAAGCTTGTCTTATGTCCTATTATACGGTCAATTTTGGAGAAAGTTCCATGAGGCTATTTATTGGCTATTAGAATGGCAACTCCAGCTTGTTTCTTAGAACCATTTGCTTCGAAAGTTTTTTTTTTTAGGCTTTTACTTTGAGGTAGTATATGTCTTTGTCACTGAGGTGTGTTTCTTTTATGCAGCAAAATGCTGGATCCTGCTTACTTACCCAATCTGTTAGCCTGTGTCTTTTTATAAGGAACTGAGTCCACTGATGTTGAGAGATATTAAAGATGTATGATTGTTAGTTACTGTTATTTTTGTTGCTGGAGGTGGTAATATGTGTGTATGATCTGTTTAGTTTCTTGTGTTTTCTTGGGCATGATTATCCTCTTTGTGTTGGGGGTTTCATTCCAATAACCACTGTAGGACTGATTAGTAGAAAGATATTGTTTAAACTTAGTTTTGTCATGGAATATTTTGATTTCTCCATCTATGATGATTGAAAGTTTTGCAGGATATAGTAGCCTAGGCTGGCATTTGTGTTCTCTTAGGTGTCTGGATGAAATCTGTCCAGGATCTTCTGGCTTTAAGAGTCTCTGTTGAGAAGTTTGGTGTAATTCTGATAGATCTGCTTTTATATGTTACTTGGCCTTTTTCCCTTACAGTTTTTTATATCCTTTCTTTATTCTGTGCATTTAGTGTTTTGATTATTATGTGACAAGATTTTCTTTTCTGGTCCAATCTATTTGGTGGTCTGTAGGCTTCTTGTTCATTTATGGCTATCTCTTTCTTTAGGTTAGGGAAGTTGTCCTCTATGATTTTGTTGAAGATATTTTATGGCCTTTTGAGCTGGAATTCTTTACCCTATTTTATTCCTATTATTATTAGGTTTGGTCTTTTCATTGTGTTATGAATTTCTTGGATATTTTGGGTTAGGAACTTTTCTCACTTTGTATTTTCTTTGACTGGTGTTATCAAAATCTTCTATGGTGTCTTCTATGCCTGAGATTCTCTCTTATATTTCTTGTATTTTATTCTGTTTGTGATGCTTGTATTTGTAGCTCCTGATCTCTTTCTTAAGTTGTCCATCTCCAGGGTTGCCTCCCTTTGTGTTTTCTTTATTGTTTCTATTTCCATTTTTTAATTGTTGGACCATTTTGTTCCTTCACCTATTTGGTTGTATCTTCCTGCATTTCTTTAAGGGGTTTATTCATTTCTTCTTTAAGAGCTTCTACCTGTTTGTCTGTGTTTCCTGTATTTCTTCAAGGGTGTTCTTTAAATCCTCCTTAAAGACCTCTATCATCTTCATGAGACAGGATTTAAGGTCATTATCTTGCTTTACATGCATGTTAGGATAGTCAGGGCTTGCTGTGGTAGGAAAACTGGGTTCTGATGGTGCCAAATTGCATTGGGTTCTGTTGTTTATGCTCTTAGGCTTGCCTCTGGCCATCTGGTTCTCTCTGGTGTTAACTAGCATGGGTGTCTCTGACTGAAACCAGTCTCCTTGGAGGCAGGTAGAGCTCTGGGACCTGAGTTAGGGCTGGATTCCTTGAGGCAGGCAGTGTTGTTTCTGGTTAGAGCAGGTCTCCTCTGTCCCTGGTCACTAAGGTCTTCTTGTGTCTCTGGTTACCATGGATCTCCTGGGAGGCTCACAGGCTGTAGCATTTGGGCAAGTATCAGGCCACTGGTCTGGCCCAGGTGGGGAAGTGTGCCTGAAGGAAGGTAGAGCTCTGTATCTTTGGTCAGGGTGGACCCCCTGGGAAACACAGACTGCAGCGTTTGGGTGGGTATTGGCCAGGCTGCTTATCTGGCCAGGGGTAGGGCAGTGGGTTGGAAGGAAGGTGGAGCTAGAGAGGGACTGGGGGTAGGTCCTGCTTTAGCTGGGCTGTGTGGGTATCCCAGCTGGTGTGGGTATTTGGATGAAATTCTCACCCGTGTGCTTGGCCACTGCAGATCTCCTGGAAGCACACAGCTGCAGTGTTTGGGCAGATATCTCCAGACTGTATTTTTAGACTGTGAGCCCAAACAACCTTTTACTTCCTTAAGTTGTTTCTTGTGAAGGATTTGGTCACAGAAGTGAGAGAAGTAAGTCATGCAGCCATCTATGAAACCCCTTTAGTGGTGTCACAAAATATACCATTCCCTTTCTCATCCTTCCCTTTCCTCTTTTCATAGATGCTCTCTGAAATCCAGAAAATGAAGTAATAAGCATGCCTCACACTTCCCCTCCAGCCCTGAGCCTTGCAGGTAATTCCAATAGCAGAGAATTCAACGGGAAGAAAGCAAACATGAGGAATCTAAGTTATTTAACCTTGTTACAGTTTAGTGTCCTAGTCTGAAAAGCAAATGATCCCTGGGACTATTAGGAAGAAGACAACAGAGTATATAATCCCCCCTTTGTTTCTAAATGTATATTTAGAATAAAGAAAAAAGAGTAGGGATGAGCCAGGCAGACATCCCTCAGCTGGGGTCTGGAAACAATTCCTTAATCTCCTTCTTTGAATATTACTATCACTTTTGTGCTTTTCTGGTTCACACAATTAAAAAAAGAATTTACTAATTGTTAATTTCACTGAGTTGACTACTGTCCCATCTGGGACTTCAGAGTGTGATCTTATCTGGGAATAGGGTCTTTTCAGTTGTCCTTAACGAGAAGGTCATGTTGAAGCTGTGTTGATCTTCATTCAGTAAGTGGCCCCTTTATAGAAGAGATAGTCATGTGAACAGGGACAGATTAATGTAGTTACACAACCACAAAGGCCAAAGATCGGTGATAGGTAATGGGTAGGTTTCCTTTTCAGTCAGAGATACAGTAGGAATGTTGTCTCCTTGTTTTTGGAATTCCTGCTTCCAAGGTTTTTGCTGTAATTATAAAAGAAAGAAGCACTGTGGAGTGTATACAGACACATACACTCATACCTATGCATACACACACACACACACACACACACACACTCACATCTACTTGTAATCAATCATATGTAATTTTGCAAACAGAAAGTGCCCTATTTGAGGACATGTCAATACAGCTTCAGTTTCCCCAACTTCTTATAGTACTAAAGATGACCTTTTATGATTTACTATGAAAGGTTAAGGACAGGACTCAGCATAAAACAGTTTGCACAGACTAACCAGCACCAGGGTTGCTCTCCTCGTTGTTAATAACCATATCTCAGATCCAGGCTCTTGTCCTGGTAGAACTCAGGATATACAGAAAATAGAGATAGACAACCTTTCCTCAGGCTTATAAACTAGGGTGCAGGTGCCTGGAAGGAGTTCAATTTACACCTGAGTATAGGGGATACCTTTCCATCAGCACGGAATAAAGAAAGATGGCATCCTCCCATTTTTCTACCTCTGGAAAAATGCCAAAACCCTACGAGTGTGAGTATTCATGTGAACTCTGTTCTGTGACACTAATAGAAATGACCAAAGGGAGGTGAGGTGACCTCGAAACCAGGAAAAAGCCTTGTTATTCTCTGAGGCACACAGCTCGGTGTATAAGGCTGCTGATTTCATTAGAGAAGGTTCTGTCAAGAGTACAGGTGACATGTCAGTGCAGAAACTCACAGAATACAGATTCTACTATTTATCAAGTCACCTACGTGACTATTACCCAGCTTAGTCATTTGATCTCACCTCTGTTTGTCTTTATAATAACTCTATTAGATGAGTATCATTATTACCATTTTTACAGATAGGGAGAGCGAATAAGTGAAAGGTTAACTGAGTGGCCTAAGTTCCTGCTGCTAATGAATGGTAAAACTGCTTTCCAAACTCAGATATGACAGATTATAAATCTGTGCATTTAACAGTGCGCTGTATTTAAATGTTTTAAATTGTTTTAAACATCCCACTTTCTGGGAAAGTTCTGAGCAGGATTACTCCTTGACCTCTGAGCTCACATAGGCTAAAGATGCTCAGATAACAATCTTATTAGGATGGCAGCTGTCACGAACCAGCTGGGACTCTTCCAAATAATCAGTGTCATCATCGCTTGAGAATTGGGTATGATACAAAAGAGAAAAATCCTTAGAACATGTGAATACATGCACAGTCACTGATATCTATACCCAAGCACACATACAATACTCAAAATTACTATACATCCATGCACATGCATGTGCATATACAATCTTGAAGGTATAAAATGTCAATATGCCATCGTTGGAGATAGGAAGCACCAGGTCCTGATTGGTACTGATATTGGCTCCTGCCCAGTGGTTCCTGCCCAGTGGTTGTGGCCCCGAAGCAGCAGAGTTGGTCTATTAAGTGCTCCTGTCTTTCCAGAGGGGTTTCTGGCTGCCTTCTCCCGCACTCTTTTGTCAGCTGCTGTAGCGCCATTAGTTTCTTCTGGTACCAGATAACACTTCAGCTTTCTGTTGACTTAATTATCAGTGCTATCAAGTAGACACACACCATTTCTGGTAGTCTCTATAAATCATGGTTGACATTTTATAGAGGTAACCACAAAGACTAGACCAGATGCACTCCCCCAGTTTCTAATTTTAATATTTTAATATTTGTCTGGCAAACACTGCAGCTATAAGAAATTCCTCTGGGAGGAACTCAATATCTAGGATCCAGCAGTATTTTCATCTTATAGATATGGGGTATCCATACCTGCCTATGAAATAGGGAGAGAGCACTACCCAAAAGGGAAGAACCCCCCTCCTTCATCCAAGCCCTTTGCTCCACAGGGCATTGAACTGCTTGGTTTACTCAGTCTTCCGTCTATGCTTATATAGTCTACCTGGATTGGTGCTTCCTTCAATACTACAAGGAAGAAGACAGCAGGGGTGTATCATAGTTCCTATGTATGTTTCTAGATGAATATTTAGAATGAAGGACAAGGGGAAGATATGAGTCAGGCAGGCAGCATTCAGCTGGGAACAGGACGTTGTAAAGCAGCTTCTAAAAGCTCCTGACTATGTCTTTTCTTCCCACAGTCATGTTTTCCACAGATAAAAAGAAATCACTCTTTTGTCACTGTTCTGAGCTGAGTGGTGTCCCATCTAGGAACTCAAAATGAGACCTTATTGGAGTAGGGTCTTTGTGGTTATCAATACTTAGATATATTGGAGTAGTTTTGACCTTAGTCTAATGAATGGTTCCTAATTACAAAATGAAGAAACACACAGGAGACTGTCACACGAAAACAGACAGGCTGGAATATGGCAACATTAAAGTTCACAAAGGCCAAGGACTGTGAGCAGCCCTCTGAACGTAGGAGGGAAGCATGACCAAGGTTTCCCTTGAAGCCAGAAGGAGTATGTAGGCTGAGTCCTTGACTTTAAACTCCCTGCTTCTAGAACTGTGAGTGAAGACATCTCTACTGTTTTCACTGGTCTTAGAAATCTACTGCAGCAACTGAGGAGAGAGGCTGCTGTGCTAAGCATCCCTCTGCATATTTGAATAGGCAGGTTTGTTTTAATTATTGTGGTGGTATGGAATTTAGACTTAAGAAAGAAGAGAGACATAGGATGGGGGAAAGACTAAGGAAAGGGAAACTGGAACACAAGACAGAAAGCGCTAGATCCCCCGAAGAGAATGGTTTGCAAGAATGCATTATGTCTCCAGTAACAGGACAGACAGAGTTTTTGAAGTCCCAGAAAAGGTTCACTGATATTGATCCTCACAGACATTCACACAGTGTTTGCTGTATATGAGTGCTTCTCGAAGCCAATGTGTTAAATTATTCCTTCTGTGCTATGAAGTACACAGCATCTTCTCTCCAACTCAATAGATTAAACACAAAGTCAAGGAACTTATCATGGTCCCACGGCTAGTGATGAGCAAGGCCAGGTTTCCAGCAGGCAGCTGACCTCAGGGTTCTTTGTTGACTACAGCAAATGGCTCAGCATCTATCTCCTACTCTTTCCTGAGTATCTTTCAGGGCTTGTTCATCTTAGTCAACATCCCTGTTTGTGTGTAAGAAGAATGATACCAAGGTGATAGTTCATCTCTGCTGAGTGACTGCTCCTATTTTGGTGGGAGGCACATGACCATGTCCAAGGGCCATCTTCTTTATGGAACGTCTTTCCACATAGTCACCTTTTGCTTTTGCCATCTGCCACTGTGGCATTTGCCTCACTCTGTGACATAGAGTTAAAATGTTAGTTCTCATAATCATAATGCTGGATACAATAAAAAATGACCCAGAGGGTAGTGAGACACCTGCGAGGTAAGTGAACTCCTCAGGTACTTTTTTCCTAGAATACTCTTATGGATTTGGTAAGTAATAATACAGTTTCTACTACAAACCACTGTCATTAAAGTAACCACTTCTGAGGTGTGTGCTAAAGGAGGGCAGTGAGAAAAACAAAGCAAACAGAAATGAGTCCAAGGAAAGGGACGAAGGGGCTGTTGGCTTCTAGTTTCCACTCTTTGTGCAACTCTTTTGAAGGTCAGATATATTCACACAGAACTTCAGCTAGTTTTTAACAAGTAGTGAATGATTTTGGCTTTTGGTTTGCTGGAATCAGGTTTGGGTGGGTATGTAGTTTCTTCAGATCCTGACCTGGTGGATTGGTACTGTGTTTCTACCACAGGGCAACATTGCATAGGGGAACCTTAGGAACTGTCCTGATCTGAGCCCTGTCCTTCCTGCTTATACTTGAAAGCTGCACCTCTAGGTCCTCAGGTCCCCAGGGATGGGGTTTGTTTCTCTCTTCCAGCATTCCAGTACTTTCCCTTCACCTGTACACTTCTAGCATCTGACCTTAGTTCTAATTTCAGCTTATTTAACATATACTCAGGAAAGGCATCCCTGACCTCCCAAGTTAAGTAAATATTGTCATTATCTTTCAGAAAGCCAGAACATAGGCTCTGGGACTAGTCTCCTCGGACCACTCCCAGCCTTTACCATGAACCATCTTGTTGTTTTTAGCTGTGCTACTCTAAGCTCCATGATTTCTGTACTTCAGTTTTCACCTTGGTAAAATGGCTTCAATGTGAGAAATATTAGATTAGTTGACACTGAATCATATTTAAGGTAAAATCTGGCATATTGTTGGCACCCTAAGAGCAGTCATTGAATAAAATGAAACAAAATACAATAATACATGCTTTAGTAGTTATTATCTACATACAAACATATACAGATATACACACATATAAAATTATTTTATAAAGCATGCACACACATATACATACACACACACACACATATATATATGTATATATATATATACATATATATATATATACATATATATATGTATATATATATATATATATAAGATCTCACTTGAAATCACAGAAAAGAGTCCCTTTCTTTATGAATGTTGTAGATGTGCTGGAGAGATGTCTCAGCTGTTAAGGAGTAGGTTCATGACCAAAATTATAACAATGTTGTGGTAATATGATCTCTTGACTTAGATCATAAAGACTTAAAGTGGTTATGTAACTGGCATATCATAAATATTCATGAAACAAGTAATAACAATGAGCCAATAAGTGAAACTTTGTCCTACACCTGACATATTGGCAAAATAAACATCTTAGAGGGAAGATAGCATAGTGGGCTTGGGTGGCTCTAAGAGAATGTCATGAAGATGCTGTCTTACAACAGAATCTCACTTCTCACAGTTTGTCTTCAAATGAGGTTGTTAAGATCCAGTGGGCAGAAGAGGCGGTATGTAGTGAGGGCTTTCTCTCTGCTTTGTAAGGAGTCATCTTTCTGCTATGTTCTCTAGTGGCAGGGAGAAGCAAGCACTCAGGTCTTTACCTGTAAGGGCAATAATTTCCCTCATGAGGGCTCCTTCCTTACAAATGAATCATTCCCCAAAGCTCCCATTTCTTGGTTCCTAATACCTTCCCATTATAGATAATCATTTTGTGGTGTGAATTTGTGTGTGTGGGGGGGCAGAGACATAACATTTAATCTATAACAGAGGAATTTTCAAAGACAATGTATGTAAAGACAGTGTCAAAGGTGGAATCTAAAACAAAGGTCTGTATAAGGTGGGGACAATTTACTTGTCTCAGAACCTTGGTCAGGGGTAGTTTCTTAATGCTTCTTATGTCATATGAATATTTTTATTTATCTTTTATGTATGTCAAACACACACACACACACACACACACACACACACACACACACACACACGTGAAGGGTTCCTAGCAAAGTAGATGGGATGAAAAATCATTATTTTTAAACAGAAGATGTGCCAAGGGGTTTGTTGGAAGGAATCTGGGAAGAGCCTGAGAATTGCACGTGAACAATAAGCTGTTAGCATCAAAGTGTGAGGAACATAATGAAGATGGTTTATCACAATTTGGGTCTGGAATTTTTCTCACAGGCTCATGTGGTTGAACACTTGTCCCCACCCTAGTGGTATTGTATTGGAAAGGTGTGGAAATGTTAGGAGGACCTGAGGCCAGGTCTCGATGTTTAATGGCCTGGCTCTACCTCCTGTTTCCTCTGTGCTTCTTAAAGATGAATATGACCAGTGGCCTCACATGCTGACTTCCATTCCTTCTCTGTTCTCACAGACTGAATAGCTTCCCAACCCATCAGCCAAAAGAAACCGTTGTCCATTAAATTGCTTTTGCCAGATCCTTTATTACAGCAAAGAGAAAAGTAACTGGTGTATGTTAAATCTCCTTGTTAGAGTCCTGCACTGTCTCTAAACACAGAAATATACTTAATAGTTTCCTATGTGAGCTCCAGAGGAGGAGGAGGAGCCTCTTAAAATGAGTATGGTCACGTGGGCTTTGAGAGGGAATACATTACATGGATTGTGGGTGGTGGCTTTTGGGAAGAAGTATATGAAGAGAATGAATAATCTATCCCTAGACTATAGATAATTTTGTCTTTCGGGCACATTGAGAGGAGAATATTATAAATCAAAAAGGAAAATGGGAAGGACAATACGCACAAGGAGACAAGACCTTCTGTACCAGAAGGCTAAAGGACTTCAATCAGAAATGGGTAAGACAGAGTGAAAATGGGTTGACTCATCTTGAATGGCACGCCGAGGAAACAGAAGTTTCACATAGGAAGTGGGCCTCCTGAAATGACTACAGTAAAGGTTTTGAAATAACGGGCTTTCTTTGTATGTGTTTATGTATGTGCGAGGTGCATTTTGAGTTTTGAATGTTGGAACGTTGGTCAGAGTCAGAGAATATCTAACACAGGATGTGGCACTTGCAACCCTAGCTCCTAGGGTAGGTTATAATAAAATTCTTTTAAAGATATATTTTTAGCATTCATATATGCATTAATATGCTTTGATCAAATCCATCTTCTAACCCCTCACCTTCATTTCTCCCCTCCCCCACCATCACTTTCTTGTCCCAACTTCATGTTCACTATCTCTCTTTTTAATTTTTTTATATATATTTTTTTATTTTTTGCATTTTTATTTACATTCAAAATCATTTCCCCTTTCCCATTTCCTCCCTCCCCGAAAGTCCCATAAGCCCCCTTCCCTCCCTCTTTTCCCCATTCAACCCCCTCTCGCTTCTCTGTCCTGGCATTCCCCTACATCCAGTCTTTCCAGGACCAGGGGGTCTCTCCTTCCATCTTCTTGGAAATCTATTGATATACAAATTGTGTCTAGGGTATTCTGAGATTCTGGGTTAATATCCTCTTATCAGTGACTGCATACCATGTGTGTTCTTTTGTGATTGGGTTACCTCACTAAGGATGATATTTTCAAGTTCTGACTATTTGCCTAGGAATTTCGTGAATTCATTGTTTTTAATTGCAGAGTAGTATTCCATTGTGTAAATATACCACATCTTCTGAATCCATTCCTCCATTGAGGGACATCTGGGTTCTTTCCAGCTTCTGGCTGTTATAAATAAGGCTGCTATGAACATAGTGGAGCATGTGTCCTTATTGCATGCAGGTAAAGCCTCTGGGTATATGCCCAGGAGTGGTATAGCAGGACTATCTCTCTTTTTAAAAAGGACCCAGGAGTCCACTTGGTGCTGTGTATGTGTGTGGGTGTGGGATGATTGACTGGAGCATGGGTATCCTTTCTGGACCAGTATCTCCAAAGAAAACTGACCCTCTCTCCAGCCATCAATTGTCAATAACTCCTTAGCTAAGGCTAGGACTTCATGAGCCCCTCCCTTACCCATGTTGGGATTTTGTCCAACTTGATCTTGTGCATGTCATGTGTATTGCAGTCCCGGCTACTGTAAAAACAATATCTGCTGGACTTAATATTCTTTCACTATTCAAAAAGGCAGGGGTTAGTTTCCTGAAAGATCCTCTAATGCAGTTTATTCATGTGAACTGAAGAGTATAAGACAATTTCCTGATATTAAATCAAGAAAATTTTCTTCATGATTCTGGCCTGCCTGAATGTCTCTGCTTTGGATTTGCTTTGTGTTAGTTAGATTTCCATTGTTATAGCAAAACACCTGAGATGATAAACTTAAACTCTATGGTGGTTTGAATAGCTTGGCCCAGGGTGGCACTATTGGGAGGTGTGGCCTTGTTGGAGTGGGTGTGACCTTTTAGAGGTGGGGGTGGACAATGAAACCCTTCTCCTAACCATGTGGAAGCCAGTCTTCTAGCTACCATCAGATGAAGATGTAGAACTTTCAGTTCCTCTATTGTCATGCCTGCCTGGATGCTGCCATGCTGCCCACCTTGATGATAATGGACTGAACCTCTGAACCTGTAAGCCAGCCACAACTAACTGTTGTTCTTACAAGAGTTGCCTTGGTCATGTTATGAGATATTCCAGCATCCCCAAATCTAGGTGCTGAGGGTTTCTACAACTCCTGATCACTTGAGGAAAGATCTCACTAATCTTAATTTCTGAACATCATGACCACCCTGAGGCACCTACTAGTCCTGCAGCATCAAACTGCCTGTTAGTCAGTTTTCTAAACAAATTCTACTGAAATATTACACACATTTAGAGCTATGTGTAAACCCTATGGAGAGGTGGATGAATTTTCACCCAGTGAATAGAATCAAGGCAAATTCTGCTCAGGTAAGGAAGAAGAACATCGATGGCCAATATTGATTTTCATCTTGGCAGAATCTAGAATCAGCTTGGAGACACACTTCTGGGTATGTATGTGAGGCCTGGATCTAGGCTGGGTTAATTAAGGTTGAAAGATTCACACTAAAATTGAGCGGTACCTCTCCATGCCCTGGAACACTGCACTGAATAAAAAGAAGAGAGCAAGTCAACTTCCAACATTCATCATGGTCTGATTCCTGATTGTGGATGCAATATAATTAAGTGCTCATGCGCCTGTCCCCATGTCTTCCCCTGCATCCTAAAAAGTGAAACCAAAACAAACCCTTCCCTCTTCATGTGGCTTTTGTTAGATGTCTGTATGTCTGTCTGTCTGTCTGTCTGTCTGTCATGTCCACCATCCCTGAATTTAGGTTCTAAGGGTTTCTACTATCTCTGATCACTTGAGGAAAGATATATACCACACACACACACACACACACACACACACACACACACACACACACACACACATTATATGCTGTAAGAAAAGCAAACCAAGGACTTCCCAGATGCCAGAGTCCCTTTCTGCTCCTGCCTAGGGTCATGCCCATATCCTGCTCCCAATTTAAACACAACTTCTGACCTTTCCCCACCACAAAATAGTTTTTCCTAGTTTTAAACTTTATATAGATGACATTACACAGCTAGTATTATTTGTCTGCATTTCCATCCATCTGCTTTGTACTAGGATTCCAGGCAAATACTGTGGAATAGCATAGAGCTACAGTTGTGGGTGCAACAAAAGAAGTTTAGAAGAAAGCAGAGTCCAGAGACTTTTTAAAAATGTGAAATGGAATTAAAACAGACAGGTAGGGATGCTCAGTAGGCAAAATGAAAACATTCCAAGGGTGGTGTGGGATTGAAGGGTATGGGCAGAGGACAGGAGTGTTCTCTTGTAATATAGACTTGCCTGCTGGAGCAAAGTATTATCTCCTTGCACATGCAGGAGTGTGAGCTGACTCATTACCTACAGGGTCAGACCTGACCAGGAGTTTGCTTTGTCTGTCCTTTGTTTTCTGTGTTTACACCACTTCTCTTTGCTCTTCCTGTGTCTAATTTCTACTTCACCCTGGGTACATTCCTCCTCTACATTCTTTTAATCCCCAGAACAATTTATTTATGGGATCCAGGGTTCTGTTGTTATCCATTTCTACCTGTCGGTGTCCCATCATCAAATATTGTTGATACGTATTATTCTATTCAATTAAACCAGATAACAACATGTCACCAAGTATTTCCAATCTGAAGGTACTGTGGGAGAGTCAAGCAACAATTAGGCTTTGTCTCTAGGTTATTGTGGTTGAGTCTGGTCTCTGAATTTGTTTTTCATTTTTAAAGTATTTTTGCAGATAACTGCATTTTATAGACAAGAGGATATGAGGCCAAGCTCTGTGTTATGTAAATATTATCCTTGTTCTTCTTGGTAACAATACAACTTTTCCTTCACGAGCAGAACACATGTTCTAACTCTCCTTTTTGTTTCGTTCTGTGTGGCTGTTCTTGCTTTATATTACCCTTTTATGGCTAAGTGTCTTACTTCATAAAATGCAAGTGGGTATAGTTATTGGACTTTATGCTTTCATTAAATTTAAGGAAAATCCTGTTAGCTCTCCATCACTATATCAAAATACCAAAGATAATGAACTTATGGAAAGAAAAGGTTTACTTTGGCTCACAGTTGTAGTCTATAATTGAGTGATGCTGTTGCTTTGGACCTCTGGGAACATGGAAGCAGGAGAAAAAGGAAGGTGTGGGGTCCTACGGTTCCCTTTAGGGGCATGCCTGCAAAGACCTAAGGGCATCCCACAAGGCCAGACCATGTCCATGTATTTTGCTAAGGCATCAGAAAATACTTTTAAGTCATGTATCAGACTATGGGAAGAATTCTGTAAATCAATTTGTTTTAATGATTTTAATTGCAGTAGAATTACGTCACTTCCTCTCCCTCTCATTCTTACAGCCCCGCTCAGCTACCCTCTCTCAAACTCCTCCCATGGCCCCCCTCACATTAGTAGTCTCTTTTTCTTTGTTTCTATTTGTTACATACCTGGAAATGTATATATACAACCTGCTACGTCCATTTTTGCTATAATCTTTGAGGCAACTTCTGTCCTTTAAAAAATGCCTATTTGGGGTATGTTCTATAAAAAAAAGAATGCATTATTTCATATATACACGCTTGCATATACAAACATGGGTAAACAAGAATATGTTAATTGGCTGTTATAGCAACCACTTCCCAATGTATATGCAAATCAACTCATCATATTGTATGTCTTACTTAAAGGACACGTTTATATATACAAAAATAAGAAAAGAAGTATTTTTATTTTGAAATAATGGTAGACTCACAGGAAATTTCAAAAAAGAATTTATGGAAAGCTCCTATGTACATTTCATCCAATTTTCTCAGCGCTAATTTATATTATTATGCAACAATATTAAAATCGGGAAATTGATGTTAATATATTTTTCTTGAAGTTTCATTTTTATGATTTGTATGTGTGTTTGTGTTTGTGTGTGTGTGTGTGTGTGAGAGAGAGAGAGAGAGAGAGAGAGAGAGAGAGAGAGAGAGAGAGAGAGAGAGAGAGAGAGAAAGAGAGAGAGAGAGAATGTGCACCACCTGTGTGTGTATCCATGGAAGCCAGGGAGGGTGTCAGGGTTCCTGGAGCTGGAATCATAGGCAATTATAAGCTGGAAGAAAGGCAAGTGCTCTTAACCTCTGAGCCATCTCTCCAGCACCAAATACAATCTTTCCCAGTTCATTTCCAGCATTGTTTTAGTTGTACGGCTCTGACATCAAGCTACACACATCTCTAGGGAATGAGATGTTTCTGCTCACAAATGAATTAATGGAGTTAGCAGTCCTTTCATTTGAGTATTTTGATGTCTGGGGAAATAGCTATCCTCTGAGCAAAAGTATTAGTTCTCATGGTGGGACACATATTTCTGGACCCAGTGAGGGAGACCAAGTTAAATTTGTGTTTTAAGTTTTAGTTCAGAGCAAACCTGTAGTCCATTATTTTTTCACATATCCATTTAAACCATTCAGGAGTGCATTGCCCACTGGTCTAATTCTCAATATTGATACACAAGCATATTGGATTATTGCTACTCCATGCCTAAGGAGACATATACACCATTTAAATGCCCTGCTATTTATGACAGTAAAAGGCACCATGTAAATAAATGTCCTCATTCTCCACAGGTCCACAGGTAATACAAATTAAAAAGGCCCCATTGGTAACATTAGGAAGATGGGCACTTTCTTTGCAGTGACTAATCTGAACATTTGTAGCCTGCATGCCTTTGTCTCTGTATTCTCAAATGTCTTTTTCTGTTCCCTCTGTGGCACAGTCTCTGTGAGCCCCGATGCTGATGCTCAGAGGAGAAAAAACAGGACAAGACAGGTTGTTATACAGCATGCAGGACTTAGATGGAGTGTAATCTGTGAAATAGAGGAGGTTATTTAAATAATGAATCGTCAGTAATGCTCTCCGGGTACAAAGCAATTTTGTGTAATTTTTCAGACTCCAAACTCCACGACACTTGCAAGAACTTAAGATAAATGTAGCCATGTGCTAGATCCTCTTAGCCAATGAAGTTTCACCTGTGGTCTACATGCCATGACTTGTTGGTTTTGTTTGTTTGTTTGCTTTTCTCAGTATTTTGCCTAGCAGTGAATGATGGTTGAGAAATAAAGGCTACTTTGAGACTGCGAGGATTGGTGTGTAGCTCCCAATACCTTCTCATTGCCTTCTTCACTCAGAACATGGTCTTCCTGTCCAGATGTTTCTTCTAAATTAGGGTCTCTTTGGACACTATACAAGGACATCGAGCTTCTGCAGCTCCCATTCCATACTCTGCTTGCATGAGTCGAGATGCTTCAGACTCCAGGCACAAGTGAGAAGAATGGTGTCACCTTTTTGTGCCTGGCGTTGGCACTCAGTATCACTTTCTCCGTGCTCTTCCATGTTCTTGCTAGGATTTCCATCTTTTCCATAAGACTCTGAAAGATGTATATGAGAGCTGGGGACTGGGCGGGGAGTGACTCCATTGACAGAGCACTGGCTTGCAAGCATGAGGACAGGAGTTTGATGCCCTAGGACCCACATGAAGAAGCTAAACTCTGTGGTGCATGTTTGTAATTTTAGTACTGGGGAGGCAGAAACAGGTGGAAACTGGAGGTCAGTGGCCAGCCAGCCTAGTCCACTTGGTGAACTCCAGGCAGGAGAGAGAACGTGTCTCAACTGAGGTGAATAGTTCCTGAGGACTGACACCTGAGATCGTCCTCAGACCTCCATGTGCACATACACACTTGCGCTCGTACCAGTGTACAAATATACCCACACAGACATAAACACAACACATTTTATACATATATACATACACATATGTATATGTGCATAGCATGTGTACACAAAAATATGTATGTGAATATATATACACATATGACTGAGTTATATTTTGTTATAATGCAAATATATTTATTAGTATGTAGTTTTATATATGATATGTAAAGCATGTTCAAACTAATTTTCTGTGTGTTCCTGTGTATGTGAGTATGAGTGTGGGATCATGTGATAGGACCTGGCTTTGGAACTCAGAGCACAGCTTTGGGGAACCAGTTCTTGCTTCCCACCTTGTTGATGTAGGGCCCCCTGTTTCTGCCTCTGTGTATGTGCTCCAGTCCAAGTGTCTCCCAAGCTCCACAAAAATCTCACATTCTCTCTAGCTTCTGTGGGTACCTACGTTCATGTACACATATGTACACTCATAATTAAAAAATAAATCTTAAGAATAATAATAGATGTTAAGAAGCATATTTTCATTGTTTTCTACCAGGAGTTTTATTGTTTTTAAGTCTTATACAAAGGTTTTAATCCATTTTTGAGGTGATTTTTATATTCAGTATCTAGTTTTATTCCTTTGACTATAGATATACAGTTTTCTAGAGTGTTATTGAAGAAATTGTTCTTGTGATTCTATTCTTGGCATATTTGTCGAATAACAATTGATCATATGTGCATAGATTTACATGGTGCCTTTTACTGTCATAAATAGCAGGGCATGTAAATGGTGTATATTTCTCCTTAGGCACGGAGTAGCAATAATCCAATATGCTTGTGTATCAACATTGAGAATTAGACCAGTGGGCAATGCACTCATGAATGGTTTAAATGGATATGTGAAAAAATAATGGACTACAGGTTTGCTCTGAACTAAAACTTAAAACACAAATTTAGCTTGGTCTCCCTCACTGGGTCCAGAAATATGTGTCTCACCATGAGAACTAATACTTCTGCTCAGAGGATAGCTATTTCCCCAGACATCAAAATACTCGAATGAAAAAACTGCTAACTCCATTAATTCATTCCATCATCCTACATATGTGTTTCTACTGCCAATCCCATACTATCTTCATTATAGCAGATTTGAAATATAACTTGATATCAAGTAGAAATTCAAGATAGCTTAACATCTTTTCATTTATAAACCGATTGTTGGTAGGCAACGTACACTAATCTAGCCATTGTGGAAATCAGTATGAAGACTTTCTTAGGACAACATAGAGCACCATAGGATCCTATATCACTGGATATATTACCGAAGAAAATTAAGATGGCACACCACAGTCAAGTTATGGAACTGGGCTGAGTGTTCATCAACAGATGAAGGACAGTTGTGAGCTGCCATGTGCTGGAAATTAAACCCGGGTCCCCTGGATGGGCAAGCAGTGCTTTTAACTGCCCAGCCATCTCTTCTGCCCCTGAGTTTGCTTTCCTGTACCATCTTCCCAGGGATGCCACGGCCCACAGTGAGCTAGGTGCTCCTGTTTAGCATTAGTGAAGAAAATGCCCCACAGGCTTTCCCACTGACCATACTTGCAGGGTAATTTTCTAGGTGAAGGTTTTCTCTTCCCAAATGACTGTAATTTGAGTCAAGTTGACAAAACACTAGCAGTGCAGTCATAAAGTCATAGCACCTTTCAAATACATGGATGGGAAGTTGCTGACTAGCACCAAGTGTAGTATAACATGTCACCAGGACTGCATGCCCCATGAAGGCCTCTCTGAACTCTAGTGGGAAGGATGAAAGACCTATGAGAAGTTTTAACTAATCACAATAAGTTATGGGGTGACTAGAGGAAGAATGATAGCTAAATTTTTCAGAGGAATCTCGACATTGAGTCTTCAACTGTTGCCTTCTTGACAAGATCACCTGTAGACTTCATAAAGAAAGAGCTTCAGTAGAAGATCAGCAGCAAGCCTAAGTGTTCTAGATTGCCACCCCTTTGTGGAGTACCCCGCTTTTCAATGTTCCTCTTGATGCAGCCAGGGAAAGTAGACAACTGAACGCCAGCCAGGAAGGAGAAAGAAAAATTTATCCTTCACATATGATTCATGTTAAGACCCCCAAGGCAGTGCTTAAAGTCTCTATGTCCAGGTTGGATGGCTACACCTATCCAATAATTCTAGAGTGTTTTTGTTCTGACATCCTGTTCGTCTTATTTCTTGTAACTTAACAGGATTTTTTTTTAAATACCTCATGTACTAAATTTGCCCCCACATCATTGTATAACAGAAAGCTATGGGCTCAACCCTCTACTTATAAAAGAGTATGATGTCAAGCCAGTTAGCCTTCTCAAGAGTGGGAGTGTCCTCTCTATAAAATGGGAAAATAATATGCCCTTTGAAGGGTTGAGAATTGAGTGGAAAGTGCTCTAAGCACTCCATTAGATGAGGATTGCCATTTCCAATTTTTCTTTTTCGTCTTTGACCAATTCTAAGTCAGCCTCCTACATGTAGATTTAATTCTGTTTGTAACTACCTTTTCAGGGGAGGGGATTTTAGAAATAGACACTTGTGCCTATCTCCTTATGGTTATCAGACTATTCAAATAACACATACCAAATACTTAAAATTCCCCCAGGAATCTCATGGTGGGGAAAGAAAAGGCCTTCGTGCCAGTCAGAGCATGCATGATATTCCCCCTCTGGCTCCCCACTCCCAAAAAGAGATGCCAACAGTTCTCACGACTTACCATATCACTTTGTAGGACAGAGTCAAGAAAATGAATTGGCAACTGGTTACCACATCCAGGCCAGAACTGCTGAATAATGCATAATTCTTGTCCTCTATTTAAAGCTACATCTCAGTGCCTTAAAGATGGACTTGGGTATTAATTTTATTACTCTTTTCCCTTTTTAATGTGGACACATTGAATAAATACCTTTTCTCGGCTTCTCATGACTACTTGTTTAGACGGCATCCTGGGGTCAGATGCCAGTGGCAGCTTGTTGGCACTGAGGGCCCTAGCTTTGAGCCCAAAATCTTGAACAACACTGTTCATAGGTACTTGAGTCCTTGGGCACTGGGGAGATGACTCAATGGTTGAGAGAGCTTTCTGACCTTTCTAGAAGACCCAAGTCTAGTTCCTAGGACCCACACCCGGTGGCTCAGAGCTGCCTGTAACTCCAACTCCAGGGCATCCTACACCTCAGTCTCCAAGGGCACCTGTACTTACATGAGCTTAACCCTACACACAGGCACACACATTCCCATGATTACAAATGAAATAAAGCACTTTTAAAAATATTTGTTTCTGGTATTTATCCTTGGGGTGAAGAAATGGTTTTTTATATTTCACCAGCAAAGTTTCCTAAGAAAACATAAACTTTCACTCCACATGTACTGGAGATGTAACGAGTGCCATGCCTCTCACGAAAAAAAGCGTGGGCTCAAATTTATACATACTCATTTCTATGAAAGCAATGTTCCTTAAGATTTATGCAGAACTAGAGCAAGTATTAAGAAACAGACTAGTAGAAATTTCAAGATAAAAAAAACAGAGAGCACTGGCAAGACTGTGACAAACAATTTTTAATGGGGAAGAGGAAGGAAAACCACAGTCAAAATTGGTATTTTAGATTTAACCTCTGCTTTCATTTGCTAACCTCTGGCCCCATTTTGTCTACACATCCTAAAGTGTAGGCTGTATGAGATGATAACCTACTATAAAATATTGATAGAATACTCCACAGGCATCATGAGAGCAATTGTTACCACATCTATCATGAGTAGAAGCCAGTGAGTTAGAGTGCAGGGGACATTCTGGATCTGCTCAAGGCTGCATTTTAATGCTGTGTTTGCAACGGGAAAAGCATAAAGGAGGAATAACATGGGTTCCTAGCCATACATACCATACCATACATCTGCAATCAAAGGCAATCCATCTTTTGATGATGAGGGTGATTTTTCTGGGCATCATTTTCAATCCTTTGTTGAAACAAGTACCCGTCTCTCCATTAACCTTCTCAGGGAAGGTACATCACCCTGACAATTTAAGCCTCATCTTAGAGCCTTCTGTGTAATTTACACATTTCAAGTTTTCTAATGGGCTCTTTGTATCAAAACCACCATTGGCAGGAAAATCTGTCTTTGAATCTTCATCTTGAAAGCGTTGTTGAAAGGACTATGTGAAGTTCTCCACAGCTATTATTAAGGAGGTTACATTAAACCGTGACTAAATTAAATGAAGTATAGCTTTGAGAGGAAGGGCATTACTTAGAAATGTAATGATAAAGGCAAAAAGGATCTCAATTTCAAATTCAAACATTTCTTTTGCCTCGCAGTCTCAGCAGATTAATGCCAAGAAAATACATTGCATGCTGCAGAAATACCCATGTAATGGAGTGATAGTTTTCGATATTATGTAACAGGAGATGTGATTTTGCATTTTACTGTTTGCTAGTTCAGTCCTATAATTTACCTAGAGGAGCTCTGGGGAATAGAGTGACCTATTGGTTCTAGAAGTCTTTCCCAAAATGTCTGTTTTCTTTACCATTTTTATAAGGGCCATTTTTATTAAGGAATGTCCTGTACAGCTTTCTTTTCGTATGTTTGGGGCTCACAACATACAAGGTAGTTGTTTTGGTTGGTGGGTCCCCCCCCCTGCAGTGTTGGGCATTGTACTCAGGACTTCGCAGACTCCGAGTGAGCCTCTAACCAGCTGCATCTCTGTTCCTCTCTTGGGTGTTGAAATTGTTTCTGGGGCATAAATAAGTAATCAAGAATCAGAAGAACTCGGGGAAAACCTCTACAGAAGCAGAGCCAAATCTTGTGCATGGCCTGCTTGTGTAAGTGAAGTTTTATCGGAACATTGGCCCGGCTCATTTGTTTGCAGGTCTGCAGCTGCTCCTGGGCTACAGGAACAGGGCTGAGTATCTGTGAGGAAGACTGTATGACTCACAAATATCCAAGAAGTTACCATGTGACCCTTTCAGAAATGTTTGCTGCTATCTAATCTCTGCTATCAAAGTTACTGACACAAGAAGATATTTCCTTATGGCTGGAGTAGGGAGGAGCAAACCAGCAGGCTTCTGCTGACTGCAAATCCCAGCACTTAGCAGCCCTTTATTGGTGCCAGAGGAAGGAGGGACGCCTCTCAATGAAGTGTTGGATTTAGAACGGACTGTATGCCTACAAAGACTTTATTGCAGAAAAGATTCAGGCCACAGAAGACAGGACTATTTAAAAATACATTTGTCTGAGGAATGCAGAAAAAAATGACATTTAAGGTTCTTTAAGAAGCAGGTGGGTTCTGCTAGGAAGATAAAATTCATTTAAATGTTTAATCTGAGTTACTTCACCAGGTAGATAAGTGAACCATTTACAATTTTATGTTCATTCATGTTTAAAGGGCAGGTGATATTTCTCTTCATGAGTATTTAATGGGCAGCATTGCCATCGGTCCATTGCCTTCCAGATAAAGTGACTGTGTCTTTTTTTGCAGTAGATTTCCTTTGTTTTGTGATGGAGTAGGGTGTGTCTACTAAACATATAATTGAAGTCTAATTCATTGTTACTTCATCACTATTTCATTCATGTAGTTAACACTCATATATTTGCTCAATATTGTGTAGTGTATAAAATCACTATATGCATGCTTCTTCTGATCCTACTGGTTGCCTCCAAGCCTCTTCTGGCGTCTACACTCCACCCCTCAGGAGCCCTATTTCTCAAGGACATGCCATTGACCTCTTTCTATCACTAATTCTTTCTTGATCTCATGAGTGATTGGCTTTAAAAACCTTTTGTCAGGCCAAGGAGATGACTCACCATTAAGAGCATGCCCTGCTCTTGGAAGAGGAACAAACCTGAGTTTGTTTCATAGCACCCAATGCTTTGTGGCTCACAATCACCTGTAACTCTAGCTCCTGGGGCTCTGACATTTCTGATGTCTGAGAGCATCTGAATTCAAGTACATATATCCAGTCAAAGGCATACAAATACACAAAAATAAAAAGTAATTCAATATAAGCAAATGTGTGTGTGTGTGTTGTGTGTGTGTGTGTTGTATGTGTGTGTGGTGTATGTATATTTAAATGTTTGCGAATGTGTACATATGTGCATCACGTGGGAAGAAGTTAGAGGCTAGCATCAGCGTCTTTCTCTATTGACCACCACATTATTTTTACAATATTTTTGAAATTATAATGGTATTATTTCCCTCTTCTCTTTCCTTCTTTCAAGTTTTTCCATGTACCCTGCCCATTCCTTTCTCTCTCAAATTCACAGCTTCCTGTTCTTTAGGACATCTCTCTTCCTCCCCATTTGTCTCTCTGTCTCTGTGTCTCTGTCTCTCTCTGTCATGCACACACACACACACACACACACACACACACACACACACACACACACACACACACACCATGCTCTTAAAAATAGATTAATTCAACCTCTTCAGTCACTGTAGTGTTACCTGAACATATATGATTTCAGCTGACCATTTTGTATTGAGTAAGCAATACGGAGGGGGCGCTCTTCCCTAAGGAAGATCATTTCTTTCTCCCACTCTTAGCATTGCGTAGACTTCCTTGTTTAGGGTTGAGACCCTGAAAACACTTCCCCTTCCACATTAGCATGTCGATAGGTGTCCTCATTGCCTAGGTCTTGTTTAGACAGCCATGTTGATGAGACTTTATGGGTCTAGCCTCTCTGACATTTCTAGGAGACACAGTCTCATAGTAAATTTCCTGTTCCTTAACTCTCATAATCTTTTCTTCCCCTCTTCCACAATGGTCCCCAAGTCTTGGGTGCATGAATTATTTTGTAGACATATCTTTTGAGATTGAGTACCACATAATCTCTTGTTCCCCGTATATTTATCAGTTGTAGTTTTATATAATGGTCTCCATCTGTAACAAAGAGAAGCTTCTTCACTTATCTGTGGGTATGAAAATAAATATTTAGAATGTAGTTAGGGATTATGTGAGTTTAGTAAAGTGGTGGTTGTAGGCTCTCTTCCAAGATCCTTAACTTTACTCACCTTGGGTAGGTGGCTAGGGTTCCAGTAGCAGGCATGATTTTCCTCTTGATGAGAAGACTGTAAGACTAATTAGAGAGCTGTTGGTTACCACAAAGGTATGTGTGCCACTATTATTGTGACTTTAGGTTTATTGTGGCATGCTGGTCATTGTTGCCATCACATTTTTTTGAGACAGGGTCACTCAATGGATCTGGAGCTAACTGATTCAACTAGACTTAATGTCCAGCAAGTTTCAGGGATCTTCCTGATTTTGCCTCTCCAGTGTTGCGATTACAAGCATGTGCTGTACCTAGCTTGTTATGTAGGTGCTAGGGATTTAAGTTCAGGTCTTTGTGCTTTCCAGGTGAGCACTTTAACAACTCAGTCATTTCCCTGGCTTTAAAAATCATTTTATTTTCATCAAAATGTTTTACTTTTATTTTTAATTACATTCATGTCTTTGAGTCTGAATGTGGTTATGTGTATGAGTGTAGGTGTCCGTGGAGACCAGCAGAGGGTGCTAGATCATTGGAACTGGAGTTACAGGAGATTGTGAACTACCCAATATGAATACTGGTGACTGAAACTCAGTTCTTCTGTAGGAACAATGTATGCTTTTGAACAGTGAACCGTCTTCTCATACTGGCTTAAAAAGTCTTTTATAAAACACTTACAGATTTATAATCTGACCCTGCTTTCTGTGTGGTTATGATCAGATACTGGTTCCTGTATGACTTGGTCCTGAAACCCTGACAGAGGCAATGAGAGAATGGAGAAATGTTAGGCCCTCAAGACACATCAGACATATGTACAGAAAATGTGGGGATCAGATGGGCTGTGCTCACTCCGATGGAGGTCATCTAACACACAAGCCAGCATCAGCATGTTCATTAGACACAGCAAAGGACTAGGAGTTAGTTACTTTCCATAAAAGGTCCCTTTAGGAGAGCAGCCTCAGGTTGCAGTCTCCTGGGAGAAGTGCCAGGGTTGCTAGCTTTTGTGCACAATTATCAAAATTTGCATAGGAACCAGAGGAAGATTTTGTCACTTTCCATAGCTTGACCTAAGGAAAGCTTCATCACTTCCCATGAGTCTTAAGGCACTGGTCTTTGATCGTAACACACACCCACTTAGTACTTTACTGGCTCCTTATGCATTCACTCAAGGTCTCCTCTGCTCCTTGTAGTCTGACAAAGTTTATTCTTCTATTCTTATCTGTACAACAACACAGCATCCAAACATATGTTCACTATTGTACTGATTGGTTTTGTGTGTCAACTTGACTCAAGCTGGAGTTATCACAGAGAAAAAAGCTTCAGTTGAGGAAATGCCTCCATGACATCCAGCCATAAGGCATTTTCTCAATTAGTGATCAAGAGGGTAGGGTCCATTGTGGGTAGTGCCATCCCTAGTAGTCTTGGGTTCTTTAAGACAGCAAGCCAGTAAGTAACATCCCTCCATGGCCTCTGCATCAGCTCCTGCTTCCTGACCTGCTTGAGGTCCAGCCCTAATTTCCTTTGGTGATGAACAGCAGTAAAGACATGTAATTTGAAAAAAACCCCTTTCTCCACAACTTGCTTCTTGGCCATGATGTTTGTGCAGGAATACAAACCCTGACTAAGACAAATTGGCACCAGCATAGCGGGGTATTCCTGTGACAACCTGACTGTTTTGGGGAGGACTGTGGAAGGACTTTGGAACTTTGGGCTAGAAGAGCCATTCGGTGTTAAGAGCTCTGTGAGATATTCTGTAGGAGCTTGGAAGATAATGTTGAGAATAGTGCAGAAGATGGAGGCCTGGCTTGCAAAACTTCAGAGGGAAGATTAAAGACTCTTCTTATCAGGGCCATTGTTGTTTTGATTGTGAAGATTCTATAGTTTTGTTAAGTTGGGGTTGAAGAATCAGCTGTGATTTACAAGATACCAGAACTACTGAAGTGAAAACTTTACATTACTGGGACTATTGATGCTGGTTAGCTGGAGCTAAGAAATTAGAGATGATTAAGAAGAGACCAGTAACACTGAGGTGAAATCTGGGAGCACAGAGGCTGTTCCAGAGATAGCCAAGGTTGCACCTTGTGCTGCTCTTAGTAATGTGCTGACTTAGTAATGTGTAAGAGTCACCCAAGCATGAAGGCATGAAGGGGTCATGAAGAACAGCTGAAGCTCAGCACTGTGAGAGGCCATGGAAGGCCATTGGTGAAGGTGCAGTCTCAGTTGCAATTGATGGCCCAGGACTGAAGGGGTCATGCAAAGGAGTTGAGGCTTGGCACCATGAAGAGCCCATGAGAGGTTATTGGTGAGTCTAGTTGCACCAGAAGACAGCAGTGTTTTGGAGATGCCAGTGCCATGAGATGACTACCAAGAAGAGCAGCAGTGGAGTACAGGCATCCGGAGCCTAGAAGACAAGCTGTGTGCTACAAAGGGCAGAGCTGGAGAAGTGACCCAAGCCCTTGGAGGAGCCCGGAAGATCATGAGTGGATCCCAGACATTAGACGGCTGAAATTTGATTTTATTTTTGATTGTGATTGAGCCCTGGTATTTTTCCCTCTTGAAGGAAGAAGGTATTTTAGTGTAGCCCACAGTTAAGAGACTTTGAATTTTTAAAAGACTTTGAATTTTAAAAGATATTGGATATTTTAAAGGGATTGAAATTTTAATATGTAAGAATTTGCAAAGACTGTGAGACTTTTAAAGTTATTTAGATCTTGGGGATGAATAAGAAAGTAAGGGTTGAGGCTTAATAGTGATGTGTTTGTGTGTCAAGTTGACAAGGGGTCAATTGTATTGGTTTTGTGTCAACTTGACTCAAGCTGGAGTTAACACAGAGAAAGGAGCTTTAGGTGAGGAAATGAGATCCAGCTGTAAGGCATTTTCTCAATTAGTGACCAATGGGGGAGGACCCCTTGTGGGTGGTGCCATCCCTGGATTGGTAGTCTTGGATTCTATAAGAAAGCAAGCTGAACAAGCTAGGGGAAGCAAGCCAGTAAGCAACATTCCTCCATGGCCTCTGCATCAGCTCCTGTTTCCTGACCTACTTGAGTTCCAGTCCTGACTTCCTTTGGAGCTGAACAGCAGTGTGGAAGTGTAAGCTGAATAAACCCTTTCCTCCCCACTTGCTCCTTGGTCATGATGTTCGTGCAGGAATAGAAACCCTGACTAAGACAGCTATACAGCACGAGATTTCCCATACCAGACTCCCAGTTGTGGCAGTTCATATTTTGAATCCATCTGGCTTGACCAGAAGGCATAGCTATGTGGTTATTACAGATGTTCTTCTTTGGATATTTCTGGATATTATCAGTACTTATACTGATAGACTTTGGGTAAAGCATATTTCTCTTCCTACAGTATTGTGGCTTCACGCATCATTTGAAGGCTGAATGGAATAAAAGTTGAACTTCTTCCCCACTAAGTAATCAGGGACTCTGCAACTGATGCTCTTGGACCAGAACTGCACTGCATAGCTCCTTTGTAGGTCTTAGCCTGTCAACTGGACTGTAAGCCTTTATCCATGAGCCAATTTGTTAAAATAAATTTCTTTCCATGTACACACCCAGAGCACACAGACATGGAGGCACAGACACACACACATATACATACACACAGCACACAGAGAAACACACACACACATGTATATACACACAGCACACAGACACAGAAGCACAGATGCACACACATATACATACACACAGGACACAGACACAGAGGCACAGATGCACACACACACACACACACACACACACACACACACACACACACCATATTGGTACTATTTCTCTGAAACTCTGTAATGTGTGGAGCTTTTCCTTCAGTTGCATGCAACCTGTGGTTTTCTTGACACAGTTAGGTTCCACCTCCCGGGCCGAAAACCTTGAGGTTATCTTTAAATGTGTTCATTTTCTCCTATGTTATGATCAACCCACCATCCAATCCTATCTATCTTTGTACTGCCTCTTTCCTCTCCATCACTACACCCAGCCCTGGTCAGGACTACTGGTGCCTCTCTTGGGGGCTCTAGTTCTTCTACTGGCCCCATGCTTCTAGCTGTGTTTCCATACTGTCTGACCTCATGGCAGCCAGTGCTGTCATGGGAAATTTATGCTCTAGTGAAAAGCCTTTCGGCAATTGTTCCTTCACGTGGAATAAAAGCCAGTGTTTCTAAAGCAACTACATTGCACTTTCCAGACTATCTCAGAGCAACCCTGTCTCAGGGTCTCTGTATTTGGTGTCCTTAGGAATGAAGTTATTCTTCACTCACACTATTCAAGCAATTGCTCAGATACTCTACCAAATCTAAAATACTCTCCCCTGCAAACTGTGCCTCCCCACTCTTCAATGTTAACTATTGACTCTCATAATTATGCTAATTATTGAATAACTCTTTTTAATTGACTACTGTTTGCATATTACTAGGGTGTTGGAACTACAAAATCATTGTATTTGTATAAAGGATGATTTTTTTCATCCTTTATTCTTAGGTTTCACTTCCTTTAAATGCTAGAGCATAGCAATGTAAAGAAGTTTTTCCTATATAGAGGAAAAAGATCGCGCACACACACTCAACAGGAATAATTACTCCTCAGTGTCAGGCAGCATTTGATCCATTCAGAAAGTGTGAGTAGAGCTCAGAAAAGGGTATTGAATGAGAAAGACAAGTAGCTTGATTGGAGGACTAGGAAGTCTAATTTGAAAATGGGTGGAGTTGGAACACAGAGACAAATTTGAACTAGTTCAGGGTTTGATGATTATCCCTCGTGTCGCTGTCACCCTTGGTACACATTATAAGGATTTAACTTATATCCTCACCTTCCCTAAAGATGTTTGCCACCAGGACTGGAGAGATAACTCAGTGTAAGTGTGTACTGCTGTTCTAGGATTTTGAATGTGGTTCCTGTTACCCATATTGAAGTTTAAACTGACCATAGAACAGTCTAACACAAATGATTAGAGGGCAGGTTTTGTATATGATGATTGTGTCTTAAGATTATGGTTAAGGGGCTGGAAAGATGGCTCAGTGGTTAAGAGCACTGACTGTTCTTCCAGAGGTCCTGAGCTCAATTCCCAGCAACTACATGGTGGCCACTACTATATGTAATGGGATCTGATGCCGTCTCCTTGTGTGTCTGAAGACAGCTACAGTGTACGCATATAAATAAATAAATAAATAAATAATAGTTCTAAAAAACAATTATGGTTAAAAACCGTGTGTGTGTGTGTGTGTGTGTGTGTGTGTGTGTGTGTGAATGTACATGCATGTGGGTATGTGCAGATTCGTGGGGGGGAATGGGTATGTGGGTGCAGATTTATGTGGGTATTGAGGTTGCAGATTCATGTTGGGGGTAGTAGGTGTTGGTGGATATATATTCACGTGTGCGGATGTGTATGTGGGCACATGTAAAGAGGCCAGAGATCATCTCTAGGTACTGTTCTTCATGAGCCATCTTCCTTGTGTTTTTGAAGCAGGGTCTCTTTCTAGCTACGGGTAAACTGAGGAGGATAGGCTGACTGAACACCATTGATTTGCCTGTCTCATTTCCCCAGTCCTGGGATTGTGAGCCACGTCACTAATCCCAGCTTTATTTTTAATGTTTGTTTTATGAATGTTACACTGACTGAGCTACCTCCCTACCCCCTAGAGTGAAAAAAATCCTGTCTTTCTGGTTAGAGTGGATAGAAAAGCGGAAGAAGAGTAAAGAGAATTCATAAAGGAGGAATGAGAACACAAAGACAAGGTTTATGGAGACTTACTTCCAGATTTAGGGTCAGAAGGAAGAAACAGAACCCATCAGGAAAAGGAACTGAGCTGTCCAATGAGCAAATCATCTGACAAACGAACTTAAACAACACTGAGAGTTTCCACAGGATGACTTCAGAGAAACCTTAGGGCCATGAATTTTTACCAAATAAAAAATGGAAGGCATCTAGGGAGAGTGAAGAAAGTGTTAACTTTAAGAGGAAAGCTGATGGCTTCTGCCCACTCTGGGACAGGAGAAAGAAACATTGATCTTGATGTTAAGGTTGGACAAAGTGTAACAGTGAGACAGGAAATGAGTTTGTTAGGACCATTTAGTCACCCCATGGTAGTAGTGGGAACTGTGCAGAGCTCTCTATTACCCCATGCAGGAGGCCCCATCCCGCACAGGTGTGTGCTCTAAGGCTTGCTGCGAGGGGTATAATTTCTATCCTCGGCTCTCAGAAAATGAGCACTAGTTTGCCAGGCAGCCAGCAGAGGTCATTGATTTTTCTCTTAGAAGCAGGGGCCCTTCTTTGCAGCTGGAAGGAAATGGAAACTTGAGTCCTATCATCACTTTGAATAACTGGAAATCTCTGGTGGATTTTCTCAGCAGATGGGGCATTAATGTCCATATTCTCACTGAAATGCAGGCTAAGGTCATAAATGTAGCACGGACTCTTCTGTTTCTTCCCTCCCTCCTGCCTCCTTAGCTCATTGCGTACTGCTCCGAAAGTGATCACCAGGGAAAGGAAATAGAGGGAAAACAGATCCACACCCCCTTTGCTTTGCCTTCCTTCGTCCTCTTCATCAGCTAAACTAGACATCAGCAACTCTCTCTCTGGAAACCAAATGTGTTCCCTTCATTCTGCTATAGTCAGATCCCACATAGGACCCTCATCCAACACTACATATATTAACAGTTACATCTACTTTCCTGAAGCTTTCTAGAGAAACAAAGGGCAAACCAGGCCTTAATCTATCACTTGGGAAAATGATGTAAAACCTCCTGAAGGCATTCTTTGCCTTTTCTTCTTCCTTCATCTTCCAGGAATCATCTTTTGGATGATCCTTCAACTTTATTGTCTCCCAAGTCATCATCTCCCCTGTCTCAAATAGCCTTTTGTTTGGTGAATTAACTTGTCATTACCTCTTTTTGTCTACTTTTCAACCTCATAGTTACTGTGGTGGTCTAAACGTGAATGACTCCTCTAAGTTCACATGTTTGAATACTTGATCCTCAGTGAATAACACAGTTTGGGAAGGATTGGGACAAGTGGCTTTGTAGTAGGAGGTGTGTCAATGTAGTGTTGTGGATTTGGACTTTTAAAAGGTTCTCACCATTTCTAGTGTGCTCTCTGAATCTTGCATCCCTATCAAGATGTGAGCTCTCAGCTGCTGCTCCAGCTACCTGTAGATATCATGCCTTCACTCTGTCTACACGGACTCTAACCCTCTGGAACCAGAAGCCCAATGAAGTGCTTTCTCTTAAAGATTTCCTTGGCCATGGGGTTTTATTAAAGCTACAAACAGTAACTAATACCGTCAACCCTACTGTCATCCAGCAGTGGATTCCTTTCTTTTGAAGACTAGAGAGTTGCAAATATTCTTTTAACCCTTGCATTGGATGTTGACTCTCAAAAAATCCTTTTTGAAGGCTCAAAAATCCTTTTTGTCATTGGACTTGTATCAGAGTCACACTCTTCATTTTTTTAACCTAGAGAAGCAATGAGGAAGGTCAAGGAGTATGGTCATTGGGTCTTAGTGGAAAGTTACACTCATAAGAAAAACAATCGTTAAAGTATAGGTAGGATTTGTTTCAATGAGAAAATAAAGGCAAAATATTTGACTTTGGGGGAAGACAGATCTATAGATAATGAAATGGTCTGGGGATGTGCAGAGACAGTAAGCTCAAAGATGAGTATGTCTCTCAATTAACCAAGGCTGCAACCTAATCTTTGTAAGCATACTGCCCTAGTATTCAAAAATGTGTCAAGAAGAGATGAAGGCTGTCAACAATTGCAGAGAAAACAACAACGTGGTAATATCTGTTCTTAGTCAACAGAGTCAGGGCGAGCAGATCCTTCAGAAATCCTCCCATTACTTCTTCAGCTCTGGAAAGTGTAGAAACCTTGTTCCATTGTATCTGCTCAGTCATCACATGCTGAGAAGCATCTGTGGTCCCTGAATACTCACAGAAATGGCTCTGAAAGGCAAACGTGATGACCTCTTCACACCGTGAATCTATCTGTAGAATCTATCTGCACATTCTACAGATAGACTCTGTGAAAAGAAATGAACAGAAGTAAAGTCTTACAGCATAAAAGTTAAAGTGCTTTGATATTTACTAACAGCAATTCACAGATGATGAGTCTGCAAAGCACAAATTCTCTTACTTAGCTATCAGACTCTCACCAGGTAGGAGTCATCAACAACATCACTTTGTAAACCCCAGAACTCAAGACTGAGTAAGTCAAGATAGTTTATCACCTGCTTCAGGAGAGCTGACTCCTCTCTTCTAGCCTCTACTGGAATCTGCATATATACATGAACATATCTGTGCACATACTTGCACATGCATGCATGCACATAGGTGTACACAAGCTTGCACATCTATGCAAAAACACACATAAATACAGTGACTTATTAAAAGAAGTCTATCTATTCTTTCACAAGCCAACTCTTATGCCATCTATAGATACAGTTTCTATAGATACCGTTTCTATAGATACAGTGTCTACTTGGACTTTGATGTTTTTACATAGAGCCCCGTGCTTGTTTTTATCTAATCTCTACACACTTTGTTTTTCTGATATTGATTTTTTTCTTGTTACCTTTCTCTAAACGCATTTGAAGTTGATGTGGTTAGTCTTCAAGGCTCCTCTTAAAATGTGATTTTTCCAAACTGACTATAACACCACAAAAATGACTCTGCTCAGATTAATGAAGTTTATTCGTTTTTACTTTTTGGACATCCTAGACGCAGCATCCCATGTCTCTAACCTAAGCATAACTTGCTACACTTCTGAAGGGTATTAGTGGACTTTTGACTTGTGTTGATTTTATCATCAGAACCATTATATGGTTTTCTAGAGCTGGTAAACAGCTGCTCAGGCATGAACTTGGCTTGGTTTATGCCTATTGAGCTTCATGTCAATCCCTAGTTCTGGCCTGTCTCATTCATCAGTGTACTAAATGTCCATATTTATGAGTGCCTAAAAATGGGACAGTTGCTTTCAGATTTTGATTGTCACATGAAATATGTTAGCTATCCTTTTTAGCTTTTTATTTCATCATGAATTTGATTATGATATGCTCTCTGTTTTCTTGCCAAACATTGAAATGACCAGAAAGCTACGGGTCAAAGTGAAGGGCTGGTCATTTTTGTTTTTAACCTTGACAGGGGACTAAAGTTACGGTCTCTTAGCCAACCCCTTTTGGGAAGACACTTGGTCAGCAGAGATTCCATAAGACATGTTATTGCTACAACATGCTCTTTTCCCTTGCTCAAAGGGCTCCCAAAACAGATTTTGTCAGTTTATTGAATTCCAGACATACAGTTCTTCAGTCTTCCCTTTTGGAATTTCTATCTGGAAATAAAATACCCGTAGTCTGGCAAGATATGTTCTATCCAGCCTCTCTTCGCTTCAGTAGACAAGAGCAACTACTGAGCTGGGGAAATGATTCAGAGGGCACAGTACTTGTGGTCTAAGGATGAGGATATGATTCTGACCCTCGGAATCCACATAAAAATTCTGGGCATGATGACATGCACTCATAATCCCAGCACCGGGGATCAGAGACAGAGAAGTGGATCTCCATCTGTAGCATTCGGGCAGTCCAGTCTAGCCTATGTGGCAAGGTGCAAGTCAATGAGAGATTCTGTCTCAAAAAACAATACAGATGGCTCCCAAGAAACAACACCTGAAGTTGACCTCTAACTACTATATGCATGTACACACACACACACACACACACACGTGCACACAGACACATGCATACACATAAACACACACATGTGTACACACATGTGCACACAGACACATGCGTGTGTACACACATACACACACATGCACACACAGACATACACACGTGCACATAGACACACATGTACACACACAGACACATACATGTGCATACACATGCACACAGACACATGAACAGACACACTTACACATTCACATGTGCACAGATACATACACACACATGCACATGTACATGCACACACACAAACACACATGCATGTGCACACACAGACACACCCACACACACACCCTCACACACATATACAATGACTCTTAACCCTTCGGTTGACTGTCAAATCTGCTTCCTTTTCTCTAGACTATTCCTTTCTTATCATGGAATGCAGAGACTCAGACTCCTGTAATTTATCTTTTGTGCAACTTTCATTCCATACAGTATTCGTTGACCTTCTTGTGTCATTGAGACCCATAAACCTAGTTTTGGAAATCATATCATTTGTCTACACTATCAAATTTAAGTCACAAATTAGAAACATTTCACGGGTTTTTGAAATAGTCCTTATATAAGAGGGAATTTTTAAACCCCAAAATGGAATTGCTAACTCCTTGGCAGGAGTCGGTGATTTTACATCCTTAAACATTTTATAGTTATAAACCTCGAAGTGGGCCATAAGTGTCTAATCATAATACAGAAATAGGTTCTTACAGAAATTAACAATGCTTATTTAATTACTTATTTTAATGCTGTTGACATTAAAAAAACAACAAAATATAAAATTCTACAGAAATGTTGATGAGAGGTATTTCTAAGTGGCACAACATAATTATCTTAAACAATACTTAGGATTTTTTTTTAAGAATTAAGCTTCTTTGAACTCGACTTTCAGATGTTTTTAGAAAATGCATTCAAGATGAAAACAGAGGTTTTTTTTTTTTAAGTGAAATACAAGCTAGACATATGATAAGTGACCTTGAAGGCATCCATCTCCGGAACTGGCTAATCAGTCTCCGCTGGAGGTGGTGGGAGTAGCCTGAATCCAATTTATTTCACACCAACATGATCCCTTATCGTTTGTCCTGTGTGCTTAAGTGAGCACATAAAGCCTATTTTGTGCTAAGAATGTCATTCATCAAGCCCAGCTCTCCTGTGGTTAGAGGACATCATACCTAGGCTTGCCTCCTGGAAGCCGAACACAAACAGGCCATTCAAATTAAGAGCTTGTGAGAAGCCGCATGGCTGTAACCAAGGCAGCAGCTGCCAGGCTGCAGTAGCCTCAGAAAAGAAGTGAAGATTCTATTCTTTCCCTGGCATTTATAAAGGGGCCACTTTACAACTGCAATCTCACCATGTGGAGGGATTCCATTGTATTTAAAATTTTAGGGCTGACTTTTACAAACAGACATTAAACTAACAGCTGTATGCCTGGTGCTTCAAAAGCAAAGGGCATATTGCAGCGGGATTTGCGCAACAGGGTTGGCAGAAGTCATACCAGAGAAGGAAAATGAATATTTAAATGAAAACGCGCAAAAAGGGGGTTCTTCCTAGAATGTGGGTTCAGATTAATGTGGAGAAGGGAATCTTTAAAACAATTGGTTTCTTTATTGGGTAGCATAAGATGAATTGGAACTAGTAATCCACGAGGCATTTTCAATGGTTCATTATGAAAGGAAAAGCAAGGTCTGCTCTGGGGTGGGCGGGTGGAGATTATGTAAACACCGCACTCGACCAATCTATCCCAGGTCTGAAGTTGTTTTAGTTTCCGACATAGACTGCAGGCTGAAAAGTGTTTATTCACTGATAAACAAAGGCAAATTTGTGAGCAAGAGCCAACTCCATTCAAAATCTAGAAAAGAGGCCAGAACCTACCAGAATGAAGCTCTCTAGAGACACATGCAAAGCATGATACTGAACAACCCTTGCCACTCCCTCTACAATGTGTCCAATAGGCTGCCGTCTCGCTTGCTTCCCCCGCCCCCTTGATACAGTTTAGGCAAAGAGATCGTGGGAGAAATAAAGCCCCAGAGCCTACCGTAGAGCATGCACATTCAACTATTCTTTATTTTCAGTGAAGAATTAGAGATCTCGCCAAAGAAAATGAGCTAATTTCTCAGTACTACAGGAGGGAGGCATTTCCTTCAGATGAGATTGCAGAGAACTTTTCTGCTGCAGGACTAGGCAGAGCATGCTTATGTTTTAATCCACCCAAGCAGGGGCAGTTTCTAAGATTCAAACCCACAATCAAGAGGAGTCCCGTATGTTGGGTCTCAAACCAGGGACAAATGGATAAGGTGCCTAATTAACATACAAAGCAGATGATGGCCACAAGGTTTTCCCTGTACACCTCACTTGATCCCTACCTGTTACAGGACCTTCCAGGCTGGCATACCCCACCCCAGCCCAGGGGCTACACTGCCCATCCCCAGCTGTTCTTCCCAATATAAACCAACCAGTATGGCTACCCGGTCTCTTTTGCCTACTCTCTTGGCCCAGGCTACCTCTTTTGATCCAAAGCTGAGCTCCCTTCTCCTATCCCTACTGCTTTACTTGGTCCAGTTCAGTCTGCTCATGTCTACTCTCTACTCTCCCCTAGGTCGCTGCCTCTGACTATGGACTCCCCTTTATCTACAATAAACTTTCTCCCTCATCATAACCAGGGCCGGCCATGTCCTTTCCTCTTTATTTCTTCTTCTCATTCATCTGGTACCTGGGTTTGAGACCAAACACCATATAGACCAGAAGTGCCTCATTAGTGGACCTTGCAAGCAGCCACATGCAGACGGACCTGTTTGATGCCTCTGCCTGGCTCCTACCACTGGAGTTCCACTGTCCTTGGTCTTCTTGCTGAGATGAATGAATTAGAGCTCAGGTGGGTGGAGCTTTGACAGCATTCTTAACGCTTGTCGCCACCATCCTTTAAGGACTAGGACTCTTCAGACAATGACAGCAGACTGTTCCACATTGATACAGGAAACTTTGGCCTGTATTCGACAGTAGCGGAGAACCAGTCTCTGGTCTTCATGGGCTTCAGCTTGGAGAGCTAGACGCCAGGAAAATTCGACAGCCAGAAAATTCACTCCAACCCAGTGACTTTTAGGTTCTTTTTCAAACAAATTTGATGAGTGAAATTCAGGTACCACAGAGGGAGAGCTTTAGAAACAAACGTATTATTTCTTTATTTCTTCTTCTGCGTAAGTGAATCTTAAGAGACAGAAAGATGGCAAAGCTCCTGTATGGCAGGTCCCTGGGGATGGGGTGTCATCCATTTGCTAGCCTGTCTGTGGGCTTCTCAAAAGATGTACAGCAGAACAGAAGGGGCATAGGGAGGGCAACAAATAGACCAGTTCAGGTGGCACAACCACAAGGTAACCAAGAATCTCCTTTCTGTTCCAGTCACGACCTCCAGTGTAGCTTCCAGGAAAGGGTGAGAGGTAGGTAACACAGAGTCAAGGACTGCAGATCCTGCCTCCAACAAAAACATTAGCAAAATTCTTATTTGGGGATCTCTGCCCTATCTGTCAAGTATCTAGGTCCTGCTCTCATTTCAGCTTTCCAATCTTGCCTCCATTTGAGCTCTTGTGCTGCTGCCATTAGAGGATGGGTTGGGTCCCTTGGAACATTGAATCTCTGGGGTTTTATTTACTAAGCAGTGTCCTTCCTAGGGATTTCATTTAGGAATCTTGTAGGCAGTCACACAGAAAAACAGTTTTGGGTTGGGCAAATTCCTGAGTCTGCTCAGTTTAGGAGTTACGTTACTGAGCATGCTCACTTTAAGGTCGTATTAAACAAAGACGACAAACTCACTCCTGTGCCTTTTTAGCTCTAGGTCAGGGAGCTTAGAAACATAGGGTGGCAGACAGTGATACGTCTTGGTCTAGTCTTTTTCCTAAAAAAAGAAAAAAAATGTTTTAGCTTTTTTTTCTGAATACTGAAGGTGCCTATGAAGGCTAATCTTGGTTGTCAACTGGACTACATCTGGAATCAGCTAAAACCCAAGCAGCTGGGCACACCTGCAAGGAAGTTTGCCTGATTTGGTTATTTGAGGTGAGAAGACCCATCTTAACTCTGGCCCACACCATCTGGTGGCAACCCACATAACAGGCATGGAAGAGGGGAGCCTTTGCTTTTCTCCTGCTTGCCCTCACCCTCACTGGCAAGTTCTGTCTGTTCCAGAGGCATTCTAACATTCACTGATGTTAGAACTGACTTCTTCAGGATTCCAAGTCAGACTGGTATAGTGGAACCAATCTAATCTTATCCCTGACTATCTTACAAACAAATGAGACTCAGACTAGGGTTATTTTACTTGGTCTTGACAACTACTGAGAGCTAACTTCTAATCTATTCTTCTAACTGCCGACCTGGCTACCTCCCCAGAGGTGTACCCCAGAAACTTGCTGCTCCTCCTGGCCATGTGCTCGTGGTCCATCTCCCCCATTGTGGCTTTGTCCTCTCCTCTCATTCTTTTTCCTTCTCCCCTTTGCTGGTCAAGGATAAACTCTGATCATTTATACTACAGAATGGAGACTAGCAGCTCTCTAGCATTTCTGGGAACCTGAGCATCTGACTACGAGAGCTGAGACTTCCAGTTTCATTGACTGAACAACTCTGGATCTTTGGCCTGTCCATCATGAGACAGCCATTGTTAGACTGCTTGGATTATAGCCTGTAAGCAAGTCTAATACATCCCATATATATATAGAGTCAGTTTTGTTACTGTAGGGAACCTTGACTAATACACTGCAGAGTTTGCCATAAAGACATTTGTTTCACTTAGATGCTAAGAAACCTGGATGGCTTGTTTAAAACCCCATGTTAAATCCCTACTCTACCCTAATAAGTTAGGATGAAAGACTCTGATAGCCAAACATTACTAGTCATCCCATGGCTATCATACAATACATGTGAAATAAACTGTAATTCTCTTCCATTTTCCTCCATGTTTACTGTAGGGCCCTCCTGGTGTCTGAATATCACAGGACATACAGGACAGAGAAGTTCTCAATCGCAACTTCTGAAGAAAGTGGAAGAGCCCTCCTTTCTAGTCAGCTTCCATTCTCCCAGCAAAAAGCTCTAAACACTTCTTGGAAGTCTTTGATACTTTCCTTTCAAAGGGCGTCAACATACCACATAGTTACAAGATGGCCCAAACCATAGATTAAGACACAGAAAAGGATGGCCAGGAGGAGCACAGGATACATTTAGGGCAGTGTAGATGCCCCCTGATACTATCATGGTGGATATGCATACGTACATATTTATCTAAACCTGGAGAGCATTGGTTTTGTGGTGTGAAATGTCCTCCACAACCTGAAACATTGAAACGTTATTTACCACCCACCTCCAACACTGACTCTGAAACATCTTGTACCTGTCAGAGAAAGCGTGGCCTTTACAATGCTCATAACCTTTCCCATAAGTGACAGTTAATGAGCTCTACCCTCCTTTGTAATTTTTTTCTGCTCTCTTCTTGATTAGAGGCAATTTATTTTGGTCCTTCCTCAGTATTATTTCCATGGGGTTTGGTGGAGGCTCTGTCGGCCATCTTGAAGTTGAAAGCCATTTAGACTAATGAGCATTTCTGTATCCTAACCCTGTAACGGCTCAGTCTGAATTATTTGGCTTGTTGACCACAAAATAAAAGGAGGAAAATAAAATAAAAACAAACAAACAAAAAATCCCCCTTGAAGACTGAAGAAAATCTGAAAATCTTGCCTTGATGCTTTCTACTGTGTAATATATAGAAAATCTGAGTTCTTAGTTAGAGCTTTGCTATGCTTAGACAAGCCCAAGATCCAGGACACCCAGGAGTGTCCATTTTTCCCAATATCCCAGCCACGCAGAAAATTGGTGCCTTCCCTTTTTCCACCATGGACTTTTCATGTTGTACTCTGAACATGCTTTTCAAATGGTTTGCATTCATACAGTGTCTTATTTTCCCTTGATGAATTATATTCGTTCTTCACCCTATCTTTGGTGAAAACCCCTACAGCTGTCCAGCATCCATCTGTTTGTCTTTGGGGCCATGTGTAAAATGGACATTTAATAAGATCCCCAGCACACTGGGTTTCGTTGGTATATAAGAAACAGCATAGTGGCAGAAAGACATTAGCAATATCTAAAAATCAGAGGAAACCAGAAAACAACTCTACTTTCATAGGGAAGTTAAGTAAAAAAGTGAAGATTTTCCTTAAAGTGACATTATAGGAAAGCATTTATTTATTTTGAATCAATGGAATTTTTTCCGGTAATTTGGTATGGGAACCCTAGAACCTGCGCTGACATCTTTGATTTTCATCTTTGCTGATAAACCTAATTCAGCTCCAACTGTCAAGACTTCATGTGACATCAGGCCAGCTGTGTCTTAAGTGACACTCAACCCAGAAAACAGTTTACATCTGAGGGAAAATGTCAGTACCGCTGACTGCATCAACTGTGCTGGGCCAAAGGCACGTTTAGAACTGCGATCCTTCGGACCAAGGGTGTGAAAATGAAGACAGAAACAGATTGAGATGTCGGCAAAGACACGGCTTGTTTGCTCAGACATATGCCTTGATCATGTCTCCTGGGGAAAGCGTTCTGACTGCTGTAGCCTGAGAAAGGGCTTGGGCCTGGTGCAGGTGAATGAACCTCATAGGCTAATTTATTAATGACCTCCAGGGACTTCGATTTTAGTTCCATTGGTTGCAGAACTTGATGTGTCTCATTGTGCCAGATGCTTTCACAAATCAAACCTGGCAGGCAGGAATAATTTTTCTCTAGGGATGAATTTTATAAGCCATTATATTACCTTCTGCATCATAGTGAACCTCTTGGAGTTCTTGGGGTTTTGTAACTCAGATTTGTTTGTTTGTTTGCTTGCTTGTTTATTAGCTGTTTTAGGATTATGACAGCTAGGCAGGAGGTAGGGATGGTTCGCAGAGAACGCTAACCAAGAAAACATAAGGTCCTAAGTTCAAACCCTCAGCATCCATGTAAGTGTCAGGTATGGCAATGTTGGTTGGGTGGAGGCATGCGGAGAATGATAGAGGTAAACATCTGACTTTGGCCTCCACACAAACAGGTGCATGGACAAACAAACCTTTGCATGTGTGCAGATGCACACAGACACACACAGACACACAGACACACACACACAGACATACACACACACAGGCATACTCACAGAGGTACACGTACATGGAGGCACACACACACACACACACACACAGGCATACTCACAGAGGTACACGTACATGGAGGCACACACACACACACACAGGCACACACACACACACACACACAGGCACACACACACACAGAGGCACACACACAGAGGCATACTCACAGAGACACACATGCACACACACACACACACACATACACGGAGGCACACACATCGAAGCACACACACATACACACAGAGGCATGTGCACACACCACTCTTAAGCCTTAACTGGAAACCAAGGTTCCCCGAATGGGAAATCTCTTGTCAGTTTTTGCAGCCACTGCACTAGCTGCAGTGTTGGGCAGAGAGGTGGCTACTGACAAGGGTTTGTTACCATACTGTTGTACACACCATGCTGTTGTATGCACCATGGGAAGGAGCTCGGAAGATGACTGAACAGTGCACTGCCAGCATCTCTGCCCACACGGAGCGCCTGCTCTAGAGCACGCGTCAGATGCTGCTGTATGTTCTGGGCCAGGAAAGTAGAAACAAGCAGGTTAGGTAGACTGAGAATAAGTGCTCCTACCACAGATGACTTAGTCTTTCTCTGGATTTTACAAAAGTATTGTAAAGTCATAGCAGAAATATGTATAATTGCAGAGTTACATTATGAATCTGAAATAGGAAACTAACCATTTTGATATTTTTTAAATATCAGAATATATTTTAACGTGTGATTCATTATACTTTTGGTTTAAGTTTTATGTGTTTTCAGTTTGTGATTCATGATGCTTTTGATGAGAACATACAAATAGGCCAGTATGAGAATACCACCCCCCCTCTTTTTCCTTTGTGTGGAATTTACAATGTTAGGTCTTACTGTCCATGTTGCAATGTGCAAACCAGAATTCAGCCTTAACCTTTAGCAGGCAGTAACATTTAGTTTTATGCAATTTTGTAATAGAAGCCAGCTGTTCACAAAAACACATACTCTAAAAGTGGATAAATCCTTGCAATGTGGATTTCAGGGCGATGGTAACTGATCTCCATGTGTTCAAATTGCTTTTCTAGTACTAGACTAGTATTATCTTTTCATTGTAGTACAGTAGGGTGACTTCCATTTGTACCTCTGATTTTAATTATGAATACTAAATAATGGGGTGCCCCAAATACTAATAGATAGAAATCTGAGAAGGTTTTGGAGGGAGAGGGAAAAGGTCATTCAGTTTTTGAGTTGATAGTTATTGTAATGTTTTTCTTTGATTTCAGGAAGTGGATTTTCAATATAGACACAGGATGATGCTGTATCTTTGTAAAATTGCACGTGAATCACTTTGCACACTTCAAAGTTCTTGGGATAGCTGAAGTTCAACTCAAAAGGCCATGTTTGTGCTCAGTGTCTGGTAGTGAGTTGGTGAAAAGTGCTGTAGTTTTTCCTTGGATTGAATTACCGTGACTGTTTCCTTACTCTGTTATTTTGGCACAATTAAGTTAGAATCACGATTTTCGGGGCCACACAGAGACTAGCAACCACTATCCTAATGTCAGAAATAAGAATTGGTGAAAAGAAGAGAGAGCTATCCAATGTGACCACTTAGGAAAAGGAACAAACAAAGAGTCCCAATGCCCCTGACCCCCAGGAGTATCTTCAAGGTACTGCCAAAAGCTTTGGAAAAGGAGAAATTAGGGTGAGGCCAGGCAGGAGACATGCATAATTAAGTAGTCCCAGTTAAAGTGTGGTCAGTTTGATAGTGATCTCTGTTTGGGGTTTGTAAGGTGGTCCAAAGACGTCTTTTTTATTTGAGATAAGATGTTCCCAAGAGGTGGTTATTTCTGCTCTAATATGTCACTGGCCCATCATAGATTAATTGATGTAATTTGATGGGTGGTCTGTCTTGAAGGTATTGCTGTTCTCCAAGGTGACTACAGCTACAGGCCTACGAATTATTTCTGTACTCTCAGCCAATGTAAAGTAGGAAAATGGACTAAGGGATGGTGGGGATTTTGTCCCCCTTCTTCTTACCCTATAGACTAAATTGAGGACTCCATGATTTTTAGCCAACGTGTCTTTATCAGGCCTATTTCAAAACCACCTGGTGTCCATGATGATGATCAGTTCAAGAAACACAAGCTCCTGATGGGTTTTCGACCTATGGAAAAAGAACATTTCCCATGATGTGTCTTAAAAGTTTTAATACAAATTATTACTGAGTGAACCACTTAGTCAACAGCTCAGCTCACGTCCTTGCAAACTGATACCATCTTGGGTTTGAGTAGCATTTGCCTTG